>OY728125.1:898675801-901075801 GCA_963277665.1 Viscum album | reverse complement strand
TTGTTCAAATTCGTTTCAAAATTAACATGTTTTTTATGAATATGGCCATATTCATTCTCCTCATATATCACAATTTATCCTATTTGTTTTTTATAATTCATATAATCGTTAATATATTTCATTAGATAATCAATATCCTTTATCAATTTATATTTTTCTTAAATAAAAATATATTCAATTCTATTTAAAGATTGAAAACCCCTCTTCAATATTCGAATATCCATAAACCATTTAGAGATATTTATGAATAATTTTTTTAACTCTTTCTTAAAAATAAAATACATCTCAATACATTCCACTTCACTTTTAAAAAATATTTTAATAACATATGATATTTTTATAATTCAATTTATATATGATTAATTTTTCACCAACTTCACCCCAAAAGTCTCAGCTTCCCTATAATCTTCACTACCATCACATTATTCATTCTTAGATAATAATTTTATACTTTTGTATTTAGATAACTTCTTATCATTACCTTTAAAAGTATGTTTCTATTTTTTAGCATCCTTATTTAAGGAACTTTGAGGCCTTCTGTATTCATCATAATTTTCTTCATTATATTTTGATCATCAGAAGTTAACTATTAAATTCCCAATTGCTTCAAAATTGAAAGATTTTAATGGGAAATTTTGACAGTATTTACCGTTACTTTTTCTTATTTTCCTTAAGATGAGGGAATAAACTGATTAAATTTATTTTCCAATTATTCATCCAAATAAATAATACTAGATTATTCATCAATAACATATTTTTAGGTTTTGCGTATTAAAGGATATATCATTTTCATCTTTCCTCTCACTTAAAATAATTATCCTTTCCCATATAATAAGATATTATAATGATGTATATGTCATGAATAATAATTGTTCCTAAATCATTATCTAAAAATTTTTCATCATACATGTTAAGAAGGTCATACAAAATCATCTCTAAAGCTGTTGAGATATCTAATATATTATTATTGTCCATGATTATACTCCTAAAATTATTTACACTCTTAATTATAGTTCAATAGTTTCATCACCATTAATCATGATGTCTTCATACTTTAACCTCAAATTATAAAATTTTTTAGGATTAATTTTTTTCCTTCACAGATATTGTAAAGTTTTTCATACATTAATTTTTCCATTTTGATCTCTTTTACTTTCATTAATTCACTATCTAAAAGGGAATATAATTTAGCACTCTAAGAATTCTCATCATTTTTTATTCTACTTATCTATCACATTCAGGCAATCTCTATTAGGATTAAAAGTGAATCCATCAATTATGGCTTCCAAGACATCATAAATAATATATAGAAGATAAGGAAATCATATATCCTTCAATATATGATAATCCTTTCCATAAAATCTGGGAATCCTCTTACATCTAATTTAATTTAGATCATCCATTATTGAAATTATAATTCAATGACTAAAAATGTAAAGAGAGAATTTAAATATATAATCTTAAAGTATCATATCAAAAAATAAAATAACCTAGCTCTAATAAAATGTGGGGAACCACCTACATGATTTATATTATATCATTAATGGTGGTGGGGGTTTCAATACATGATACTAATTAATTTTAGGTTTATTTTAAAAAAACCTTAATAACCATTTAATGTGACTGATATTTACTATCCAACATGAATAAACACATTGTAACATTAATATCAAATCGATTTGAAAGAATAAAATCTCTAAATGAGTAGGTTAATACTTAGTGTGAAACATAAAAACCCATGATTACATTCTCCACTACTATCAACTAGTATGCATAAATGAGAAGGGATTCTTGAACACTTGTGTTAAGAATATCCTGAATTTTTTTAGTTAATACCAAACACAAATTCATCCAAAACATTAAAATTATAGGAATATAAGTTTAAAAAAGATGAATCCTTCATAGAATTTGGAACGATCATGTTGTTTAATGTGATAATTTCTTATTCTTCTTTTATTGTTTCTGTGAAGCAAGATACCTATTTAATTTTCATAGATATTAGGAAATGAAACAGTTTCATCCACTACCATTATATTTATTTCATACAATATTCATCAAAATTTATTGCAATAGATACTCCTTTAATATACTCTCCCCCTCTTATTACTCTATGTTTTTTATGATAATTCTTTAGAGGTTAGTCTCATATACTTCTCACGTATAGTAGTTCATACATGATAAAATTATTATATCACACACTTATAGAATAAAAAGTCATAGAATAATAATTTGAAAATAAAATTAAAATTAATAACTTCCTTTAAATACATTTTGACTTCTTCTAATTTTTCAAAATTCATTCATATTCATTTCAATCTCGTATTTAAATCACAATGGTGCTTCAAAAATGTTTTTGCAAGACAAAGTAGCTATACAATAACTTATTATCTTTACTTCTCATGTGATATCTTATTCTTGTGGGGAAAACATAATATTTTTTTTATTGAATCCTAAAACCCATTTTGTGATGTTAAAATAATTATTGAACAAAATCATCATTTTCTCAAATATTTTCTTTAAAAAATATGATATCAAGAATTTCTCATATTTTTATATTATAGAATTCAACATTTCACTAAGAACCCAACTCTTAAACATTATTCTAATGAATCTTCAAAAAACAAATTTTACTTTAATATGTGGTTTTTTACTCTTCCAAAGTGGGTAGTCATTCATTTGGCCTCCATTTTACTCTTCGGAGGAGTGAATTTAATCTTCAATAATCTAGGATGACTATTTTAAAGGAATAATTTTTCCTTACTAACTCAGAATTTAATATTTGGAAGTTATAAGATATGATTATAAAATATATTATGACACTTATAATGTACTAGTAATGAATCTTATGCATAAGACATATTCTATTTCATCCATGCATGAAATTTCTGAATTCTTTTAATTAATCTTAGATCATCTTCAAGCCTAATTCACACTTCTACAAACATCAAAAAACCTTCATGTCACATTATGAAACATTATATAATGTGATTTTGAATATGATTTATGAATTAATGAAAAATATAATACAATTAACATTACTACTTAAACACCATCATTAACTTTCCTATACAAACAACCAAATTACTGTATAGATTTATTATCTCAATACTTTCTATAAATACTCAAAAAAATAAAAATAGATCTTGGTCTCAACACCTTATATAACTAAGATTGGATTCCATGAATGATTATATCTATGGTTATGTACATAAATGTGAGAAAAGTTATATATAACCATTTTAGGGATATATCCTTGGTGATATAAAAATCAGTGAACCTTTGATAGGTTTCCATAACAACATATGATTTGGGATGTAATTGATTATGGGTTATCAACATGGACCATGGACTATTTGTAACAACCCACAATTTTATAAATGTAAATTACATTATTATAAACATTTCATAAAATAACATGAAAACACAACATAATGAACTAATAAGTTTTGTGTGACCATTATATCAGACTTACACGGTTGCGATCAGTAAGTTATTTGGAGTGCAATAAGGAAAACTTAATTTTTTTCTGAATAGTAACATACCATTATGAATAGTAACATAACCTTATGAAAATTCTTATACCCAACTGAATATTAACTGTACATATGATATTATAAAACAAATGTTCATGTGAAAGTATGATGCACCTATATTTTAGAATAGGTAAATGATTATTTTAAAACTTTTTTTATAATAAATTAAGTATTTAATTAAATATTAATATAATAATATTTATTAATTTATTTTCAAAAATTGGATTTCATTTTTGGATACTACACATTGAAAAATGGTTTGGGTGATTTTTTGGGATTTTTCTGAAATACGTGCATTTTTTATAAATAGTAAAATACGATAATTTATAATAAATGATGAATAAGGGATTTATTGATTCATTTATGGTGATCTTCTAATGTAATACCTATTTGTTCTAAATCACATGAATATATTAATGTTTTTGGTCTTAGAATCATCAGTAATTCTGGTCTTGAAGGAAATTAATATACTAATGTTTAAAAAATTATGAAAACCCTTCTCTCCTCCACTATAACCCCTCCTCTCAGTCCCTCTTCTATTCACTACTCTCAAGCCTTGTGCCTTGCCAATATTATACCCAAATATCTCCCCAATCTCCTCCCCCATTTCCAAAATCCCCCAATATCTTGAAAATACCAAAACATTTCCCCTTAAGAGGTTCTCAATGGAGGTATACTCAAGAGGTAAATTCCTCATTCCAATTCCTTCATTTCATTTAACTCCTTTTTTTTGATTCAATCCTCACCTCCCTTCACACAAATGATATGATAAATCTATTAAATTGCATGTAATTTAATTCTATTATTCTAATGGTATACTTCATTATCTTGTATCCTTTCCCCACCTTTTATTTGAAAGAAATAAAAGCACCATTTGAGATGTGCTAATTTATCACATTCGAGGACAACGATTTATCAATTTCTATTGTCATCATTAATTATTGTCATGAATACATTTTTGTTATGGTTTAACCAGTTTATTATATATGTAATATATCAGTTTTATGGTTTAGTAATCATTTTGTACTAATGGTATTGTGTAATAATGAAAAACATGTTCATTGTAATCAAACCCATCGATTAACCAAAACATTTATCACTAAGATTTTATATATATAATATTTCGACATCACTATAAGTAACCAAATTTAAATTTTAACCTTGTAATATAATTTATGTAGAATAATAACATACAACTTCAATTATGGACAATCAATTTCATCATATCTATTTATTTTAACTTGAACCAATCATTAAAACCAAAGAATAAAACAGACCTAAACAATGAAATTGATCCTAAAAACCAATCAAAAATGTCTTGAATAAAATAAAAATGGTTACAATAAATTAATTAATTATAGAATATGTTCTGGGATTATTAATTAATAAATCTATTTTTTTATTTAGGTCATTAATAACAAGTGGATAACACCACCGGACTTAAGGTAAGGGATCCTCTCCATTTCTCTCTTAATCAAGATTGTCCAACATACTATACATTTTTATGTGTAGTCCCAAAAGATGGGGAATTTTTTCGCACCTCCCCCATATTACCCTCATAACGTATAAGTGGATAGAATCCCATTTTCTCTCTCATCAAGCCCTCTTATGTACACCCGGCACCATTCTGATAAATAGTGACGAATTCTACGCGAACCATCTTTGTTATTTCAGTTTGCATTATCATTATTTATATAAAAATAGAGTTATCTTATCTGCTAATGTATACATTATAAATTCTATTTTGTTAAAAAAAAATAATTTATTAAGACCCTTTAATCATTCTATTTTAGGTATATACATGTTTTTAAAAGATTCCCTCCTTAGAAATTTATGATAAACAAAACTATTTTAAGGGAACTTACTAAATATTTTTACCCAATTTCAAGTGCACTATATCCTCTTTTTTATGCCACCATTGTATTTATAAAATAATTAATTTTATTATTAAAACCTTATTGGTTCAATTTAGGTTTAATATATTCAATTTTACACTTTTCTATTTTAAAATCTCTATGGTATTTTCCTTAAAACCACATAGAAATGTTTCAATGCTAATGTTTCTCAAATACATTTTTATATGTTGTCACTTTTGATTGACATGATTTACCATTTTATATGGATATTTTTCATTAAGAACATCCACGTATGTTCTGATCCCATTCTTTCAAGGACACATTCAGGATATGTGCATTTGTTATGCTTTATGACATCATTGTGGTACCCAATTCATTCCATGGGTAACCATATGTTTATTTATCGTTAATTATGTATGATTATTTATGTGGAGAGAATATTCATGAAAATGTTGAGATGGGTGCAACCAGATAGCTCTAAAATGTATTGGTTAAAGTTAAGTCTCATGAGATGCGATGTGAAATGGGATTGGCAGTTAACCTTGACCCGTACTAAAATGGGAAACAGGATGGTCAGTTAGCATTAACACATACTAAAATGGGAAACGGGATATACGGTTAGCATTGAATCATACTAAATACAAGTTTTATGATTATTAAACTTTTATATTATTCCATGTTTATATGATCCCATGCTTATATGATATGATTTCATATGTTCCATGATTTGTATATCCTTATGTCATGCCTCCTAACTCATGTGCTTAAGATGTACCCTTATGTTCATTCCCTTACTCAACTTTTTCGCTCATCCATTGGTTCATGTGTTCACCAAGGAACCCTATGTATATGTAAGGGCTCAAAGAAAGTTAGAATATCTTTATGGAGATTAGATAATGACGTTTTTTATTCCAATTTTTTATATTCTATATACCTAGTCTTCTAAGACACTAGACTTAATGATTCATGTCATGTAATCTGATTTATAATTATTATTAATACCACGAAATGTTTTATGGAGAATTCTAGGGTCTCTAATGTTGGTATCAGAGGATGGTATAATTGTTTTTTGAAATTAGGAATTGAGCACCTTACTAAGAATATTAAGGATGAGGCTAAGTATAAGAAATCATTCCTAAATTATGGTGAGTATTGAGTAACTTTTTATCAATAAATTCATCCCTTTATAGATATGTGGAGGTAGACACATCTCTGGCATAGATGTATCTAGGGTTCAAACCCAACAACAACACTTTGAGCTAGACACGAATAGGAACTGGTGCTTGACAACGGGCATTGCTGCACTCTTGGTTTAAACACTCATAGGGGATATGCTTTTTTAGATCACGGGCTTAGTACAAACCATTATTAAGGGATAAAAAAATCCCATAAGAAAATAAGTTAAGAAATTGATTGAGGATAACATAGATTTAAACCTATGGAAGAACAAGTTAGGATACACTTCTCCTTTACATGTTTATCCTTTTATGTTCAATGATTCTTTTTTATGCTCAATATCTATGTATTCAAGCCCTCTAATTATATATTCTTTTTTTCTTAGTTAATGGTGGGAAATAGAATAACACTTTCCTAAAACCAATGTGATAGGAAATGTGAAGATTTGCCTAACTATATTCCTGATATGATGGGAGTAGATGCTCAAAACTTCATGAAATTACTTTCTCAGCTGGCTTAAGTTATGAATAATAACATGAATCATGATGAATTCGCTCGTCCTCTAGGGATACAACAAGTTGTTGTAGAATCCTTCTTTCAGTATAGACCTCCCAAATTCATCAGATCTTTTGATCCCATCCTATCGGAATAGTGGATTAACTCCATTGAAAAGATATTCTCTATATTCTTATGCTTGGAAGAAGAGAAAGTTGTTCTGGTGATCTATCATTTTGATGGGGAAGTTGATCAGTTGTGTACACAGATCAAGAATACAATGTCCCAAGAATAAATTGATTCCATGGATTGGAAGAATTCCATATGATGTTATTCAATAAATATTTTCCTTAAACCATTTATCTCAAGTATAAAGATTGTTTCCTTTTGAGAAAGCATATCTATCACAAATTATTGAGAAAATGGATAGAACCACGATTGAATACATGCCTATGTGGGGGATTACAATGATTATTTCCTGTGGCATTTACTATTCTTCCTCCTGATCCTGAGGATGAGTTCTCAATTTAACTTATCCCTTGATCTATGCCTATATCAAAGAAACCTTACAAAATGGCCACCATAGAATAGGAAGAGCTGAAGAAGCAGTTAGAGGAGAATATGTAGAACGATTTTATACACCCTAGTGCTTCACCATGGGGTTTTCTAGTCCTCCTAATCGAAAATGAGGATGTATCAATGAACCTTTGTATTGATTATCATGAGATCAATAAAATCCTAATAAGGAACAAGTATCCCCTTCCACTGATAGATGAATTTTTCGATCATCTTTGTGTGGGTAGTTATTTATCTAAGGTTGAACATCATTTGAGATATCACCAATCAATGTTGAGGAAGAGAGATATTCCCAAGATTTCATTTGGATTTTTTTTTGTAGTCTTTAGAGAATACCCTGAAATATTTTTGGTAGCTTCTATTGATGATCTTCTAATATACTCTAAGAGAAAGGAGGAACATGAGGAGAATATGAATACTGTGTTAAAGACATTATGAATGGAGAATTTGTTTGTAATGTACAGTAAATATGAGTTCAAAATGGAGTAATTATTATTCTTGGGGCATGTTATGACCAACAAAGGGATATCTGTGGACCCTTCCAAGAATAAGGAAATTGAAGAGTGGCCCAGTCCAACTTTTCTAACATATATCTATAGATTTTTTGGTCTAGCTGGGTATTTTCAACGATTCATGAATAAATTTTCATTATTGTCAAACCCAATGTCCATACTAACATAGAAGGGGGTTAAGTTTGTCTGAACTCAAGAATGTGAATACTATTTCATGGAGTTGAAAAAGAGGCTTATCACTACACCAGTACCCACACTCTTAACAAGTGGAGAACTCTTTGTGGTGTATATTGATGCATCAAATAAGGGATTAGGATATGTGCTGATACAAAATGATAAAATGATAGCCTATGCCTCAAGAAAACTGAAAGTCCACGAGTCAAACTTCCCTATACATCATCTGGAGTTGGATGTGGTGACCTTTGTGTTGATAATCTAGCCGCATTATCTATATGGAGAGAAGTGTGAGATATATACTGAGAGAAGTGTGAGTTATATACTGAACACAAGAGTCTCAAATATATTTTCACATAAAAAGAGCTTCATATACACTAGTGAATATGGATAGATATCATCAAGGATTATGAAATCTAAATCCACTACCATCCCAGTAAGGAAAACAAGGTGGCAGATGCTCTATGTAGAAAGGATATGGCATCTTTATCAATGATGAGAATTGAAAAGGATCTAATCTTCTAAGATTTGTAAAGTATGGACCTGGGAATCATTAAGAGAGGAAAATTATCAATCCTTTCTCATATTATTTCTCAACCATCCCTCATGTAGAAAATAAATAATGCTCAAAAAATGATGTGGAAATTATGAAAATGGTGGAAACTATCAGAAATGAGAAATCCTCAGAGTTCAAGATTGATGAGGAAGGAGTTTTAAGATTTGGGGCACAATTATGTGTACCATCTGATATATAGATAAAGAAAGATCTTCTAAATGATGCACACATCTTGAACTTCTCTATCCTTCTATGGAGCACAAAAATATATTGAGATCTCCAATAAATCTTTTGGTGGGACAATATTAAAAGTGAGATTGCTGAATATACATCAAAGTTCCAGGTATGGGAGAAAGTGAAGGATGAAAGGATAAAGTATAAGGGGATGACGAAACCACTACCCATACCAACATGGAAGTGGGAGAACAATAACATGGACTTTGTTACCAGAATTCCAAGTACATCTAGAGGAAACAATGCTATATGTGTTGTTGTGAATTGTCTTACAAAACTAATCACTTTATAACGATTCGAGAGGACTTCTCATTGGATCAAAAAGCATGGATTTACATCAAAGAAGTGATAAGGATACATGAATTACCACTATCTATTGTATCTTATCATGATCTTATATTCACCTCGATGTTTTGGAAAAGTCTATAACATTATCTAAGAACAAAAATTAACTTCAGTATGGCCTATCATCCTCAAACTGATGGACAATCTAAGAGACTATTTAAACAATAGAATACATGTCAAGAGAGTGTTATATGGAATTCAAAGAAGGATGGTACCAACATATTTCACTAGTTGAATTCACCTACAACAATATTTTCCACTTGAGAAACTAAATGTCACTATATGACGCCCTCTATTAGAAATGTTGAAGAACAACAGTGTGTTGGGATGAAGTAGGGGAGCATAATCTTCTAGGACCTGAAATGGTTGAATAAATGGGGGAGTAGGTGAAAACCATCCAGAAGCATATCAAAGTATCCCAAAGTCCACAGAAATGTTATGCAGATAATAATCGATGAGACCTTGAGTTTAAATTTGGAGACATGGAATTTCAACACATATCTCCATGGAAGAAGGTCATGATATTTGGTAAGAATGGAAAGCTACTCCTTGGTATATCATCCCCTTCATGATCTTTGATCTATTCAGAGTTTTGGCATTTCGAATGGCACTTCCACATACCATGTTGAAATTGTATGATGTATTTCATGTATCCTTCTTAAGGAAGTAAATACCAGACCATTCACATGGACTCTTGATGCATGACAATTTCTCAATGATCAATGATAAAAATATTATTTACCTAAGAATGCAATATAGTGCACTCTCAGGGTCGGTCTTGAAGATGCAACTTAAAAAACACCGAATTTCTATTGTCACTATTTATTTTATAACTAATATATAATATAAATATGAGTTTGAAAGATGCATAAAATATGAATATATATATATATATGCGATGTGAAAAAAATTATGTTAAAAAGAAAGAAGGAAGACATTTGTTCTTGGAGAATCCTAATGGTTGATATCATTTTTTATTAAAATATTCTCAATATCAATTCAATCCAGTGATCAAGATCTCTCACACTACAACCTCTCATTAAAAATGTTATTACCCCAACACCAAGATCTATGAATGTGGGGAAAATTCTCTTCCTAAAGTCAGCTAGGAGATCTCTTTTCTAAACGTCACTACCCAATCCATACACCATCGCATGCATGACTTAGATATTGAAGGGAACGATAAATGTTTAATGAGAAGAATAAGTCAGTGGTAGAGAAAATAGGGAAATCACACACCATAATCAATTTAACCACCACATAAATCCTCAGAATTAAATAAATAGATTAAAATTTAAGTACAATTAAACTCAATAAACCACCATTATCACCCTCGAACAAACATTATGGTTAGTTCCCCATTCTTATAGAGTTAGAAGAGAATACGGTGGGAGAAACACATAAAAGTAAAAATGGAAGAAAGAGGAATGAAGAAGAAGACTAATATAATTTAAAACGTTATAAATAAACTACAGAATCAAAGAAAACATAAAACTACACAAAATGACAACTAATTTTCCAAACCCTTGAAATGAAGAGGAAACACTCTTTTATAGGGAGAGGCGATGAAATTTTGGATCCAAAAATCTGTCCACCAGATGTATATGCGTGTATGGACTCCTTAATTACACAATTTTTTACTTGATCCTTCTTGAAACTTGTTCCATTGTTTCTGCTCCATAGATCCAAAAAATGTCAACTTTATGGCCCATGTTTGGAGAGAGATATGGTTGCTTCCCACATAACATTTAATCTAGACAGGCTGACTGTTCGTATTCCAATACACCTAGTTCCAAAAAATTAATGGCATTGAAAAGGAAAGATCCAGATGTGTATATCTTAATAGAAGTTCTTCCTCTAGATGTCTTCCATATCCATGTAAAATTTACCTCCAATTAGTCTTCCATTTATGAGATATGGTCCCAACATTAAAATTCTCTCGTTCTATACATAGTCTTCGAGGCCTGGTTTATGAGTTGGATTTGATCTTCCAAATGATTGATTGAGATTTGGGTCCAGAAGGATACAATTAATATCATCTAACATAGAAACCTATAAAAGAATAATTTTTAAATTTGGATCAGTTTATAAAATGTTATGGTGTAAACATTAAAATAAATTAAAACTGTTTAAATCCAAAATAAGCCCTTTTTCCAATTAAGCTAAAAAATACTCCTGAAACATAAAATGTGAAAATTTCCATTTAAATAACACATTGTTGTGATTAAAAAACATTTAAATTAAAAGTAAAATAATTGAAAATATTTATTCTATCAATTCCCCACACTTAAACATTTCACTTCTGGGAAATCATCTTATTCCAAGGTCAAAACAAACTTCTCAAAGCATAAATGACAATACAACTCAATTATCATTTCAAAGAAAATATCATGCCACCTATATGGATCAAAATTTCAGAACACCTAAAAAATAATATGAATTAATTAAATCTAATGTTAATCCTCATATGCATATCGTACCTACCTCCCCAGAAAAATATTTCTCTATTCACTTAAGGATATTTAATGTGGAGTTTTTCTCATTCCCAAGAACATGTGTGATTTCCACAAGCTTGCTATCCTCATAATATCTCCACTTAACAGAGTTAAGAATGTGTCAATCATGAGGTCTTTTTCATGGGTTGTTCTGAGGCTGAGGGTTGGCAGGTTTAAAATGCAAAAACATCTAAGCCAAAATGAGTAGTGTTAAGCTCTAAAGTGAAGTAAATACATGGAAACAGTTTTGCTCAAAAATGGTGTGCTCCTCAATCCGCTCAAAAATTGATCACCTCCAAAAACCTCTTTTTTTGGGAAGTTAACACTTTTAATTTCAGCATCAATGAATTTCTTCCATCTTTTCCCCAATTGCAACATTGTTTCAGCTTGATTTCAGATCTGGATTTCTCATAAGAGTCATGTTTTAGAGGAAAAGAGAGGAAGATTTTGATCTTCAAATATTTGTAAACACCCAGACCATATGTGTAATGATATTTTGGTCCACCAATATATCTTTCTATCATGACATTTCATCCACCCAAGTAGCAATACATATGGAAACACATTTAATTCAGTACAAATAGATTCTTTAGGAAAGAAAAATATAAACCATATTCTCCCTCCCCCACACTTGAGATCAAAAAAATCATGAATTTAACTTCTAGAGAAGGTTGTAAAGGGATAAATGGCTTGTAATGTGGCTGCATAACAAGGTATTTCATGTCTACTAGGGGCATAAATAAGGTCAAATGATAAGGTAGTCCAAAATAATAGATTAATGCAAAAGCGCTTTCAAAGTGGTGCCTCAGTTATACTTAACACATTCTATGAACTATAGTAGATTTTAAAAAGAGTAAAACAAAAATTTCTAGATCACACAAAATGTCTCAAGACTCTCAATAAAAAGAGAAATATAATAATACATTAAAAAGGATTAGAGACCTCTCTAGTTGGGAACGATTTTCAATTTTGGTAGCACTAGTGCATATGAGTTTCATAGTCAATCAAAATTCATCAAATGAAAAGATTAGAAATCAGAAACAAAATCCATTCATTAATCAGTTAAATCCTCAAACATTAAAATAAAAAAAATGTACCAAAAAAACCAATATGGTTTGAATTTTCCCAAGAATTCGATTTCTCTCAAGATTTTTAAAAACACATCAAAAAACTAAAAAAGGAAAACAAGAAAATTTTAAAACAACAACATGAAAAATAAAATAAAAGAACCAAAAAAAAAAAGAAATGAAAACAGATATGAAAAATAAATAAAAAGATAAAGAAAATTTATAAAAAAGTTATAATTCTTGGTTTGACCCCCAAGCAGTTACTAGGTTTTTATTGCCCTTAGTCAGGCAGTTGTATCAAATTATCCCCAATCAGATTGTGGATGTCGTTTCTTTGAGATAAACCACCACATGTGACTTTTCCCGGTGTCCATCAGTTGACACTGAGATTAGAGAACCCCAAATAAAATATTAAAGTTCCCAACCGCCAAAAAAGAATACAGAGAGAATTTAAGATCTAGAGTGGGAGAGAATATAAAATAGGGGTGCTCCCTATGAACTTATGTGGTGTCCTCCTCCATATGATATGAAAGTTGATGTAGAGGAGGTAGTCGCACCACCACCAGCTTCTCTGAATATTATTCCTCAATCATCACCACTTGGGTGGTATCATCATTAACATACAAGGATTACTCCATTTGTACTGTATCAGAAATTTCAGGAAAGGAGAAGTCAAAAAACAATTTATTTTGAATAAAATTAAAACATGATGAATCAATTAATAAATCTTCCCTTTCAAGTATGCCCGCTAGGAAATTGATCTCTTCTGGAAAGACCATTGGAAATTCCATATCAGCAGGTGCATCTTCTTCATTGTCTTTCAAATAAATATTGATTTCAAAAGGTGTTTATTGTTCGATATCAAATACGGGAAGATCAATTTTTAGGTTATCTTCAACAAAGTGATTCCAAGATTCTTCCAAAAATTTTGATCTCCCATAAGTGAATCAGCTAGCATGTGTACATCAGGGACCTCCTCGAGAAATTTTTGAGTATAAGATGATATGATTAACTATTTTAGTATCTCCTTATCACCAGTCTTAGGTTCTTTGACATAAAAAATGATCACTGAAATCTCTTCCACCACATGTTCAGCTTTAGGTTCTAGTTCTATTTTCTCTTGAAAATCATGTACGTATTCAGTAATCAACTCTATTTGATTCTCCAATTTTTCCACTACATTACTAATACTTTTAAACTTATAATCAAGATCATTTAAAACGTTATCTAGCACCTAATATTCATCAGTACATGCATAAAAATTTTATTTGAAAGACATCATGAATAAAGTTTATTTGTAGTTTTTGAAATTTATGATTTTTTTTATTTTTTTATGAAAAATGGTGTGTGAATGTGTTGCGCCTCCCCGGTAGTGGCGCCAATTTGATGTGCGAGAATTTGTTTCAGATCCCCGATCAAACGATTATTTACCTAATAATTCAACATAGTGCACTCCCAGGGTCGGTCTCGAGGAGGCAACATACACAACACCAAAATTCTATTGTTAGTATTTATTTTATAACTAATTTATAATATAAAGATTAGTTTGAAAGATGCATAAAATAAGTATATATATATATATGAAATGTGAAAAAAATGATGTTAAAAAGAAAGAAGGAAGACATTTGTTCTTGGGGGATCCTAATTATTGGTATCATTGTTTATTAAAATATTCTCAATATCAATTCAATGTAGTGATCAAGATCTATCACACTACACCCTCTCATTCGAAATGTTATTACCCTAACAACGAGATATCTGCATATGGGAAAATACTCTTCCTAAAGTTGGCTAGGAGATCTCTTTTCTGACCATCACTACCCAAGCCATACTCCATCGTATGCATGACATAGATAGTGAAGGGAAGGATACATGTAGAATGAGAAGAAGAACTCGGTGGTAGAGAAAATGGGGAAATCACACACCATAATCAATTTTAACCACCACCTAAATCCTCAAAATTAAATAAATAGATTAAAATTTAAGTACAATGAAACTCAATCAACCTCCATTCTCCCCCTTAAACAATCATCATGGTTAGTTCCCCATTCTCATGGAGTTAGAAGAGAATACAGTGGGAGAAACAAATAAAAGTAAAAATAGAAGAATGAGGTATGAAGAATAAGACTAATATAAATTAAAAAATTATAAATATAATATAGAAGTAAATAAAATATAAAACTACACAAAATGAAAACTACTTTCCCAACCCCTCTAAATGAAGAGGAAACACTATTTTATAGGAAGAGGGGATGGGATTTTGGCTCCAAAAATCTGTCCAACGGATGTATGCGTGTGGATGGACTCATTAATAACAGAATTTTTGAATTGATATTTCTTGAAACTTTTTCCATTACTTCTCCTCTGTCAACCCACCACATTTCAGCTTGATTTTCCATGTTTGGAGAGAGATATGGTCATTTCACGGATGACATTTAATCTGTGAAGGCTGACAGTTCATATTCCAATACACTGAGTTCCAACAAATTAATGGCCTTGAAAATGAAAGATCCAAACACAGATATCTTAATTAAAGTTTTTTCCACCAGATTTCTTCAAGATCCATGTAATATTTCACTTCCAATTAGTCGGCCATGTATGAGATATGGTCCCAACAATAAACTTCTCCAGTTCCGTACACAGTTTTCGAGGCCTGGTTTATGAGCCAGATTTGAGATTCTAAATGATTGATTGAGCAATGGGTTCAGAAAGATAAAATTAAGATAATATAAATTATAAATCATTAAAATAATAATTCTACAATTTTTATTAGTTTATAAAAAGTTATGTCCTAAAAATTAAAAAAAAATTAAAACTATTTAAATAAAAAATAAGCCATTTTTCCAATTAAGCTCAGAAATAAACATAAAAATATTAAATTTGACAATTTAATTTTAAATAACACATTGGTGGGATTAAAAAAATTGAAATTCAGAATAATATAATTGAAAATATTAGTTCTATCAACTCTCCTCTGAGGTGGTACAGTTAGGGGATGATCTTTCCTATGAGGAGTATCCAGTGAAAATAATGGATCATAGAGATCAAGTTCTACGTAAGAAGACGACTCACCTGGTCAATAGATTATTGAGAAACCATAAGTATAAAGGGGAAACATGGGAACTAGAGGAGTCAATGAATGAAAATTACCCACACCATTTATTTTCCTAGGATGTAAAATGAAATTTCGAGGGAGAAATTTCTTTAGGGGGAAGAATGTAACGACCCAATGTATTATAAATAGAAATTACTCTCTTATAAATATTTCATAAAATAAAATGAAAACACAAAATGATGAACTACTAAGTGATATGTGACATTTAAACAAATGTTTTTCACCTCTCTATTTGAAATTTCAAAAATTCTACATACACAATTGCAATCAATAAGTTATTCAGAATCTGATAAGAAAAACTTAATTTTTTGTTGAATAGTAACCTACCTTTAAAAATAGTAACATACCATTATGAATATTTTTATTCCATAATGATTAGTAACATCACCTATTATTTTATAAAACTAATATTCAGGTGAATCTATGATGTACCGATATTTTAGAATAAGTAAATAAGTGTTTTAAAACTGTTTTTAATAATAAATTATGAGTTTAATCAAATATTAAAATAATAATATTTAGAAAATTATTTTCGAAAAGTGTATTTCATAATTTTATTCTACACATCAATAAATGGTTTGGGTGATTTGTTGGTATTTTTATGAAATACTTGAATTTTTTATTAATAGTAAAATACGATAATTTACGATAAATGCTAAATAAGGGATTTATTGAGTTATTGATGATGATATGATAATGTAAGACCAATTGGTTAGAAATAACATGAATTTATTAATATTTTTTCTCATGGAATCATGACTATTTCTAGTCTTTGGGGAAATTAATAAACTAATGATTAAAAAATTATGAAAACCCTCCTCTCCATGACTATAACCCCCCTCACTCCCTCTTCTCTTCACTATTCTAAAGCATTGTTCCTTGCCAATATTCTTCGAAAATCTCTCCCCAAGATCCTCCCTCACTTTCAAAGTCCTTTATTCTATTAAAAATACCAAAACCACTCCCATTAAGAGTTTCTCAAAGGAGTAGACTCCATAGGTAAATTTCTCTTTCCAATTCTTTAATTTCTATTTATGTTCTTTTGTTTTTTGCTTCATTCAACACCTCCATTCACCCAAATGGTATGATAATTATAGTAATATAAATTTATTAAAATGATATTATTCTAATGGGATACTTCATTATCTTCTCTATTTTCTCCACCTTTTATTTGAAAGAAATGAAAGCACCGTTTGAGATGTGCTAATTTGGCACATTCAAGGACAAGAGTTGTTCAATTTCTACTAGAATATTTAATTCTTGTCATGAAACCATTTGTTTTATGGTTGAAACAGATTATTATATATGAAATATATCCATTATGGTTCTTTAATCCTTTTTTACTAATGGTATTAATTTATAAATAAAAACATGTTCATTGAAATCAAACCCACTATTTAACTGAAACGGTTATCAATGACCTTTTATATATAATATTTAAACTTCAATAAAAGTATCCAAATTAAATTTTTAACCATTTAATATATTTTATGTTCACTAATAACATAAAACTTAATTTAATGGAAATAAATTTCATCATTCGTGTTTATCTGAACAAGAACTGATCATTAAAACCATGGAAGAAAACATACCTAAACAATGAAATTGAACTTTATAACCAATCAAAAAGGTCTTGAATAAACCTAAAAGGGTTACAAAAAATCAATTATTTATAAAATCGGTTCTATAATTATTATCTAGTAAACCTAATTTTTTTATTCAGGTCATTAATAATAAGTAGAGAACACCACCGGACATAAGGTAAGGGATCCTCTACTTTTCTCTCTTAATCAAGATTTCTATCTATGTTATGCCTTTTTAAGTTTAATCACAAATGATGGGGTATATTTTTAAAAAACCCCATACTACCCTAATTATTTTAAAGTTATTATAAACCCATTTTCTCTCTCATTAATCCCTCTTTGTTACACCCGACACCATGTCATTAAACCGTAACGAATTCTACCTGAACCTTCTTTGTTATTTAGGGATGCCTTATCATTCTTTATATCAAAATCGAGTTATCTTATCTACTGATGTACATATTATAAATTATATATAGTTTTAAAAAATTCATTTATTAAGACCCTTTCATCACACTATTTTAGGGATATAAATATTTTTAAAAGATTCCCTCTTAGAAAATTCTGATAAGAAAACATGTTTAAGAGAACTTCCCAAAATAATTTACCCAATTACAAGTGCACTCTATCCTATTTTTTAAGACACCATTGTCTTTATAAAATAATTATTTTTATTATGAAGACCTCATAGGATTAATTATGGTTTTATATAAAAGATTTTCCTCTTTTCTATTTTAAAATCTCTATAGTATTTTCCTTAAAACAACACAAAAATGTCTTAATGCTAATGTTTATCAAATAAATTCTTTATATGTTGTCAGTGGTGTTTGAAATAAATTATCATGTTATATGCCTATTTTACCTTCTAAACATCCATGTATGTTCTAATCCATTTCTCTCACAGACACTTTCTTGATACACCTATTGGTTATTCTTTATGCCATGATTGTCGTGCCCAATTCATTCCATGGTTACACATATGTTTATATGTGGTTGAATATGTATGATTATTTATGTGGTAAGAATATTCATGAAAAATTAGATATGGGTGTGCCTGGATAGTTCTCTAATGCATTGGGTAATGTTATGTCTCGTGAGATGTGATGTTAAATGGGATTGGCTGTTAGCCTGGACCCGTACAAAAATGGGAAACGAGATTGGAAGTTATCATTTACCCATAATAAAATGTGAAACAAGATTGGTGGTTTTCCTTGAACTAATATAAAGACATGTTTTTTGATTCTTCCACATGTATTTGATTCCATGTATATATGACCACATGCTTATATGATATGATTTCATATGTTCCATGCATTGGATATCCTTATGTCATGCCTCCTAACACATGTACATAAGATGTATCCTTATGTTCAGTCCCTTACTAGGATTTTTAGCACATCCCTTTGTTAATTTGTTCTACAGGGTACCCTATATAGATGTAATGGCTCAAATAAATTTAGGATCTCTTTATGGCTATTATATAAAGAAGTGTTTCTTGGTCGCATGTTTTATGTTTTATGTACCTAGTCTTCCACGATACTAGACTTAAATATCCTTGGCATGTACTCTGATGCATAATTATGCTTAAAATCATGTAATGTTATATTTAAAAGGCTAGGGTCTCTACACTATATATAAAATTTTTGTTACCGTAGAGGTTGGGACAACTTAAATGGTACTTGAAGTGTAGATTCCTCCATCTTATAATATTTTAATTGGATTATAATTCCACAGAATGATTATATGTATAGTTTAGGCATGAGAGGATGAACCTAGTAGGACATTAGGAGTAATGTGGATGTTATGATTTAACTATTATGTTTTCCCATGATTGTGTGGGTATCCCCATCTATTAAAATTGAATGTAAATTTTTATAGGTTTGAGGTACTCTATGACCATTTTTTAATAATACTTAAGACTCGGGATTAGATATGTACCAAGGGAACCCATGAAGGGTATCTGGATTATGATGAATCTTAGAAGACAATATAGGTATTGTAATTAGGTATATGTAATAGTATCCTTGTATAAAAAATAATAATTAATATGTTTAGTGCATGAGATTAAACATTATAGCGTACTATATTTTTGTTTTGTGTGAGTTTCCAACCCTTGAAACCTTCATAAAATGTGTTATTATTGACCAGTTTTGTTGTTTAAATTTTTATACAAGAATGTTTTATATTAAATAAATGATTATAGTTCATATTGAAAATCTGACGGATTGATTTATGGGTTTGGAATTAATAATAACCATTATTATGAGTTGATAAATAATTTTATAGGATGCGATGTGTGTAATGATTTGATAAAGCATGTCATTCATGGTGAGGCACAATGATATGTCAATGATTATGATATAGATTAGGAGCTATTATACCCTTGGGATGATTCTGATATGGGTTGGGTGAGTATGATACCCATAGTGTTGTGGGATGTGATGGGATGAGTTATGTATAATGTATTTTGTTTACATGGAATCCAAGCATGTATATGTGTTATTGAATGTATGTTTTGATATGGGTTTGACTATTATTCTAAACATGAAATTTCTTAAGGTACAAGTTCTGTGTAATTCCAAGTATCACATTATGTGTGTATTGGGGTTGATATTTATAGAAACCATGTATGATTATTGATGGCCGTCTAATGTCTAATTTGGGCTTTAAATCAAGGACAACCATTGATGAGTGAGAAATGTATGGGATTTTTGTATAGGTTTTGAATCATTCCAATGAAAAATGTATTGTGACATGGCATGATGGGCTGATGCAGCCCACGATGATTGTGGAATTGTGTGTCAGATGAGATTCCCCCACTGATAGCAGTGATAAGATAGATTTGATGTGATTCCTCCCAAAAATTCCTTGTATAGATTTTAAGGTGTGATGGGATAGAGTTGATTTCTTATGAGATGGCTATGATGTGGTGAATTGTCTTTGTGACTCATGTGGGACTTTATGCCTTCTGAGAAGTGATTTATTGTGTTTAGGTACCATATTACATGTGATATGGATTGGGAAACAATTCCAATTTAGTTTTTTTTACATGTTTAGAGACACTTTGATAGTGGAAGAAGTATGTATGGTTACTCATAGGTGTCATGTGAAACACACATGTAAATGTTGATAATGATTATTTTTTATTTATTATGATTATAACATTTTGTTTATACATTTTATATTCTATTTGTGTACAGATATTGTTGGTGGTGGACTATTGAGTTATAATAACATTCTGGTCATGTGACCATGGGATATTGGTGCCTGAACAGACTTCATTATTACTGACACACATATGGAATTGGCCTGATGATGGTTGATGAAAAAGATAACTTAGTCAGTGTCAGGATATGGTACCAGTTCTGGATCAGGTTTAAGTTGGTAATACTTTTTTTTGATTAATTTATGAAATGATGAATATGGCATTCTAATGGAAAATCTTATTAGTGTCTTCCAAAATAATGTGACATATAGATAGTTAATTCTATTATATATGATGGTATGTTATTTAGTTTTGGTTGGATTTGGATGTGTGGTCATTTTATATTATTTCTATTTATAAGGAATGTGTATAAGTTGAATTCTCTATGTTTTAAAGATAAATATGATAGACCATATAGTATCCCCATAGTATCACCATAGTCCCTTGTCACTAGTTGGAAGCCTCAACCTATGGGGAGTTGTTACTGAGGTCAGGTTGTTCTCCATTTTGGTTACAGTTCAGTGATCTCGGTTGAGATATTCCACAATGAACCTTTAGAAATCGCACTACCTAATGTATCTTATTTCATGTAATGCCAATCTACTTTAGAATGTGGAAAGAAACCATGAATATATAGAACTACCCCATGAATCTCACATTTATTTTATCCTTGACCCCTCACTAATTGGTCTATGTAGTTTTCTAGAGAGTTTCGTGACCTCAATGTTGAATTGGGTCAGGCCTAGCCAAGTTATGCTAGTTTTATCCACCCACACCACATAGTATTTCACAAATATTTATACAATCCATGCTCTATTTTAATCATTTATATTTGAAAACTATTTTATAAAATATCACAATTTATCATCAATACCAATATTTCACTATAATCACATTCCAAACAATCCACACATTAACTATAATCAATATCCAACAAAAAAAATTTCAATTCCTAATCAATTATCCCATTCATTATTTATGTTCCCTATGAAATCATAATTCATTAATAGAATTATATTTAAAAAAATGTCAAAGTATCATTTTGAGAAGTTACTAATTTTAAGAATATTCTTTCAGTTTTATAATCTATCCAAATTCATTTACTCAATAAGAATAGTTATTACACCATTCTCATCTTTATCAATCCATTCCAAGGTCATTTTAAAGTTCTTTTATAATATTTTGGTTCATAAATATAACATATAAGATCATAAAAAATAATACTGAAAATTATTATAGATGAGATGATAATTTTAGTCACCTACATTCATTTTATGATGAATAAAATCCACTAATCCTTTAATGGTCTCTATGATAATCCTTCAAAAATCTCATTCATTGCCTTTACCGATTCAACACCACATGCACCATCACTAGGAGCCATATTATTTTGATAAAATATAAAGGCTGTAGAATTTTTAAGAAATTTAAAAATGTGAAAATTGAATTATTTTCATTTAATTTCAAATTATTCCATCATTCGTACAAACATTATTCAGTTACTTTTCATTAAATCCACCAATTAATATATTTCAAAATATTTGTAAAATTCTATTTATAATAAATAATCTAGGTTTAACTCATCATCTAACATATCCACATTAATAATTCTAAAATATATTAACTCGAAATAATTTATTTGTATATAAATAATCCAAAAAATATGATTACTTAAGTTAATAAATAATAATTAAATTCTACCACCACCTAATACATACAGGTAAACTCAAAAAATCTAATAACATAGGAAATAATCATCCATGGGTAAAAAATACATCTTTAATCCAATGAAATTATCATAATTAAACATTATGAGATAAAAAATTACCATATTTCCCTCCTCATCTAAAAACCTTAAAAATTTTACCAACACTCAAAACTCAAAAAACTGGGTTTCCACATTACACACCCCTATAAAAAATTTTCATCCCATTAAATATTCAACCATAACCATATAAAGTTAAAAATGGGAAACAAAAAAATAATGTTTTCATTCAACTAACATCTATACAATACAATTCCAAATCAGTTGTTACATTCTATACTTTTATATATAGAGATTTTCTTCTTAATTTACATGTGTTTCATATTTAAGAACATGGAAAAATATAAAATGCATACTCTATGTAATAAAAACCAACAATAATTTATTTCATAAATATAAAAAATAAATATAGAGATTAAATATACTTTATAAAATTTTAAATAGGGAAATGGGGTAATTATATAAAAAAACTAAGATAAAAAAATTTTAATTGAAAAATTTCACACTTCCATTGAATTATCAAGGTGGTAAAAAACAATTTATATAGAAATTGGAAACATAAAATATGTTTTTTATTATTTTAAAATTATTGAAAAGTTTTAGATAATTCAAATTAAATAATGAATAAATGAAATTAGAGGTATCTATAGGAAGTATAATTAAAATGTATCCATCAACAGAGTAATATGACCATCAAAATAGTATAATGACTGTTAAAATTATTACATGACCAATAAAATCATAAAATACATTCAAAATAATATTTAATATATCGAAAATGAGTAAATATATATACCGGCGTGTTATAAAATAAATATTAAAATTATGAATGTTAAGGAAATTATAAGTGTTTATTTTTAATAAATTTCTTTTTAATTTATTTTAGAAAAAATATAAATTTAAAGAGAATATTTGAATATAACATAAAATATGGTTAAATAAATTTTTTATTAAATTAATATCATTTTTGATTAAATATGTTAAAATGTTTTGTTATTTATTTAATATATATTTTTGAAAAACTTCAATTTTTATGTTAATTGTAAAAATATAGTTATTCGAATACCCCATATTTTGTGAAATATTAATGATGTAATAATAAGATAAAAAATTTTATATTTGTTATATCAACCCAAAATAGATTTATTAAGATAAATATTTCTTCTAAAAATATTAAAATCTATTTGAAAACATAAAAAGTTATTTTTAATATTAATAAATATATATTATTCCATTAAAAAGAAATTTTTATTTTTTGTCATCCTTTAATTTTCATAAAATAAAAAAATTAGTTTTATTTTTTTTAAATCGATTAACCATGTTTTTTTAATAAAATACAATTTTCAACTCAAATTCGACCTCTATTATAAGTCTTTGTCTTGGAATAATATTTTTTCAATATTTTAGCACAAAATACCCCTCCCTCTACATATAAATACATCATGTAACCCGCTCATAAAATCACACCCTAAACACTCCTATATGCCTAATATCTAAAAAATTCACTTCTTCAAATCCTCTGTGGATCCAAAGATACGTTCTAGTGTCATGTACCTCTAATCCCACATGGATTTCGTTCTATAGTAAAGGAGTAAATTAAAATGAAGAGTTAACCTTGTGACCATCTTCTTTTCATTTTCTTATTTCTTCTCTCCTAATATAATTTATTTCTATACACTGATAAACTATCTAATTTACTTTTATTTATCATATTAATTATATTATAATATGGTAAACTATTTTAATTTATTCTTATTAAATATACTCTCCCTCCCTCATTTTTGATACATCCCATCATTGGTCATTTTAATCTAATTATGATGATATTTTTAATTATTTACATATCACCCCTTCGTGGATAGTCATTGTAACATATATATAATTAATTAATATATAATTTTATGTATTTTTATTATTTTTTATAATTATATCAATTGTAAAATAATAATTAATGGAAACTATGAAATTTAAATGAAAATTATTATATTTAAAGAAACAAGTCATTGAACAAAATCATCATTAAAAAAGATTAAAATCATTATTATAATTAATCAATAATGACATAAATAACTTTAACTAACTTCTTGAATCATTTTTATTATATAAAATTTGAACATATTATTGGTAAAAATGTGATGTAATAAAAACATAATCAAAGACAGAAGACCATTGAACCCGACTCTTTCATGAGGGGGTATCTTCTCTTCCTCAATCTATTTGTAATGATTATTTTAAAATACCTTCTAAATATAATATAATTTTTTTATATTTTATTGTTATATGGATATTCAAAGTTATACCTCATTTTTATGAACTTTTAGTCAATATTAAATGATTATTGATGATGATTTTATTCTTATTATGTTTATTCTTCTCATTTTTATTCTCTATTACATTTTATTTTATAAATAAAGACATTGAATATAGAAAATTATGTTCTATATTATTTTTTTGATCAATAATGTTTATTATTTGAAAAATTATATATTAAATAACTATGAAATAATTTATTTTCTCATGGGTTCATTTCATTATTATAATTGGTATATGTTCCCTTTCGAATTTCAGTACATGATTACGAGCATATTACAAGGCAACAATGAGTCTAGAATTATATAATCATCCAATTAATTGGGTAATATTTTATATATCATGTGTTTATTATTCATGAACATGGTTCCAAAATTTTTCAAATTATTTGTGTGGTCATTATCCATAATGTTTATATTGTTTCATTATTAACCTTGTTCAATATTTCATGTCATTATTAGGTGATTTATTCATGATAATGATGGTGATCCTACAATTATGATATAATTGTTATGTTTATGTCCCCTGAAATACTATATTGATTCATATTTCATTTTCCTCCCCCTTTACCCCTTTCTTTAAAAATCTTTTAGCCCGCTATTTCTTTAATGTATGTCCCTAGGTGATTAAATTCACTATGAAGATCATGAAATCATATAATATGACTATAAAGAAGGATTTAAATAAATTTTATTATTTTTTATGATTTTATGTAGTATAAAACCAATTTTACAAATATACTAAACCTTTTGATGTTGTTATTTTAATGATTATATACATTTAACTCAACAATGATGTAATAATATTTTGTGAAAGATTAGGGTCACTATATTAGGTATCAGTGTCATTTTTTTTTAAATTGAAAAATTATTTTAGTAAAAAATAACCAAGGTTAAGCATGAATAACTTAACTTAATTTTTTTTGTTTTTATTTACACATGTGAATAATTAATTTACCCATGCGTAATGCACTTCTTATTTTTATAATATTTTATATTTATAAAAATTATTGGAACTAAGATAAATATTTGTAACTACCCCAAGTGATGGACACTACAATGATAATCCAAGTGACCCTTTTAATTCCATGGGATATGGTGTTCAAAACCTTATGGTTGTATTTAAATAATTATATCATGTTGTGAAAAAACCTATATTATGTGGAACATCCATATTTACCCAAATGAGTGTGACTATCCATTGAATATGTTTTGTGTAAATGACAACTTTCATTTAGTGTATCATTCTAACCAATTTTTTTTGAAAAAATGGGTGAAATACATGTCATATAAATTTTCAATAATTCATTATTCCAAGAAAGATAAATTTACTCTAGTCGTTCAATATTTACAAAGAGAATCTAATTAATTGTGGAAACTGATTAAGGATACAAATCCACATGATGAAGTTGAAGAAAATAAGCAGGAAACTAATATTTATTAACTAGTATTCATCATAAAATTCTCAAAAAAATATAGATAGATAATATCTAGAGAAAATAAAAAAGGATAAATAATCCTCTAATAAATTTTAGGTTAATTTCACATGACTTGCAATGACACACCAACATCTTTGTTATCAACCATAATGATATGATAGTGTATTATTCAGTGGCTAAAAACCACATCTATAAAACTATTTAGCAATTTAATTCTTTGGGGTTCAAAATATAAGATTTTGGTGTTCTCTAAAAGTAGATATGGAGTTTAGATAATGGTATAAAAACCTAGCAATAAAAATGATGTTCAAATTTCATACTGAGTGATCAAATGATAAAGGATGAAATTAAATTCAACAACCCGAATTTTGAAAATAATGAATTAATCACCATATAGAATACCATAATGGAATGATTTAATTATTAAATTATGAAAAATAAGGTCATTAATCTCATTAATATTTAATTAATATAATGAATCAAAATAAGAAAATGGATTAAAGTGTGTAACTACCCAATTCACCACCCATGGTCGAATGATTCATTTATTTGGAACATGGGAACTAAAAAAGCTAGTTAACTAAACCAAGGGTCTTCATGGGTAATCAATATCACTAACCACATAAGCCGATGGATTAAGGGAAATATTATTCCATCACCCATATTGAGTTAAAGAAACATGTAGAAGTTTTTCAATGTAAAACTTATATTAACTCAATACTGGTGAATGTTTTATTTGATTCATTTTCTATGAATTCCTTTATGTCCTAAATGTTTTTAGAACTATTGAATAAACTCCTTGATACCTTAATGTAGTGATACCTATAAAAATAGATATTTTTTCATGTTGTTATCCAGGTGTTGCAATCATCTACAATTAGTGTTTGTGGGGATTATATTTAAGAGAATATCATAATATTTCCTTTATCATAATATAATACCATATTTTTTATGTATTATCACTCATTATATAGAGCTCTATTTCTCTATTGAGGTAAGTAAATATCATTCCATATCCCAAAAAATATTATGCATCTATTAAAATTCAAGGATGATTATATACATCCTTTATAAAATATTTCAAATTTATATGTGTTGATACCCAATGTAGAAGAATATCTTACTCAAATGGTTAATTCAAATGAACACATATTGTTTTAAAAAAACCTCATTATAGGGGAATATTTTTTTGTATTCCAAGAATAATTTCCTAGACCTCCACCGGACTGTGATAAGGAGTTCTTAGTAGAACATATACCTAGTGAGACATATAAATCCAAGATCCCAAATAGGATAGTTGTAAAATAAATAGAAGAGTTAAAGAAGAAAATATAAGTATATTTAGATAAATATTTTATGTTCTCAAGTGAATCACATTGAACCATTAATCTTTATCAAGAAGAATGTTAGGTTAATTAATTTTTTCATCGATTACCAATAGCTCAAAAAGATAACTATAAAGAATAAATGTCCAATATTAAGTATTTATGGATTGTTTGATGAAATTTTAGGAGATCAATACTTATAAAAATTATATATTAGTTCTGGATATTATTAGTTTAAGGTTAATAGATATTTTATTCAAAAATATGATTTATATACAAGATATGTCCTCTATGTATACCTAGAAATTTAATTTATACATACCAATACACCAATAATATTCATAGATTTGATAAATATAGTACTTATATATTTCTTTCAAAAAATTTATGGTCATTATTGAAGATATTATTATATACTTAAATAGAAATGATTAACATGAGTGGAACTTATGGATTTTTATTGCAATATTACGGAAGGTGAAGGTATATTATGAGTTTAATGGGTGTAACTTATGTATAAAAATATTCACAATATTTTGGCATGTGATCATGGAAGAAGGTATTTTCTAGATCATTTAAATATAAAGGAAATTTAATAATAAACTAGACATGAAAGTGTAATAAGGATCAATAGTTTTATTAGATTTGATGGTACTACTACGGTTTTTTAAAATCTATCATGACATTTATTGTCCACTAAGTAAGAAAACATAGAATATAAAATTTCATTTTGAAGAGAAAAAAACAGTTGATAGTTTTAAGGATCAAAGGAAGAAGCTATTCATTGCATATATACTCACACATCCCTCATATAGGGAAGGGTTTAGGATATATAATTACATTTCAAAGAATTTTGTTTTGTACCCATGAAAAATGAGAAACTGATTGAATATACTAGTTTACCAGATAGTGGGATAGATAGATAGTCAATAAGGGGATGAGTTTATGTTTTTATAATATTTTTAATTGTATATTAGAGTTAAAAATAATTTAATCATAAATGAAAATGAAATATGAGAACAATAGATTTTTATAGTTTTTCTAATCATTGTGATACTACACTAAATGTTAACTTCTTTATTCTCCAAGATATTTGAAACCCACTAATATAAAAACTTTTTAAGAGGTTTGAGAATTGAAGTTGAACATTTTTTCCAGTGGTGTCACAACCAACACAACAACTTACTTTTTAATGGGATGACTAACCTATAACATAAAAACTTTTCAATCTCAAGTCACAACCGAAATATCCTGACCATTTCACCATAGTGGCACCAACAAACATACCTTTTAAAAGATAGTATAACAAACATAGTATTTCTTTTGAATGAAATATAATTAACCAAAAATAATAAATATAATAAATATGGTAACAATACGACACCATTTAACCAGAATAAAATAATGATATTCCCAATGTTGAGGAAGTGGCCACATGATCTCCATGGATGTGATCCATGACTTAGTTCAGCAAAAAATGATCACATATTATTTGAAAAAATTAACATGTACCATAACTAAATGGTCATATAGGTATTCATGCTACACTTTTTTTGTTAACCTATATTTATAGAGTTTCTTTATCAATGAGAACTTATAAAAATAATAGACACAAGCATAGAATCATCATAAATATTAACCGTTATAGTTTTTTAATGTTTTAAATTGTAGATATAACATTATATATCAATGATAACAAACATATTCAGAGTTTTAGATAACTTTGATATTTTTAAAAAAAATATCTATATAGATACAATGATTAGAATAATAAGTCACTAAAAATCTAATTATAGAAATAAATACTCTATTTAAATACACACTAATAACCCTTAAATACATTGAATAGTTCTGTTAATAATTATTCATAAAATCATTTTAAAAACAAAAGTAAAATATTTATTTCGAGATTTCATTTGAAGATGTGATGAATAAAAATTAAACACACTTCCTCCCTCATGATTTTCATTTAATTCTTTAAAAAATACTTCATATTTATTTTTAGTAGTATTAAAATAATTTATAAGTAATTATTAAAAAAATAAACCAATAATATAAAGTGAAATGAATATAAAATTTATTGAAATATGATGACAAAAATCTATCTTTTTTTTCTAAAATATAAACTATTTAATCATATGATGCATGTAAGACATCAAAATATCATAAGATACAATATTTCATAATAACAAAAATGTTTTCTAAAAGATATAAATTTCCATAATATATACTGATTCCAAAAGATTTAAACAATTTAATAATTTTATATGGTAGATTTAGTGATCATATAAGAAATAAATAAATCTCAGAAGAATTTTTTTTAATAAGATTTAATTCATGTATGATATTTTAAAATTTTTATATAATTTGTATCCTTAGAAGACATGATAACACATATAATATTCATTTAAGACATGATTCAAATAAGTCTCATAATATCTTTAAGATATGATAAATATTTCAATACAATTTGAATGATGCATAAGATAGTTTTCTATAAGATACGAAACATATTTCCTAAGAGATAAATGATTCAAAAGATACATGGAACAATGTCTTTATACATATATGTTAACATTAATACATAAATAAGTGATATTTTACATTTAAAACTCAAAAGTAATATACGTAAAACCTATATTTGAAAATAATCTAGTATTTAAGAAGTTTAGTTTTGGAATAATATATTAATCTAATATGATATAATCATTAATTTGAAAATTTTCAAATCCTAAAATGTTTAAAACATACTGAAGATGTTATTTTTAGTGAAATCATGATACATAGAATATGTAATAGGTTGGATTATGCATAATATGTTTAGGATTGGTGAAATTAATAACCATAATAAATAATAATATTAATAAATATAATTCATTATGTAATATATTAAACATAGATAATTTATTAAAAAAGGAATGAGAAATACTAAATAGATAGAATACAACAATAATTAATTAATCAATGAATAGTAAATTAAAATTTAACATCCTTATTTTCTTTTAAATTAGAGTATAATATAAATAAATTTATTAGCACATGTTATTGGAAATAAAAGGATGATTTTTAAATTATCAATAAAAAAAATTGTGTCTTTGAACCACACAACAATCTCTTCCTTATTGATAATTAAAAAAATGATGAATATTATGAAAATTATTCCACTTTTTCAAATAATCCCAAAGGTTATGTTTTTCAAAATCATCACCCCCTTCATATAAAAATAATATTTTTAAACCAAAATAATTATAAAAATTTTATCATTTTTTTAAATTCAAAACATTTAAAAAAATATAATATAAACATATGACTGATTTACGAATTGTAATTTCCATATATTCGGTATATATGTGAAACAATTTATAAAACAATTTTAAAATTTGTATCTTTAGCATGATTAAATATATTTGAAGAATACATATTAAAGAATAATTTTTCACCCTAAATAAATAGAAATATTATAATATAATTAATAAGGCTCACCTTTTATTCAATATTTTAAAATGTAAAAGTAGTGCATGTAGATTTAAAAAAATGATGCAGATTTATAAATTTTTTATTTTCTTCATAACTCCCCTAAAATTAAAATAAGCATGTAATTATAATTTGTTTATGAATTAATAAATTTTTAAATAAGAATAAAGATCCTCAAATTATATCACTCTTGATAAAAAAATTAATTATCGTGATTGTGAAATATAATTCCTATATGAAAATATATTTTAAGTAGGATCTATAAAAAAATTTAAACGTAATGATAAATATTCCATACTCCCACTAAATATATTTGAATTAAATTATATTTTCACCACATGGAGTTCAAATTTAATTTTCTCAAACATAGACATATAAAATGGTTTATAAAATATATCAACCAATTTATCATCAATAAAATCATTTTTAATATATAATTAACCATTTTAAAAATGATATTTAATAAAATTTAATTTAATTTCATTATTTTTAGTTCTAGAGTGTTGTAAATGGTTTTTATAAATAAATGTACTTGTTGGATCATCACATAAAATTGGTAACCTATCAAATTGAATATCAAAATGAGCTTGTGATTATTTAATCCATAGACATTCATCTCCATATTTATCAATAATAACACATTCTGGTTCATTTGTTGAGTATCATACAGCTATTTATTTTAACTCAATAAACTAAATATTTTTCTAAAAGAAACTCATTCCAATAATAATTTTTCTATAAATTTATTATCCTCCAAAAATATAATTAAAATATAATTTTAAACCAAAATTAGTTCTACTCGGATAAAATAAACCAAGATTTATTGAACCTTTTATATATTTAGTGATGCTTTTAACAAATGAACAAGTGAACCTAGTTAGGGTAATCATAAAATATTACACATAATTATACACTATACATAAATTAGTTCTAGAAATAGTTAAATATAATAAACTACCAATAATTCCACTAAAAAATTCATTTCCCTTTGATTTTATGGCTTAATCATCATCTATTTTCCATGAAGTACTCATAGAGGCATTTTAAATTTCACTTGAATAAAGTATAAAAATATTATCTAATTGAATAGAATATATACATTTAATAATAAAATTTCCATCATTATTTTAACACCCTGACCCTAGTTACCCAGATTCGGTGCATTATTACATAACAATGGCATGATCTCAAAAAAATGTCTCACAAGTCCAATTAGTTTAGTAGCCTTAGAAGTACTAGATTCATACATAAGTTTTACATTACATCATGAGATAAATACTACAACAACATTTTTTCCACTTTGAACAAACTTATATCAAATAGCCTATCCCTATAGGTCAACCATAAAATACTTCTTCACATCCTGCAAAAAATAAAACATAGAAAAGGATGAGATAATATGCTTGATAAGGATAACACTATAGAAAAAACTTTTATAAATAAGCATAAACTTTAAAGAAAATGTATAAAACTAAAAAATAAGCCTTTTAAACATAAAATTTACCATAATATGGAAAATATAAATCGAATAATGCCATTTTCATGTTCACATGGGTATTCTACTCGTCGAATAATCATATGAAATATCAATAGCCAATTTCATAATGATGGAATGCATAATGTCGGACATCATAACCACATAGTCATTGCCTCGTGCCAAGACTACAAATAAGATTTTGTCAGGTCCTTGTTCCAAGACACTATTTCGCCTCATGAGACCTATCGATGCATCCAGGAGCTATAGCGGGCTCCACCCATCATTTACTAAGTCCAATGCATTCCTCATATGAAAAGGTTTAAATATAACATAAACATTCGTATTAAAACTAACATACGAAATGTCAATAATTTATTAATAAAACATAAATGGTATAAAAATAACACACCCACAGTCAAAAATATCACAAAACCATGAATACAATATGGAAGATTTGTATCATAATAAATCAACTTCCAACAAGTTTAAAATCCATCAAAGGATCTTGACATAGATGAAATTAAAACTATTTGAGAGAAATATTGCTTTCTATTTTGAAATCATTTAAAAATCATTTAATTCAAAATATTCTTTTAATCTTGTAAGGGAATATTCAAACATGTTATAATGGCGGAAAATAGCCACACCGTCCATATAGTTAAAAAAACATAATTTTATTAATTTTTTAAAAAAGTTCGTAAAGGGCCTTGTTAGGAAAACACCGGAAAGATTCCTTTATAAACATTTTATAAAAAGTCAAACATGAGTATAAATGTCTTTAACCCATAGTCTATGAAAATAATATTAAAGTTTCAAAATACATTTTTATGAAACATGGATGTGGATGATAAAGAGGTCCCAGTAGATACTCACGTATAAACAACCTCAGATATTGAAGAGATTGTAGAATTAACCCTTACCTTGTACTTTTCCTTGGTTGAGGGTACGTTAACATCCTTTTTAATAGTTAAATAATTGTTATTAAATAATAAAAGATCCAAATACATAAATATGATATCATATATGATTATCTAATATTGCTTTGTTAATAATATTTCAGTAGTTTCAATGTTTAGGGTGTTAACTTATTCAGTTTCCTTTATATGCTTGGTTACATAAGCCATGGTTATTATGTATATGATGTATTAGATTCATATCCATAATGATATTAAGTTCTTCAACATTAATTTTAATTATAATATGAAAATTATTCTTGAATGGTTTTGATTACTACGGTAAAAACCCTTATTTTCAATGAGAATAAATCTCGTCGCATATAGTTTCTCAAAGAGGTTATTTGCGACGGGAATAGGTGCCCTATCACAAGACATTATACACGAATTGGTGTTGTTTGTGAATCAAACAGAGCAAAAGAATATTTGTGACGGGGTGGCACCGCCTGTTTCAAATTCTGGGAGGCAGTAAGACCTAGTTGCGATAGGGGGATCACCCATCGCTACTAGTTCGACCCCCTAAAGGTATTTGCGATGGGAACCATTGCAAATAACCAACGGTGGTAAAAAAATATTTGTGACGGGATGTTGTCCTATCGCAAAAAGTGTGTCATTAGATCACTTTTTTGTGAGGGGCCCTGATGCAATAATGTAGCACCCCAAGCTTCCACGGTACGCTTCTCTTTGAATAATGCAGTAGCGTGTGTTGTACGCAAGTTCGAGTTCTAACATAGAGCATAACTAATCAAACTAGCCATTATGAACAGTAATAACCAATTTTTGATATTTTATAAATTTTATCTTTCAAAATGGACTTCAATTTTGTATTCGGAATATCAAAATTAGACTAAGGTGAACATTTCTTAATTTTTTTGAAAACATTCAATTTTTGATGAATAGTGAAAAAACTGAGTTATTGGTTAAAACCGACATTTTATTTAAATAATTATTTATTTTATTTAAATTTATCTTTGGTCAAAATAGATACGTAATACCTATATAAGTTCAATGTAATTAATCGGAGTCAGTTTATAATAATTTTAGATATATAAAAATTTTATTGAACTTCTCACAGTCTTTTACCCATCCCCTAGGAGAATTTACAAATTCACATAAAAATTAATTTTAGCGCTTCTGTGAGTGGAATTTGAAAAACCTGAGAGAAATTGTTAATATGAAGGAGTAAAATGTGGATCAATAAGATAAAAATAATTTTTTTTGAATATCAACTTTTTACTTTTATTTACCACTTTAAAAATTAAATAGGGTAATTAAGGGTAAAAATGAAATTATTATTACCCTACCACATGTCCTAATTCTGTTGGATATGTATAATTTGACCAAAAAAACATAGTAATAAAACATGAACCACTTTGGTCCACTTGGATTAGATTAGTACATTTATTATTATTTAATTCAAATAAGAGTTAAAAGAGTTAAAATCAAAGTTTAATAACAAAAACATTTTTAATATAGGGTTATACAAAAGATAAATTAGATTATAAAAATTCATAAGATAGATAAAGAGATTTAATATATAATTTTATTTTATTTATAAATTTTATATGTTAAATAATTTAATTTATTTATGACACAATGGTGATGGATTAATTACCTAATCAATTAAATAGAAAAATATTTCTTATTATAAATATCCAAATAAAAGTAATTTGAGACATTTTAGGAATTAAAATAATTTTCTAGGTTTATATGATATATTATTATTGGTTATATGAATTTTATTTGAATTAATAATGCTGTTATGAATTTATCAAAAAAAATACCCAATAGTGTCAAATTTGACATAAAAGAGTTTCTAAAAAAAATATTATATTATTAATTAATATTATATTCCTAAAAATCTATGGTTTAGAAAAAGTACTTATATCATGATATTTTTATCATTAATTGACCACTTGGGGGACTCTTGGATGTATATAGTAAGTTTATTAACTATATAATATAAAAATACAAAGCGACATGGTAAGTGTCAAACTAATTAACTAAGAGTTAAAACTAAAAGATAAGGTTAATAATGTGACCCAAACCAATATAAAAACTACTGGATGAGTTGTTTTCGACCCATACCAACCTTATACTTTGAATAATCCACTTTTAAGCCATTATATACCAAATATGTATTTATTATAAATTAATACTATAAGTTCATCCTAAAGAGCCCCTCCTCCCCCTTATAAAAGGACACCACTTCTACCCAATTTCTCACACCTCTCAAGCCTTTTAGCTCGTCCAAAATCTACCCAATTAATCTCCCTACATCCCTCTCCTCCTTCTAGAAGCCTTACATTAGGAATAAGGCACTTCAAAAGTCCTTTTTGCGTTCAAACCAAAGGGAGTTACCCAAATTAAAGGTAACGATTTCTCTTAGCTTCTTTTCTTTTATTTTACTTCTCCAACCCCTAAACTCTTCATGTTATTTTCTTTTGTAACCTAAAAATTATTCTAAATATACTAGTATATTGTTATGAGAATTATTCAAACTACACTTACACAAAAATCCATTTAATGGGTGAAGAACATAATGTTTATGTGGATGGAAACCAAACGCCTCACGAAACGATGAGTGTTCAATTATCTCCTACCACCTCTCATGGGGGCCATTATGATTGAACTATAATTAAATATGATATTAATGGTATTTATTTCATATATAAGCATCTATAATTCCATTTTATAGGATACCATTATTCGTTTCTTGTTGTATATATATACTATAATTTCATTTGAGGAAGTGCGGACTACCGCCCCCTCAATGTGATAGGACTCGTTCATACCATACGTGGAACGTATAAAGGATGGTGTTAATGAAATTAAGTAAAAAATATAAGATATTATATTATACTGGAATAATAATATACCTATGTATAATTTCGTTTTTATTCCTTTTAAAATGAAAAATGAAATTGAAGTAGTGTTCGCGCGTACGTACGGATTATCGTCTCCACGAACACGATGAGATTCATTTCCCAATCATTTCAATTCAAGAATAATTATCATTTGATGATTAAAAGTAATTTATAAGGAATTTATATCATTCTGGATATGAATAAGATTCAACCTATCCATAATAAATACGGATTACCTAATGGAGAATATAAAGGAAAACGAACCAGTTAACAACAGAAACGTCAATAATACTAAAATATTATTAAAAACGAAATTTTAAAAGATCATATATGATATCATATCTATGTATATGATTCTTGTATAATTTAATAACAATTATTTAACTTTTATAAAGGATTTTAACCTTCAATCTTTCAAGGAAATGTGCAAGGTAAGGGTTTATTTCACAATCTCTTCATTATCCGAGGTTGTTTATACATAATTATCTACTTGGACTTATTTATCATCCACATCCATGTATATTAAAAATGTATTTCAAAACATTTTTACTATTTAATAGACTATGGGTTAATGAAATTTATACCCTTGTTATACTTTTTATAAAATGGTTTGAAAGGAATATTTCTGTCGTTTTCCAAACAAGGTCCTTTTTAACCTTTTCGACATAATTAAGGTAAAAATGTATTTTTTAACTTATACGGCAGGAACGACTATATTCCACAGTTGTAAAATCTTCAAATCTTCCCTTACAAGTTTATACGAATATTTTCAAAGTAAATGTTTTATTTTATAATTATGTGACTTTTAAATTATTTACAAAAAAAGAGATATTTCTCTCAAATAGTTTTGATTTCATCTATTTCAACATCCTTTTATGGATTTTAAGCTTATTTGACGTTGATTTATTATGATACAAAACATCCCTATGTTATTGAAGGTTTTGTAATATGTTTGACTTTGGATGTTTTATTTTTATACCATTAATGATTTATGGATAAAGAATTTACCTTTCATATGCTATTTCTAATACGAATGATTATGTTATGTTAAATCCTGTTCATATGATGATTTCATTGGACTTAGTAAGTGATGGGTGGAGCCCACTATAGCTCCTCAATGAATCGGTAGGTCTCCTGAGACAAACTAGTGTCTTGGGACAAGTCTTTGAAGATATATTATTTGTATTCTTGCCACGAGGCCTTGACTTTGTGGTTATGATAGTCTAGCATTATGCATTCCATCATTATGAAAGTGGTTATTGATATTTCATGTGATTATTCGACTAGTGGAATATCGATGTGAATAAGTAAATGGAATTATTTCAATTTATTTTTTCCTTGTTATGCTGAAGTTCAAGTTTAAAATACTTTTGTTTTAGTTATGCATTGCCTTAAATGGTTATGTTTATTTAAGAAAGTTTCCTCTATATTGTTATCCTTACTGAGCATCTGAGCTCGCCCCTTTCAATGTTTTATTTTTCTCAGGATGTGAAGAAGTATTTTATGAATGACCTGTAGGGATATTATGAGGGAATATGAAGACAATATTTTGTTGTAGTTTTTCACTTTATTATGTATTTTAAGACTTGTGAATGTATATAGTGTTCCAAGGCTACTAAACTAATTGGTCTTTCGAGACTGGACCTTTTGTGATCATGCAAATGTTATGTAATAATGCACCAACTCTAGGTAACTAGGGTTGGGGCGTTATAGTTTGTATTAGAGAAGTTTAGTACAAACCTTGGAAGCTAGATTTAGATAAACTCTGATTAGAGAACATAGATCTAAGATGGACATTGAGGATTTGTATAGAAGAACTTCATAGAATTTTGGTATTGTAGAAATTTTGTGAGTTTTCTGAGAAATAATACATTTCTGGATGTGAGCAGGTCGAGGTGGATCTAGAATAGATGTACCTAGGGGTAAAACCTGAAAACACCACTTTGAGCTAGACTTGAACGATAACTAGTGCACGACAATGAACTTTGCTGCACTCTTGGTTACGAAACTTCCGGGGGATTTTCTTAGGATAATTCTCATTTTGATTACAAACCATTATAAAGGGTTTATGAGTATATACTTCCTCAAAGAAAACATTTTTATGATTTTGGATTATATCCATAAATAGTTCAATTTATGTTAAGTGTTTTACAAGTATGGAATTATGTATTTTGATTCATAAATTGATCTTGTTTATTCCATTGTATAGAATTGGCATCTAGTAGAAGGAATGTGAACTCCAATAATACGTTTGATCCAAAGAGTAAGAAGGATCATATCTTTCATGGTCTTAAGCCAGAATTTAGAAGGGAAATAGTCTCCCACATATTATATTCATATGAAGAAATAGTATCATGTGTTGATTAGATAAGTAAAGAGTTCTCGGAGTCCTATGGATTCGAAGGGAAGCTAGAGAAGAAAAGGATGGTAGAGAGATGGAAAGATAAAGGGATGAAGGTAATGAAGGATTTTCCCATATGTGATAACTGTGGAAAGAATCACCTTAGAAAATTCTTGAAGAGAATGAGAGTATGTTATAAGTACTCCACGTTCATGATTGTGAGGGTAAGAAAAAGGTTTCAAATGTACAATGATTCATCTGTAAGGAGTGGGGAAACTACGCGAATAAATGTTCAAATCATCAGAGTATGCCCCAAATGATCCTATTGGATAATAATAAACTTATGATACTACCACAGATGAAGAGGAATGACTAGTGTTGTTTTGTTGTTATTAAATAATTATTTCTTTTGAGTGTTGTATCAATGACGTACTGGTTATATGAATTATAGAGATAAATAAGGATTGTACTGTAGTACTATTTCATTGAGGATTTGAGATTATATTGTACTATGAAAAATGACTCAACAGTAAGTTTTACTTTTTTTTTGAAAAAACATGGTTGAAGGAAAGGTAATACTTAATATGGTCTTGATAGTGAGGTAGTAATTTTGGAATAATAGATGGTTAATTTGGATAAATTATATTAGATATTCTTGAGTTCCATGGAACTGGTTAATAGTTTTTTTATTTCATTAGTGTTGGAATATTCAAAATTTTTGGATATAAGGAATATATCCAGCATTATATAAGGAATAAGGGAGAATGAATTTAATCAATAAAGGTTTTATAGTAATTCCGGATGTTACCATGTTTTAAAATAATACATGATAAAAGTGTTCGCATGTTATTACATGGAAAAAAGGATCTTCATTGTGTTTAAACTCCTTATAAATTTTGGACTGTGAGTTTGGATCGAATTATTTTGGTTAATTCTAAAGGATGGAATGAATTATGTTTGAAAGGTTATTTTTGGATTTTTATAAAAGGACAACACGCAGACCACGTGACACCCCATCGCATCAGACAAAGCTGCAGGAATCGAACCCACAACCATAGTGTGATTGGGATTTATCACCTACCACTGGACTACATGGAGTTTCTAGATGGTATAATGTAGTTTCTTTTTTATAAAGTGTCTGATATGTGAATTATAAATTCATTATATTTGGAACCCTATACAATTAATTTTGAGTTGTATTATGTTTTATAGTGAAGGATGAGTTTGTGGTAGAAATTTATTAATGGATAAAACAATAATTATAAAGTAATTATATCTCATTATGATCTTATCGAATCTCATAAATAAATTCATCAACATTAAGAAAAGGAACTTAGAACAAAAATGTTGTCCTAGATGGTACCTTAGATCATCACAAATTTATGGCTTTGTGATTGTTGACCTTTTCATAGACATGTTCTCTACCACTCTCCATCAGATATTGATGGTTAGATTTCTCTTCCATATCCATGTTTTCATAAATGGAACCCTAGAATCTGTTATTTTCAGTAACCTTCAATACATGCCACTCTTTATTTCAAATAGAGCCCTCATTAATCCATTTTTCGATGTGGGATTTCAACTATGATATTTTGAAATGTCAACCCCAAGTTTCCAATACCAAGCACAAATTGTGAGGATTAAATTTTTTGAAGTAGGGTATAATGTAACATCCCAAGATTCCATGATATCCTTCTATTTGAATCATGCAGTAGCATGTGTTGTACACAACATCGAGTTCTAACACAGACCACAACCAATCAAACTAGCCATTATGAATAGTAATACCCACTTTTTGAAATTTTATAAATTTTATCTTTCAAAATGGACTTCATTTTTGGATTTGGAATATCGAAATTATCCTAGGGTGAATTTTTGGTATTTTTCTGAAAACTTTTAATTTATGATGAATAGTTAAAAACACTGAGTTATTGGTTAAAACTGACATTTTTTTTAAATAATTATTTATTTTATTTAAATTTATTGTAGGTAAAAATAGAGACATAATACCTATATATATTCAATGTAATTCATTGGAGTCAGTTTATAATATTTTTAGACATATAAAAATTTTATTAAACTTTTCACCGTCTTTTACCCATCTCCTAGGAGAATTTACAAATTCACATAAAACATAATTTTACTGCTTATGTGAGTGGAATGTCGAAAATCTGAGATAAATGGTTAATATCAAGGATTAAAATGTGGTTCAATAAGATAAAAATAATTTTTGGCGAATAGTAACTTTTTACTTTTATTTACCACGGTAAAAAGTAAATAGGGTAATTAAGGGTAAAAATGAAATTATTATAACCCTAACACATGTCCTAATTATATTGGATAAGAATAATCAGACCAAAAAAACTTAGGAAAAATATATGAACCTCTTTGGTCCACTTGGATTAGATTAGGACATTTATTATTATTTAATTTAAAGAAGAGTTAAAAGAGCTAAAATCAAAGTTTAATAACTAAAACATTTTTCATATGGGTTTATACATAAGATAAATTCGATTATATATATTAATTAGAAATCTAAAAATATTTCCTACATAATGGTATTTTATTTATAATTTTTTGAAATTAAATAATTCAATTTATTTAGGACGCAATGGTGATGCAGTAATTACCTAATTAATTAAATATTAAAATATTTGATATTATAAATATCCAAATAAATGTAATTTGAGACATTATATGAATCACAATAATTTTCTAGGTTAATATGGGATATTATTATTTGTTATATGAATTTTATTCTAAGTAATAATGCTGTTATGTTTTTATCAAAAACAAAATACCCAATAGTGTCAAAATTGACATAAAAGAGTTTTTAAAACAAATATTATATTATTAATTAATACTATATTTTTAAAAATCTAAGGCTCCACCAAAGTAATTTTATCATGATATGTGCATAATTACTAGACCACTTGGAGGGATCATGGATGTATATAGTATGTTTATTTACTATGTAATATAAAAATAAAAAGTAACATGGTAAGTGTCAAACTAATTAACTAAGAAGTAAAACTAAAAGATAACGTTAATAATGTGACACAAACCTGTATAAAACCTACTGGATGAGTTTTTTTCGACCCATACCCACCTTAGACTTTGAATAATAAACTTTGGAGCCATTAAAAACCAAATATGAATTTATTATAAATTAATACATTATGTTTTTCCTGAAGAGACCCTCCTCCCCCTTATAAAAGGACACCACTTCTAACCAATTTCTCACACCTCTCAATCCTTTTGGATCGTAAAACCTCTTCCCAATTAATATCCCTAAATCCCTCTCCTCCTCCAAGAAGTCTTACCTTAGGCAGAAGGCACTTCAAGAGTCCTTTTTGGTTCAAACCAAAGGGAGTTACCCAAATTAAAGGTAATGATTTCTCTTAGTTTATTTTATTTTATTTTACTTCTCCAACCACTAAACTTTTCTTTTTTTTCTTTTGTAACAAAAAAAGTATCCTAAATATACTACTATATTGTTATTAGAAGTATTCAAACTAAACTTACACACACCTCTATTTAATGGGTGAAGAACATAATGTTTCTGTGGATGACAACAAAACGCCTCACGAAACGATGATTGTTCAATTATCTCCTACCACCTTTCATGGTGGCCATTATGATGGCACTATAATTAAATATGATATTAATGATATTTATTTTATATATAAGATTCTTTAATTCCATTTTATAGCATACCATTATTCCTTTATTGTTTTATATATATACTATAATTTCATTTGAGGAAGTGCGGACTACCTTCCCCTAAAAGTTATATAACTCGTTCAAACCATACGTGGAACGTATAAAGGATGGTGTTAATGAACATAAGTAACAAATATAAGATATTATATTATAATGGAATAATAGTATACCTATGTATAATTTGGTTTCTATTCCTTTTAAAATGAAAAATGAAATGGAAGAAGCGTTCATGCGTATGTACGGATTACCGTCTCCACGAACGCAATGAGATTCATTTCCCCATCATATCCATTCAAGAATAATTCTCATTTGATGATTAAAAGTAATGTTTAAGGACTTGATATAATTATAGATATGAATGAGATACAACCTATCCATAAAAAACATGGATTACCTAACAGATCCTATAAAGGAAAACGAACCAGTTAACACTAGAAACGACAATAATACTAAAATATTATTAACAAATAAATATTAAAAGATCATATATGATATCATATTTATGTATATGATTCTTGTATAATTTTATTAACAATGATTTACCTATTATACAAGAGGTTAACCTACACTCTATCAAGGAAATGTGAAAGGTAAGGGTTTACTTTACAATCTCTTCATTATTTGAGGTTGTTTATACGTAATTATCTACTGGGACTTATTTATCATCCACATCCATGTTTCTTAAAAATGTATTTCAATACATTTTTACTATTTACTAGACTATGGGTTAAAGTCATTTATACCCTTATTATACTTTTTATAAAATGGTTTGAAAGGAATCATTCCGTCGTTTTCCAAAAAAGGTCCTTTTTAACCTTTTCTACAGAATTAAGGTAAAAATGTATTTTTTAACTTATACGGAAGGTACGACTATTTTCCACCATTTTAAAATCGTCAAATCTTCCCTTACAAGATTATAAGAATATTTTCAAAGTAAATGTTTTATTTTATAATTATGTGACTTTTAATTTATTTAAAAAAAAGAGATATTTTTCTCAAATAGTTTTGATTTCATCTATGTCAACATCCTTTTATGGATTTTAAGCTTATTTGATGTTGATTAATTATGATACAAAACATCCATATTGTATTAAAGGTTTTTTTGATATGTTTGACTGTAGATGTGTTATTTTAATACAAATCATGGTTTATTAAGAAATATTTACATTTTGTATGATAGTTTTAATACGAATTTATATGTTATGTTTAAACCTGTTCATATGAGGAATGCATTGGACTTAGTAAGTGACGGGTGGAGCCCGCTATAGCTCCTCGATGCATCGGTAGGTCTCATGAGAAAAACTAGTGTCTTGGAACAAGGCCTTGAGAAAATCTTATTTGTAGTCTTGGCATGAGGCCTTGACTATGTGGTTATGATAGTCTGGGATTATGCATTCCATCATTATGAAAGTGGTTATTGATATTGCATGTGATTATTCGACTAGTAGAATATCCATGTGAATAATTAAATTGAATTATTTCAATTTATTTTTCTATGTTATGCTGAAGTTCATGTTTAAAAGGCTTTTGTTTTAGTTATGCGTTGCCTTAAATGTTTATGTTTATTTATGAAAGTTTCTGCTATATTATTATCCTTACTGAGCATCTGAGCTCACCCCTTTCAATGTTTTATATTTCCCAGGATGTGAAGAAGTATTTTATGAATGACCTGCAGGGATAATATGAGGGAATATGAAGACATGATTTTGTTGTAGTTTTTCACTTTATTATGTATTGTAAGACTTATTAATGTATCTAGTGTTTCCAATGCTACTAAACTAATCGGTCTCTCGAGACTTGATCTTTTGTGATCATGCCAATGTTATGTAATAATGCACCAACTCTGGGTAACTGGGGTCAGGGCGTTACAAATAAACCATTTAACGGTCGACGATAATTAATGCGGCCAAAGGTATTAGTGATGAGTCTCGTCGCAATAAGTACTATTAGTGATGGGACTCCCGTAACAACTAATCTATCCTATATATACTACCCTCCATTTTTTCTACTCTATGACAGAATTTCTTGTTCCTCCACTTCGGTAAACGATAATTTTAGAGTGAAATTTTTTGAAACTTAACTTTTTTTTACAAATTTTTGAAGTTGCCTACAATTATAAGAGATCAGGTTTAAAGGTATTTATGTTTTATTTAATTTAGTATTTATTTCATTTCTTTATATTAATTTTAATTATTTTTGATTTGTATCAATTAAGTTAGATTTAAATTTTTTTGTCATAAGTATTTATTTGTAATAATAAAATAAAATAATTTGTATTAATTCTTAGTAATTAGTAATAATTAATAATTATTAATGATAATTTGCAATGTATATAAATAATTTGCGTTAATTAGTAATTAGCAGCTCTATTTTGAAGTAAATTAATAGCAACAAACACTAATTAGTAATAATTAGAAAAAATACTAATAAATATAAACAATTAGTAATAAATAGTATTAATTATTAATAATTAGTAAAAAATTCTAATAAATAGTAATAAATATTAATAAATACTGATAAATACTAATAATTCAAAATAAATACTAATATTTAGTATTAATAATAATAATTAAGAATAATAAATACCAATTAATATTAATAAATACTAATAATTAATAATAAAAACTAATAAATAGTAATAAATACTAATAAATAGTAATAAATACTAATAAATGGTAATAAATAGTAATAAATAGTAATAATTACAAATAATTATTAATAAATACCAATAAACAGTAATAAATACTTATAAATACTAATAAATAGTATTAAATAATAATAAATACTGATTAATTAAAATAAATAGTAATAAATTGTAATAAAAAGAAATAAATAGTAATAAATAGAAATAAATACTAATAAATAGAAATTAATACTAATAAATAATAATAAATAATAATAAATACTAATAAATACTAATTAATACTAATAAATAGTAATAAATAGTAATAAATAGTAATAAATATTAATAAATAGTAATAAATTGTAATAAATAATAATAAATAGTAATAAATATTAATAAATAGTAATTTATAGTATTATATAGTAATAAATAGAAATAAATACTAATAAATAGAAATAACTACTAAAAAATAGTAATAAATACTAATAAATAGAAATAAAAACTAATAAAAAGTAACAAATACTAATAAATACTAATAAATAGTAATAAATACTAATAAATAGTAATAAATACTAATAAATACTAATAAATTCTAATAAATACTAATAAATACTAATAAATACTAATAAATAGTAATAATTAGTAATAATTATTAATAATTAGTAATAATTAGTAATAATTAGAAATAATTAGTAATAATTAGAAATAATTATTGATAATAAGCAATAATTAGTAATAATTTGTAATAATTAGTCATAATTTTTAATAAATAGTAATAGTGAGTAATAATTAGTAATAATTAGTAATAATTTGTAAAAATTTGTAATAAATAGTTATAAATAGTAATAAATGGTAATAAATAGTAATAAATATTAATAAATAGTAATAATTAGTAATAAATTGTAATAAATAGTAATAAATAGTAATAAATAGGAATAAATTGTAATAAATAGTAATAAATAGTAATAAATGTAAATAAATATTTATAAATAGTAATAAATAGTAATAATTAGTTATAATTAGTAATAACTAGTACTTGCCTGTGATATTGTACGACATATTTGATTAATGGTTTTTCTTTTAATAAGAGATTATTATTTATAAAAGCTGAGAAGAAATATTAATGTTAAACAAAATTTAATTAGAAAGTAATGGTGTGTGATAATGAAATAATAGTGCATAGAATATGAAGACACCATTCAAATAGCTGTCAAAGAAAAGAGTAAAAGTATATGAATTTTTAAATTTTGAGGAAGAATATTTGAATTCAGTTTCAATTTCGATCAAAATAACTATAATGCGGGTACTGAAATAAATTATGAAAGATAAATCAAAGATAAGATAGTGGTTGTAATAATAAAACAGTAATAAATAGTAACAAATAGTAATAAATATTCATAAATAGTAATAAATATTAATAAATCGTAATAAATAGTAATAAATAAGAATAAATAGTAATAAATAGTAATAAATATTAATAAATATTAATAAATAGTAATAAATAGTTATCAATATTAATAAATAGTAATAAATAGTAATAAATAGTTATAAATAGTTATAATTAGTAATAAATAGTACTAAATAATAATAATTAGTAATAATTAGTAATAATTCATAATAATTAGTAATAATTAGTAATAATTAGTAATAATTAGTAATAATTAGTAATAATTAGTAATAATTATTAATTATTAGTAATAAATAGTAATAAATAGTAATAAATAGTAATAAATATTAATATGTAGTAATAGATACTAATAAATAGTAATAAATGGTAATACAAATTAATAAATGTTAATACTTAGTAATAATTAGTAATAAATAGTAATAAATACTAATAATTATTAATAAATACTAATAATTAGTATTAAATATTAATAAATACTAAAAAATAGCAATAAATTGTAATAAATACATAATAAATAGGAATAAATACTAATAAATAGTTATAAATAATAATAAATAGTAATAAATAGTAATAAATACTAATAAATAGTAATAAATAGTATTAAATAGTAATAAATACTAATAAATAATAATAAATACAAATAATTAATAATAATTAGTAATAATTAGTAATAGTGTAAGGCCCCGACCCTAGTTACCCAAAGTCGGTGCATTATTACATAACATTGGCATGATCACAAGAAAGATAAAATATCAAAAGACCTATTGGTTTAGTAGCCTTGGAAACACTAGATATATTCATAAGTTTTACATTACATCATAAAATGAAAAACTACTACAACAACATAATGTCTCCATAGTCCACACTATTATCCCCTCATAATATCCCTGCAGGTCATTCAAAACATACTTCTTTACATCCTGGAAAAAATAAAACATAGAAAAGGGGTGAGCTCAAATGCCCAGTAAGGATAACAATATAGCAGAACATTCAAAATAAGCATAAATATTTAATGCATTACTAAAACAAAAGCCTTTTAAAATTGAGCTTCAACATAGGATGGAAAAAGTAAAATGAAATAATGCCATTTACTTGTTCACATGGATATTCTACTAATCGAATAATCACATGCAATATCAATAACCACTTTCATAATGTTGGAATGCATAATGCCAGACTATCATAACCACATAGCCAAGGCCTCATGCCAAGACTACAAATAATATTTTTCCAAGGCCTTGTGCCAAGAAACTAGTTTGTCTCATGAGACCTACCGATGCATCTAGGAGCTATAGCGGGCTCCACCCATCACATATTAAGTCAAATGCATTCCCATATGAAAAGGTTTAAACATAACATAAACATTCGTATTAAAACTAGCATACAAAATGTCAATAATTTCACCATAAACTATGAATGGTATAAAAATAGCACATCCACAGTCAAACATATCACAAAACCTTCAATACAATATAGAAGTTTTGTATCATAATAAATCAACTTCAAATAAGCGTAAAATCCATCAAAGGATGTTGACATAGATGAAATCAAAACTCTTTTTAGAGAAATATATCTTTCTATTTTTGAAATCATTTAAGATCCATATAAAATAAAACATTTTCTTCGAAAATGTTCTTATAAGCTTGTAAGGAAAGCTTTGAAGATTTTATAACAGCGGAAAATAACCGCACCTGCCATATAAGTTAAAAAAACATTCTTACCTTAATTCTGTCGAAAAGGTTAAAAAGGACCTTGTTTTGAAAACGACAGAAAGATTCCTCTTATAAAAAGTAAAACAAGGTTATAAATGACTTTGACCCATATTCTTGTAAATAATAAAAATGTTTTGAAATACATTTTTAAGAAAACATGTATGTGGATGATAAAGAGATCCCAGTAGATTATTACATATAAACAACCTCGAATAATGAAGAGATTGTGAAATAACCCTTACCTTGTACTTTTCCATTGTTGGGGTAGGTTAACCTCCTGTATAATGGTGAAATAATTGTTATTAAATTATACAAGAATCATATATATTAATATGATATCATATATGATCTTTTAATATTGATTTGATAATAATATCTTAGTATTATCGTTGTTCTGGGTGTTAACTTACTTGTTTTCTTTTATATGTTTTGTTACGTAAGACATGTTTGTAAAGTATAGGTTGTATATTATTCATATCCAGAATGATATCAAGTCCTTAAAAATCATTTTTTAACTCATCAAATGATAATTATACTTGAATGGATACGATGGAGAATGAATCTCATCGCGTTCGTGGAGACGGTAGTCCGTACGTACGCACGAGCGACAATATCATTATTTTGATATAAAAATAATATATAAATGGATGGTATATCATATATACAGAATCATTAACATGTTATATTTATTATTTACATGAGTTACACATCATTATTATACCCATCCAAATAATATTATATTGAATAACAATTACACCACGACGTGGAGACGGTAAGCCGTACATACGCACGTATGGTGACATATTATTCAAAGGGTGGATAGAATACTGAATATGGTTGTACCATATTTATAATAACATCACAGTATATATATTATACTGGAGTTATTATTTTGTAATGGTAACAACAAAGGAAGAAGAAGTGGAAGAAGAAAGGAACATGGAAAAGGGTGGTGAAATCATTACCTCTTCTTCGGTTTCTTCCTTTTGATTTGATCAAAAGGGCTCCTTAGGTTGGCTTTCTGATCAAACTAAAGCCTCCAAATTGTAGTGAGGGAAGTTTGGAGAGTATTTCGGCAGAGTTTGTCCGAACCAAAAGGCTTTGAAGGTGTGAAGAAATGAGAAGGAGGAGTTCCCTTTTATAAGAGGGGTGAGGGGCACCTTTGGAAAAGCTAGAGATATTAGTTTATAATAAATTCATATTCGGTTTCCAATGGCTCCAAAGTTTATTATTAAAAGGTTAAGGTGGGGATGGGTCGAAAAAAACTCAACCAATAGAATTTTGACAGGTTTGGTTAATTATATTAACCTTATCTTTAAGTATTAACTCTAAGTTAATTAGTTTCACTTTTACAATGTCTCTTTGTATTTTTATATAATATTGTTAATAAACATACAATATACATCCCAGAGACCCCCAAGTGGTCCATTAATGATGAACCTATCATTATATAAGTCTCTTTTCCGAACCTTAGATTTTTAGAAATTTAATAACAATTAATAATATAATATTTGTTTTAAGAACTCTTTTATGTCAATTTTGACACTATTCAATAGTTGATTTTTTTGAAACTCATAACAGATTTATTACTTCTAAAAAAGTCAATTAAATCAATCCTAATATATCATAGTATCCAATAAAATTAGTTTAATTCATTAAAAGTTTCATATTATATTTATTTGGTTATTTATAATATCAATTATTTTAATTTTTCACTATTATAGTATTTAATTCATCATCATTGTGTCATAAATAAATTAAATTATTCAATGTCTAAAAATTATAAATAAAATATCATTATGTAGTAAATCTATTTCTCTTTCTAATTAATATTTATAATCTAATATCCAACATATATAACCCTATGTACATATTGTTTTTCTAAAAGATATATGCTTGTGTCATTTTTGTATTCATTTTAACTTAATTAAAATAAAGTGTCCCTATCACCTACAAGTGGCACCATGGGGTCCCAAAATCGACCCAAATATGAATATGTATGAAAATGTATCAACCAATAAGGCTAGGACATGTTTTAGGGTAATTTAGTATTATTATATAATTATTTTTTAACCCTTATTTACCGGATTTACCCTTAACCATGGTAAATAAAATATTTACCGCAGTAATTATTCAAAATGTTTAAAAATAAAAGTTACCTATTTACACAATTTGAACATCCTGATTCCAAATATTGAATCCATTTTTCTAAATTCAAAACACAGAAGTGGCAGAAATTAATTTAAAATTAATTCCCGCTGTCAGAACAAAAAGTGTGTTTTTAAGAGATAATAACTATCGAAAGATTGACACTTGTTTATGTTCGGTTTAATTGTAAAATTATGTCCAATGACAAAAATTATATTAAATGGTAAAAATATATTCTAAATATACTTTAAAACCACTCAAATTCATAATTTATCACTATTAATTATCTTGATTAAAAAAGTAGTTTTTAATTAAAATTTAGTAAATTTCACTATTCATCAAAATATTAAAGGTCTCCGAAAAGTACTAAAATTTCACATTAGGCTAAATTCGATATTCATAATCAAAACATGAAGTCAATTTTAAAATATAAAATATATATAATTTCAAAAAGTAGGTATTACTATTCATAACGGCTAGTTTGATTGGTTGTGGTGTGTGTTAGAACTCGAAGTGGCGTACAACACATGCTATTGTATTATTCAAAGGAAAGCGTACCGTGCAAGCCTGGGATATTTCATTTTAATTTTTTTTTGATGTCCTCATTTAGTCAAAATGTTTAAAATATTTTATTTAAAAAGGGTTCACCATTAAAAATTGGTAAAAGTGCAATACTGAAAATGAATTTGTTCTTACATTATGTCTAAGAAACTCATAATATGGATTCTAAAATTATAAGGATTATATAAAGTTTAAAATTTAGTTAATACTATTCATAACCTCTTTTGAATGGATTGTTTGGTAATTCATGGTGTAATTTAACTCGGTGTTGCGTGTAGTGAAAGTTATTGAATTATTTTGAAGAAATAACACACTATGAATTCTTGGGGTGTTACATTCTCCCCTCCTTCAATAAATTGCATCCTCGCAATTTGAAATTGTTCTTCAAAAATAAAAGGTTGAAAATAGAAAATATATTTGTGGGAAAACCCACATCGGAAATTGGGTTACTAAAATTTAGTCTTAATAGGAGGAAAAGAGAAATCAAAGGGTCACCACCAAATTATTATCTCGATTAGGAGAACATTGGTGGAAATTAGAGACATCTAATTGGAGGAAAAATGTAAATATTTATAGGTAGTGATTGAGGTCACCAATCACAAACAAGTGTAAAATTGAGGTCCTTAAATTCATCAATCTATGATGATTTGAAATACCATCGGTTCAACAAAACATAGGGTATTAGGATAACACATTTTTGACGTTTCAAAATATCTTAGTTGAAATCCCACATCGAAAAATAAATTAATGGGGCCTCTATTTAAAATAAAGAGTGGAAATTATGAAGATTACCTAAAATAACACATAATAGGGTTCCATGTAGGAAAATATGGATATGGAAGAGAAATCTATCCATCAATTATCTGATGGAGAGTGGTAGAGAACATGGCTATGAAAAGGCCAACAATCCCAAAGCCATAAATTAGTGATGATTTAAGGTACCATCTAGGAAAAAAAATTTATTCTAAGTTCCTTTTATTAATGTTGAGAAATTTTTTTATTATATTGGCTAAGATCATAAGGAGATATACTTACATTATAATTAGTGTTTTATCCATTAATAAATTTCTACCAGAAACTCATATTTCACTCTAAAAGATAATAGAACGAAAAAAAATCTATTTATACTATTCATACAGGGTTCCAAAATAAAAGAATTTATAATTCATCTACCATATCTTTTAAAAAAACTACATTATTTAATCCAGGACATCTCGTGGGCCAGTGGTAGGTGATTCACCCTTATCGCCCTTCGGTTGTGGGTTCAAGTCTCGCGGCCTTGCCGGACGTGACGGGTTGCTGCCCGACCTCCGGGGTGTCCTTTCATGGCAATCCAAAATAATCCAAACTAGAACTATTCAAAATACATCTGTCCAAACTCACAGTCCAAAATTTATAAGGAAGGTAAACATAATGTAGATCCTTTTTAACCCGTAATAGCATATGAATACCTTCATCATGTATTCTTTTAATACACTGAAACATCCTGAATTACCATATTCCTTATTGATTACATTCATGCTCCCTTATTCCATATAGAATTCTGGATATAGTTCATCAATCCCAAAAATGTTTTAAACCCCAACAATGATGGAATATACAAATAATTAATTAGTTCTAAGGTAGTCAAGAATATCCAATATAATTTATCCAAAACAATCATGTATTATTACAAAATCACTACCTCGGTATCAGAACTATATTATGGTTTATCATTCTCTCAACCATATATTTTCCAAAAATTAATCCTGCAATTGAGTCACTTTTCTTTGTTCCACACAATATCAAGTCCTTAATGAAATAGTAGTTCAGTACAATCCTTATATACTCCATAATTGTTATAACAAATACATTGTTGATACAACACTCAATTGACATAATCAACATAAGAACTCTAATCATTCCTCTTCATCTGTGGTAGTATCATAACTTGATTATTATCCAATAGCATCATTTGCGGCATAGTCGGATGACTGGGACATAGGTTCGTGTAGTGTCCAAACTCCTTGAAAATGAATAATTGTACATTTGAAACCATTTTCTTACCCTTGCAATCACGTACTTTGGGCCCTTTTCCTCCATACTTATAACAAACTCCCATTCCTTTCAGGCAAGTTCCAGGGTGTTTTTTTTTATAGTTACCACATATGGGAAAATTCTTCTTTTCCATCTTCCCTTTATCAATCTTTCTCTCTTCCATCCTTTTCTTCTCTTGCTTCCCTTCAAATCCATAGGACTCAGTAAAATCTTTACTTATCTTATCAAAACATGATATTATTTCTTCATATGATGATAATACATGCGAGACTATTTCTCTTGTAAATTCTGTCTTAAGACCATAAAATATATGATCCTTCTTTCTCTTTGTATCATGTGCATTGCTGGAGTTCTCATTCCCTCTACTGGACGCCATTTCTAAACAATGGCATACATTAGATTATTTTATGAATAACAATACCTAATCCCAAACTTGTAAAACACATAACATAAATTAAATAGTTTATGGATATAATCCATAATCATAAAAATGTCTCCATTAAGGAAGTATATACTCATAAACCCTTCATAAGGATTTGTAAAGAAAATGAGAGTTATCCTAAGCATATCCCCCGGGAGTGCCGTAACCAAGAGTGTAGAAAGGCCCGTTGTCGTGCAGCAGTTCCCGTTCGAGTCTAGCTCAAAGCAGTTTTTTCGGGTTTTACCCCTAGGTACATCTGTGCTAGAGCTTCCTCTTCCTGCTCATATCCAAACATGGATGTATTGCTCGGAAAACTCAAAAAATCTCTACAATACCAAAATTATAGGAAGTTCTTCTATACTAATCCTCAAAGTTCATCTTAGGTCTACGTGCTCTAATCAGAGTTTATCTAAATCTAGCTTCCAAGGTTTGTACTAAACTTCCTCTGATACCAACTGTAACACCCTGACCCTAGTTACCTAGAGTCAGTGCATTATTACAAAACATTGGCATGATCACAAGAAAGATCAAATCTCGAAAGACCGATTGGTTTAGTAGCCTTGGAAACACTAGATATATTCATAAGTTTTACATTACATCATAAAATGAACAACTACTACAAGAACATAATGTCTCCATAGTCCACACTATTATCCCCTCATAATATCCATGCAGGTCATTCATAACTTACTTCTTCACATCCTGTGAAAAATAAAACATAGAAAAGGGGTGAGCTCAAAATCCCATTAAAGATAACAATATAGCGGAACATTCAAAATAAGCATAAACATTTAATTCATTACTAAAAAAAGCCTTTTAAACTTGAACTTCAACATAGTATGGAAAAAGTAAAATGAAATAATGCCATTTACTTGTTCACATGGATATTCTACTAATCGAATAATCATATGCAATATCAATAACCACTTTCATAATGTTGGAATGCATAATGCCAGACTATCATAACCACATAGCCAAGGCCTCGTGCCAAGACTACAAATAAGATTTTGCCAAGGCCTTGTTCCAAGACACTAGTTGTCTCATGAGACCTACCGATGCATCGAGGAGCTATAGCGGTCTCCACCCGTCACATATCAAGTCCAATGCATTCCCATATGAAAAGGTTTAAACATAACATAAACATTCGTATTAAAACTAGCATACTAAATGTCAATAATTTCACCATAAACTATGAATGGTATAAAAATAGCACATCCACAGTCAAACATATCACAAAACCTTCAATACAATATAGAAGTTTTGTATCATAATAAATCAACTTCAAATAAGCGTAAAATCCATCAAAGGATGTTGACATATATGAAATCAAAACACTTTTTAGAGAAATATCTCTTTCTATTTTTGAAATCATTTAAGAGCCATATAAAATAAAAAAAATTCTTTGAAAAAATTCTTATATGCTTGTAAGGAAAGCTTTGAAGATTTTATAATGGCAGAAAATAACCACACCCCCCGTGTAAGTTAAAAAAAAACATTCTTACCTTAATTATGTCGAAAAGGTTAAAAAGGACCTTTTTTTGAAAATGACAGAAAGATTCCTCTTATAAAAATTCAAACAAGGGTATAAATGACTTTAACCCATATTCTTGTAAATAATAAAAATGTTTTGAAATACATTTTTAAGAAAACATGGATGTGGATGATAAAGAGACCCCTGTAGATTATTTCATATAAACAACATCGGATAATGAAGAGATTGTGAAATAACCCTTACCTTGTACATTTCCTTGGTTGGGGTAGGTTAACATCCTCTATAATGGTGAAATAATTGTTATTAAATTATACAAGAATCATATATATTAATATGATATCATATATGATCTTTTAATATTGATTTGATAATAATATCTTAGTATTATCGTTGTTTTGGGTGTTAACTTACTGGTTTTCTTTTATATGTTTTGTTACGTAATAAATTTTTGTAAAGGATAGGTTGTATATTATTCATATCTAGAATGATATCAAGTCCTTAAACATCATTTTTTAAATCATCAAATGATAATTATACTTGAATGGATACGATGGAGAATGAATCTCATCTCGTTCGTGGAGACGGTAGTCCGTACGTACGCACGAGCGACAATATCATTATTTTGATATTAAAATAATATATAAATGGATGGTATATCATATATACAGAATCATTAACATGTTATATTTATTATTTACTTGAGTTACACATCATTATTATAACCATCCAAATAATATTATATTGAATAACAATTACACCACGATGTGGAGACGGTAAGCCGTACGTACGCACTTATGGTGAAATGTTATTAAAAAGGTGGATAGAATACTGAATATGGTTGTACCATATTTATAATAACATCACAGTATATATAAGATACTGGAGTTATTATTTTATAATGGTAACAACAAAGGAAGAAGAAGAGGAAGAAGAATGCAACTTGGAAAAGGGTGGTGAAATCATTACCTCTTCTTCGGTTTCTACCTTTTGATTTGATCAAAAGGGATCCATTGGTTGGATTTCTGATCATACTAAGGCCTCTAGGTTGTAGTGAGGGAAGTTGGGAGAGTATTGGGGAAGATTTTGGCCGAACCAAAGGGCTTTGATGGTGTGAAGAAATGAGAAGGAGGAGTGCCCTTTTATAAGAGGGGTGAGGGGCACCTTTGGAAAAGCTAGAGATATTAGTTTATAATAAATTCATATTCGGTTTCAAATGGCTCCAAAGTTGATTATTAAAAGGTTAAGGTGGGTATGGGTCGAAAACAACTCAACCAATATAATTTAGACAGGTTTGGGTACTTATATTAACCTTATCTTTATGTATTAACTCAAAGTTAATTAGTATCACTTTTACAATTTCTCTTCGTATTTTTAAATAATATGGTTAATAAACTTACTATATACATCCAAGCAACCCCCAAGTGGTCCATTAATGATTAAACTATCATGATATAAGTCTCTTGGACGAACCTTAGATTTTTAGAAATTTAATATCAATTAATAATATAATATTTGTTTTAAGAACTCTTTTATGTCAATTTCGACTCTATTCAATAGTTGATTTTTTTGAAACTCATAACAGATTTATTACTTCGATAAAAGTCAATTAAATCAATCCTAATATATCATATTATCCTATAAAATTAGTTTAATTCATTAAAAGTTTTATATTATATTTATTTGTGTATTTATAATATCAATTATTTTAATTTTTCACTATTATAGTATTTAATTCATCATCATTGTGTCATAAATAAATTAAATTATTTAATGTCTAAAAATTATAAATAAAATATAATTATGTAGGAAATATTTTTATCTTTCTAATGAATATTTATAATCTAAAATCCAACATATATAAACCTATGTAAAAATTGTTTTTCTAAAAGAAATATGCTTGTGTCATTTTTGTATTCATTTTAACTTAAATAAAATAAAGTGTCTCTATCACCTACAAGTGGCACCATGGGGTCCCACAATCGACCCAAATATGCCTATGTCCAAACATGTATCAACCAATAAGTCTAGGACATGTTTTATGGTAATTTAGTATTATTATAATATTATTTTTTAACCCTTATTTACCAGATTTACCCTTAACAATGGTAAATAAAATATTTACCGCAGTAATTATTCAAAATATCTAAAAATAAAAGTTACCTATTTACACAATTTGAACATCCTGATTCCAAATATGGAATCCATTTTTCTAAATTCATAACACAGAAGTGGTAGAAATTAATTTAAAATTAATTCCCGCTGTCAAAACAAAAAGTGTGTTTTTAAGAGATAATAACTATCAAAAGATTGACACTTGTTTATGTTCGGTTTAATTGTAAATTTATGTCCAATGACCAAAATTATATTAAATGGTAAAAATATATTCTAAATATACTTTAAAACCACTCGAATTCATAATTTATCACTATTAATTATTTTGATTAAAAAAGTTGTTTTAATTAAAATTTAGTAATTTTCACTATTCATCAAAATATTAAAGTTATCCGAAAAGTACTAAAATTTCACCTTAGGCTAAATTCGATATTCTGAATCCAAAAATGAAGTCCATTTTGAAATATAAAATATATATAATTTCAAAAAGTAGGTATTACTATTCATAATGGCTAGTTTGATTGGTTGTGGTGTGTGTTAGAACTCGAAGTTGCGTACAATACACGCTATTGTATTATTCAAAGGAAAGCGTACCATGGAAGCCTGAGATGTTTCATTTTAAATTTTTTTTTGATGTCCCCATTTAGTCAGAAAGTTTAAAATATTTTATTTAAAAAGGGTTAACCATTAAAATTTGGTAACAGTGCAATACTGAAAATGAATTTGTTCTTACATTATGTCTAAGAAACTCATAATATGGATTCTAAAATTATAAGGATTATATAAAGTTTAAAATTTAGTTAATACTATTCATAACCTCTTTTGAATGGCTTGTTTGGTAAGTCATGGTGTAATTGAACTCGGTGTTGCGTGTAGTGCAAGTTATTGAATTATTTTGAAGAAATAACACACTATGAATTCTTGGGGTGTTACAAATAGTTAGTAATAATTTGTAATAAATAGTAATAATTAGTAATAATTAGTAATAAATAGTACTAATTAGTAATAATTAGTAATAATTAGTAACAGATAGTAATAAGTAGTAAAAATTAGTAAAAATTTGTAAACATTTGTTAAAATTATGAACAATTATTTATAATTAGTAATAATTAGTAATAAATTTTAATAAATAGTAATAAATAGTAATAAATACTAATAATTTCAAATAATTAGCAATAATTAGAAATAATAACCAAAAAATATTTATAAATACTAATAAATAGAAATAAATTGAGATAAATAGAAGTAAATAGAAATAAATTGCAATATATATCTATAAATTGCAATAAATTGCAATAAATTCTATCAAATTGCAAATAATAGCAATAAATAGCAACAACAATCAATAATTTGAAATACTTAGTAAAAAATAGCAATAAATAGTAAAAATAGCAATAATTAGCAATAATTGGCAATAATTATCAATAATTAACAATAATTAGCAATAATTAACAATAATTAGCCATAATTAGCAATAATTAGCAATAATTAGGAATCCGTAGAAATAATTAGAAATAATTAGCAATAATTATCAATTAATTGAAATAATTAGTAATAATTAATAATTAATCGAAATAATAGAAATAATTAGCAATAAATATCAATAATTGGCAATAATTAGCAATAAAATAAATTGTAATAAATTTAATAACCTGACACAATTTTCAGTGGATTGACGACACTCATTTTGCTAATGACTCTTCTCCTTTCAACTCTAAACGACTCAAAACATTATGAAAAAGTATTATTCTGTGTATGTATATCCAATATTGTATGCACGAGTTTGAATATGCATTCATAGAACAACAATTTTCATAATTTTTTCAGGCGATAATAGTTGTAAGAAGAAGATCCCTCAATGAAAAGGGGTCTCTTTTCTCCGACGACTCATTTACATCCATCTATTCACACTAAAATCACAACATAGAATCTGCTCAGATGTATGCTTATGAATTCTCGTATGCACGAGAATGAATAAGTGTACCTCTAAGAATATTCTTCCTTGTGATTTTAGTGTGAGAAAGTTATATGTAAATGTTCCGTCAGACAAAAGGGTATCCATCAATCCACTTCAAATTGTGTCTCTCGTAATTAATGGTAATTATAAAGAAGTAGTTGTAATTATTTATCTTCTTTTTTTGGATAGTGTTTTTATAATTTCAAATTATTCAAAAATAGTAATGATTTTTTATTTTGTAGAAAAATATGGAACAAGGAAGTCCACAACCATCATTATTAAATGATTGTTCTTGGATAAATCAGCGCATAAATCCAAATGGTTCCGGTTTAAATCCAGTATATATTGAGGGTGTTGAAGCATTCTTATCATTTTCATAATCAAAACTAGAATTTGTTTCAAAAGGCACAATTAAGAGTCTTTATAAATAATGTTTTCAAAGAACATTTTACACATTTGGGAAGGTTGGGGGAAATTTCTTGTGGTTTGATTTTTAACCAGATTATGTTTTTTGGTATCAACACAGTGAACATAGTTCCTAAGAAGATACTAATAACTTCATTCTAAATCCATTACAGTTTAAAAATTTAGTACATGATGTTGTAGGTCCATATGTTCAACAAACTGAAACTCATGATGCTATTGATTTAACTCTGGAGTTGGAACCTTCTGAATTATATGAGTTGTTGAGGTCTTTTAAGGATGCATTATATCCTATTTGAAATATAAGAAAATTATAAGTGGTCACAAAATTTAAGGCTATTAAATCAGATAATGCAATGTCAAACAATTTTTTTGATTGGATATTTTTTTGGTTAAAACATAGTTACCAGCAAGAAATGTGTTGCCTATAAATTACTATGAGAGTAAGAGGCTGGTTCATAATCTGAGTCTTAGTTATCGGAAGGTTCAAGCATGTTCAAGTGATTGCATCTTATATTCTGGTGAAAATGAGTCTTTAGATAGTTGTCCCACATGTTAACAATCAAGGTATAAAGAAGATCAACTGGGGAAGTATGGATTGATTCCTGTGAAACAATTGAGATATTTCCCCCTTAAACCTAGGTGGAAGCATTTTTTTTGTCTAAGAACACAACATCAATGATGTCATGGCACAGAACCAAGATTTCTACCGATAAAATAATGAATCATCCATCTGATGGTGATTCATAGAAACATTTTGAATGACTGTATCTGTCCTTTGCTTTAGAAGCCCGAAACGTGTGATTGGGTCTTTCTACTAAAGGTTTCTATCCATTTTATTCTTATGGTAGTCAGTATTCATGTTCGTCTGTCTTTATAACTCTGTACAATTTACCTCCATGGATGTTGATGAAGGGGACCTATATCTTTTTTACCTTATTAATCCCATGATTTCAGAAAAGGAATATTGATGTATATTTGAAACCATTGATTAATGAATTAAATTCATTATTGAGTAATGGTGTTAGTACTTATGATGTTGCTGCGAAACAATATTTCATATTAAAATCTGCATTGATTTGGACAATTAGTGACTTCCCGACATAGGACATGTTATCTGTATGGAGTACACATGGCCTGAAATCATATCCTTACTGTATGAAAAACAACAAGGCCTTTATGATCATCAATGGAAAAAACCATGCTCTTTTGTCTGTCATCATAGATTTCTTCCCACCAATCTTCCTTTTCGGAGGAACAAATCTCATTTCAGAAAAGGCATAACTGAAAGAGATTAACATCCAAAAATGATCTCAGGTATAGAGTTAAAGTCAGTTATATTTTTATTACCTCCAATCACATTTGAGCAAATAGTAAACAAACAGAAAATTCATGCCGTTGGGAAAGAGAATACTTGGATAAGACGAAGCATTTTTTGGGATCTTCCATATTTTTCTGATTTTTTGGTCTGCCACATGTTGGATGTAATGCATATTGAGAAGAAATTTTTTGATATATTATTTCTTAATGTTTTGGATACACCAGGTAAGAATAAAGATAATCTAAAGGCACAATTAGATTTTGCCCGAATTTACAGATGAACAGAACATAAACTGTTTCAAAATGTCAGATCATAGAGGATAATGAAGCCAAAAGCAGCTTATACACTATACAAATAGAGTCTCTTATTATTTTGTTAGTGGATTTCATATTTGAGATTTACAGATGGAAATTCTTCCAATTTGGGCTGATGTGTTAAATATTGACATATTATCGGATTAAAAAGTCATGATTGTCATGTTATAACGGAAAGATGTATAATGATTGGGTTTATAGGTTTATTGAAATCTATGATTTGGGATTGATAACATACATATCATGTAACACCCCGACCCTAGATACCCATAGTCAGTGAATTATTACATAACATTGGCATGATCACAAAGGATCAAGTCTCGAAATACCAATTAGTTTAGTAGTCTTGGAAACACTAGATATATTCATAAGTCTTACATTACATCATAAGGTAAAAAAAACTACAACAACATCTTGTCTTCATATCCCCTCATACTATCCCTGTAGTTCATTCATAAATTACTTCTTTATAATCCTGGGAAAAATAAAACATTTAAAGGGGTGAGCTCAGATGCTTAGTAAGGATAAAATTATAGCAGAAGCTTTCATAGATAAGCATAAACACTTAAGGCAGTTTATAACTAAAATGGAAGCCTTTTAAACTTGAACTTCAGCATAAAATGGCAAAGATAAAATAAAATAATTCCATTTACTTACTCACATGGATATTCTACTAGTTGAATGATCACATGCAACATCAATAACCACTTTCATAATGATGGAATGCATAATGCCAGACTATCATAACCACAAAGCCAAGGCCTCGTGCCAAGACTACAAATAAGATTTTTCCAAGGCCTTATGCCAATACACTAGTTTATCTCATGAGACCTACCGATGCATCGAGGAGATATATAGGGCTCCACCCGTCACATATTAAGTCCAATGAATTCCCATATGAAAAGGATTAAACATAACATAAAAATTTGTATTAAAACTATCATACGAAATGTCAAAACTTTCACCATAAACTATGAATGGTATAAAAATAGCACATCCATAGTCAACCATAACTCATTCGATACAATATGGAAGATTGTATTGTATCACATTAACCTCAATCAAGAATAATGAAGGATATTGACATAGATGAAAATAATCATCAAAACTATTTGAGAGAAATATCCCCCTTTTTCTTGAAATCATTTAAAAGTCACACTATTTGTCAAGAAGCCATTTAAAAAATAGATTTTTGAATCAAAGTGTCCCATACCACTTTGAAACATTTAAAAGGAGTTTTAATTTTAAAACTTTAATGTCAATATAAATAAATCCTTAAAACCATTTTTAAAACATGGACATTAATGAGCAAGATTTATAAGAGTATGTCTTTAAAACATTTACAAATGGTATTTTAGTTAGAGTTTCTAACCAAAATAGAGACACTTGAATACAAATAATTGAGGTAATAAAAACATTGTAATATCATGAGAATAAAGGAATTCATGATATACTATGTCAAAGTACATTATATACACCACATAAAAGTGATTTTGTGTATGACAACAAAGAAGTCTCAATGGAATGTAAATTGAGATGAAATCTCTCATAAAGGCTGTATCCTTAGGTTAAGGATAAATCAACAGAATAATTATGTGTGTCAAATATAAATACACTAAATATGATTGGATATTCAGTGTAAAACAATGAAAGGAAATTCACACATATTCTTGTAAAACAACACCAACGAATTGGATGTTTAACTCAACAAATGGAGAATGAGTTAAAATTACTCTTATCAAATTCATATCGATGACATGAGAAATTATCAACGGAGTGATTATGTGTATCAAAAGAATATCCACAGGAAGGGGAGTGGAAATTATGACATAATCAAATGAATAGTGATTCTACACATAATCTTGGAGTAATATAATCAATGAAATATGCGTAAAGCCAAATGAGTGGAAATTGAAATTTCAAATTCCCTTATCGATTAGGTAACTTATGAAACATACACCCATGAAAGAAGGATCATACAATGATGATGTAAATACCCATAAATTAATGTATATTACATAATTAATACAATCATGGGCAGTACACACACCACTTTAAATAAATTAGTGGCGAACAATGGAAATCTCACGGAATTGAAAGTGAGATGAGAAAATCCCTTACCTTGTACTTTTCATTGGTTGGGGGTAGGTTAACCTCCTGTATAATGTTGAAATAATTGTTATTAAATTATTCATGAATCAGATACATTAATATGATATCATATATGATCTTTTAACATTGCTTTGTTAATAATATCTTAGAATTATCGTCGTTTCGGGTGTTAACTTACTCGTTTTCTTTTATATGTTTTGTTACATAGGCCATGTTTTTCATTGAATGGTTGTATCTTATTCATATCCATAATGATATAAAGTTCTTAAAAATTATTTTTAAATCATCAAATGATAATTATACTTGAATGGATATGATGGAGAATGAAGCTCATCGCGTTTGTGGAGACGGTAGTCTGTACGTACGCACGAGCGAGAATATCATTCTTTTGGTATTAAAATAATATATAATTGGATGGTATATAAAATATACAGAATAATTATCATGTTATATTTATTATTTAAATGAGTTACACATCATTATTATACCCACCCAAATAATAATATATTGAATAACAATTACACCACGACGTGGAGACGGTAAGCCCTACGTACGCATGTATGGTGAAATGTTATTCAAAGGGTGGATAGAATACTGAATATGGTTGTACCATATTTATAATAACATCACATTATATATATAAGATACTGGATTTATTATTTTATAATGGTAATAACAAATAAATAAGAAGTGGAAGAAGAAAGGAACTTGAAAAGGGGTGGTGAAAACATTACCTCTTCTTCGGGTTCTTCCTTTTGATTTGATCAAAAGGGATCCTTAGGTTGGCTTTCTGATCAAACTAAGTCCTCTAGGTGGTAGTTAGGGAAGTTGAGAGAGTATTTGGGCAGGGGTTGGCCGAACCAAAAGGCTTTGATGGTGTGAAGAAATGATAAGGAAGAGTGCCCTTTTATAAGAGGGGTGAGGGGCACCTTTGGAAAAGCTAGAAATATTAATTGATAATAAATTCATATTCGGCTTCTAATGGCTAAAAAGTTTATTATTCAAAGGGTAAGGTGGGGATAGGTCGAAAACCACTCAACCAATAGAATTTATACAGGTTTGGGTCATTATAATAACCTTATCTTTAAGTATTATCTCTAAGTTAATTAGTTTCACTTTTACAATGTCTATTTGTATTTTTATATTATATGGTCAATAAACCTACCATATACATCCAAGAGAACCCCAAGTGGTCCCTTAATGATGAACCTATCATTATATAAGTCTCTTTTCTGAACCTTAGATTTTTAGGAATTTAATATCAATTAATAATATTATATTTGTTTTAAAAACTCTTTTATGTCAATTTTGACACTATTCAATAATTTATTTTTGTAAAAATTATAACAGAATGATTACTTCGAAAAAAGTTAATTGAAGAAATACTAACATGTCATATTAACCTATAAAATTAGTGTAATTCATAAAAAGTCTCAAATTATATTTATTTGGGTATTTAAAATATCAATTATTCTAATTTTTAATTAATTAGGTAATTACTGCTTCATCATTCTGTCATACATAAATTCAATTATTTAATGTCTAAAAATTATAAATAAAATATCCTTATGTAGGAACTCGTTTTATCTTTCTAATGAATATTTAAAATAGAATTTCACTTATGTATAACCCTATATTAAAAATGTTTTAGTAAATAAACATTGATTTTAACTCTTTTAACTCTTCTTTGAATTAAATAATAATAAATGTCCTAATCTAATCCAAGTGGACTTAAATGATAATATTTTATTTATAAGGTTGTGTTTGGTCGAGATACACTTGTACAATAGAATTAGGACATGTGTTAGGGTAATATTAATATCATTTTTACCCTTAATTACCCTATTTACTTTTAACCGTGGTAAATAAAAGTAAAAAGTTACTATTCACCAAAAATTATTTTCAACTCATTGAACCACATTTCACTTCTTGATATTAACCGTGTCTCTCGGATTTTCGAAATTTCATTCACAGAAGCGGTAAAATTATGTTTTATGAAAAATTCAGTTTTTTTAACTACCACTTAGTAGTTTAACTATTCATCAAAAATTGAAGTTTTTCAGAACAATGCAAAAATTTTACCCTAAGATATAATTGATATTCCGAATTCAAAAAAGATGTATATTTTACAAAATTCCAAACATATAAGTTGAATTAATTAATTTTATAATTAATTCCCTCTGTCACAACAAATAGCGTGTTTTTAAGAAACAATATATACCAAAATATTGACAATTGTTTAGGTCCAATTTCAAAGTGAAATTAATTATAATGAACACCATTGGATAAAATGGTAAAAATACATTCTAATTATACTTCAAAACCACTCAATAATATAATTTATCACTAAAAATTATTTTGATTAAAAAAGTTGTTTTTAAGTATTTTTCACTATTCATAAAAATTGGAAGTTCTCAGAAAAATACCAAAAATTTATCTTAGGATAATTTCAGTTTTCCGAAATGAAAAATGAAGTCCATTTTGAAATATAAAATATGTATAATGTCAAAAAGTAGGTATTACTATTCATAACGGCTAGTTTGATTGGTTGTGGTGTGTTAGAATCTCGAAGTTGCGTACAATGCACGCCATTGCATTATTCGAAGGGAAACGTACCATGGAAGGTTGGGGTGTTACATATCATATTTTTTTCCAGAAATTTGTACAGTGACAACAGACTATGATGCACTAATTATACTGGATGTAGATATTGTTTTCATTATATGTAAACTGGAAATAATCTTTCTGCTGGCTTTCGTTGACTCAATGGAACATATGATATTAAATTTTCCCCATGAAGATAAATGTGGAGGTCTAGCACAATATCGATGGATGTACCCATTCAAGAGATTCATGCAAAAATTGATGAAAAAAGTATGTAATGAAGCATCAGTTGATGGCTCAATTGCTAAAACGTAATTTTTAAGAGGAAATTGCATTGTTTTACTCTCATTATTTTTAATCTGAATATCCCTCAAAACACAACTGAATGGGATGGGATTAGGGAAATGCTGATGTTGAAATGGACAATCAAATATCAGTTTTTAATCATCCAGAGCTTGACTTCGGTAGAGTTCATGAATGATGGATTTCAGATGATGAACATAATAGGTCATACACATATTCTGCTAAACTGTGTTGAAATGAAATCATTTGTACTATGAGTTCTTCTATCACTTATTCTATAATTTATGTTATAGTAAGTAAACTTATTTTATTTGTAGGTTATATGATAATCATATCAATAAATAGTGTCCACAAATTACAGTAGCTACTCTTGAAGAGCACCAACAAAATTTTTTTCTTAATGGATTCATAAAATGTTAACATAAATTATAGATGGTTTAACATATCAATTTGATTTATTATTTATTATATTTTTAATTGTTTTACAAATTTTCAGGTGTCTCAACATGCTGATAAAATCGAGAAGTGATTATGTATATTGAGTAACCCATCATAAAAAATGGTTAAATCATACAATGCATATGTAGTGAATGGTGTTCGATTTCATAAACGTGCATACGAGGAATCAAGAAAAACAATTAACAATGGAGCTTTCTTGATAGGATCACATCATAGAGAAAATGATGTTAAATTTTACGGCATGTGGGGTAAAATTATTGAACTGTGTTATCTAGGGAAAAATTAAATACCAATTTTTAATTGTCGGTGGCTAGATACTAAGAAAGGCTTGCATGTTCATCTGATTTATGGAATCATCGATATTAAATATAAAATTATTCTTGCAGTAAATGAACTATTTTTACTAGATCAACATGCAAATCAAATATATTACACAATGCACTATGTTAATTAAAGATATCTGGGTGATTTGTGGAACATAATAAAAATTAAATCTCAGGAAAATCAATTTACTAAAAATGCATGTGGTTCCAATGATGTACAAGGAATTGATTTTTTTCAAGAGACTACTCAAAATCCATCCTTTTCACAAAGAGACGTAAATATCGATGACGACACCCCACGATTAAGGGTTTATGGTGATGGAGATGTTAAGGATGTTACAAATGAATTTGAAATGGAAAGAGATGATGAAACCGAAACTCATATAGATATTGATGATACTGATGATGAATATAAAGACATTGACATTGTCAGAAATAAAGATGATGATGTAGGTGAACATTGACACAATTAAATGCTGTTTATAATCATAACTAATATATATCAATATTTAACAGTTATTTTCAACTATCTACTAACAACAATCATTTTGGGTTTCAGATGGACCTTAATCCACTTCATGAGTTGGAGGAGGATGAGCTACCTTTGGATGAGGTGGATTTGGTATCATCTGACCGTCAGGCAACTGGCAGTTTTAGGGGTACATAGAGGGGGCACGGTTTGCGCGACTTATGATTTTTGACCCTATCTCTGAGGAACACACCCATCTAGGATTCGATCCATGAACATGGGGGTATTATATCCTATGCATTTTAGATATCTTTCATTAATTTATTTATATACTAATTGTTAGATTTTTTTTCACAGTTTTTCACATGTTGCTGTTGGAAAGGGGAGCGCTATCTTGCACAATTATATTTCTCAGCTATAGATCACATGGGAACAGATTCCCATTGATGTGCATCTTAGAATGTTCAATCATTTTCTAGTATATAAAAATATAATATTTATTTAGAAATTTATTTCATTAATAATTTTATATTTTATTTATTTGTAGGGTTTATAGTATCCCATCAATGATATCATGCGTGGATCTATCCATAATGAATGGGGGAAGTCTATGCGTGTGCGTTTCCATTATTTTTTTTTCACAATTTGAGAATGATAGCCATTAAGAATGTAGGAAAGACATTATTTGATGAGTTATGTAGAACCCCACCGACTAGAGTACATTTCATCTCATGTTTGGGATGGATTATGTTCACACTGGTTGAGTAGTGGATTTCAGAGGAGATCTTCATTGGGCCTACATAACCGGGGCAGAAAGGAGGTGACATATTAAGCTACAATCCATACATTCATTACTCATAGAGAGAATCAGGTAAATATATTTTTAAAATATTTTATATAACTTTACATATAAATAGTTTATTTTATATTAATATAGGCTATCAAGCATCCTGATATTACAAAGTATGACCTTTATCAGAGGGTGTATAATGATCCAGCCACTGGAGAGATTAAATGTGATATCCAATGGCAGATTGTGGCCATTATTATTTCTTTTTCCAGTTTGAAAACTAATTACATATAATATTTTTTACTATTTTAATTTCAAATTGAAACTCAAGGTGTCATATGAAGTTGCTACTACTCCGACTTGGGCTGAGAGTTAGGCAGAGACGGCTGATCTGACTAGTGGACACAATTTCGATGAGGCAGTATGGATGTAGGTGTCCCGGTATTCCTTCGAGAAGGGCTGAGTAGTTGACACCATCTCTCATTTGGTGAATTTGACTTTATGGTACTTCTACGATGTCGGCGTCCAGCTCGAGAGGAGATAGTGGAGAGGCATCATCTTTTGGATCACAATATTAGGAGCAGTTACGAGCTCAAACTAAGCTTATAGGGAGTTTGAAAAAGCAGCAGAAAGAGATGCATTAGCAGTAGCAGCAGCAGCCCATGAAGGACATGCGTCTATGTAAGCAGTAACAACAACACGATCAGATGGAGTATATGCACTGGCTGACTCGTAGTTTAGGGATGAAGTTTCCTCCACCATCTCCTCCAACTTTTCCAGCTCCTCCAGAAGTCTACCCCCCAGTCATTTTTTTGTTCTGTTAGAAACATTTGAATTGAACATTTGTTGTAATATGAATTATTTACAGTTTTTTTATTTTATATTGGTTCAAATATTGCATAAATTCATAGTAATTTTAATATTGTAATATTTTAATATTTATTATTGGTATTATATTTTTTAATGTTTTTTTGTTTTACTAATAATAATAATAATAATAATAATATTTTATGAATATTTTATTTATTTATTCTGAATATAGTGAATTTTAATATTTTTTATTTTTCTATTATATTAATAATAATATTATTTTTTTCAATAATCATAATTTTATTATTTTTATTATTTTATTAATTATTTTCAAATATTGAGAATTTAAAGATTTTTTATTTTTTTATTATAATAATAATAATAATAATATATTTTTATTTTATTAAGTATTTGCGACGAGGCATTTTGTGATGGGGGGCCATCAAAAATAAATTTTATATATTTTTTAAATGTTTTTTTGACAGGTTCCTTTACCATCACAATAACCTTTTTGTGATGTGCTCGTCACCAAAGGATTATAACATATAAGCTATTTGCGATAAGCTAATATCCCATCACAAATACTTTTTGCGATGGGCATGTCACTAAAGGTTCTTGTATATGAAATGTATTCAATCAGACAACTATTTTTGACGGGCCCATCGCAAAAAATACAAGTTGTGACGCTATTTTTTGAAACATTCTATTTATGATGGGACCCTTTCGCAAAAGGTTTTCTGCGATCGGATCCCATCACAAATATCCTGTTGTAAATAGAGAAATTTCCAGTAATGGACGAGGAATGAATTTCAATGCATTCGTGGAGACGGTAATCCGTACATACGCATGAGTGACAATATCATTCTATTGATGGATAAATCATATGTAATTAGATGGTTCAACATATATATATATAATCATTAAAATTTTATATTTATTCTTTACATTAGTTATACACATTATTATACCAATCCAAATAATGAAGTGTTTGAATAACAAACTACACCACGGCATGGAGACGGTAAGCCATACGTATGCATGTATGGTGACTTGTCATTCACATGATGGATAGAATAATGAATTTGGTTGAACCATATTTATAATAACTTCACACTATGTATAATTTACTGGAGTTATTATTTTGGTATGAAAACCACCAAGAAAGAGAAAGTGGATGAAGAATAGAACTTTAAAAGAGGTGGTGAAATTATTATATATTCTTTGAGTGTTTCCTTTTGAGTTGATCAAAAGGGCTCCTTAGGTTGGATTTTTGATCAAAGTAAGACCTCTAGGTAGAAGTGAGGGTTGTTGGGAGGATATTTTAGAATGGCTTTACTGATCTAAATTGTAACGTCCCGGACCCAGGTGCCACGCAGTGGGTGCCCCGAGCCCGGTTCACCACGTGACCTCAAGCGCATTTCCCCAAACGCCAGAGGCTGCCGACTAGCAGCGTGAGCCCAGGTCAGATAGTGGGGAAACTATTCCCTCATTTTTCAAAGTGTAGCGCAGCGGAATACCAAAATAAACATACCACAAAAGCGGAAGCAGTAAACATACACAACTAAAATAACTACAACAGTGGATATAACCAATAGTATATAAGTAATGATGCTACATGTTTCAAGTTCTATGAAAACAACCAGAACATTTTATACATCAATACAGGACAGTAGAAAAGAGAGTACAACAAAACAAGCAAAACAGCTAGCAGTGGCATCACAAGCCTAGGCTCGGTCCCATGCCCTCCTACTCCTCAGCAACAGTCAAGTACCTGTATAGGGACTCCTTCCTCTATCTACACCTGCATCAACATAATCTGTTTGGGCCGAAAAGCGTGACCCAAACAGGGTGTGAGAAATATATCTCTGTAGGCACCAACCAAAGTCCTGTGCCCAATAGCATGTAAGAATGCAACAATAGTGTACAGTAGTAAAATGCAATAAAGTAAGCCGTACTCAAAAATAACTAATTACCAGTTATATTGCCATTTCATTATCCATTTAATCAATATAAATATTAGAAACCACCACAGTGCATTTCTAGGTAAACAGTCCACGTCCTCAGACAAACAAAACCTTACCCATAGGTAAGAAGAATCCAACCCGCAGGTATAGCCCTTAGGCGTAACAGAAATTGCCCTCAGGCATAGGAAGTGTCGTCCTCAGGCACAGAAGTCAAGTCCTCAGGCACGAAAGGTTGCCCTCAGGCGAAATAACTATAGCCCTCGGGCTAAATAGTGCAGTGCCCTCAAGCTAATCACAACAACATCCTCAGGCCAAATACAACAGCGCCCTCAGGCTAAACAGGTAACTGGGCCATGCCCAATAGGTAAACAAGCAGTAACAAGAAATTCCTTTCAAGGAAATTCTACAATTACTACTTTAAAGGCATACCCTTGGGTATCCTGGCCAAATGGCTAAACAGTGAAACACACCCCGAGGGTCGTTCCAGATCCAATCAATGATCCCATCCAACATTTTATTATCATGATTTAATCACCTATTCAATTCTAGGTATTAAATATAGCAACGGCCTCAACCACACAACACCCCAACATGAGTTCGTGGCACAAAAATGCACGACAGTTTGAAAATGAACACAAAGCCACCTACCTTATATGCCAACGAATGTTATACCCGAACAATGACTCCAGAAACGCCCAATAACGGCATAGATCTAACGAAGAACAAAACACATTAAAAGGTAAATAACTTACGTAAGGATAAGAATTGGCAATAACTGCACCAGGAGAGGAGAGGGCTTACCCTTGCAGTTCCAACGAGAACGTTCGAAGCCTAATCGGATTTCAGACGAACGCCCGGTGGATCTTCAAAGATCCGGCCTCCTCCTTTGGCTCCAAAATTGCTCAAGTGCCTCCTCTCCCAAATGAGAAGGCTACTACCTATTTTAAGCTGAAAAAACAAAGTACACGGCGTGTACATCCAAGTACATGGCATATACTCCCTTCATTTAACTGTTCAATTGGTGGCACCTCCACACTGTTCATCCGTCGACATGAGTACACGACATGTACTCTCGAGTACACGGCGTGTACTGTCACCCAGCTAGTGGTGACGCCACTGCCTTACTGTTTAAACCTGCCGACTGACTACACGGCGTGTAAGGTACCACTACACGGTGTGTAGTCGGTTCCTACACCCTTCGTCGCCGGCATGGCTACACACTCTGTGTACTCATCCCAACATGACCAAAAGTACACGGCGTGTGGATAAAGTACACGACGTGTAGTTCCAAAATTCAGGATTTTTCCCCATATTCAAAATTTTCTCAAAAACACTTAAGTAAAAGGAAAAGAAGAAGCTTGTGCCTTTATAACAAGAACCGGGTTCTTACAAACTTCCCCCCTTATAGAAATTTGTCCCCAAATTTCCTTTCCAAGGGTGGCGAAGAGAAAGCTCAGAATAGCTCTGGCCACTGAGCACGTATGTCAGCCTCTCACTCCAAGGTCTCGTCCTGCACTCGGCCATGCTACCATAGCACCCGTACTAGAGAAAATGACCAGCCTTGGAGAACCTTCGTGCTCCTGTCATCGATACGGATTGGATGCTCCTCAAAGGACGCATATGCCATTAGCTCAACCTCCTCGGGCTGAAAGACGTGAGACTGGTCCGAATGATAGCGGCGCAACTGAGATAGGTGGAAGACGTAGTGCATGGCTTGGTACCGCTGCGGTAACCACAACCGATAAGTAACCTGACCAACTCTCTCCAGAATATGAAATGGCCCCACAAACCGTGGTGAAAGTTTACCTTGTCTCCTGATCCGCTTGTGTCCTAGCCCCGGCGAAACATGTAGAAAAATCTTCTCCCCGACCACGAACTCCAAGGGTATTGGCGGCGATCAATATAAGATTTCTGAAGAGACTGCGCGGTAGCCGTCCGCTTCTGAATCAACTGGACCTACTCAGATGTTTCTTGCACAAGCTATGGCCCCAGTAAATCTACCTCACCTGCCTCTATCCAGCACAAAGGTGATCGGAATGCCCTACCATATAAAGCCTCGTATGGTGCCATCTCAATAGTCCCCTGAAAACTATTATTATAGGCAAAATAGAATAAGGGTATATGCTTCTCCCAAGGGCCCCCTAAGTCTAGGATGCATGCACGCAGCATGTCCTCTAGCACCTGTATCGTCCGCTCTGACTGGACATCTATCTGAGGGTGGTATGCTATGCTCAGAAGCAACTGTGTACCCAGCGCCCTCTAAAAACTCTGCCAAAAATGACATGTAAATAGGGCATCCCTATCTGAAATGATAGAACGAGGGTCCCCATGAAGATGTACAATCTCTCAGAGATACAGGATCCCGATCTCGTCCACACTGATGGTCTCCTTGATCAGCAAGAACTGAGCTACCTTTGTGAGTCTTTCCACAACAACCCACACGATGTCATTGCCTCAAGGTGACCTCGGAAACCCCGTCACGAAATCCATCGTGACATCATCCCATTTCCACTCTAAAATGGGAAACTGCTATAACAGCCCAGCTGGTCTCTGATTCTCTACCTTCACCTGCTGACAGGTGGAACACCTCGTAACAAAACCAGCTATCTCTCTCTTCATACCATCCACCAGTACTAACGTCTCAAGTCACGGTACATCTTGGTAACCCCAGGATGAACAGCCCAAGCTGAAGCATGAAACTCCCACATCATCTCTTCACGTATATCCCCTGGAACCCATACACGTCCATGGAAATGAAAAACCTCATCATCGCCTATCATCCAATTGGGAGGAGGGTCCTCACTTTCCACTGACTCCCGTAGAACTAGGAAAACTAAATCTGATAGTTGCCTCATCCTCACTCTGTCTAGGAGGTTAGAAGTCACAGCTAAGGAGGAAAGATAATTCTTCCACTGACTGTCATGAAACTCCAAATGCCTCTCAGAGAACAAAGCCATAAGCTGGCACTGACCACTGGCCTCCTGCACTACCTGTAACTGAGTCTTCCTGCTCAGTGCATCAGCTACTGCATTACCTTTACTAGGTGTATAGGAAAGCTCAAAATCGAAGGACTGTAGGTACTCGACCCTCCTTCTCTGTCTCAGATTCAGGTCACGCTGAGTAAAGATATACTTGAGGCTTTTTTGGTCAGTGAAAACCATGAAATGCTCTCCCAATAGATAATGTCTCCAACAGCGCAACACATGCACAACTGCAGCCAATTCGAGATCATGCGTAGGGTAATTCTTCTCATGTGGCCTCAACTGCCGAGACCCGTATGCCACAACTCGGTCACCCTGCATCTAAACGGCTCCCAGCCCAATCCATGATGCATCACAGTAAACTATATAGCTCTTCCCCTGCTATGGTAGTATCAGGATCAGTGCTGATGTCAGACTTCCTTTCAGGTCCTGAAAAGCTGTCTCACAGGCTTTTGACCAAACGAACATCACACCCTTCTTAGTTAGACTTGTCAACGGTGCTGCTAAGAGGGAGAAGTCCTGTATGAGCACCTGTAGTAACCAGCCAGCCCTAAGAAACTCCATATCTCAAACACATTCTTGGGATACTCCCAAGGAACTACTGCTCTCACAATCTCTAAGTCTACTGCAACTCCTACTTCTGAGATGATATAACCCAAGAAGTGAATCTGGTCCATCCAAAAGTGGCACTTCGAGAGCATAGCATATAGCCAATGCTCTCTCAGTGTACTCAATACGATCTTAAGATGGGTGTCATAGTCGTGTCGATTGTGAGAGTACACCAAGATGTCGTCCATGAATACTACCACAAATGAATAAAGATATGGATAGAACACACGATTTATCAGAGCCATGAAAACTTCTGGCGCGTTCGTGAGTTCGAACGGCATAACCGTATACTCATAGAGACCATACCTACTCCGAAAAGCTATAAGCGGTATATCTGATGGTCTAACGCGCAGCTGATGATATCTGGATCTCAAGTCAATTTTCGAGAACACTCTTTCTCCATGAAGCTGATCAAACAGATCATCTATCCTCCGCAAGGGATATCGGTTCTTAACCGTTAACTGGTTCAGCTTCAGATAATCCACACAAAGGCTGAGGGTACCATCTTCCTTCTTTGCAAAAAGGACCGGAGAACCCCAAGGAGATGTACTGGGTCAGATAAAACCCTTTGCGTGAAACTCCTCTAACTGCCTCTTGAGCTCCTGTAACTCAGGTGTGACCATCCTGTAAGGAGGAATAGACACTGGTGCTGCTCTTGGCACTAGCTCAATAGAGAAATCCACCTCACGCACCGGAGGTAGACCTGAAATGTCATCTAGGAAGACATCCCTGAAATGATCAAAAACTAGAGGGAAATACATCTGACAAGTCCCTTGGTCATCCAGATATAAGCTCGCCATCTGGGCTGGGACTCCACCTCACCCCTGATGATCTGGTCCATCTCGACTCGTCCAAACATCCCACTCGCCCTTGTATAGAAACTCCCCGCCCTCTGGTTATGTGAAACACACCCTACGACGATAGCAGTCTAAAAAGGCTCGAAAGGGAACCAACTAGTCCATCCCAAGAATGACTTCATAGCTCGTCATCTCCAGGACATAGAGGTCCAAAAGGAAGTGATTCCCACCAACCTCAAGGGGGAACTCCTTGCACTGACGCACACCAACTGTCCTAGTCCCCAATAGAGTGTCTAGCATTAAGATATCAGAAGAAGTAGAAACACCGACCCCAAGGCTCTACACAATGGGTATAGATATAAAAATATGTGTATAACCCGTATCAAAAAGTACTGAAGACAAGACATAAGCTACTAGAATAGTACCTATGACTGTCAAAGGTCCGAGATCCTACTCCTGCTGGGTCTGTTGCACTGGATATGCCTACCTAGTGCCGTAGCCCTACAACAAAGCCTGGCTACCCCGAGCTGTCCCGCCCTGCTGCCTCTGTGATCCTGGTGTCCGGCTACCACGGCCACGACCACCGTCTCTGCCTGCACGCCCTGACGTATTCCAGTTCCTTGACTGGTAAGAAGCAACTGGTCCTACTCCCGCACGTGGAGTCTGCACAGAACCCCTCTCACTAGCCACTAGTAGAAACGCCCTGCAAAATCACTTCATATGACCCATCTTTTTGCAAGCTCGACACTCCACTGGGTCTCGTGGACACTACGGCCTCTTGTGCCCCTCTCTACCACACTGGTAGCACCTTACTGATCCACCTGGAGAAGTTGCCTGGCTGGTACTGACGCCCTGAGAGAAGTCCATCTGTCTCTTCCTCTTGCCAGTAGAAATAATACCAGTAATTGGTGCTGAACCACCCTAGGCCACACCACTTGATTCCTGCAGGTTCCTATCTGAAATCAGCGCCTGATTCACAATCGCATGTATAGTAGGAAACCTGAAAACATTCACTAGTGCTCGGATGTCATACCGAAGACCATCCTCAAAACGTCTGGCTCTCAACCTCTCATCACCCACTAGCACGGGTGAAAAACGCTGATGCTCCATAAAACAAGCAGAGTAGTCCATCATTGACATAGCGCCCTGCTATAGATTGATGAACTCTCGAGATCTATCTTCCCTCAGCGTCTCGGGAATGAAGAAGTCATAGAAGACTGCCTGAAAATATTCCCACGCCATGTCCTTGTGATGCTCTGACTGGGTGGTAACATCCCACCATCTCTTGGAGGAATCACACTGCAGGTAGGTCGCGATTTTGACCCTCCACCCTAGAGGTGTCTCAAGATGATTGAAAATAGTCTACATCGATCCTAGCCAAGACTCTGCAGCCTGTGGTCTGCCATCCCCTTAAAACGTAGGCGGATGCTGCTGTGGAAAGATACGCGTCAGCTTAGCCATATATGTAGCAGCCTGTGGTGCTCCCTGAAAGGTCTGCATGAATCGCAATAAGCCTTCACGGAACTATGCCTCCGCTCCTGTGTTGGGTATAACAGTTGGTTCCACATCTAACTCTGCTGGTGGATTAACTGGTAGCCCATGGCCCACCATCTCCGGAGTATAATTGTCACCACTCTCCTGGCGAACAACTCCTGATTGTCTCGGCGGCATGACACTAAAAGGTCAAAATCACGCCTCAGATTCAAGATTATTAAAACTGAAATGAAGGAACCACTAAGGAACAAGGGGAAGAAGGCGTTTCAAACTTTGCAAAACAAGGCTACACGGTGTGTACACTGACTACACGGCGTGTACTTGACTTCCTTTCCCCTTCCCGGGTCCTTCTACATGGCCAAGCCAAATAGCTTCCGTTCAACAAAACTACACAGCGTGTATAATATCTACATGGCGTGTACGATGTTATTTTCCAACTGCCGGTGTCATCTGTGACACGACAGACTACTCGGATTAACACTACACGGCGTGTTACAGCCGCACACGGCATGTACACCCTCTTGTTTCCCAGCCACAAGGCTAACTCCACACGGTCTATCCTCGGACAAGACTACACGGCGTGTCCCACAGGTACACGGCGTGTTCAGGGAGAGGTGACGCCGTCCCATGTTGTTAGTTACACGACTGAGTCCCCAGGTTACACTACACGGCATGCCTATTACTGACACGGCGTGTTCTGTCATGGAGTTCACCGACCCGTGTTGTTATTTACACGGCCGGACTCCGAGTTACACTACAGGACATGCATAAAAACTACACGGCATGTTTTACCCAAGCCCTTCTCTACCCCCGGTTTCTGCCCACACGGTTTGTGACACGGAAGAGACTACACGGCGTGTACTCGGGGTACACGACGTGTACTCAAAAAGTTCATTTTACTTCTCAAACAGATGAACACACACGGTGTGTATGAGGTCCTACACGGCGTGTATTCTGGGTTTTCCGGACAGTATGCCTCATAAACTTCCTCGGAACCCAGAAAATACTACAAACCACCACTTTAAGTGTCAAATTACCATCCGTGAGGGCCCATACTCCCCACAAATCAAAGTTTGACATCTTATCTGTGTTATAACCAATAAACAGTCAATGATCCACCAAATTTCGGTCAATGGGGGGCCCATACTCCCCAAAAACCAAAGTTTGGCGTCCATTCTATAAACAAGATCAACCAAACATACCATATCACAAGGCAGGTATTTATCAAGAAGCTATCACAACAGCATGCTTTCTTAGCACATTAACTATCACAACAACATTCAAATTCTAGTGCACCTACATGGAATGGAAACTATGCATGGCATGTGATATCTAGAATGTGCCTATACAATGCATGAGACGGCATACCCTCATATCATCAGGTTGCAACTAAATAGAACCCACAGCTAAAATATATACAGAAAAATCCAAGTGTGTCGCCCAACGGTGAAAACATCTCAACCGTAAAATTGAATAATCAAAATAATGAAAAATACAAGGTAGACTGGATTTTCCCTGTAAATGGGTTAGCTATGCCCAGGCACAGCTTATTACCAACTACCATTCTATCCTATCCCTAAATACGTATCCAAATAGTAAGTCAAAGAAAATAAAATCCTCTGATACCACTTTGTTACGTCCTAGACCCAGGTGCCACGCAGCGGGTGTACCGAGCCCGGTTCGCCACTTGACCTCAAGCGCATTTCCCCAAATGCCAGAGGCTGCCGACTAGCAGCAAGGGCCCAGGTTAGATAGTGGGGAAACTATTCCCTCATTTGTCAAAGTGTAGCGTAGTGGAATACCAAAATAAACATACAACAATAGCATAAGCAGTAAACATACACAACTGAAATAACTACAGCAGTGGATATAACCAACAGTATATAAGTAATGATGCTACATGTTTCAAGTTCTAAGAAAATAGCCAGAACATGTTTTACATCATTACAGGACAACAAAAAACAGAGTACATCAAAACAAGCCAAACAGCTAGCAGCGGCATCGCGAGCCTAGGCTCGGTCCTATGCCCTCCTACTCCTCAGCAACAATCAAGTACCTATATAGGGACTCTTTCCCCTATCTACACCTACCGCAACATAATCTGTTCGGGCCGAAAAGTGTGACCCAAACAGGGTGTGAAAAATATATCTCAATAGGCACCCACCAAAGGGTCGTGCCCAACTGCGTGTAAGCATGGAACAATAGTGTGTAGTAGTAAAATGAAATAAAGTAAGCAGTACTCAAAAGTAACTAATTACCATTTATATTGCAATTTCATTATCCATTTAATCCATTTAAATATTAGAAACCACCACAGTGCATTTCTAGGTAAATAGTCTACATCCTCAGACAAACATAATCTTACCCTCAGGTAAGCAGAATCCAACTCACAGGTATTGCCCTCAGGCGTAACAGAAATTGACCTCAGGCGTAGAAAGTGTCGCCCTCAGGAACAGAAGTCAAGCCCTCAGACACGAAAGCTTTCCCTCAGGCGAAATAACTACAGTCCTTGGGCTAAATAGTGCAGTTCCCTCTGGCATATAACAACAACACCCTCAGTCCAAATACAACAGTGCCCTCAGGCTAAACAGGTAACTGGGACATGCCCAATAGGTAAACAATCAGTAACAAGCAATTCCTCTCAAGACAATTCTACAATTACTACTTTAAAGGCATACCCTCGGGTATCCTGTCCAAACGGCTAAACAGGGAAACACACCCCGGGGGTGGTTCCGGATCCATGAAACGATCCCAACCAGCATTTTATTATCACGATTTAATCAAATAGGCAATTCTATATATTATATATAGCAACGGCCTCAGCCACACGACACCCCAACATGGGTTTGTGGCACAAAAACGCACGACAATTGGAAAATGAACACAAAGCCACCTACCTTATATGCAAACAAATGCTATACCAGAATGCCGACTCTAGAAACGCCCAAGAACGGCGTAGATCTAACGAAGAACAAAACTCATTCAAACGTAAATAACATACGATAGGAGAAGAATTGGAAAGAACGGTACCAGGAGAGGAGAGGGCTTATGCATGCGGTTCCAACGAGATCGTCCGAAGCTGAATCGGATTCTAGACGAACGGTCGGTGGTTCTTTAAAGATCTGGCCTCCTCCTTTGGATCCAAAATGGCTCAAGTGCCTCCTATACCAAATGAGGAGGATACTGCCTGTTTTAAGCTGAAAAAACAAAGTACACAGCGTGTACTTCCAAGTACACTGCATGTACTCCCTTCATTTAACTGTTCAATTGGCGGCACCGCCACACTGTTCATCTGTCGACATGAGTACACGACATGTACTCTCGAGTACACTACATGTATTGTCGCCCAGCTGGCGGCGACGCCGCCACTTTACTGTTTAAACCTGCTGACTGACTACACGGCATGTAAGGTACCACTACACGGCGTGTAGTCGGTTCCTACACCCTTTTTCACTGACATGGCTAAACGCCTTGTGTACTTATCCCAACACTTCCAAAAGTACATGGTGTGTGGATAAAGTACACGGCGTGTAGTTCCAAAATTCAGTATCTTTACCCATTTTCCATATTTTCTCAAAAATACATAAGTAAAAGGAAAAGAAGAAGCCCATTCCTCTATAATAAGAACTAGTTTCTTACACAAATGGCTTTGTAGGTGTGAAATTTAGAGAAGGTTAGGTACCCTTTTATAAGAGATGTGAGGGTCACTTTAGGAAAACCTTGAAATAGTATTTTATTATACAATCATATTTGGTTGATAATGTCTGCAAAATAATGTTTTTTCAATGCTAAGGTGGGGATGGGTCTAAAGCCTCTCAACCAATAGGTTTTAGATAGTTTTAGGTCACCAAATTAACCTTATCTTTTAGATTAATCTCTTAGTTAGATATTTTATATTTTACCATGTATTCTTGTATTATTATAATAAATTATTTATAAACTTACTATAAAATTCCAAGAGAACACCAAGTGGTTCATTAATGAAAAATTTATTACTATGTAAGTCCTTTGACTTACCCTTACATTTTTAGGACTATTATATGAATTAGAAATATTGTATTTGTTTTAGAAACTAATTTATGTCAATTTTGATAACATTTGGTATTTTGTTTTTGTGAATGTCATAACAAATTTATAAATTCTAAAAAATTTATTTAATCAACCCTAAAATGTCATATTGACCAATAATTTTTTTTATTCATAAAAATTCTAAATTTATATTTATTTGGAAAATTAAAATATCAATTATTTTAATCTTTCATTAATAAGGTAATTACAAGATCATCATTCTGACATAAATAACTTTAATTATTTAATGTATAACAATTATAATTAAAATACCATTATTTAGGAAATATTTTTATATTTCTAATGAATATTTATATTCAAATTTATCTTATATGTGATCCTATATTAAAAAATATTTATTTATGAAATGTTGAATTTAACACTTTTAACTCTTCTTTAAATAAAATAATAATAAATGTCAAAATCTAATCCATGTGGCCCCAAAGGTTCATATTTTATTCCTAAGGTTGTTTTTGGACAAAATAAACTTATCCAATAAAATTAGTACTTGTGTTAGGGTAATTATAATATCATTTTTTACCTTTAATTACCCTATTTACTTTTAACCGTGGTAAATAAAAGTCAAAAGTTACTTTTCACCAAAAATTATTTTCACCTTATTGAATCAAATTTTACATACTGAAGTCAACCATGTCTATCGTATTTTTAAAATTCAATTCATAGAGGTTGTAAAATTACGTTTTATGTAAATTTTCAAATGTGCTAAGAAGGTGGGTAAAAGAGGGTAACAAGTTCAATAAAATTTTATATATCTAATATTTTTATTAAATGACTCCAATAAATTACATTGAAAATATAAAGTTATTATATAACTACTTTTACCTATAATAAATTTAAATAAAATAATAAATTATTTAAATAAAAAGTCGGTTTTAAACAATAATGCAATGTTTTTCACTATACATAAAAAATTGAATGTTTTCAGAAAAATACCAAAAATTCACCCTAAATTAATTTTGATATTATGATTCCAAATATAATTTCCATTTTGAAAAACAAAATTTATAAAATTACAAAAATTGGGTATTACTATTCATAACGGCTATTTTGATTGGTCGTGGTGTTTTAAAACTTCACATTGTGTACAATGCAAGATATTGCATTATTCAAAGTGGAAAATACCATGTAAGCTTGGGGTGTTAAATTCTACCCTCCTTTAAATAATTTCTTCCTCAAAATTTATATAATATTAATGCATAAATATATCTGGGTGGTTCTTCATCATAATTACCTCGAGTTCCCACATTTACTCTTCGATCTTATGATTTCTCCAAAGAGCTTTTACCGGACATGTCATCTGAATTCTCAGCACATGTTATCTGGTATCAAGAATCCTAACAGGATCATCAAAATAATATAGATCAGGTTCTCGTTCTTTTTCTTCATAGGTGAGTACATGCGTTGGGTCAGGCATGTATTTTCTCAATAGTGATACATAGAACACATCATGAACTTTGGAGAGACCAAACAATATTTTCCAAATGATAAGCTACAACTCAAATTCATTCTAGAATTTCGAAAGGTCCAATGTAATTGGGACATAATTTAACCTTCTTAAAGAAATGTATTAAACCCTTCCATAGATATACCTTCATTAAAACACGATATCCTACTTGAAATTTCAAATCCTTCCTTCTGTTATCGACATAGCTATTTTTACTACTTTGAGCTGCTTTGATGTTGGTTTGGATAATATTCAAAATTTCCATTGTTTCCTCAACATGTTCTGGGCCTACAAGTTTACATTAACCAACATCATCCAAACAAGTTTGTGCAAAAACTCTCGTTATGTATGTTGCTTAATATGGTGCTATATGAATACTTGAATGAAAGATATTGTTATAGGACAATTCTACTAGAGGTAAATATTGATCCCACATACCTTGAAAGTCAAGTAAAAATGACCTCAACATGTCTTCTAAGGTTTAAATAGTCTTTTTTGATTGTCCATTTGTTTGATGGGGGTAGGCAATGCCCAAACGTAGTTCAGTATCCAAGGCCTTCTGAATAATTTTCTAGAATCTTGATGTAAAATGGGGATCAAGATCAGAAACAATCGATAGGGGTACTCTATGAAGTCTTAAAACTTCATCAATATATAGTATTTCTAGTCATTTAAGTGGTAAATCTTCTCTTATAGCAAGAAAATGTGATGACTTGGTAAGATGATCAACAATGACCCATATTTCATCATTCCTCCTAGGAGACTTTGGTAGTCCCTTGACAATGTACATCGTAATATCAACCCATTTCCACTTATGTATTGGAAGTGGATGTAAGAATCCTCTAGGATGTTGTCTTGTATATTCCACTTGTTGAAAAACCATACATCTTGACACATAATCAATAATTTCTCTCTTAATGTTGTCCCACCAAAAATGATCCTTCAAATCTCTATACATATTAGAGCTACAGGGGTGTATAGAGAAATTAAATCTATCAGAATCATCCAAAAATTCCCCATTTCGATCATTTATATCAGGAACACAAAGACTCTTCCAAAATTTCAAAATAAAATATTCATATATGAATTCAATAAATTTTACATCATTCACAGATTTAATTTTCTTTTGTAACTCATCATCATCAGTCTGAGAAATTTTTATCCATTCTAGTAAAGATGGATTGGAAACAATTTTAAAAGGTATTGTTGTTTCACCATTATAAATTTTTACTATATAAATGAACATAGGACCTCTTTCAAATCTCATATTGTTCACATCTCCATTATCCTTTCTGCTCAAAGAATCTTTCACTTTATTTTCCTTCACTGTGTGGTAGTGTATAGTGCAATAATAATCCTTGAGTAGTTCAAGCCATCGTCTTTGCCTCATTTTGAGTTCATTCTATTAGGAAATATACTTCAAACTCTGGTGATTAGTATATATCTCACATTTTTTACCATAGAGACAGTGTCCCCAATATTCAAATAAAATATTACAACTTCTAGCTCAAGATCATGGGTGAGATAGTTTTGTTCATGTCTTTTTAGCTATCGTGATGTATAAGCCAAAAATCTATCATTCTGCATAAGGACACAACCAAGTCCTTTCTTTAAAGAATAATTATAATTAACAAACTCATAATTCACTTATAGTAGAGTCATGATAAAAGAATTTAATAATATTCTCTTCAGTTTTTCAAAACATTCTTCACACTCTTTTTTGCAAACAAATTTTACCCTCTTATGTGTGATCTTGGTTAATGGGTTAGCCAATCAGGAAAAATTCTGGACGAAACGCTGATAATAACCTACTAAACCAGTAAAACTACATACCCCAGTTATACTTGTCAGTGCCGGCCATTATTGTATTTCTATTATTATAGAAGGATCAATATAGATTTCATCCTTAGAGGCAATATGGCCATGAAAAAAAATTTCCAGAAGCCATAATTTACAATTTCTAAACTTCCCATATTATTCATTTATTATGAGGGTTTTTAGAATAGTGTTCTAGTGATTTTCATGATCTTCACACATTTTTGAGTATAACAAGAAATCATCAATAAATAATACTACAATGTCATCATGATATTCCTTCAAAACACTATTCATTAGATCCATGAAAATAGAGCGTACATTAGTTAGTCCAGAAGGAATTACTATAAACTTTTAATGCCCATAACCGGTTTGAAATGTTGTATTTTGAATATATTCCTTCGTCACATACAACTGATGATATCCAGATAGATGGTCAATATTTGATAATATTGATCTCTATGGAGTTGGTCGAATAAATCATCAATGTGAGTTAGGGGATACTTGTCTTTATTTATAGCATTGATCTCCCTGTCTTCAATGCACAACCTCATAGATACAAATTTCTTATTAACAAAAAAGAATAGGGGCTCCACATGGAGAAACAATCGGGTGAATAAATATTTTATTACTCAATTCCTCTAGTTGTTTCTTTGGTTCTCCTAATTCCATAGTGGGCATTATATAAGGGGTCTTCGATATGGGCTTGAACTAGGAATAAAATCCATGGGAAACTCAATTTCTCATTCTGGAGGATGTCCAGGTAAATCCTTTGGAAACACATCATCATATTCTTTCACAATAGGTATGTCCTATATTTGAAAATTCCTTTCCTCACCCATAGTTATTTCATTCTCTTCCCCCCCAATAATTAAATTTTGTTGAGCTACTAGGGGAGGATCTAGATAAGAATCTGGTTGTGATGTTTCTACTCTAAAGATATGGAACTCTTTATCATCCTATAAAATTGAAACCTCCTTATTCTTAAAATAAATTTTCAAATCATGGTCTGAAAGCCAATCCATTCTGAGTATTATATCAAATTCAATCCTGGGTATGACAATGGTATTATTAAATAAAGAACATTTATATTCCAAAATGGGAACTGATTCACAAAAATTTGTTTCAATGATACTTCCCTTATGAGTTTTGACTCACAAATCCCTTATTAATTAAAATTGTAAATATCTAATTTTCTTAGAAAAATGGGCAGATATGAAACAATGTGATGATTCAGAATCAAATGGAACATTATCTAAACATGAGTAGACCATTAAATTACCTACCACTAAGCCTTTTGGAGCTCTAACCTCACAAGTAGTGATCACATACGTTGGGCCTTTCTCAATTTCCCTTTTTTGAGGTATGTTTCCTAGGTTCAAAGGACATTCATTTTCATAATTCCCCTTTTCCCTACAATTGTAGAATTCAACATTGGCAGCCTCTTTCTTTCCCTTACACTGACGAGCTTAGTGGCCTTTTTCACCAAACCTATAACAGACTCACATTCCCTTCAGGAAAGTACCAGGCTGTTTCTTCTCACATTTACCACTGGATGGTTATTCAACATTTCCCTTCTTCCCCTTATTTCCATTTATAGAGTGTTCAGTAGATCTCTTATTCAATTTCTTTTCATTAAAGTTGTATGTCTTATAGAATTCAATTTCTATATTGATAGCACAATAGACTATATCTTCATACGATTAGATGGACTGTGAGACTTATGCTCGAGGGAGAAATGGTTTTAACAAATCAATAAATCGATCAATATTACTCCTTGGGTGACGTATATAATCTTTTTCATGCCTTGATGACCATGTAATGTTATCCTCATACTTTGCAAAATTATCATCCTGATTTTGCCTCTAACTCAGAAAATGACTATCCATAGTCGTATGAAGGACACAAAGAATTTATTATTCTATGAAATGATCTTTAAACTCTATCCATTCAATATTTAATTCTTTATCATCCTTTTTTGTGTTTTGAATTAATGACCACCATTGATATACATCTCCCGTGAGGCGATAAACTTCCATGACAACTTTTTCCCTTTCGCTACTCCCCAAAGCATGAAATATTTTCTCTATGTAACTTGTCCATTTCTTAGATAAAAATGGATTTTTAGCCCCATTGAACATTGGTGTTTGTTTCCTCATGAATTGGTATAACAATAATCCTCCATGTTGTGGATCTTGGGGCTCCATATGGGTATGGTTATTTTACATAACCTGGGTGAGTTGTCCCAGTATGGTGATAAGATGATCAGAAACAGTTGCATCACCAGCTCCTCTATATTTATTTTGAGTAGGAGGGAAATACATACAAGGAATGTGTGCATGGATATGTTTTCCATTCCTTCCACTGTGCACCATTTCTAAACAATGGCATACAATAGATTAGTTTATGAATCACAATACATGACTCCAAACTTGTAAAAAACATAACATAAATTGAATAGTTAATGGATATAATCCATGATCATAAAAATGTTTTCATTGAGGAGGTATATACTCATAAATCCTTCAAAATGGATTTTAAGGAAAATGTGAATTATCCTAAGCATATCCCTCAGGACTGTCATAATCAAGAGTGCATCCAGGCCCGTTGTCTTGTACCAGGATACCTCAGGTCAAGCCCGAAACTCCTTTTCAGCGTTTTCACTCCAAGGTACATCTGTGCCAGAGCCGCATGTACTTCTCGTATCCATGTAGGGATGAATTTCTTTGAAAACTCAAAAAACTTATACATTACCAAAATTCTAGGAAGTTCTTATATACCAATCTTCAAAGTATATTCTTATGGGTAATGACCACTAATCAGAGTTTTTATAAATCTAGCTTCCATGGTTTGTTTAATATTCCTATGATACCAACTATAATGCCCTAACCTGAGTTACCCAGAGTCAGTTCATTTTTACATAACATTGGCCTGATCACAAGAGATGATGTCTCAAAAGACCGATTAGTTTAGTAGCCTTTGAATTACTAGATTCAAACATAAGTGTTACATTACATCAACAGATAAAAACAAAATAAAAATTTTATCCTCTCTAAACACACTTATATCCCTTATCTTATCCCTACAGGTCAACTATAAAATACTTCTTCCAATCTTGGAAGAAATAAAACATATAAAGGCGTGAGTTAGATTCTCAGAAAGGATAACAATATAGCATAAACTTTCATAAATAAGCATAAACATTAAAGGCAATGTACAAGACTAAAACATAAGCCTTTTAGACATAAACATCAGCATAATATGGAAAATATATAATTCGAATAATTCCATTAAATTATTCAATGGATATTCCACCAGTCGAATAATCACATGCAATATCTATAGCCAATTTCATATTGATGGAATGCATATTATTAGACATCATAACTAGATAGGTAAGGCCTCATGGAAAGAATAAAAATAATATTTTTTCAAGGCCATTTTCCAAGACACTAGTTTGTCTCATGAGACCTATGAATGCATCAAGGATCTATAGTGGGCTTCACCCATCACATACTAAGTCTAATGCATTTCTCATATGAAAAGGATTAAACATAACATAAATATTCATATTAAAACTATCATATGAAATGTCAATACATTATACATAAACCATGAATGGTATAAAAATAACACATTCACAGCCAAACATATCACAAAACCTTAAATACAATATTGAAGATATGTATCAGAATAAATCAACTTCAAACAACTTTAAAATCCATCAAATGATGTTGACATAGATGAAATAAAAACTATTTGAGAGAAATATATCATTCTATTTTGAAATAATTTAAAAGTCATGTAACTGAAATATTCCTATAATATTTTAAGAGAATATTTGAATGTGTTATAATGGCGGAAAATAATTGTACCCTTCATATAATTTAAAAAACATTCTTTCATTAATTTTGTCGAAAAGGTCGTAAAGGACCTTGTTTGGAAAATGACAGACATATTCCTTTATATAAATTTTATATAGAGTGAAAAAAGGGTATAAATGAATTTAATCCAGAGTCTATGAAATAGTAAAAATGTTTTTAAATAAATTTATAAGAAACATGAATGTGGATGATAAAGATGTCCCAGTAGATACTCATGTATAAACAACCTCGAATAATGAATAGATTGTAGAATTAACCATTACCTTGTACTCTTTCTGGGTCAAGGGTAAGTTAAAATCATGTATAATAGTTAAATAATTGTTATTAAATTATACAATAAAAGCATACATAAATATGATATCATATATGATCTTCTAATATTTCTTTGTTAATAATATTTCAGTAGTATCATCATTTCAGGTGATAATTGATTCTTTTTCCTTTATATTCTTAGTTACGTTAGCCATGTTTGTTATGGGTATGATGTATTTTATTCATATATAGAATGATATTAAGTTCTTTAAAATTATTTTTAATAATAAAATGAAAATTATTCTTTAATGGTTATGATGGGGAATGAATTTCATCACGTTCGTGGAGACGATAATCCGTACGTACACACGAGCGACAATATCATTCTATTGATGGTGAAATTGTATATAATTTGGTGGTATATCATATATGAAAAATAATTAACATGTTATATTTATTATTTAAGGATTTTTAATCATTATTATACCTATCCAAATAATTATGTGTTTGAATAACAACCTACACTGAGATGTGGAGACGATAAGTCGTACGTACGCACGTATGGTGACTTGTCACTCATAGGTTGGATAGAATGATGAATATTATTATACCATATTTATAATAACATCACATTATGTAGATGTTATTGAAGTTATTATTTTGGTATGGAAACAACAATGAAAGAGGAAGAGGAAGAAGAAAATAACTTTGAAAGAGGTGGTGAAATTATTACCTCTTCTTTGAGTATTTCCTTTTGATTTGATCAATAGGGCTCTTTAGGATGGATTTAGGATCACATTAAGGCCACTAGGTAAAAGTAATTTTTTTGGGAGGATATTTGATCATGGTTTTTCCAAGACAAATGGGTTTAGTGGTGTGAAATTAAGATAAGGGGAAGTACCCTTTTATAAGAAAGGTGAGGGTTAATTTTGGAAAACCTAGAAATATTTTTTTTATACAATCATATTCAGTTTATAATGACTCCAAAATGATTTAGTTTTAGGATTACGTGGTTATGGGTCAAAAACCAAAAAACAAATATCTTTTAGATAGGTTTAGGTCACCATATTAACCTTACCTTTTATATTTAACTCTTAGTTAAATAGTTTAACTTTTATCACGTATTCCGGTATTATTATTATAAAAGGTTAATAAATTTACTATAAAATTACAAGAGAACCCCAAGTGCTTCATTATTGACACATATATATTTATATAAGTTCATTGGCTAAACCTTATATTTTTAGGACAATTATATCAATTAATAATATAGTGTTTTTTAAAAACTCATTTATGTCAATTTTGATAGTATTTGGTATTTTTTTTTGGTGAAAGTCATAACAACTTTATAACATAAAAATATTTTTTAATAAACCCCAAAAATTAATATTAACTAATAAAATTATTGTTATTCTTTAAAAGTCTCAATTTATATTTATTTGGATATTAATAATATCTATTATTTTAAATATTCATTAATAGGAAAATTATTTCATCATCATTGTGTCATAAATAAATAAATTTATTTAATATATAAAAATTATATATAAACTAAAATTATGTAGGAAATATTTTTTCTTTCTAATGAATATTTATAGTTGAATTTATTATATGTGTAACCCATTATTAAAAATAATTTAGTTATGAAAAGTTGAATTTAACACTTTTAACTATTCCTTATATAAAATTATAATAAATGTACTAATCTAATCCAAGTGGACCCAAAGGATCATATTTTATTCCTGAGGTTGTTTTTTCAATGTACACTTATCCAATAGAATTAGTACATGTGTTAGAGTAATTATAATATACTTTTTTACCTTTAATTGCCCTATTTACTTTTAACCATGGTAAATTAAAGTCAAAAGTTACTATTCACAAAAAAATTATTTTCATCTTATTAAACCAAAATTTACTTATTGATGTCAACCATCTGACTCAGATTTTTGAAATTCATTTCAATGAAGCAGAAAAATTATGTTTTATGCAAATTTGTAAAAGCGCCTAGAAGGTCGGTAAAAGATGGTAAAAAGTTAAACAAAATTTTATATATCTAATATTATTAAAAAATGAATCCAATGAATTATATTGAACATATATATGTATTACATATATTTTTTTACCAAAAAAAATTAAATAAAATAATTAACTATTTCAATATAAATTCTGTTTGAAACAATAATGCAGTGTTTTTCACTATTTATCAAAAATTGAATGTTTTCAGAAAAATAACAAATATTTTCCCTATGCTAATTTTTGATATTCAAAATCCATAAATGAAGTTCATTTTGAAAATTAAATTTATGAAATTTCCAAAAGTGGGTATTACTATTCATAATGGCTAGTTTGATTGGTCGTGGTGTGTTAAAACTCCAAGTTGTGTACATCGCAAACTATTTCATTATTCAAAGGGGAATCATACTGTGGAAGATTGAGGTGTTAGAATTAATTTGATATAATTGATTTATAAATTAATTTAAATTCTCTAATAAACATCACATTAATTTCATATATTATTAAATTTGTAAATTTTTTATAAATAATTAGACATAAGGATTTGATGATGATGATCGAAATATAAATTTTAATAATAAAATATATCTTTTTTGCATTTATTAATAAATAAATTGTGATGAAATTATACATTTATAAAATAAATTTTCCATATAAATTGGGTAACTCTTTAATAATAAACTCTTTGAGTTTTTTATACCCATAAATAGTATTATAATGTTTTGGATAATTATAAAGTTCCATTTTATGGTCAAAACATGATTTGTGTTTTACAAAGACTTATTAAAAAATTAAACCACTATGAAAATAAATTTTTTACATCTAGTTGATATAATTTATATCCATTATGAGTAGTATAAACACATAAAATTTGAATAGATTCTATCATAGATATAGGTGAAAAACATTCATCATAATAAATACATTATTCCTTATAGAAACATTATGAATTTATTCTTGATTTATTTCTAATAATATAACTATATTCATCAAGTTTGTTTCTAAAAATCTATTTAATAGATATAAATTTTTAGTTATTAGGTAGTTTAAATAAATTCAATACATTATTTCTAAAATATTTATTAAATTATTATTCCATATATAAAATAAAATTTCAATATTTCATATATTTCTTAATATAATTTTGAATAAAATGAGAAATGAAATAACTATGAGAAATAAAAATTCTTGAATATTTTTTGGTTTTTAATATTGACTCAACATTTACAATAAATCGATATAAAAGATATTATTTATTTCTTTTCTATGAAATTTCATGAAAACAACACTCACCTATAATAAGGTAATGCATTTATAGATTTACATATTCTTCAACATAAAAATCTCTAATATATTTTAAATATGGTTTTTATTAGAAGGTTTCTCTTTTAAATATTTTTTGTAAAACATTACATGAATAGATTCTTCGATAACCATGGTGTAATGACCTTCATCATTATAATTTTAAAATTCTCGTTGGAATTTAAATTTGTAGGTAGTGGATAGTTCCTTTTGAGAACCAAGAATCAGAATGGGATTTTGAGCATTTGAACTTCCTAATATGTGGTTTTTGGACATGGTTTGATACATTATAGGACTAATAACTACTCATGAATGTGTGATAGAAGGAAGGGTTTCCATGATACTATAATTCCAAATCTAAAGGCCATTTATTGCTTAAATTATATCTATAGAATATTAGTTTTCTGAATATAGGGTCGAGGAATCCCCTTCCTGGGGGGGGGTTCATGGTGTATACCATTATTTCATTCCTTGAAAGGGTGCTTGAATTTATTTAAAATTAAAAGGGTGTTCACCATCCCAATCTTTTGAGGACAAAGTGAATACAAAAGGGGATGAATGGTAATCCCTCACCTTCCATTGACCCCCATTAATCGTGGATGATTGTTTTTGGAATTCCATGATGGATTCAAAGTAGGGTGTCCATTCCTCCCTATGTTCTTCATTTCCCCTTATTTATTCTGATTTTTATTTTCATTATTTAGGGTTTCTATGTATATTATACCATAACATGGTCAAATCAACCAATATTTATGGTAAATATTCTAAACTTTTATTAAGGGGTACCCAAAATGAAAACTTCACACTGTTGGAATTGGTTTTGACAAAGGAATTATATTATATGATTTCAAATAAGGTTTTTATCAATTTATTGTCCAATTGGATTTTGAAATGGTCATTTAAATTAAATATTTTTCATGGAATAGTTTAGGATATTATTGGGGAGTATAGAAAACCTAATGATTGAGGTTTTTTTTAGAATAAGAGATGCCTAGTTTTAGGAGCATGGATGAGGCTTGGTGGAGCATGACAAGGGGTTAACTCCAACTTCTAGGTAGGCAGAACTATGATACAAAAACATATATTTTTGGAATTCATGAGAAAGTATACCTTTATAATTTCATACATTTTGGAATAAGATATATGGAAAAGTATGGTCTTTATAAGGGATTTTAGGGTGGATTCGAGCCAGTTAAGATGATACTATGTGCTCTTTGTCACCATGGATAGTTCTGAATCACATGATAAATTAGTAACCATGGATAATTTTCATTTTTGAGTTGGGTATAGACTTATATGAGGTCATATGATGTTAAATAAGATATAATATTACCTATGATGGATTTCCAAGGTTGTTGGGTGGGTATAAGAGGTTGCGAGCTAGGTTACAACATGTTAGACAAATGTATGTCTCATGAGTAATGAGGAACTCCCTCTTGAGGTTGGAGGTGAGTGCGGATGTGTTGTTGGAGTGAGATGAATCCATTATAACTTTACATTAGAATTCCCAAATGGTCTTGTTTGGGATTTAGACCTCTCCTATAGAGGTCATTGGTGGGTATAGTGTGGTGTATTGGTATGTTATATGTGTAGTAGGACTAGGAGTGTTGATTGAATTTGTTGAGGTTGGATTAGACCTTGTTGTTTGGATTGAAATTATCCTTCAGGCATCAATGTCACTAATGAGTGATAGGATTGATATTTTATTGATGATTATAGACCTCGACAAGTCTAAAGGACCCAATGGATGTCCTAAAGAGTAATTTGAGACATGTCATGATGGGGTTCTAGGTCTCAAGATAATAGATCCCTAGGACCGTCCATTGATTTTTATGAAATGCATATAGCATTGTGCACCGGCTTTTTTTTCATTGGAACATGACTTTAGTGGATTTGGTCAAATTTTCTCGGGGTGATCTACCTAGATTATATAACGATGTGTATTTGTGATTACCATTCCATGTTTCTTTTGGTATTATATCATGAACCATTCTGTGGTTGTATTAGGATAATGTGATTACTATACCTAGTGCCAATGATTATTGGTTTGAGGACCTTCTCATGAGTGTCTTTGTTCACCATTCATCGATTAGACCATTCATTGTGTAGGACTGGGTTAGGGACCACCATGGGGGATGGATCAATATATGATATGGCCTGAGGAGACATCAATGGACCTTAAATTGATTGATAATTTAGTAGGACAAGATATGGGTATAAAATCATGACCTATGTGTGTGGGTATTTGGATGAGGTTTTTATGTTTACCTACCCTGAATCTATAATTATAGGTTTGGAGTAGGTTCACCTAACTCCTGATCTTTTTTAGTAGCATTATGTGATGTATTGATTTAGGAAGGATATGATGGAAGGTATGGACATGTTTTAAAGTATCATAGTTTTCACCCAATATTCTAACATGTTGGTTTATCTAGTACAGTGTTGTAAAATCAAATTTAGTGAACTATGAATCAATGATAATGTTATTTTCTTTTAATTACTTTCCTAATTCATGCACAAGAATATGATTTTGTGTACTTGGGGTGATTTGTGATAACTTACTGAGTTATATTCGAACATCTTACATGAATATCTAAGTGTGTGTTGAGACCATATGTATTCATATCAAGTATGAGAACAATATGTGTAATGTGTTTGGCTAATGAAACTTGACCTGTATCCAAGAATGGGATGAGTCCTGAGGATAATAGAAGGTCTATAGTGCATAGTTTCTAGTGTATTTTCTCATTGGGATAAACCTAGTGGGTTATCAGTGTATGTATGTATAGAAACAAAATGTATTATATTGGATCTATTCTTTATTCCACAAACACTAATATGAATGTTTTTTGGTTATTTATTATTATTTATTTAGGTGATGTCAATGTAATAGTATCCCTAATACATATTTGAGGCTATCACAACTTGTTAGAAGCCTCTGGTGTACGAGAAGGCATTCTTGGGGCCATGTGGCTCCCTAATTTTGGTAACGATATTGTTGTCTATGCTATATGAACTCATAATGTGATATCATAACATTTATTTTTATGTTTTATTATGTTGGTAGATAGGTGATCTAGTAATTTTTTGGAATTTTTAATGGATATTGGACTAGTGCATCAAAAACACATTTTTTGATAGAAAGTTCATTTTACCAGGAGAATAGGATTTTTTTTCTTTATTTTTGAGGTTACTATTGTGTGATTTCATCTTAGGTGACGCAGTTAGGTATTTTAGTTGTAATTTTTTCAGTTTTGGATATTGAACCATTTCAAATAGGGAGGGTTCATATATCAATATAGGCATGTAGGATTCAAATGGATTATTAGGGCTTATATATGGTTATTTCTTAATGATATATTTAGTTTTATAGTGTGTCCATAAAAACATATATGATTTTTTTTGTAAAACATATCGGTGGAATTATAATCAAATAAACTTTAGTTAATCATTTTTAATGATGTTTATGTGGTCATTACAGTGAGAGGTTCTTTAGTTATGGAAATATAGTTCCTTCATCAAGGGATGTATAGAGACCCATCAAGGGTTGGTATTGGAGTTGATGAAATAGTAATAACTCAATGAGGGAATGGTATTCTTGACATGTGAATCAATGATAGACATATTTTTTCTAGAGGATACATAACATTGGTGTGTCTAAAATATATTCAATTATTTAAACTATTAACAATAAACCAATATGTTTTTTTTTCAATATAGCTTCTTGTAGTAACACTACATTAAAAAAAATTGATAGTCATAAAAAAGAAATGTAAATTATATGGTTGTGGTATAGAGGATGAGGTTCAAGGTTATGATTGGTGGGGTTCTTGGCCTTGTGGTTCTTTGGATGTGATTTTAGTATTGTATTTGGAGCTTGGGTGGATGCTTATATTTTATGGAATGACTCCTATGAGTTTAGTGAGCTTGTGGGTTGACTTAATGTGAGAGATTATTATGGATGTGAGGTAATACTGATATAAATTTGAGCTTAGTTAGTGGGTTAGGAATATGTTAATCAGTAAGATTAAACCATACTATTGGGAGTGTGATTCAGTGTATGTAATTAGGTTCCAAGTGAGCATGAAATCATTGGGTGTAGCTAGATAGTGTTAAATAGTGGGGGAGAACCTATGAGTGGGTTCTTAATGGATCACATTTCCCAGAGGGTTCTAGTGAGTGTTGGAGAGGCTTTTTGGGTATTCATTGTACCTATTTGTATTTTTAATTTGTATAACATACCATATGTGGGTATATTGATAATTTTTAAGGTGTGAATAGAACCATGTAATGTTGTGATTTTAGTGAGGTGGTGATAAAATTATAGGAAAGGGATTTACCTTGGTGATGGTCTATGACATTCTTGAAATATTTTTGTACCATGGTATGATAAAAATTGAGATTTTTCCATCACAAGGACTGTTAGCGAGGTGTGTTGGTGGAGGTTGATGGAGGGATAAAAAGTCTCAAGAGGAGAAATACACATGTAGTGTTGAGACCTATTTGGGTTGGTTTATGAAGATAATATTAAAGAATTATTTATGTTTGTGAGTACACAATTGGCTGTTGGAGGATAAATTCCCAAATTATCCTCGAACGAGCGATAGTTACTGCTTCATGTTGGTGCTTAGGTAGGAGCAGTTTGACAATGTCTAGTAATTTTTTTAGTAATTAGAAGATTGTGGGATGTGGTTTTATGGTGTTTGTCTTAGTGGGAGAAAATAATTATACTCCAATGATGGGGATTATCATATGAGTTATGTGTGAACAAATCTTATACAATGAGGTTTGTGAGAAAGGTGAGACAGGTCAGTGGATGGTCGAGGTTACACAATAGTACTAGTGTGTGATAAGATACATTGATATCTGATAACTCTGGTTATACATGATTAGTAGATTGGACATTATAATGGTTATATTGGCTAATTTTAATCAATATTTGGGAGGATTCAGTGTGATCTTATGGACATTTTTTGGTTTGAATCATGATTTAGGGTATGGTTTTGGGGATAAACAGACTCCAAGACAAGATTAAGGGGCTGAATAATGCTAAAAAAAGATATTGTAGTTTCCATTTTATGGACTATGTGCTTGGGAAATAAATGGAAGTGGCCATTGTGGTTTGGGGAATGAGTAGGAAACTACATATTGTGGTCATGAGTGAATATTCTAGGTTATAAATGTGTTTTTTTAGTATGTGTTGGTAGGTGTGAGCACTAATTTCTAATAAAAGTTGGTCAAAGGAGGTCCAACTAGTGTCCTTTAATGGAATATGATACATTGAGGTATCAATCCTGTCAAGATTGTCCTTTGGGAAGCATTTTTTGTTGTTTTGACAACATATCAAGTGTTTTTGGAGAAAATCTTTTTTCTTCAGGCATAATTTTTGTTGTTTCTTAATGGATGTGTGTCTACTGTTCATGAGTAGAACAAGGTGAGTTCTTGATGAATTCATAATCAAGGTAGGTCAAGAGACATGTTTTTTGTATTATGATAGATTCTATGGGACGAGTAGAATTATTATGGGGTGTGTGTAAATACTAGCATCATTACAAATTAAAATTCCCAAGGTAATTTCCATTTTTCTTATGGTGGATAGTTTGTTTTGAGAATTAGGACTACTAATAGTATTATATGAATTTTAATGTCCTAAAATGAGGTTTTTAATGTGGTTTGAGACCTTTTAGGCGTCACAAGTATTTCAGATAGTGTTGGAGGAAAGATGGGTAGATGGGATACTTAAACTCAGTGGTTGTAGGATATTCATGCTATAAGGAAATGATTCATAATGTTATTTTTAAAATATTGTGATGGGTGACCCCATGTATAGGTGGTTCAAGCTGTAAAAGGGTGTTGGATACTTTTTTAATTAAAAAGGGTCCATGGAATCCATATCCTTTGGGAAAACAAAGATCATGTGTGAGGGTTCAAATGTTCAACTATCCCCTTCCTCTGATACCTCTCGAAAGAGGATGGTTTTGGTAGTGATTTCATAGTGTATGTGTGGTAGGATTGTTATTCCTCCCTTTATTTTCACATTCCCCTTATTTAAACTTATTTTTGTTTTAACCTTTTAGGGTTTTAGTTATTATTCCATCATATAATGATATAATTTTTTGAAATTTATGAGGATTTATCACATCATGCATATAAGAGAAATTGAGAGGAAATATTCACACCATTGTAAGTGGTATTGGTGGTGGAACGTCATTTTATGAATTTTATTTACGTTATTATTGATACAATATGAAATTATCCATTGGAAGCAGAATTTAAATCATTTATTTTTAGGGAATTTTGTGTGTGTGAATTTTTGGAGTGGACCTCACCCTATTTCTTATGTTATTAGAAAGTGGTAGATGCCTAGTGCTGGGATATGGATAACAATTGGTGGATCTTGGTATGGGGTTAATGACGTGTTCCTTGAAGGTATACCTTTTGATATGAAACCATATTTTTTTATGTATGTGCATGAATTATTTCATAGTTGAATGGTTTCATGAATATGGTATAAGTACTGTTAGGATCCTTATGAAAGATGGAGATGTAGATTTAGACCACCCATGATGAGTCCAAGTTCTCTTTAGCACCTTAAGTAGTTTTGGATCTACCATGGACTATATCTATAAATGGAGATGGATTTGGTTATGTTGAAGATAGATATTTATGAGGTCATGGGATGTGATAAGAGATTCTAGAAGGCAGAGTTTTGGTTCTTAGGGAAAATGGGAAGGTATGAGAGGTTGTAGTTCGAGTGATGGTAGGTAATATATATTTTGGTATGACATGGGACGAGTAGATATCTCCTAAGGTTTATGGAGAGTATGGATGTGCACTTGGAGTGAGGGTAGTATATTATTATTTTATGTTGGGATTCTAAGAGGGTTTTTGTTGGGCTTTGAACCACACTTGTAGAGGCCATAGTCGAGTAGGGTTTGGTGTTTTAGGGTGGTCCCCAGGTGACGTTATTAGGAGTGTCAGGGGGATTCAGGGAGGTCTAATAAAAGATATCATCCTCGGTTGAGATTAGCCATTTGGCAGAGACATCTTCTATGGGTGATATTATTGAGGTAGTGTCAATGAGTTGAGGTCATGATGGGTTTGTAGTATCCAATGGACACCCTGAGAGGTGAGGTGAGACATGTCATGATGAGGGGAATGCTTTGAAGTTACTAACACCTTAGGATCAACTAGTTATCTATATAGTAGGATGTAGTCCTATGTTATTTCATATGATTTTTAGACAACCTTTTCAAATTATTGGGTTATTATAATTTTCATAGTCTCTCTAGATTTTCTTTGGTATTGGTCAATGTAATTAAAAAAGAATATTACTTCTCTTATTGGTTTGATGGCCTTCCCATGAGTGCCTTGGGTGAGTGGGATGACTATGATCGGTGTCTATGGGTATTGGGTTTAAGAACATTCCATGAACTTATAAGGTTGGAGTATATGAATTGGATATTTTCATGTATATGATTTGGTCATGGAACACACATTAGACCAGGATGTGGTAGGATGTGATGTATGGAGATGCTGATGGTCCAAGCCTTAGTTGATAAAGTTATGGGTTATAATATGGACTTATGACCATACCCCATGACTTTGGGTATTGGGTCTAGGTTTAGAAACTGATATACCATGAGTCTCCAGGCACGAGATAGGAATATGTAATAGTAACATGAAGATATGAGTGGATTCATGCATGGGGATGGAGTAGGTATGGTCAAGTTTCAGTGTGTCTTGGTTACTACCTGATAGAAAAATGTGTGTTTGTATCTTGTCAAGTGTTGAGGAGGCCTAGTTAGTTCAGACCAACTCAGTGTGATTGTTATTTTATTATATTTATTTTCCACATGAATGAAACACATATAAACTAATATTTTTAGGGTTTTTAGTGAGACCTTATTGAGTTATATGGTAACACCCAATACAAGTATCTTGGTGTTTTTCAAGACTATGTTTCTTCAGTTTAGACTCAAGAATAAGATTTATCGAAGATTGTGATAGAACTGGTTAGAATGTATAAAAGATTGGAATTGGGTGAGGGATGGAAGTTGGTCCAATGTGAACATTTTTTTGGGTTTATTTTTTTTTCAATTGGACATGAGGGAGAACTTTGTTTATTATTTAAAGCATTAGCATGTATAATATTGGATGTGTTTATTTATTATGAATACTATGATGTAGAAGTTATTTGATTATTTATTGTCATTAACTATTATGATATTGATGGTATATTCTACCCAATTAATTTTTTATTCTCTATCCTCGAGTTAATTAGTTTGGGAGTATGGTGAGGCACATTGAGGTCAGCTGGCTCCTTCATCCATGGAAGAATCTAGTAGGGCCCAAGCTGAAGAATCACACATGATTATTTAATTGTAGACTCTATAATATTTACTAACAATATAATATAATAAAATATATTTTCAATATATTTAGTAATTGAATTTTCTAAGGTGTTTTTAGTGTTAATAATAAATTCTTTATAATTAAAAACTCTAAAATATCAAAATTTGGGCTTCCATCCCTTCTATAATACATAACGGGTTTTATTTAAAATAGATTTTAAAATAATTATATTAAAAATGAAAAAATATTTGTTTTATTATTTTTTACAATTGTAGTTAGATAAACTAAAATAATTTTAAATATTTCATCTCATTTTAGATAAATTTATTTTTTTCCCATTTAGATAAACTATTTTATTAACGTATTCTAGGGTAAGACAGTTTGTGAAAATGAATTTTTTCACCACATGAAATTTCAGATTTCAGATTTCTAAATTCTACTACATCACCTATGATTGATAATATTATATACCCTATCTCATTTGGAACCAATTTAAATTAATAAATTGTCTTATATAATGTTTCATTTTTACGTGTAGGAAAATAAACCCATGTGAATATTCTAAAATAATCAACAATAGCAATGGCATATTTGTTACCATCTAGAAAAAAATAAAAACTAATCTAAATAAATCCTAATAGACCTTTTTTAATTATCTTATAGTATTTAAATCTTTTGGTGATCTAAAACCTTATCAATATTATTTTTCATTTATATAGGAATATAAAATGTGATCGATTTCCAGTTTTAAATGTAGAACATTTAGAAATTTTCTATGTTTGGATAAATTCTATAAAATGTAAAATTTATATTACCAAGAATCATCTCATTTATAATATTGAATAACTTTATATATTTCTAATAGTTTCCTTTTTGATAGATTATTTCTTCAAAAATAAATGAAAAAATGTTTACTTTTTGGTATTTATAAAAAATAGATTAATATTTACAGATAATGATCATTCAATTTTAAAAATTAATCATAAAACCATCATCATATAACAAATAAATAATTATAATACTATGTTTCAAAAATTTAATATATAAGACATTACAAATAAAAATATAATTTGAAATACCAATATAACCAAAACCCTATACCTTATCATTTGAGTTGTTTCCAGATGATTCATTAACTCTATCGCATATTACTATATGATGGAAAATTTGATGGATCTCTATTCACATGACTAAATTATCTATTATCCTTGTTTAAAACCTACTTCATAGAAATTAAAAGTCATATATCTAATAAAATTATTTAGAGGAATAGTTTAATTTCCAAGAAAATTTGGGTCAAATCGGGTTAGAGAAATAAATTTTGAGAACCAATACTAATTTAAAACATGTATCCATAGAAAATATTAATGATAAAGATATTTAAATAAAGGGTTTTGTGTTTCACAATGATTTAGAAAATAAAAAAGGTATCTCATAGAAAAATGACCATTCAATCTACATCTAAAAAATATAACTATTGTAACACATTAGAATTTTTTAAAAGGAAATTCTTATACATTTTGGGTAATTGATTATGATATCCAAGTATATTTTTTTAATTTATTTTCAATATCACAATTTTTTCAAAACATTTATCACATTGAACAAATATGAATTGATATTTAATACATTTATTTATTTAAATTATGATCTATTATTTTTATTTTCATTATTTTCAATGTCATCACTTAAGGGTATAAATTTCATTTCATCCAATTTATTTTACAGAGAGAAAAATCTTTTTAGTTTTAATATTCATTACTTTTTCTATTAAGAAAGTATTATATTTTTTTCAACATTATATATATTATTTTATTTAATGTCCTTTTATATTTTTTTAATTTTAATTATATCACTATTTGATCTCTTAATATCATCTTATAATCCAAAAATAATTGGCTTCAAAAAATTATTATCATTAGAATCATAATCCGAACCAATAACCTGATTTATTATTTTTATGATACATATATTGGTTGATTTTTTTTCGATTTCATATTCATTTCTATAATTCAAATATTTTATACAGATCCAGCCAGATTCTAAAGATATAGTTCATTTAATTTTTCATTATTTTTTACATTATTCATTCTTTAGAATCAAAAATTTTATCTTTACATGTAGTTTCATGCTTTATTCATAACATATTACATTAAGAGAATAATTTAGAGTGATGCAACCTTTAATGATTCCTTTGTATTCATTTCTAGGATAATAATTTTTATTCATCCAATAGTATCATTTATTTATAATTTACATTAATTTTTTAAAATGATAAAATTCAACTTTTTCACATACTTATAACACATAATCATAAGAGTAAGAAGTAACATTCAAATTTGATATGGAGACAATACCTTTTATCTTTAATGTTTGTATATATATATATATATATAATATTTTTAAGTTCCAATTCTTATTTTAGTTTTGAACTAATATTCTCATCATAGGTATATTTTTATGTTGTTAATTTTTTAATAAAAATTTTTAACATCCCATTTCTTATAAAAAGAAAATATAACTCTTTCAACAAGAATTGTATTATCCATTGTTCCTCCAAAAGCACGCATTCCATTCATAATTAGTATTTTTTGATGAATAATTTGATATATAGATTCATTTTAACCCATTTTAATATCCTGATACCATACTCATAAAATGTTTTTAGTTATATTTATCATATCATTTCTATAGTGAGTATGTCTTCAAATTATTAAGATATCATGAGCTATTTTTCTAGTAGATATATGATTAAACACATTTCTATTAATGTCAAAATATATAATTTTAATTACCTTGTAATTTAAGATATATATATATATATATAAGTATTGTCCAATGATTGTAGATATAAATTTTGTAATATGTAAGGCTTTAACAAAATGGGATACTATTCTATTATTAGATTCTTAAGGTTATATTTTAACTTTGTTTTCTAATACACATAGTCTATCCCATCAAATAATGGATGTATCTAGGTAATACAAACATCATTAGAACTTGTAACTACAATATCAAATTTTCATTTGTTTTATATATTTATGTTTAATAAGTGGTTATCATCACACACACATGAAAATATATAATAGAGAATGGGTCTCACTCTTATAATAATTTTTTTAATAGATAGTGAGATGGTTAAAGTGTCAAGACTGGGAATGAATTGACTAGTATTTAATATTTTGATGATTATATTATAGTTAAAAATAATTTAATAAAATGAAAAATAAAATTTATGAATATGATATTTTTATATTAGTTTGGATCAATGTGAGCCTGTTACTAATCTTTACATTTATTTATACTTTAGAAGAATGGAACCAATTAAAATGATGAATTTTGAAGTGGTTTCAAAGCCAAATTATAAACATACTTTCCTAGAGTAGTCACAAAAAACACAACACATGAATTTTAAAGGATAGTTACAGCCTATAACAAAATAATTTTTCAACAATGATATAGATCATAAATATCATACATTTTTCACCCTTGAAGAAATAACCAAAAACAATTATGGGTTGTATAACCAAAATTTCCTTTATTAGAATGAAAAATAAGAAAACAAAAATAACACACATAGAAAATATGAAATCAATACAATAACATATAATCATAATAAAAAATGATGTTTAGAATTTCAAGGAAGTGGTATCTTGATCTTCTTGGATGTTTGGAATTTCATGATTGAATTTAGTAAACAAGAATCACAGATTATAAATAGATGTTAATATGTAAAATAACTAGATATTCACAAAGGTATCGAAGTTCCACTAGTTCTATAAAACCATATTTATAGGGATTTCTTAATCAAACTAATTGTTTAAAAATTATATCCAAACGAATTAAATCTTAAAAATTATACAAATTTTATTTTTTCACAAAAAGTATCCATACATTTTTTATCACAATTATAATGAACCAATTTTGAGTTACAATTAACTTTAAAAATATATATAAAATATCATATAGATTAAATCATTAGAATAGTAAATGAACTAATAATTAATTATATAAATAAATACTACGTATAAGTAATATATAATCACCCTCAATTTTTTTAATAGTTATATGTATAATCATAAAAAAACATCTTACTTTAAATACCATGAAAACTAATATTTTGAATTTCTTTATGTAAATAGTTTTCATAAATAGAAAAATGATTTTTTCTTTATGATTATTATTAATTTTTTCATAAAATTGTCATAATTTATAAAGTGTAGTATTGAAATAATTAACATGTAAATATAGAATAAATAAATCAAGGATAATAGGAGACTAGATTATGCAGTAGATTGAAATAAAAATAAAATTCAATTAAAATAGATTTTATTTTGAATATTTTAATTGAAAAAATTTAAATTATATGATGCACATAATAATTTCAAAATATCATAGGATACAAATTTTTATAATCAATAAAGAAATTAATAATATAGAGAATTTCCATATGTTAGGATTTGATATGTTTTTGGTACTCTACTCCCCTTTTTTATTGGTCTTTAAATATAGTTCTTAGATATAGATAAAGGGAACCCATGAAGGATGTCCAGATAATAATGCATATTAGGGGGCCATATAACTAATGCAATCAAGCTAACATAATATTATTATTTAATGAAGTATAATCATTAATAGGTTTAATACATGATTTTATAAACTAGAGTGGAATATATATTGGTTTTTGGTGATATTCCAACCCCTGTGACCTTTATAAAAATATTTATTATTGACCCATTTTCTGTTTACATGTGTATACAGAAATGTTTTATATTATATAAATTATTATTATACCTAAGATAAAGGTGGTGGATTTGGCTATGCATGGTTTACACATACTAAAAATGATTATGATATGTTAAAAGATGTTATGTGATGAGATATGTTTATATATTTTGGTGAGCTTGTCAATCATATTGATGCATGATGATATGGGGGAGATAATGATATAGGTTAGGGGTAATTACAACCATAGAAAGAATTTGATATGTGATTGGTGAGTATGATACCCATAGTGGTATGAAATGTGATTATATTATTCATGTTTGATGGATTAGGTGGATATACAAACCATGAACCTGTATGTGTTATAGAGTAGGTGTTATGATATGGGTGGGGCTATCAGGCTAACCATGGATTTTCTTATGGGATGAGTTTTTTTTTGTAATTATAAATATCACCAATGTGTGTATTAGGTTTCTTATTTATACCAACCGTGTATAAATATTTATTTTAGTATAATTTTCTTTGGTTGGACATCCATGATAACCATTAATGAGTAAGGCTTGGGTGGGATTTAGGTATGATTAACACATCATTCCAACCAAAATATGAATTTTATTTGGGTGATAGATTAAGATATTGTGGTTTGGATGAAATTTATCCCCTAATGATTATATCATGGTGGGTTAGATGATATCCCCCTTTGATGGTTGTGATATGATAGTTTAGATGTTCTTCCTCTAAAGGATTTTCAGTATATATTGGTATGAGTGGGTGGGTTAGTTGTGTTCCTCTCAAGGTGGTTAGGATTTGGTTAATTGGATTTTTCATGGATGTTAGACATGATGTGGTATTGGAGGTGATTGATTGTGTTTAAATATGAGAAGATATATTTTATGGATTGAGACATAATTTATTGTAAGTATTATAGTTACATGTTTAGAGACTCTTATAATTTTTCTGAAGTATGTATAGTAACTTCCAGGTGTCTTAAGCAGCAGAAAGGGTCATGAAAATAAGTATCTTTATAGCTATTTACTTATTATGAGAAAACAATTTGTTTATAAATTTTATATGAGTGTTGTTATAGGGTATCATTGGTGGTGTCATATTGTGTTTTACTCACACCATATTATAGATACCATGGAATATTAGCACCAGAATATAACTCATGTTTTCTAGCACATATAGGGACTTGACATGATGATGTTTCTTGATTTAGTTATCTTGGTTAGGGCCATGAGATTGGACTTGGTTCGTATTGGGGACTAGGTTTTTGTTACTTTTATTTTTGTTTATTTAATCTATGTTTCATATTATCATTATTTAGAATATCTTTTTGGTTCCTTTCGCAATCATGTGACACATACATGGTTCATTATATTATATATGTTTGGTTGTTTTTAATTTTGGTTAGCTTTGGTTTTGAGGTTATTTTAGTTTATTGGGGTTCTTGGTGAATTATTATATGTTTATTATGATATGTTTTATGGTTATATGTACTGGATATTATTGTAACCCAATGGTATTTAATTATCCCTTGACACTATTTGGCAGCTTCAATATATTGACAGTCATTAACAAAGTCAATTGGTTCCCCAGTTTGGTTACAATTAGCTGATCTATAATAAGATGTTACAACATGACACTTTACAAATCAAATTACCTCATGAATATTACTTATACTTATTCCCTTATACATCATAATGTTTCATAAAACCATGAAAATTTGGAAAAACCATTTTATTACATTTCTATTTAATCCTTGATCCCTCACTAACACTTTTATATAGATTTTAGAGAGTTTAATGACCCTATTGCTAAATTGGATTAGGCCATTCCAAGTTATGGTAGTTTTATCCTCCCACATCACAAAGTATTTTCAATGAAATTATAATATTTAAAACTCTATGTTCCTCACAAATATTTGATTTTTTTATAAATACTCATAAATAATCATCATCCATAGTATTTCTCCATTAAAACATGCCAAAAAATCTACACATTAACTGTAGTAAGTATAGACAATAAAATTTTCAATTTATAATCCATTCTGATGTTCATTATTTTCCATATCTATAAAATCATATTTCATAGATTGAATCAGATTCCAAAAATTCTAAATATCTCATTTCTACCAATTACTTATTTTTGTAATGTTCTTTCAGTTTCATAATCTATTCCAATTCCATCACTGGATAAGAATAATTTTTTCACAATTATAATTTTTATAGAACCACTCTAATGCCATTTTTCCATTATTTAATATTACCATTGTTCATCTATTCAACATGGAAACTCATAATAATTTTATATTTAAAATTATTATAAAAGATATTTGAATTTGAGTCACCTACCATTATTCTATAATGATTGAAATTAGTTGATAATTTAATGATCTCAATTGATGATCCATCTAAAATATTCTTCAATTTCTCCTTTTGATAATCCTCCAGACACACCATCACTAGAAGTTATCTACTATTAAGAAAATAAAGTATAGATGGTTAATAAGATATTTCCAAATGTGGAAAATTAATTCTCCCAATTTATGTTCATTTTAATCAATCATTTTCCACATCAATTATTCACTTAAATTTAATTAAATAAACCCATTAATCTATCTCTATATATTTGTAACATTATATTACTGAGAAACTTCAATGATCCTCCTCATCATATAATATATCAACATAAACACTGCTAAATATCAAAACTACACATTATTTATTTAAATATAATAATCCATAAAATATGGATAACTTGATTAAATAAATAATAATGAAATTCTACCACCACCTGATACTTATGGGTATACCCATTCATCTAAAAAACATACCAATTCATCATTCAAGGGTAAAAACCACATCTCAAATCCAATTAAATACTCAAAATTCCATTCAATGAAATAAAAATTTCCAATTTTACACGTCTTAGTTAAAAACCATTAAACATTGAAAAACTCTCAAAACATCAAAATCTGCGTCTTGACATTATATAACCCTTTAAAACATTCAACCTTTAAAATATTCAACTATAATCATATAAAATAAAAATTTTGGAAATAACACCACATTTGTTTCATCATCTTACATCAATATAATATTATTCAATGTAAATTGTAACATCCTATAATTTTATTTATAGAATTTTCCTTTTGAATATAAAAATGTATCATATTGTGAAGTCTATTATAATATAAAATACATACACCATGTAATGAAAACCAAAAATACTTTAGAAAAAATATAAAAAATTGCGTATAGGGAATAAATATACTTCATAAAATTAAGAACAATGAAATGATATAATAAACAAAAAAACTGACATAAATAATTGAAATTATATACAATTCCAATGAATTTTCATGGTTGTAAACAACACCTCAATCAAGAAACAAAAAATATAGAATATTATTTATATTTTGTAAAATATATATAGCTAAATTCGATATAAATTTATGTAAATGATGAATACATGAAATGAGAGGTATTTATAGGAAGTATAATGTGAACATAATCATTGACACAATATCATAACCCTTTGAAAAGTTATACGATAGTTTAAATTAAAACTTGACCAATAAAAGTTTTAAATTAATTTTTCATAATATTTAATATTACCAAAAATGAGTAAATATACATATTTGAGTCTTTTAAAATAAAAAATAAAAATATTAAATTTAAATAAATTATAAGAGCTTATTTTCATTAAAGAGTATTTAATTTATTTAACAAAAAAAATAATTTTAAAGATAATATTTAAATAGGAGATAACCAAAGTATGAGAATTATTTTTATAAAATTAAATTCATTTATTTAATAAGTAAATTTATACTAGTCTAGAGTAAATTATTTGATATATTTCTGAAGTACTCAAATTTTTAAGTGAATTGTAAAAACATAGTTTTTAAGATACTCCTTGATTTATGACATTATAATGATATTATAATGAAATAATAAATATTATAATGTTTAAATCAACCCATTATGAATTTAATAAGACAATAAATCATTTAAAACAATAAAATATATTTTCAAATAATAAAAGAAATGTCTAAACTCTAAAAATATATTTTTTTCCATTAAAAACCAATTTTTTCATTTTTTATTATTTTATTTTGTTCAATATAAAAAATTGTTTTCAAATTTTTCAAATGAAATAAAACATGTATTTTTAATCTAATTTCATTTTAAACTCAAATAAAGGCACTATTTTTTGTTATTGATTTGAAATAATATTTTACTTAATATTTTAACATTAAAATACCCTCTTTAGATGTATAAATACTATCACGAACCAAATCTAGTCACCATCAACCCGACTCGGCCCGCGGTAAGGCCCGAAGGGCGTTCCCGATCCTCACGGGCTGGCACAAGTGCCCCGGTATCAAATTGAAATTTTGGGAATGATTTACCCATATAAACAGCTAGGAATAACTATAATTAAACTGAACTAAAAAAAATGTTTCAACTAAAAGTCTTTAAACAACAAAAGTGACTCTCAAAACAATAACAACCCAACCAAATCTAACTCCAAAAGGGTTTCCAAAAATCAAGTCAGCAACCATCACCTGATGGAGGGATACCACCGTCCAACCTTCACCACCAACGCCATTTAAGAAGAAGCAGCTAACAACTCAGACCACCACTCTTAAAACCTTTTCCTTTCCCTACATTAGACAAAATCAGATCTACTAACACCCAGGGGTGTAAGTAGGGCATGGGAAATCACTCAGTAGGTTGGAACCAGAGAAAAGAATCCACACGTAAAGGTTAGGTGACCAAAAAAGTTTACAGGTTCAAATTATAGAAAATAAATAAAAGCACTAACAATTTAATGAAAAAAGTTTTAAATAGGGAACGGGGTTTTTCGTACTAAAAGAAATTGAAAACATTATTACCTTTTTACACCACATAAGTCACACAGTCAACCAGTGATGAGTATATAATCCCACGTGAGCAACAAAAGTGGGAGAGGCCTTAATGGGACTAAAACTACGTGGGGCCCTAGACCCTCACATCACAGTGTACCAACGAATATATATCATACATTCCTGTGCACGAGCCACTAGTAGGGAAACACCTCAATAACCTAGTGGTCTCCAGTCATCATCCATGGTTTATTTAGTGTTTTAATCGTCAATCCAACTAAGTGAGACTGGGCCATATCCACTCCTGTATCACTAGCATGCTAGTCTAGTCTGTCCACATAGTACCCATGCTTCCCCTTTTGTGCTCAACCTTCAAAGTTCACCCAACTCATCAAGGTCAAGACACAACACACCTGGATGTCCACTATGTCAAACACCATGCAACTTGGATATCAACTAAGTCAACCATCACACTTACACATTCAATATAAATGAATAAAAAAATAACCATTAAAGGTATTACACACAACAGTATTCCTCAGAAATAGAACAAAACGTGCAATAACTATACAATATAATAAACTACACAATTCCAAGAACCAAACTAAAATTTAATAAACATTTGAAAAACTGGTTTATTAGTTTCAAGGAAAATAAAACAACACAATCATCTATGCCCAAACTCACTCGAATGCACAATAATACTATAACAGGAATCAAATTTCAACTGCTGCATTTGTTCAAAAACCAAAGGCATAACACAGTAAAAACCAGGCAACCTAAACATTCCACTAATAAAAAAAAATATCAAATTCTACCAACTAAAGCCAAAAACTCACAGAAGCAATTAAATAAAAGACATATTGATTTAATTAAACCAGCAGTCTAATTGATCAGATAACCTAAGCATGTGAAACTACCTACCTCAAAGTAGGTATGAAAAAGCGATACAGTGCAACACTCCTACTACACAATGGTCGCACCACACAGATCCATCAAAAAGGTCCTAAAACAATAGACCAAGTAGCCTCAATGCCATCCCAATAAAACATCAGTGGTACATATAAAAAACACCAGAAATTAAATAATTTTGTTAACAGTCAAACAAATTAAATAATAATTAAATTAATTAATTAACAACTAAAAAAATCAAAAATAATTAAATAAATTATATCCAAACCCCTAACCATGAGAATCATCAGAATGATGATTGAGGGGCAGCACAGAGGTTGTCCGGCGAGTGCGAGTGGGGGTGCAGGGTGGCTGTCTGGTGGGTGCGAGCGGGGGTGCATAGTGGTTCTCTAAGATGGAGGTTGGCACAGTGGAAGGTAGAGAAGGGGGAGATGGCTGGTTACCGAAGAGGATGGTGAGAGGATTGCGGCTGGCTGGGAGAGAGGAAGGGTGAGCGCGGGGAAGAGGGAAAAGAACAGGGGAGGCGGCCGAGCGGGGAATAGAGGAGGGGAAAAGGGATGGGTGGACGAGGGGGGAAAAGAGGAGGGGAAAAGGGAGGGGTTTCCGAGTGGGGAATAGAGGAGGAGAAAGGGAGGTGCACATGACTGGTGGGAAGGGGAGCCACGGAAGAGAAGAGAAGGGAGGGAGAGAAGGAGAAGAAGAAGGAGAGGGGGGAGAGAAACTTGAGGGAGAATAAAGGGTAGGGAAAAAAGAAAAAAACGAATAGAGAAAGAAGGGGGGTGGTGACTAGGGTAGGGATTATGAGGGGTAGAAAAAAAAAGAAAAAAGAAAATAATAGAAGTAATTTAAACAAATGAATAAATATAAATATAAATAAAATAAAATAAAATTAAATTAAATTAAATTAATTTAAATAAAATAAAATAAAATAAAATAAAATAAAGAGGGTTTACTAATAATAATAATAAATATAGTATAATAATAATTATACAATAATAAAAAATAAAACCATGATAAATTTTTTCTGATTATTTAACATCCGTACATCGGGCATTATGCGTTAACCGGCAAAGTCACACAGCTTCACCCCATCCTTTCCTGCATGCCGAGTGAGGTAAGGCCAACGCGCACTCACTGGCACCATGACGGACAACAAACATCGGGGTTAGCCTACAATAAAACCAACCAACCGAAGAAAACAAGAAATTAACTCAGGTAATAAAAATTTAAAATTAATGTTGTACCTCGAGTCGAGGTCTGGGCGTGAAAATTCTACCCACCATGAAACTTTCCTCCCTCAAAAAATCAATTTGAAGCCTGATTAGAGAATAGAAATGGGTACTCCTGCTCAACCCAAGGCTTGCGCTCCCAAGTCTCATGCTCGTCATTATCATGCTGCCACAGAATACGAACCAAAGTAATGGACTTCCCACGCAGCACCTTCTCCTAAGAATCCACTATCTGCACTGGCCGCTCAAGAGATGATAAGTCAGACTCTATCTCCAAATCCTCCCAATTCAACACATGCGATGGATCAAGATTATACTTTTTCAGTTGGGATCCATAGAATACATTGTGAATCTACATCAACTATGAAGGAAAAGCTAACCTATATTCCACTTTTCCAATCCTCTCACTAATCTCAAAAGGCCCAACATACCTCAGTGTTAGCTTCCCCTACATTCCCAAGCGACGGTGACCCAAGCAAGGGGCCACATTTAGGAATACATTGTCTCCCACTAAAAACTCAAGATGTCACTACCTCTGATCTATATAAGATTTGTGGAAACTCTGAGCTGTCAACAACCACTTCCTAATCAACTTGACCTTCTCATACGTCTGCTGAACAAGGCTGAGTCCCAAGAGTGAGGTCTCACCAACCTCAGCCCAGCACAAAGGAGATTGACAAGGCTGGCCACAGATCACCTAAAAGGGTGCCATTCTAAGGGAATATTTGTAACTGTTATTATAATAAAACCTAACCAATACCAAATGGCTATCCCAAGAACCTCCAAAATCTAACACAGAGGCTCGGAGCATGTCTTCTCGATTCTGATTCGCCCGCTCCATCTAGACATCCGCCTGAGGGTGGTATGCCATGATCATCTTAATTTGCGACCCAAATCCTTCTGGAGGCCTCCCCAGAACTGAGAGGTAATGCAGTGGTCCCTGTCAGAAACAACTATTGATGGAACACCATGAAGTCTGACCACCTCCTGAACATACAAATGGCCCAGCTCATCCAACTTCGCTATATCTCTGATCGGGATAAAGTGAGATTACTTGGTCAAGTGGTCAATCACTACCCAAATAGCATTCCTCTCTAGAGGTGTATGAGGAAATCTAGTAATGATGTCCATGGAGATCTCATCCCACTTCCAGGTTGGAATGGGTAATGGCTGAAGTAGGCCACGTGGTCTCTGATGCTCTGCTTTCACCTGCTGACAAATGTTGCATCTCGATAAAATGTCGGCTATGTTCCGTCTCATACATGGCCACCAGAATTGACGGTGAACATCATAATATATCTTGTTTGCACCAGGATGGATGACCCACTGAGATTGGTGGTTATCCTGCATCACCACCTTCTTAAGAGACAATGACACCATGACACGACCCTTGAAGCAAAATATCCTCTCAGGAGACAAAGACCAATCAGAAGGAGTCTACCCACCGTGAAGCAACTGCATAGATCACTGACACAGATCATGTCTAGGTTGTTTCTGCTGAATCAACTCCAGAAGAGCAGGAGTCAACTGAATGCTAGCCAAGAAAGTACCTCTACTATGCTCGCTACTCTCTAAGTGCATCTATGCGAAGATCCCCATCAAAGTCCACTCATCGTTGTACATCCTCAACGCCAACACTGGAACCTTCCTTCTCAAAGCATCATCCACCACATTACCCTTTCCCGGGGTAGAGACAATGTCAAAGTCAAATCCCTACAGGTACTCGATCCAGCGGCGCTACCTCAGATTGAGATCCTTCTGAGAGAAAATGTAGGCTAGGCTCTTATGGTCAGTATAGAACACAACTTTCTCCCCAAATAGGTAGTGACCCCAAGTCTTCAATGTATGAATCACCACTACCAACTCCAAGTCGTGAGTCGGATAATTATTCTCATGTGGCCAAAGCTGGAGAGAACCATAAACCACCACATGGTCATCCTGCATGAGTACACACCCAAGGCCTGTACCTGACGCATCACAATAAACCACATATCCATTTCCAGATTCATGTAAGTTCAACATAGGTGTGGTGGTCAACCACCATTTTAACTACTCAAAGGATACCAGACATTGTGGGCTCTACTCAAACTTCACCCCTTTCCGGGTGAGTACAGTCAGGGGGGAGGCGAGCCGCGGGAATTCCTGAACAAAGCACCTGTAATAACATGCCAGACAAAGAAAACTACTGATATCAAAAAAATTCATTGGCCGTTACCATTACATAACTACCCTAATCTTCTCAGGATCCATTGAAACCCCATGTTTTGAGATGACATGACCTAGAAAATTCACTTCACTGATCTAGAATGTGTACTTCAAGAGTTTGGCATACAGAAGATGGTCTCGCAAAGTGCTCAGAACGACCTGCAGGTTGTGCTCATGCTCCTCCTCAGATCTAGAATAATCCAGAATGACATCCACAAATACCACTACAAATGATTCAAGATATTGGTGGAACACCCTATTCATGAGCGCCATAAAAACTGTCAGAGAATTCTTCAATATAAAATGCATGACTAGATACTCGAAGTGACCATACCTTCTTCTGAAACCCATCTTCAAAATGTATCCTTCTCTTTCCCTGATCAGGTGGTATCCAAAACGCAAGTCAATTTTGGAGAACCACTTTTCCCCCTTCAATTGGTCAAACAATTCATTAAACTGAGTAAAAGGTTATTTATTCTTTATGGTCACCTTATTCAATTTTCGGTAATAAATGCACAACTGGAGGGTTCCATAGGCCTTCTTCGCGAATTAAACTGGGGCGGCCCAAGGAGAGATGCTCGGGTGAATGAATCATGTGGATTCAAAATCGTCCAGCTGTATCTTTAATTCCCTCAATTCGGTGGGGGATATGCGATATGAGGGAAGAGATATAGGCTATGTTCCTAGTGCCAACTCAATCGAGAACACCACATCCTGATCTGGGGGTAAGCCTGAAAAATCATTTGGGAATACCTCTGGGAACTCATCCACTTCACATGGTAACCCACCTTAGGAAACACCACCATTGTCCTCTAGTGCGAGTGAAGACAACTAATAAGCAAGATTCCCCAATATAGGGAGTGGAGGTCATGTGCGACCCGGCAGGGGATACCATTCCCCATGATATAAATGAGGACTCCCATCTAGTGCCGTAAAGCTGACTCGGCGCCGATAGTAGTCAATATGCGCTTGTAAGCACACCATCCCATCCATGACGAGGATCACATCAAACATGTGCATATCAAGGACAATGAAATCCCAATCCATCTCGACTCCTGACATAGAGAGTGCACATGATAGGCACCTAAAGCCTTGCTCCATGTTTTCCCCCAACGGTGATACCAACTCTAGGGAAAATGATAACAGTTTGGTTGTTAGGTTCAACATATTCACAAGACGAGAAGATATTAAGGAAACTAAAGCACCAATATCAAACAAAACTACAGCTATAGAAAATGCAATCAGAATTGTACCTCGAACAGTCGAAGGCCCTGTGTCAGATCCCATCGGTGCATGATCCACAACATGCAGATTCCTAGTCCTCACCTAAGAATGACCACTCACATGTGGCTCTTCCCTAATCTGGCTCTACCTAGAAGATGATCCAGTCTTGCCACCACAACCACCGAACTGAGATCCTGGCGTCCTAGTCCACTCTGACTACAATGATACTCCCCTGGAATCCACAGATCCAGTCCCACTATGGTGAGGGAGTGTCACTCTACAAAAGCGTTGTACATTTCCCATGATCCCACACTGGTAGCAAGGCCAGGGAGGGGTGGGACATACAGATCGTATGTTCCCTGGCCTTCTGAATTGATGGAACACAACGGACCTCATATCTGAAGCCCCATATGAAGTATACCTGGAGGGATGGCTTGATCTGCCACCGCTCTTCTTCCACTGCTCATCAATATTCCTCTTCTTCTCTGAGGAACTGCCACTGCTAAAACCTGACACTGATATAGAAAACCCCGACATTCCTCTCTGGTCAATCTCAACCATGCAAGCACGATCGACCACCTCGGCAGAAGTCCCAATCTTGAATAAGAAAACCTGAGAGTGGATTTCTGGTCGAAGTCCCTTCTAGAACTTTCGAGCTTTCAGGTTTTCACTCGAAACGATCTCAGGTGTATACCACACTAGCTCAGTGAAGAGGTATTCATACTCCATCACTGTCTGATTCCCTTGTAAAAGATCCATGAACTCCCAAGATCTAGCATAGGCTATGAACTCTAGATAGTATTGCTTATTAAATAAAACTTTTAAATCTTTCCAACTCATATGTTCATGTTTCCCATCCTAAATCACTGATTCCCACCATTTGCGACTGGAACCCTATAGCTGGAAAGTGGCACACCATACCCTTACTTCCTTGGGTATGTCATGGAATTCGAACATGAGCTCTATCTTTTTGAGACATTCCTCTGCCTCATGAGGTTCTGAACTACCTCGGAAAGAAGGAGGTTTATTCTTCATAAACTCTTAAGCTCTATCCTTCTTGGAGCCAGATTGATCCCCTCTAGCTGGAATAGCGGCGGGGCAGGAGTCGCCCCTTGTCCTAAAGCCCGAACAGCTCAGACCACAAACTTTACCAATCTATGATCAAGCGGCGCAAGATAACTCTCTCTGGCTTCCTCCTATGGGTGCATGGGAGCTCTCAGGGGAGGAATCTTGCTGCAAGGATCAACAGTCATAAAATAACACCATCAATATCCCATATCTCAAACGAAAACAAAATTTTCAGCAAGATAAATAATCATTAGTCGACCAAACATGAAAAAATAACATTGTGTCAAAACTATACTTTTCCACCTGGTGTCCACGCACAGTCTGCAGCCTATACATCCCACCTAGAAAAGAAGTCAAACAAGTATCCTGACATCCCATGGTGACTTAGTTTCTGTCACGAGGCGTGCTGGCCAGGAACCCTACTCGCAATTAGAATTTCGAGCCCTGATAGTTCTAACTCACCTCTATCCAGACTCATCCCAAATAACACAAACAAAGAGCTAAACCTACCTCTGATACCATCTTGTCACGAACCGAATCAGGTCACCATCAACCCGACGCCCGACCTGGCCCACGGCAAGGCCCAAAGGGCGTTCCCAATCCACTCAAGCTGGCACAAGTTCCTGGGTATCAAATTTAACTTTTGGGAATGATTTACCCGTATAATCAACCAATAATAACTACAAGTAAACTGAACTCAAAAACAACATTGCAGCCAAAAGTCTTTAAAAAACAAAAGTGAGTCTCAGAACAACTACAACCCAACGACAACTAACTCCAAAAAGGGTGAACAAAAACCAAGTCACCAACCATCACCTGATGGAGGGATACCACCGTACGACCATCACCACCAACACCAAGTCAGAAGAAGCAGCTAACAACTCCGACCACCGCTCTCAAAACCATTGCCTTTACCTACATTAGACAAAATCAGATCTACTTACACCCAAGGGTGTAATTAGGGCGTGATCAATCACTCCCTAGGTTGGCACTAGAGAAAAAATTCCGCATGTAAAGGTTAGGTGACCAAAACAGTTTGCAGGTTCAAATTATAGAAAATAAATAAAAGCACTAACAATTTAATGAAAACAGTTTTTAAATAAAGACAGTTTTAAATAAGGAATGGGGTTTTTGGTACTAAAAGTGAGTGAAAACATTCTTAACATTTAACACCACATAAGTCACACAATCAACTAGTGATGAGTATATAATCACACAGGAGCAAAAAATGTGGGAGAGGCCCTAAAGGGATTGAAACTGTGTGGGGCCCTAGAACCTCACGTCTCCGTGTACCAAAGAATCCATATAAAATGTCCCCGTGCACTACCCACTAGTAGGGAAAAAATACATATCCTAGTGGTCTCCAGTCATCATCCAAGGTTTAGTTAGTGCTGTAAGCGTTAATCCAGCTAAGTGAAACTAGGCTGGAGCCACCCCCAAATCACTAGCACGCTAGTTTAGTCCGCCCACAAAGTACCCAGGCTTCCCCTTTTGTGCTCAACGTTCAATGTTCACCCCACTCATCAAGGTCAAGACACAACACACCTGTATTTCAACTAAGTCAAACTCCATACACCTAGGATGTCAACTAAGTCAACCATAATACTTACACATATTTCAATATAAATGAAGAAACAAATAACCATTAAATGTATTACACACAACGGAGATCCTTAGAAATAGAACACAACGTGCTAGAACTAAAAAATTCCCAGAACTAAACAAAATTTTCCAAATATTTGAAAAATTGGTTTAGTAGTTTTAATGAAAATAAAACAACAGAATCATTTGTGCCAAAACTCACTCAAACACAAAATAAGACTATAATAGGAATCAAATTTCAACTGCTACATTTGTTCAAAACCCTAAGGCACAACACAGTAAAAACCAAACAACCTAAACATGTAACTAATAAAAACAAAACACCAAATTCTACCATCCAAATCCAACAACTCACACTAGCAATTAAATAAAAGAAATATTAATTTAATTAAATCAGTATACTAATTTATCAGATAACCTAAGCATGTGAAACCACCTACCACAAAGTAGGTATGAAAAAGCCATACAACGCAACACTCCCACTGCACTATGTTCAAACCACACAGATCCATAAAAAATGTCCTAAAATAGTAGACCAAGTTACCTTAATTCCAACCCAGTAAAACATCAGCAGTACATATAAAAAAACATCAGAAATTAAATAATTTAGTTAAATGTCTAAAAAATTCAATAAAAATTAAATAATTTAATTAAAAATTTAACAAATCAAAAATAATTAAATAAATATAGTCCAAACCCCTAACCATTGGGATCATCAGAATGACAACTAATGGGTGTCACGGTTGCTGTTCGGTGAGCGAGATCGGGGGTGCGGGGCGGTTGTCCGGTGGGCACGAGCGGGGGTGCGGAGTGGCTGTCTAGGATGGAGGTTGGAGCAGTGGAAGGTGGAGAAGGGGGAACCGACTGGTTTCTGGAGAGGATGGAGGGAGGCTGGCGGCCAGCTATGAGAGAGGAAGGGCGAGCACGGGGAAGAGGGAAAGGAACATGGGAGGCGGCCGAGCGGGTAAGAGTGGAGGGAAAAAGGGAGGGGTGGCCAAGTTTGGAGGGAGGAGGGGAAAAGGGAGGGGTGGCCGAGCAAGGAAGAGAGGAGGATAAAGGGAGGCGCACGCAGCTGGAGGGAAGGGGAGAAAGGGAGGCACACATGACTGGAGGGATGGGGAGCCGCAGAAGATAAGAGAAGGGAGGGAGAGAAGGAGAAGAAGAAGGAGTAGAGGGAGAGAAACGTGGGGGAGAAGAAAGGGTAGGAAAAAAAAGAAGAAAAAAAATAGAAATAGGGGGGCTTGTGACTAGGGTAGGGATAAGGAGGGGTAGAAAAAAAGAAAAAAGAAAATAAAAGAACTAATGTAAACAAATGAATAAATAAAAATAAAAAAATAAAATAAAATAAAATAAAATAAAATAAAATAAAATAAAATAAAGAGGGTTTACTAATAATAATAATAACGATAGTATAAGAATAATAATACAATAATTACCAAGAAAACCATAATAAATTTTATCTGGTTATTTAACGTCTATGCATCAGGCACCACACGTTAACCGACAAAGTCGCACAACTTCACCCATGCTTGGCCCATGTGCTTAGCGAGTTAAGGCCAACAAACACTCACCAGCGCCACGACGGACAACCCACATCAGGTTCAGCCCACACTACAACCAACCAATAGAAGAAAACAGGCAATTAACTCGTGTAATAAAAATTTAAAATTAAAGTTGTACCTCGAGTTGAGGCCCGAGCATGAAAAAAACCACCTCTAACCCCTTAGAAAATCACCTCCTAAACACTTCTCAATGCCTAATATCATAAATTTATTCATTATTATAAGAAAAATTGGATCCTTATGGATGTTGTGGGGTTATTTTACACTAATCTCAGAGGGATTTAGTACCATTGTAAATGATTAAATGTTAATGAAGAGTCAAACCTACGCTCCACTTCATCATATTTCCCATTTTTATTCTCTTAATTTAAATTCATTCATATCTAAATAAACTATTTAATTCAATTTTATATATGATATTAATTTTATTATTATATGGTATAACAATTTTAATTTATTCATATTATATATACTCCCCATCTCCATTTTTTATTACATCCAATTAATAGTAAATTTTATCTACTTAGGAGGAAATTTTCAATTATTATCATATAACAACCTTCAAGGAAGGTTAGTGAATCATATAGATGAGGTATTAATATATAATATTTTTTGTAATTATACAAATTGTTAAATAAAAATGAAAGGAAACCATGAAATTCAAATGGAAACCAGATAAATCAATGAAAATTGTAATCGAAACATATCATTATTAAAAAAATAATTGATCTCATGATTATAATTGATCAATAATATATAAATAAATTTAATTAACTTCTTAATTTATATTTAAATAAATATAATTAGAATATATAGTCGGTAACAATGTAATGAATAAAAAAACCAAAGTAAAGGGGACAGTAGAACCCAACTCTTTCTTGTGGGGTTTTATTCTTATTATCTACCATTTCTTAATGAATATTATAAAATATATTATAATATGTTTTACTTGTCTTTACCATTTTTCCGTCTCTGTATATGTATATTTTACTTTATTTACAATAACTCTTAATCAAGAATAATTTATTACTGATAAAGATTTTATTCGTCTTGTGTTTATTAATTTCCTTGTTGAAAAATATTATTTTTTAAATAAAACCTTTGAGTGTATAAAATGGTGTTTTAACATCTTCATTTTTGAATGAAAATGTTTATTATATTACATATGATTTACGAAATCACTATGAATCCCATTATTTTATCATGGGTTCATTTCATTAATATAATTGGGATATATTCCCTTTCAATGTTTCATGCATGATTGAAATCATATTATGAGGATATAGTGAATCTAGAATTATATAATAATACAATTCATTGGGTAATATTTTATATCTTAGGATATTATTATTTATAAAAATAATTATAAATTTTTTATTATTCTATCTAGTGAGTTATGTATACATTTTTTATGCATGAACCTCATTCCATATTTTTTCACATTTTATGTGTGGGAATTATTTACAACATTTATATTGATTCATTATTATGATTTTTACATATTCTATGAGATAATAAAGTTATTTAATTATGAAAATGATGGTGATATTTCACTTATGATATAATGATAATGATTATAGTCACTCATATACTATATTTATTCATGTCGCATGTTCCTACCATTTTATCCCCAGCCTTTACTGAGATTTTAGTTAACCATTTCATTAATTCATATCCCCATATGATTTAATGCAATAATCATATCCTGAAATCACCTAAAATTACTCTAAATATGGATTTAAATAATGTTTATTATTTTATATGTATTGACGTTTCTTGAACAAAATTTGACAAGGATATTAAACTTGTTGATGTTAGTGTTATCATTATAATGTATTTTTAAATCAAAAATGTTGCAACAATCATATTTGAATGAGGTGGGTCATAATAGTTGGTATCAGAGAAAAGTTTAGTCAATATTATAATTATTTTAGTAAAAACATTACCTTGGTTAATCTTACATTACTTTTAATTTATGATTTTATAATTGATTTACACATGTGAATAATTTATTTACCCATTTTTTATTTAGTTTTATTTTTTATAATATTTTTTTTGAAAATGGCCCAAACCTGGAGAAACCTATCCAATAACCCATGTGGTGTAAAATTAAATGATTATCCAAATAACCCATATAATTCCAAAAAATGTGAACTTCAAAACCATAGTGTAATTTCCTCATTTCTCCATGGTTATGAATAATACCCTATACTAAGTGGAATATCCACCTTTATCCTATCTAGTCTGACTATCAATTCAATTTATTCTATTAAAATGAACAACTTCATTTTGTGGATCTTTCTCTCCATTTGATATGGAGTAGTCAGTGGACTCCAAGAAAAAAATTATAATGCTTCATTGTCCGAAAGAAGGAGAAATTTACTACGCTCATCTACAGTTTATAAATATATTATAATAAATTGTGGAAATTTACTAAGAAAACAAATAAAAAGTATTAAGTTGAAGTAACTGAGTTGGAGGCCAATATTTCTTAACAATTATTTTCCCTGAACTCTTCATTAAAAGAGATAGAGAGAATATGTGGAGAAAATTCTAAAGGATAATGAATCCTTTGATTCATATGAGGTGAATTTCATAGGGATTGAATGATACACATTTTTCTTTTTTATCAAACATAATGGTAAAATAGAAATAATATTTATTGTTTAAAATCCATATACATTAAATATATAGTAATTTGTGGCATTTGAGTTATAAATAAGTTGTTTAGTGATCTATCAAATTGGGTATGGAGTTTAGATAATGGTATCACAAATATATATATATAAAATGAAGTTTGATGTTTTATAATGGGGGGAAATTATAATGGGAGTAGTGAGATATAACATCCCACATTTTGAAAGTAAGGAAATAATAAGAATGTAAATTACTTAATATGAATGAGGAAATTATTTAGGTGTGAAAAATAAGGTCATTAATCTTCATAATATTGAAGGGATATGAGGAATAAAACCAATATAATGGTGTAAAGGAATAAACTAGAAAATTAACCACTCATGGTCTAATTAATAATCTATTAGTAACATGGGAACTATACAAGATAGTGTATAAAACCCTAGGACTTTGAGATTAATCAATATCATTAACCACATAATCCTAAGGATTAAATGAAATATTATGTGATCACCACCAAAAAGTTGGAGAAACATATTAAGGTCGTTCAATATATAGTTTCTATTCATTCAATAATGATGAATGTTTTATATGATTCAGGTTATATTCATTCCATTATATCATACAATTTTTCTAGAACTATTTAATCAACTCCTCGATTCCATAAATTTGATATAACTATTAAAATACCCAGTGGTTCATGTTCTAATCTAAGTGTTGGAATATTCATAAATTAGTTTTTTTAAAGATATTTTTCAAGAGAATATCCCAAAATTTATTATAGAATAGTATGATACTATATTTTTCATGAATTATCCCTCAATATATAGAGCACTTTCTAGCAGTTAAGAAAAGGAAATATCATTCTGTATCCCAAACCATATAATGATCCTATATAAATTCAGGGAGAATTATAGTCATAATTTATTATGTATTTAAAATTTATGGGTGTTGAAACCTAATGAATAATCGTATCATAAAAAAATGGATGATAAAAATGAAAACATATACTTTAAATATAAGATCTTCAGAAGAGAATAATCAGATGTATTCCCCAAATAATTACTTACCACTCACACAAACCATGAGGATGAGTTCCCTATATACCTTTTACCTAGTAAGACACTTATATCCATGAGATATTATATGTTTCTCCTAATAAAACTAGATGACTTGAAGAAGAAACAATATGATCATTTAGACAAAGGATTTATGTTCTGATGTGCATCACGATTCGCAAGTAATCCTTGAAAAAAATAAGTCTAGGTCAATTCACCTTCGCATCAAATACCAGAAGCTCAAAAAGATAACTATAAATAATAAATATCAACTACCAAGGATTGATGACTTGATTGATCAAATTTTTGGAGCTCAATAAATCTCAAAATTTTATCTTTATTTTGAATACCATCACTCGAAGGTCGATAGTGATGGTATTAAAAAAGTATCTTTCTATACTAGATATGGGCTCAATGTGTTCACTGTAATAATATTTGGACATACCAATAACCCAAAAATAATAATGGATTAGATAAATAAAATTCTTATAGATTAACTAGAAATTTTTTAATGGTCATTTTGGATGATATTGTAATATACTCAAGAGAAAGGAATAACATAAAGAGAATATATATATATTTCTATAGTGTTATTACATAGGGGGAAGTTATATTACATGTTCAAAAAGTGATACTTTCGGATAAAAGTAGTTACAATATTGTGGAATATGATCAAGGAAGAAGGAACTTTTGTGGATCTATCAAATAAAAAGGAAAATGATGAATGAAATTTCCCCAACGTTTTATAAATATACATAGTTTTTATGGATTGTATGAGTACTATCAATATTTTTTTGAAATATTTTTTGATTTTCTATCCCACTAACTAAGAAAACATGGAAGAGAAAAAATTATTTTTGGATTGATGAATTTTTTTAGAGCTTTTAGGGACTCAATAAGAAGCTAGTAATTGCACCTATACTCACACTTCTTTCATGTATTGAATATTTTTGAAATATAAGGATGTTTAAAAATAATTATTTGTTTGTGTACTCATGAAATATAAAAAAATGAAAGAATATAATATTTTCCCAGATAGTGTGATTTCCAAATAGTCAATAAAGTGTGTGTTTACTAGTTCATAAAATTAAAAATACTATATTAGAGTTAAAATAAATTAATCAACAAAAAATGAAATATGAGAATTATATATTTTTATAATTGTTTGGATCGATGTGATCCTTCATCAACTCTTAACTTGTTTATTTATTTGATAGAAATGAAACCCAATAAAATACTAAATTATAAGATGATGTCACTAACCAATTAAAAATTATCTTTTATAATGGAGGAATAAGTAAACCAACACCATACTTCTAATGTGAAATCCAAACCCTTAACAACAAGATTTTTTATCCTAGATTCACAATTCGAATATCTAACATTTTTCAATATGGATGCTCAACCAAACATACTTTCTGATGGTTAGTATAACCCACCTAATGATTTCTATTGAATAAAAATAATACATAAAAAAAACAGTCATAAAAATATGGTATGAATATAACACCATCAGACCTGAATAAAACAGTGATTTTCAGAATGTAGAGGAAGAAACAACATGATCTCATAATAATTGGTGAATTTTATGATTTAGCCTAGTAAAAAATGATCAAATATTTTAATAAAAATTTCGAATGTAAAATAAGATAATTTTCATGTAGGTGTTCTAGATATTATATTTTTTGTTAAACTCTAATGGTAGGTTTTATTTATATATGTCAAATTTCCAAAACAAAAGCCACATTCATAGATTCATCAAAAATAATAGTCATTATATTTTTCTTACTTCCAAATAGGAAACATAATTTTTGGTCTTTATTATAACATTATTATTTTGAGTTTGATATATATTTGATAATATGAAAATCAAAAATTTCTATATTCATAAAATACATAGAATAATAAATGTAAATAATATTAATTATAGATATAAAAACTCTCATTAAATATATCATCATCATCCTCAAATACATTGAATAATCCCATGAATAATTATGTGCATGAACCTACTACAAACTACAATAAAATTTAAATTATGATTTCATTATGTAGATATGATGGATAAAAATAAAACACACTTACTTAATCGTGAGATTATTTTGTAGATATAAAATTATTCCAAAATATTTTTCATAGTATCAGAATAATATATAAGTAATTATTGGTAAAATAAATCATGTATAAGAAGTGACATAAATATAATGTGGATTAATGTATGAAAAAAATAAAGAAAGTAGATCATATTTTAGGTTCTAAAAAACAAAATGTCTAATAATATAATGTGCATATGAAATTATATATCTCATAAGATATAGTATTTCGTAAGAGAGAAAAAGTTTTCATAAGTGATAAATTTTCATTAGATATACTCATTTTAAAAGATACAAAAATTTTCATAAGTACCTTCATTATATATTATGATCCTTTAAGATATAATGAAATATAACTAGATGAATTCTTTTATGAGATTAAATTAATTTAATAAATTCATAATTGTGTTTATAATTATGATCATTATATGATATGAAAAATAATCCGATATTTATGTAAGATATGATTCTCATAAGACTCCTAATAATTTTAGGATATGAGAAATCATGTAATATAATTTGAAACCTACATAGAATAATTTTATATAAGATACAATATATATTTTATAAGATAGAAAGGTTATATAAGATACATAACATAGTTTCCCCATACATAATATGTTAATAGGAATATGTGATAAATTTTCTTTTATATAGAAAACTCAATATGTAATATATTGTAAACATTTGTAAGATGATAAGTGAGTATAAACGAAGTTTCATTCATATGTACGATATTTATAAAATATTTTACAGATTTTACATCAAAATATTTCAATTTTTAATATGATTAAAACATACAAAAGAAGTTATTTTTGGAAAAATTATGAAATATAGAATATGTTATATGTTAATTTACGTGTAATATGTTTAGACATTGCGAAATTTCTAACCATTATAGATAATATTAGTAAGACATAATATTCAGTATGAAATACATTAAACATAGAGAAATTCAACAAAATGATTTTGAGAAATAATAAATTGAGAAAATAAAAATAATAAGAAAATAAAAATAATTAAATAATATAATAAAAATTAATCAATGAATAAATAATGAAATTTAACATCATTGTTTTCTTCTATAAGAATTTTAATATGAAAAATATTTTCTTAACGTATGTTAGACGGAATAAAATGCAGATGTTTTAATTATAAAAATAAATACAATAATGTGTCTATTAAACCCTCAACAATCCCTTTCTTATTGATAATTTAAAAACCTAATGATGAATATTTTGAAAAATATACAAATTTTTGGAATAATCAGAAGGAAATTTTTCAATATACTACAAATTTTTCATATAAAATCAATTTTGTTTAAAATAAAATTAGTATAACAATTTCCCTATTTTATGAAATAAAAATAGTTTTAAATAATATATTTTACACATTTAAGACGGATTTTTAAATTTTAATTTCCATATTAGAAGAATATTTTTATAATCATCTAAATTAAATTTAAAAATTTTAATCTTCATGGTTCATAAATATATTTAAATAATAGATTTATTTTTTTAATCCTAAATTTTTTATTAAAAAACATAATCAGTGAATCTCAACTTCAAATTAAAACATTAAAATGGAAAAATGGTGAGTTTGGGTTTTTCTAAATAGATATGAAGCATATTTTTAAATTTTTGATTTCATTCAAAAATCATCCTAAAATGGATTCAATTATTAAATTATAATTAATAAAAAAATTAATAAAGGATAAAATAATGAGAACATTAAGGAAATTCATGTTTTCATGTTCTGAAAATTGAATGAAAACAACTATGAAATATTATTTTATATGAAAATAGATTATAAAAAGGTTTCATAAAACATATAAATGTAATGATAATTATTCCATACTCCCCCTCAATGAAATATAATTAAATTATATTCTCATCACACTATGTATAAATTTAATTTTATCAAACTTAGACACATCCAATGTTTTAGTAAATATTGCAATACCTTTTTTACCACTAGAAATATATTCCATATATATTTTATATTTTTAAACATGATCTATACTTAAATTAAATCTAATTTAAAAATTATTTTTTCAAAAGTGTTTTAATGGTTTTTTAGAAATAACTATAGAAATTGGATTATCACATAATATTGGTAGCTCATCAAATTTATTATCAATATAATTTTTAGTTTATTTAATCCATAAGCATTGAACTCTTAAAATATGAACAAAAAATATTCTACATTATCTATTGTTAAAGAAAGATAAAAACATTTTATTGATCTCTAAGAAACTAATTTGTTTCACAAAATGCATGACATTCCAATAGTACATTTACTATAAATTTTTTAATCCTCTAAAAATAAAATCAAAATTGAATTTTAAATAAAAACTAGTTCTATTATGATAAAATAAACTAATATTTATATAACCTTTAACTTATTTTATGATCCTTTTAACAACTTTAAATTGAACCACTTTTGGTTCATCAGGAAATATTATACATAATCATACACTAAACCTTAAATTTTTCCTAGAAATTGTAAAATACAATAAAATACCCATAATTCCTGAAAAAAAAATATTTTCTTTGATTTTATAACTTAATAATATTCTATATTTTAAGATGTACTCATAGGGGAATTTGAAAATATTCTTTAATCAAGCCCAATTATTTTATCTGATCCCTATAAATATTTTTATTTATGTTAAAATTCTAAATCATTACTATATAAAATTTGGGATGTTATAAGAAGTTAAATTCTCCGGTAGTACTCACATCAAATTGAAAATTCATTAAATAATTGAATTATATAAAAATCATCTCAATTGAGGATTCAAATATAATGATATCAATATAAATCTGAAAAATAATTTTTATGATTTATTAATAATTAAGATATCATATAGTTTTCCATTGAAAAAAACTATTTTCAATATAAATTGATATAATATTTCATGCCATGGTATATAAGATTGTTTATGTTTTTAATTAATAATATAATGTTTTAGAAAATGACCATTATTTATTTTAAAAACATGATGGATGGTTTATATATTCATCTTAAAAAATTAAACCACTATGAGAAGAACTTTTTAAATCTATTTGATATAGTATAAATACCATTATTACTACTATAATGTTATAAAATTTGAATATATTCTAACCAAGATAAAATTCTAAAATATCCATCACAATTAATACCTATTTATTGAAAATAACCATATGAAAATAATCCATATTTATTTATAATAATATAACTAGTTTCATCATTCTTGTCTCTAAATATCTATTTAATAAAAATAACATGTCGACCATATGATTGTTAAACAAAAATCTACACATTATTTATATACATATGAAATAATTATTTTTCTATTATTAAAATTTAATTTTCATATTTTAAATATTTTTTAATATCTTTTAGAATAAAATCATAATATAAATTATTATGAGGAAACATATTTATTGAAGAATTTCTATTTTGTACTATGGACTAAAAATCTGCAATAAATATATTTATAAGATAGTATTTGTTTATTTTTTATAATTATTTCCAAGGTTATGCTCATATTAAATAGTGGTATTAAATTTTATATTTATAACTTCTCCAAAATTAAAATCTCTAACATACTATTCAATATAATTTTCATTATAAGGATTAAATTTTTAATATTTATCACAAAAAATAACATTAATAGATTCTATAACAAAAATAGTGTAATGAATATCATTTTTATATGTTTTAAATTCTTGGATAATTTAATTTTATAGATCACGGATAGTATTTTTTGAGAACTATGAAACAGAATAGGATTTTGAGAATCTAAACCTCAAAAAATGTGGTTTTCAAACATTGGTTCAATCGTTTTAGGAGGCAAAGGTGTTAAGGAAATAATTTAAGAATAAGAGAGTATGATATAAAGTAATTCAGAATATAAAACCCATTTATTTCTTACCATAGGGCTTTAAATCGTTAATTTTTAGAATAGAAGGTTGGGGTCCCCTACCTTGGTGTTTCATGGGATAAACCATTGTTTCATTCAAAGAAAGGGTATAATTCTTTTTTAATTAAAATGGGATTTGACAGCTCTCTATTTTGAGAGGAAGAAGTGTTTACAAGAGTGTATGAATGTTCAACCATACCCTTTAATTGATCCACTTGAGAAAGGATCGTTTTCGAGGTGATTTCATTATATATTTGATGTAGTGTGTCACTTCCAGTATCTATTAATCATTTCCTCTTATTTCAACTTATTATTTTCCTGTTTTAGTGTATCACTATTTATTACACCAGATTATGGTTAAATCAACTAATATTGATAGCTTTTTTTTCTTGAATTTCATTGAATAGGAAAAAATATGACAACTCCACAATATTGGAGTTGGTTTCGACATTGGTATGCCTTTATATTATTTTACAAATGGTTTTTACCAATGTCATCATAAATTATCTATTATAATAGTTATTAATTTTTTTTATTTTTCATGGAATAGGTTTAGGTGTGTGTATATATTGGATTTAACCCCATTAAATAATGTTTTGGAGAGTAGAAGATGTGCGGTTCTATGAGCATGGATGAGGCATGGGGGACATTAATGAGAAGGGGGGGTTGACTTGATTTTCTAGGTAGATAAACCATTTGATACTAGATGACATAGTTCCATATGCATAAGAATGTATACTTCAATAATTGAATGGGTTTGGTAATGGGATATAAGGACTGGTATGGACTTGATATGATATTATAGGGTGGATTTAGGCCTCTTAGGTTGAGGGCATGTGATATTTGGCAACATTGGTAGTTTTGGATCACTCAGTGACTATGGAAATAAGGGGAAAGGACTTTGGTTGAGCTAAAGAGAGTCTTATAAGAGGTCTTAGAATGTAAAATGTGGTACAATATATCCTAGTTTGGGTTAGTAGGTTTAGTGGGTCTTTATGAGAGGATGGGGGTTAATTGATAATCTGGGAGAGAGAGGTATGTATCATCAATAGTGAGTAAATCCCTCTTGAGGTTAGAGGTGTGTCTGAATGTGGTATTTAAGTGAGAGGATTCATTTTGGACATAGCATTGGGATTCCCATATTGATTTGGTTAGGATTAAAACACAACCTATATATATTGGTTGGGTAGAGTGTGGGGACATTGGATGGTATTTGGGTAGTAAGACCAGTAGTGTTGAGGGGATTTGTTGAGGATGGACATGACCTTTAGGATTATGTTGAGATTACCAATAAGGAAATTGTGTTATTGATGGGTAATAGGATTTAGATGGTATCAATGAGTAGAGAACATGACTGGTTCGGAGGACCCAATTTATGTCTTGAGGTCTTATTTGAAACATGCCATGATCAAGGTCTAAGAATCAAGGAAATATCTCCCTATGATTATTCTATGTGTTTTGTGGAAAGAATATGGGCTTGTGTACTTGTTTTTTCCGTTGTACCTTGCCTTTAGAGTCTTGGGTTGTTGTTATTGGTTTTACTAACCGAAATTCTATGAATAGATTTTAGTGTGAATACCCTTACCAATTCCTTCTGATATTATATAATGAACCTTTCTATGATTGGATTTGTCCAGTGTGATGAATATACCCAGTGTATGTGGGTATTGGGTCATGGACCTTGCCATTAGTGGATTTGGTATGCCTGAATTAATTGGAACTTTCGTTGTGTAGGACTACTTCCAGGACCACCATGGGGGCTGGTTCAATGTATGATGAGGTTTGAGAATATGCTAATGGACCCTTCCTTGAGTGATTTGAACATGGTTTTAGATATAGATATATGACTATGCCCTGACTTTGTGGGTATTGGATTGATTTTTGTGACAACCCTACCACGAGTCTTCAATTATTGGTTGATTGTTGAATATAGTATAATAATGGGATGATTGGATTGTGGTATGTTATTAAAGTAAGTATGGTTAGGTTTTAGAGTGGCATGAATATTACCTCATATCCTAATGAGAAAGTGTATATCATATAGTGTTGTTGAAGGCTTTTTAGTTCACTATTACTCAATGATCGTGTTTATTTATATTATTTCATATCATCATGAATGAAAATTAATATGATGGTGTATATTAGGGGTGATTAGTGAGACCATACAATATTCTACTGCCTCATCCTACATGAGTATCTAAATGCATCCAAAGACATTATGTATTCACTTCATGTCAATAAACAAGATATTAAATTCAGTAGGTTGGAGAAGAACTATAGTTGTTCGTAATTGGGATGAGGATTTAGGATAGTAGTAGGGCCATTTTGTGTGCTTTTAGTTCATTTTGTATATGGTATTATCCCAGTGGGGGATTTTATTATGTACGTATAACAACAAGATGGGTGATATTTGATGACTATGTTTATTCTGTGTACTCTAATATGGATTTTGTTAGGTAATTTTTTTTTCTGACGTTGACCGAATAGTATCCCCGAGGCATGTTTTAGGATCTCGCTACAAGTTGAAAGAATCTAGGGTATAGGGAGAAATTCTTGTGGCATTGTTGATCATTCATCCTAGAAACTATAAAGAGGGTTTTGGGTTATGATGACCAAAAAGGATGTTAGAGATTTGTTTTTTTATGTATAGAGGTGATACATATGAGAAAAAATACACAAGAAATCACACATATATCATGTGAATTATACGTTCCTATAAAGATGTACGAACACTCCCTATTTCTAATGAGAATGGATCTAAAACCCTAATAAATTGAAACTTTGGGTATAAGATTATTATTATTGGTTTTTGATGTTGCAGTTTTGTGATTTCATATTGGGTAATGTAATAAGTATATTATTGATGATTTATTATGGGTTTGGATCCATTCTCATTGGAAATATGGAGTGTTCGTACATTCTTATAGGCACATCAGATTCACATGATATATGTGTCCTTTCCTGTGGAAATTTTCTGATGATAGGTTTAGTTATTTAATTTTTCCATATGAACTTATGTGATGTTTAATTATATAACTTATTCGTGTTATTATACTAAAATACATATTTGGAATTGTTTTCAGGGATGTTTATGCATTTTTTACGATGAGAGGTTCTCTGGTGTAAGGAAATATAATCCCTTCCTTAAGGGATGTGTAGACACACTTCATGGGCTGTTATGAGCATTTATTCCATAGTAACAACTCAATGAGGACATGATATGACTATGAGTTGAATAAAGGATGGATACAAATTTCCCTATTGATATAGAACCATAGTTGTTAATACATATATTTGATTATTTAAAGTGTCAAAAAAACAACCAATCTTGTGTTTTCCCTCATATCTTCTTAGTGGAACTCTACCTTACCGAAAAGGTTATTGTATGGCATGGAAAATTCCATGTTTGTTGTATTGATGTATAATTTTGAGGGCAGGACCTGTTGGATTCATGGGATTTTTGTCCTTTATATATTCTTTTACTTGTGTGTTCTTATCGTGGGTGGATGGTAATGTTTTTAGAAAGAGAGCCAATGAGGTAAGTGGACATGTGGTTAATCCTAGAGTGAGAGTTACTATAGCATATGGGGTGACCTAACATAAATTGGAGCTTAATAAATTGTTTAGTTGTATGAAAATGGGTTAGATGTGACAAGACAGTTGGGGTCATGTGTCAGATTGTTTGGATAGGTTGTATAGGAGCATGAAACCATTGGGTGTTCTTGAGATAGGGATAGATTGTGGGTGAGAACCTATGAGTGCGTTCTAAATGGATCGATTTTACTTAAGTATTATAGTGAGTGTTGGTGAGGCTTTTCTAGTACAAAAGTTTCCAAGTTGTGTTGTGGATTGGTGGAATAGACCATGTGGGTGTCAACTAAGAATTGTTAGGTTATGAATGAACCCAAGTGTTGAGTTAATGGTAGTGCAGTGGTGAAAATCCTATAGTCATAGAGAACTAGGATTTTGTGAAACTAGAGATATCCATTAGTTATGGGATGTTAAATTAGGGATGGATCATAGATTAACACTATGATCAACTTGATTTTTGGACTTTACATAAATAGTCAGGGAATTTTTGTGTTAGAGGTTGGTGGAAGGAGATAATGTCTTGGAAAGAGTGACACACATGCGGTGTTGATACCTTTTGGGGTAAACACATAAATAATGAATTAAAAATACACATAGTGGGGAGTAATACATTGGTTATTGGATGATTTATTCCCGAGGGACCCAGAAATGTGTTATAGTTAGTTCTTCATGTTGGTGCTCAAGTAGGAGTTTATCAATCACAATTATTCATTATGTTTGGTAATAGATAGAGAATAGGACAAGTAGTTCATCTATTTGTCCTAGTGGGTGATGATAACAATGATTGGGGGTATTGTATCAGTAAGGGGTGAATGAACCTCATCCTTTAAGGTTTTTGAGTATAGTCAGACCAGTTAGTTGATGGTCTAGTTGACACCCATGTACCCATGTGTGATAAGACCCATTGATATTTGGTTCCTTGGGTAATTCCATATTTCATGTTTGGAAGTGGATTTTTTCATAGTTAGTGCATTGAAATTCATATTGGGGTAATTTCAGAGAAATTTGATTGTCATTTCTAGAGTGAATCAAGATTGATGGAATGGTCTAGTGGTTGAAATCAGTTCAATAAAAGATTAATGGGTTTAATCATGTAAAAAATATAGGGATGGTTCTCTATGGTGGCATAATTGTTTTGAAAATCATTGGATTTTGGCATCAAGGTTTGGGTAATGGGTAGGAACTTTCATGTAGGGGTCATGAGTAAAAATACTAGGTTGGAGGTGGGTGCTTCTTTTGAGTATGTGTTGGTAGTTTCAACCAAGAATATCTATGAAAATTTAGCTAGATGGGGACAAACTTGTTTCCTTTAGTGGAATAGGAAATGGTGGGGTTGGAACCGTGTCATGTGTATACTTCATGAAGTAGTAAGGGTGGTTTAGGAATTGGATTTGGTTCTCTTAGATGAAATATGTCATCTTCAGGCTTAGTGATTAGAGTTATATATGAGAATCATGTTTGGTGTTAAGGAGTAGAACAAGTTGAGTTCCTGGTGAATTGAAAACTAAGGTAGGTCTTAAGACATAGTTTTATTGATTATCATGTCTTATTAGGGATAAGAAGCATAATTCAGGGGAGTTTTCAAAGTCCTTCATAATTATTAGATAATGTTATCAAGAAAATTTGTATTTTTTATAATGTGTATAGTTCCTTTTAAGAATTAGGACTAGAAATAGGATTTCCAAAATTTGAACCTCCCAAAACAAGGTTTTCATATGTTTTTTGAGGCCTTATAATTTTATGAGTATTTGGGATTGTTTTGGAGGAAGGAAAATTAGACAGGATGTAGAAATCCAGAAGTTTAATGTTATTTATACTATGAGTTCTGTCTTCAGAGAGTGAGTTTTTGAGAAATAGGGTTGGTGGTACCCTTTTCTGGTTAGTTTATGTTGTGGAAGATAGTTAGCCAGTTTTTTATAATTAAAAGGGGAGCTTGTCTTACCATTATTTTTGGAAAATGGAACACACACATGAAGGGATGAATGGTTAGTCCTCCCCTTCCTTTTATCACCCTTGAGATGTGATGTTCTAGGGTATTATTTCATTGTGTATCAATGGTAGGGAGTTTGTTCCAACATTCATTCTTCCTTTATTCTTAATTTTTTATTTTTTTTCAATTTAGGGTTTTAGGGTCAATTCTTGTAGGGAAGTATGGAATTGAAATATTGATTGATATTTTGTTGAAATTTCATATAAGTGAATGTCACATGACATATTCACTCCATTAAAAGGTATTCTAGTGATGGTACATCACTGAATAAATAATCCTTGTTTTTTTGGTAATATTGGGAAAAATTAGACACTGGAACATGAATTTAAATTGTGGATCATTCATGGAATATGATTGGGTTAATTTTGAGAGTGGGTCACAAACAATTTATTATGGTTTCATCCTGTGTAATACACCTAGTGATGGGAGAATGAATGAGTATTGGTGGAGCTTAGGGAGTGGTTAACTTTTGGTTCCTGGTAGGTGGGGCCTTTGATACAAAATGATATAATTTTTATGCATAAGCATTCATTAATTCATAATTAAATGGGTTTAAAAATAGGGTATAAGTATTTATAGTGTTCTTTGGTGAGGTGAACTAGTGGATTTAAACCTCCCATGATGAGGTCACGTTATCCCTAGTACCTTGGGTAGTTTGGGATCTCTTGATGACTATATACTCATGGGGAGTGGGATTTGGTTATGTTGATGAGAGATCTATAAGGTGTCATGGGATGGGAGATGAGATGAAGTATGGATAAGTTTGTGATCCTTGGTAATGTGGGTTGACCTGAATGGATAGCGGTTGATTGATGACAGGTAAGACATGTATAGGACTCCCTAGCGTTGATAAATATCTCCTAAGGTTTGCGTCATGTTTTGATGTGCATGTGGAGTTAGAGGAATCCATTATGACATGGTGTTGGGACTATAAGTGGATTTTAATTAGACTTTGAACCTCAATAATAGAGGTCCTGGCCAAATTGATATTAGTGTATTGGGATTGTCCCTTGGTAGCTAGACTATAAGTGTCAAGGGTATTCATTGAGGTTGAACCAAACCTTCAGTTCTGGGTTGAGATGATTCTTCAAATTGAGATTTCATTGAAGGGTGATGTTATTGAGGTGGTATTAGTGTGTAGAGATTGTTAAAGGTCTAGATGAACCAGAGGACACTATTACAATTGATTGGAGAAATGTCATGACCATGGGATAGGTCTCAAGTGACAAGATTGTTATGATCTGTTCATGAAATTTTTAGTATGATGCATCCTCGTGTCCTTTCATGTTCATGTTGAACCATTACATTATATTCTAGGGTTAGTGAACTTGATGTGGTATCCATGGAGTTTTCTGGGACATATCAATGTCAAGACCATGCCCTGTTCCTTATTGTATTAGGTTGAAGACCTTTCTAGGAGTTTCTTGGGTCAATATGATGACAACTCTTTGAGTCTATGGGTACCATGTCAAGTACCATCCAATGAATTTCTTAGTCCATTAGACATGAATTGAAAATTTTCTTATATATAATTGGTTATAGGATAACCCTTTGAGAGAGTATCAATATGATGTGACATGGGCATACAATGACATACCCTTGCTTGATTGATAATGTAGTGAGTCAAGATATGGAATTGTGATCATGCCATGTGTCGTTGGGTATTGGTTTGAGGTTTGGATAGTAACCTAAAATGTGTCTATGAGGATTTACTAGTAAATTATAATAGTAACAAGTGGATATGAGTGGATTCAGGCATGGTGTTGAAGTATGTATGGTTATATATTAGGGTGTCTTGGTTAACACTCAATAGCATAATGAGTTTGTGTTTTTTGGTGAGTGTCATGGTGGCCCAGTTAGAGTAAATAAACTCATTGATCATGTTTATTTATTATATTTATTTTCATGGTGTATAGAAACATATAATTTTGTATATTAAGGGTTTATATTGGAAACCTATTGAGTTATATGATGACATACAACACGAGCATCTTCATGTGTGAGCAGCCTTATATATTCAATTCAGATTAGGGCAAAGGATGTGTAGTGGATTAGGGTAGAGTTTCCTATTTGGTATCAGATATTATAATGAGCCCTGAGAATGGTTGTAGGGACAATGTGTATATTTTTTTTATTTTATATTTTGGATCATCCTAGTAGGATATCCATGTATGTTATGTATGTAACCATCATCTATGAAAATTGATGTGTTTATTTATTATCTGTACTCTGATGTATAGGTTTTTTTATTTTTATTTTTATTGATTACTATGATATTAGGAGAATATTATCTCCAATTCTTGTTTTACACCCTCTCCTATAGTAGGTATCCTTAAGTTTATAGGGAGGCATTATTGAGTCTATGTGTCTCCCTAAGCATGGGAATAATCGGGTGGGCTCAAGGCCATGGCATCACACATGTTTCATTTATATTAGACACTCTAAGATTTTCTCACAATATAATATATTAAAATATTTTTTCAATAGATTTTTTATCAAATTTTTCTATGGAAAATTTTATATTAAGAACAAATACATTACTACCAAAACTCTTAAATATCAAAATTCGATTTTCCTTCCCTTATATAATTCATAAAACGGTTTATTTTCTTATGTCTAAAAAGAATTATTTCCAAAATTTTGGATTTTTTTCAGAAGTAGTTAGGTAAACTAATCTAATTTGATATAGTTCTAGTTATTTATTGTAAATTCATATTTTCCCATTCAACTAAATAATTTTTAGGTTTTAAAAGGGCATAATAGTTACGAAAATGACTAGTTTCTTAAAAAAATTAAACATTTAGATATTATCCTATATATATTCTTACTGATAATATTATATAAACATTCTCATTTTAAACCTATTTAAAATAATAAATAAACATAGATAATGTTTCATTTTTATGTGAAATAAAATTAACCTATGTTAATCTACTAAAATAATTGACCAAAAAAAAACATATTTATTACCACTAAGAATAATAGTTTGAACAGTGACAAATAAATTTAAATGAACCCGTTTCAAATGTATTATAGAATTGAAATAATTGAATGATATAAAAATTTATCTATATATTTTTTATTTATATAGGACTCAAAAATGTTATTTCATTCGATTTTTAAATTTAGCAGTGGTATAAGTTCTCTATGTTTAGATATCATGAATAGAAACATAAAATTTATATGACTAATACTATTATTCTATAAAATATTAAATAAATATAAATAATTCAAACAATTAACATTTTGATCCATTATTTATTTAAAATTAATAGACCAAAGGTTTACTGTTTTGTTATAAAACATAAAAGAACTTTATATTTGTAAATAATAAACATTTCATTATGAGATTTAACAAACACATAATCAACATATTAATAATAAATACTTATTAGATTATGATTGAAAAATTAGTAATATCAAACATTATAAATAATAACTTAATTTGAAATAATTACATCACCAAAAATATTTACTTAAACTTTTGTGTTTTCTTCAATTTTTTTATTGACTCCATTACTTGTATTATACGATATAGATTTTATGGATATCCAATCATGTGACTATGTAGTGCACTATCCATGTATCAAGTATTCCTATTGAAATGTCAAAGGTATATATCCAAAAAAATTATAGATTTGAAAGTTTTGATACCCTTGAAAATTTGCCTCAAATTGGGATAAAGAAATAATTTTTGGGAACCCAAACTAATTTAAAAGGTGGATTCATGGGTTATATTAAATATAAATATAATTAAATAATAGGGTTTTTGTAAAATAATTATTGTCTAAATATTAAATAAAATTCACATACATAATGGCATTTTATTCAAAAATTAGAAAAATATTATTTTATAAACACTTCCTTTAAAACATTTTAAAATGAATGTTTTGTATGTTTTGGGTAATTGATTATTGTATCCATGTTTAGTTTAGTTTATTTATTTATTTTGATGATATTTTTTTATATCATTATATACATTGAACTGTATGGATATAATTTTTATTTAACAATTGATTTCAATTTTGAGTCTTTTATATTCCATTAGATATGTATCTAAGGTATCACTTAAAAATTTTAATTTTATTTCTTCCACTTCATAATTATTAGAAACAAAATCATGATGATTTTTATTTTAACTCTTATTCTTTTGTTCTATTGATATTCAAACTTATTTTATTCAACATTTTTGTTATTATTTTCATTAGAATCATTGAATATATTGGGAATTTTAAAAATATTACTTTGTACTCTCTAAATATAATCATATAATTCCAAATTAATAGTTTTTTCAAAATTTTATTCATTAGAATCATAATCATAATCACTAAAATTAATTATTAATTCCATATGTCATATTTTGGATGATTATTTTTTTAATCTAGACTCATTACATGACTTTGAATTGTCTATATAACTACAATGAGAATTTAATGCTCTATTTTAATTATTTTTCATCATTTTATTATTTCATTCATACTTTAGAATCATAAATTTAATCCTCATATGGAATTTTCTATTTAATTCACAACATATGACAATAGAATAATCATTTGGAATGAAAATACATTTCATGATTCCTTTGTATACATTTATAGGATAATACCATTTATTAATTCTAATGTATCCTTTATTTCTTTTGTACAATCCTTTTTTAAAATTATATGCTTCATCCCCATCACTGATAAGTAACTGAAAATAAAAACATTATGAATTAGCATTCATATTTAATTTTAAAACAACACCTTTTGTCTTTAAACTTTCTTTATCAAATATATTTTTATATTCCAATTCATATTTCAAAAGTGAACTAATATGTTCATCAATGATTTATTTTTTAAATTATTAATTTCATCAATAAAAAAATTATAGACCAATTTCATAAGTAAAGATGTAATAAATATTTCAAAAATAAATTTATTATACATGGTTTCTACTAAATAAGTAATTCCATTCATAGTATTTGTAAATTAGTGAAACATTTCATTTATTGTTTCTTATCCATCAATTTTAAAGACTTAATATTCTTCTCATTAAATTAAAATTGTATTTATTTTTACCATATCAATCATATAATGAGTATCTTGTCATATTTTGTAGAAATCATGAATAGTTTTAAAAGTATATATATCACTAAAGAAATTTCTATCAATTAAACCATATAAAATATTCATTACCTTGTAATTTATGACATATATGAAATCATTATTACAATTCATTTAATCTAAACCATCTTGGGAAATTTTAAATGTTTTCCAAAATGGACTTGTGGTCTATGCTTAAATTCTTAAGATAATATTTCAACTCAGCTTTCAAATACACAAAGTGAAACCCATTAAAGAATGGATATCTCTGAGGAATCCAACCATAATCAAAAATGCTACCTAACATATCAAATTATCATTTACTTTTGATAGTTAAGATTAGAATGTTGTTATTATCACACACACACACATAACAAGGAAATGGTCTCATTCTTGTAAAAAATGTTTTTTCTAGATGATGATACTATTGAATGATTAAGAGTGGGAGTGAATTGACCAGTTTATAAAATTTTAATGATTATATTAGAGATAAAAAATTTAAGAAATGGAAAAAAATGAGAGAATAAGATAATTTAATATTAGTTCATATCCAAATTATCCTATTAGTACACTTTAATTATCTTTATTCCTGAGATAAATATAACCGATTAAAATAAAAAAAATTTATGGGGTGTTAGAACACAATTTCAATTTTATTTTTTATATGGAGTAAAAACATACAAAACACATTAATTTTAATGTGGACACACAACCTATTACAAATAACATTTTCAACCAAGATTCACAACCTAAATGTCCTACCATTTCCCCCATAGAGGCATAACGTAACAAAAATTCCGATGGGTAGTATAACAATATTTTTCCATTTTCCAGATGACAATGAATAAACCAAACAAAACACACATATAAATTATTAGAATATTATTGACCCATAGAACTAGAATAAAATAGTGAAGTTAAAAATATCAAGGATGGGGTTCTTTGATAACTTTGGTAGTGTGTAATTACATGATTGTGTTCAATAAAAAATAATCACAAAGTATAAATTGAACTTCATATGTACAATAACATGATTTTCATAAATGTATCTATATTATACTAGTTCAATGAAAATATATTTATAGAGTTTTATTCATCGAAATAATTATTTAAAAAATAATAACTAAGTGAATTGAATTTTTAAAAATATTTTCCATTGTATATTTTTCTAAACAGTAGTCTTAATTGGTTATCTTAATGATAATGAATAGATTTGGTGTTATAATTAATGTTAAAAATATATATAAAATACTTATATGAATAAATTCCATAGAATAATAAATTTACTAATAATTAATTATAGAATTAAATACTCCCTATAAATACTAAACAATAATATTTCAATTTTTATAAATTTATATGAATAATAATGCATAAAATCTTACATCAAATACTACGAAAATTTGAATACGGTTTTTTTGTAAATATGTTTCATAAACTTTAAAAATTATTCATACGTTATTATTTTTGTTTAATTTTTCATAAAACACTTTTAATTCATATTTCTTAGTTTTGAAATAATAATAATAATAAATTTTAGAACAAATAAATCAAGTAAAATAATTGATAAAAATATATAGTGGATTAAAATAAAATTTAAATTAAATTAAAATAGTTAATAAATTTATTTTTTGAAAAAAAACTTGTTGAATTATATGATGTAATTAAGACATTAAAAATATAATTGGATACAAATTTTAAATATAATGAAAATATTTTAGTCTGTTGTAACTTTTTATTAGATATACATATTTCATATGATACTAAAATTTTCTTATACAACACAGTAATATGTAGAAAGTGTGCGAGATTTAAAAAAAGTGCATATAATAATAAATTTACATAAGATCAATTTTTAATAATATATTAAAAATTACATAAGATAGTTTATGTAACACCCCGATCCCAGAAGCCCAGAGTCGGTTCATTATTACGTATCATTGTCATGATTGTAACACCCCAGGTAAATAAAGAATATGAAATTTTTTATTTTTATACATATTGGTGAATGAAATATTAATATGACTTTAAAGGGGACGCTATGCTCGATGACGTACCCAACACGCAACAACGAGTTTCTTGGGAATCTTACATTGCACTATAATAATAAAATATTATTATTTTAAATGGTAGTTAACATGTAGCCGTTGTAATGGCGGGAATGGATAGAAATAACTGAAATATGATTATATATGTTTTTAAATGTTTTTACATTTATCCAATAAAGGATAGAGGATTAAAATACGGAAAGAATTCAATTTTAGGCGTATATGCCCTAGTTTTCACTAAAGGTTCACTTATCGCCTTTTGATGGCGAACCATCATTAAATATAGTTTTGATCACTCTTATAAATTCTTTTGGACCAAATATAACTCTTATTAAGAATCGGGACATCAAATTTTACTTTGTGTAATTTTTTGGTATTTTTCCGATAAAGTTCATTTTTTTATGAATAGTGTAAAATGTTGTGTTTTAATTCAAAACCTCTTTTTAATCTAATTTATTTATATGATTAGATTATAATTTGAATTGTTTTTAAAGTGAAATTAGAAAATATTTTTACCATTAAATCCAATAGTGGTTGTTGGAATTTATTTCACTTTGAAATCGAACTTAAACTAGTGTCAATCTTTTGATACTTATTGTTTCATAAAAACACGCTATTTGCTCTGACAGTGGGAATTAATTATTAAATTAATTAATGTGACTTAAATGTTTTGAATTTTGTAAAGCAGACTTCATTTTTGAATTCGGAATATCAAATATAGCTTAGGGTGCAGTTTTGGTATTTTTCTGAAAAACTCCAATTTTTGATGAATAGTGAAACCACTAAGTGGTAATCAAGCAAACTGATTTTTCAGTTAAATAAAAGTTTACCACTAATGTGTATTGAATTTTGAAAATCCGACATAAATGGTTGTCATTAAGAAGTAAAATTTGGTTCAATGGGATAAAAATAATTTTTTGGTGAATAGTAACTTATTAAGTTTTTAATCGCGATTAGTGGTAATTAGTGTAGTTTAAGGTAAAAATGATATTATAAGAATGTGAAAACACCATGACACTTGTCCTACACCTATTGGGTGAGTCATGGCCGACCAAGACAAGCCATGGGCCAACTTGGGGACCCCATGGAGCCACTTTAGTTGGAAAATGACAATAATATATTTTTATTTAATGGAAAAGTAAAATTGACACAAACATGATATGTTTTACTAAATCAAATTTTAAGTAGGGTTATACAAGTCATATTTTTGATTATAAATAGTCATTGGAATGATAAAAATATTTCCTACATCATAGTAATTTTTTTATAATTTTTAGACATTACATAAATTAAATCATTTATGACATCATAATGATGCAGTGATGACATCATTATTTAACGATTAAAATAAAATGGAAATATAATGTAATATATACGAACTACACAAGTCCAAAACTTATTGGATGGGTGGATTTAGAACCCTTATAACCTTATCCACGAATTATATCAATGTGGGACCTTTTAAAACCGAAACACACTTTCAAATAAAGTAATATTTCCTTACTTTCCAAAAGTGCCCCTCCTCTCCTCTTATAAAAGGCCCCCACCTCTACCTCTTTTCCCACACTCATCAAGCCTTTGTCTCGGCCAACCCCTGCCCATTTAATCTCTCCACATACCTCTACTCATCCTAGAGGATTCCCTTTGGGCATAATCCTTTCAAAGGAAGCCTTTAGGCTCAAATCAAAAGGAGTTACACTTTTAAAGGTAATTCATTCTCTCATGATCATTTGTTTTATTTTGCTTCTCCAACCCCCTAAACTCTTTTTATTTACTTATTTTGTAACTAAAAAAGTATATTCAATATACTAGGATGTTGTTATAAGATTTATTCTAGCTACACTCTCACACAACTACATCAAATGGTTAAAGAACATACGGTTTCCGTGGATGGTGAAATTATGCCTCCCGAAACGATGCTTGTTCAATACACGTTTAACACCTTCAAAGGTGGCCATTATGATGTCACTATTATTATATATGATATATAATATGTTTATGTTTTATTTATGCTTCTGTATTTTTCATTTTTGTCTTAACTTTATGTCTTCCATTATGGGTATACGCGATATCTTCATTTAAGGAAGTGCGGACTACCGCCCCCTCAAAGTGATTTGATTCGTTAAATACCATATGTGGGATGTATAAAGGATGGAAATATGATATTATATATTACATTATACTAGAATTATAATATACATTTATATCATTATTATTACATTCTACAAAATAAAAAATAGAAATGGAAGTAGCGTTCATGCGTACGTACGGCTTACCGTCTCCATGAATGGTGCATTTCATTTCTTACCTCAAAATGATTATGTAATGTTATAAATTCATGCATGTACTGGATATATATGACATATATGATATCTACATAATGAATACAATTCTGGATATAATAAACATTTGGCCACACGAACAACATGTAATTGTAAGAAGTCCACTTTCAACTTAAGAACCAAATATGGGCAAAACAAATATTATTAACTTAAATGATTACATAATGTTTATGACATGGTAATAAGTGGTATAAAAGTAATAATGAACTTAAAAAAGGTTCTTAAGGAATTAGAAATTAACTCAAGTTTATTATTCAGGAGATTAAAGAACGATCGAGTCAAGTCGGACCCGAGGTAAGGGATCCTACTCCTCTCTTTCTTTTTAAGTACACTCTTTTATGTCATTCATTTTAAAGCTCATATTTATTATTATTGGGATGTTCTTTTATATTACTCCTACTTTAATTTTTATGTTCATGTGATGAGAGACCCTATTCTCTCTCATCAGTCCATTTTGTAAGTTTTGAGTGGCGCCGTTAGGCTGCCGAACTTTCATAAGAGATCTAACCTCTCTCTTTCTTAAGTACTCTCCTTTATGTCACTTCTTTTAGGCTCCTCTTTGTAATGTTGGGGGATGTTCTTTTATATTCCTATTGATGTAAATTTTATTGTAATGTGATGAGATACCCTATTTGATCTCATCAATCCATATTCGGAAGTTTTATGTGGCGCCGTTAGGCTGCCGAGTTTTTGTAAGGGATTTTTCATCTCACTTTTATTCACGTGAGATTTATGCTACATTTTCCACAAATTCCATTGAGTGGTGTATATACTTCAAATTATTCTACTCTTTGTGTAATATAAATTCGTTTATGAGTATTTACATCAATGATCTATTTTCCTTCTTTCATGGGGTGTATGTTTTGAAAGATACCCAAGTCGGTAAGGGAACCTTTCACCCTCCTCTTCTTTTAAAAGACTTTTTTTGTTGGGTCTTTTAATTTACATATTGTTATTTTGGGATATGTTCTCATATATCCTTGTTGATGTAAATTTTATGTCCAATTGATGAGATACTCTTTTTATCTCTCATCAACTCTTTTTGATGTGATGCTGTTAGGCTGTCAAGGGAACTTTTTAACCCAATTTCGATTTATTTGGGTTCAACATGTAGTCATTGAATATGTCATCCATTGAATATGTGTGAATGACCTTTTATTGTTTTACACTTAATATCCACTTATATTGGGTGTATTTATATTTGTCACACATATTTTTGAGATTTATTTGTCCTTAATTTAAGGATAAATTCTTTATAAGGGATTTCATCACATTTGACATTTCTATTGAGAGTTCATTGTTGTTATGCACCAATTCACTCTTATATGGTGTATATACTGTCCTTTGTAGTATTATATCATGAATCCATTTATTCTCATGATATTATAAAGTTCTGACTAAACGTTATTCCTCAATTATTGTATTCAAGTTTCTCTGATTTTGGTAAAACCCTTTTAACCAAAATATCGTTTTAAATGTTTTAATAATTTGTTCTTATTAATATCCATGTTTTCAAAATGGTTATAAGGATTTATTTATATGGATATTAATGGTTTAAAATGTTAAAATCTTCAAGGTGGTATGGGACACTTTTATTCAAAAATCACTTTATTAAATTTTTTAAATGGTTTTGGAAATGGTTTCTTTTTGAATGGATTCATTATTTCAATATCCTAAAATGTTATATTGTGATGTGATACGATTATGTTATGGTTCATGGGCATTGTTATGAAGAACAGGTGGTTCCGTGATAAACTAAGGGCGGGTGAGCCTGATATAGCTCTCCAATGCATTGGGTAACGCGAAGGAGTGAAACGTTAAGGTTTCTCCAAAGAGATTTAGGGAATATACTGTGATGGGTATTCCAAACGTAACCAAGAGGGTTACTCCCTACATAAGAATGTTATGAATGCCTCAAGTTACCTTTATGTATTATGTATTCTATGATTTATTCATGATTTGATATGCCTATGTTTTATGGGTAAAGTATGATTTCATTCTTATGTATATATGAACTCATGTTTCCTTTCCATATTTTTATAACCCTTACTGAGCTTTTTATGCTCATCCCAAGTTTTTGAAATGGTTTTCACAGGTCAAGGGTAAGGTACATGATGTGACGATAGTGTCAAGGATGTGTCAAGAAAGAATCTGTGTTTTATTTTAAATAGGTTTCCATTGATGGGAAGAATGAATATTGTCTTTAATGTAACCACCTTGTTTAAATGTGGAATGTAATGCAAGTTTCAGGATCTAATTCTCTAAAACTCTAAACCTGAAAAGATACTCAATGTTTAATCTTGTAATAACTCAAGTTTAAGTAAGGTTTAAGGCTGGGGCCTTATAATGATCATAAAAGATCAATTCTCAAAATACCGGTTAGTTTAGTAGCCTTGGAAGTACTAGACACATTCATAATGTTTACATTACATCATAAAATAGAAAACTACAACAACATTGTTTCCATATACAACACTAAGATCCCATAGTCTATCCCTAGAGGTCAGCCGTAATATACTTCTTTGCATCCTGGGAAAAATAGAACATAGAAATGGGTGAGCTCAGATGCTCAGTAAGGATAAAATTATAGCAAAAAATTTCATAAATAAGCATAAACATTTAAGGAAATGTATAACTAAAATAAATCCTTTTAAACTTGAACTTCGTCTTAATATGGGAAAAATGAAATAAAATAATGCCATTTACTTATTCACATGGATATTCTACTTGTCTAATAATCACATGCAATATCAATATCCACTTTCATAATGATGGAATTCATAATGCCAGACTATCCCACATAGTCAAGGCCTTGTGCCAAGACTACAAATAAGATTTTGTCAAGGCCTTGTGTCAAGACACTACATTCTCTCATGAGACCTATCGATGCATCGAGTAGCTATAGCAGGCTCCACCCATAACATACTAAGTCCAATGCATTCCTCAAATGATAATTTTGAAACATAATAAAAACATTCGTATTAAAACTAGCATACGAAATTTCAATAATTTATCCATAAACCATGAATGGTATAAAAATAGCACATCCACAGTCAAAAATAACTCATTCGATAAAATATAGAAGATTTTATTGTATCAGATTAACTTCAATTGAGAATAATGAATCATATTGACATAGATGAAAATAATCATCCAAACTATTAGAGAGAAATATCCCCCTTTTTCTTGAAATCATTTAAAAGTCACACAATTTTTCAAGAAGCCATTAAAAATAGATTTTTGAATCAAAGTGTCCCATACCACTTTGAATATTTTTAAATGGAATTTTAATTTTAAGACTTTAATGTCTATATAAATAAATCCTTAAAACAATTTTTAAAACATGGACATTAATGAGAAATATTTAGAATAATAAATATTTAAAACATTTAAAATGATATTTTAGTTAGAGTACCTAACCAAAAGAGAGACACTTGAATACAAATAATTGAGGTAATCAAAACTTTATAATGTCATGAGAATAAAGTGATTCATGATATACTATGTCAAAGTACATTATATACACCATATAAAAGTGATTTGGTGTATAACAACAAAGAAGTATCCATGGAATGTAAATTGAGATGAAATCTATTATAATGACCGTATCCTTAGATTATGTATAAATCAATGACATAATTATGTGTGAAAAACATAAATACACTCAATATGATTGGATATTCAGTGTAAATAAATCAGAGAACATTCACACATATTCTTGTAAAGACAACACCAAGGAACTGGATATTTAACTCAACAAATGCAGATTGAGTTAAAATTACTCTTATCATGTTCATATCAATGAATTCAAAATTTATCAATGGAGTGATTATTTATATAAAAAGTATATCAACAGAAAGGGGAGTTTAAATTATTGCATTTGCAAATGAATAGTGATTCCACACATAATCTTGGAGTAAAATAATCAATTAAGTATGTGTAAAGATGAATGAGTGGAAATGGAAATTTCAAATTCCCTTATCAATTTGGTAACTTATGAAACATACACCCACGAAATAAGGATCATAAAATGATGATGTAAATATCTGTAAATTAAATTATACTACACAATTAATACAATCATGTGCAGTACACACACCACATGTAATAAATAAGTGGCGAATAATGGAAATCTCATGGAATTAAAAGTGAGATAAGAAACCCCTTACTTTGTAATTTTTCCTTGGTCAAGGGTAGTTTAACCTCATGTATAATGGTGAAATAATTTTTATTTAATTATAAAATAATTAGATAAATTAATATGATATCATATATTATCTTTTACCTTTTATTTGTTAATAATATCTTAGTATTATCGTCGTTTCAGGTGTTAACAGATTCATTTTACTTTATATTATTTATTATGTGAGCAATATTTTTTATGGATGGGATGTATATTATTCATATAAATAATTATATAATGTCTCTAAACATTATTTTTAATCATAAAATTAAATTTAGTCTTGAATGGATATGATGGGGAATGAATCTCATCGCGTTCGTGGAGACGGTAATCCGTACGTACGTACGAGCAACAATATCACTATTTTTTATATTAAAATAATATATAATTGGTTGTTATATCATATATATAGAATAATTATCATTTTATATTTATTATTTAAATTAATTACACATTATTATTATTATACCCATCAAAATAATAAAGTACTGAATAACAATTATACCACGACGTGGAGACGGTAATCCGTATGTACGCACGTATGGTGACATATAATTCAAAGGATGGATAGAATAATGAATATGGATGTACCATATTTATAATAACTTCTCAGTATATAGATAATACTGCAGTTATTATTATAGAATGTAAATAACAAAAAAAAAAAGAAGTGGAAGAAGAAAAGAACTTGAAAGAGGGTGGTGAAATTATTACCTCTTCTTGGGGTTCTTCCTTTTGATTTGATCAAAAGGGATCATTAAGTTGGCTTTCTAACCAAAGTATGGACTCTAGAATGAATTTATGGAATTTTAGAGGATATTTGGGCAGGGTTTGGCTGGGAAAAAAGGCTTTGAAGGTGTGAATTAGTGAGTAGGGGGAGTGCCCTTTTACAAGAGGGGTAAGGGGCACCTTAGGAAAAGTTAGAAATATTTTTTTATAATAAATCTATATTGGGTTTATAATGGATCCAAAGTGGATTATTTAAATTTGAATGTGGGGATAGGTCGAAAACCACCCAACCAAAAGGTTTTATATCGGTTTGGGTCACTATATTAACTTTATCTTCTGGATTTAACTCTTATTTAAATAGTTTGACATTAACCATGTCTCTTTGAATTTTTATATTATATAGTTAATAGACATTCTATATACTTACTAGAGACCCCAAAGTGGTCCATTAATGATACAAATATAATTATATAATTCTTTTGTCCTAACCTTATATTTTTAGTAATAGAATATTAATTAATAATATAATATTTGTTTTAAAAACTCATTTATGTCAATTTTGACACTATTTAATAATTGTATTTTGTAAAAGTCTTAAAAACTTTATAAATTCAAAAAAAATCATTTATGAAATACTAACATGTCATATTGACCAATAAAAATCTTGGATGTCATCAAAAAATTCAAATTATATTTATTTTAACATTTATAATACCAATTATTTGATTCTTTCATTAATAAGGAAAATACTGCATCATTATTGTGTCATAAATAAATTTAATTATTGAATGTTTAAAAATTATAAATAAAATACCATTATGTAGGAAATACATTTATCTTTCTAATTAATATTTATAGTAGAAAATATAACATATATAATATTATGTAAAATATTTTTTTCTAAAAGATATATGTTTATGTCATTTTTGTATTTACATTAACTTAATTAATTTAGAGTGTCATTATCACTTACAAGTGTCTCCATGGTGTCCCAAAATCGACCCAAAGATATCCTTGGTCGGACATGTATCAAAACATATGGTTAAGACACGTTTTAGGGTAATTTAGTATTATTATAATATTATTGTTTTACAATTATTTGCCGGATTTACCCTTTAACCATGGTAAATAAAATATTTACCGAAGTAATTATTCAAAATGTCTAAAAATAAAAATTACCCCTTTAAACAATTTGGACCTCATGATTCTATATATGAAATCAATTTTTCTAAATTCAAAACACAGAAGTAACAGAAATTAATTTAATATTAATTCCAGTTCTCAAAACAAAGAGAATGTTTTTTATGAAATAATAACTATCAAAAGATTGACACTTGTTTATATCTATTTTAAATGTGAAATTACATTAAATTACCAATATTGTATTAAATGATAAAAATATATTCTAATTATACATTAAAACCTCACAATAATATAATTTATCACTATAAATTATTTGGATTAAAATGTTTTTTTAATTAATGTTTAATATTTTTCACTATACATCAAATTTTAAATGTTTTCTAAAAAATACAAAAAATTGACCGTTGGATAATTTCGATATTAAGAATCCAAAAATTATGTCCCTTTTAAAAGATAAAATTTATAAAATTTCAAAAAGTGGATATTACTGTTCATAACGGCTAGTTTGATTGGTTGTGGTGCGTGTTAGAACTCGATGTTGCGTACAACACACGCTACTGTATTATTCAAAGGGAAGTGTATCATGGAACCTTGGGGTGTTACAGTTTAGATCATTATGAGATATAAAAAACAAATTTTATTCACATAAGATAATATTCTTGTAATAATCTGTATCTTTATTGGATATATGAAATTTTTTAAGATAATTCGAAACCCGCATAAGATAGTTTTCTATATCATAAAAAATAAATTTTATATGAAATGAATATATTGTAGGATATATAACAGATGATTTCATATGTAATATATTAATAGTAACACATAATAAGTTTCCTTCTATACTAAAAACTAATTATAAAAGATGTTTAAAACCTATGTAATGAATATTTTCTAGTATATAAATTGTTCAATTCATACAAATTTTTTTATCTAGTACATTAGAAGATGTAATAGGAAAATTTTAAATGAATAAAATGTGTAAAAAATATTTAATTTTTTATAATAAAAAAAACATAAAGTAATAAATATTTAAGATATTAGTTGATGAAAAATATGGTTATAATGGGAGAAATTATGAAACTGTATGGATAATATGGTTAATACATAGAATATAGTATAATGGAATATATAATTAATGAAATTATACTAAAATATAATGAGAAATTAAAAATATATAGAATATAATGAATAAACATAAATTAATGATAATTTTAATCAAATAATAGATAATGAGAATATATTATCATTCTTTTCATCTATATGTGTATTATTAAAAAAATAGCATGTGTTTAAAAGTATAAAATGATGATTATTTAATTAAAAAAAAAGTGTCATGGATCCACTAAAAAAATTCCTAATGAAAATTGAAAATCTAAAATCATAACCAATATATGCTAGATCATGATTTACCATATATAATAATTGAAATTAATAAGAAGCGGTATTAACTCTATGGTGAGAATTAATACATATATAATAACCAAAATATTTTAAGGTATATAATTATATAGAAGTAGTTGAATATACATCAAATAATATAGATAGACTTAATGATGTTATATGATTTATTAATTAACTACCATCCTAGAAATATGAATTAGTTGGTTGATTCTCTTAATTATAAGGAATACATCACTCTATCAATGATGAATATTGAGAAAAGACTGATCCTTATTGATATGTAAAGGATGGATTAGGAAATAAAAAATATAGATAAGAAATCCTACCCTTCCAAAATGATTTACTAGCCATATATCTAATAAATAATTGAGGTATAAAGGGATGATATAAATCTTCAAAAAGGGGAGATCAATAATGGAAGGAAATCATCGTTAATAGAACATAAAAAAGATTGATTTATTAATTTTAGAATAAGAATTTATATTCCATAGAAATAATATACAAACAAATATATTTTGGATGATGATTATATGTTCTATTTCTCAGTCCACAGAGGATGTATAATGATGTAATGAGATATTTGAGAGCATCTCTTTTGGAAAAAGAGATTATTGAGTATATCTCAAAGTACTTAGTATGCTTGTAAGTTAAGTAAAATCACCATAAGTCTAAGGGGATGATGTAGAGATTACATATAACTATATAGAAATTGGAGAACACAACCACACAATTTTTCAAGTCTCATTACAATTCATGTAAAAGAAATAATTCCATAGGGGTTTTTCTAGATCGACTCACCATAACTGATAACTTAATCACAATTTTGGAGCATTTATCACTCTATCAACATACTAAGATATATATAACGAATGTAGAATGGTTTTTTGAGGAAAAAATTATCTTTATCATATCTAAATGTTATCAAATTTTTTCTTCAATGTTCTAGAGATTTCCTCAATGTGTCTTGGAAACATAGTTCAACTTCAATATGACATATATTCCCCATAATTATTGGAAATATAAAATAACATTTCAATCATTTGTGAGTATGATGAGAGCCTACACAAAAGAATTCAAAGGATTCTGGAATGATACATATAAATCCATAATGATAATATAAAGATAATAAATATAATCTATTGGAATTTGAAATTTTATAAGAGATTACATAAAAGGTTCAATCCATTCAATAACATGGAAATGGGGAACAATGTATACATAAGACTTATGATTGAAATTTTCAAAGATACATGATGTATAATGTTAGAGATAAATTGTTACTTTGATTATAACCCTAAGGGAGAGTCATGATGTTTATAAACAATGGATACACATCAATTAGTATGTTTCCTCCTGTAATATTCATTATCGGGTAAGATATTTCATCTATCATATTTACCTTCTACATAACCAGAATCTAGTACATGATGTGTTCTATATATGTTTCTCAAGGAAGTACATACCTGAACCATCACATGAAAGGAATCCAGATGTAGTTCAGCTGGATAATAACCTCAATTAAGATGATAAATTATTGAATTTCATAGAACATAGGGATAAATTTCTATAAAATAAGACAACTCATCCTATCAAACTATATTTCAAAAATAATAAGTATAATGGGGAAACATGGGAACTTGATGGTGGAATAAAATAAAATAACCTCAATCTTTTCTATACTATGGATTTTAATTAAAATTTGAATCATAAAATTTCATATGTGGGGAGTAATGAAACAACCATGAATTTTATATATGTAACTATCCTTATAAATATACAAATGTATCATATTTTTTAGTATGATATAGTATAAAATACATTCAATATATAATAAAAACAAATAATAAATTATTTAATAAGAACATATTTTTGTTTATTTAGAATTAATATACTCCATGGAATTAAAAATATTATAAGGTTACAATAAAGACATAACAAAAACATAACTATAATTTGATATTATTTAACATCATAGTCCCTTAAAATAACACAATCACAAACAACTTCGTAAAAAGAAAATAAAAAAGTTATAATATGATTGAATTTTTTTAAATATTGTAGTGAACTCTAAGGTAAATACAAATTATTATTTAGTTAATTAAATGATAGATATTTATGGGAAGTATAAAGTTAATATGACCATTTCTATTGAAATATGACCATAAAATTAATATGGCTATCAAAAGAATAAAATTTCCAATAGAATAGTAAATAGAGTTAAAAAAATATTTATTATAACAAAAATGCTTAATTATAAATATTAGTCTTATAAAAAATAAATATTCAAACTAGGAAACTTAACGAAATTATAAATTTATATTTCAATACAATTTGTTTTTATATATTTTACAAAACCCTAATTTTATTTTTAATTTTGAAATAATAAAAATAAAAAAATTTAAAAATTAATTTGGTAAAATTAATGTAATTTTTTTAATAAAAGATAATAATATTTAATGAGTTAATTTTTTTTTGAAAATATTCAGTTCTATTTTAATAGTAAAATGAGGGTTTTCAAATATTTCAAGATTTTTGACATAATAAATAAATAATAATTTTCTATCAAATTATAAAATTTTAATATAAAACAAAAATTGATTCAATTAGATAGATAATTAATTTAAAAATAACTATTTCAATTTTCCAAACTAAAAAATAATTTACAGTAGCTATAAAGATAATAATTCCATTAAAAACAAATTTTCATTTTTTACTCATTTATCTTATATATATTAATAAATTAATAATTAAAATGTTTTTAAATCCCTAAAATATTTATTTTTTATAAAATATTTTTTATATTCACAAATAAAACCATTATTGTAATTCATTGTCTTTAAATAATATTTTATTAATAAATTTAACAGAAAAACCCTTACCTCTAATTTTAAATTCCCCCTCTCACCCTTTATATAAAATTTCTTTCAGAAACCTTATAATTTCCAATTATCTCCAAAATTAACTTATACTAAGACACCTATGATCCTTAGGGATATTCTAGTTTCGTAACACTCAAATCCCTAAAGTATTTTATTCCATCGCAAAAGAGTAAGCTTCAACGAAGAGGTAACCCCTCCACTAACATTTTTACTTTTTTTATTTTTGTTATCATAATATTAATTTTATACCTTAATAAATTATTTAGATAAAATTTATACGAAATATTAATAATATTATTATATTTTAAAACTATTATCATTTATTCATAATATATATACTATCCATATATCTCAATTTTATATACATCTTCTTAATGAATAGTTTTATCCACATAGGAGGATGTTTTTAATTATTTACATAACCTGATATTAATATTTGGTTATTATTGTATAATTATAAGGTATAAATATAATTTTTTAATACTTTTAATTTAAATTCTATATATTTTTATAAAAGATGAATAAAAAACCTAAAAATCTAAATGTTAATAGTGTGATACAAGGAATCATGTCATTAAACCATTTATTCCATAATAAAATGATTAATTAAATGATGATAATTACTAATGAATAAAATAAAAAAAATTAATTCATTTCCAGAATCTTGTTTTAATAAATATAAGTTTAACATATAAGAGGTGAAAATTTGATGAATTAAAAAAAGGGATATAATGCAAGGGGCCTTTATACACAACTTTTTCATGAGGAATTAACTTTGTTTATTCTATCATTTCTTATATATTATTATAAAATATCAACTTGAGTTTATTTTAAAATATTTTACATTTTTTATATTGGATATTTTCATGCTTCATGTTTTTGAGAATAAATAACAGCCAATATTTGATGATTATTGATAATGAATTTTTTCCTAAAAGCCTCTCCTTGATTCTTATTATTTTTATTCTCCTCATATTTATGAACTATTATCTATTTTTTGTAAATTACACCTTTAAGTATACAAAATTATGATTTCCCTTCTTCTATTTATAAGAAAAAAAAATATTATTTGACTTGTGTTTTATAGCATCACAACGAAACCCATTATATTCTCACAGGTTCATTTCATGTTTATGATTAAGATATGTACCTCGTCTATATGGAATTATTTATTATGAGTATATTATGATTTTATGAGCTGGGTGATATTATATATCTATTTAATACATTGGAGAATGTTTTAAATCTCATTTAATAATTGTAAATGAGTATGATTATATATTTTTATTATTCTATTCAGTGAGTTTGGCACACATATGTTATGTGTGAACATGATTCTAACACTGGTTTCATTCTATGTATAAATATAATCTAGAATGTTTTTGGTGTTTCATTATTGTTCATGTTACACATTTCATGTCATTCCGAAACCATTTCCTTATAATTATAATGAATATAAAAAATTTGTGATTTTTTGTTGATGATTATGCACAATAATGTATTATATTGATTCTTGTCTCATATTACATCCCAAATATTATTGATAACCACATTTTTAAATCATTATTTTTAATATAATTTCTTAAGAAAATATTGAATTAATAACATATGATGATCTTTCTAGGTAGAATGTATAGGAAACTAGGTAAATAATAATTTATTTATTTAATGAAAATAAAAAACATAATATTCATTTAATCCTCTCGAGATACTAGTTTATAATTCCATCCTAGATCACCATGCTATAAATAATTTCTTAGGGACACACAGAAATAAAAAAGGGTGACCAAAAACCCATGTATGGGATAAAAAAGGAATTGTAACCTGGGAATTTAACACAAATGAGACATGATGTATAACATGAGAGAGTAGTAATAAGTACATAATATGTTAATAAGACTACAATAAAAAATGTTACATCCATTAGAATATCACAAACATTCAACACCAAGGTTTCATACAACATATTATAAAGGTTACTCTCCAATGTATTATAAAAAATGATATATTTAAAAATTATATCATTACCAAATGTTGTAGACCACTATTAGGGAACAACCTTCATATTTATTAATTAATTTTGTCCAGATCAATCATAATAAATAATTTCAATAATATCACGTGTTAGACCTGTTGAAATTGATAATACTATCTTGAATATAATTGGTAATATTATATCCTTGGGGCTTAGAAGTAGTATATATAAATTCATCAATCCAAACCTATTATGTTTCATTTTATGAAGTAGCATAAAAAAATAATTTTCATGGCCTCAAAGTGAATAAATTTCATGATGAAGAATGGTAAGAATAGGAATTTTACATTAAATATTTTCATGGTCATGATTATTGACTCCATTAAATTGATTTTAATTATTGCTTGCCTAAATAAATATTTTTACAAATATTTTTTGAATAAAAAATGATATTCTTAAGGGAAATACGATTTTAGTTCTCATCAACAGTTTCCAAAGAGGTTATTTTAGTTTTACATATGTATTGAATAGGTTGATCCCCTATCTAGCATAAATTTTACTATAACAAACCAATAACTGATTATACGATTCAATGACCTAGAAAATACTAGTCTCTAAAACTAAATGGAGGATAGAAGGATTTTTTTCACCCTCACATTAGTTATATACTGTTAAAATTATACATTTTTAATGTGTCTCCAAAAAAAAATTAAACAATTCATATATATCTTATTTTATTATGAGATGGTTGTTTGGAAATATTTCATTTAGAATAAATAATTCATTTTATTTATAGAGGGGATCTCAATATTCAAGAAAAATATGATTTCAAGGATGCTTGGAGTCAATTGTGGATTCTTAAACTTTTATTATTTGGGTGTCCTACTTTTCTGGTAGAATATTGAGACCTTGTATCTAGAAAATATTTATGAAAAAATAATTAGATAAATAGGGAATTTTAGGGGTAATAATATGTAACAATCTGATATAATTAGTTTTTTTAATTTTTCGATTACCTTGATGTTAGTTAGTACCTTTTCCATTTATGAATGTTCTGAAAGCCTCATTAATAACATATATGAGATGATCATAAATTTTATATTTAATGGGATGTTGGTGGTTGTTTCATGGAAATTGTGAAATAAACACATTGAAATTGGTGGTTTGGGTTTTAAGAAACCCAAAAAATTCAATGAGGGGTTTTTTCCATAATTTCTATGGAATCTTATCACTTATAGAGATCTACCAGTATAATTTTTTTGTGGTAGGTTTATCTAGATTTCATTGAATGGTTATGATTTATATATTTTATCACCTATATGGATATCCCTCAAGCACACATATTGTTTGAAGGTCCCATAAAACCTATAATTGTTTTAGTTTAATTACCCTTTTAAGGTTTTTTGGAATTATATTCAAATGATTTTTTTCAGCATGATTCAAATGGAGGATGATTTTATACAATTGATGACATTCATAATTAAATTGAATATATATAAGATGGAATCTAATATATTTCTAGAATCTAATTTGTGGATTATTTATTATATATGGATAATGATGAATTGAATTAACTTCAACTACCACTTTTTATTCCTCTCTGTATGAATTTTCCAGATCCATAAAGAGGATTAGATGACATCCAAAATACAGATTATGTTTACTAAAATTGATATTTTTGATCATAATACTATATACTTTCTTAGTGTTCATAGTAGGTCCAAACAACCACTTTATGTGAGGTCCATTAACTAGATCCCCCTGATCCTAGCATGGATCTATGTGAACATTGATAGTGTAGAATCAAATGCACCACAACCCTTGGGTTTTGGGGTGGAGGATTTCAAGCATACAATGTATTTTTTAAGGTATGTTTTCATTACTATATTGAAAATAGTCTTGAAAATAATTCCATATTTTGGGTGATTATTTTTAAAATAAATTTTTCTTTTCCAATTTGGGTTTAAATTTCTCATAATTAAATAAGATTCGACACTTATTATTCAAATCAGGAAGTATAGATCTAGACATGTCACTTAGTTGTTGCTCTATTAATGTGTTCAATTTATCTAAACTGACAATGATATATAGGCAACTGTGATGAATTCATATATAAAATTAAAATGAGTGGTTTATGCGATCTCCAATAAAACAATTTTTGACATAACCTTGATTTGGTGTTTTGGTTTTCCTTCTCCTTTCTCACCTTTGGTTAAATTTGATACTAGGGGAAATACTTTCACCATTATTTTTAGAACCTCTTCATGAATTCATATTAATTTATATTTTAATAAATATTAATATGTCTAAGATTCTTTATCCTAAACATTTCTAATCAGTAAATAATGGTGAATAAAATTGGTTTTTATATAAAATAATTGAGTATATAGGATTTTAAAGACAAGGAATTTTTACCATTTTTAACTGCTGAGATGGGTATATGGGTTTCATAAATGGGAATACCCATTAAAGTAAGTATAAATAATTATATATTATTATAATTGAATATAAATATTCTTGGTCATTCATAATATAAAATGGGATGCACAAAATATTACAGAATGATTTGGTAATATTAGGTATAAATAGTTGTTTATAGAATAAGCTTAATGAGATTTAATGGAAGTCTCTAGTTGATAGAATAATATTTGTAATGTATTTTTTATTATCAAAAGTGAATGGTAATATAAAAACATTGAACTTATAAGTCTAACTTGAAAGGAATTATTTGGATAAAAAGGATATTAAGGGAGTCCATTACATTATGAGATAGCTTCATAAGGCCTATGGGGAGTCCCTTGGAACTTTAGAAATTACATGGAAATTATTAAGAGAGGAAAAATGAGTGGAAAGTAAAGATAAAAGTATTGGGAGTGAATAAAATGGGGTAGAGAGGTGGGTATTTATAGAAATTATGGGATGATTATTTATAAATTTATAAATATATTCCTTAGAAATATCGTTTTTAGAAAAGAAAAAACCATTAGCTTGCCCATGGGGATGGTCATGATTTGTGAAATTAATATGGTTTTTGGACATATTTTAGTTTTATAACAAATACTCAAAAGTTTATATTATTTTTATAATGGAAAATAGTTTTTCAACTAAATAATTTTACTAAAACCTTAATTTCCATTTCATACTTTTTAAAGTTATTTATTGGTTTGTTAATTCATATTAACTCATAAAAAATAAAATATATTAATAAATTATAATTTCTTTTTGGATTATGTTTTATTTATTATTAAATCAGTTTTACACATTTACGGTGTTATAAAACAAACCAAAAAACTACATTTTTACTATTAGTTGAAAAATAATATTTTTTTTGAATATTCTAAAAATGTCTCCCTAACCTAATATAATTGTGAAAATTTCAAATATAATACTATTTTTTTAAAAAATAATTTTTAAATAAGTACATTATAAATTTTAAATAAATATAATAGTTTTTTGAAAAATAATTATTATAGGATATAATCAACTTTCAAGACCTTTTAAAAATTACCTCAGGCATTATAAAATTAAAATATCATTTATATTTTAAAAGTAACGTTTTATAATAATATTTCATGAAAATACCTAAATGTATCATAAATTTTAATTTAATTATGTATTTTTGAAAAATAAAATTATATTTTATTTATGTCTAAAAAACTATTTGTCCCATTAATCTTATATTTATGTGTATTTTGTTAAATAAAATTATAATCAAAATGGAATTGAAGAATACAATTTTCAAATTCAAATATTAATATTAAGCTTTTATAATTTTAAGGTTCATACACATAACCCCTTATTACACTGACAAACTCTCTATGGGTAAAGTGCACAATGACATTATATTCAAGTGGGTTGAGTAGCTAACATTGATTTAGTGGTGATATCAACTAAATTGAAGATATCCTATATTTAATTTCATTTGAGCCTTACCTATTTAATATTTGATTCATCATTGTTATGGGAGGACTATATTGATACTATATCCCTCCTGTGTTATGATAGATGGGATTCAAAAAACATGATCCAACTAGTTGAGTCCATAGATTTCTGCTTTTACATCAATTATCACTCACCATTATTCATAATATAAATTGATTCCAATATTAATGACATCCCAGAATCATATTTACCAATGTCCATATTGACCAAAATTCATATTATATAACAATCATGTAATGAACAGATACTAATGGTTATGTTTCCCATTACCCACTATATAAATTCTCCACCATTCCCATACTTCATCATTAAATTCATAGCATATAATTGTTCTACACATCTCGTGATAATTTCTATCTTATTCCAAAATATTTTATTAATTTTTATAATTTTTATAACTAAGGTGTCCTTTATTTGAGAATTCAAGCCAATGGAGTTTACATTAGTGTGTCCATTATTCTATTTTTATCTTCCAGTATTATTTATTGATATTATAAACAATAATAATTCATTATATGTAATGACATGTAAAATTCCTCTTAATTTTTACTATTTCATGAAATAATAATTTAGTGATTATGAAACATGATTACTTTTAATAAAAAAAATTTCAGGCCATTATAATTATCCTACCGCTAATTGGAATTATAGCTCATATTTCATTTTTTATTCCCTTTAGAGACTACTTGTACTAATAAGAGCATAAAAACATATTGGGTGACTATATCAAATTATTTAAATAAATTTTATTTTTTATATGTATTTATGATGTATCGACCTACTTTTCCAAATATACTAAACATATAAAATTTGGGTTTTATATTGTTATGCATGTTTACTTTAAATATGACATTATATTCATGTTTGAAAGATGCAACGAACTATATCGATACAAAAAGATCAAATAAAAAATAATTAAGGATATTATACCCCTAAAAATGATTCACACTCCCATGTTATCTCCACAACATTACCTTTACATTAATAGACTCTAACTAATGGAATAACTCATCATCACATGACTTTGTCTCTATAATATTTAATTTACACTACATAATCCACAAAGGTTATATCCTCATTGATATCAAAATTTATCAAATAAATATAATATGGAGAGTTAGGAAAATATTTATAATGTTTCCACACATAAAACACATCATGAATTTTTCTATACCACAAAGGTATCATCCTTTGATAAGCTACCTCTCTAACCCACTTAAATACATCAAATTTAATAGTAAATCTTTGTAACAAAAATAATATCATTTATTACCTTTAATTTCTATGCTAAGGAGAAACTCATAAGAACAAATGATCTCAAATAAAAAACCCCAACAACTACCTTTTTTGATTCACATTACATTTCTGCCTAAATTGAGTTGTCCTCAAGTGAACTTGGATGCCATGAAAAATCTGTATCATAACCCATATTATCTTTAGACAAACTAAATAGCAAAAAAACAAAACCCAAAATAGAAGGGAGTGACATGGTGTCTCATATAAATACTCATAATGTTGCATACAAATATAGTAATGAAAATTTTTATTATAATAAAAATATACCAAAGATAATTAATCCTCTCTTAATCCTCTGTAATCCAAGATATAATCTCTTAACATGTCCTCCCCTGTACATAATTTATACTCACATTAACTAATAGTATGTTGGTTAATTATTGTGTTATGGAAGAAACGGGAACAAATGGCATACTATAATACATATTACTAAGAACCTACCCCATTACGACAATTTTAAACCATTGGTATAGGTCATGATACAATTAGTATAGGGAATACCAATGGTTACCATAACCATTGGGTATGAATAAGTTGCAATATCCTAACAAAAATGATTTTATTATAGTCTTTGGAATAAATAGATCAAATTTATTTATAGCAGTAATTAAAAACAATTTATATAATAAGTATATATCAATGGTTTAAAAGCATTTGTATAGTTCCACTCTACTAGAAGTGAACAATACTCTCCAACCCTCCCTAGAAACCATCCAACACTCCAAGACACACTTCCCACTACCTATAAACATTAAAAACAACACATATATTATAAATATTTTATTTAGTCAGTTGATAACATAAAAAATAAAAAATATATATATAATTAGTTTTTTCATAAAAAATGATCAACACAGTTATGTCATAAATATCAATTCAATAATGTAGGTGATCAATATCATCCTCGTGACCACCTCTAGCATCCATGATATCATTTTCACCACCATATTCATTAGAATCCTCTATAGAATCATCAGTACCTATATATTTATCACTGTCACTACAATTAAATTCATTACATCACCCACTCTTAGGACCAACGTCACCATAAATAAGCGCATCATATAAGGATTGAATCATTAATATGAATGAATCAAAATCCATAGTGGTATATAGTGGAAGTGGTGGAAATTAAGTTTCCATAACATCTAGAAAGTTATTGAAAGTTTTTTTTATTCCTTCATTATCATTCTTGATTAAAATTTTTGCCTTTATTTCTTCTATATGATCTACATGAGCCTCTAAGAACTCAGGGATATAGAATATTTTGGAGGAAACTATAGTGGTACAACACTTAGTGAGGATGATACTATTCTTGGGATGAATAAGGAATATTCAATGGTTTTTATAATGTGATATCTATTATAATTGATAATATGGATCAAAATTATCATCCAATTTTACATAAAGGTACTTCACTTTTTTTTACAATATAAATTAGATATTTAGTTACAAAATATATATTACAATTTGAAATACTTATAATAATATCTATATATTTTTCTATATATTTTTCTTTATAGATATCAAGTATTTCATCATAATGATTGAAAAAAATAATTCCACTCAAGACACATATTTCTATTTATTAGACATCTCACTCTCTAAATTGAAATTCAATATAAGAAAATCTTATTAAATAATGTAACCTCCAAACCCGAATTACACATAAATGGTTCCATGAGATGGTGGGAACTAGGACTTAAATACCCACTATATAGAAGAGGATGTAACAATCTATAAGAGTATAAGGTACTATAATGGGGATCCTATAGCCTCATGATCCAAGTAGCACAACAGTAAAATAGATTGATAAATAGTGGAATCATGATAAATAACTGCAAACTGATAGTAGACGGTAAAGTATACAAATTTCATAAATAACCAATGTCAAAAATATCATGAATAACACCAATAATGATGTAATTACATATTTCTATCAAAAATGAACATGAAAAATTTTATAAAATACATGTATCATAATGAAAAAATACCCAAATCACTATCTCAAATCGTGTCATGAGCCATAACGTGATCCGTTGATTCCCTGTTCCAATTATATATCTAAATAATGTGTCAACCACCAAGTTATTACCCTTTTACCAACCTGTATCCACACAATCTACCCAGTTTCCATCGAAATTCTTGATAAGATATGAGATAAACTCAGTAGGTCACCACCAACGGTGTCTATGAATATCCAGTCAGTGCATATAATATGGAAGTGTGAAAATATAATGGTAATCCATAAAAATGTTTTAAAGGGTCGGTACTGGTTCCAAAAGCACACTATAATGACACTACTAGCTTCATCCTGAGCCAGAAAATATCTAAATATTTAACCATGTATGTACAGAAATATGGATAGTATATATAGTGATGTATAAAACCATATATGTGGCTAATACTACATTCTGGAATACGAGGTGTTACTCAAGTGTTTATAAGCTGTTGAATGAGTCTCAAGAGTATGAATGGATTCCCTGACCAATATTACAATAATAGGGTCTCCATGATGGAATCATAACAATAAGGGTCTTCAAACCCATATATCAAATCAGGAAGGGTCTTCATGCCCATATGTAATAACAACGTCTCTTTATCTGAATCGTATCATCAAAGCACATCATGCATATATATAACAGTATGGGTAATAATGCTCATATGTAATAATAGGGTCTTCTTACCTAAATCTTAAATATAAGGGTCTGTATTACCATATCATAATAATGGGTTATTTAGGTCCATATATCTTAATTAATAAGGGTTACCATGCCCATATGAAATCAAAGCATCACCATGCCCATTCATTAATATTCATAAGGGTCTTCATTCCCATATATCACATTAGCACTGGGATGCCATTAACACACACACACACACATATATATATATATGATAGAAGTGAAACAATTTCTATATGACATTTGGAACATGGTTCATCATCCACATCATCATAATAGTGATAAATAATCATTGGATTTAATACAATCTGATTGATAAGTCATAATTTATTATATTTTTTTTAATAACAAGGAAGTGATCATTTTTTATTTTAATCAGGTGATGTGGTCATACAACTCACATCCAATTTACTTCAGTATAATATGTTAAATGTTTTATCCAAACTACACCATTACAATCATTCATTATCGGTTATGATATCACCATATAGAAGAAACTCCAAACACATTGATTAGTAATTTGGGTATATAAAAATAATATCAAATTAGGTATGTAAAGGGAACACCCAAAGGGGTATATCACATTGATTTTAGTGACATTGATCTTGTATTTCATTCAAATATAGTCATTGGCTTCCAGAATAAGGAAACCAATTAAAGGAATAATTAATTTAGGGGAAACACACCGTGAAATCGACATTCAGCACAACAAAACGAACTATAAGGCTTATCAACATTCAGGGATAAATAATAGACCACATAAATTATACTTGTATAGGATCAATCATTCAGTATTATTCTTTGGTTTGGTCCATATAGTATGAAAACTGACAAATAGATGAACTCCTTTAAAATTGGGTACAAGAGCGTGCACCTAAATAACTCTATTGAGTGGATGTAAATGAAAAAAAGAACAAGATGAATAGAGTAATTAACGACATGAATATAAAAATATTACCAGAGGTGGAATTAGAATTTGGTTGTATAATTTAAAATCAAACCTATAATAGAGTCCTTGAGGAGCATTAATATGAGGAACAAGGCCTATATTTACTTGAATGAAGAAACATGGAAGGTGGTTTATGTTTTATAGAATTCAAGTGAAAAATAGTAAATTCACACAAAAAAATGTGTATCATGGTTGGAAATACTCTCCAAAAACTCTGTGAAGCTCATTTTCCAAAACAGTTACCCATAAATTTCATGCACACAGTTCATACACATAGTTTGGGAAACAATTCTTAGACCATTCCATATGTCTCTACTGCAATTGAAGAGCTCGACACAGGGGAATACAACCCTAGGTGAGTGGATAGGAAAAATTGTCTTCCACATTATACTCTCTGAAATTCCTCCAACAAGATTAGTATAAATTTTATGGGCATGGTATCATAGTTTCTACTAACTGTATAGACTAGTTCATTCATCCGCCGGTCAGGGTTCCAATATCTAAATAGGCCCAGAACACCCTAGTTTCCTCTATAGCATTAATAAGAATAAGTATTAAGTCCAAACCAAATATTTAAACTAGAAATTAATGGATACGTACATCATAGAAAAATCAGGTTCATATAGTCTTCCCTTTAATCGAACTCATTTTCAAGTTTCCCTTCTAATGGTGGTAAAATGTTTTCTGAGAACAACTTCATCCACTAAGCATGTACACTGGCATCCCCTTCCCAAGTATCATCCTCTACAAAGTTGTGCTTCCATTGAAACCATAATAAAGAAACATAATGATCTTATATAACCTTCATTCTTGAGTCAATGATTTATATGATATAATCATCAAGAAAAGAATCATCAACTTGTTCAATATCCTTAGGATAAAATGTTTTGATGGGTCAGGATAATAATGATGAAGTAGTTAAATATGGAAGGTTTCATGCATGGAACTATACCTACGCAGTAATAAAAATAGATAAGATACCTTCCCAACTCTCTCCAATATTTGAAATGACCCATCATAAAGAGAAAAAAACTTACCCTACCTCCAAATCCTTCAATTCCTAGGTTTGGATGATATCGATAAAAAAACGGATCCCCAACCTCGAACTACAGAGGACTTTTACAGAAAACAAAATATGTTTTATATATATAATGAGTGGAATAAATTTTCCTCCTAATAATCTGAAAAATATTTTATGTCCCTTAGTGGATAAAAGGACCAATTGGCACAACCTCTCTAGCCTCTAAGAAACACAGGGGTGAACAACACAACCTACCATATAGGCCCTCATAAGGAGTATCATTTTCTAGTATCTATTATTTTTTATGAACTCAAATAGTGGTATATGATTCTTCTAATAACCACTAAAATAAATTAATCATTCCTAGGGAGTGTCCTCCATTATCTTCATATCCAGTTATGACTGGACATTTGTCTAAGGTTGAAAATATAAGTTCGTAAGGACCCGTATACCCATATCTTTCTGTAACCCCTACCATAACCTCATCATGAATCCAAAATAGCTATATGGGATGATAATAAAAGTCCCCCCATGTATCTATATAATCTCAATGACATAAAATCATCAGAGATCATTAATTAATAATGTCTCCCTTATAGTAAAAAAGTAAGATAATTTTTTCAATCTATCCATGAAAACCCAAACCATGTTTCTATCTTGAGGAGACCTCAGTAGACCAACTAAAAAATACATCACAACATCCTTCCATTTCCAATCTGGGATGAATAAATCTTATAATAAGAAAATGGGGCCCCCGTTTTTTTCCTTTACTTTCTAACAGGAGGATCACCTAGTGATGAAACCCACTCTATGATGTTTCATCCCTCGCCACCAATACATTCAATGCATATCACAACAAATATTAGAGCAACATGGTTGCACTGGACATTGAGAATAATGTGATAGTTTCATCATCTATTTTCTAATATCTATAGAGACCAAGATATTCCCACGTATATTCAATATGTCATCACCATAAATAGACCAATCTTGTAGTAAGACCTCACTAGAAATACATCCTTATTGGACCACACCATAATGATATGATAACTACCTCATCTTCTCTATCCCAAGAAGTGAAGAGGTCACCAATAGCGATGAAATCATAGATTGTCAATGGATACCCTATAGCGCTATGTGTAACTAAAAAACTATGTCTATAAGATACCAGTCACTACTGGACTCCAAAACCATATGAGTAGAGACCCATAGCTTGACGTACATAGATATTACATTACTTTTTTGAAATACTTAATACATAAAAAAACAAACACCAAAGGACCTTAATAGTTTAGTGTCTTTGGAAATTTGGAACATAATCTTCTAATCATGGTGAAAGATCATCCACATCTCCCATAAAGTTCTTCCCCTTTTGTTTTCTTACCTAAAACCTTTCTTCACATCCTGGGGAAAAGAAAAAATATGAAGGGTGAGATCAAATGCTCAGAAACAGTAAGCATGTAGAAAATAAAACAATCCATATACATTTTCACTTAAAAACATGACTATAATGTTTAAATATCAAAATCTTGAGCAATGACATAAAACATGGTAGTAAATAAGGCATAGATCATAATGGAACATAAATCATGATAAAATAGCATGGGAATAAAACATTTAATTGTGGAAAACCATTATGTACTTGATATGATTCCCATAGTAGCCAAGGCATTGCTACCAAGACCATCTTAGTGGACAAAGTCCCTTACTAAATCGAGTTCAATCCTCGTTCAAGTCCGGTATCACTGAAGCAGATTAACATAAAATTCCATCCATGTCTATCTCATGAGATATAAATCTTTTCCTAATTCATTGGAGGGATATATAGGTCCCACCCATCTCATAATTAAATCATTCATTCGCGTGCCACAAAATAAACATAAATCATTCATTCTAACCCAATAAATAAAATGGGTTTCATAAAAATCATCCCATCATAACATAATCCATATAAAACAATGCATATAATTTCATCATAAACAAAATAAAACCATGTAAATAATCAGAACATTATACTTGAATCATAACAAAATTTAAAAAATGTAATCTTAGATATAAAATAGTTTTGAATAAACACTTGAAAATAATTCTTGAGAAAAATATCCTTTCTTATTAAAAATCATTTTCTTTTCACAAAATGCTATTAAATTTAAAAAGAAAATTATTTTGTTGAAAATAATAATAAAATATTTTAGAGTAATCTTCATGAAAATTAGGTGTTATGAAACAATAAAAATTTGTTCATTCCGTATAAGATAAAAAAACATTCTTCTTGTACATTTCCAGAAAAGTCAAAACATGTCTCGTATGGTAAACAAAAGAAATATTACTTACATACCATGTAGTAAAAGTAAAAAATGGGTAAAAATGACATTAATCATACATGAGACAATTTTTAAAAAACAGGGACATTGATGATAAATATAACCCCAGTAAATTCTTACGAATTAACAATCTCGTATAAAATGAGATTGGAAAAGTTATCCCTTACCTTATGTACTATATGATTTTTATGTATTTGAACCTCCTGTATAATGATTTAAATAATGTAATTGACTTGTTACATAATCATATTCATTATTATAATATCATATATGGTTCAATTATGACTTTATATTACCCATTCTTTTGTAAATTCCATGATAAAGCAATGTCTTGGGTAAAATTGTTTTATTTATATTACGTGTTTGGACTTGTTGTTCTTGATATTATTATTAATTTTATCATGATTTACTTACTTAAAAAATGTAAATCATGATTTATATATCATATATATTCAGTATATATATATATATTAGATAGATAAATGAAATGAAATACACCGTTCATGGAGACAGTAGGCCGTACGTACGCATGCACGTTGTTTTCCATTACTTATTGACTTGAATGAAATTAAGTAGATGACATATATATATATATATATATAAAGTAGCTTAATTATGTCATATATTTCATTATTATTAATTATATATGCTTTATAATCATTCTTGAATGTTTAACATGGAGAATGAATCTCATCGCATCGTGGAGACGGTAATCCATACATACGCACGAGCGATGATATTGTTACCATAATTATTTAATAGAATTTTAGGGGATGATATAATATCTCAGAATTAGTATGACATTATAATAACCATATATAGTAAATCTTTGCACCATTATACCCATCCAAGTATGGTGGTGGTGGGAAAACTGATTACTCCACGATGTGGAGACGGTATTCCGTACTTACGCACACGTGGTGATTTCATTTTCCGTAGGATGGATAGAAGGTGAAATGGGGTTGTTTCATATTTATAATAACATATAAGTATATTAGTGATACTGATGTTATTACTTTATACTGAAACAACTAAAGACGAAGAAGTTGAAGAAGAAAGAAACTTGAAAGAATCGGTAGAAGAGATTACCTCTTCTTCGACGCACCTCTTTTAAAATTACTCTTAAGGAACTAGAGTTGGTATTTTGAGGAGACTAAAACCTCTATAATGTTTCTAGGGAAGTTGATAAGGGAAATGGGTAGGGGTTGGCCTCGATTGAAAGCTCAAAATTGTGTAAAGAGAAGAGGGAGGAGGTGCCCTTTTATAAGAGAGGAGAGGGTCACCTTAGAAAAAACTTAAAATATTATTTTATAATAAAGTCATATTCAGTTTATAATAGCTCAAAAGTGATTTATTTATAAGATAAAGTGGTTATGGGTCTAAATCCTCTCAACCAATAGGTTTTAGAAAAGTTTAGGTTACTATTTTAACCTTATCATTTAGATTTAACTCTAAGTTAAATAATTTAACTTTACCTTGTCTTCTTGTTTTCCTACACTATATGGTTAATAAACTTATTATAGGAAGCCAAAAGAACCCCAAGTGGTTCATTATTAATATATATAACCTTATCTAAGTCATTTTTCCGATCCTAATATTTTTAGGAATAGAATAACAATTAATAATATAATATTTGATTTAAAATCTATTTTATGTCGATTTCAACACTATTTGGTAATTAATTGTTGTGAAAATCTTAACGACATGATTAGTTCGAAAAAGGTTAATTGAATCCATTCTAACATGTAATATTAACCTAAAAAATTACTGTAATTTATAAAAAGTCTCAAATTACATTTATATTTGTATTTATAACATCACTTATGTTAATATTTCATTAAAAAGGTAATTACTGCATCATCATTGTGTCAAAAATAAATTAAATTATTTAATGTCTAAAAATTATAAATAAAATACAATTATGTAATAAATATGGTTTTCTTTATAATTAATATTTATAGATGAATTTATCTTATGTATAACCCTATATTAAAAATTTTTTAGTTATTATATTTTGATTTTAACTATTTTAACTCTTCTTTAAATAAAATAATAATAAATGTCGGAATCTAATCCAAGTGGAAAAAAAGAGTAATATTTGATTACTAAGGTTTTTTTGGTCGAATTAGACTTATCCAATAGAATTAGGAAATGTTTTAGGGTAATAATAATATCATTTTTACTCTTAATTACAATATTTATTTTTAACCATGGTAAATAAAAGTAAAAAGTTACTATTCGCGAAAAAATATTTTTATCTTATTAAACCACATTCAACTCCTTGATATTAACCGTGTCTCTTGAATTTTCAAAATTCTACTCACAAAAGAGGAAAAATTATGTTTTATGTGTTTTTTCAAATTTTCCTAGGAGGTAGGTAAAAGACGGTGAAAAGTTCAATAAAATTTTTATATATCTAAAATTATTATAAAATGACTCCAATGAATTAAATTGAACTTATATAGGTATTATGTATCAATTTTGACCTAAAATAGATTTAAATAAAATATATAATTATTTAAATAAAAAGTCTGTTTTTAAATAGTAACCCTGTGTTTTCACTATTCATCAAAAATTGAATGTTTTTAGAAAAATACCAAAAATTCACCCTAGGATATTTTCGATATTCTGAATCCAAAAATGAAGTCCATTTTAAAAAATAAAATTTCAAAAACTGTGTATTACTATTCATAAGGGCTAGTTCATAATAATAGTATAATAATATCTCATTTAGTGAAACTCGGTATTGCGTACAACACATGCTATTGAGGAAGGTTACTCTAGCGTGCAACACAAGCCTAGAATAGTGTTTGCGTATACTATAAGCTAACACAGTGTTGCATGTAGTGTAAGCTAATCTTCGTGTAGCGTACAACACAAGACATCAAATTAATTAAAAATAATTTTTCTCATAAAATCTCAGGCCGTTACATTCTACCCCCCTTAAAATGAATTTCTCCCTCAAAATTCATCGGGGTTATAATTGGTTTACTATTTTAAAGTTTCTTTCATAGAAACCCACATCATAAAAAGGAAAACTAAAACTTTATTTTAAAAAGGAAAGTTATAAATTTAACGATTACCCATCTTAACTCATCTATGGGTTTCCACATAGGAGAACATAGGTGGAAATATGGATATTAAAGAAAAATCTAACCATCATGTTTGGATAAAGAGTGGTAGAGAACATGGCTATGAAAAAAGTGAACAATCAAAAATCCATAAATTTTTTATGATCTAAGGTACCATCAATTCATCAGATATAAGTGGACTAGGACAAAATTTTTGGTTTTCAAGATCATTTCCCTAAATTTAAAAAAATTGGAATTCGAAGAAATACTTTCTTGATTTTGGTACAATCTCACTATTGGTTATTCCTCAGACAATTTTCAATTCATCTCTTAAATAAATGAAGTTTAATTTGTCATTCGTGATGTGTTAGTAGTTCATGTGAAGAATGATGGGTTATTCCAACTATCTCAAACAAAAGGATAGAAAAAGTTAGCAAATATACATAAGTCCATCTATAGTGAGATTAATCACATATGGTTCCTAAAATGAACTTATACTTCATATATCATACTGGTTAATATAATAAAACTAGTTTATACTAAACAGGGACTTCCTGTAGGCCAGTGGTAGGCGATAAAGGCCTGTCACACTTCTGTTGTGGGTTTGATTCCCACATCCTTATCCGACGCGATGGGTTGTCGCCCGTCCTGGATGTTGTCCTTTTTCTAAAACTACATTATTATAACATTCCATCAATAATATCAAAAAAAAAATTTGCCTTAAACAATACTAAATTATGTCCGACATAATCCATTCCAATCTTTAGGCATATCCAAAATACTTTTGTCCAAGCTCATAGTATAAAGAAAACAATTACTAGAAATGTCATCTGCCGAGCATGTGAATACCATAATTTATCCCCCATATATCATATGATATATCTTTATGGTCAAATTATAAACATGTGAATACCTTAATCATGTATTCTCTTGAAAAATGAATACCCATTGAACCTTAGTGAAAAGATGAATGCTGTCAAAATTTAACACTTTCCACATACCAAAATCCCAAAATATCTATATACTGAAACCATGATATAACATTGTCCTTATATCATTCATGAGCTCATTAATACTATCAAACATCCAATTATCTCCTTATCCTTTCATTATGCACATATCATCTACCTTCCAAAAATATTTGAATAACCTTTCATGGTTATCAGTACCATTCATCATATACTTCCAAAAACTCAAGGAAAGACAACAGTGTAACAATCCTTAGATTTTTGTTTATTCCATAGTACCATACATTATTCTTGATAAACATACAATAATTCCACTACCTTATTAAACCACTGACTGAGCTTCATCATTTCTTTCATCTCAAATATCATTTTTAGTCTCTTCATCATCATCAACATAAATACTACCCATACAACCATGCTGATTCTGTTAATTAAATTTTCCCTTAGATCATTGGTTTGCATAATTCCCGTATATTCAAAATTTAAAACATTTAACCATTTTTGATGTCTTAGAAATACCATTATCCTTGTCCATGGTGTTAACTGAACCTTTTCCTTTACAATTACTGGCTTTGTGTCCTTCTTTTCCACACCCAAATCATCTTCCAGTTCCTTTGAAGCATTATCCCTGATATATCTTCCAACATGATTTACATGAGGAAAATTGAACCTTCTTTCCTCTATGATCATCATCAAACTCCTTCTTTCTCTTATTAACTGAGTGAGGAAACATACCAAAGTTGAGATTATTGATCATATTATGAGATTGTCGATTAGGAATAATAACGATGTTTCTCCTTCAAAATCCCATTTCATTTGCTTGATCATGACGAATATTATTCCATTGTCCATCATATTCTATATTAACATGAATCTTCCGGTTTTTGACCATTTTCTAAAACCCAAAAAGAATAGTGTGAGAGGAAAAAATCATGCTAGGAAAGAAACATAATAAAGGGGAAGTACCTTAAATATCAAACATCTTAGGTTTAATTCTAATATCATTACTATAATTCTAGGACTATAACCTATAATTATACTTAACCTTAGGGACATCTCTAGACATACCATAGAAATATCTCTAGGGATTTCACTAATGTTTTCGCATCCTAGTTCCTAAAGGTTAACTAAACCAAACCTCTGATTCCAACTGTAGCGGTCTGGAATTACTTCCAGTTGACTATAATTGATACTTATCAGGGCACTCCATGGGCGGCTACACCCCCTGTGTGGGACACACCACCATCCCAAGTAGCATCCATTTCCTCATGAAGCCATTAGGTGGAGAGCCATGCTTCGTCCAACACTCACATGTGAGAGTTCCAAAGGATATGATTCATTCCTACCTCCTTTTCCTCTGATACCATTAGTAGAGACCCATATCTTGAAGTACATAGAAATTACATTACTTTTTTTTGAATACTTAATACATAACAAAAATAGACACCAAAGGACTATAATAGTTTAATGTCTTTGGAAACATGGAACATAATCTTCTAATCATGGTGAATGATCATCAATATATCCCATAATGATCTTCCCCTTTTTTTCATACCTAAAACCATTATTTACATCCTAGGGAAAAGAAAACATATAAAGGGTGAGCTCAAATTCTCAGTAAGGGTAGTCATGGAGAAAATAAAACAAACCATATACATTTGAACTTAAAAACATGACCATAATGTTTAAATATCAAAATCCTGAGAAATGACATAAAACATGGCAGTACATAAGGCATAGATCATAATGGAACATCAATCATGATAAAATAGAATGAGAATAAAATATGTAATTATGGAAAACCATTAAGCACTCGATATGAGTTCCATAGTAGCCAAGGCATTGCTGTGAATACCATCTTTGTGGACAAAGTCCCTTACTAAATCGAGTTCACTCCTCGTTCCAGTCCTGTATCACTGAACCAGATTAACTTATCGTTCCAGCCATGTCTATATCATGAGATATAAATATTCACCCAATGCATTGGAGGGTGATATAGGTCCCACCAATCTCATAATGAAATCATTATTTCGTGTGCCACAAAATAAACATAAATCATTCATTCTAACCCAATAAATAAAATAAGTTTCATAAAAATCATCCCATCATAACATAATCCAAATAAAACAATGGATATCATTTCATCATAAAAAAATAAAAACATGTAAATAATTAGAACATTATACTTGAAACATAACCAAATTAAAGAATGAAATCTTAGATATAAAATAGTTTTGAATAAACACTTGAAATTAATTCTTGACGAAAATATCCTTTCTTCTTCAAAATCATTTTATTTTCACAAAATGCTATTATATTTTAAAAGAAAATGATTTTGTTGAAAATAATAATAAAATATTGTAGAGTAATCTTCAGGAAAATTTGGCTTTATGAAACCGTAAATATCTGTTCATGTCGTATAAGTTAAAAAAACATTCTTCTCATACTTTTGCTGGAGAATTAAAAAATACCTCATATGGTAAACAAAAGAAATATTCCTTAAATAACATGTTGTAAAAGTCAAAAATTGGTAAAAATTACATTAATAATACATGAAACTATTTTTTAAAAATAGGTACATGGATGACAAATATAACCCCGGTAAATACTTACGAATAAACAATCTCGGATAGAAACGAGATTGGAAAAGTTATCCCTTGCCTTATGTCCGATATGCTTCGTATGTATCCGAAACTCCTGTATAATGATTTAAATAATGTAATTTAATTATTAAAGAATCATATTTATTGTTATGATATCATATATGGTTCACTTATGAATTTATATTACCCATTATTTTGTAAATTCCATGTTAAAGCAATGTTTTGGGTAAAATCGTTTTATTTATCATACGTGTTTGGACTTTTTGTCCATGATATTATTATTACTTAAATAATCATTTACTTAATTCCAGAATTTAAATCATGATTTATATATCATATATATTCAGTATATATATATATATATATAATATATAGATAAATGAAATGAAATACACCAATCATAGAGATGGTAGGCCGTACGTACGCATGAACGTTGTTTTCCTTTCCTTATTGACTTGAATGGAAGTAGGTAGATTACATATATATATATAAATACAATAGTTTAATTATGTCATATATTTAATTATTATTCATTATATATAATTTATAATCACTATTGAATGGTTAACATGGATAATGAATCTCATCGCGTCGTGGAGACGGTAATCCGTACGTACGCACGAGCGATGATATCGTTCCCATAATTAATTAATAGAATTGGAGTGGATGATATAATATCTCATAATTATTATTATATTATAATACAATATATTGTTATTCTTTACACCATTATACCCATCCATGTAAGGTGGTGGTGGGAAAACTGATTACACCACGGCGTGGAGATTGTACTCTCTACGTACGCACACGCGGTGATTTCATTTTCTGTGGGATGGATAGAAGTTGAAATGGGGTTGTTTAATATTTATAATAACATATCAGTATATTAGTGATACTTATTTTATTACTTTATAATGAAACAACTAATGAAGAAGAAGTTGAAGAAGAAATAAACATGAAAGAATCTGTAAAAGAGATTACCTCTTCTTCGACGCACCACTTTTAAGATTCCTATTAAGGCACTGGAGTTGTTCTTTTAAGGAGACCAGAACCTCTATAATATTTCTACAAATGTTGAGAAGGGAAATAGGGAGGGATTTTCTGAGCATGAAAGCTCAAAATTGTGTAAAGAGAAGAGGGATGAGGTTCCCTTAATAAGGGAGGAGAAGGGCACCTTAGGAAAGACTTAAATATCTTATTTTATAATAAAGTCATATTTAGTTTATAACAGATCCAAATCTATTAATTTAGATGATAAAGGGGGTATGGGTCTAAATCCTCTCAACCAATAGGTTTTATACATGTTTAGGTTACTATTTTAACCTTATCATTTAGATTTAACTCTAAGATAAATAATTTAACTTTCACCAAGTCTTCTTGTTTTCTGACACGATATGGTCAATTAACTTACTATAACAAGACAAACGAACCCCAAGTGGTACATTATTAAAATATATAGCCTTATATATGTCATTTGGCCGAACCTAAGATTTTTTGGAATAGAATAACAATTAATAATATAATATTTGTTTTAAAATCTATTTTATGTCAATTTTGACACTATTTGGTAATTGATTTCTGGGAAAATCATAACAGCATGATTAGTTCAAAAAAAGTTAATTGAATCAATAATAACATGTCATATTAACCTAAAAAATTTGTGTAAATTATAAAAAGTCTCATATTACATTTATGTTTTTATTTATAACATCAATTAGGTTAATATTTCATTAATAAGGTAATTACTGCAACTTCATTGTGTCAAAAATAAATTATATTATTTAATTTATAAAAATTATAAATAAAATAATATTATGTAGGAAATATTTTTTTCATTCTAATGAATATTTATAGTTTAATTTATCTTATGTATAAACTTATATTAAAAATGTTTTAGTTATTAAACTTTGGGTTTAACTATTTTAACTCTTCTTTATATAAAATAATAATAAATATCCTAATCTAATCCAAGTGGACCTAAAGGGAAATATTTTATTCCTAAGGTTGTTTTTGGTCGAATTACACTTATACAATAGAATTATGACATGTGTTATGGTAATAATAATATGATTTGTACCCTTAATTACCCTATTTAATTTTAATCGTGGTAAATAAAAGTAAAAAGTTACTATTCACCAAAAAATGTTTTTATCATATTAAACCACATTTTCTCCTTCATATTAACTGTGTCTCTCTGATTTTAGAAATTCCACTCATTGAAGCTGTAAAATTATGTTTTATGTATTTTTTCAAATTCTCCTAAGAGGTAGGTAAAAGACGATGAAAAGTTCAATACAATTTTTATATATCTAAAATTATTATAAAATGACTCCAATGAATTACATTGAACTTATATATGTAGTATGTATCAATTTTGACCTGAAATAAATTTAAATAAAATAAATAATTATTTAAATACAAAGTTGTTTTTTAAATAATAACCCAGTGTTTTCACTGTTCATAAAAAATTCAATGTTTTCAGAAAAAATACCAAAAATTCACCCTAGGCTAATTTCAATATTCGAAATCCCAAAATGAATTCCATTTTGTAAAATAAAATTTCAAAAAGTGGGTATTACTATTCATAACGGCTAGTTCATAATAATATTATAATAATATCTCATTTAGTGAAACTCGGTATTGCGTACAACACACGCTATCGAGGAAGGTTTCTCTGGCATGAAACACAAGACTAGAATAGTGTTTTCGTATACTGTAACCTAAAACGGTGTTGCATGTAGCGTAAGATAATCTTGGTGTAGCGTACAACACAAGACATCAAAGTAATTAATAAAATATTTCTCATAAAATCTTGGGCTGTTACAATATGAGTCTGAGTCCTCCTACACATATTATCGGCAAAAGTGTTTATCTTTTCCATGAATATTAGAAATATTAAAGTTGAAGGAATGTAGGTATTTCAACCATATTAACTTTCTATGGTTCAATCACACAATGTGAAAATATACATGATGGCTTTTTAATTTGTAAACACCACAAAATACTCTCCTCACTGGTAATGCCTTAAAAAACATAAGGCATGGGCAATAGTTGCTTACTCAAGATTAGGTATCGGGTAATTCAACACATGAGGCATCAGATATCACGGCCTATATATAATGAATTGCCCTTTCTACATCAAAACTTCTCATATAATGACACCTAATATATCATAATAAACATTATAGATTCTACCCATATCTAAAAGAATCAATATCGACATTGATGTCAATCCCCTTTTAATCTTCTCAATGGGTGTCTTATAGGCTTCTTATCAAATAATCCTTATACCCTTATTATTGAATCCCATAATATTTACTTATATGAATGATAAGTCTGGTATGAGATTTCAATATTCACAAGATATCCCTAGGAAACTCTATAAATCAAATACATTCTTGGGCTGCATCTAGGTTGCCACATCTCTCAACATCTCTAGTTCAACAATTACACCTTCTTAAGAGATGATATGACCAATGAAGTGATCCTTGTTGATCCAAAATTCACATTTTTTGATCTTGGAATATAACAGGTGCTCTATTAGTTTATTTTATATAATCTCAAAATATATGGAATGCTAAATTCGAGTTTGATAGTACACCAAGATGACCACAATGATGACCACCACAAAGGAATCCAAATAGGGGCAGAAAATAATATTCATCAAATCCATTAATACCATTGGAGAATTTCTCCAACCAAAAAATATAAACATAGTTTAATATAAACCGTATCAACTACATAAATCTGTATGTGGTGTATTTGAAGGCACAACATGCAACTAGTTATAACTTGGACTCAAATAGATCATAGAGAAAACCCTCACTCCTCTATGTTGGTTGAAGATGTCTTATATATGAATTAAAGGATACATGATATTCACCATTAACAATCTTCATTTTCAGTAATCCATGAAAATACTTAGGCTTCCATTTGAGTTCATTGAAAAAAGGACCAGTTACCCTATGGAGAATTATTGGGATGTATAAAAACCTTATATTCTAAGTCCTCTTGATTCTTATTGACCTTCTAAAACTCATTAGTAACTATCCTATAAGGAGTAATGGATACAAGAGTAACTCCTGGCACCAACATGATAGTGAATTCTACCTATATGTTAAGTGGTTTTGATGAAAATTATTTATGGAAAAAATCCCTAAAATAATCGACTACATGATGGAATTTATCCAGATGTAATCCCAAATCCCCCATATAATGGCTATAAATCCATGTGGCCACTCCACCTAGCCCAAGATTCTCTAGTCCAACTCTTCCATCCTAGACATCTCCCTCACCCTTGTGAATATAAGTACAACCCTATGGTGATGTGAATGACACCCTATGATGACAACAATCCATACATGTGTGATATGGTACCAACCAATCCATCCTGTTAATGACATAAAAACTAGTCATCTTATGAATGAAGATATCCTATAAAAATTATGGTTTCTTTCCTCAGGTTGGAATTTATTTCACTATATTACACTCTTTCAATGTATACCAAAAAGAGTGTCAACTGTTATAACAAAACAATACTAAAAAATATCATTCCCATGTATTTCCTGTATTGATGTAGAGATAATGTTGTAGGAATAACTCATATCAAGTAAGGAATAGACTATAGTTGAGGCTAATATAATAGTACATTTAATATTTGATTCCCCAACCACGATCTCCTATAGAAGAGGTTATACTAAATACATTTGGTCTGATCCAAAGCCCTGTGCTACAACCTGATGACCCTGAGTAGGTATGATCTACTAACACTGCATATCTGAAGCCTATAAGACATGGAATCATCCTCCTCATTCTCATGTATAGAAGGTAGTACCCTATATATCATATTGGATATGTTCTAAAGATCCTAATCCTAAAGGAGGAGTTGATATATATCCTCTCCCATATGGAACAAAAGTGTAGGTCATACAAAAATGATGAATATTACCCAATCTACAACATCCTCATCAATAAATAGGGTCTCTGAGACACTGGGTATTCTTATTTCCATTCTCCCAATACTGGTAAAAAAACCACATAACTCTTAGTGGTTGTTACATGGATATCATTGCTCATGCCCACAGTCTCAAAGAATAAAATTCAACTTCTAGTCAAACCACTAATTTGTCGCAGTTCTAAACCTCCCTGGATCTCAATGTATTCCAACTGCCGATTTCTATCTATTATAAATACCTATTTCACAATATCATATATGTTGATCAACATGAAAACATTTACCTTTGAATGAATAAGATTCCTAAAATCATCCAAAAATTACCTCTCTTTAGCTGGCTCATCAATAGTATAAATTGGAACAAATAATTAAAGATCTGTAAAATGAGAAGAGTAGTCTATTATTGTCATAGAATCAATCTATTGTTTCACTAACTCCCTATAATAATCATCCATCAGGGTCTTATAAAACAAATAATCAATTATGTGCAATTGGAAATCCCTACAAATCACTTCCTGATACTGAACTTCCTTGTTCAAAATATCCCACCAATATTTGGTGGATCCTTAAAGATTATTAGTTTCAAGATTAAATATCCTCTAAAGAGGTGTCTTGATATTCTTGATGATGGATATAGTAGTATCAATACATAACTCTACACTCATGGTCTTCCATCCCTGGAAAACGTTTTTGGATGCTGTTGTTGAATATCCCATGTAAGCTCACCCATAGAATCGATAGGTCCCATAGTTTATTGTATAGTTTGCATAAGTCGCATAAACTCTCATAGAAACCAAAAATCATCATCTATATCTAGAATATTATATGGAGACACATGTTTAACTACTGAAAATTTCATTGGTTCCTCTGGGTGAACTACCTCCAGAACATGGTCCTCGCCACCCTCATAGAGAATGACTAGAGGACGTCATGGTGGGATATCAATAAAAATTCAGAATTCATTACTCAAAATATGATAGATGATATAAAATATCATTGATACATGAATAGGATAGGTATAATCATTCATATTTAATAGTAACACCCCTTTTTCTACTCAAAAATCCAGGTCTGGGTAAGAGGATCAATTCTACAGAACAAAAGAGACACAACATACATCGCACTACCTAGGTTAGGTTTGGATCATCCTCTATCTTTTTAGACCAAGGTCCCAGTATAATGGATTTCAATTAAAATTTATAGAGTAAAACCACTTAAAAAAATTAGAATCCCTATTTAATGGTAAAAATTTCATTTTAGAATCAATTTTCATTTAACTTGATTATTTTTTATATATAATTTTTTATTTTAATTATTGAAGTATATAAATCAACAATACTATTTTAAGAGAGATCATAAAAATTATAAACTACATTTTGGCATCCATATATTCCCAACCAATCACTTATAAATTCCTTGAATTATGGGTTATCACAATTCTTGGACAAAGAAATAAGAACCAAAACATATTGTATGCAATGAAAGCAATAAATAAACATGGAATAGAATAATTCATGAAATATAAATCCTATAAGGTTATTTAAATGATACATGATCATGATTACTTTCCATATTGGGAAAATTATAAATTATAATATCTAATAATAATATTAAACATCACACATCATGTGCATCACCCAACAGTGGAATCAAATCAACTGTAATAATAAAAATATTGAACAACATGTCCCATACCAAGAAATTTTGACATACCCTATACATTGGTTATATTCTTTTTGCAGCAACTAATTACCAAATTCTCATATATTCCTTTTATTATATTTACTATTCCTAAAAATATGAAAAAAGAAATGAAATTTGTACGAATACCACTTTGCGATGTAGTAACCTAGATGTCACTTAAATGGTTCCCCGATATGGCAGGCCACATGACTTCAAGATCACCTCCCCACTCATAAGATGTTTTCGACTAACATTAACGATATAATGTAATACCATGGGTATGTTATACCCTCATGATTCTACTGGGTCTGTGGTGTAAGAGATAGGTAAATTTAGGACAGTTTATAAATAAATGAAAAATTATAGTTGAAGATAATGCATACAAATGGAATAAATAACTAATGTTATAAATATCTAGAATCACATTTAAAATGATTTAATTTCATGTGTATAATAAAAATGAATTAGAAAGCATGTTATAAAATACATGTATCAAAAATATAAAAGCCTGATAAGTCTATGTACAATAACATCACAATCTATAGCTATGTCTGGTTCTAACCTATTTCAATGCTATTACAAAATCATGTATGAACCACTAGGACATTTCCCATGTCCCCACCTACATCTACATAATATTATAGGTAACATCAATGTCCTGGATAGGGTGTGAAATAAACATAGTAGGCCACAACCAATGGTGTCTATGAATATCTAGTCAGTGAATATAATGTGGTTGTGTAACGATATAATGATAAGTAGTACCAATGATTTAAATGGTTGAATCTAGTTCAATAAGGACCATGGAATGAAACTACTTTCTTCAACCTAAAATTTAGAATCTATGAATAAGTAGCCATGTGTTTACAATTATATGGATTTTATAAATAGTGGCGACTTCATCCATATATGTTTCAATTACTACTAGCATGGACCCAAGGTGTAACTTATAAATTCATAATTTGTAGCATAAGTCTAATGAGTACCAATAGATTCCATGCATAGTATCACGATTGTAGGGTCACCATGAAAAAATCCTAGTAGTAAGGGTATTCATGCCTGTATATCATATCATGAAAGGGTATCTATGATAATATGTAATTACAATGTTATCATTCTTGAATGATATCAGTGAGGATCATTATGCCTATACATAACAGTAATAGTATTCATACTTGTATGTAATAACCGGGTCTCCATTCCAGAATCAAACATTTAAGGGTTTACATGCGCATATCATAGTAATAGGGCATCAGGCACTAGTATCATAGTCCTTAAGGGCCTCCAATCCCATATCACAATAGAGGGTAACCATGACCATTCATTGTTATTATTATTGTCCCCAATGACCATATAGAAAATTATAAGGGGCCACATTCCCTTTTACATATATATCCCTGATAGAAGGGAACCCATGCCCATATAATATTTATCATCATGGCCACCATACCCATCATCATAAAAGTGATAAATTATTATTAGCTTTTATATGATCCAGTTTATTGTTTATATTTCCTTAGTATTTCCGATTATAAAGGGAATAACATTTTTTCAATTTTGTCAAGTGATGTGGTCATACCACTCACTTTCCATTTAATTCAATATAGTCTTGTAAGTGTTATAGCCATGATACACCAATAAAATCATTCAAAAAAAATTATGATATCACCATTTAGATGAAAATATATAAACAACAATGTGTGTTTTCTCTATATGACCATGAAACAAAAGTAGAAATGTAAAGGGAACACCCAAATGGGTGGATCACATTGAGGTTGATGACCTCAATTATGTCTTGGGTTCTAATATGTTAATTATGTTCCATAACATGGAAACTAATTTAATTTAGATTCAATTTTGGGGAAATTCATGTTGAAACCAGTGTGAATTGCAATGGCACATATTATAGGGTATAGAAATTAAGGGAGAAATTGTGTACCACCTACCTTAGGAATATATAGGACCAATCATCTAGTACATGCTTTTGGTTTGATCAAAATTAAATTAAATTTGAAAAATAGATGTACACCCTAAAAAGTGGTTATATGATCCTTCACATAAATAACTCTGTTGAGAGGAAGGAAAATGACTAAAGGTTAAATATTAATAGAAACGTACAGTAACATATCAAACAAGTTGATTGAAATTTGAATTCGAGTTCAGATGAAGATGTTATCATTGAACCTAGCATAGAGGGCTTGAGGAGCTCAAATGGGATGAAAAAGGATTAAGTCTATTGGAATGAAGAAATTATAAACATGATTTATGTTTTAAATAATTTAAGGGAAAATAGAAATTTCACCCCAAAATAATGGGGCATATAGTTGGTTGAACATATGGCTAACCCAAGCACTAACCATGAAAAAAACTATCTGAAAAGAGTATGTGTAGAGTTTATGTGGAATATTTTCAAAACCATGTTTATGCCTTTTCATTTACTACTATAAAAAATTATAAAGATCCACGAATGTGTGTGTGGCCCGAGGTGAATGTTTAGGGAAAACCATACACCCTATTCTACTCCATGAAATTTCTATACATTTAGGAGAAACTATGTGGGCTAGGTAGTAAAATTTATATTAACCACACTTCCCACATCATTCCTTTACCAGCTGAGGATCTGTGCACTGAACAAGTCATGTACACCTCTGTTTCCTCTATTTCCTTACTGGGAATTAATTTAATCCAAAACAAAATATTTAAACTATAAATTAAGGTATCAGCACCACATATAAAACTAGGTTTATAAAAATAATATGTTATTGATATTTTTATTTATGTAAACAAGTATTCTAGTAAATATTTTATACATTTTTTATTAGGATATGAGGATGAGGAAGTGGAATTGACCACCATCATTGCGAGCATTAAAATATTGACTCTCACCTAGACATGTATCCCACATACAACCAATACTATGGTTCTTCATTCACTATCCTTATGTCACCGCCTTTTATTTATGTGAATAAAATAAGGGTGAGGGGATCCATGGAGGGTAATCTAATTAGGGTCAGCGTGGTGTCAATTACGGCGGCAGTAATCTCTATGTCTGGGCTAGTTGGGGTTCTAGTGGATGACAGGATGACAGTAGAGGTGATGGGGCTTATGATCAGGATGATAAACAATATTTTGGGGTGGATTATTTTGGGGGTGTTCTCTCTTATATGGGTTCTCAGTTTCACCTACACATCGACCCTTGAAGAAGATGAGGAGTTGTGTCTTTTCCAATCATCCACCATCAAATCGAAACTAGATATCGACAAATTTCATTGTATTTATAACTCATTTTATTCACACTAGTTGACTTATAAATCACTCTCTATGTGCGTGTGTATTGGTTAATAAAAAAGAACCTTTTTTGTTAAATAGGATTTAGAATCAGTATGTGATTTAATTTAATTTGATTAATGCATAGAGGGGTAGTGAAGTTTCCTATTATATCCATTACTTTTTAATGAATTGAACTAGTTTCAAGGAATACTTGTATGGTTTGGTATCTATTTTACTTATTATCATGAATGAGATTAAACTGTGAAATTATACATTATTTTTATGGTTAATAGACATTAATAAGTGTTATGATACTTATTATATACAAATAAAATGTTTGTTATTTAAATATTTGGAATATTTCGTTTTAAATTTATAAATTTTACATTTTTAAACATTCCATTTTAAATGAATATTTAAAATAAAACATTATTAATTTTAATTAAAAGTTATTTTTTTATCATTGTTCATATTTTAAAAAATAATTCATTTTTAGTGATGAATTTTTGGTTAAATTAATAGCAATTAGGTAATATGTTGTTTTCATGTGTTTGGAATCATATATTTTAATATTCTACAATGGTACAATTTGAATTACTTGATTTATTTTTTTCTATGGTTTCTTTTATTTGTGACTTTATTTTTTTATTAATTTTATAAGTGATTGAGTTGTTCGGTTGTGTGTGTTTTGAAGTTAAAATTTTAGAATTACAAATTAAGTGGAAGGATAGCATTGATTTTAGGTAATATGTGTGACATATATTTATGAATGGTATATATAATATTAATTAGTTATACATGGTTTCTTTGGTTTCAAGTTCCTTGTACTATTTTTGTCTGGTGTTTATTTTTTATTTTATCTAATTTTGTTGGATTTTTTGTGTATAAAAGGAAACGAGAAGTATATTTGTTGATAGATGACTAACTTAATGGTCAATTTTATTGAATTATATTTATTTAGGATTAAACCATGAGTATTTTAAATTCAATAGATTATTTAGAAGTTATTCTACAATTTCATGATGAGAATTATATATTTTTTATAGGTGTTTCTGGATTTTATTGGAATTCTTAGTGATAATGATGATTTGGTTAGTAAATTGTTAAAATATCATTCATTTTGAATTTTTATTATTCAAATGTATCATTATATATGTATATTGATCATAAAAAAAGAATACTTAAAAGTAACTTCCTGGTAGAACTGCAAACAATTTTTAAAATTATTTATTTGAGTTTTGTGTAAATAGTTTCAAATATATCCACAAATAATTCAAATAATATATAAAAATTGATTAAAAACAATAAAGACAACGAATTATAAAGAGTTTTAAAACCACATGTATATATTTTTTAACTTTTTTAATAAAAGTTTTAAAAAAAATTAAATGAACATTTAAAATTATTTACAATTAGTGTTGTAAAATATTTTTATAATTGTTTTAAACATTTTGAGATCAATTAAGAATCTATTTAAAAACTAGAAATACTTTAAAAACAATTATCCAATTATAAATAACCCATAAACATAATAAAAATTGCCTTTAATTTATTTTGATATTTTTATTTTGAGTAATTTTTCTCAGTTTATATTATTTTTATTCATTTCAATTCAATTCAATTTCATTCTATTGGGGATTGATCTATTTAGTTCACTTTTAATTCATTCTTGGAAATTTCAGTTGAGTATAATTCATTTAAATTTTATTTTAGCCATACCATGTATTTTTTTAGAAATTTTATATCTATTTGGATCACTACATACTGATTTAGTATAATTTGGGATTAATCATATCAGTTAAATTAAGTTTCAGACAATATTTCATTGATTCAACCAGTTAATTAATGTTTTATTGGGGATTTTAGTTTAATAGGATTCAATTAAATTTTTATTAATTCATCTATACAAATTTTAAGAGTGGAAGGTTTATTTGGGTTGATTCATTTTTGTTGGTACCTAAATAAAAATAGTTATACATTAAAAATATATGTTCTTTCCCATGCTTCGATATAGTAGTTTTCCCAAAACATTGGACATGATATGTATACTCATTTTTTATTTGATTTTTATGATTCTTTTAAATGAAAATTAAATATATAATTTTTTTTTAAAAAAATCATATTAAATTTAATGAAACATATAATTTTGAATAATACCGTAAAATCATTATTCTACTAATAAGTAATCATTTTTAGGTACTCTATTACTAGAAACTAATTGAGGGTCTGTACACCCTTTAAATCTATTCCATCTCTAATATCCCAACCATTATATAACTCTTGATTATTTAATATCCATATCTCACTCAATTCCATTACTGATGTACCCCAAACAACAAAATCATCCAGAAAATTATAATAAGGATTATACCAAAAATATTTATTCATATAAATATAAAAAAAATATAAAATTCCTTATAATACATTTTTATCCATATATGAGCCTATACATATCCTTTTTATCATTTTGATGATGTTTCCAATAAATTGGTTTCATGGAAATTATTTAATAGTATTTGGAAGTTGAAACTATAAGGACCCTACATTCTATCCTAGTTTTAACAATCATTTGATTATCTTCATTATATTTGACCATTAGCTATATCTAGTAGTTTCATGCTTCATGCATGTCAGTACACTCATTCCAACTAGTAGTGGTATATCCAAATTCTAAGAATAAATGAAAAATATTAATTTAATACATGTTATAATGAAAATAAATTATTCTTACAAATTTTATTATAGTGGTATATATATACCTAATACAAGATGATCACTGGACATGGATGAATCCATGGGATGTGATGGATTGAATGTAGGTTCCAGGCATATTTGAAGCATGCGATGGGTGGTTCCCGACATTGGTTTTTATTATAATTGATGACCAATATAAGATATACATTATTATAAATGTTGTGATCTACATAATTCGATCAACGAGATGATACAATCATAATCACATTGGAACTAGATAGAGGATTAACATATATAAGTTATAATTAATTTAATTAAATAAAGATTTATCTTTTTTTGGAATTATTTATTCATTTATGAATCTAGTGAAAAATATATGGTCCACTTTCATTGCGTTATAGAAACCAAGTGTATATTTTCTCTACCAGTGATCTACACATTTTCCACAAATCTCCAAACATCACTGATGGAATTATCGGGTGCTAGCACGACTGATCCTTGAACTTCTGTTGTCAACCATTGATCACTTCAAGAACATCTTCTAAAGAATCCTCCAACATCCGGTGGATGAGGATTACTCTTCTTTCATGGGAGTGTTATTGGAGAAGGGATCTCTTTAGGATATATGGGATTCATTAAATATATTTTTCACAACCAAGACAAATGAATTTTCTATCTTGAGAAAATAACATAATTGGGTATTTATATTTATAGGCTTACTATAAAATAATTCCACAAGGTCCCTTGATTATTTATTTAATCCTTGAAAAACCCCACGTAAAAAATTAAAAAATATAATATAATTTTTCAACATGCACTTATATTGTGAATTAAAATTAAAAATTATTTAATTAAATAATATTCAATATTTATTATTTCTCACACGACCATTAATCTCTTTCCACCATTCCACCATAATATTTAATGGGCCTTGATTAATTTTTTTTATTTATTAAATAAATATCACTGTATTATTCTCAAATAAATAAATAAATATTATATTCACTAAAAAGGAAATATATATTTATTAAAAATTCCATTCATAATATATTTTATCGAATAACTAGTCACAAAATAATTGAAATCATGCATATTTGAATAATTATTAATCCATGTGCGAGAATAATATTTATTCAAACTAGTAAATAATAAATAAAAATATATAATTTAACTGATATTTTTAGTACACTTAGAGTGTGACCCTCAATGCCTCCTTCTCAGTGGAATTAGGTAAAGTTTCAAATTGTCTGAGGTTAGCATTTGGATGCATGCCAAGGAACTTATTTAAAAATTAGATAATGTCACAATGAAATGTAACCATATGTGGATGCTTACTATTTAATATAATACCTTTATCATGATATATCATATCAAGTAGGTTGGGTGCTGGTTCTATGAAGCTATGTTCTCGATGCCTATTTATTTGAATTTAATAAAATAGAATGAACCTATAGAACACCATGGACACAGATTAATTTAGGATATATCATTTCTATAAAAGGGAATGATATATCGATTTTGGTTTAAGAAAAATGGGGAAAATCCTTTCTCCCATTATTCATTAATGGTACTTTAATCAAGATGCAACAGACTTATTCTAATTCTCCCTGAATATTTTTCATCACATTTTTCATAAATACACAAAAGAATATGTCTTATAGAAATTATTTATAAAAATATTAGATTATAAGGACACACATGTTTGTAGATTAGAACATCCAATGAAACATATAAATTTTTATTTCATAATGGTGAGTCTCATTCCCATAATATTCTAGTATATATTACCGAGGGAGTAAACCATGAGAAGGTGAACCAATTACCTATGAGTCTCCACCCTTGATATCCTATATCATTTTTTTCCATCAAATGATATCATCCATTTTTAGAACATATATTCAAGAATAGTGTCATAGCACTTCTAGGTTCTCATCATAATGGGTAATTACTATGAACTTTCAGTGTGAAAGTAACTGTAAGGACATTATGACATACTATGTGACACCCAAGAATAATCATTATGTGATATTTAGATTATTAATATTCAATCACATTAATACACTTTTATAATAAATTATCTAGAAGATTGTTCTAGGGAACCAACTTAAAAAGACTCCCACTTCTAATAGAGCCAACTGCTAACAACATTGAGTCTGATAGCTCTCACATGATTCTCTTTATTCAGTAATGATATTCATTTAATAAAGTTTTCATCAACATTCTCTTCTATGAGTACTCTACTCACTAAAACTTCACCCCTCTGATAGAAATCACTTAATATGTGATACTTATGGAGTATATGCTTTGTATGTTGTTGTGACCATGGATCTTTTGCAAGATCACCATTGTAGTATTATCATAATAAAATGTGATGTGATCTTTACTATTTTCTTTCACATCATGATATTGGGAAAACATCCAAATCAAAATAGATTCCTTGGATACATCATAAGACACTATATACTCAAAATCTGACGTAGAATCAATGAAAACTAGCTGCTTTAAACTCTTCTAGATCACAACTCCTGTGTTGAGATAGAAAAAATATCCTTATTTCCACTTTAGATCATTCTCATCTGCCTAAAAACTAGAATCAGTATAACCTCTGATGACCAGCTCCTCATCTTCTCCATATACAAGGAACATAACCTTAGTTCTTCTCAGATACTTAAGAATATCCTTATTAATAGACCAATTCTATTCTTCAATATCTTCTTGATATATTCCTATGATTTTCAATGCATAGTTTGAATCATCTCTAGTATGTAACATGGAATACCAGATTTGTCATATAGACGATGTGTATGGGATCTTAATCATTGTCTCTTTCTCATGTTGTTTCTAAGGTCCCATTTTCTTAGAAAGATGAAATCCACATGACCCTGGATCCATTCCCTCTTGAATTATTCTCTAATAAATCACATTAGTATCTGGTCAATATATTTACTTTGACTTAGTCCATAAAGCATCTTGGATATATCATGAATGATATGGATCCCTAGAGTATAAAGTACTTCTCCTAAGTCCTTAATTTAGAATCACTTGTTCAACTAGTACTTATCTAACTTTAAGATTGTTGTGTCATTTCCATTGAGTAATATGTAATCAAAATATAATAATATGATAATGAATCCATTTACACTAAAAAAAATTTAAAAACATAGATCACATTCATTCTTAATGAATCCAAATTCTTATATGGAATCATTAAATCAAATTTTCCATGACCAAGATTATTTCATTTGTCTATAAATGGATCACTGAAACTGGAAAATATTTTTGGGATCACCAGCTGTCAAAAATCCTTAATTTCTATAATATAAACATCTTTATAAAGGTTCAAATTAAAGAATAATATTTTTACATCCATCTTAAAAATATCATTGTCATTGTAAGCTTCAATATCAAGTATAATTCTGATTGATTTAAACATAGAAACTGGTGAAAAGGATTCAACATTTCTAATTCCATAATGATGTGAAAACCATTTATCCTCTAGCCTTGCATTATAGGCATTTAACTCACCTTTAATGTATCATTTCCTTTTAAATACCCATTTAGACACAACAATATTTACATCAACTGGCGCATCAACCAGAACCCAAACATGGTTCTGATACATGGAATCCAATTCAGACTTCCGGGATTTTTCAATTTTTTAGCTTATGATCTCTTTAGTTCCACATTTTAGGACATAGGTTCATCAGTGTCACTCAATAATTAATCAATATCATCAGTTACTAGAAAACAACATCTCTCTATCTCTCTTAACACTCTTAAAAACCTATATAGTACTTGTGTTTCAGGAACTACTTCTTCCAATGGAAAAATGGAATATTTTCCAATACCAACTCTTGTGTATCTTAAGGATAAAAGAAGTCAATATTTCTTCCACTATCATTTTTTTATATTTTTCTGCCTCTCAATAAAGATGAATTGTATGGAAGAAATCAATTTACTATTTGAGGGGTTATACAGGTAGTATTCCTTTTTCCATGGGATATCCTATAAAGATACACTACATTCCGTGAGGTGCTAGTTTATTTCCTGATAAGTCCATAACAAATCCCTCATAACCCCATAGAGATATATGTGACGTATTGGTTTTCTTTACACTCCATATATAGAAGGTAATTCTATTTTATGATTTATAAGGTACTCATTTTTATGTGTATGATGTAGTTTGTAATACATATCCCTAATAGGATTGTGGAAGATTTTCATGATTCATTATCCACATTACCATGTACAATAAGGTATAGTTCATCCTTTCACTAACACTATTCGATTGTGGTGTATATGTTGGATTGAGTTGAAACAAAATCCCAATCTCCCATAGAATTTCGATAAACACTTTGTGAAGATATTATCCACCTTGATCTAATCAAATATTATTTTTCTTCTTACCAAGTGAATTCTTCACATCACTCTTGAATTCATTGAATTTCTTTAAGGTATTGAACTTATACCTCAGAAATTAGATATATCCATAACTACTAGTCATTAGTAAAAGTTATTAAGTAAGAATATCCACCTCAGTTTCTATAGAAAATGGTCCATAGACATCAGTGTGTACAAATACTAGATTCCCTAGGCCCCATTCACCCTATACACCAAATGGTAGTTTATTAATTTTTTCTTGTAAACAAGCATGAAATTTTCAAGTGTTTTTAGTTTAGAAGATTCTAAATAACAACCTTGAGATAGATTTTCCAGACTATACTCATTAACATGACCAGGATAGTGATGCTAAATATAGGTGTAATATAAGTTGTGTGAACATGAATCGTTGTCAAATCCCATCGCATGGGATTTGTAATTTAATCCATAATGACAGTTATTTAAATGTTCCATACTATAAAATACAGTGTCCTTATAAATGAAACAAATTTTATTTCCTAACATGAAAATAAATACATTTTAATCTAGGAATGAATCAAAAATTATGTTCTCGGTATATATAGATACATAATTAAAATATTTCAAACCCAAAATCACTCCCATTGGGAATGAAAGGTGGTATTCATAAATGGATATATCATCCATGCAAGCACCATTAACACCTCTCAGATCTACCCCTCCACAATAAATCATTCAGAATTAATTGGGTTTCTGTATATGGATACAAATATGAGGACCAAAGGATTTATCTAAAACCCAAATTGTGGATAATAAAGGATTTCACTTGATAACAAACACACATTTTGATGACATTTGATTTTGGGTGCAGATCCTCTTCCAGTGGCCTGGCTTACCACATGAAAAATATAATGCCAACTTTTCTTTTATATGTTCCCATATATTCTTGTTCTTGGAATGATGGTGATCAGGATCTGAAGACTATTTGTAAGTCTTGGGACTCTTTTCATTGTTCTTTATTTTTCTTATTCACCATAAGGCCTATAGGATTATCATTCCACGTGTACTTATCCACTTGGTGAATCAAAGTAACAAGTTTTGAAATACAATTCACATTATTCCTCATATTTTAATTAACAATAAAATTTGATAATAAAGTGGAATGTGATGAAAGTATGAAATCTAAATGGAAATAATTTAGGAATTTAATCCCTATGATGTCCAAGTGTTCAATGCATCCAATAAGATTGAATATATGAGGCCCAGCTCGCATAGACTCTCCAAGCATAGTTGTGAATAATGAATTGGAGATATCGTACCTATATTGTCTCACCTTATCTTGAGAGAGATCCCACATGTGATATATAATGCTATATGCATTCATATCCTCATGTTTTTTCAAAATCAAAGTGGACATTAATGATAAAATAAATCACTAAACATCTGTAACATCATTCAGAAGTTTCTCGTAGAGAGATAAATCTTCATCACTTGCCTCATTACTAGGAGATTCTAGAAATGGTTATTCTATAAAATACAATTTCTATCCATGGTGAAGGATTACACATATACACCTTTTAAACTCTTAGAAATATGTTCTGGTGAGAGGGTTATCCTTATCATCTATGGATCGTAATAATATTTATGGTGTCATCTTATTTCTATTTAATTAAAATTTGATAAGAATAATTTCAATAAATTATCAAATAATATTAAAAAAAATAAATATTATATTTATCATTATAAAACTATTTTATCGAAACATAATAGGCCTCACTATTGTCTTCAGAATATCTTGTGGCATAGACATCCTAGTTGGAAGGATCCATATTCTCAATCTCATTATCCCAACATTGGTTGGTCAAGAAACATGAATGTTTTTATGTAGGCATTCCAAAATCCTACTTCACTAACTCGCAGTTCATTGATCTATTGAGTGGACTCCCTAATCTTGAAATCATTCATTTAGATTTCCTCAAATTTTTCCTCTTAGTTACATTATGGCTTGCTTTTGAAGTAAACCATTGATGTGACCCAATTCATGTAAACCAAAAATATCAAGTTAAAATTCCCAGATAATTAAAAGCACACCAAATTTTTCTAGTTAGGGACATTGAACTATGGTTTGATATTAATTGAAGTAATGGGATGCATTACCAACTTAATATTTTATTGAAGTGTTTTTTCCCTTTTATTCATAAAATTTAGATTATTATATGTATCACATGATTTTTATATTAAGTATATTTATATAAGTGATTAAAAATGTCTTAGATAATATTTATGCATAAATTAATTTATTTTAGTTCTATTATGTATTACAATTAATTTAATTAATTATGTGATCACGACAAAATATCCATAATGAATTAATAATGAAACCTAAGAGAAATAAAATAATAATGGTTATAATCATGACATTTTACTAGTGGTTTGTTTTTTTGGTGGATGATAAACTAATTCTTAACCTAGGGGAAAAAACATGACCCAATTAGGGTTAATGTTAAAGCTTTCCACCTGTCCACCTATTCATCTCCTTGGATTGGTTTCATCTCGGCTATGAACTTAAACCACCACCACTAACTTAGGAGCTCCATCCATTACATAAGTTTTTACTCACACACAGGTGAGGGGGAAAATGTATAAATAATAGAAAACATGAGAACACATTCCTTACATAATGAAAGGAGAGAAGGAACACATTCCAAAAATTTAATGTAATAATAATATAAAGTAAACCAATCACATACAAGGGCCTGGTCTAGCTCATCTTCATCCACATGCATGCAACAAATTAAAAATTTATAAAACTATCATTCAGTTCTTAATTGTTATGATTTAAAATAGATTGTGCTCAAAAAAATTATTTATCATCTCTAATTAATAAGTTCTTTTATCTTAATTCTAATTTTAATCTCTTTAATATCTTCATCCATTATAATTTAAAAAAAATAAAAAAATTATTTTGGAATTAATTGTCTACATAAATATACCTTGAAGAAAATATGGTGAATACCTACAAGTATCTAACCAACATGTATTATACTCGTATACTTGTTTATTATTTATAAAATATAGCATACTTGACTGATCACATACTTTCATGATGTTTACAAAATGGATGATTACACGAATTACACTACATTTTTTCTACTTCAGCACTCAAGTAAGACAAGTTATTGAATTCTTCTATTTGAAAGAGGTTCACACATGTTCTTTATCATGTTTAATGTCTTTTCCATCCTTCATACTATTTATGATACAATAATTGTTTTTTAATATTACATATTTTCCATGATAAGAAATTTGACCTATAATAAGCATGTTCTGTTTTACCCCATCAACAAGTAAAACATCCTTAGATTTCAATTTTACTATTTCAATCTCTACCATTTCAATTCATATGATTTTAAGGAACTATCATTTCCAAAAGTAATGGGTCATCTATCATGACTTACAACACATTTTAATGGTTTTATATCACCTATCATATGTGAAGAATAACCACCATAAATTATCCATGTTTTTTCCTCTTACTTTCTTTCAAATCCTTCTCAACATCAAAATCTATTTCATCAACCTTCTTTTTTCAGCATTGATTTCTTTTCTATCGTTAGAACCTTATTCTAGAAGGAGTGTCAAGCATCTATTAGCATGATCAAAAAAACAGATTATATATTCCATAAACATTTTCTAAACATTTAAATTCATTATAAGATGGAATGCTTTTAACATCATGAGAATTCAACTTTTCATATATATTTTTGTTAGGAAATTTACTGATTTTTCAATCACTATTTCAGCGATTTTGTACAAACCTTCTTCCTGGTAAAGATATGTTGTGCAAAAAATAATAAATTATGTTCCCATTGATTCCACATCACTATAAATAGCCATCAAATCTAGTTTTTCTATTCATGAAAGATCATTCACAATAGAAACTTTTTTGAGGTTGGTAACTTCTTTCTATTATAACCTGATTAGGATGTGGACCCACTTTTCTTTTGAGTGAATTTTTTAATTTTGTAGAATTGATAGGTTTCTCAATTTATTTCTCCACCAAGTATTTTTCAATTCTTTTTGATGAACCAAAAATTTTAAAGCAATTAGATGGAAAATTATTTTGGGTAAGAGAATATGTAACCTGATTCTCATATTGATCCTTCTTAACATCTTTAGATGTCTGATATTTTACTTCTAAAGCTTTGTTGAAGATTTCATTATTCTTCCTGATGGTTCATTAAGACTCAATAAGTTCTGTTTTCAACTTTTTATCCTATTCTAACATATATTCAAGCTTCTTGTTGAGATCTTTAATCATCTTTCATTGTTCAATATTTCTATGTTTGTAAACAAGAATCACCTAAATGTATTCATCCCCCTCCTGGATGAAATAATATCTCATATAATCAAATTCATCATGATCATTATTCATGAATATAATTTATTTCTTGAGTGTTTTCTTTTTCTCATTACATGATACAATTTCTGTTCTGAGTGGAAACTCTCTATAAGACTCTTCACCACCATATTTTCTATATAAATAATCTATTTTTTTCTAAAATTTTGAAATGATGGTTCTGAATTTTTCTGAACATTCATCCCCATATGAATTGTAGTCAGCTGTGTGTGATTCAAATTTCATAATAAACATAAATATTTTCTCCATTAAACATTTTCTTGAATCTATTTGAATACATTTATTCATTTTCATTTCTATAAGCTTCTTCTATTGAGATTTTTCATTGGAATAATATCAATATTCTCCACCACTCTTCTTAGGGAAGTTCATATAAAAGTGTCTGATTCCACCACAGTCAAAACATTTGAGAGGAGGCTTACCTCCATATATTCCTATTAATCTTCTATAGTTATTTAATATAAGAGACATTAATTTTTTAATTGACTCGTCATCCACTTTATCTTCAGAATCATAATGATCTGCCTTTTAAATATCATCTATTTTCATGTTTCTCATATATTCAAAAACTATTTAATCTTTCATATTGTCTTTAAACATTGGGGATTTCCTAATTTCATAGCAAACCAGAATTTAATTCAATTCAACAAGAGATAAATCATAATTATTTTCTAATGAATAAATTTTAGAATCAAACCTATCTTGAATGTTTGTTATATTTTTATTCACAATTGTAGAATTTCTAAGATATTTCTGAATCCTCTTATGTTGCAAACAATTTCATTTACTCTGTTGAAGTATTCATCAATTATTTCATCATCCCTCATTCTGATGTCTTTATACTTACAACTATATATTTTTATCATTACTTCTATGACATTAATATTCCCTTTAGAAACATTTTCCATCTTTTAAAAAAACATTTTGATATTATGATACCTATATCCTTATGTTAAGCTTATTCTGATAAGGATATAAGGATTTCATTTTTAGCCTTTACATGAACATATATATTTCTATAATTAGAAAACATTATAGGAGAATCATTCTAAATATGTGGAAAACAAATAGTAATAGCATCGACAACTTCCAGGCCAATAGTAAAGAGATTAAGAATCATTCTATATTCCCATCAATAATATTTTTTCCATTCAACATAGGAATTTCTCCATAATTGAATGAATGAATATTATCCATTCTAAGGATTAAACCATGTAACATTCCCTCTGATACCAATTGAAGTTCCAAGGATTTAATAACAACTAATATGGGGGGGTGTCAAATCAAATGTTCACTTTCTATAATTTTTAAAACATATAGAAACATAACCCCTACAAAATGTTAATAATTATATCCTTATCAAACACTAGTAAATACTCATGCATTTAAAGTAGAAAATTAATAAAATCTCAAAAGGTTTACAATGTTATCCTTAGTGTGATAACCTACATCTCTTCCCTATCTACTCCCATGGGTCTATAAAAATACACTATTATGAAGAAGTGAATAAAACTAGTTTCACCACTCGTTAGACAACTTCTATCTACCGATTGAAATGATTACACTAAGTCTCATTAGTTTACAATGTTTTATTACTAAATAATTGATCAAAAAAATATAATAAAAACTTTTGTGAATTTTCTCAACCATATACACATTCTAAATCCTCAATATAATTTATATGAGTCTGATCTTCTCAATATGGTAATGATGGTTCAAAATTTTCTCTTTTATGAAAACATAATACAATTTTTCTTCAATATTATATGAACTTTTCACTTTTAATTCATCAGAACTCTGACTTTTTTGCGTATGTAAAATTCTCAAATGAAAAACTGATTTGAACAAGTATGTATATACAACTTAGAACAAATGGTGGGAAACATGAAAACATTCCTTCTTCGTCAAATATCAAAATATCTAAAACTCATTCACATTTAATCGTCAATCGTTGACTATTAAAAAACCTATTTAATTTATATATGACATATGCATAGTTGAAATTCATTCTTGACTTATTCAACTATATATATCATTCTTAGTATGAAAATAATGGATCTTCGTTTCGATTTTCACATAATGATGGTTTTGATTTCTGTAGATTCTTAGTTTGGATTTTGGAAGAACGTTGGTTCTGATTCTACTGAATGATGGTTCCAAATTTAATATAATGTTAGATCAAATTTTTGAATAATATTGGTTAATATTTTTCTTAGAAAATTGGCTCTGATTTTCACATAAAACAGGTTCTAATTCTTTCAAAAAACTGGCTCTTATTTTCAAAAAACATGGTTCCAATTTTGCTCAAAAAACTCGTTCCAATTTTCTCAGATAAATTATTCTAATTTTCTTAGAATCTTCATCAAAAGTTTTCATAGAAAACTTGTTTTTTATATAAATAATTCTAGTTACAATTTGTGCAAAATACCGGTTTTGATTTTTTCAGAATACTGGTTGTGATTAATGAAGAATGTCGTTTCTAATTTTTGTAGATTATTGGTTTTGAATTTTTTAGAAAAGAGTATAATGAAATTTTTTCTTATTTTTAGTGATTATGATTTCTTAAAAATACCCCACCATTCCAAAGAATTTATTGGTAGTTATCTTGGACCTATTTTTATGATTCCATATTTTAACATGTTTCTATATTTACCATGTATTTTTATGTTATCCTTCTATAACAATCATCATTATTAATATTTTTGATTCTAACCCCTTTTACATCTCATTTTTAATTTTTTTTTCTAACATGTAATACATTCTTCATTTTATATAATTTTTATTCACTTACATAGACTTATAGATCACCCCATTATAAGTATGTCCCCAGGATATCCCGTTCAGTTGTATGTATGATGGAATAATATGAGCATGCTATGGAATTTTTCAATAATGAAGATGCAGTCATAGTTTTTAGTTTCTATATAATGAACCTAATTCCCAAATACACTGGAAAGCTTGATATTTCAGATTGTATCAGGTATAATATTATGTAATAAATTCTGAAATAAGGGTTAATAAAGAGTCAGTTTTTCATAGTTGGTATCAGTGGTAATTTTACTTATTTTTGGGATTGGGAATAAAGAACTATAGAGAAGGTCATAAGGATGATACTAGGTATAACTTCCCCATATTTTGGTAAATTATAGAGTATGTGGTCTATAATAAAATATATACCTATTTATATATTATAAATGGATGTGTCTCTTGCATAGATATGCTAAGGGGTAAAAATATAAAACACTGCATTGAGTTAGATTTGATTGGGATGTGGTGAACGATAATAGGCCTTGCTATAGACCTGGATTGAAACTCCAATGGGATAATGATCGGTAAATTATCAAGCTCACTATGAACCATTATTATGGAAAAAATAATATATACAAGATAAAATGCTAGGAAATAGATAAATGATATCTTAGAATGAAGCCAATTAATTCATAAGTTAAGGAAATACATGTCATTTATAAGTTACCCAATTAATGTTAATTGGATTCCCATTTGAGATTTTAATATTTTAAAATTACCCACCCCAAATTTTCCCTTTACTGTAGTTAATTTTTGGAAATTGAATTAATTGAGTGAACAACCAATGTGACCGAAAATTTTATGACTTCCCAAAATGAGATAGTATATATAATTGAGATTTTCTATGTATAAGTAGTATATCAATTAAATTATAGAAATAATAATTATTAAACAAATAAGTATTAATCTGTAGTATATTCCATTTATTATTTAAAAAAATTTAATTATACCAATAACCATTAAAATTGTTTATTGATAAAGTGATATTTTATAAAACATATGATTGAGTGATTGATAACCCTTTATAGATTTTTTATTTTTGGATAATACTAAAGATTAAATTGATGTTATGTTGAAATATTTTATTCAAAATCATAGATATAAATTTTTAATATTTTTTATTTAATTTTAGTATGATATTTTGAGAAACATATTACATGATAAAATCATTGATTTTTTATTGATTAATGATATTTCATGAATTTTTTTATTTAGTTAAGGTATATATTCCCATTATAATTATTTGAGAATAATGATATTATTTTTTTGTTGGTGTAATATGAAGTCTTTGAGACAACATTTTTGGACAAAACATTCATTAAATTTTGAGGTTATTAGTGTTATATATTTGGGTAATTTGTTTAAGGAATGATCTATGTTAATACTTTGGGATTTTGGTGGTGTTTTGGATATTAATGTGTTAATGTTTATTAATATTCAGTATTATATTTCTTCATAGTAAAAAAATTGGATTTATTAAATACATGAGGTATAACTTTTTTTTGTATTATGTGATCCATTATAATATTATTCTAGTGCTTTAGGTTAAAATAAGAATTCATTATGAGTTATAATCGTTTGGTAAAATAGATGATATTGTAGAGTAAATTTATTATTTGATGAAACATTTTCAATAAATTCTATTTCCTTATATTCCAAGAGGAATTTCTTAAATCGATGAAAGAATATTGAAACGAAAACATTTTCATATTATGATCATTTCTGATGACTTGATGGTCTTTTCACCCATCACATATTTATGTTTTGTGATTATTGACATCCTCCTAGTCATTTTCTATGTTACAATATACTATTTATTTGTTGTTAGGGTTATATTCCATGTATATGTTATCACATACCACTAAAGTTCTGATACTTGGAAACCTAGTTATAAGATGACCTTCACACTTCCTTGTCTCTCATTTCAAGATGATGTATTTTAAACCCTTCTTAACATGCAGATTTTTAATGAAGTTATTTTATATTGTAAATCTATACATTAAAAAGTGCAATTATAAGTTTTGAGGACCAAATTAATTGAATGGGGATATATGTAACACACTCAGTTTTTATATAGGAAAACTATGTTCGATATAAAACATGATTTGTAACACCGAACCCTATCATATAATGATTGTTCAAATATTAATGTTTTTTCCATTACATTAAATTTTTATATATGAATTTTATGATATATATATATTTATATATCCTAATTATATTGATAAATTCTTAGTAAATAGTTGATCAAATTTTGGTATTGATATTTTGTTTTTCAAAATATGTTTTCTTCAAAAATAAATTTATTATTTCATATTATGAAAACAATATTATAATTATCTTATAGAAAATTTATAAATTTTTTGTTAAAATAAGACCTATTTTTTTATTTCAACATATTGAGATAATCATAGGCTAATATTTTGGGATTTTTTGAAAATGTGTTATTTTATCAATAAATAGTGAAAATACTGTTTTAAAGTAAAATTGTAATTTCTCTTGATAAATTATTTAATTTGAATGTAAAAATATTATTTTAATTCGATTTCTAGGTAACATAGGTATTACCTAGTTATATTAAATTAAAAAAATTAAATTTAAATCATCTTTATACAAAATTTTGTTATAAGTTTATTTTTAGGATTAAAAATGCATTTTTCCAATACATTTTTTGAAATGACTAATGTTTCACTATTTTAAATTAATAAAAAAACCAATTGAGAAATGTTAAAATAATACTTTTGTAATATATCAATATTTATTATTTTAAATTAATATAATGAGTATTACTAGTTATAGAGTTGATGAAAAATCATCTTTTCCTTCAAAAATGTATTTTTTATAACCACTCTACAACAAGATTATAAGGTTTATATTAAATTCATAAACATATATAAATTTATTCTGATAATATTTATACAGTATTTGGAAAATAATAATTAATACAATTTAAGAAGGATAACTTAATTTTTGAAAAATATGAATTGTAACAGTAGAAAATATTTATTACCACCGTAAAAGGAAAATAGGATAATTATGGGTAAAAATAATTCAACAAAGACTAGAAAAAAAAGTATCCATGATAGTATGAATATTTATATTTACTTATTATTAAAACTAATATTATATTAATTATTATTTTTACTTTAAAAATGATTAACTAATAAGTTTGATAGATATTTTATTTTTATATGATAAAACAAAATTATAATTTTGAGTAATATGAAAGTTAAATTAAGGCATTACTTTTGATGATTTAATGTGTTTTTCAAAAAATAATTACATTTTAATAAAATATTATAATAAATTATAACTGATAAATTTAATTTTTTTGATAATTTTTATGATACCATATTTAATTTCTATAATTATTAAAAAATAGTTATTATCAAAACACCATCATTTATCAATTAATGTATGTAATATTTTAAAAGATAAAATTAATATATTTAGAAAATTAGTTTTGATAAAATAAATATTATATTAGAAATTATAACATAAAAATTATCCAATGGTGAATCTTTTATAATTTTCTAAGACAGTCGAATTTTCACGTAAAAACTAAATATGGTATAAATATATACTTTATATTATGGCATCATAATGACCAAAAAGCGATATAATAAATGTTATAAAAGGGATAAAATACCAAATATATGTTTAACATTTTAAATAATTTTATTTTAAGTCTATTTTAATAATTTTATAATGTTTTTATGAATCCTCCATAACCTATATTATATTCTACGTTTTTGAATTTATGTTTTTAAGAACATGACTAACTTACAAATTAGTAAGGGTAAAATTTTTGTAATCTCATACTGTGGACTTATAAAACTGTTATAATAAACTCTATATAGAAGAAAATATAGGAAAAACCATGATAATGATTTATGTTTTTATTACATTACTATATAGAGTCCAACACCAACATTTGTGAAATAATAATGTATTCCAAAATCATTTCCTATCGAAACCCACCCAATATACCACTTATCTTAACGTAAAAAAACATACAAAATGTTCTTAATCTTCCCTAACCTCTCTATAGTCCTCCCATGTTTCCCCCAATATATAACAAATATCCCTTATGATTTCGGAATGACACTCTCCAAGAATGGGATTTCTCCCATATCGTTTCCATTCAAGAACCACTTTTTTATATGAATTTTAATTTTAATTTTTACATGTCAAAATATGTTTTTAAATACCCCTTACTATAAATATGATGTATAAATTATTAGATACCCATTTCACTCTCATTAATCCCTCCCATGAACCTTTTTTACACTTGTTACCTTGCCAAAATTTAATAAGGGATTTTCAACTCTCCATTTTATTCATGCATTTCTTTTTTCTTGACTCAAAATTTCCAATTTTTATTATTTGGAAGTGTTTTTATACATTCCTCTAAGTTACCATTTTATGTTTGTGTGATTATATTACCTATTCACTCTCATTAAGTGCTCCCATGAATCTTTATGTACACCTGCTACCATATTGACATTTAGTAAGTGATCTTCTCTCCCCATTTCCATTTGAGAACCACCATTGTACGTAGCATTTTGAATATAAATTGGATATCTTTTAATTTTATTATAATGGTATATGTAATATAAAATTTATTATATAATAATTATATACCATTTTTTCCATCTATTTATATAATTTACCTAATTTGTTTCTATGCCCAAATTTAGAAAGGTATCCTCCCATTCTCCTCTTTATTCATGTTTCTTCATTATCGTATGTCTTTAATATAATATTAATAAAAATAGAATATGATCTCCTATATCAGCAATAGAATAAATTTTATTTATAAAATTTTAGATACCCTTTTATATCTCATTAAATCCTTCCATGAACATTTATACACCCATCTTATATTTCTATGATTTCACCGTGATTTCCCATGCCAAAAAATTATATAGTGAATACCCATAAACATTTCCTGTCATGGGTGATCACCTTCATTCAATTATAATTATTTGATTACATAAATACATGTAGGTATTCCATAGTACTTGATCATTGAATAAAAGTTGGTAATAAATGACTCCATCTTATATGATCTATATGGAAAAATTATGCATGTGAATGAAATGAATGTGACAGGTGTGCCAAGAATTATATAGTGCTCTAACACATTGGGTAATGTTTTAGTATTATGAAACATCTTTAAGGGTAGTAGGTAGTGAACCTAATCAATCATAGTACCTTTTCTATCCCTATTTCTTGGAAGTTTGACTTGAATAATCATTATGAAGTCATGGATTAAGTTATTATTGCATTTCACATGTTGCATTTATGTTATCATTCTATATGATGCTGGAGAGTTAATTTTTAGGATTATCACCACTTTTTGTTACATATATATTTATATTGTCTAATATGTAATATTTTTTCATGATATTCCATCTTTATTACATTATTGGGCTACATTGAAATCCCCATTATTATGTATGTATCTAGGTTATCTCATTCAATTTTACATTTTATGGAATAATTTTAGAATTCTAAGACTGTTTTCAATAAGGGAGATGTATTCCATGTTTTATATTGTTATGTAATGTTCTGAATTCCCAAACTAACTATGATTCAAGATATTCCATGTTGTATTATGTGTAATCTTATTTAATAAATCATAAAATAAAGTGTAATATAGATTTGGGTTGTCATAGTTAGTTCACACATAGAATTAAAATACTATTAAAAGATTTTGAATAATTTCTGACATTAGGTCTCGTTCGGGTGTTGTCTGTACCTAGAATAACTCATAATTTTAAAAACACACCTATGTTTCTACGATTCATTATTCTGTTATTTGACCCATTTTACAGGAATGAACATCATGTAATGATCAGTTTTAGTGTTATAGACATCATTTGGACAAGTTAAATTACTTAGTAGGTCATGTAATCTTTCTTCTTATTCCTTTAGTTTTTGATGAATCAAGAGGTCATCATATTATTTTATATTCATATGGAGAAATAAAAATTTGGGCTAGTTATCTTACATCCATTAGATACTAGGATGCAATGAGATGATAAGCCTATGGACTGTATCAAGGATGTGAAATTTTGATCATGAAATCCTGTGGTAGTATGCATTGATATATGTGTTACCTGTCATGATGTTAAAAAGGTAAAACAAACCATATGAGTTTAGTGGCCATCGTTAAATCGTAGAGCTATTAAGATTGAATCACCAGTCATATATGTGGTAGATTTATAGAGACATTATCAAATAAATCGATTCATTCCAATGCATGGTATGATATTCTAAAGTGGATAAGGTGTTTTGACCTACTATTCAATTATATTAGCCTTTACGCAAGATGTTATGGAGTTCATGGATGTAACATGGGAAGAGTTTCATGTCTGCGCCAAATTTAAATAATTCCTAGTGTTCGTATAGGAGGATAGTTTATCATTATTTCAGTTTAAATATTTCAAAAACATGTTGGTCGCCTCTGAGAACTATGGTTAGTTGTAGATGGGGTGTGTTCTTTTGGATGTGTTCCCTTTCTTATTAAAAGATGACTAGGAAACTCCTAAAGTGAGGATAGTAGTTTCAATAGTTTTATTGTAGAGACCCGTATCCTGACGTACATGGACATTACATTACTTTTGCGGAATACTTAGTACATAAAAAAAACACACACACAAGGATCGTAATAGTTTAGTGTCTTTGGAAACTCGGAACGTAATCTTCTAATCGTGGTGAAAGATCTTCAATATCTCCCATAAAGATCTTCCTTTTTTTACCTAAAAACCTTTCTTTATATCCTGGGGAAAAGAAAACATAAAAGGGTGAGCTCAAATGCTCAGTAAGTGTAAACAAAAGAAATATCAATCACATCATATACATAAGAACATAGCTTTTGGAAATCTTAACCTGCAAAAGAGCTCATAATATCATAACAAGGGATAAATCATAGAAGTGAAAATGAGATCCCCATAATCATAACATGAAACTTGAAACTTTGTGGCATGCACACATAATCATGGAAAATCATTTCTTGTTAGTCATGACTCATTGCCAAGACTATCTTAGTGGACAAAGTCCCTTTCTGAACCGAGTTCACTCCTCGTTTCAGTCCTGTATCACTGAACCGAAATAACCTTCCGTTCCAGCCATGTCTATCTCATGAGATATAAAATCTTTACCCAATGCATTGGAGGGAGATATAGGTCCCACCCATCTCATAATGATACCATTCTTATGTGTGCCACAAAATCATAAATCATACATCATTTCATAACCCATGTAATAAAAAATGGCATTATTAAACAACATGACATCATAAAACCATTCATATAAGATAAAGGAATTCATAAACATAATTCCATCACAACATAGTCAAATCAATGTAAAAATATGGATAGAAACAGAACCCTTTATTATCTTAGATGGAAAATAATTTTGATAAAACACTTGAAATGAATTCTTGAGGAAAATATCCTTTCTTCTTCAAAAACATTTTTCCTTTCATAACATGTCATACGACTTTAAATTAAAAGAAATTGATTAAAAATAAACTTTAAAACTTGTAAAGGAAGATTCTTGGAAATTTTGTTTTAAAAATCCATTCATGCCGTATAAGTTAAAAAAAACATTCTTCGTACTTTTGTAGGAAAAGTCAAAAAGTACCTCGTACGAAAAACGAAAAAAGATTTCTTTCATACTTATTACTAAAAACTCACCGAAGAGTAAAAATGGATTTAAACAATTGTAGGTGGATGGAAATAATATTACATATTGATGAAACATGGATGTGGATGATAAAATACACCCCAGTAAATACTTACGAATAAACAATCTCGGATAAAAATGAGATTGTGATATTTCCCTTACCTTAGGTCTGACTTGCTTTGTAAGTGTCCGAACCTCCTGTATAATGATTTAAATCATGATATTGACTTATTACAGAATCATATTCATTTTTATGATATCATATTATATTACCCGTTCTTTTGTAAATTCCATGTTAAAGAAGCGTTTTGGGTAAAACCGTTTCATTTATCGTAGGGGTTTTGACTTGTTGTTCTTGTCATCATTATTACATATATCATGATTTACTTACTTCCAGAATATAAAATATTATTTATATATCATATATATTCAGTATATATATATATATATAATAGATAGATAAATAAAATGAAAAACACCGTTCATGGAGACGGTAGTCCGTACGTACGCATGAACGCTGTTTTCCTTTCCTTATTGTCTTGAAATGGAAGTAGGTAGATGACATACATATGTATATATATACATAAATCCAGTAGCTTTATAATGTCATATATTTCATTATTATTTCTTATATATACTTTATAATCATTCTTAAATGGTTAACATGGAGAATGAATCTCATCGCGTCGTGGAGACGGTAGTCCGTACGTACGCACGAGCGATGATATCATTTCTATAAATATTGAATTGAATTTGAGTGGATTATACAATATATCAGAATCAATATGATGCTGTAATAACTATGTATAGTTATTCTTTACACCATTATACCCATCCATGTAAGGTGGTGGTGGAAAATAGATTACACCACGGCGTGGAGACGGTATTCCGTACGTACGCACGCGCGGTGATTTCTTTTTCCGTAGGATGGATAGATGGTGAAATAGGGTTGTTTCATACTTATAATAACATATCAGTATATGATTGATACTGATGTTATTACTTCATAATGAAACAACCTAACAAGAAGAAGTGGAAGAAGAAATAAAGATGAAAGAATTGGTAACGGTAATTACCTCTTCTTTGAAGTGCCTCTTTGAGACCTCCTCTTAGGGCACTAGAATTGGTCTTTGAGGAATACCAGAACTTCTAGGATGTTGCTAGGGAAGTGGAGAAGAGATTTTGGCAGGGGTTGTCCGAGCTTGATTGCTCAAATTGGTGTGAGGAGGAGGGGGAGGAGGTGTCCTTTTATAAGGGAGGAGAGGGGCACCTTAGGAATACCTCAAAATATTATTTTATATTAAAGTCAAAATCGGTTTATAATGGTTCCAAAGGGTCTTATTTCTAAGCTAAATTGGGGATGGGTCGAAATCCTATCAACCAATAGGATTTAGACAAGTTTGGGGTATTATTTTAACCTTATCAATTAGATTTAACTCTAAGTTAATTAATTTAACTTTTACCGTGTCTTTTTGTTTTTCTTTCACTATATGGTTAATACACTTACTATAACATGCCAAACGAACCCCAAATTGTTTATTATTAATATATATATCCTTATCTAAGTCATTTGGCCGAACCTTAGATTTTTAGGAATAAAATAACAATTAATAATATAATATTTGATTTAAAAACTATTTTGTGTCAATTTTGACACTATTTGATATATGATTTTTGTGAAAGTCATATCAGAATTATATGTTCGAACCAAGTTGATTAAATCAACACTAATATATCATAGTAACCTAGAAAATTAGTGGAATTCATAAAAAGTCTTAAATTACATTTATTTTGGTATTTATATTATCAAATATGTGAATATTTCATTAATAAGATAATTACTGCATCATCTTTGTGTCATAAATAAATTAAATTATTTGATGTCTAAAAATTACAAATAAAATACCATCATGTAGGAAATCTTTTTAGCTTTCTAATGAATATTTACAATCTAATTTATCTTATGTATAACCCCATATTAAAAATTATGTACTTATTAAACTTTGATTTTAACTATTTTAACCCTTCTTTAAATAAATTAATAATAAATGTCCTAATCTAATCCAAGTGGGCCTAAATGGTCATATTTTATTCCTAAGTTTGTTTCTGGTCGAATTACACTTGTCCAATAGAATTAGGACATGTGTTAGGGTAATATTAATATCATATTTACCCTTAGTTACCCTATTTACTATTAACCGTGGTAAAAAAAAGTAAAAAGTTACTATTCACCAAAAAATTATTTTCATCTCATTGAACCACATTTTAGTCCTTGATATTAACAGTGTCTCTCGGATTTTCGAAATTCCATTCACAGAAGCGGTAAAATTAAGTTTTATGCAAAATTCAGTTTTTAACCTACCACTTAGTAGTTTCACTATTCATCAAAAATTGATGTTTTTCAGAACAATGCCAAAATTTCATCCCAAGCTATATTTCATATTCCGAATTCAAAAATGAAGTCTATTTTACCAAATTCATAACATAAAAGTTGCATTAATTAATTTTATAATTAAATCCCGCTGTTAAAACAAATAGCGTGTTTTTTAAGAAACAATATCTATCAAAAGATTGACACTTGTTTATGTCTAGTTTAAATGTGAAATTACATCCAATGACCAAAATTGTATTAAATTGTAAAAATATATTCTAAATATACTTTAAAACCACTCAAATTAATGATTTATCACTATTAATTATTTCGATTAAAAAAGTTGTTTTTAATTATAATTTAGTAATTTTCACTATTCATCAAAATATGAAAGTTATCCGAAAATCACCAAAATTTAAACCTAAGCTAATTTCGATATTCCGAATCCAAAAATGATGTTCATTTTGAAAAATAAGATTTATAGAATTTTAAAAAGTGGTTATTACTATTCATAACGGGTAGTTTTAATAATATTTTAATAGCATATCGTTGTTTAGTGAAACTCGGTATTGCGTATTACACACGCTATCGAGGAAGGTCGCGATTGCGTGTAATGTAAGGCAAGTCAAGGATGCGTGTTGTGAAAGCTCCTTTTGGTGTAGCGTACAACACAAGACATTAGTGAAATAAAAAAGAATATTTTTCATAAAATCTCGGGCTGTTACATTCTACCCCCCTTAAAATGAATTTCGCCCTCGAAATTCGTCGGGGTTATAAATGGTTTACTATTCGAAAGTTTCTTTAATAGAAACCCACATCGTAAAAGGGAATACCAAAAATTGGCTTTAAAAACTAAAGTATGAAATGTAACGATTACCCAAATAAACTAATCACTGGGTTTCCACATAGGTGAAAATATGGATATGGAATAGAAATCTAACCATCATGTTCTGATGGAGAGTGGTAGAGAACATGGCTATGGAAAAGGCAGTAATCAAAAATCCATAGATTTGTGATGATATAAGGTACCATCTTATTCATCAGGTATAAGATCACTAGGACGACATTTTTGGTTTTCAAGATCATTTCCCTAAAGTTGAAAATTTGAATTAGAATAAATACTTACTTTATTTTGGTACAATCTCACTGTTGTTCGTGCCTTGAACAATTTCCACTTCATCTCTTAAGTAAATGAAGTTGAATTTGTCATTCATGAAGTGTTAGCAGATCATGTGATAGAATGACGGGTCATTCCATCTGTCTCAAACAAAAGATTAGCAAAAATTATATGCATAAGTCGATCTATAGTGAGATTAATCATATATGGTTCCTAAAATGGACTTATACTTCATATATCATACTGCTTAATATAATAAAACTAGTTTCTACTAAACAGGGACTTCCTGTAGGTCAGTGGTAGGCGATAAAGGCCAGTCGCACTTCGGTTGTGGGTTCGATTCCTACAGCCTTGTCCGAAGCGATGGGTTGTCGCCCGTCCTGCAGGTTGTCCCTTTTTCTAAAACTACGTTACCATAAAATCCCATCAACAATATCGAAAATCTTATATCCTTAAACAATACTAACTTATGTCCAACATAATCCAGTCTAATCTTTAGGCTTATACATAATACTGCAGTCCACTCTCATAATATAGTGACATCGATTACCAGAGATTTAATACTGTCGTTGATCCCCACATATCATAAGATATGTCTTGTTGGTCACATTCCAAACATTCAAAGTCCTTAATCGTGTATTCTCTTGAATACCTTAGTGAAAACATGAGTGCAGTTAAAAGTTAACACTTTCCACATACCAAAATCCTCAAAATTATTTATACTCAAACCATGATATCAATTAGTCCTTATATCAATCATGAGCTCATGAATACTATCAAACATTTAATTTTCTCCTTATCCCTTTATTATGCGCATATCATCTAAATTCCAAAAATATCTGAATAACCTTTCATGGATACTAGTAACATTAATCATACACTTTCAAAACACAAGGAAAGACAACAGTGTAACAATCCATAGATGTCTCTTTATTCCAAAATTACACATGATAAACATGTAATCATTCCACTACATTCTCAAACCATTGACCGAGCTTCAAAAATTCTTTCATCTCACATATCATTTGTAGTCTCTTCATCATCATCCACATAAATACTACCCATATGACCATACTGATTCTCTTCATGAGTCTTTCCCTTAGGGCATTTGTTTGCATAATTCCCATACATTCCACATTTAAAACACTTAACCATTTTTGATGTCGTAGCAATACCATTATCCTCATCCATGGTGTTAACCGACCCTTTTCCTTTGCACTTACTTGCTTTGTGTCCTTCTTTTCCACACCCAAAGCATCTTCCAGTTCCCTTGAAACATTCTCCTTGATGCCTCTTCCCACATTATTTACATAGGGGAAATTGAACTTTCTTTCCTCTATGATCATCATGGAACTCCATCTTTCTCTTATTAGTCGAGTCAGGAAACTTACCAAATTTTACTTTATTGATCATGTTGTGAGATTGCTGATTCGGCATAATAATGATGTTTGGACATCCAAATCCCATTTCATTTGGTTGCTCATGAAGAATATCATTCCATTGTCCATCATATCCTCCATTATTGTGAATCATCTTGTTTCCAGCCATTTTCTAAAACCCAAACAGAATAGTGTTAGATGCAAAAATCGTAATAAAGGGGGAGTAACTTAAATATCTATCATCTTTGGTTTAATCTAATATCGTTACCATAGTTCTAGAACTATATCCTATACGTATACTTATCCTTAGGGGCATCCCTAGACATACCTTAGAAATATCTCTAGGGATCTCACTAACGATTTCGCATCCTAGTTTCCAAAGGTTGACTAAACCTTTCCTCTGATACCAACTGTAGAGAGCCGTATCCTGACGTACATGGACATTACATTACTTTTGCGGAATACTTAGTACATAACAAAAACACACACACAAGGATCGTAATAGTTTAGTGTCTTTGGAAACTCGGAACGTAATCTTCTAATCGTGGTGAAAGATCTTCAATATCTCCCATAAAGATCTTCCTTTTTTTTACCTAAAAACCTTTCTTTATATCCTGGGGAAAAGAAAACATAAAAGGGTGAGCTCAAATGCTCAGTAAGTGTAAACAACAGAAATATCAATCACATCATATACATAAGAACATAGCTTTTGGAAATCTTAACCTGCAAAAGAGCTCATAATATCATAACAAGGGATAAATCATAGAAGTGAAAATGAGATCCCCATAATCATAACATGAAACTTGAAACTTTGTGGCATGCACACATAATCATGGAAAATCATTTCTTGTTAGTCATGACTCATTGCCAAGACTATCTTAGTGGACAAAGTCCCTTTCTGAACCGAGTTCACTCCTCGTTTCAGTCATGTATCACTGAACCGAAATAACCTTCCGTTCCAGCCATGTCTATCTCATGAGATATAAAATCTTTACCCAATGCATTGGAGGGAGATATAGGTCCCACCCATCTCATAATGATATCATTCTTATGTGTGCCACAAAATCATAAATCATACATCATTTCATAACCCATGTAATAAAAAATGGTATTCTTAAACAACATGACATCATAAAACCATTCATATAAGATAAAGGAATTCGTAAACATAATTCCATCACAACATAGTCAAATCAATGTAAAAATATGGATAGAAACAGAACCCTTTATTATCTTAGATGGAAAATAATTTTGATAAAACACTTGAAATGAATTCTTGAGGAAAATATCCTTTCTTCTTCAAAAACATTTTTCCTTTCATAACATGTCATAAGACTTTAAATTAAAAGAAATTGATTAAAAATAAACCTGAAAACTTGTAAAGGAAGATTCTTTGAAATTTTGTTTTAAAAATCCATTCATGCCGTATAAGTTAAAAAAAACATTCTTCGTACTTTTGTCGGAAAAGTCAAAAAGTACCTCGTACGAAAAACGAAAAAAGATTCCTTTCATACATATTACTAAAAACTCACCGAAGAGTAAAAATGGATTTAAACAATTGTAGGTGGATGGAAATAATATTACATATTGATGAAACATGGATGTGGATGATAAAATACACCCCAGTAAATACTTACGAATAAACAATCTCGGATAAAAATGAGATTGTGATATTTCCCTTACCTTAGGTCTGACTTGCTTTGTAAGTGTCCGAACCTCCTGTATAATGATTTAAATCATGTTATTGACTTATTACAGAATCATATTCATTTTTATGATATCATATTATATTACCCGTTCTTTTGTAAATTCCATGTTAAAGAAGCGTTTTGGGTAAAACCGTTTCATTTATCGTAGGGGTTTTGACTTGTTGTTCTTATCATCATTATTACATATATCATGATTTACTTACTTCCAGAATATAAAATATGATTTATATATCATATATATTCAGTATATATATATATAATAGATAGATAAATAAAATGAAAAACACCTTTCATGGAGACGGTAGTCCGTACGTACGCATGAACGCTGGTTTCCTTTCCTTATTGTCTTGAAATGGAAGTAGGTAGATGACATACATATGTATATATATACATAAATCCAGTAGCTTTATAATGTCATATATTTCATTATTATTTCTTATATATACTTTATAATCATTCTTAAATGGTTAACATGGAGAATGAATCTCATCGCGTCGTGGAGACGGTAGTCCGTACGTACGCACGAGCGATGATATCATTTCTATAAATATTGAATTGGAGTGGAGTGGATTATACAATATATCAGAATCAATATGATGCTGTAATAACTATGTATAGTTATTCTTTACACCATTATACCCATCCATGTAAGGTGGTGGTGGAAAATAGATTACACCACGGCGTGGAGACGGTATTCCGTACGTACGCACGCGCGGTGATTTCTTTTTCCGTAGGATGGATAGATGGTGAAATAGGGTTGTTTCATACTTATAATAACATATCAGTATATGATTGATACTGATGTTATTACTTCATAATGAAACAACCTAAGAAGAAGAAGTGGAAGAAGAAATAAAGATGAAAGAATTGGTAACGGTAATTACCTCTTCTTTGAAGTGCCTCTTTGAGACCTCCTCTTAGGGCACTAGAATTGGTCTTTGAGGAAGACCATAACCTCTAGGATGTTGCTAGGGAAGTGGAGAAGAGATTTCTGCAGGGGTTGGCCGAGCTTGAGTGCTCAAATTGGTGTGAGGGGGAGGGGGAGGAGGTGTCCTTTTATAAGGGAGGAGAGGGGCACCTTAGGAATACCTCAAAATATTATTTTATATTAAAGTCAAAATCGGTTTATAATGGTTCCAAAGGGTCTTATTTCTAAGATAAAGTGGGGATGGGTCAAAATCCTATCAACCAATAGGATTTAGACAAGTTTGGGGTATTATTTTAACCTTATCAATTAGATTTAACTCTAAGTTAATTAATTTAACTTTTACCGTGTCTTTTTGTTTTTCTTTCACTATATGGTTAATACACTTACTATAACATGCCAAACGAACCCCAAATTGTTTATTATTAATATATATATCCTTATCTAAGTCATTTGGCCGAACCTTAGATTTTTAGGAATAAAATAACAATTAATAATATAATATTTGATTTAAAAACTATTTTGTGTCAATTTTGACACTATTTGATATATGATTTTTGTGAAAGTCATATCAGAATTATATGTTCGAACCAAATTGATTAAATCAACACTAATATATCATAGTAACCTATAAAATTAGTGGAATTCATAAAAAGTCTTAAATTACATTTATTTTGGTATTTATATTATCAATTATGTGAATATTTCATTAATAAGATAATTACTGCATCATCTTTGTGTCATAAATAAATTAAATTATTTGATGTCTAAAAATTACAAATAAAATACCATCATGTAGGAAATCTTTTTATCTTTCTAATGAATATTTACAATCTAATTTATCTTATGTATAACCCCATATTAAAAATGATTTACTTATTAAACTTTGATTTTAACTATTTTAACCCTTCTTTAAATAAATTAATAATAAATGTCCTAATCTAATCCAAGTGGGCCTAAATGGTCATATTTTATTCCTAAGTTTGTTTTTGGTCGAATTACACTTGTCCAATAGAATTAGGACATGTGTTAGGGTAATATTAATATCATATTTACCCTTAGTTACCCTATTTACTATTAACCGTGGTAAAAAAAAGTAAAAAGTTACTATTCACCAAAAAATTATTTTCATCTCATTGAACCACATTTTAGTCCTTGATATTAACCGTGTCTCTCGGATTTTCGAAATTCCATTCACAGAAGCGGTAAAATTAAGTTTTATGCAAAATTCAGTTTTTAACCTACCACTTAGTAGTTTCACTATTCATCAAAAATTGATGTTTTTCAGAACAATGCCAAAATTTCATCCCAAGCTATATTTCATATTCCGAATTCAAAAATGAAGTCTATTTTACCAAATTCATAACATAAAAGTTGCATTAATTAATTTTATAATTAAATCCCGCTGTTAAAACAAATAGCGTGTTTTTTAAGAAACAATATCTATCAAAAGATTGACACTTGTTTATGTCTAGTTTAAATGTGAAATTACATACAATGACCAAAATTGTATTAAATTGTAAAAATATATTCTAAATATACTTTAAAACCACTCAAATTAATGATTTATCACTATTAATTATTTCGATTAAAAAAGTTGTTTTTAATTATAATTTAGTAATTTTCACTATTCATCAAAATATGAAAGTTATCCGAAAATCACCAAAATTTCAACCTAAGCTAATTTCGATATTCCGAATCCAAAAATGAAGTTCATTTTGAAAAATAAGATTTATAGAATTTTAAAAAGTGGTTATTACTATTCATAACGGGTAGTTTTAATAATATTTTAATAGCATATCGTTGTTTAGTGAAACTCGGTATTGCGTATTACACAAGATATCGAGGAAGGTCGTGATTGCGTGTAATGCAAGGCAAGTCAAGGATGCGTGTTGTGCAAGCTCCTTTTGGGGTAGCGTACAACACAAGACATTAGTGAAATAAAAAAGAATATTTTTCATAAAATCTCGGGCTGTTACATTTATAGAACATACACCAAGTATAAAGAACACAACCAAGAAGGACCATTTGGATATTGTCCTTCAGTATTTTGAATTCCCATGGGGCATTCATTTGGAAACATGTCAGTGCTTGTGTGATAACATGATAATGAAATTGTTGACATAGTAAGCAACCTTTGAAAACACCATCAGACAGGTATGGACTTCATTTGTTTTGCTTGAGAGTGCATGGAGTGACATAGGTTGTAAATAAATAATGGTTAGTTAATGATGGTGCATTAGAAGGTGTAGCTGCGTTTTTTTAAAAGAAGTCAATCGATAGTGGATTTAATGATATTCATTCTTGTAGTTAGAAACAATTAGTTGGTGTTGTAATCAACACTTTATTTCTATGTAGGATGAGGGGATTAGACGAATTTTTGTAATAGTAAAATATTATTAAATGTCCCTTCTGAGAGAGTTACTTATTCCCCAAGCTAAATCTTAAAGGTCCATTCTATTTCAATAAATACACCCCATCAATTTTGCATGTCAGTAGTGTGGTTTTTTATCATGGAATGGTTAGTTCAGAGTGACACTTGGGTTCCCATGTAGGATTTTTTTGGATGGAGTCATGGACACCGTAATATTTCTTTTAATTAGAGTTCCAAATAGACATTATTGTGACTCAATCAGTGTTCTAGATGTGTGTGCATCAGTTTTTTACATACTAATAACTTTTAAACATCGATGTATGGTTTTCCTAGAATGAGATCCTTGGAAACTAGTTGATGTTTCTGATGATACCTCAAACATCATTTGGTGTAAGATGAGATCTTTTAATGGTGAAGATCTTGGTTTCCTAGATATAGTATGAATTGATGTTCATGTTTTTGAATTTCATATTAAAATAAGTTATAGGCTTGATATTTTATATAAATCCAATTAACAGATTTAGTGGGAGTGTTCAGATAAAACAAGAGGATCCTTACTATAAGCCATTTCTTTTTTTGTTGTGTTATAATATTCATCTAATCCAGAAAATATTGAGAATATTCAGTCAGTAGTGGATCAACTTATTTTTCTCTTTTTCTATAAGTTTGGTTGATAAGAAATACATCTTGAATATTTTCAGGATGGGGTGAGTGTGTTTCATTTAGTTGTAGATTTTTAGGAAAAATGTCTCAATCGTCCATTAAGGAAAAGCCTTATGTACATAGCATCATTTGTGTTAAGGGAATGTTTTTAGGAAATTATAATAGTAGAGGTATTACTGCCTATAGTTTTCCATTAAATATTATAACTAGGGTGGTAAGTTCCATGATCTTGTAAATGACAAGATATGTTGAGATGATCATATCTCGAGTTAGGTTGGCTGGAGAAAGATCTATCATGAAGTACAGTTTTGATGTGTGAGATTTTTTTATGTTTCAATGGTTGATGTATTGGGTTTAAAAGAGATACTTGGTCATGTGTTGGGTGTTTGTAAACTCAAAGCAAACATTTTTATGAAACTCCATAACCCATGTATTTTAGTTGTTTTTTCATCATTTTCCCCTATGTATCTCAAAGACCTAAATTTAATGGTGGGGAGGTTGTAACATCCCATGTGTCTAGACAAGATGATTTTTTTTAGAGGAACCTAAATTTTTAGTTTGGTGGATGGTCTAAATTGAAAACCAAGAATCCAAATGAAATTCAGAGACTTGGTAACACATAAATGAAATATATTTAATGTTGTTTATAGGCTTGAGAGGAAAATCATGTTTTTATAGAGTTTTAGGAGCATCACAGCATGAAACCTAAAATTTAGAGAAGGATAGAAGGGCACGTGATTTTTCTAAAACTGTGGATCCCATAGAGTGAGATTGTGTTACTCATCCACTGAAGTTGGGGATCTAGTACGGTTTTGTCTCACTATTCAAGAGATTCCTAACAAACATCTACATAGATGAAGGTTGTTTAAAGTGGTAAAATTCAGGGTTTGTGCAAGGTTTCCCAAACCTTTAGTATGAATCATGTGAGCCTCCTTCTTGGGTAGTGTATCAATCACAGTTTTCACATGGTTTGGATAACCATGTGGCCAAAAAATGAACCTCTTTAAATAGGGTAAAGTTACAATTCCTCCTCTAGTATTTAGTTTCCTTTATCATCCTATTATTCTCCTAGTACCAACACACAAAAGAATCTTAGGTGTGTGGGATAACGATTTGTGAGCCTATGACTCATCCTTCCTCTTTTATTTTTTTATATTTTCTCTATATGTTCTTGTCTTGGTGTGACTTAATTCACCAAATTTTGAGAGTGTTCATCTATTTAATAAATTTATCTCAAATCTAAATAAATCAAGACTCAATATTGGATGATTAAATAATCCTATGTGTATTATAAGTAGTTTATATATTTTTCTTCAATATCATGTAGGTTTATAAAGTCCACTACTGTGATGTCTTCTAGTATTTTCATGAACCACCTCATAAATATTAAATTAATTATTTAGAGTTAGAATCCATAAATATATTTACTTATATGTTAAATGAATCCAATGTAGGTTGTGACTGAAACTAGAACCACCCCTTTATGTTGATTTCACTTAATCACTCAAAAATAATTATCTATATCTATATATTTCTTAGACCACCCTTGGGGTGTCTTAATTTAGAACATCAAATAGAATTTTTGGACAATTTTTTATCTTCCTTTAAGGTCTATAAAATAAATATACTTCAGAGTGATTATTATTCGATTTAAGTGATTTTTTTATAAAAATGACATATTTTCTAATAAAACCCCTCATTTAGGTGCACTTTTGTTAAAATTAAAAAATAAATAATTAGCATTTTGTACCTTACATGTCCTTAAAAAATGTGTGTCTCCCAAACCCTTGTTTTGATTGTTATTAGATGTAATGGAATATTAAATTACCATAACTTATATTCCATACATGAAATGATATATAAGAAATTCCTTATTCTAGTGACCTTTCTTTATGCTATGGTTTGCATATGAGACAAACCATCCTTTTTAGTAATAAATGGATTTGTGAGAATGGAATGGATGATGGCCTATTTTATTTTATAATTCGAATGACTAATAGTCTCGACCATCCCTATTGATATAAGTTAAATTTTTAAATGATTACAGGAGTTACATTACAGCTTGAGTGATACATGGGTCTCTGGATTATGGAATGTGAAGGATGGTGTCATTGGTTACTTGATTTGTGATATGCCTAGAGTGATACTCGTTATTTTAAGGATGGGATCACTGAGAATTGTCTCTACATTCTTGATTGATATAGGATCACTATAGAGAGAACCCATAGATGAAATTAGTGGAAATATGGTTACAACATGCCATGAATGATACTCGGGCCCCTATGTGAGACACTAGAGACTGACTCATAGGTAGTTGAATTCACCCCATATTAAGAGAGATACATGGGATTCCATTTATGGATCACTATGGATGGACTCTTATGATATTAGATATTCATAGTTCTACTGGATAGATACATGGGACTCCAATATGGATTTCCATGGATGGTCTTAGGTTTCCAATTAGTAAACATCAATGATAAATTTTATTTTAAAAACTAAGATTACATTGTTCTTATATATAGACACATTCACCAGGCCAAATCCAATGCATGAGAACAATCCATTCTTCATACTTAGTTGTGATGACCCGTTGTTAAAATATATACTAGCTATACATGTTTACTCATGTTTGGAGGCATTAGGGCTTAGGAAAAATTAGTTATGGCCAGCTATGTTTCTTTTAGTAGCATGATCTGACTTGTTTACTTTTTTATTTATTTACTAATTTAACTATCATACCTACACAATGTTATAATTTTTATTAATGGACTACAATTTGATTTAGACACTATTGGTGGTGGCCTATAGATTATATCTCACATCCGTCTTGAGATTCCATTACACTGAGGTACCCAATTATATCTTCATGTTGAAAGGTTCATGGTATATTACTTGTGTTGTGTATTACATTGTATTTTAGGAGAACATGATTTAGGTGGGGCTCAGGATTACCCAAGAGTTAGTCATTATGTACATTTCTTCCTCTATTGTAAATTAATTTATTATTATTATAAAAACATGATCTATTTAGAATGAGGGTTTAATATCCCCACTGTACCACCATCATTCCCTTGCTACTAGTCAACAGCCTCTAGCATACGATGAGGAACATTCGAGGCCATTTCACTACTAGAATGTGGGTTTTTTCCCAACACTTCAATACCCAAATTATCATAAAACCATTGGTAAAGAAGAGTTTTACTACAACCATTGGTAAATCATCTCCTAAGCAACCTTTACCAATGGATTAAATTTAACTGTTGGTAAAAGGATGGCTTAGGGGACCTTTTACCAACAGTTCCTTAGATCTGATGGTATCTGTGTGGCTAGAAAATTTTTAACAATGGTTTTTAAAAACCGTTGGTAAAATTTCCCCCAAATTAATAGTGGACCCTCCTCTCCCCCATTTGTGATACAAAACCCTAAACCAGAGCACTTCCCCCAAATTCCCCCTCTCTCTCAGTGATCTAGGAGATCCTTCGGCTTCCTCTTCCTCCATCCCATCTAAGCAGCTGAATCTCTAGCTAAATATTCATCTGACACATCCCAAATTAGGTATTTTCTTAAGTGGTACCTTATTTTTATTTAAATATATCTAATATTTCAGTTTTTAGTATTTATTTTGATGTGTATCTGTTTTTGTTTTTGTTTTGATTTAACCTTGAATTTATTCATTTGAATCCATTTAATTAATTTAATCTTTAACCCTCCATCGAAGATGAAGGTATTTTTTCTCCAAAACCATAGAAAACCCTTTTAGATATTTTATTTGTCACTTAAATGTATCATATGATTATATTAAAATGATATATAAATATATGGGATAGTTATAGACCTCTCGGTGGTCACCTACATGAATTGTATCTCACACATTATCAGAGATTCCATTGGGTACCCTAATGAACTACATGATTATATGTTTAGATAAAGGGAATCACCATCTTACGGATGCATGACTACTCACATGACATAGGATGAAGCATGTAGCAGATGATTGGGTTTTAGCTCAAGAAGGTAGATCTAATTTTAGTATTTATTGAGCCTCCTGTATAGTACTACTTCCGACTAGTTGTAACTATCACTACTAGAAATTGAGCCTATACCAACAATTTGTTCCCAATGGTTTAGAAAACCTATTGGGAAAAGGAACCTATACCAAAAGTTCTAGTAAAACATTGACATATGCTCTTATATGTTGGGTTTTACCAACGGTTTAAGAAAACCATTGGGAAGGAAAACTATTACCTAGGGGTTTTATTAACTGTTGGGAAACAATATTCCAAATTTAGTGATCCCTCCTAACATTTCATCCCTAAACACTCCTCCTCTCCTCGACCATGAACTCCTCATGTCCTACCCTTCTTCCTCCTGGCCTCATCCTCTGCCTCCTGACCCCCTCCCTCTCCTGCAGTGATGTTCTTTTTCCCCACTCAGCTATTTCTTCGATGACGACGTCCCCCTCCCCTCTCGTCTCCCGGCAATGTTCCCCCCTCCCCTCATGTCTCCCTCTCTTGGTGACATCCCCCTCCCCTCTTGGCTCAATCTCCTTCTCTGATGTCCTCCGACGTCCCCCAACCCCTCTCCAGTCTTGCGTGAGACCCCCCATGGTCGAACACCCCCCCGGACGTCCCCATCCCTCCACACCCTCTCCTACCGCCATGGTTTTTGATGGGTACGTCCAGGTAAAAATCAGTTTCCTTTTTTAAAAAACTAGGCAACAAGGAATTCATTGTTAGGTTCATTTTTAGGATAACCATTCATATTAATTGTTCATTTTCTAGAGTTTTGGGTAGTAACCAACTCATGATGTGGTGAATTATTGGGAAAATTGTAAATTTTTTCAAAATAGAGTCTTCGAGAAATGTAGGGTTAGATTCACAGGTTGTATTCCATTCATTCCAATAGTAAATTCAATAAAAAGTTCATGATTTTTTAAAAACCTCATATTTTCCTCTATAGAATTATATTAAACATTATACTTTTTTGGATTTTGTTTGTTAATCATGATATATATGTGATAAGGTTGTATCTTCATTAAGTTGTGGAATGATGTAGGCTAATTTGAGGTGACTAATGCTATATGAGGATTTATGGGTTATTGTGAGGAGTTTCTTTCCCTTTAATTTATTGGTTCATAAAACATAAGTTGGTGCTGCATATATTATGTAATTGGAATTGGAAAAGTAAAATGTTGGTCTCATATTTCTGAGTTGATTATTTGGATGGTATTCTCTAGAAAAAGTGGGTATATCTCAATTGACTATGGGTGTATTTCTTAATTGACTAATGTATTTATTAAACTAACCATGCAATACACATTTCCCACAATACGGAAGCACCATAGAAATCATAGATAAACACTACACACCACAGGACACCCATGGGAGACACCCCTTGACATCTACGGATAGTCAATGGGCCATTAACTTAGGAACTGAAGTTGATTGGAACTCATGCCTTGAAAAATTCCCATTTATGGTAGAAAAGATACCAACACATTTATTCTTAGTATAGTATAATGAAATGTTTTACACCCTCATGACCAAGTAGACTATCTGGTTCATGGACTAGTGCCCAACCAGGCTCAAGAGTAGGATCAAATACTAAACATTAATTATGGTCCCTCTGAGGTTCTTTACATAGTGAAGAGGGTTATGTGAACAATATTCAACTCAACTAATGTAGCATAGGTTCATAATCAATGGATAAATCTACTAGTATGGTGTTTCTAACAGTGTTTTATATAAATAACATAATGAAAAATGAAGAGATTATTAAATGGAATTTTTTCCCCCTTGTTTGCAGGAACATGATTTGACCCATTGGGTGGTGTGGTTCTTATATATTGGGTGTTGACATGTATAGTCACAGGATACAAGTATGTTTTTGTTTATTATTTATTTTATTTTCTTTATCGCATTGGCCACATAGGTATTTTACTTCTTTCTATGGACAAAGGGTAGTGATGTTATCCTGACTAGTTGACGTAGATCACTTGTATACTATAATACCATGAGGTGTGAGTGTGAGGAAACATTAGAAGATAGAGGAGCTTTGGGGTCTTACATGAGATGTAATTGTTTTTCTAAAACATTGTGTGGGAAAATTCTTGGAGTATGTTGGTGTGATGGAATAACCCCAAGTGTCTCCATGAGATAGAATAAATAACCCCAAGTGTCTCCAAGTGTCTCCATACATCATATTATCCTCGCATGGGTTGGACACTCTCCTAATCCTATTAAACCTGTCCAAGTCTATCCTTTTAGTTAGATAGTCTAGACTCATATCTCGAGGATTATCCCATGCCTTGATGCACATCTCATCATCCAACTAGACAAAGAGTATTATTAACCTTATGATTATCCTAATCACAAAATAACACTATGTTGAAACCATCTACATTATATTCTTAGTAATCCAGTCGAGAACCGCATCAAAATCATGTATTATAACATAACCCCACTAATTGGGTTCCATCCTAAGCTAAATCACACAAAGAATCTTGGAATTATAATTCCAATCTATCCGACAATACCCAATACCATCACTAGAATCTCATCCTTCATCTCTTTAGTTGAACTCTTGAATCATTAAATGGAGTAAAACGTTTCATAATACAATTTATATAATCAGAGGGACCATCCCACTCTAAGAACCTACCAATATTCTAATCCATCCTCATAAGTATTTCTCCTCAAATGCTAGATATACTATTGTCGCACCTATCACTACAAGGGCCAATCCTCTTTGGAAAATTTCACATGATCTAAATCCTCATAGTTAGTGACATCAATCACATTAAAGCACATAAATGGAAATAGAACCCTACATTCCAATAATTATTCATGTTTACAGGCCCCATGGAAATAGGCTAAGAAATAAAACCACAAATAATAATGCCAAATACACGCATCATTTTTAAATATTTATCTCAAGTGTAATCATAAAAACCCATAATAATAAGACCTCATCCCTTGTATCGAACAAAACCAAAATAAGTTGAAACTCGTGGAAAATTGTTTATATACCATTAATAGGAAGATTAATTGTTAATTAATAAGAATGTACTATTTGATAGTATCATTTTAAAACATTGATATGTTTCCCCTTTGCTTGCAGGAACATGATTTTACCCATGGGGCACTGTGGTACGTATATGATGGGCGGCGTCGGGTATAGTCATAGGAGAACGAGTATGTTTTATTTTAGTTTTTATTTTATTTTCTTTATTGCATTGGTCACTTAGATCATTGACACCTTTATATGGACATAGGGTAGTTATATTCTATGAAGGGTACCAGAAGGAGTTCAGATTTATTCAGTCCACTGACTTTGATCCAAGGTAAGATTCTATGGTTACTACCTGTCTATCACCTCATGTCTTTTGGGATTTAGTATTTTTTACTCCATATTATGTTTTTGGTAGGGCATTGGATCGTTTCATGTTGGTTCAAGTGGATTTGGTTCTCTGTTGCCAATCTAGGTATGGCTTTAAGGCCATTGGTTGGTTTCTCACTGGTTATGTAGCATCCTTCATTTGTTTTAGAATTCTTAATATCCTTTGTGTAGTGCGTTGATCCATAGTCGTTGGTTTCGAGTCTCTAAGTCAAGGGTGACTCTCCTGTGTGTGCATAGGTAAGTATGTATATGTCTGTGGGTTCCCCCGTTACGTGTATAGTCACCCATGGCAGTGATTATGCACGTATGGGGCTAGGTGTTCCCATATATATATATATATATATATATATATATATATGCATATGCAGGTGAGTAGAGACTGATATATGCATATAAGAATATGTGCAAGGATCCCCTTACCCATGCTCATGGCCATACAGGTGTGTGCATAGGGTCTGGGTGTCCATTCATGTGTGTGAAGGTGCGTCTACCCGGTGGAGGAGCAACAACTTTTATTAAGAAAGCTCCAAGAGCCGAAGTGAATGGATTGGTTCCACCTTGAGGTAGAGTCCCTATCGTATCCTCTTTAATATAAGATGTTTTTAAATTGAATTTAAAGTATTTCTTATTTCTTCTTAATTATATTGAATTTCATATCTTGAATAACTATTCTTTATTATAATGGTTTCATTTGATAAATAATGTCATGTTTTTATAATAAAACCCCTCTAATAGAGGTGCACTATCTGCAAAAACTCACAGTGATAGTTTAGGGTGTGATAATTTGACTCTCAATCAGTAGTTTCAACTACCTAGTACCACTTTTAAAAAAAAGAAAATAAAATATATATCTTTATCATACCATAATCCTGAATCAAGTGTCTATTTTTTATAACATATGATCAGTTTCTATAATGTGAAGGAAAACTACATAGGATTTATTTGGAATCCTAGCTTGAAGCTGTTGCCTCGGGGATGTTTCTGGACCGGGCCAACACACTCTGGTCACACCGCGGTCATGCCGCGGTCACGCTACGGTCCCACCGCGGTCACACTACGGTAATGCCATGATCACGCTGCGGTAATGCCGTGATTTGGCCCTACTCCAGGATGACACCCAAAAGCGGTTCACAATCCTCTCATAATTCAATGAATGATACCTTGATATAGTTTTAGATACATTACCCATCCATAGTTAATGGGGAGGGAGGTGATGGCCAGAATGTTGCCCCCTTCCTCCCACTCCCTTTGCTCCTGGCCGAAAGATTCTACCCCGCGGATGTCACTGGACCAAGCCAACATGCCTTGATTATGCCACGGTTACGCGATGCCACGATCATGCCACAGTCACGTCATGGTCACACCACGGTCATGAGGTGCTGCCACGCCGCTGTTACAATGCAGTCACATCGCGGTCACACCGCAGTCACGCCGCTGTCACGCCACAGTCGCGCCGCAGTCATGCCGCGGAAATTCCATGATTTGGCCCTAATTTAGGTAGACATGCCATGATGGTTCACAAACTTCTCTTAATTCGATGTATGATACCTAGATAGAGTTTTAGATACATTACCCACCCTCCTCCAGGAACCCCAGACAACCCCCACCCTCCACCATGGACCCCGAACAGCCCCCCGAACAGCCCCTCAGACAGCCCCCCGGACAACACCCCCATCCTCCCTGGACCCCAGACAGCCCCCCTAGGACAGCCCCCCGGATAGGCCCCCCAACCCTCCCCCCTGGAACCTGGATACCAATCTATGCTCTCTTCAAGATTCACCCTAAATCCCAACAGAAAAGTGGGTTTCAGAGCTTCAGAAGAAGATGAGAGAAGAGTGAAAACCCTAAATGAAAAGAGGAATCAAGGAGAGGATTAAACTCACCCGGATCTTTAATCTACACTTAAAAGCACTCAAAATTCCAAATTTACATGTATGAGTCAACCCCACCTCAAACCGAGGCACGGTGTGGCCAGTACCACCCAAATTGTCTCACATTTAATTGAAATGGACAACATTTTAAATGAAAACAATAACTGACATATGGAAAACCAACCAAATGGATTCTTATTGTTTTGATACTATAGTACAATGATACATGAGTCATTCGTGATGTGTATGAGTCAACCCTACCTCAATCCGAGGCAAAATGTGGCTAGTACCACTCAAATTTCCTTTCATAGTTTTAAAATGGATACTCATTAAGTAAAAACAACTGGCATATGTAAATCCAAAGGAACACATTTATATTGTGTTCATACTTTTGTAAAATGATCCATGGGACATTTTTGACATGTACGAGTTGACATTGCCTCAATATGAGGCGTGGTGTGGCCGACACCACTCAAAGTGTGTCTCTTTTGTTTTAAAAGGGCATCATTTTAAGTGAATACAAAAACTGACATATGAAAAACTGACCAAAGGCATTCAGATTCTATTGAAACTTTAGAACAACAATTCATGGGTCATATGCGACATGTATGAGTCAACCCTGCCACAATCCGAGGGCTAGTGTGGCTGGCACCACTCAAACTGTCACACCTTTTTTTGAAATGGATAGGATTTAAAGTGAAAACAACAAATGGCATAGAGAAAACCGACAAAACACATTAGGATTGTGTTGATACTTCAACACAACGATCCATGGATCATATGTGACATGTACGAGTCAACCCTACCACAATCAGAGGGCCGGTGTGGGTGGAACCACTCAAAATGTCTCACTTTTATTTGAAATGGACATGATTTTAAGTGAAAACAACAACTAGCATACAGAAAACTGACCCAACGCATTCGTATTATGCTGATAATTCAACACCATGATCCATGGGACATTTCTAACATGTATGAGTCAACCCCTCCTCAATACAAGGCACAGAGGGGCTGATACCACTCAAAGTATCTCACTTTTATTTGAAATGGAAATCATTTTAAGTGAAAACAACAACTGGTATACGGAAAACTGACCAAAATCATTCAAATTGAGTTGATACTTAATAAAACAATCCATAAGTCATTTTTGACATGTACTAGTCAGCCTCTCATCAATCCAAGGTGCGGTGTGGCCAACACCACTCAAAGTGTCTCACTTTTCTTTAAAATGGACAACATTTTAAGTGAAAACAACAACTGGCATACCAAAAACTGACCAAACGCATTCTAATTCTGTTGATACTTTAGGACAAGGATCCATGAGTCATTTTTGATGTGTACGAGTCAACCTAAACTCAATATGAGGCACGGTGTGGCTGGTACCACTCAAAGTGTCTTTTTTTGTTTAAAATGGATACTCTTTAAAGTAAAAACAATAGTCATACGTAAAAATGACCAAACACATTCGGATTGTGTTAATACTTTATGAAAACTATCCAGGGTCATTTTTTATGTGTTTGAGTCAATAAATCCTCAATTAGTGGTGCGGCGTAGCTGGAACCACTCAAAGTGTCTCTCTTTTGTTTCAAAATTACATCATTTTATTTGAATACAATAATTGACAAATAGAAAACCAACCAATGGCATTAATATTATGTTGAAATTTTAGGAAAATTATCCATGGGTCATATGTGACATTTACGAGTCAACCCCTCCTCAATCTGAGGGCCAGTGTGGCTAGATCTACTCAAACTGTCTCACTTTTATTTGAAATGGAAAGGATTTTAAGAGAAAAAAACCACTGGCAAATGGAAAATCGACCAAAAGCATTCTGATTGTGTTTATACTTCAAAAAAATGGTTCATGGGTCATTTTAAATATGTAGGAGTCAACCTCTCCTCAATACGAGGCATGGTGTGGCTGGTACCACTCAAAGTGTCTCACTTTTATTTGAAATGGACAACATTTTAAGTGAAAACAACAACTGGCATATGGAAAACTGACCAAACACATTTGGATTGTGTTGATACTTCAACACAATGATCCATGGGTCATTTTGGACATGTATGTGTCAGCCTCGCCTAAATCTGTGGTGTGGTGTGGCCAGCACCACTCAAAGTGTCTCACTTTTCATTGAAATGGACAACATTTTAAGTGAAAACAAAAACTGGCATACATAAAACTAACCAAACACATTAATATTCTATTGATATGTTAGTAAAAGGATACAAGGGTCATTGGGAACATGTAATAGAAAACCTTGCCTCAATCCGAGGCACAATTTGGCCGATAGCACTCAAAGTGTCTTTCTTTTGTTTAAAATAGATACTTTTTAAGTAAAAACAACTGGCATACGGAAAAATGACCAAACAAATTCTTATTTTGATTAAACATTAGGAAAAAATCCATGGGTCATTTGTAACATGTTAGAGTCACCCCCACCTCAATCCGAGGCACGGGGTGGCCAACACCACTCAAAATGTCTCACTTTGTTTCAAAAGGACATCATTTTAAGTGAATACAAAAAATGACATATGTAAATCCAACCAAAGGCATTCAGATTATATTAAAACTTTAGGAAAACGATACATGGGTCATATGAGATGTTTACGAGTCAACCTCGCCTGAATCCAAGGGCCATTGTGGCTAAAACCACTCAAACTGTCTCACTTTTATTTGAAATGGACATGATTTTAAGTGAAAACAACAACGAGTATATGGAAAACCGACCAAACACATTCAGATTGCGTTGATACTTTTTCAAAATGATCCATGGGTCATTTTTGACATGTATTAGTCAACCCTACCTCAATCTAAGTTACGGTGTGGCTGACACCACTCAAAATGTATCTCTTTTGTTTAAAATGGACATCATTTTAACTGATAATAACAACTGACATATGAAAAACCAACCTAATGCATTAGGATTCTATTAAAACATTAATAAAATGATCCATGTGTCATTTTTCATGTGTATGAGTCCACCCTGCCTCAATCCAAGGTGAGGTGTGGCTGACACTACTAAAAGTGTCTCACTTTTCTTTGAAATGTACAACATTTTAAGTGAAAACAACAACAGACATACGGAAAACTGACCAAATGCATTCAGATTTTGTTGATACTTTAATAAAAGGATCCATGGGTCATTTTTGACGTGTATGAGTTAACCTCGACTCAATCCAAGGCACGGTGTGGCTGGTACCTCTCAAAGTGTATTTATTTTTTTTAAATGGATACACTTTTAAGTAAAAACAACTGGCATATAGAAAACTAACTAAACGCATTCGGATTGTGTTGATACTTTAGTAAAATGATCCCTGGATCATTTTTTACATTTACAAGTCAACCCCGCCTCAATCTGAGGCTCGGTGTGGTCGGCACCACTCATAGTGCCTCTTTTTTGTTTCAAAAGGACATCATTTTAAGTGAATACAACAACTGAAATTTACACTCATCAATGATAGTCGCAAACTCTTTCTCATGAGTTGGGTAGTTTCACTCATGAGGTCAGAAATGAAGAGACTCCTAAGAAAATACCTTTTCACCATATATTTTAAAAAATAAACGTTCAATGAAAAATGCATCACAAATCATTACATACCCAAATCTAGGATCAGAAAAAAGGGATTTTATCCAATTTCAAACTCTAATTCAACTCTAATAAGTATTTCTCATACTATTCTGCCTATTATAATTTGATGGGGAAGTGGGGGGTTGTGATGGTTGGGGGGGTTGTGCAGGGGTGAAGTGAATTACTACTGGAAGAGTGGTTGTCAAATGAAGATTGAAATAAGTGTAAATAATGATTGAGTTATTGAAACTGTTATTCAACTCTACTAGAAGATTGTTGTCATATGAATATTGAAATAGGGAATTTTAGTACATGACATGGTAGGAAGAGTTTGATGGTTTTATGTGTTTTTGTTGTGCTATTTCATGTGTTTTTATGCTATTTTAAGTTTTTTTGTTTGTGTTTTTTGTGCTATTTTTCATGCAGGTGTATACTAGAGGGGATACTGTGCAATAGTTATGGAAATACACAATACCAACGGTTTTAAACCATTAGTATACTTTGATCGAAATGTAAAAACTATCCCAAAGGTTTTAAAACCGTTGGTATATTGTTTTTTCTTCAATATATACCAACGGTTTCAATGAAGCTAATGGTAAAAATGCTATACAAAAATATACCAATGGTTTGCCTACTACAGTTGGTAAATCAATACATACAGTGGCCTATACCAATGGTTTAGATCAAACTATTGGTATAGGGGTTTCCTCACAGATTACTACACTACGGTTTGGAAAATAGTTGGTATAGGCTATACCAATAGTTTTCCATCCTATACCAATGGTTTAAAACCATTGGTATAACCTTCATTTCTAGTAGTGTGTGGTGACCAATTCGGTGACTGGTTTCATAATTTTTCAGTATAAGATATTACATGGATAATCCATTTGAAAGAGCAAGATATTCCACATGAAACAAAATCTATGATGATATTTATCCTTCTAGATCATGTATTCTTTGTGAAAAAAGACATGATAGTTTTCCCTTCAAGCTCCAACATGATAAAATTACATATGACATAAAATAATTTATTTTACATAGAAGCATTACATGTATATGTAATTTCTCATTCAAATAAGCATCTTATGAGTACACACCCACATTCCAAATATACTTGAACTATTTTATAAAATGTTTCATAATCACATATATTTCAATAAAAGGATCACTGTGTACCAACATAAGTATACTCAAGGAAGTTAATGGTTTTCTAAAACACATCCATAGAGGAAGGTTATAAATGTGAACGAAAACTACATGCATGCAATGAAAAGTTATCATATGACCAAACATATTTAAATAACCAGATGATAGACACAACCAAACACTTGGAACCTTGCCAACCAAGTAATGATACAATATGTCCAATTTATTCTATTAAAAAACATATTTAGGATAAACCATCAAAATATTATCTAATATTATCTCAATATCATGGAATCTTTTTTTTGATATTTAACAGAAATAAAAAAAATTAGAGCCTTGAAGTCAATATATTGAAGAATATTACTTTATTGGGCACTGAGATGGTGTTCAATCTACATTTGAATTCATTTAAGAAGTAATAAAATATTTATAATCATTTGGTCCAATGTGTAATGTCTAGTGTTTTTTAGTTGGGTTTAAATTACAAAGAATTTGAATTTTTTTCAGTGTATCGATGGGTCTATTTTTAAATCAAGATCTAGAACATTATTCCAAGTGTTGGAACACTTAAAGGTGTTTTTTCTGGACTTGGGTGAATACATGATAGTTTTCACGGGTGCCCTGATATGTATCTAGATCACTAGATCTCCAAAATTCCACTTCAATAAATCTGCATGGGATACGCACAATTGTGGTCAAACCTAAGAAGCTTACTCATGTTAATAATTTATTTATTTTAGTCAAATAATATCAAATGATAGATTTTTTTTAAATATAATAATTTATTTATAATAATAATGTTATTATTATTATACTATCATAAATTATTTGGATGTTAAAATATTTTAGATTATGATTAATGAGGTTTAACATTTTGGATAAAAGATTTTAGTTGCATGATTAATGGGGTGAAAAATTTGTGTGAAATTAATGTGGCTTTTGGGAATCCCAAGTAAGAATATAATAAAATAATGAGTAATAGTTATGTGAAATTATATTAGGAGTTTCATATTTAATGAAGATGGACTTATTTAAATAAGGAGTTTTAGAATTAATAATGTTGCATTTTTATTTAATGTAGCTGTTGGGTTTTATATAATTATGAATAATAATAATAATGTGATTATAATTATTATGGTTTTATGAGTATAATAGTAATTATTAATTATGTGTTTTACTGTTATTATGAAGAATAATAAAAATGGATTTTTGGTTTTTTTAACTAAATCATTAGAAAAGGGGGATTTAACTAACTATTGTGAAAATATTGTTTCATTTAACTAAATTTATTTAAATTGATTTTAGTCAAATAAAATATAGTTGGGATTTTTGGGTTTTATAAAAGAAGTGTTTTATTAGATGATAATAAAAATGATGGTTTTTATTATGGTTGTTCCATTTATTTAATTTGAGGTTGAAATGATTTTAATTAAATGAGTTGTTGGAGGTTTCATTTAATTAAATTCATGGTCAATAAGAATTTAATTAATATCCATGAAGCATAGTTTTTATTTAATTAATTTGTGTTGATAGAATTAATTAAATAACGATGAGTTGGAGTTTTTAATTTAATTAAATTTTATTGAGAGAATTTAATTAAATAACATGAAGTGGTTAATATATTTAATTAAATTTATTGAATGAATTTAATTAAATATTGTGTTAATGAGAAGTTAGTGGTTATCGATGAAGGGTAATATTAAAAGACAGTTAATTGAGTAGTTGAGTGTAATCGAGCTATGCACAGTTAGTAAAACTGTGCTGGTCAGCTGCGCGGTTACCCGATTTTTAAAATATGTTTATATTTTTTTATATAAAATGAAGAAATAATAAGAATAATAATAAGGATGTTATTATCATTATTATTGTGTTTAATTAATTAAATAAATGTTACAGGATGTTAATTGGATAATTAATGTGGGATTTCATAATTAATTATGAAAAAATTATTTAAATGTTAATTAATGCTTAAATGATAAATTAAATGAGAATAATAAATGATATTATTATTATATTATATCTATTAGTTTATTTTGGTGTAAACTAGTTGATTGAGAGAGAATGAAGGAGGAGGCACATTTCAAGAGTAGCGACACACAACATAACCCCCTATGAGGAATGATACATCCCTTGATGGCTCCTCATCGCATGCTTGGATCCTTCCGATGTCTCTATGAGCCTTGTCAGAATCATCAAGGTGACTCCATATACATAATTTCCATGATTCAAATCATCCATTTGACTCCTCCATCGCCTCATTTTCTAGTCTGAAACCATAAGGTTCAGGTTTAATTGGGTTTCCTTGTTCTTTCGATTCTAAGGTTGTGCAACCGGGTTCTCAGCACCCATTAGTCCATGTTCCAGAAGTCGTCACTGAAGGCGAGGTAGTTCAGTTCATCAAAGTTATTTCAGAGGTAAGAATTTATGCCGTTGTTGGTTTTTCACGGTCTATTTTGGAGTTTGGTGTTTTATATGAGTCTTTGGTATATAGTTGTAGGTGTGTAGACCTTGCTGCACTGGTTATGTTCTCTTAATTTTGATATGGTGAATTTTAATCAATTTTGTAAACAACCCTCACACACACACATAGAAATATATATATATATATATGTGTGTGTATATATGTGTATATATATACATATATCTGTGTCTCTCTCTCTCTCTCTCTCTCTCTGTGTGTGTATATATATATATATGAAAGAGTCTGTGCATGCGACTGCAGATGAGGTTTGGATTGGTTTCCTCCATAAATCATGTTGTTGAGTATAGAATTGCTACCACCCCAAGGTAGGGTCCCTTTCTATGTCCTATATTTTATAAATGCGTTAATAATTTTCCATCATTACTTTTATTATAAATTAAATCATTAGAGGGAAGTATTTATAGTGAATTCATCTTAATCTGAATTTAGCATGTTTAATGATTTTAAAAAATAAATGTCATAAGTGATTTGTGTGATAAGTAATATCTAGTATTTATAATAAAACCCCTCAAACAAGGTGTGATACCTTCAAACCAAAAATTAGTGGTACTGTTATATCTTGATTTCTAGTGGTTTGAGTTTTCTATATATATTTTTATTAGTACTGATATATGATAGGTTGATAAAATTGAATGAATATTTTATTGTTGAATTAATCATCGGATGATGAGGCTCTTGAATAGTTTTAATTAATTGTTGAATTAATTAAAGGATGTTGACATTGTTGAAACATGTTAATTAATTATGATTTAATTAAATTGGAATGATTTGATAATTTAACTTTTTTTAAAATTAATTAACGTCCTAATAATTTTCGCTAAATTAGCATAATTAATGGTGAATTAATTATGTGATTTTGTAGAAATTAATTTAAGTAATTATTTCTAGGAAATTAATTATGGAATGTTGAGATTTTGATTGAAATAATTATTTTCTGGGGATGATTAATTACAGGATGTGCGTTATATTGTATATTTTTTAATTGATGGATTAATTAATGGTAATGTGTACTTAGTTTATTGTCACGTTAACTAATAGTTTTGGTATATTTAACTAATTGATTGGATTATTTAGGGAATAAGGATAATTTATTGATAAATAAATTATCATGTTTTTGGTTAAGGAATTGGGATAATTAAATGTTGAATTAATTAGCTGGTTGACTTTTATTTGGTTACGAATAATTAATTTATAATTAATTATTAACTATTGAGATGTTGAATGGTTAAATAATTGTAGAATTTTTTTTGAGAGTTTTATTTTGTAAATTAGTTGTTGAATTAATTAACAGATTTGATTAATTAATTTATGAATTAATTAATTGATGGTTTTGGGTTGTTAGTCGTGGATTTTTACACCAATTATAAATATATTTTTATGACTGATAAATGGGTTGTGAGATAGGGACTGATTCTCCAAATACTCACGAGGTTCTAGACATGAAATTCAGCACCTAGATTTTGTGAAAATATTCTTTTATGAGGCACGGACTCAGGGTCAAAATACTAATGGGTTGTGAGGAAAGGACTGATGCTCCAAATACTCATGAGGGTGCTAGACATGACCTTCTACACCCATTCATTGACATTGTGATGTGGGTCCAATTGGTCATACATGAACTGAATTAAAAGGTTATTGAAAGACGGTGTGATGTAATGATTTGTGATTGAATATGGAAAATGGATCTGATCCAAGCATGTCCGCGTTAGGAATTGAGATGTTGGTGTATTAGGGAACCCATAGATTTATGCAGTTAAATAAAGAACATCAACTAATGAGGATTATATAATTTAACAAGTATTATATAATTTAATGGGGCTTGAATATTCAATAATTTGAAATGAATGTGTGATTATTGTATTGTATGCATGAAAAATGTATAATGCAAATTTAGACACCATTTGAGGGATGAAAATAGTACTTGGGTATATAGTTACATTGTACTGCTTACTTTATTTATGCATGCCTTCACACTGTTTCAATTATTTATTGATTTTCTGGATTTAGGGTGGACACTGGTGGTCTCGGACTTCTGAGATTTATATCTCACACCCTAATTGGGCTGCAGTTGCATAGGGGTACCCGAGTATATTCTATTTGGTTGCAGGATTTTTCTATTTTCATATACATGAGAGATAGGAGGAGAGGAACGAGCAAAATCTTGGGATCCTTGAAGAGATATCCCTCAAGTATTGATTGATAATTTTTTTATTGCAATCATGATATGTAAACAAAGATGTATTTTTTATCACTTTCAAAGTTTTACCATCATAAAATTCATGCATTGTATAAAATTAGCGTTGGCCATTTTTTTTTATACAAGATTTATAAAATTATGTCTTTCGCTGCTTTATCACTATTCACAGTGTTTACGCCATTGTGGATATTGTACACTATTTTTACACTGATAAGATGGTATAGTCTCCCCACTAACTATCCTTAGAACAATGCTACTTGTCGGTAACCTCTAGCATACATGGAGATGCGCTTCAGGCCATGTGGCTACCAGTCCAGTCACCGATTTAGGGGTGAGCCGGGTAGGGACGTTACACATTGGTATCAAAGGCCTTTTTTCCTTTGCATTATTGTTTTGGGGTTGATAGACAAGAGACTTGGAATGTTTCAATGCTTGGGTTAATAGCCATGCATGGTACTAATCATCCCATCTACGGGAAATGACCATGTGGCCAGGGTTTGGAATGATGTTCTTGTTTCTCATTGTTATAGTTGATATGATTTCACCTTGAGTGACTGGTGTTTTCTCTACTGCTTATTGATTATAGAAAATTTTGAAAAATTTACGTTGGCCTGATTTGTAAAGGAAGTTTTAGTACATGAATCATATTAGGCACTTAGAGATTAACATGCCATGCTTATATGCCTATCATGTAGTTTCATTAGTAGGATACCTACTATTATGGATTGTGTGCCTTGAATATATGTAATGTCTTGTACTTATTTAGAGTTATTTTTTTGACTGCATGTTTCATTAATACAACTAATATACTTGGGTGATAATATTCAATGCTTATGTGCCATGATTTTGTGTTATTGAATGTATTATTGATTTCATCATGTTGATCAATGTTAGTTAATTTTAGTGATATGCTATGTAGCTGAAAAATGCTTAGTTTCATTGGATAAATTTATTTGGATGTAATTGCGATAGAATTTATTTTTAGATGTAAGGTATATGGGTGACTTATAACTACGAAAAAGGGTAACTAATGTATCCAAACAATTAATAAGTGATTATAAAAGTTAAACTGTTAAATGAATATTGAATATCTTTAATGGGATCTAAATGTCAGAGGTAAGTTGTATGGGTGCCTTATCAACTGGTAGATGGATACCCATGTGACTGAACAATATATCCATAGTATGTTGATAAAGGTTATGAATGTAAAAATTCTGAGTTTTGATTGAAATGAACAATTTTGGGGTTTCTTTTTGAATAACCTAGATTGAATAAATGGGACACTGGGTGGTCGACTTTTTGGTAAAAGGATTTTATATCCTAAATTTCCTGATAAAAATGAAATTACATTGAATGTTAAATGTTTAAAGAGGTTTTTTGTTGTAATCGGAATTTTTTTCACAGGTAATTGTTTGGAAAACAAAGTTACTTGTTTTTAAAAATCACTTGTGATTTTTTTTGAAATTCATTCAAATGTTAAAAGGTTGAAATGAATTAATTAAAAATGCAAAAATGTAAAAAGGGACTTTAAACCTTGTGATTTCGGTTTCTTTGACCAAGAGAGAGGGTCAACATCTATGTTTCGTAAGGTGCTAACCTGTGGTAGTTAGAAGGCATAGATTGTTTTGGGCATTAAGATAAGTTCGTCCCACTACTCGGGATGACTTTTTGGGACCCGAGTGTATTGAAACGCTGATAGGTTTATGTTATGGATTTTATGATCGATGTTTGACATGACGATCGTGGTTCAAGCAAAACTACACACATGGGTTAAAGTGTTCTAAAATAGCTCACTAGTGAGAGATAAATATTTTTATTCAACATCATGTACAATCCTAAGGTGGGTAGTGTCACATCGATTTCAGTAAACGTGTTGGTTGATGACACCGATCTTTTTGAAGAAATCATCTGGTTTTAGTTCAACTGATCTTTTTAGTAGTCATGGTTTCCTCTTAGTGAGATCTTATAAAAGAGTTGATAATGTCCCATACATTGACATCTTCATGGAGACACTAATATAGCATCGGTCTTACATCGTGCTACATTTTTAAATGTTTTTGGGCTTAATGAGTTGTTGTTATCCGGGTTGTAGGAAGGATGATTGGTTTCTGTATTCTATTCCTTTATTATTATTGGGGAAAATTAATTTTCATTACTATCCTTGTGATGGATTGATTTTGGAATGTCACTAAAGGTCAGGTAAGGACGTCAGTGTCATTTATTTGGTGATGTAATAATTTTAAATGGCACGTCGCCAGTTTATGAGTGGGTGTAGGTTTTGGGACCGTAAAGTCCATACAAAAATTTTTGCACAACCTATTTTTGTAGGTCGATTTATATTCAAAATTTCTCATCAATGAGGTACCTATAATTACCTTGGTTTTATGCTCTATTTCTGTGATCTTTGGCTCAGGTTTTAAACAATTAAGCGGTTGTACTTTTGTTTTGGTTAGCCGAACATTTGGTATTTGGAAACGTAACATCATTGTTAAAATGAAACTTCTCAACCTTTGTGGGTCATAATCTATTGTATTAGTTCCTGATTACTTCTTGGGGATGAAATTTTTTTGAGTTGGGTAGATTGTAAAGTCCGATGTCTTTGAACTAGGTTTAAATTATGAAGGTTTTCGATTTTTATCTCTGTATCAAAGGGCTGGTTTTTATACCGAGCTCTAGAACATTATTCTTTGTGTTGAAACACTTAAAGGTGTTGCTTTTGGACTTGGGTGAATACCAGATCATTTTCACGAGTGTCCCGATAAGTCTATGTGGAACTAGAACCTAAAACTTCCACTTTAATGGATCCGCACAAGTTGTGCACGGTTGTGGTCCAACCCATGCAACTTATGAAGTTTAATATTTTATTTTATTTTAATTAAATAATATTAAATATGAGATTTGTGTTTAAATAGAATAATGTGTTAATAATAAGAATGTTATTATTAATATGGTTTAATTTATTATTTGGACATTAAAACATTTTACTTGCATGATTAATGGGATGTAATATTTAAGATATAATATTTTAGTTGCATGATTAATGTAGTGTAACATTTATGTTAAAAGATTTTAATTTCATGATTAATGAGGTTTAACATTTTTGTGATTTTTAGTTGGATTTTAGGAATCTCAATGCCACTTTTAATTAAATAAGCAGTAACAGTTATGTGAAATTAAATGAGGTGTTTCATATTTAATGAAGACACTTTTAATTAAATAAAGAGTTTCAAAATTAATAATGATGAATTTTTATTTAATATAGGTGTTGTGTTTTATCGATGGTTGAATAATAATAATAATTTGATTATTATTATTATGGTTTTATGAGTATAATAATAATAATTAATTATTTTTTTATTATTATAATGAGGAATATTAATAATGGATTTAGGGGTTTTTTAATTAATTCCTAGAAAAAGGGGATTTAATTAATTTTTTTTGAACCAATGGGTTAATTTATTTATATTGATTTAAACAAGAATTTAATTAAATGATGCGTAGTGGGTATTTTAGGGATTTATCAAATAAGTGTTTTATTAGATGATGATAATAATAATGATGGTTATTATTATGGCAGTTTCATTTATTTAATTTGAGGTTGGAATAAATTCAATTAACTGAGTTTTTGGGGGTTTAATTTAATTTAATTCAAGGTCAATATGAATTTAATTAATATTTACAAAGTGGAGGTTTTATTTAATTAATTCATGTTCAGAGAATTAATTAAATAATGATGAGTTGTAATTTTTAATTTAGTTAAATTCGATTGAGATAATTTAATTAAATAACACAAAGTGGGGAATTTAGTTAATTAAATGTTTTGAATTAATTTAATTAAATAACATGTTAATGATGAGTTAGTGGTTAAAATATATGGTTAATATTAAGAGACATGTAAATGGGAATTTGGGTGTAATCAGGTTGTGCACTGTTAGTCAGATTGTACGGGCCAGCTGCACGGTTACCCTATTTTTAAAATAGGTTTTTTTATTTAAATAAAATAAGAATTTAATAATAATAATAATAATAATAATAATAATAATAATGAGTATGTTATTATTATTATGGTATTCACTTAATTAAATAAATCTTACATGAATTTAATTTTATGATTAATGGGGGGTTTCATAATTAATTATGAAACATTTATTTAAAAGTTAAATAATGAAGCAATGTTCTATTAAATGAGAATAATAAATGTTATTCATATTATATTATATCTATTAGTTTGTTATTGTGTAATCTAGTTGATTGAGAGACAATGAAGGAGGATGTGCATTGCAGGAGTAGGAACACACAAAATTCCCCCAGTGGCATGTTACACCCACCTTATCAGCTCCTCATCATGCACATGTATCCTTCTAGTGTCTTCACAAGTCCTGCCTACCTCATCATGGTGAGTCAATATTTGTATCTTTCATGATTCTAATCATTCATTTGACTTTACTCCCACCCTATTTTCTTGTACGAAACCCTAATGTTCAGGTTTAATTGGATTTCCTTATTTATTTGATTCTAATATTCCGCAACTAGGTTCTTGGGACCTGTTGGTCCACACTCTAGTAGGAACCACTAAAGGCGAGGTGGTTCGGAATGATTGGGATCATCAATATTGTTTTAGAGGTAATAATTTATGTAGTTGTTGGTTTTTCACAATATATTTTGGAGTTTGTTATTTTATGTGAGTCCTTGGTATATAGTTCTAGGTGTGTAGACCTTACTGCACAGGATACAGTCTCTTAATATTTATTTGTAAAATTTTAATCAATGTTTTAGACAACCATCACACACACACACACACATATCTATATATATAAATATGTGTGTGTGTGAGACTATAGACAAGTTGTGGATTGGTTTTTTCCATAAATCAAGATGTTGAGTATTAAATTGGTTCCACCCTGAGGTAGGGTCCCTTTCTAAGTCCTCAATTTAATAAATGCATTTCCAAATTGCCAACTTCAATTTTATTACAAATTAAATCCATGCAGGGATGTATTTATATTTAATTCCAATTAATTTGAACTTATCATGTTTAATGATTTAAAATTCTAAATTTCACAAGTGATTTGTGAGATAAGTAATAACAATTTTTTATAATAAAACCCATCAAACAAGGTGCACTAACATCAAACTAAAAAGTAGTTGTAGTGTTATGTCATGATTTCTTGTGGTTTTAATTTTCAATATATATTTCTGTTAGTATTGATATATGATAGGTTGATGACATGGAATGAATATTTGATTGTGGAATTATTCATGGGAGGATAAGGCTCATGAATAGTGCTAATTAATTGGTGAATTAATTAAGGGATGTTGAACTTTTTTATTTAATTACATTTTTTGAATAAATTTAATTAAATAATTTGTTAATTAGGAGTTAGTGGTTATAAATAAAGGTCATTATTAAAATACATGTAAATGAGGAGTTGGGTGTAATCTGGTTGTTCACGGTTATTCAAACCATGAGGGTCAGCTATGCGGTAACCTGGTTTATAAAGTATGTTTTTATTTATATTAAATAAAATAAATATATAATAATATTAAGAAGAATAAATATTTTATTATTATTTTATTTATTTAATTAAATAAATGATACAAGAATTTAATAGGATGATTAATGGGGGATTTCAGAATTAATTAATAATCCATTATTTAAAGGTTAATTATTCTAGAAACGTTATATTAAATGAGAATAATAAATTTTATTATTATTATATTATATATATTAGTCTATTAGGGTGTTATCAAGTTTATTGAGAGAGAATGAAAGAGGAGGTGCACTATTGGAGCTACAAGATGCACCAGGCACCCACCACCTTATGAGGCACGCTACACCCCCTTGTCGGCTCCTCTTCACTCACTTCGATCCTTCTGGTGTCTTTATGAGCCTTGTTCGCCCCATCATGTTGATTCAGTCTGTGTATTTTTTTTGTGAATCTCATTGGCCATTTAACTCCTATATCACCATGTTTTCTCAGCCAAATCCCTGATGTTCATGTTTAATTGGGTTTCCTTATTTATTAGATTTTAAGGCTGCACAATGGGGTTCTTGGGACATTTTGATCTACATTCCACCAACTGTCGTTGAAGGCAAGGCGGTTTAGGATGACTTAGTTGATCGATATTGTTTCAAAGGTAAGAATTTATACCATTATTAGTTTTTCACCATCTATTTTGGAGTCTGATATTTTATCTGAGTCCCTTGAATATAATGGTAGGTGTGTAGACCGTGTTGAACAGGTTATGGTCTCTTAATATTGATTTGCTGAATTTTTAATCAATGATGCAGACAACATGCGCATATATATGAAGGTGTTCACGCGTGATACTGTAGACTGATTATGGACTAGTTGTCATTGTTTGTCAAGATGCTAGGTATTAAATTGGTTTCACCCCAAGGTATGGTCCCTTTCCAAGTACTCAATTTTATAAATTCATTAAAAAATTTCTTGTTTACTTTTCTATGAAATTAAATTCATGTAGTGAAGTATTTATACAGAAATCATGTTAATACGAATTTATAGTGTTTAGTTATTTAAAATACTAAATGTCATAAGAGATTTTGTGTGATAAGTAATATCAAGTGTTTGTAATAAAACCCCTCAAATTAGGTGCACAAACTTCAAACCAAAAAGTACTGGAAGTGTTATATCATATTGTCTTGTGGTTTGAGTTTTCCATATATCTTCCTGTTAGTACTAATATATGACGGGTTGATGCCATAAAATGAATAATTGATTATTGAATTAATCGTGGGATGATGAGGCTCTTCAATAGTGTTAATTAATTTTTGAATTAATTAAGGTATGTTTACCTTGTTGAAACATGTTAATTAATTATGAATTAATTAAATGTAAATAATTTTTTAAATTACATTTCTTTTAAATTTATTAATCTGATAAGTTATTTTGGCTAAATTGACCTAATTAATGATGAATTAGTTATTTTATTTTAATATAATTGATTTAAATAATTAACTGTGGGAAATTAATTATTGTGTGTTGAGATTAATATTTAGATAATTACTTTTTTGGAAAATTAATTATGGGATGTTATTTGTTTTCTTGATTAATTAATTGAACGATTTAAAACTGTCAATGTGTAATTAGATTACTGATGCATTTGAAAATAGTTTTGGTATATTTAACAAATTTATTGGATTAGTAAGGGGATACAGGTAATTTATTGGTAAATTATTTATCATGTTTATTGTTAAATAATTTAGATAATTAAATGTTGAGTTAGTTATCTAGTTTAATTTATTGTGGTTATGAATAATTAATTGTTAATTAATTGTTAACTGCTGAGATGTTGAATGGTTAATTAAATGTAGAATTTTTTAAAGGGAGTTTTATGTTATTAATAAGTTTTTGAAATTATTAACGTATTTGATTAATTAATTTATGAAATAATTAATGGATGTTTTTGGGGTGTTATAAATGTCTTTCTACATGAATGATAAATATATACGTTTGTTTGATAAACAGGTTATGAGATAGGGACTGATTCTCCAAGTACTCACGGGGCGAAAGACATGGCGTTCTACACCCATCTTGCATTCAAATATTCTTTTATGGTATAATGGATGATGCTCCAAATACCCATGGTTTGTGAGATAAGGACTGATACTCAAAATACTCACAAGAGTGCTAGAAATTACGTTCTACACCCATTAATTGAAATTGGACTATGGGTCTAATTAGTCATATATGAACTGAATTAAATGATTAATGAAAGCCATTACGATGTAATGATTTGTAAATTAATATGGATAATTGTTTAGATCTTGTCATGGCCAAGGTTGGTATTGAGACGAAGTCCCTTACCTCATGTCCGACTTGACCCGTTCATTCTCTAATATCCAGAATTATAAACTAAAATTAATTTCTACTTACATAAGATCTTTTTGATGTTTATTATTCCTTTTATATCACTTATTACCATGTTATAGACATTATGTAATCATTTAAGTTAATACTGTTGTTTTTGTCTATATTTGGTACTTGATTCAAAAATGGACTTCTTATTATTACATGTTGTTAATGTGGTAAATAGTCCATTATATCCAAAATTATATTCATTATTTAGATATCATATATAACATATATATCCAGTATATACATGTATTTATAATAGTACATAACATTTAGTGGTAATAAATGAAATGCACCGTTCATGGAGACGGTAATCCGTACGTACGCATGAATGCTACTTCCATTTTTATTTCATATTTAATGGAATTAAAACATAATGATACATAGTAGTATTATAATTACAGTATTTTATCATATATAATATCATTAAATCTATCCTTTATACATACCACATATGGTATGAACAAGTCATATAACTTTGAGGGGGCAGTAGTCCGCACTTCCTCTAATGAGATTATCACATTTAACCATAATGGAAACCATAAAGGCATGATATAAATGGAAAATAAAGAAGCATAAAGAAAACATAATCATAATATATATCATATATATATATAGATCCATCATAATGGCCACCATGAGAAACAGTTGCAGATATTTGAACAATCATCGTTTCGTGAGGCGTTGGTTTTCCATCCACAAAAACATTATGTTCATCATCCATTAGATTGAGTTGTGTGTAAGTGTAGTTCTAATACATCTCATAACAACATCCTAGTATATCGAGGATACATTTTATTGTTACAAAATAAAGGAATAATAAGATTTTATGGATTAGAGAAGTAAAATAAAAGAAAACAATTTAAGAGATATTGTTACCTTTAATTTGGGTAACTCCCTTTGGTTTGAACCTAAGGACTTCTTGAAGTGCCTTATGCCTAAAGTAAGGCTTCTAGAAGAAGGAGAGGGAATTAGGGAGCTTAATTGGGAAGATGTTTGATGAGACAAAAGGCTTGAGAGGTGTGTGGAATTGGTTATAAGTGGTCTCCTTTTATAAGGGAGATGAGGGGCTCTTTAGGAAAGTGTAAAACATTTATTTTATTATATAATTATATTCAGTTTATAATGGTCCAAAAATCATTATAGTTGAAGATAAGATGACTCATGGTCGAAATAAAATCATCCAATATGAATTGGACAGGTTTTGGATAATATTTTAATCATTATAATCTTATTTATTTAAATGATTTATTAATGACGTAAACACTTCTTTATTATTGTGTCATAAATAATATATATTATTTGATGATTAAAAATTATAAAAAAATACCATGATATAGGAAATCGTTTTATATTTCCAATTAATATTTATAGTCGAATATATAATTTATATAACCCCTTCTAAAAATTAATTTACTAAAATATATTTTCTTTTGTCATTTTTACCTTTACATTAAGTTAATTTATCTAAATTGTCATTATCAATCCCAAGTGACTCCATGGGGTCCCAAAATCGACCCAAATATGCCCAGGGTCATTAATGACTCACCCAATAAGGTTTGGAAAAGTTTTAAGGTAATTTTTAATTATTATAATATTCTTTTTACCTTTAATTACACTATTTCCTTTTAACCGCGGTAAATAAAAGTCAAAAGTTACTATTCACCAGTAATTATTTTCATCTTAATGAACCACATTTTACTCACTAATAACAAAAATGTTTGTCGGATTTTTGAAATTCAATTCACAAAAGTGGTAAAATTCTTTTAAATGTAAAAGTTAGTTTTTTTAACTACTACTATGTGATTTCACTATTCATTAAAAATTGATGTTTTTTAGAAAAATACCAAAAATTCAGCCGAAGATATATTTGATATTATGAATTCAAAAATGATTTCTATTTTTCCAAATTCAAAACATTGGATTGGAATTAATTAATTTTAGAATTAATTTTCGTTATCAAAACAAATAGCATGTTTCTAAGAAACAATAAATATCAAAAGATTTATACTTGTTTATGTCCAATTTCAAAGTGAAATTAATTCCAATGACCAACATTGGATGAAATGGTTAAAATATATTTTCATTTCACTTTAAAACCAATTTAAAAGATAATCTAACCATATAAATTAATTAGATTAAAAGGCACTTTTGAATTAAAATACAATATATTTCACTATTCATTAAAAATGAACTTTATCAGAAAAATACCAAAAGAATTACCCAAAGTAAACTTTGATGTCCCAATTATAAAGAAGGATTTTATTTGGTCATTTAGAACATATAAAAATCAAAAAACTTGATTTAAATAGGGTGCGCCACTAAAAGGCAGTAAATCGACCTTTTAATGTAAATTATGCTTAAAATTAGATTTATTCACAATTTAAGCATCTAACTTTTATTAGATAAATGTAAAAACATGTAACATACATGTATAATCATATTGTAGTTAGTTTTGTTCATTATCTCCAATACAATTGCTAGGAGTTAACTACCATTTAAAATAATAATATTATATTATTAATGTGCAATGTAGGATTTCGAAGAAACTCATTGTTGTATACCGGGTACGCTATCGAATATAGAAACCTCGTTAAAGTAAAATTAATATTTAATTCAAAAATATTAATAAATATGAAAAATGTATTATTCTTTGTTTACCCAGGATGTTACATCCTTCCCCCCTTTTGGAAATTTCATCCTCACAATTTTATTCACTTATCAAATAAGTGGGGGTATTTATCCGTCAAAGCATTTTCATATTCCCACACTGCCTCTTAAACCATATTATTTCACAAAACCTTTACTTGGTGAATTACCTTATTCCACAACACTTTCTCTCTACGGACAAGAATCTAGACTGGTTGTTCTTTATAAGAGAGATTCTTTTCCAATTGAACTACCTTTGGGCTCCAAACATGAGATGGATCTGGCATATACTTTCTCAACATTGAAACATGAAAAACATTGTGTACCTCGGATTAACATGGAGGTAATGAAACTCTATATGCAACTGATCCAACTTTCTCTAGGATTTCATAAGGTCCAATGAACCTCAGACTCAGCTTACCTTTCTTACCTAAATGAATTACACTTTTCCATGGAGAAACATTGAGAAAGAAATGATCACCTACCTCAAAAGAAAGATCCTTCCTCTGGTTATCTACATAACTTTTCTGCCTAATCTGAGATATTCTCATGTGCTTATAAATAAACTAAACTTTCTATGCCATCTCTTATACAAATTCTATCTCATCATCTTCCTTTCACCTACTTCATCCCAAAAAGCTGCAGTTCGACAATGCTTTCCAAATAATGCCTCAAATGGAGGCATCTGTATACTATAATGAAAACTATTATTATATGAGAATTCAAACAAAGAAAGGTGTTGGTCCCAAATTCCCTGGTAATCCATCGAACAAGCACATAGCATATCTTCCAATGTCTGAATTGTTCGTTCTTATTGCCCATCTGATTAAGGGTGAAAAGATGTACTAAAATTTAATTCAGTACCCAATGACATATTACGGCCTTTCCAAAAGTTTGAAGTAAACCTGGGATCACAATCGGAATCAATGGAGAGGGGAACTCAATGCAACCTGACTATCTCTTTAAATTACAACCGAGCACATTGATCTAGAGACAAAGTATCTCTAATAGGAAGAAAATGAGAAGATTTAGTCAATCGATCAACTATAACCCATATTGCATTATTACCTTGAGATGTCTTTTGTAATCCCGCAACAATGTCCATGGATATATTTTCCCATTTCCACTCTGGAATCGGTAAAGGATGAAGCATTCCATTCAATAACTGTCATTCTACTTTAACATGCTGACAAGTCAAACAATTCACAGTAAAATCATCAATATCTATTTTCATTCCATCCCACTAGTAATACTCACAAAGATCTCTATACATCTTAGTACTTCTAGGATGAACTAAATACAGAGAACTATGATCTTTACATAACAACTCATTCTTAAACTATGAATCACAAGTCACACATAATCTCTTCCCAAATTTCAAAACACAATCTTTATCAATGTTAAAATCATAGAACTTACCCTTCTGAACCAACTCTATCATTTTATGCAACTCACTATCTTCCTTCTATGGTTGCTTGATTTTGTCCAATAGAGATGATTTCACTGACACCTGAAACAAAACAGAATAATTTCCTACAGCAACAACTTCTATGACAATGTTCATCAAATCAGAAACCAAAGGATCTCGTTCCAAACGTAACATGATTAATGAAGTATTAATTTTTCAACTCAAAGTATCAACCACTTTATTTGCTTTTCTCGGATGATAATGGATCATGCAATCATAATCCATGATTAATTCCAACCATCTCCTCTACCTCATGTTTAATTCTTTTTGAGTGAATATATACTTCAAACATTTTTGATTAGTATATATTTCACACTTCACTCCATACAAATGATGACTCCAAAATTTTAAATCAAAAACAACAGCAGCTAATTCCAAATCATGTGTAGGGTAATTTAACTCATGGGGTTTCAACTGACATGAAGCATAAGAAATTACCTTATCATTCTGCATTAGGACACAACCCAGTCCATTCAACGAAGAATCACTATAGAAAACAAACACATAATTTATGGATGGCAGTTCCAAAACCGGATCATTCACCAATCTTCTTTTCAATTCCTGAAAACAATCATCACACTCTTTTGTCCAAATAAACTTAACACCTTTTTGAGTTAACAAAGTCATTAAATGAGATAACCATGAAAACATTTCAACAAACATCAGGTAATAACCTTCCAAACCAAGAAAACTATGAATCTCAGTTATATTTGTCGGTCTTGGCCATTATTCAACAACTATAGTTTTAGCAGGATCAACAATTATACCATTTTTTGAAATAATGTGACCAAGGAAAGAAATTTTTTGTAACCAAATCTCACACTTTCTGAATTTCCCATAAAGTTTCTTTTCTTTTAAGGTTTGCATGATGACCCTTAAATGACTTTCACGCTCCTCTTTACGTTTTGAATAAACAATAATATCATCAATGAACACAACCACAAACATATAAAAGAACTCATGGAAAATTATATTCATAAGATCCATGAATATAGCAGGTGCATTGGTTAAACCAAAAGGCATAACTAAAAATTCATAATGGTCATATCTAGTACGAAATGCGGTCTTCGACACATCTGATTCTGTTAATTTCAACTGATGGTACCCCGAACTCAAGTCAATCTTCAAAAAATTCTGAGCTCCCTGGAGCTAATCAAACAAATCATCGATATGAGGCAAATGATACTTATTCTTAACAATGATATTATTCAATGCTCTATAATCTATGCAAAGTCTCATTGAACCGTCTTTTTTTTACAAACAAGACAGGAGCACCATAGAGTGATGTGCTAGGTCAAACAAAACCTTTATCTAATAACTCATGCAATTGCTTCTTTATCTCTAAAAGTTCAATTTGAGCCATTTGATAAGGGGGTTTTGAAATTGGCTTAGCATCAGGAACTAAGTCAAATGTAAATTCAACTTTTCGATTAGGTATTATACCAGGAAACTCATCAAGAAAAACATCAAGGTACTCATTTACCACTGACAAATCATTAATATTAATAGTCACTTTATTTTCAACAATATATGCAAGGTAACATTCATTTCCATCTTTTACCAGTTTTTCAACTTCTTGATATGTTATCAAAAAAAGTGTTCATTCTTGTACACAAACTGAAATTCTTTCTAAAACAAACCTCTTTATCTCTGTAATCAATCTTAACATGATAAGCAGAAATCCAATCCATGCCCAAAATAACATCAAACTCTACTAGAGGAAAAACAATAAGGTTTGCAGGTAGATTTCTTACACACACAATGACAAAAATATTCTTATGTTTTCTTTTTGTCTCTAAATTTTCTCCAGATATGTTTACCGTAAGTTCTGTATTCATATCTTGAGATGGAATTCCCAATTTACTAGAAAAGTTATCAGAAATGAAAGAGTGTGTAGACCCTAAATCCAACAACACATTGGCATAATCTTAACAAACAAACAATGTACCTGATACAACTTCATTTGATGGCCCAACATCTGCTGATGTATTTGAAAAGGATTTCACTAGCCTTTCTGCTTATAGTCTGGCTGATTTCTCTTAGTTGAGTTCTTCTCTAGACACTCATTTTCATAATGACCCATTTTATTACACTTAAACATCTTACCAATAGATTTTCATTGCCTGTTTGAACATCTTCCTTACAGTTACGAGCAATATTACCAGACTTACCACACCGGAAGCACTTTCCAGACTTTGATAAACATTATCCAGGATGCTTTTTACCACTCTTCTCTGAAGATGGATATTTAGTTTTCTTACCTCCAGGGTTTTTTATTAATTCTTCCCCTTTGCCTACCAACTTGACACTTATTCTATTGTTTTTCAAAGAACACTTGATCATCAGAAAACTCCATTTCCACCTTCTCCGCACATCAAAAAAGTTTTTCCTAACTTTTGAGATCACGGGAGGGTAACGATCTTCGATATCGTGGCTTTAGTCCTGAGTAAAATTGATTTATCTTACTATCAAGATCTCGGATGAAATTTGGTGCATACCTTGCCAGTTGAGTGAACTTTGCTTCATAAGCAACCACTGAGTCATCCTCCTACCTCAATTCTAGGAATTGTTTTTCCATCCTAAGACAAACCTCATGGGGAAAATATTTCTCAAGAAACATACATTTGAATTCATCCCAATCATGAGCATCAATCTCCTCACTATCCCTGATATTTTTCACCATCAACCACCACTGATCGGATTCACCTTCAAAATGATAAATAGAGAGACTAAACATTTGATGTTATGAATAACCCATAACATCAAAAATATTTTCCAGTGCTATAATTCACCCTTCTCCTAGCACAGGGTTAGATGATCCTATGAATTATGGGGGATGTTGCCTCATGAAATGATCCACTACTGACATGTTCCTATGATGTTGATCTGAATGATCTCGTGCATAGATACCACCACCATTTATAGCTTGAGTCAACTATTCCATCCCTGCAACAAACTGTTCAGTTCTGATTCCGACCATCTAAGGTTGCTGATTTGGAAGGTTGTTTTCCTCCTGATGTCCTCCCAATATAGCCGCCATGTTTCATCTGCAAAAAACCATTCCGAACACAGAAATATCTTAGGAGAAACAACATTAAAATCTGTAAAATGCTATAAGATTTCAATATTAACATAAATCACTTTATGTATATTAATTTAACAATACCCTAACTCATAAAGTTATCTAAACCGACCTCTGATGCCAACTATAAGGACTCGACCTTAAAACATTACATAATCTTGAATTAAATGAATAATTCACATTGAGGATCTTTTCAGGTTTCGTGTTTTAGAGAGTTAGGCCATAATTGTTACATTGCAAAATATTACAATGAAAACACTTATACTCAGTTTCTATTTTTTTCATAAAATAAAACTCTTTAAAAAAAAGAGTAATGTATAGTTTCATGTTTTAGACGGCATTTCATTTCCTTGATCCCATCCTTGACCCTATTCCATTTTATATCCTATGAAAAACATTTCAAAACATAGGATGAGCATTAAAAGCTCAGTAATGGATACAAAATGAAGGAAACTATTAGTTTTTCAAAACAACAAGTAAACCATGAATACTTAATCATAAGTATCATATTTAACCTTTATGAAGTAGTAAATACTATTTACTGAATAAAAGATCATTGCTTACCCTTTTGTAACCAAAATATTACCATAAAACCCAAATCAAGAACACATAACATATAAAGGGAACTTAGGACATAAACATACTTAAATGGAATAAACATACGGTCAACTTCCACACATTTCACTAAATGGAATAGCCATACGGCCAACATCCATACCCAATGCCTTGGAGGTTATAACGTATCCAGCCATCCTGGTATCCACGGCACCACCCGTCATTTGGTTTATCACATAACCACCTGCCAAATGTCCATGTACCATTATAAAATCCTAAGAAATTAAACAAATATAAAGGAAAGAAAACATTTCCACATTTCAATCACTATATATCACCTAAATATATTGAAATAACAAATCTATTATCAAAACCATTTTTAATACCAAAATACATACAATAGTACATGGTATTTATTTTCGTTTTAAAAACATACGGCTTGTTGAGGAATCCAAATATCAAATAATACTTACGGCGGCGGAAAGGTCTTTGTCACCGCTTACGTTAAAAGAAATATTCCGTTTTTTCGTTTAGTAAAATTATTCGTAGAAAAAGATTCCCTTTGAAAAGTCCAGGGTGTATATACAGTGTAAAAATAAAGTCATGTATTAAAACAAAATATTCCTCAATGAAAGGAGATTGAGACGAAGTCCCTTACCTAATGTCCGTCTTTACCCGTTCGTTCTTTAATATCCTGAATAATAATCTAAAGATAATTTATACTTTCTTAAGAACCTTTTTAAATTTTATTATTACTTTAATATAACTTATTACCATGTAATAAACATTATTTAATCATTTAAGATAATAATGTTCGTTTTGTCGATATTTGGTACATGAGTCAAAAATGGACTTCTTATAATTACATGTTGTTCATGTGGTAAATAGTACATTATATCCAGAATTATATTCATGATTTAGATATCATATATATTCATTATATACATGTATTTATAATAGTACATAACATTTAGAGGTAAGAAATGAAATGCATCGTTCATGGAGATGGTAAGTCGTACGTACGGATGAACGCTACTTCCATTTCTATTTCAAATTTAATGGAATTAAAACATAATGATACATAGTAGTATTATAATTCTAGTATTATATCATATATAATATCATTAAATATAACCTTTATATGTGCCACATATGGTATGAATGAGTCATATCACTTTGAGGGGGCGGTAGTCCACACTTCCTCTAATGAGATTATTGTGTTTACCCATAATGGAAACCATAAAGGCATGATATAAATAGAAAATAAATAAGTATAAAGAAAAAATAAACATAATATATATCATATATAAATACATTTCCATCATAATGGACACCATGATAGGCGGATGTAGATACTTGAACAATCATCATTTCGTGAGGCGTTAGTTTTCCATCCATAGATACATTATGTTTTTCATCCATTAGATGGAGTTGTGTGTAAGTGTAGTTCGAATACGTCCCATAAAAATATTCTAGAATATTTAGGATACTGGTTTTTTTACAAAATAAAGTAATAGTAAGAGTTTTGGGGTTGGAGAAGTAAAATAAAAGAAAACAATCTAAGAGAAACTGTTACCTTTAATTTGGGTAACTCCATTTTGTTTGAATCAAATGACTTCTTGAAGTGCCTTATGCCTAAGATAAGGATTCTAGAAGGAGGTGAGGGAAGTACGGAGCTTAATTGAGAAGAGTTTTGATGATCCAAAAGGCTTGAGAGGTGTGTGGAATTGGTTATAAGTGGTCTCCTTTTATAAGGGAGAGGTGGGGCTCTTTAGGAAAGTGTGAAAAAATTATTTTATTATATAATTATATTCTGTTTATAATGGTACAAAAATAATTATAGTTGAATATAAGATGACTCATGGACGAAATAAAATCATCCAATATGAATTGTACAGGTTTTGGATAATATTTTAATCATTATAATCTTATTTATTTAAATGATTTATTAATGAGGTAAACACTGCTTCATTATTGTGTCATAAATAATTTAACTTATTTGAAGTCTAAAAATTATAAAAAAACGAACATGATATAGGAAATTGTTTTATCTTTCCAATGAATATTTATAGTCGAAAATATAATTTATATAACCCCTTTGAAAAATTAATTTACTAAAAGATATTTGCTTTTGTCATTTTTTCCATTACTTTAAGTTAATTAATCAAAATTGTCATTATCAATCCCATGTGGCTTCATGGGGTCCCAAAATCGACCCTAATATGCCCATTGTCGTTAATGACTCAACCAATAATGTTTGGACAAGTGTTAAGGTAATTTTTGAATTATTATAATATTCTTTTTACATTGAATTACACTATTTCCCTTTAATCGCGGTAAATAGAAGTCAAAAGTTACTATTCACCAAAAATTATTTTCATCTTAATGAACCACATTTTACTCACTAATAACAACCATGTATGTCGGATTTTTGAAATTCAATTCACAGAAGTGGTAAAATTTATTTAAATGAAAAAGTCAGTTTTTTATCTACTACTAAGTGATTTCACTATTCATCAAAAAATGAAGTTTTTCAGAAAAATACCAAAAATTCAGCCCAAGATATATTTGATATTCCAAATTCAAAAATGATGTCTATTTTTCCAAATTCAATACATATGAGTGGCTTTAATTAATTTTAAAATTAATTCCCGTTATCAAAACAAATAGCGTGTTTTTAAAAAACAATAACCATCAAAATATTGATACTTGTTTATATCCAATTTCAAAGTGAAATTAATTACAATGACCAAAATTAGATTAAATGGTAAAAATATATTTTAATTTCACTTTAAAACCAATTATTAAGATAATCTAACCATATAAATAAATTATATTAAAAGGCACTTTTTAATTACAATACAATATTTTCACTATTCATTAAAAACAAACTTTATCAAAAAAATTCCAAAAAAATTATGCAGAGTAAAATTTGATGACCCCATTCTAAAGAAGGATTTTATTAGGTCAATCAGAACATATAAAAATGGCCAAAACTAGATTTAAAGAGGTTTTTCCATTAAAAGGCGACAAATCGAGCTTTTAATGTAAATTATGATTAAAATTAGATTCATTCAAAATTTATGAATCTAAATTTTATTGGATAAATTTAAAAACATTTAATAGACATGTATAATCATATTATAGTTAGTTTTCTTCATTCCCGCCAATACAACGGCTAGGAGTTAACTACCATATATAATAATAATATTATTATATTATTATTGTGCAATGTAAGATTTCAAAGAAACCTGTTGTTGCGTATCGGGTATGCTATCAAACATAGAAACCCATTTAAAGTAAAATTAACATTTAATTCACAAATATTAATAAATATGAAAAATGTCTTATTCTTTATTTACTCGGGATGTTACATAGAATATCAATTAACAAGGATTATATAATTTAATGAAGAAAATATAATTTTATGAGGCTTGAGTATTTGTTAATTAAAAATGAATGTGTGATTAATATTGTATATGCATGACAAATGTATAATGTAAGTTCAGACTCCAGATGAGTGCTGAAGCAGGTACTTGGGTATATAGTAACATTGTACTGCTTACTTTGTTCATGCATGCCTTCAAATTTATTAAATTATTTATTGATTTATTGGATTTGGGGGTCGTCATCGGTTGTCCCTACCTACTGAGATCAATTTCTCACATCCTACTCAGGCCACCATTACACTAGGGTACCCGAGTAGTAACTATTTTGGATCATGATTGTGCGGTTTGCATATACATGGGAGATATCAGCAGAGGACCGAGCGGATTCTCGAGATGCTCGAGGAGATCACCCATAGGTCTTGAGTCATAATTTATTTATTTCATTATTTATACGTAAATCATGATGTGTTTTTATCTTTTTATTAGTTGTACAATCATAACATGAATGCATTGTATAACAATGGCGCTGGCCATTTTGTTTTATACAAGATTTAACAAATTATGTCTCATAATTCTTTATCGTTATTCACTTTGTTTCTGCCATTTTCTGATATTTTACACTATTTTTACTTTCATAAGAGGGTATAGTCTCCCCACTAACTATTCTTAGTCCCTCGCTGCTAGTTGGTAGCCTATGGAATACGAGGAGATGTGCTTGATGTGATGTGGTGACCGGTCGGACCACTCGTCTAGGGGTGAGCCAGGTCTAGCTGTTACATCATGGTTTCCTCCAAGAATAAGAAAAATTATTTTTGGAAATTGTGAATTTTATTTTCTTAAAACCTAATATGGTCGATGAATATCTATTCCATAAAATTATTTAAGGGAATATCAACATCACCAAGATATATGTCCATAAAAAGATAAGAATATAATTGATGGAAGTATTATAAATTCCATACATTGTTTTACCATGATATAGTCACATTAATAATCCAAGCTCTTTTATTTTACCACATTCCTATTATACAATATTCCAGGAATTAGAAACCAAATATTTCACCATATCAATATTTTAATTTCCACAAGTTTCATCATGTGTACTCATATCATTATCTAATTCAATTGACATGATTTATTTTATATGAATATGAATATATTGAAACCGATAAAATACTAAATTATCCATTCCACTCTTTCAATTTTAAATATAAATAATAAGATATTATATTTTATCTCTCGTATGATGAGAGACATGATAGATTTCATTAAAAACAGATTTTTTATATGATATATAACTTTGTCGCGACTTAAATAAGGTCTACAAAAATAATTAAAATAAGTTTAGTGAATATTACCTCTTCTTGAATAATTGTTAAATAAAAAATATAAAAAAAAATATAACTTATTTTGAAAATAAATTGAGTTTTTATTAGTACCATACATCCAAATGTTATCCATTTTTTTGTAAACAAATGTTCTATTATTATAAATAGAGTTGAATGTAATTATATAATTAATGATATCCATGAATCATTTGAATATGTATTATGATAAAAAAATTCCATAACTAAATACATATTATTTTATCATGTACCAAGTCATTTCAATTCTAACTAGATCAAATTTATCTAGATCATATATTTTCATATTGTATTTAGTTATATTATGTTTATATATATATATTAATGGAGTTACATTAATTTTTATTTCGTTCAAATTATTTCAGTAACTTTACATTAAATATTGTTATATTTTATTCATGTTGATTAAAATCAGTTCTATTTAGATAGGTTTGGGTTCGGTTGAGTTTGGTAAGTTCAATTTGGAGTAGTGAAATTTGATTTTTGTTAGATTCATTCAATTCAAATGATTTTGGTTTCATTTTATTCATTTAGATCAATTCTTTTTTAGTACATTTTCCTATTTTGTTTAATTTTTTTCCATTCAATTTTAGGGGAGCATGAGTAATTTAACTAGGAAAAAAATTAAATAATTTAATGAACATTTAAATATAACCAAAATTGAGATCATGAGTACAAATATTCATTCTCAAATTCACAATAATCATGTTGGAAGAAAAAAAACAGACATACCACTAAATGATCAAGATAGAAATTGCTAATCATGGGGTTATCTTGTAATATACAAAAAAAATAGATGTATAAATTTAAAATATTTAAACTAATTTTGAATGAAAACTATTGGTCCAATTATTTACCCATAAATTTGAAGAGGCATTATATATTCAACAAACATGGTCTGAGAAATATCCCCCAAAAACTAGGTGAATTAATTATGTAAATTTTTTAATGAAACCAATTATTTAAAACATTCGAATTTTATTTTAATAAATATTATATAAAATTGAAATATATATTTTTTAGTTTGGTCATTAAAAAATCAGAACAAAAAATGTGGAAAGGTGGTGATCAATTAAAGAAAGTGAACAAAATCTACATACCTAGATGATTTAAAATAAGAATATTTTAAAAAATGATTAATTAATGAATAATTGAAGTATAATCATATAGAATTGCTAGAGGAAAAAAACTAGATACTTGGGGAATCAATTTCAGGAATGGAAGGGGGATGTGTGATCTGACATATGTGGGAGTATATACCAATGGTTTTAAAATACAATAAGTATAATGGAATTATACACAATAATCTACAAATATTTGGTTAAACCAATTTTTATTGTGGCCAATAGTAATATTTTTCCTAAACCATTAATATAGTTCCATTGGTATAGCTAAAAATTATAGTTTTATATTTACACATTAGTGAGGGAAATTGGGAATCATAATCTAATAATATCATCCTCATAACTCAATGAAGCATCACAATATCTATCCTAAAAATCCTTTCTAGACTATGTAATAAACATAATTATATTGTTAATAAGAAGTGAGATAAAATTTTCAAATTATCTATAGAAACCAAAATAGAATCAAACTCTCAATATATATACATAAAAAATGTAATAAAAATAATTTGAATATTTTTCTACTTCAATTGATGAATTTCCAAATGATCAAACAATCCTATTAAAATTTAATTTTACGATTTCACCTATTTCAAACAATACATGGAGAGAAAAACATGATTACCACCTTCTTCGTCTCAAAATTCCAAAAAATGTTCTTTATTTTCAGATAAATATATGAATCAACAGGATGAACTAAAAAATATATACTATGTTAGTCATAAAAAAATAATTCCCACACACTCTAGAAAAAATAAACTCCCTATAATGAAATAACTGATTCCCCTCATCTTTGATAACCATCGAAATTAATATTATTTACAATTGGATCACTCTAAACCTACACCTCATGGTTCATCAACTGAGACTCCAATACTAACAGAATTAATTAATATTCCACTATCATCTAATAAAATCATGATCTATCACGCCTAAGTTTATATCCAAAATGAGTAGATTTTAACAACTCTTTCACTGCCCATTTTTCACTTATCCATCATGAATCCTTACTATAAGTATTCAGACTCAATGTATTAACCACCAGATTACACTTTTTAGGTGTATTAATGATATATAAATCATAATTTTGTTATAAACCCAGCTTATTTACCAAAAATTATAATCATTATGATAAAATATATTCCTCAAATTCATATCATCATAATAAACCACATTACATTCTCTTATAAAAAAACACCTCTATAGAAAACGCACAAAAACCATTGTTTCATGCTCTAAATAATGGGTAACAGTATTACATTAATGGGGATGTAATCACCTTGATCCGTATGAAATAATTGTAACCATTATTGGTAAAACCCTATCCATAATCTCTAAAAAAGATGGTGCATTTTTATCTAAATAAAATAAAAAACTCAAAATTGAAATATAGACATAAATAATATTCCATAAGGACATATTTATTTATAAGCCTCATATAATGATATCCATGTAAGGATTTGATCTTATAAAACAAACCATCCATCATTTATCCTAGGAAGATTATAAATATTTTTCGTTGTTATTTGATTTATACATCAGTAATAAATAAAAAGCCTATATCTTCCACCCTCCTTCTTCACAAACAATACCGAAGAGTCCCATGATGGCACATTATATCAAATAGAAGCTCACTAAAACATTTCATAAATATGGAATCATATTTTTCATAGATATTTTTGAACTATATTACAAGATTTCATAGAAATAAGATAAAAACATAAAAAAAAACTCAATCCCAAACTCAATATCATTCCTTAGAGGTAAGATACTAACTAAAAGTGCCCAATCAGAATGATTGTATCACTGAGAGGGGGAGGGGTGAATCAGTGATATGTTTTCTTTAATGTTTTATTAAAATACCCTTCACCTCCTATTAAATATTCAATTCTATGCTTAATAAAATCAACCACACATAAAAGGGAGCTCAAGTATTTAAAAGGTTTGGTATATAATAACAATAGCTATGTCCTTAGTATGGTTTGGAAGTAATACAACTCCACAAAATTCACTAGAAATAAATCCTCAGATTAAAATGACTAGTATACACCCTTTCAATTGTGTAGCACTATTTAAACAATTTTATTGGTGCATGTGAAATCTTAGCACTAATAAGGTAATAAAAACTTTATGTAACAACTCGCATTACCTATGATTCATTTAAATTTAAAAAATGTATTAAATTGAAAACACTTCTTAAATTTCTCACCCAGAAGATTGTAAGTCGTTTCCTAGACTTCGTTATGAAAACTCAGTTAGATTTTCCCAGTCTTCTTTATCAGAGTACAATTATTCTTGATACTATCCTTCCATGTACGATTTTTCCACAGTCAAGAAATCCCAATACAAAAACCCTGAATATGAAATCCAGCCTGATACAATGATTAACATAATATGATTCACAAGAAGAATATGGTAATCATCTTAGTACGATTATCATTAAGTATGATGATCATCTGAATACAATGTTGTGATCTTATCACTTCTCTTATCAATGAAACCTATCAAAACTACTTCAAAAAAAGTGATTAAGGGAACTTCTTTACCCCTATTAAACTCAAAGATTCTCATTCTTCTATAGTGAACAATATATCATAAGTAATAAAGTACAAATTAGTTATGCTTTTATAAGTGACCCAAGAGAGGATTAACCCAGAATCCTGAAAATATTATTTCTTAAACAAATTAACTCTAATATATGTTTCTCCTAAAATATCTGGTGAATTTTGAATTTTTCAAATCATTTCAAAACATCTTTATTCATCTATAATATTCAATTATTCTACAGAATTTCATTTCAATTTCCAGTCTGATTTCAATTCTCGAGTCTGATTTTCAGAATCTGAATTCTTCAAAACAATATTCCATATCAATTTAATATATACAAATAAAAAGATACCACTCTAAATGCTTAATAAAAAAATACATTTGAATACCATGATCACCCTCGATAATTCTTTCAGAAACAACCACATTAAAACCACTTTTACTTCTTTACTTCTTCTCTCAACCCAGTTAGAAATAATTTATATTTGATACAATGTATCTTGACCCAATTGAAATACACATCATCTCCTTTATTTATTCACTTTTTTCATGACCCAGTTGAGATACAAGACTTGTCAGAATATTCTTCTCTTGACCTAGTTAGAATCCTATTAGGTAATTCAACAATTTTGAAATGCTTGAATTCATTTTAGATCTCATTCTATCTTTATTCATATACCCCATGAAATTCCTTCTCTCAATTTTATTGGACACAGTACGATCATTATGAGTACAATTGGCCTAAATATGATCATTTTATTCCTAAACTGGAATATTAAAATCATGGGTACACAAGATTTATTTTGTATACGATGGATGCTCATATGATATATTCCATGTTAATGATCATTCTGGGTTTGATCATTCTGATTACGATCCCCGTCATCTTATTTATTTCATTCTAAGTCAAAATCATGTTTCTAGGAGTAGGATCTGCCTGGATTCGATTATCCATGGTACGATCTGCTAAGTACTATTCATAATATCATTTTCTTCTTAGAAAACAGTAAAACTAAAATTTTTTCACTCCCCTTTCTTTAACCAAGCATACATCATGATTTCTCCAAATAACATATGGTTTATAAAATATGAATCAACAAAGAATCATCACTATTGAATTTATTATACTCATGCAGGATGTGATATGATCATTTCATTAATAACACATGTTGTGTGAAACCAATGAACATTTACTTCCATAAAGATACATTCTCAATGATAAAAATTCTATTATTCTTGAAAATGATCAATTCCACATTACGAACATTTCAAATATCAGTCCTGAGGTGATTTCGATCAGAAATGTTTCTTTAAAACTAATTATTCTAAATAGAATGGTCTTATATTAAAATAAGTGAGTCCAATTATTTTGAATACCACAGTCAAAATGATATTTAAAAAATACAAGGATAGGATATTTTATATCTACAAAAACACTCTTTGAGAATAGATGACATCATTTGAAAAACAAACACTATCATCAATCTGCATGGTCCTAACAATCTCCCCCATTGGATTTTTTTGTCAACCATGTTTTAAAAATCACTAAAATTTGTATCCTCATGAAATGGAAAACTTTTAAATAATTATAATCTTATGTGAGGTAACTCGTTGTAGAAACAAGAATCATTGATAGAAAAACCATGTTGTCCAAATGTTGTGATTTGGAAAACCCTTTTCTTTTTCCTTCCTAAGCTTTTCTTTAACCTCTTTTTTTATAAATTATCCCTCGAAAAATATATTTTTTTATATAACCAATCCAAAAAATAGTTTTAATAGTTCACTTACAAAACAATTTTGAATTTATACCTTACCGAAAACTACCCCTTTTTACTTGCATCAAATGGATAGACATATGAAAAAATTCATCACCCCCCCCCCATGAAAACACTATCCAAAGGTAAGATGGGAGAGGGGATAGAAACAAATACCACAATGCTTATTAAAAATTGTTTGTAAACCCATGTTCATCCTCAATTTAGAAAATTATTTTTTTGGTAAGGGTTTGTGAAAATGACTACAACTTGTTCCGATGAAGGAACATACTTCATCTTTAATTCATTCTTCTCTAAATTCTCTTTGATGAAATGATATTTTATATCAATTTGTTTTGAATTATAATGTTGAATTAGATTCTTGTTGAGGTTGATTGTTCTTTTATTTTCACAACCCAAGAGCAAGGGAAACTTCACATTAAAAAGTAAATCTTCTCAATGAGTTGTTGACCACATAAGGTAAGTAGTGTAATGAGTCAAAACAACATACACAACTTTAGGAATACTGTGAGTTACTAAATTATATTTCCTTGAATTCCAAATAAAACAACAATTAAAAAAAAGAATAATCCACCAGATGTGGACCTTTTATCAACATCATTTCCTACCCAATAATTATCTGAATAATCATACAAATAAATATTTTCTGAGCTACCACACCTGATTCCAAATTATATTGTGCCTTTGATGAACCTGGGAATTATTTTTTCAGCAAGTAAAAGTGATTATTTTTGAAAAAATTGAAATCTTTCAAATAAGGTAATAACATAAACAATTTTATGTCATGAGTCAGAAAAATATAATAAACATCCAATCAATTTTGGAAATTCATTATGGTTAACATCTTTTCTTTCTCCATATTTAGACAAATTTTTTCCCATTAATATTGGTATGGGAACATGTTTTGAGTTTTCCATGCCAAATATCATAAGAAGTTCCTTACCATAAAAATCATGAGAAATAAAAATTTATTTCATCATTTGATGTAATTTAACCTAATAAAGTATTTCACTAATCCCATTATAGACATTTCATATTCCTTTTTCATTTATTTAATAATTTTTTCATAAAATATTTTATCATTACCAAAAAAGATAATTTAATGAACATAAAAAATTACAATGAGGTAATACTCTTGAGTGTATCTAATGTATATATTACTATCAATCATCCTTTTATTGAAATTCATCTCTTTATCCACGTATCTAATTTGGAATACCATTCTTTCAGATATTGTTTTAGTCCCTATGAAGCCCTTTTCAATCTATACACATATCTTTCATATTTATCAAAAATAAAGCCACGTGGTATTCAATATAAACATTTTACTCTAGATCACCATACAAGAATGCAGATTTAATATCTATTTAAAAGATCTTGTATCCTCATTTTGAAGTAATTGAACGAAATATTCTAATTTTTTCATGTCTTTTTGCCAGCGCAAATTATTCAAGAAAATCAATACCTTCAATTTTTGAGGACCATTTTCACATTAATATAGCTTTGTTTCATATTTATTCCCCTTATTAATTTATATTGTTATGGTTGGAATGAATGCAAGATCCCATGCATCATTATTTTTAATTTGATCTAACTCTTCATTCATGGAATGGATCCGTTCTGGATGGTAAAAAGCTTCTTTTAGATCATTCGACTTAATTTTTTATTATATAGAAGTATGTGTAATAGCTTTAATTGTTCTTATTGTATGAACCTTCTCATATTGATCACCAATAATATTCAGGGCTTGTAGTTTCTTCTTCATCCATGGATGATATTTTCATATATCTTCTCCATCAATTGAAATTGATGAGTTTGAATCCACTTCTTAATTAGAGATACAATTGTATGTATCATTATCATAATTGTTTTCTTCAACTTTAACATCTTTTTTTTGACTGATTTTTTTTTACTTTCTCACCTATTTCAATTACTTTAACATCAACAGAATCAAAAATTCTTTTTTTTTGATAAAAGATCAATATCCTATTCCTTCTAGAGAATAACTATGAAATACTCCATATTCACCTTTCTTATCTAACATTCCACATTGACATAGAAAAACTATATTGTGTTTCAAACATGTATTTTTTCAATAAAAAATCATATTGAGTCTTATATGAATTAGGATTATAGAAAGAATGGTTCTAAATATAAATAGTAGTACTCAGGTCTTTCCTCCAAAAGTAATGAGAGGGGACATGATCATGTAACATGGTTCTTCCCATTTCCACAAAACTTATAATATTTTTTCATAGTAGCCTAATTTTGTTGAGGAGTTCATGGGGAACAATGATCATACAATATTTAATCCTTCTCTAGATAAGTTTCGAATTATTCAATTTTTCATTCACGACCATTATTGGTTCTCAACTTCATTATAGAATACTTACATTCCTTTTTAGTTTTCCTTGTGATAATTTTAAACATTTTCAAAGCATCTAACCTACGTTTCATATATGTAACACAATTAATGCGAGTAAAATCATCAAAGAAAGTGGTGAAGTATGTATATATATATATATCCATTTATTTATTGTTTTTTCATTGGACCATAGATATCATAATGAATTAGTTCCAAGAGTATTTTTGAAAAAAGCTCAACTATCTTATGCAAAAAATTTGTAATCACTCCATTATGAAAAATATTTCTCTACAAATATCATATTCTTGGTGAATCAAGAATGTCTTTAACATTATCCATTTGGGATTACCTCTTCATATTTCTTTGACACGTCTTTCCCATTCATTTATACCACTTTTTGTCCTCTTCCACCATACTTATGTTACAAGAGTTTTTTATTTCACCAATCCGGAACAAATATATTTTTGTATGTTTTCCTCTTGTGACAATCATTCCATCTTCCTAAAGATTCATAAAAAACCCATATTTTTTTAAGACAACTTTTTTACCATCATCACAAAATTTTGAAACATGTAGAAAATAATATTTCAGCCCATCAACGTATAAAGATTTATATGATTTCAAATTTTGTTTTACAATGATGTATGATCCAACACCTTGGATTCTCAAAGATTCATCATTTCAAATGTCAATTTCATAATTTAAAATCATTAAATTTATGAAAAATTTTCAAATATTAGTTCATAAGATAAAACATTCACTTTTAAGAATCCATGGGCATTCCCTTTTTTGGCTTCTATAGTAGTTTCAATAGTAAGAGCTTTTAATTTTTCCTTTCTTTCCCCATTATTATATTCTATGAACTTTTAAGAATCTTTTTTTATGCCGAGAACAAAAAAAGAAATCATTTTTTATAGTTTTTTGGTTTTTAAGATCTTTCCCAAATAATTTCCAATGTATGGAACCTATTTTAAAATTTTAATCCACCTTTCTCAGGTTTCATCAAAAAAACCTTCCCAGAATTCTTCTTTTGAAGGAATTTATTCCCTTCAACATTTCCATTTCATAACATATGGAATACTTGTAATATTAATTGTTAAACCAACACATATTTTTTATATGTATAAATATACCACAATACCATCAATAGAAAAAAAAATGAGTATTTTACTTGGAAACATTCGTACTAGTGTAAATGATGAATATGTTTCTAATCCAACTTATTTTCTTTATTTTTTGATCCATCACCCTTTCAATTATCAATCAGTGTATTCATTTTATTTTATGTTTAATAGGAACCAGAATCATTTGAATCTTTTCCGAAGTCAAAACATTTATTAACTTCTTTGGAATTAAAGTTTCATGAGACTTTTAAATTCCCAAAATTTTTCATTTTGGTAAGATACATATCATTACTAGCTTTCTTCTATTCAGAAACAATTCCATCATTATTTTTCACTTTTAAAGACAAATTTTGTTGATTCTTCTCAGGTTTCATCTTTCAAAAACATTCACCAACATCAGTTATAGGTTTTCTGAAACATGTAATTTCCTTTTTAGATTTATAAGGTTTCTGTTGGATAACTTCCAACACTTATCCTTTTCCCTTCACCTTATCCTCTTGATGTTCATTATTATTCTTTTTGTCTTCAATATATTTCCTAATGTAATCAATATATTTTATATCTTTACTCTCTCATCACAAAAACATTCTGGATTTCATGTTGAAGAGAATTATCATTATAATGTTTTCTTTTTCATTTCAAGACTTATGATCTTTCTTATAAATTCTTTCAGTTATTGTTTAAAATAATTTTCCACTTGGGTATCTTCTTATTTAAAGGTACTACTTCAAAATTCATCATCATGCAAAATTACAATAAAAGTATTTTTTGTTATATATTCAACATATGTTTCTAATTCAGCATCACCATATTCCCCTTCTCTACCTTTATACTTTATTCATCTTCTTTTGGATTTAATGAATTTTATTTATCTCCTTGTGGATTTCAATTTTTCTTTATTACATTGTTTCTTCCATGATCTACTTAGATTTATTTCTTATTTTTCATTATTCACTTATTTCTTTCATCGAGGACAATTGAACGTAATGTACCCAATGAATCTATGTTATAAACATTTGAAGGTATGTTTCCATTTTTATTTACCTACACTCTTTTCAAATTTTTAGAAAATAATGATAAAATATTATCAAGATTTTTACAAACCTCTTTTACATAGTACGATTCACCTTTCATCATTAATAAGAATCTTATTTTCATTTTCTTTCTTAGATTCCTTGAATGATATTTCTCTATCAACTATTGATTTTCTCTTCATAACGTTATACCTTATCATTTCATAACTAGTGAGAGTGCTATGTAGATCATCAATATATAATGTTTCAGGATCTCTGTCTTCCAATGAAAAACCTCTGCATAAAATTTATTGAGATATAATCAAAATATCTTTTCAAAAACTTTAGAATCATATAATATTTCACAAAGACATATGATTGTAGTCACAATTTAATTTACCCTTGTAATTAAGTACCTAATAGATTCATTCTCACCCATATTCAAATCTTTAAATTTCAATGTCCATATTTGTGATTTTTTCATATTCAATTTTTTATTTCCTTAGTATATGTTATTAAATTTGTCTTTCATACCTTTGGTTGCAGAAAATACTATAACTCTTATGAATTCAATACCAAAAAGTGATGAAAATATATCACTATTGTACCTTCCATCATTCTCTATATTATTATTTTGAACAGATGTAATAGGACCTTTAAAATAAATGGGAGGAAACCCATTGGTTGAAGCTTAAAGAACATAAAATCCAATTGACATAAAGTTGGGAAACATTAAATTTTTACATATATGATAGTATTTCCCATCAAAATCAGAATTCAATTACTGTTAACAAATTTCAAATTCTCCATCAATAATGAATAAGAGAAGGGAACTCGCTCTTACACAAATTGAATGTGCCTAGAAAGGATTATTGTGTGACAAAGAGGTGTATGTGGTGATCTGTGGTATTTTTTTTATTTATGTTTCCATGAAACAACATTCAACTCCTCTTAAGGATTCAATTCCTTACTGAAAACATATCAACTACACATCCAAAGGAACACATGTATTTATAAGGTTCCTTATAAAATAATACTAATTACATCCTTGGTATGGTTTGGAAGTAATCCAATACCACAAAATCCACTATTAATCAATATTTTGATTAAAAAAAGTAGGATATACCCTTTTACTCATCTAGAACTATGTAAACAATTTCAATAGTTCCTCTGCACCCTCTTAGGACACATTGGGTGACACAAAATTTATGTAACATCTCATGTTACCTATGAATATTTTAAATTTCACAAATGTATTCAATTGAAAAGACATTATTAATTACATACCTAAAATATGGTAAGAACTTTCCTATACTTTTTTAATGAAAAATCATTCCCTTTATCCAATCCCTCTTTTCCCAGTGCAATTCCTTTAATAAGGATTCTTCTGGATATGATTCCTCTAGGTAAAATTATTCCACAATCTATAAATATCAGTACAAAAAACTTGAATCATATTATCTATCTTGATATGATAATTATAACAATACAATTGACAAGAATAATACAATAATTATCTATCTAAGATTATCACTGAGTATGTTGATTAGAAAAATATTACATTGTGATCTTACCTCTTCTCTTTTAACTTCATTCCATAAAAACATATTTAACAAAAGTTATTACAAAAACATCATTCTCTCACATAAACATGGTTCTTCTCTCCCATTTATAGTGAATAGTACATTATTAGTAAAAAATTACTTAGTTATTCTCATTATATAGGTTAACTAAGAGTGGTTGGGACCATAATCCCAAATATTACCTCTTACTAAAATTCACCCTAATATTAATTTAACCTAATATATTGGGTGAATTTTGGCTTTTGAACTCTTGTCAAAACATATTAATTCTTCTACAATCATCACTTCTTCTTCAAAATTTCATTTCGTATTCATGTTTGATATTAATTCATGAGTCTGATTTTCTGAATCCATCTTCATCAAAGAAATAATATGTATCAATTGAATATATATGAAGAAATGGATACCACTCTGAATTATGAATACATTTTTCCATTTGAATACCAACCCCCCTTGATAATTTATTCATAAATAAAATTTTCAAATAACTTTTACTTATTCACTTCTTCTCATAACCTAGTAGGAAATAATTTAACATTCATTCAAAGTATATAAACCCAATTTAAATACACAAATTCTTATTTAATTGATCATTATTTCTCTTCACCCATTCGAGGTACAAGACTTATTCCCCACCTTTTATCTTGATCTTTTTGGAAGATTATAATGTAATTCTACCCTTTTGAAATTGTTGAATACATTTTTTATCTCAGTCTCTCCTTATATTTTCATTCATCAACCTCATGAAATTCTTTCTCTGAATACGATTGTTATAATTATGATCGTTTTGAGTACGCTTGGCCTAAATATGATCATTTTATTCTTTAAACCGAGTATAATCATACCGAGTATGAATTATTTCTTATGTATACGATGTATGACCAGATGATACAATCCCTAGAAAGGATCACACTGGGTATGATAATTTTTATTACGATACTCATTATCTTCTTTTGTCCTCTCTCAGCCGAAATCTAATTTCCATGAGTACGATTATCTTGGATAAGATTATCCTTGGTTTGATCTCTTGAATATGATTCCCAATAACCTTTTATTCTAAGAAAATAGTCATCCTTAATTTCTCTCAATCCCTATTTACTTCACAAATATTTCAGCATAAGTTCTCCAATTAACTTATTGTTTATGAAATATGAATCAAAGTAATAGAAAAATAATTTTTGATGTTGAATTTTTCTTTTCGGTTTTTTAGAACTGACATAAAAATATATAAAAATTAAATTTTCACATAGGTTATTATATAAGATACATGAAAATATAGTTTCACTAATTTTTCATGATGATTATATATAAACTAATGTGAAAAAACAATGTTTATGACTTTTTCACATCTGTTTTTAGTAACTGATATGAAAAACTAAACATCAAGAGTTTTTTATGTAGTTTATTTTTTAAATAATGTGAACATTGTTTGAAAACATATTTATTCTTTTCCCAGGATATTATTTGACTGGTCTTAGAGTTCAAATGCAGTTATGGATCATATGTTATGTGCAACAGAAGTTGATCATATCTAAATGATGACTTAGAGGAGTCGAACATTAGATGGACATAACTATTGATCTATAACTCTTTTTACTTATGAAACCTTTCAAATAGAATATTGTAAAATGAAGTACATGTTTTTAATCATTTTTTACATTATGTTTTTAAAACTTTATGTGAAAAATTATCTTTAACTTTTGTTCTTAAGAAAACCCTATGCTAAAAGCTAGTTTTCACATTGGTTATTGTAAAACCGATGTGAAAAGATAGTTTTCCATGTTTGTTTTGAGATAACCGACAACAAAAATGAAAATATCAATACTCTTTCATGACAGTTATCCTAATATCAACATGAAAGATAATTTTAACATCCAACTAATGTGGAATTTCATTTTTATTACAGGGTGAGATCAAAATTTTTGATTGATGCCTTAAAAATTTTAATACCGCATTTTCTTTTACTATGTAATATATATGTTTTAATTTGAAAAACATATTAATTTAATGATCAATTCATTTTACCATCATCATTACACCAACTCAACTAATTTTAACTTTATCGTGAATCTACTATTTCTTCTTTTCATGATCCTGTCATGGTATTTGTAAACATATTCCCATGATTTATATTTTTTATGATTTGTTTTCTAAATTGATATACCATTGAATGATTCTTATTTTATTATAATTAAAAATTATTCTTCGTATAATGGTAAAACTACAAATATTTATTAGGATTTCCAAATTCCTTATTTGGTGAATCTTTTGTTGGCTCATTCGATCTTTCCTCAAGAAAAATATATATCCTTATTTTTTAGGTCTTAACATTTAATTAGTAACTAAATTTGAGCTTTATGGCTAGTAAAATAAAATATTAGGAAATAATATACTATTTCGTAGAAAGTTTTCCTATTTTTTGTTTAAAAACTGATGTTAAAAATGTCTTTTAACATTGGGTTTTAAATGAAGCGATCTGAAAAATATCTTTTCAATGTCTTTTTTTGTAAAATCGATGGTCTTTCATGTCAGATTTTATAAAACATATGTGAAAAATAATTAATTTGTTTTAACATTTTTTATTAAAATAATTTTTAAAATATATGTTTACAACATTGATTTGAAGGATGTCACCTCATGAATCGATTTGAAACGATAAAAAACTGATGTAAAATGTATTTTTGTACTAGTGTCAAAAATGAATCATCAAATTTGATTTTATCATATTCATGAAGAATCTAATACGATCACTAGATTCATAAGAGATCCAAAGTAAAAATGATGACCAATTGCTTCCAGTAAGATAAATTATCTATGCGACTAATTCTATCATTCTAGAAAATGATCAGTTCCTCATTACGATCATTTCACATATTAGAACCGAGGTGCATCTGATGAGGATCATTTCTTTAAAACCACTTATTCTAAATACAATGTAATTTTCATAAACATAGTGAGTCTAATTATTTTTAAAAAAACCATTAATATGACATTCACAAAATACAATGGCATGTTATTTTCTTTCTACAAAAACATTCCTTTATAACAAAAGCTAACATTTGAAAACTACTACCCACATCATCATCTTGGTCATAACAAAAACCACTTCTAGTAACAAGTCAATATAATCATAGAAAACTCAGGGAAAATTCATCATATGTACATAAAATGTATTATGCATAAAACTCACCAATAGATAGTTAATAATCTATGGTTCAATCAACCTCTATACAAAATGTAAATAATATTCCCCAAAAAATATCACATGATCACCATCAAAACTATGAAAAATAACCCTTTGTCTATGATATTTTATGTAATCTAAGACGGAATAAAACCAATATTTCCTTGAGGTAACATCACACGATTATATCTTAAAAATGTGATGTTCTAAGATGACTAATCTCATCCCATAACCATCTCAAAACTACTATGATCATACAAACTCCCATAAGAGTAATAAAATCTAATGTCCTCTAAACCTTTTCTAAGGAATCTGTAACCCATAAGATGGGTATGGGGTTTTAAAATAAAAAAAGTATCCCTAGTTAATAAAAATTAAATGATGAGTGGGTAAAATTTTAATCATACCTTGAACCACCTATGTTAGATAAATTTATTTAACTTCTATGGACTAGAGTTTCCCCCTTCCAAATCCTCCTCCTTTAAATTCCTACATCACGCCTCTAGTTCTTCTCTATTCAGCCCTATGTTGAGCTCAACCATAATGTTTTATTATAGTGACTTCTTATTCTGGAGGTCTAAATGGTCATTTATACTACTACAACTATAGAAATACTATTGAGGAGGAAGATGGGATAGTTATCAAAAGACTAACACTTCTTATATATCATCAACCAGTCATGGAAATAATTTCAGACTGACTTGTTTTGGAAAATATCACTATAAGTGGTACATTAATATCCCAAGGTCCAACAAGATGTCTATATATATTAGATACTATAAAAATGATATTTCAATGGAATATGACTCTCATGGAATTTAATCAACTACAATTTCATTAAAAGTTTCCAATATACCCCCTTATCTCTACTTAGAACTTCAAATTTCTCAGTATTATACATAAATGATTATATCCTCATCACTAAATTCACTACTATCCAAAAAATTTCAATATCATAATGAATAAATTTATGTAAAATATTCTTAATTTCCTATGAATAATTGGCCTAAATTATCTTCCAAAATAACAATCTATCAAATTTTTATTAGTCACAAAATTTACAGAATATCACATTAAATCCATACACCACACTCCAAACTTTGAAAAAGAGTAATTTAATCTTTGTACCAAAAAAATAATTGATTCCTATTGATCAAAAGAGTCACTGATAATATCCCCTTATTGAAAGACACTCTAAAAATATTCCCTCTAATTGTTGTAATATCACAATCTCTAATGAAAATGGACCACCACTAACTGGATTATCCAAAAAAAACTCACCCCTATAGGAACTTAGTGCCCATCACTATTCTAAATCTCCTAAAAAAGTTTCTCAACAACCTATTAATATTGATCTTACACATGAATAATAATAAACCCCACATAATTTTGAAACTTCTTCTTTTGGAAATCAACTAAGGCTATCTTTCAAGATTATCTTGCTTCTGGTTCCACTCACTAATTCACATCCTTAGGTGATCACTTCCCCTCCTCTTGTGGATCCTCTTGATTGCATCACTTAAAAAGTGTAACTACAAATTGATAAACCAACCACATCCCAGGGATACAACACCACATATATATGATGAATGTCTAAACACGATGCTGCATTGGGCACACAACTAACCATATTTTTATATCATTCAATCCCACATAAGAAACAAACATTCGTAATAACCTAGGACTACTTAATGGATTCCCTTGACTATGTTAGTAACCCTTAGATATCATACCATACCTTAGGTATAATCAATAGAATCTTAAGGACCTTTTATAGAGACATATTATCCAACCATATCCTTTACTAGTTTCACTGGTGTATGATCTGCACTACAACAAGTTACACTTTTCTTTACCAATACCAATGAAAACATTACCAATTTAAATGAAAAATATCATCCTATAAACAATTTAGGAAATTCTATTTTTTTATGATCCATCCCCACTAGAAATACACCTATGATGACAATGAGTTAATGTGTGACTCCACAATCCCACCTAGAATAAGACACATGTCTGAGACTTGTATAAATATTATAATAAGACACATATATTGAAGGAATTAAAATTTTTTAATAGAAAACACAACAAAACCATGAATAATATTTTTAATTTCAAAGACTTAATACATGAATAATATACATGAATGGATGAAATTTAATATATATATATATATAATCTAAAAAGGTAAAAAAAACTATAAAACATTCATACTATCTATATTAAATACATGGTATATGAAATTACCTCTAATAGAGAGTCACTGCTGTCCAATGTTAATGTTTCCAAACACCATTGCCATATCTATCTAGGAAAACTAAAAAATTATATAATGTTGGGGTGATCAGATAATATACTCAGTTTTTTCTTCTATGAAATTCTTAAGTGTTTATATGAATAAAAGATAATAATGTGTCGATGTATGGAATAGACAAATCAAAACAAATAAATTCAATAATCTATTAATGATAAACCATCCAACCAACTTTATTTTTAACCACATAATCATTCTTTCCAAACCCATCACATTATAGTCAAATTTCTTCATATAAACATGACAATAACAACCGCCATCACCAATTCACGTCCTAGGAGTTATCTACCAACAAGGACCGAACTATAGTTTATCCTCACCATTGTAGATATTTACAAATATATAACACACAATGATATCAATAATCACTAATAAATACATTTAATCCCATAAGGAACATTATAATATGTCTTTATTCATTTATTAGGCTATTGTCTTCCCATAAGGATTATCATTAGATTTTTTGGGTAACCACACATAGGGACATTTCAAATCTTAAAAAAGATATTCAATGGTTGTCTGCCTTTGAGGAAACTGACTATATTAATAGGTTTCCACGTTTATGTACTCTCACATATTCGACATTCTTTCACACAACCACACATCACATATCCTCAAAGATCATCTGTTGGGATGATTCCCACCATAGAGTCTTTCTTAGTATTTTTAGGTGTCTACCATCACAGTCTATCCTCTACTCAACCCATTCCATCCCTACCACAAATTATATACACTATTCCTATAGAAATCATATACACCAACATTACGTCCTCCTTTTCATTATTTCCACACAATATAATGACTACCAGATCACTATCCAAAACTATCACTCATTGTAAATCGATTTAGACCCATACCATCCATTTATTCACCATACAAGGATAACATAAATACCAATATCATACATTATATTATAAGTTCCCTAAATAAAAAATTCCATTTATATTAGGATAATTTTACACTGCAACCCCATAAAATTGACAACAAATTTCAAATAACCCCATTCAATGAAACTATATCATCCACTACACCACAACATATACACACCTCCACTCTTTACATTAGAGAGACGTCTAGGGGTTCATTATTTATTTGAGTTCCACCACTATTATAATATCCCCCAAATCTATTCCTATAATAAAATTAATAGGATTCATGACACCTACTAGAAATATTATGGACCTATGCTATTTTTTCAAGATCCGATAAAAATTACTCCAACCCATGTATCATATTACAAGTAATATCTTCTATCACTATAATGTGATACATCATAATATATATTGGTAACAACATCATAAATATAACTTTTATTTTATCCCTAAACCTCCTTAAAACTTTTAATTAGTTTTCCATATATTTTAATGTCCCCATGATAAATTCACATAACATATACTAGTTTATAAAGGTTTTATCATCCCACCTCATAGAAAATTTACCATCAATTTATACTATAAAGAGCTATGTTTTCATCATGGGGTCTAAAAAATATTTCATATATACCAATGAAAAAAAATCAATAATAATATTTCACCATAAACACTTTCCATACAATACAAATAATAACTATAATAAATAATCCAAAAAAATCCGTCAATTTATAATCAACTACACCTTTTATTATCTCCATCTCATTCAATTCATATTACATTTATAAAATTATGTTCCCAAACATTTAGGTGTATTTTTTCTATAATATAAATTTAAATAATATTCCCAATTATTTTATAACTACCCCAATTAAAGCATTCAATAAGAATAATTATTACACCTTTCCCATTTTCATAAAAACTATACTATTTCATTATAACAATTATTCATTCTTCTAAATTAAATTAAGACATATGAAGGGATCTCCTTAATAGTCCTCTAATAGATTGGGTAAAAGAATTAATCTCTGGATATGGTATGTTTTACAATACATTGGTGAATAACCATGGTAAGTTTCCTTTATAAAACCTTGGTGACAGACATTACTGATATGTATATGAATATATAATTTAAATGTTGTATCTGGATATCTATGTTATGATTCATGTTATTTTTATTATATTGTGCCTAATTCTCAGGATTTACCATTATTCCTCGTGTTCATATTGATATGTCTTAATATTGCACAATATTTTTATTTCTTTCTTATTACCTAACGGGGATTCATATTTACCTCTTTCCTTTGATGTGTATCCCCATGATCTGAGATACAGTAAAAATAACTTTGATTGAACCCATAAAGATGTATTTAAAGCGGATTTTAGAATTATTTTTTTATATTTTCATGTATTATGTTTCTTACTTCCATGAAAATAAAATTTAAAGGATCCTATGTTTATACAATGTAATGAAAGTATTTGTAATAAAAATACAAGATGAAATAAAATATCAATCCCAATGAGTACTTATTAAGACACTACAAACATATATTCAAGAAAGGATCACAAGTAATATAATCTTATTTTAGCTTACCAATCATAAAAGGAAAAGAACAACAATTCATTCTATTATGAGATCATACCAAATCATGTCTGGTCAAAAATTAAGCCATCCCCCATATGAGTAAAATAAAAAAAATGTTTGTCAAAACATTATTTCTTCATATTTTGTAAAGTGTAGAGAACATGCAGTATTTAAAAAACATCAAAAATTCCTCTCATTTTATTTTACTCATCCCAGTATTTTCCCAAATCTAGTTAAAACTAGGTATGGGAGATAAATCATTTTTTCTTTAAAATTTTATTTCAAATCTTATTTGTAACACCCCATGCTTCTACGGTACGCTTCTCTTTGAATAATGTGATAGCGTGTGTTGTACGCAACACCGAGTTCTAACACACCATAACCAATCAAACTAGCCGTTATGAGTAGTAATAACTAATTTTGGAAATTAAATATATTTTATATTTCAAAATGGACTTCATTTTTGGATTCGGAATATCGAATTTAGCTTAAGGTGAAATTTTGGTACTTTTCGGATAACTTTAATATTTTGATGAATAGTGGAAATTACTAAATTTTAATTAAAAACAACTTTTTTAATCAAAATAATTAATAGTGATAAATTATGAATTTGAGTGGTTTTAAAGTATATTTAGAATATATGTTTACCATTTAATATGATTTTGGTCATTGGACATAATTTTACAATTAAACCGAACATAAACAAGTGTCAATCTTTTGATAGTTATTATCTCTTAAAAACACGCTTTTTGTTTTGACAGCGAGAATTAAATTTAAATTAATTTCTGCCACTTCTGTGTTTTGAATTTAGAAAAACGTATTCCATATTTTTAATCAGGATGTCCATATTGTGTAAATAGGTAACTTTTATTTTTAGACATTTTGAATAATTACTGCGGCAAATATTTTATTTACCATGGTTAAGGGTAAATCCGGTAAATAAGGGTTAAAAAATAATATTATAATAATACTAAATTACCCTAAAACGTGTCCTAGCCTTATTGGTTGATAAATTGTCGACCATAGGCATCTTTGGGTCGACTTTGGGACCCCATGGTGCCACTTGTAGGTGATAGGGACATTTTATTTTAATTAACTTAAAATGAATACAAAAATGACACAGGCATATATCTTTTAGCCAAACAATTTTTACGTAGGGTTATATATGTTGGATATTAGATTATAAATATTCATTAGAAATATAAATAGATTTCCTACATAATGATATTTTATTTATAATTTTTAGATATTAAATAATTTAATTTATTTATGATACAATGATGATAAATTAATTACTTTAATAGTGAAAAATTAAAAAAATTGATATTATAAATACCCAAATAAATATAATATGAAACTTTTAATGAATTAAAATAATTTTCTATGATAATATGATATATTAGGATTGATTTAATTGACTTTTTTCGAAGTAATCAATCTGTTATGAGTTTCCCAAAAATCAACTATTGAATAGTGTCAAAATTGACATAAAAGAGTTCTTAAAACAAATATTATATTATTAATTGATATTAAATTCCTAAAAAATTTACGTTTAGGCCAAAAGACATATATCATGATAGTTTCATCATTAATTGACCACTTGGGGGTCTCTTGTATGTATATAGTAAGTTTATTAACCATATTATATAAAAATACAAAGAGACATTGTAAAAGTGAAACTAATTAACTTAGAGTTAATACTTAAAGATAAGGTTAATATAAGTACCCAAACCTGTCTAAATTCTATTGGTTGAGTTATTTTCTATCCATCCGCACCTTAAACTTTTAATAATCAACTTTTGAGCCATTGTAAACTGAATATGAATTTATTACAAACTAATATCTCTAACTTTTCCAAAGGTGCCCCTCACCCCTCTTATAAAAGGGCACTCCTCCTTCTCATTTCTTCACACATTCAAAACCTTTTGGTTCGGCAAAACTCTGCCCAAATACTCTCCCAACTTCCCTCACTACAACCTAGAGGCCTTAGTTTGATCAGAAAGCCAACCTATGGAGCCCTTTTGATCAAATCAAAATGAAGAACCCGAAGAAGAGGTAATGATTTCACCACCCTTTTCCAAGTTCCTTTCCTCTTCCACTTCTTCTTCCTTTGTTATTACCATTCTAAAATAATAACTCCAGTATCATATATATACTGTGATGTTATTATAAATATGGTACAACCATATTCAGTATTCTATCCACCCTTTGAATAACATGTCACCATACGTGCGTACGTACGGCTTACCGTCTCCACGTCGTGGTGTAATTGTTATTCAATATATTATTATTTGGATGGGTATATTAATGATATGTAACTCATTTAAGTAATACATATACCATGTTAATGATTCTGTATATATGATATAACACCCATTTATATATTATTTTAATATCAAAAGAATGATATTGTCGCTCGTGCGTACGTACGGACTACCGTCTCCACGAACGCGATAAGATTCATTCTCCATCGTATCCATTAAAGTATAATTATCATTTGATGATTTAAAAATGAAGTTTAAGGACTTGATATCATTCTGGATGTGAATAAGATACAACCTATTAATAACAAACATGGATTATGTAACAAAACATATAAAAGAAAATGAGTAAGTTAACACCCGAAATGACGATAATTAAAAGATATTATTAACAAATTAATGTTAAAAGATCATATATGATATCATATTAATATATATGATTCTTGAATAATTTAATAACAATTATTTCACTATTATACAGGAGGTTAACCTACCCCAACCAAGGAAAAGTACAAGGTAAGGGTTATTTCACAATCTCTTCATTATCCGAGGTTGTTTATATGTAATAATCTAATGGGATCTCTTTACCATCCACATCCATGTTTTCTTAAAAATGTATTTCAAAACATTTTTATTATTTACAAGAATATGGGTTAAAGTCATTTATACCCTTGTTTGAATTTTTATAAGAGGAATCTTTCCGTCGTTTTCAAAACAAGGTCCTTTTTAACCTTTTCGACAGAATTAATGTAAGAATGTTTTTTTTAACTTATACGGCGGGTGCAATTATTTTCTGCCATTATAAAATCTTCAAATCTTTCCTTACAAGCTTATAAGAATATTTTCAAAGAAAAGGTTTTATTTTATATGGCTCTTAAATTATTTCAAAAATAGAAAGAGATATTTCTCTAAAAAGTGTTTTGATTTCATCTATGTCAACATCCTTTGATGGATTTTACGCTTATTTGAAGTTGATTTATTATGATACAAAACTTCTATTTTGTATTGAAGGTTTTGTGATATGTTTGACTATGGATGTGCTATTTTTATACCATTCATAGTTTATGGGGAAATTATTGACATTTCGTATGCTAGTTTTAATACGAATGTTTATGTTATGTTTAAACCATTTCATATGCGAATGTATTGGACTTAATATGTGACTGGTGGAGCCTGTTATAGCTCCTCGATGCATCGGTAGGTCTCATGAGACAAACTAGTGTCTTGGCACAAGGCCTTGGAAAAATATTATTTGTAGTCTTGGCACGAGGCCTTGGCTATGTGGTTATGATAGTCTGGCATTATGCATTCCAACATTATGAAAGTGGTTATTGATATTGCATGTGATTATTCGATTAGTAGAATATCCATGTGAACAAGTAAATGGAATTATTTCATTTTACTTTTTCCATACTATGTTTAAGTTCAAGTTTAAAAGGCTTTTGTTTTAGTAATGCATTGCCTTAAATATTTATTCTTATTTTGAATGTTCCGCTATATTGTTATCCTTACTGGGCATTTGAGCTCACCACTTTTCTATGTTTTATTTTTCCCAGGATGTGAAGAAGTAAGTTTTGAATGACCTGTAGGGATATTATGAGAGGATAATAGTGTGGACTGTGGAGACATTATGTTGTTGTTGTAGTTTTTCATTTTATGATGTAATGTAAAACTTATGAATATATCTAGTGTTTCCAAGGCTACTAAACCAATCGGTGTTTCGAGATTTGATCTTTCTTGTGATCATGAAAATGTTATGTAATAATGCACCGACTCTGGGTAACTAGGGTCGGGGCGTTACAGTTGGTATCATAGGAAGTTTAGTACAAACCTTGGAAGCTAGATTTAGATAAAATTTGATTAGAGCACGTAGACCTAAGATAAACTTTGAGGATTAGTATAGAAAAACTTCCTAGAATTTTGGTATTGTAGAGATTTTGTGAGTTTTCTGAGAAATACATCCCTGTCTGGATATGAGCAGGTAGAGGCGGCTCTGGCACAGATGTACCTAGGGGTAAAACCCGAAAACACCGCTTTGAGCTAGACTCAAACGGGAACTGGTGCACGACAACGGGCCTTGCTGCACTCTTGGTTACGACACTCCCGGGGGATATGCTTAGGATAACTCTCATTTTCTTTACAAATCATTATGAAGGGTTTATGAGTATATAATTCCTCAAAGAAAACATTTTTATGATTATGGATTATATCCATAAATAGTTCAATTTATATTAAGTGTTTTATAAGTATGGGATTATGTATTTTGATTCATAAACTGATCTAGTTTATGCCATTGTTTAGAAATGGTGCCTAGAGGAAGAAATGGAAACTGTATCAATGTACACACTCCATGTAGGGATTTCCCTCCTGCTCAAGATAATTATAGTGGAGCTGGTGATGCAACTGGTGCCGATCAGCTAATCACCATACTGGGACAACTTACTCAGGTTATGAATAATAACCTTACCCGTATGGAGCACCCTTATCCACATCGTGGAGGATCAATGTTAGATCGATTCATGAGGCAACAACCACCAACGTTCAATGGGAGTACAAATCCCTTAGTAGCTGAGCAATGGATAAATTCCCTAGAGAAAATATTTCAGGCTTTGGGGTGCAGTGAAAGGGAAAAAGTTATCATGGCAGTTTACCGCCTCACTGGAGATGCTGATCAATGGTGGTCATTGATTCAAAACATGAAGGAAGATGATGAAGTATCAAATATGGAATGGAGGGAGTTCAAAGATCTGTTTTTAGAAAAATACTTTCCTCGCGACCATCGAGCAGATATGGAAAGGCAATTTCTGAGTCTGAGACAAAAGGAGGATGAGAATGTCACAAATTATGAGGCTGACTTTACAAGGTTAGCAAGGTATGCTGGAGATTATATACGTAACCCAAGAAGTAAGATTGATCATTTCTTTTATGGGTTAAAAACATTTCATCGTCAAGCATTAGTCTCACAATCCTTTTCGTCGTACGGAGACATTGTCTCATGTGCAATCAAGACCGAAAAGGAATTCTCTAAGTCTTATGACTTTAAAGCAAAGTAAGAGAAGAAGAGACCTACTGATCAATCTGGGAATGGAAATAAGGGGAAGATGGGAAAGGTTGAATGTCCATCCTGTGGTAAATGCGGGAAGAAACATCCTGGTACTTTCTTGAAGGGAATGGGAGTCTGTTACAAGTGTGGTGAAAAAGGCCACCAAGCTCGTGATTGGAAGGGGAAGAAGGAAGCTACCAACATTCAGTGCTATAATTGCAGGGAGATGGGGCATTATGCAAATGAATGTCCTAAGCGTCAGGAGAACTTAACTCAGAAAAGGCCAAGGGATCAAGGCCAGGCTTATGCTATCACTACTGCTGAGGTAGAAGCTCTGAAAGATGTGGTGGCAGGTAATTTAATGGTTTCATCAAGTTTAGCAAATGCATTATTTGATTCTGGATCATCGCATTATTTCATATCTTCCTAGTTTTCTAATAAAATTAGATATTTCCAATTTGATTTAATAAGGGAGTTGTCAGTTAAAACTCCTAAGGGAAGTATCATTGCAACAATGTTTTGTGAATCAGTCCCCATTAGAGAACATAAATGTTCTTTATCTGCTGATCTCATCGTCATACCTATGATTGAGTTTGACATAATCCTCAGTATGGAATGGATTTTGGTCTATGATGTGAAGATTTATTGTAAGAAGAAAGAGGTTATGATTCTTGATGATAATGATAAGGAACACCTTATCTTTAGAGCAGAATCGTCACCACCTAATTCTTATTTAGATCCACCCCCAGTAGCTCAACTTAATTCAATTATTGGGGACGAAGAGAATGAAATAACTGTCAGTGAGGAAAGGAATGTTCAAATAGAGGATGTTCCTGTTGTGAAAGAATCTGTAGATGTATTTCTGGAAGATTTACCTGGACATCCTCCAAAACGAGAAGTTGAGTTTTCTATTGATTTAATTCCTGGATCAAGGCCTACATCGAAGACCCCTTATAGAATGGCCACTGTAGAATTAGTTGAACTAAAGAAACAACTAGAGGAATTGAGTAATAAGGGATTTATTCGCCCTAGTGTTTCTCCATGGGGAGCCCCTGTTCTTTTTGTTAAAAAGAAAGATTGATCTTTGAGGTTATGTATCGACTACAGGGAGATCAATGCTATAACGATAAAGAACAAGTATTCCCTACCTCGCATTGATGATTTATTTGACCAAATGCATGGAGTTCAATAATTTTCAAAGATTGACCTTCGATCTGGATACCATCAGTTGTGTGTGAAGAAGGAAGACATTCCGAAGACAACATTTCGAACCAGGTACGAGCATTATGAGTTTACTGTAATGCCGTTTGGATTGACTAATGCACCTTCTGTATTCATGTATCTGATGAATAGAGTTTTCAAGGATTATCTCGATGAATTTGTGGTGATATTTATTGATGATATCTTGGTATACACAAAAACCTACGAAGATCATGAAAATCACTTGTGTATTATCTTGAACACTCTGAGGAGGCATGAATTATATGGGAAGTTTAGCAAGTGTAAATTCTGTATTCAGGAGATTTCTTTTCTTGGCCATATTGTCTTTTAAGATGGAATCTCTGTTGATCCTTCTAAGACCAAGGCAATCCAAGAATGGCCAGCACCTATGAGTATAACTGAGGTACGTAGTTTTATTGGTTTGGCAGGTTATTATCGGCGTTTCTTCCAGAATTTTTCCCGATTGGCTAACCCATTAACAAAGCTCACACGTAAAGGGGTTAACTTTGTTTGGAAAAAAGAGTGTGAAGAATGTTTCAAAGAACTGAAGAGAAGATTAGTCAATGCTCCAATATTGACTCTACCATCAGGGAATGATGGATTCGTTATTTATAGCGATGCATCAAAGAAAGGACTTGGTTGTGTCCTTATGCAGAATGATAGAGTTATTGCCTATGCATCACGATAGTTGAAAATTCATGAACAAAACTATCCTACTCATGATCTCGAGTTAGCATCTGTGATCTTTGCTTTGAAGGTATGGAGGCACTACCTCTATGGTAAAAAATGTGAGATTTATACTAATCACAAGAGTTTTAAGTATATTTTCTCACAAAAAGAACTCAACATGAGCCAAAGGCGATGGCTTGAATTACTCAAGGATTATGATTTCACAATACACTACCACCCGGGGAAAGCAAACAAGGTGGCAGATGCTTTGAGTAGAAAAAACCATGGAGTTTTGAACAATATTAGAATTGAAAGGGATCCAATTTTAATGGATCTAGTGAAGATGGACATGGGAATAACTAGGGAAGGTGAAACATCAATGCTTTTTCAAATGGTTTCCAAACCATCTTTACTAGAAAGGATTAAGAGTTCTTAGACCGATGATGAAGAATTCTAAAAGAAGATTAAAGCTGTGAATGATGGGAGATTGAGAGACTTTGTGTATGAGGATGGAATTTTGAAATTTGGGAAGAGACTTTGTGTTCCTGATATACCTGATCTAAAAAGGGAATTGTTGGATGATGCCTATAGTTCCAATTTCTCTATACACCCTGGGAGCACCAAAATGTATAGAGATTTGAAGGAACATTTTTGGTGGGACAACATGAAGAGGGAGATTGCTGATTTTGTGTCAAGATGTATGGTTTGTCAACAAGTGAATGCTGGAAGGCAACATCCTGGAGGAGTCATGCAACCTCTTCCCATACCGGAGTCGAAATGGGACAATATTATGATGGACTTTGTCATGGGGCTACCAAAGACACCTAGAAGGAACGATGCAATATGGGTTATTGTTGATCGTCTTACCAAGTCAGCACATTTTCTTGCTATAAGAGAAGATCTACCCCTGGAACGTCTAGCAATACTATATATTAATGAAGTTGTGAGACTTCATGGAGTACCCCTATCGATTGTTTCTGATCGTGATCCCCGTTTTACTTCAAGATTTTGGAAAAGTCTTCAGAAATCCCTGGATACTAAACTTCATTTGAGCACTACTTACCACCCTCAGACAGACGGACAATCAGAACAGACCATTAAGACCTTAGAAGACATGTTGAGATCTTGCTCACTTGACTTTCAGGGTATGTGGGATCAATACTTACCTCTCGTAGAATTTTCCTATAACAATAGCTTCTATTCGAGTATTCAGATGGCACCATATGAAGAGTTATCTAGAAAGAGATGTTGTACACCAACCTATTGGAATGACGTTGGTGAAAGAAAACTTGTAGGCCCAGAACTGGTGGAGGAAACGATGGAAAAGGTTAAGGTAATCCAAAATCACATCAAAGCAGCTCAAAGTAGGCAGAAGAGCTATGCCGATAATCGAAGGAAGGATTTGGAATTTCAAGTCAGTGATCATGTTTTCGTGAAGGTATCTCCATGGAAGGGAGTCATACGTTTTGGTAAGAAAGGTAAATTGAGTCCCAGGTACATCGGACCTTTCGAAATTCTAGGACGAATTGGGGTTGTAGCTTACCGATTGGCAATGCCGCCAAGTCTCTCCAAAGTTCACGATGTGTTCCACGTATCTCTGTTGAGGAAATACATGCTTGACCCAATGCATGTACTCACCTATGAGGAATTAGAACTGGAACCCGATCTGTCTTATTATGAAGATCCCTTAGGATTCTTGATACAAGAGAACAAGTACTGAGAAACCGGGCGACGCGTCTGGTAAAAGTTTTGTGGAGAAACCATAAGATGGAAGAGGCAACGTGGGAACCCGAGGAACTTATGATGAAGAACCACCCGAGTCTTTTCATGTGATAATTATTCTAGAAATTTTGAGGATGAAATTATTTGAAGGAGGGGATAATGTAACACCCCAAGCTTCTACGGTACGCTTCTCTTTGAATAATGTGATAGCGTGTGTTGTACGCAACACCGAGTTCTAACACACCATAACCAATCAAACTAGCCGTTATGAGTAGTAATAACTAATTTTGGAAATTAAATATATTTTATATTTTAAAATGGACTTCATTTTTGGATTCGGAATATCGAATTTAGCTTAAGGTGAAATTTTGGTACTTTTCGGATAACTTTAATATTTTGATGAATAGTGGAAATTACTAAATTTTAATTAAAAACAACTTTTTTAATCAAAATAATTAATAGTGATAAATTATGAATTTGAGTGGTTTTAAAGTATATTTATAATATATTTTTACCATTTAATATGATTTTGGTCATTGGACATAATTTTATAATTAAACCGAACATAAACAAGTGTCAATCTTTTGATAGTTATTATCTCTTAAAAACACGCTTTTTGTTTTGACAGTGGGAATTAATTTTAAATTAATTTCTGCACTTATGTATTTTGAATTTAGAAAAATGGATTCCATATTTGGAATCAGGATGTCCAAATTGTGTAAATAGGTAACTTTTATTTTTAGACATTTTGAATAATTACTGCGGTAAATATTTTATTTACGATGGTTAAAGGTAAATCCGGTAAATAAGGGTTAACAAATAATATTATAATAATACTAAATTACCCTAAAACGTGTCCTATCCTTATTGGTTGATAAATTGTCGACCATAGGCATCTTTGGGTCTATTTTGGGACCCCATGGTGCCTCTTGTAGGTGATAGGGACATTTTATTTTAATTAAGTTAAAATGAATACAAAAATGACACAAGCATATATCTTTTAGAAAAACAATTTTTCCATAGGGTTATATATGTTGGATTTTAGATTATAAATATTCACTAGAAAGATAAAAATATTTCCTACATAATGATAGTTTATTTATAATTTTTAGACATTAAATAATGTAATTTATTTATGACACAATGATGATGATTTAATTACTTTAATAGTGAAAAATTAAAATAATTGATATTATAAATACCCAAATAAATATAATATGAAACTTTTAATGAATTAAAATAATTTTATAGGATAATATGTTATATTAGGATTTATTTAATTGACTTTTTTAGAAGTAATCAATCTGTTATGAGTTTCACAAAAATCAACTATTGAATAGTGTCAAAATTGACATAAAAGAGTTCTTAAAACAAATATTATATTATTAATTGATATAAAATTCCTAAAAATCTATGGTTCGGCCAAAATACTTATATCATGATAGGTTCATCATTAATGGACCACTTGGGGGGTCGCTTGGATGTATATAGTAAGTTTATTAACCATATTATATAAAAATACAAAGAGACATTGTAAAAGTGAAACTAATTAACTTAGAGTTAATACTTAAAGATAAGGTTAATATAAGTACCCAAACCTGTCTAAATTCTATTGGTTGAGTTTTTTTCGACCCATCCCTACCTTAACCTTTTAATAATAAACTTTGGAGCCATTGGAAACTGAATATGAATTTATTATAAACTAATATCTCTAACTTTTCCAAAGGTGCCCCTCACCCCTCTTATAAAAGGGCACTCCTCCTTCTCATTTCTTCACACAATCAAAACCTTTTGGTTCGTAAAAACTCTGCCCAAATACTCTCCCAACATCCCTCAACACATCCTAGAGGCATTAGTTTGATCATAAAGCCAACCTAAGGAGCCCTTTTGATCAAATCAAAAGGAAGAACCCGAAGAAGAGGTAATGATTTCACCACCCTTTTCCAAGTTCCTTTCTTCTTCCACTTCTTCTTACTTTGTTATTACCATTCTAAAATAATAAATCCAGTATCATATATATACTGTGATGTTATTATAAATATGGTACAACCATATTCAGTATTCTATCCACCCTTTGAATAACATGTCACCATACGTGCGTACGTACGGCTTACCGTCTCCACGTCGTGGTGTAATTGTTATTCAATATGTTATTATTTGGATGGGTATAATAATGATATGTAACTCATGTAAATAATAAATATAACATGTTAATGATTCTTTATATATGATATAACAACCATTTATATATTATTTTAATATCAAAAGAATGATATTGCCGCACGTGCGTACGTACGAACTACAGTCTCCACGAACGCGATGAGATTCATTCTCCATCGAATCCATTAAAGTATAATTATCATTTGATGATTTAAAAATGATGTTTAAGGACTTGATATCATTCTATAAATGAATAAGATACAACCTATCAATAACAAACACGGCTTATGTAACAGAACATATAAAATAAAATGAGTAAGTTAACACCCGAAACGACGATAATTAAAAGATATTATTAACAAATTAATGTTAAAAGATAATATATGATATCATATTAATATATATGATTCTTGAATAATTTAATAACAATTATTTCCCCATTATACAGGAGGTTAACCTACCCCAACCAAGGAAAAGTACAAGGTAAGGGTTATTTCACAATCTCTTCATTATCCGAGGTTGTTTTTATGTAATAATCTACTGGGATCTCTTTACCATCCACATCCATGTTTTCTTAAAAATGTATTTCAAAACATTTTTATTATTTTCAATAATATGGGTTAAAGTCATTTATACCCTTGTTTGACTTTTTATAAGAGGAATCTTTTCGTCGTTTTCAAAACAATTTCCTTTTTAACCTTTTCGACAGAATTAATGTAAGAATGTTTTTTTAACTTATACAGCGGGTGCGGTTATTTTCCACCGTTATAAAATCTTCAAAGCTTTCCTTACAAGCTTATAATAATATTTTCAAAGAAAATTTTTTATTTTATATGGATCTTAAATTATTTCAAAAATAGAAAGAGATATTTCTCTAAAAAGTGTTTTGATTTCATCTATGTCAACATCCTTTGATGGATTTTACGCTTATTTGAAGTTGATTTATTATGATACAAAACTTTTTTATTGTATTGAAGGTTTTGTGATATGTTTGACTGTGGATGTGCTATTTTTATAACATTCATAGTTTATGGTGAAATTATTGACATTTTGTATGCTAGGTTTAATACGAATGTTTATGTTATGTTTAAACATTTTCATATGGGAATGCATTGGACTTAATATGTGACGGGTGGAGCCCACTATAGCTCCTCGATGCATCAGTAGGTCTCATGAGACAAACTAGTGTCTTGGCACAAGGCCTTGGCAAAATCTTATTTGTAGTCTTGGCACGAGGCCTTGGCTATGTGGTTATGATAGTCTGGCATTATGCATTCCAACATTATGAAAGTGCTTATTGATAATTGCATGTGATTATTCGATTAGTAGAATATCCATGTGAACACGTAAATGGCATTATTTCATTTTACTTTTTCCATATTATGTTGAAGTTCAAGTTTAAAAGGCTTTTGTTTTAGTAATGCGTTGCCTTAAATATTTGTGATTATTTTGAATGTTCCGCTATATTGTTATCCTTACTGGGCATTTGAGCTCACCCCTTTTCTATGTTTTATTTTTCCCAGGATGTGAAGAAGTATGTTATGAATGACCTGTAGGAATATTATGAGGGGATAATAGTGTGGACTGTGGAGACATTATATTGTTGTAGTAGTTTTTAATTTTATGATGTAATGTAAAACTTATGAATATATCTAGTGTTTCCAAGGCTACTAAACCAATTGGTCTTTTGAGATTTGATCTTTCATGTGATCATGCCAATGTTATGTAATAATGCACCGACTCTGGGTAACTTGGGTTGGGGCGTTACATTATTATTTCATAAAAATATTTTTTTTCTAAATCCTATTTTCAAAACCATCAATTTCCTTCAAAATATCATTTTAAGCCCAAATAATTTAGGTTCCTTTAAAATAAAATATTAAATCATATATCACTCTTAAAAATTTCCTTTTAAAAAACCAACCCTTTCATTTTATAAAACAAATAAAACAAATAAAATGAAATCTCTTGTGAAAGATATAAGAAGTGCCAGTGACCCTCATTCAACTAGGGTGACACCAAATGAAATTCTTATCAAAGATATATGATCCTTTAGTGATGATTAAGTTATCACACATATTTTCAAAAACATGATGTATATAATAAAAATATATTTTTTGAGTATAGAATAGTTAACATTGAAGACAATACAATTAAAATAATTAATATAATCTATGATAAAATGATACCTTCTTCAATTAATCTCCCTTTTTTTATTCACAATCACCATATATTTTGTAGATTCCAATTCATACTCATGTTATCAAAGTTATCATAAATTATAGGTCATTATATCTTTATAAAATCATTGTAATCATAAAACTATGGAAACCCACCGTAAAGATATAAAATGTCATAACTAAAATCAAATGGTTATAAAAACCAATATGGTAACCCTTGTCATCGTATGAGAAAAATTCCCAAATTCCCATTATAAATGATTATTTAATTTTATCCCATTGTTTCAAAAACAAATACATTGAATATACCACCATGTGACTTATCTTCATCCTAATGGTGAGAAATAATGTGAATTTATAATTATAGAGCCTCTTCTAGATACCATACATGAAAGAATTATCATAAAAAATTGATTTGTACATTATCATCTGAAATTAAACAATAATAATGATCACAAATAAAATAATATTATAGGATAAGGAACAAGAAAAAAATTAAATAAAAATAGAGAATCTACCTTAAACCAAAAAAATTGAATTTCTTTAGAACTACCTAGATTAGGGAAAGTAGAATGTGATAAAAATGGAAGGTAGATGGATAAACACTCCTCTATATATCTCCCCAAGAATTATAATACCCATGAGACTGAAAATAAACTCTCCAAATGTCCAAAATGTCATCTTGGTAAGACCATATCATTTTATTATATATTTTCCCTTTAAAATAACTATGTTGAATAGTTTTTTTCTTATGTTACAATAAAATAAATCTAATTGAGATTACTTTTATTTAATTAATATGAAAAATTAGAGTTATTCATGTATGATATTTATGAAAATATAAGACTTTTATTAAAAAAGGAAACATAAATTCCACATTATATATTATATATAAAAATATGATTGGGAAATATATGAATGTAGATAATAAAATGATAATATTGAATAACACATTATCACAATCATCCATGAAGATAAATGTAACATCCCAAGTAAGTAATTAATAATAGATATTTTTATCTATGTCTATTAATGAATTTGATAGTGTTTTAGAGGCTTAAAATAAAAAATAAATCCAATCTTAACCATGGAATACACTGATATTTTTAAAAGATTGTTTTACTGCCTTTTGATGGAAATCCATTTTTGAATCTATCTTTTGACAATTTTATAAACTATGTTTCTCAAAATAAACTTATTCTTTATTATTGGGACATAAAAATTTACTTTTTGTGAATTTTTGGTATTTTTCTGACAATGTTCATTTTTTAATGAATAGTGAAAAATACTGCATTTTACATCAAAACTGATTTTTAATCTAATTTATTTATATGATTAGATTATCTTTTGAATTGGTTTTGAAGTGAAATTAGAATATATTTTTACCATTTAATCCAATTGTGGTCATTGTAATCAATTTCACTTTGAAATTGGACTTAAACTGGTGTCAATCTTTTGATACTTATTGTTTCATAAAAAAGCGCTATTTGTCATGACAGCGGGAATTAATTATAAAATTAATTAATGTAACTTATATGATTTGAATTTTGTAAAATAGACATCATTTTTGAATTCAGAATATCAAATATACCTTTGAGTGATGTTTTGGTATTTTTCTAAAAAACTTCAATTTTTGATGAATAGTGAAACCACTATGTGGTACTTATAAAAACTGATTTTCCATTTAAATGAAATTTTTCCACCTTTGTGTTTTGAATTTTAAAAATCCAACATACATGGTTTTCATTAAGAAGTAAAATGTGGTCCAATGGGATTAAAATAAATTTTTGGTGAATAGTAACATATTAAGTTTTTAATCGCGATTAGTGGTAATTAGTGTAGTTTAAGGTAAAAATAATGATTTAATAGTATGAGATGAGCTTGAAAGATGTCCTACCCTCATTGGATGTGTCATGGCCGACCAAGAAAATCCCTGGGTCAACTTGGGGACCCCATGGAGCCACTTTGGTTGGAAAATGACATAAATAACTTTTTATTTAATGTAAAAGTAAAAATGACACAAACATAATATGTTTTACGAAAACAATTTTTAAATGGGGTTATACAAGTCATATTTTTTACTATAAATATTCATTGGAAAGATAAAACGATTTCCTACATCATAGTATTTATTTTATAATTTTTAGACCTTAAATAAATAAATGTATTTATGACATCATAATGATGTAACAATTTCCTCATTAATAAAGGATTTAAATAAAATGAAACGATAATGTAAATTATATGACCTACACATGTCCAAAACCTATTGGGTGGGTATATTTAGAACCCTTATCACCTTAACCTCGAATTATATCAATGTGGGACCTTTTAAATTCGAAACACATTTTCAAATAAAGTAATATTTCTTTACCTTCCAAGAGTGCCCCTCCTCTCCTCTTATAAAAGGCCCCCACCTCTACCTACTTACCCACACTTCCAAAGCCTTTGGCTCAGCCAACCCTGCCCATTTTGTCTCTCCACTTTACTCTCTTACTCCTCAAAGCCTCACATTGGGCAGAAGTCTTTCCAAGGATGCCTTTGAGCTCAAACCAAAGGGAGTTACCCAATTTTAAGGTAATGTCTTCTTTTGAGTCCTTTTGTTTTATTTTGCTTCTCCAACCCCCTAAACTCTTTTTATTCATTTCTTTTGTAACAACTCCAGTATATTAAATATACTAGGATGTTGTTATAAGAACTATTCTAGCTACACATACACACACCTACATCTAATGGTTAAAGAACATACTGTTTCTGTGGATGGTGAATTTATGCCTCCCGAAACGATGATTGTTCAACATCCTTTTAACACCTTCAAAGGTGGACATTAAGATTAAACAATATTTATATATTATATATAATATGTTTATATTTTCCTTATTCTTATGTATTTTGCATTTTGGGCATACCTTTATGGTTTCCATTATGGGTAAACGTGATATCATCATTTAAGGAAGTGCGGACTACCGCCCCCTCAAAGTGATTTGATTCGTTAAATACCATATTTGGGATGTATAACGGATGGAACTATGATATTATATATAATATTATACTATAATTATAATATACCTTTATATCATTATGATTCCATTCTATAAAATACGAAATAGAAATGAAAGTGGCGTTCATGCATACATACGGCTTACCGTCTCCATGAACGGTGCATTTCATTTATTACCGCTAAATGATTATGTAATATTATAAATTCATGAATGTAATGGATATATACGACATATATGATATCTACATCCTGAATACCACTCTAGATATAATGGATACATGAACAACTTGAAATTATAAAGGGATTATTTTTGACTCAAGTACCAATGATCGTTAAAACGACAGTTATTAACTTAAATAATTACATAGTGTTCATGACATTGTAATAAGTGATATAAAAGTAATAATGAACTTGAAAAAGGTTCTTAAACATGTATAAATTAACTCAAGTTTATTATTCAGGAGGTTAAAGAACGACCGAGTCAAGTCGGACCCGAGGTATGGGACTTTGTCTCAATCTCCTTTCATTGAGGCATATTTTATTTTATACACAACATTCTTTTATATGGTGTATAAACCCCTTTGACTTTTACGTTTATTAAAATGGAATCTTTTTTATACGAAGTGTTTACTAAACGAAAAAAGGGAATGTTTTTGTCGTACGTATGCGGTGACAACGACTTCTCCGCCATCGTGACCATTATTTGAGTTTCGGTTTCCTCTAAAAGACATACTTTTTTTTAAAAGAAAAATAAATACCATGTTTTAATTTTCTTTTATTTTGGTATTGAAAATGGTTTTAATAATGTTTCTATATCAATGTGTTGTATTGATATCTTGTGATTGAAAGGTGGAAATGTTATGTTTCCTTTATGCATGTTTTATGTGATACGATTATGTTGAGATTATTGGGCATTATTATGAAGACGGGTGGTTCCGTGATAAACTAAGGGCAGGTGAACCTGATATAGATCTCCAATGCATTGGGTAACGCGAAGGAGTGAAACGTTAAGGTTTCTCTGAAGAGATTTCGGGAATATATTGTGATGGGTATTCCAAACGTAACCAAGAGGGTTACTCCCTACGTAAGAATGTTATGAATGCCACAAGTTACCTTTATGTCTTATGATTTCTATGATTTATTCATGATTTGATGAGGTATGTTAAAGTTCTTATGTTTTATGTGTAAAGTATGATTTCATTCTTATGTATATATGTACCCATGTTTCCTTTCTATATATTTTTATATCCCTTATTGAGCTGTTAATGCTCATCCCAAGTTTTTTGAAATGTTTTTCACAGGTCAAGGGAAAGGTACATGATATGATGATAGTGTCAATGAAGTGTCAAGAAAGAATCCATGTTTTATTTTAAATATGTTCCATTGATGGGAAAAAATGAATACTATCTTTATGTAACCACTTTGTTTAAATGTGGAATGTAATGCATGTTCTATGATCTAATTCTCTAAAACTCTAACCCTGAAAAGATCATCAATGTGTAATCTTGTAATAACTCAAGATTAAGTAAGGTTTAAGGCTGGGGCCTTATAGTTGCTATCAAAGGTCGGTTTAGATAACTTTAGGAGTTAGAATTCTATTAAATGATTATCCAAAAATATTTTTATATAGTCCAATTGAAGTGATATAGTATTTGAAGATTACCATGCTGCTTCATCTAAGACATGTTTGTTCAGAATGGTTTTCCGCAGAGGAAACAGGGAAGTAGTTCTTGGAAGGCATGCAGAAGGAAATAACCTTCCGAATCAGCATCCTGAGATGGTCGGAATTGGAACTGAACAGTTTGTTGCATTAATGGTGCAGTTCACTCAAGCGATAAATGGCGGTGGTATCCATGCACGAGATCAGCAAGATCAACTACAGAGGAACATGTCAGTGGTGGAACATTTCATGAGGCAACATCCCCCATCATTCAGAGGATCATCTGACCCTGTGCTAGCTGAAGGGTGGATTAAATCATTGGAGAATATTTTCGATGTCATGGGGTGTTCAAATAATCAAAAGGTTAGTCTTCCTATTTACCATTTGGAGGGTGAAGTAGAGTAGTGGTGGTCTATGGTTAAACATATTAGGGACGCCGATGAGATTGATTCTCTTGAATGGGATGAATTCAAAGGTATGTTTCTTGAGAAGTATTTTCCTAAGGCTGTTCGACTTAGTATGGAAAAGAAATTCTTAGAATTGAGGCAAGAGAAAGACTCAGAGGCTGCCTATGAAGAAAGGTTCACTCGATTGGCAAGGTATGATCCAAAGTTTATCCGAGACCTTGATAGTAAAATCAATTGTTTTTACTCAGGATTAAAGCCAAAATATCGAAGGGAATTAGCTTCTTGTGAGTTTAAAAGTTATGAAAAGCTTGTTCGATGTGCTGAGAAGGTGGAAATGGAGTTTTTTGATGATCAAGTGTTCTATAACAACCAACAGAAGAAGAGACCGAGGTGGCAGGAGAAAGGTAAGAATTTTTCAAAAAATCTGATGGTAAGAAAACTAACTTTCCAGTTTGTGATAAATGTGGAAAAAGGCATGCGGGGGAATGTCTTCTGAATTCTGGAATGTGCTACTGATGTAGTAAGATGGGACATAAGGCTCGTGATTGCACTGAAAAAGATCAGGGTGATGGTAAGACCAAATTTTATTTACAGTTAGTAAAATCCTTTGCAACTACTTCAGCAGATGTTGGGCTATCAAATGAAGTTGTATTAGGTACTTTGTTTGTTTTTTCAGATTATGCCAGTGTGTTGTTTCATTTGGGGTCTACACATTATTTAATCTATGAAAACTTTTCTAGTAAAATGGGAATACCATCTCAAGAAATGACTACTGAACTTCTGGTAAAAACACCCAGGGGAAATGTTGAGGCAAAAAGAATTTATAAGAATCTTCCTATCCTTATCTGTGGAAAGAACCTACTTGCAAACCTTATTGTTTTACCTCTAGTAGAGTTTGATGTTATCCTGGGTATGGATTGGCTCTATATTTACCATGCTTAGATTGATTGTAGAGCTAAAGAAGTTTCTTTTCTGAAGGAATTTCAGTTTGTGTACAAGAATGAACCCTTACTATTGATAACTTATCCAGAGGCCAAGAAACTTGTAAAAGATGGAAATTAATGTTACCTTCCACACATCGTTGAAAATAAAGGAACTATTCAGATTAATGATGTGCCAGTGGTAAATGAGTATTCCGATGTTTTTCATGATGAGTTGCCTGGAATAATACCAGATCGGGAAGTTGAGTTTATTGTTGACTTAGTTCTTGATGCTAAGCCAATTTCCAAACCCCTTATCGAATGGCTTAAATTGAACTTTTAGAGTTAAAGGAGCAATTGAAAGATTTATTAGAGAAAGGTTTCATTCGACCTAGCACATCACCATGGGGTGCTCCTATTTTATTTGTTAAAAAGAAAGATGGTTCTATGAGACTTTGCATTGATTATAGAGCCTTGAATACCATCAATATTAAGAACAAATATCCTTTGCCTCATATCGATGAGTTGTTTGATCCGCTCGAGGGAGCTCAGTATTTTTCAAAGATTGACTTGAGATCGGGGTACCATCAGGTGAAGGTAAAGGAGGCAGATATTCCGAAGACCGCATTCCATACAAGATATGGCCATTATGAATTTGTAGTAATTCCTTTTGGGATAACCAATGCACCTGCTATATTCATGGACTTAATGAATAGAATTTTCCATGAGTTATTGAATAAGTTTGTGGTGGTTTTAATTGATGATATTTTGGTGTTTTCTAAAATTAAAGAAGAGCATGAAAGACATTTAAGGGTTATATTGAAAACCTTAAAAGAAAAGAAACTGTATGGAAAATTCAGCAAGTGTGAGTTTTGGTTGCAACAAATTTCTTTCCTTGGTCATATTGTTTCTAAAGATGGAATAATTGTTGATCCTGTAAAAACAAAAGTTGTGGAAGAATGGCCAAGACCCACAAATATAACTGAGATTCATAGATTCCTTGGTTTGGCAGGCTGTTACCGAAGGATTGTTAGAAATTTTTCACGGTTATCTAGTCCAATGACTAAGCTTACTCAGAAGGGTGTTAAGTTTATCTGGACAAAATAATGTGATGATTGTTTTCAGGAATTGAAAATAAGATTGGTGAATGCTCCAATTTTGGCACTACCTTCCAGGAATGGTGAGTTTGTTATATATAGTGAGACATCATTGAAAGGAATTGGTTGTGTCCTAATGCAGAATTATCAGGTAATTGCTTATGTTTCACGACAGTTGAAAACTCATGAGGTAAATTACCCTACACATGATTTGGAATTAGCTGCTATTGTTTTATCTTTAAAAGTTTGGAGGCATCATTTATAAGGAGTAAAGTGTGAAATATATACCGATCACAAAAGTTTAAAGTATATTTTCACTGAGAAAGAATTGAACATGAGACAGAGGAGATGGATAGAATTAATCAAGGATTATAATTGTACAATACATTACCATTCGGGAAAATAAAATAAAGTGTCTGATTCTTTGAGTCGAAAAAGTAATGCTTCATTAACAATGTTTCATTTGGAACGTGATCCTTTGGTTAAGGATTTGATGAAATTTGGAATAGAAGTTTTTGGTGTAGGATGTTCTTCTGTTTTGTTTCAGGTATCAGTGAAATCTTCTCTATCAGACAGAATCAAGCAAGCACAGAAGCAAGATAGTGAGTTGCAGAAAAAGGTAGAGCTGGTTCAGAAAGGTAAGTTCCCTGAATTCAACCATGATAATGATTGCATTTTGAGATTTCGGAAGAGATTGTGTGTGCCTTGTGATTCACAGTTGAAGAGAGAGTTGTTATGTGAATCTCATAGTTCTCCGTTTTCAGTTCATCCAGGCAGTACTAAGATGTATAAAGATCTTTGAGAGTATTACTGGTGGGATGGAATGAAAAGAGATATTGTTAATTTTACTTTGAAGTGTTTGACTTGTCAGCAGGTTAAAGAAGAGTGGTAGTTACCTAAAGGGATGATTCAGCCTTTACCAGTGCCAGAGTGGAAATGAGAGAATATATCCATTGACTTTGTTGTGGGATTACCGAAGACATCTCGAGGTAATAATGCAATCTGGGTTATTATTGATTGCTTGACTAAATCTTCTCATTTCCTTGCTATACGAGATACTTTTTCCCTAGATCAACTTTCCCATTTGTATCTTAAAGATATAGTCAGGTTACATGGAGTTCCTCTCTCCATTGTATCTGATCGTGATCCCAGGTTCACTTATAACTTTTGAAAAGGCCTTCAGATGTCATTGGGTACTGAATTAAATTTTAGTACAACATTTCATCCTCAATCAGATGGGCAGTCAGAATGAACAATTTAGAATTTGGAGGGTATGCTACGTGCTTGTTCGATGGATTATCAGGGATGTTGGTACCAACATCTTTCTTTGGATGAATTTTCATATTATAACAGTTTTAATTCCAGTATACAGATGGCACCATTTGAGGTGTTATATGGGAAGCGGTGTCGAACTCCAGCTTTCTGGGATGAAGTGGGTGAAAGGAAGTTGATGGGACCAGAATTGGTAGAAGAGATGGTAGAAAAAATTCAGCTGATTCAAAAACACATGAGAACAGCTCGGAGTAGGCAGAAGAGTTATGCGGACAACAGGAGGAAGGATCTCTCTTTTGAGGTAGGTGATCATGTTTTTCTCAAAGTATCACCATGGAAAAGTGTGATGCGGTTTGGTAAGAAAGGGAAGCTGAGTCCAAGCTTCATTGGACCATATGAAATTCTGGAGAGAGTTGGATCAGTTTCTTAATGATTGGATTTACCTCTGAGTTTATCTCAGGTACACAATGTTTTTCATGTTTCGATGCTAAGAAAGTACATGCCAGATCCATCTCATGTTTTGAGTCCAGAGGTAGTTCAGCTGGAAGAGAACCTATCTTATGAGGAACAACCGGTCCAGATTTTTGACCACATGGAGCAAGTGTTACGGAATAAGGTGGTTAATCAGGTAAAGGTTTTTTGGAAAAACCACATGATGGAAGAGGCAACATGAGAATCTGAAAATGCAATGAGGGATAAGTACCCCCATTTATTCGATAAGTAAATAAATTGCGGGGACGCAATTTTCTAAAGGGGGAAAGGATGTAACATCCCAAGTAAGTAATGAATAATATATATTTTTATCTATGTCTATTAATGAATTAGATAGTGTTTTAGAGGCTTAAAATAAAAATAAATCCAATCTTAAGCATGGAATACACTAATATTTTTAAAAGATTGTTTTACTGCCTTTTGATGGAAAACCATTTTTGAATCTATCTTTTGAAAATTTTATAAACTATGTTTGGCACAAATAAACTTATTCTTTAGGGTTGGGACATCAAAATTTACTTTGTGTGAATTTTTGGTATTTTTCGGACAATGTTCATTTTTAATGAATAGTGAAAAATACTGCATTTTACATCAAAACTGCTTTTTAATCTAATTTATTTATATTATTAGGTTATCTTTTGAATTGGTTTTGAAGTGAAATTAGAATATGTTTTTACCATTTAATCCAATGGTGGTCATTGTAATCAATTTCACGTTGAAATTGCACTTAAACAAGTGTCAATCTTTTGATACTTATTGTTTCATAAAAAATACTATTTGTCATGACAGCGGGAATTAATTATTAAATTAATTAATGTAACTTATATGATTTGAATTTTGTAAAATAGACATCATTTTTGAAATCAGAATATCAAATATAGCTTTGAGTGAAGTTTTGTTATTTTTCTGAAAAACTTCAATTTTTGATGAATAGTGAAACCACTAAGTGGTACTTATAAAAACTGATTTTCCATTTAAATAAAATTTTGCAACCTTTGTGTTTTGAATTTCAAAAATCCGACATACATGGTTTTCATTAAGAAGTAAAATGTGGTCCAATGGGATTCAAATAAATTTTTGGTGAATAGTAACTTATTATGTTTTTAATCGCGATTAGTGGTAATTAGTATAGTTTAAGGTAAAAATAATGTTTTAATAGTATGAGATGAGCTTGAAACATGTACTACTTTCATTGGATTTGTCATGGCCGACCAAGAAAATCCATGGGTCAACTTGGGGACCCCATGGAGCATCTTTGGTTGGGAAATGAAATAAATAACTTTTTATTTAATGTAAAAGTAAAAATGACACAAACATAATATGTTTTATGAAAACAATTTTTAAATGGGGTTATACAAGTCAGAATTTTGACTATAAATATTCATTGTAAAGATAAAAATATTTCCGATATCATAGTATTTTGTATATAATTTTTAGACATTATATAAATAAACGTATTTATGACATCATAATGATGTAGCGATTACCTCATTAGTAAAGGATTTAAATAAAATGAAACGATAATGTAAATTCTATGACCTACACATGTCCAAAACCTATTGGGTGGGTATATTTCAAACCATAATCACCTTAGCCTTGAATTATATCAATTTGGGACCTTTTAAATCCGAAACTCATTTTCATATAAAGTAATATTTCTTTACTTTCCAAGAGTGCCTCTCCTCTCCTCTTATAAAAGGCCCCCACCTCTACCTCCTTACCCACACTTTCAAAGCCCATGGCTCGGCCAACCCCTGCCCATTTTGTCTCTCCACTTCCCTATCTTACTCCTTGAAGCCTAACTTTGGGCAGAAGTCTTCCCAAGGAAGCCTTTGAGCTCAAACCAAAGGGAGTTACCCAATTTTAAGGTAATGTCTTCTTTTGAGTCCTTTTGTTTTATTTTGCTTCTCCAACCCCCTAAAGTCTTTTTATTCATTTCTTTTGTAACATCTCCAGTTTCTTAAATATACTATGATTTTTTTATAATAAGTATTCGAGCTACACTTACACACACCTATATATAATTGTTAAAGAACATACTGTTTCCGTGGATGGTGAATTTATGCCTCCCGAAACGATGATCGTTCAACATTCTTTTAACACCTTCAAAGGTGGCCATTAAGATGAAACTATATTTATATATGATATATAATATGTTTATGTTTTCCTTAAGCTTCTGTATTTTTCATTTTGGGCATACCTTTATGGTTTCCATTATGGGTAAACGCGATATCTTCATTTAAGGAAGTGGGGACTACCGCCCCCTCGAAGTGATTTGATTCGTTAAATACCATATGTGGGACATATAAATGATGGAACTATGATATTATATATGATATTATACTGGAATTATAATATACCTTTATATCATTACAATTCCATTCTATAAAATTCGAAATAGAAATGAAAGTAGCGTTCATGCGTACGTACGGCTTACCGTCTCCATGAACGGTGCATTTCATTTCTTACCTCTAAATGATTATGTAATATTATAAATTCATGCATGTACATGATATATATGACATATATGATATCTACATCATGAATATCATTCTGGATATAATGGATACATGAACAACTTGTAATTATAAAGGGCTTATTTTTTACTCAAGTACCAATGATCGTTAAAACAATCGTTATTAACTTAAATAATTACATAGTGTTCATGACATGGAAATAAGTGATATAAAAGGAATAATGAACTTGAAAAAGGTTCTTAAACAAGTATAAATTAACTCAAGTTTATTATTCAGGAGATTAAATAACGACCAAGTCAAGTCGGACCCGAGGTATGGGACATCGTCTCAATCTCCTTTCATTGAGGCATATTTTATTTTATACACAACTTTATTTTATACGGTGTATAAACCCCTTTGAATTTTACATTTATTCAAAATTAATCTTTTTTATATGAAGTGTTTACTAAACAACAAAAGGGAATGTTTTTGTCGTACGTATGCGGCGACAACGACTTCTCCGCCGCTGTGACCATTATTTGAGTTTCGACTTCCTCTACAAGCCATAACATTTTTTAAAAGAAAAATAAATACCATGTTTTACTTTTATTTTATTTTGGTATTGAAAATGGTTTTCATAATGTTTCTATATCAATGTGTTGTATTGATATCTTGTGATTGAAAGGTGGAAATGTTATGTTTCCTTTATGCATGTTTTATGTGATACGATTATGTTGAGGTTCTTGGGCATTATTTTGAAGACGGGTGGTTCCGTGATAAACTAAGGGCGGGTGAGCCCGATATAGCTCTCCAATGCATTGGGTAAAGCGAAGGGGTGAAACGTTAAAGTTTCTCAGAAGAGATTTAGGGAATATACTGTGATGGGTATTCCAAACGTAACCAAGAGGGTTACTCCCTATGTAAGAATGTTATGAATGCCTCAAGTTACCTTTATGTCTTATGATTTATATGATTTATTCATGATTTTATGAGGTATGTTAAAATTCTTATGTTTTATGGGTAAAGTATGATTTCATTCTTATGTATATATGTACCCATGTTTCCTTTCCATATATTTTTATATCCCTTACTGAGCTTTTAAGGCTCATCCCAAGTTTTTTGAAATGTTTTTCACAAGTCAAGGGAAAGGTAAATGATATGATGATAGTGTCAATGAAATGTCAAGAAAGAATCCATTTTTATTTTAAATATGTTTCATTGATGGGAAAAAATGATTACTATCTTTATGTAACCACTTTGTTTAAATGTGGAATGTAATGCAAGTTATATGATCTAATTCTCTAAAACTCTAAACCCGAAAAGATCCTCAATGTGTAATCTTGTATTAACTCAAGATTAAGTAATGTTTAAGGCTGGGGCCTTATAATAATTCCACGGAATATGACTACAGAGAGAATAAAAATAACTAAAAATTTTATAATCAATTTTTAGTGAAATTATAATATAATATGCTTGGGTATTTAAAGTGGAATGATATTATATTTTCATGTATTAACATTTTTAACAAGGGAGATAAGCTTTTGGGTTACCACTATAAGTTATTTAAGAGAAAATATAGGATTATATATTTTAATATTATTTTATTTTTTAAATTAATAAAAATAATTATTTAAATATTTTGTCACATTTATTATAATTCAATAAAGATATTTACTATAAAAAATGTTTAAATTTAAGTATTATTTTTCATGAATAATAATCTAAATTAAATATTTTTATAAAATTTTAACTTTAACAATTAAAAGAGATTTTATTTTAGTATTTATATTCTTTTATCTTATATTTTTCTATGGAATTTTATTTCAGTTTTTAATTTGAAATTTACTATATACTAATTTTAAGACTCATTAAGTGTTGATTTATTGTAAATAATTATAATAATTAGTAGTAATTATGCTTAATATATAAAAGATTAGGGCCTCACCCTATATAGCTGAAGGTGGTAGGTCCTACCTCGATTAGGAAATGACCATCATCAACCTCACCTAGAAGAGATTGTAAAGGGAATATTACAGGTAGTGGAAGGTTGGAGGTATTGTGGTATTGTTGGAGAAATCACATGGTAGCGATTGTGTATGATTTAAGCACCATGTTGGTAATCACTGTGACCCATTAAATATTTGGGGCCTGAAATATTTTTTTGGGTAGTTTACCATATCCAAAGTAACAGGTTTGACCATATTAGAATGAAAAATCTATGTTATATCATGATGAAAAAGTACTATACACAACATAAAAGGCATTTATGTTTTGAAAAATGAAACACCCTAACTATTTTCATGCACCTCAAAACGTAGTACATAATATCTAAAATTATATACACATTAATTAACTAAAATTAATTTACATTGGTAGTTGTGATGTCAAATTATCAAAACTTATGAGTATTAAATTGATAAAACTATACTTTAATGGATCTATATAGGGATCATATAATGTGATGGTAAGATGTATAATTATAAGGGATTCTATGATGAGTTAAATTATAACTACGATAATTAATGAAAAAAATATTATATTGTCACATTATTCCACATGATTTTGAAATACTCATCATAAGATGATGAAATAATTTCTCTAAGAAAGCATAAATTCAATTTTATTGATATAATATCAAAAAAATAAAAAAATGACATATGGGGATATTAAAAGAATATTGAGTTTTATTATGTCTTGATAAGTCTTCTCCTGAATAAAAATATAATAATATCCAAAAATGTTATGGTAAGATTTATATAATGAAACATAGTTTAGTATGAATCAATATTTCATTGAAGGTTAATGCATTTCAATTTCATGATCAATGTTCAAATTGTTATTATATAATAATATATTATAACAATTCTACTGTGAGTGTAGTATATTAACAAAGAAAATCCTCTACAAGTTAATTTTTTCTTCTAATAACTGATATGTTTTCTAAAATTAAATATATAGTCTTAGTTATGGATCCTACAATGAAAATGAGAGAAGTATGGTCACTTTTTAGTCATCTATCTTTAATGTGGGGTATTTCAAATGAGGTATAAAATTTTTTGAAATAATTTAGGTAATGGTCGATTTATTTTAAATCCTTTAAAAGCACAATTAATATGTTTTTAAATATATATTTTCTCATTTTCTGATTTAAAGTCTCACACATCATTTAAAACAAGTCTTTATTTTTTAGGTAATTTTTTCTTCAAAATGAATATAGAATATTTTATATTTTAATTTCATTCTCTTATATTTCTATAATTATTTCAATTAAAATTATTCATTAGTAGAACTTATTTGGGAAAAAAATTCATTTTATGGAATTAGTTTCAATGTTCATTTTATGGATTTTAATATTGGTTTTAATAATTTTACAAATGTTAAAATAAATAAATTAAATGTTTTCTAAAAATTTTGTGCATATGCATTATTATGTGATGGTATTTTATAGAGTTATACATTCCATTAATTAATTGTAACGTATTTTCATCTCATGATATATATTTATAATGCATGGGGAGGGATCCTAGAACACTTTTTTTTATTTTCATGGCAATGATCCTTAACCATTGATTATACTGTGGAATTAACTAGATTTTAGTTATTCTCTTGTAAATGGTGTTTGGAAATAACTAGATAAAATATTCTATTGAAAATTACGATGAATATAAGGTTTTTGGGTGGCTCATAGATTTTCCATACTTTAAAATATTTTTATAAAAAATATTAGGATTTCATGAAAATGTAGAGTTTTGTTTTATAATGTATCATTTTTATATTTTCAAAAGTAATGTCTTATATTGGAAATAGAAATTAGGATTTTAATGATTTAAAGGCTTCTATTTTTAGAAATCGGTTCTCAATATTTCTAGGTGTCAAAAAAATGTTTCAAAACATGATTTTACATTATATAAATGTATATAAATATATTATGAACCCATTTCAAAAACTAAACATTCATTTAATGTTTAAACGTATGATTTATTTTAGGAATCTAAAAGAATTAATATTTTTTATCATTGATTATAAACTTCGTACTTGTTTATTTGTGCTCAAACCAAATTTTAAAATTATTTTAATAATGATTAGCGACTGATAAGAATGATTGTATTGGTTGAATGGATTATCCCTGAGTGATACTGGTCTAATATTTAAAGATCTTTTATTAATAAAAATATATAATTTGAAAGGAAAAATATAAGGGTTTTTGATTTGTAATATTTTTCCTAATTATTCAAAACTCATAATACAAAATTTTCTTAGGAATATAAGTATATAAATATTTTTTGTTAATTTTTTTATTTTTGATGCCTTTGTTTTGGATGCTTTAGTTGGTATCAAATATTGTTTGTAAGGAATATGTTTTTAGAGTTAGATATCAAAGTGTGTGTCTATGGAATCATAGCTAGTATCAAAATTTGGGTTACCAAACTTTAGAGGTTGTGATGTTATTTGTTGAGAACAATTTAAGAAAGAGAGTCCCCTTTTTGGATTTTAGGGTGATTCCTGAGATAATGGTTATGATGTTTTTAAAGATACCTTATGATCTAAATAAGGATTATAAATAACTTATTTGTTTTTATTGTCTTTTCTTTTAAAGAATATTAATCAATAGTCTACTCATTTAAAGGGTAATCTGTCCTTAGAGTGATTTATTATTATATTTATATTTAAATTATCTTTATATAAATTTTTTAAAAAAAAATCAATGAATGAGTTTTTTTATTATTTTATAAATTAGAATTTAAAATTTATCATGTTAGAGATAATTATAATTTTATGTGACACTGATAGATTAATGATTTATTTTAATATAGAATAATGAAGATCTTATATAACTCAATTTTATATTCTAGATTATTGATTTTTAATTATTATTGAAAATTCATGATCACATAATTTTGAAATAGTTTCCCATAAAAAACTCCCCTGTAAGAGGTTATATAATATATTAAACACCTCTTATATACCTAATAATTTTTTTTGTATTATTAACACATAAAATGTTCATGTAATTTTTTTTAACAAATTAAAAAAAATAATGTCAAAAAATAGATATTTTAATTTTAATTGTTAAATTTTATGGATTTATAATTAATTTGAGCTTAATTAAAAAAATTTCCACATTTTTTTTAAATCTTTTTATTTAAAAACTGTTTTCATGCATATATCTTTATAACTTAATTTTATTTATGAAATTCCTTTTTTAGGATTAAAAATATATTAGGATTAATTTCATTCTTCTCAAAAAAGATCTGATTCAAACAATTGGGGGCCCAAAATTAGCTCATAATTCAGGCCTCAAGACATGTGAACAAATCTGGAAATGTTTGAAGTTGGGCCTATATCTCATAAATTTCTAGAATATTGGAGAAACGTTTTTACATTTTTAATGGTAAAATCATTCAGAAAAAATGCCATAAATATGGCCCCACTTTATTCTACTGATAATAAGGCCATAAATGCATGGTTAATCAAATATCTTAAATTCAATGATTCTACATAGCTAGAATTATTTTTCAGATTAAATGTGACATAACTTTATATACATGTGTTGATGAAGCAAAAATTTGGTTTTAAACTATGAAATAAATTTTGAAACTACATTATATAATAATATTATTCCAAATTCATAAATTGATTGGTTCAATAATGCTAAAATATTTTGATGAAAATTCCGGAACCCAAAATCTCACCTTTTCTTATAAAAAGATGTCACCATCAATTCTAAAGTGTGCTCTAAAAATCTATGAGAGAGGGGACTGAGGGCCATGTTGTTGTTCATTTTCCACTTGGTTTTATTTTTATTTTAATTTAATTTTTTATTTTTACTTCTTATGTAATTTGAATATTAAGTAATCAAATTATTCATACATCCTTTTGTTAAAGTGTTCCATCCACCCATGCATCCCTTTTAATCTATTGTCTTTCTATCTCCTTTATTATTTTTATTATTTTATATTATTCTTTTTTTCTTCTTTCCTACCAATATGAAATCTTACCCTAAGAAACTAGGGTCTAACAAAATTATTTTCCATGGGGAGGTAAGTGTAAATTCCATTCATTCTATACTTAAATTCTTATGTTTTTTTAAGTTTGTGATGAGAAAGAGTGAATTACATGGATGTGGTGATCATATACCAAAACATTGATCTAAATATCATTTCTATTTATTTATTAAATAATTTCACTCCCTTTTATTTGATTCAAGATATTATTATGATGGAGTAGATCTATTTAGTAAATGAAATGAAAGACGATATAGGCAGGTCCTCAAAGATGTCACAATCTCAATTGAGCTATTCCATTAACCTTTATTATAGGAGGAGGTGGAATTTTGATTGATATAGGAATTCAATAGTTCAAACCACTAAATAAAATAATAGTAAGTCATGCATGAGATCTCAAAATTGAATTTCCAAAATAAATCTAAGAAATAATAATGATAATGATTGAACCCATTAACCAAACCATAAAGTCCATGTTATTTCATTATTAATCATTTTCTTTCATTACATGTTAGTTTATATTTTCATATTTCATGTCGTTTCAATTCCATTTTTTTAAAAAACTAAACACAAAAAAATGATTTTTTTGGTGAGAAATAATATTCAAGGGAACAACTATGAAATTTTATCAAGGGACCCAACCCTAGTTAGCCTATGTGAAGAATTAGAAAATCATAATTACCTTTTCCACACCCAACGATAGGTGCATATAAAAACTAACACCATTTAATGGGATCCAATAAGTTATTTTCCTTGTTTTTATATTTTCACACATAAGATAGATTTAATTGTTTTCTAAAAACTAATAAACAATTATATTTCCATGAGGTTGTAACATGATTATTTCTTAAATTTATTAAACAATTTCCTATAAGTTCTAGAAATAATTATTAACTCACCCATTTACATTGATGAGGGACTATATGTTGTTGTTATATAGGAGAGGTTATTTTGGAAATTAAATAACAGAGTAAGTATTATAATAACTCATAGATGTCCTGAGGGATTACATGAATTATTTTTTCTGATGTGATGCCCTGGGAGCTAATAGAGTTCTCCTATTACATTGTATAATTTTATCAAGTGGATAGGAACCAAATTTAGTCCCCTAAATTCTCTCTTAATTTTTTAATGGATATCCACGAAATGGATGTGTTTCACTCCCTACCTCAACTTTTTACCATCGAAATCTATGAGGCACTTGCCACTAAATAAGATATTAAATCTAAAATTGATTTGGGGGATGATAAATTCTCTAACTAAAACAATTTTAATTTTATGTAATTTAAATTTTATATCACTCCATTTTTTTTGAATTTCCATATTATGAAGAATAATTCTATACCAATGAAGAGGGTAATGAAAATAAATATTCACCCACTAAGGAACAATTGTACCTCCATGAATATGATGGAAATCTACTCAAGGGAGTATATGAAGTGACCCATGGGGTTGTACCTGGAAAACCAGAGAGAGATGATACTTATATAAAAGGGGAATAAACAAATATAGAATTTTTAAAATCTAATTTTGTTAATATTAAACTACACTCTCACATAAATTTTAAATATTATTTTAATATAGAACATACTGTAACAAGAAGATGATGCTTCAAAAGTCGTAAATAAATAGGATTAGGTTCCATACATCATTATACCCCCACCACAGTAAAGGGTAAATTAGGTTCGAAAAAATATTATAATAACTATAAAATTACCGATACAAATGAAAAAAAATTACTTGATAAATTGAATAAGACCCTAAAAACATAAGGATTGAAATTATGGAATTTAATGGAAAATTTTCCAGGAAAATCACGTAAATAGTATTTAAATCAATGAAAGACAAAAATTGTATTTTTTTTATTTTCAATATCTATTATGTCTCCACATATGGAAAAATGGGTGGTATAAAAAAATGTAGATTATAATTTTTAACATAATAAACATATTTTCTGGATATAAATTTATTTTTTATGTTTTGGGGACATTTGGGAGATATTATGTTATTTATAATATTTTATTTAATAAAAATTTAAAGACGTCACATTCATGTTTTAAATAATATATAATTTTTAAAATAAGCTTATAAAGAAACTAAATTTGACTATAAATTATTTTTTTGGAAGACAAAATGATTATTTTTATCATGGAAATTTATTTTTATTTTTTATGAATGAAATAATTACCTTAATAGTTTATATATGTTTGATAGAGAAATTATTTAATTGATGAAATATTAATAATCTATTTTTTAATAAAATAATGATAACCATTAAAGGGACAAAAGAAATTACAAAATTTTATTGGTCAAGTAGAAATCAATAATAATCCCCCAATAGTCTAGTTATAGGCCACTTGGAGCCATATGGAATAGATTAAGAAAAATACAATATTTTATTCAATGTAATGTTAAAATTGTCACATTCATAATTTAATAAGTATAAAATTTTTAATGTTGGATTTTCAAGTAGATAAATTCGACTACATATATTCCTATGAAATATAGTAAATTTATATTCATAATAATATTGTATTTTTTAAATTTTATTCATCAATTATGTTTATTAAATAATTACACAATAATGGTGTAGTAATTATTTTATTAAGGGAACTATCAAATAAATGTTATTAAAAATATTAAAATCATTACTGATTGGATAACAAATTTTACCAATTAATTTTATTTATTCCCTTGACCCATTGGGTGTGTAATAAAATAATTTTTTTGAGGATAACATCTTGTTGTGGTATTTTTAGTAATCAATTAGAGGAATATTGTCAAAATTGACATAATTGATATTTTTTCAAAATATCAGTTTATTAAATTATTTAAAAATAATATTTTTTAAAAAAATTAAATTAATTTTTATGATTTAAAATATTCCTTTATGGTCTAATTTATATCAAGCATATAATATTATAAATAGGGAAAAAATTCAATGTTTTTATGTGTTGTTTTATTTTAATATAAATTAATATTTATGAAGTTTCTAAAAGTTCTCCTCACCTCAATTATAAAAGGGAACTTCCTCCTTCAAATGCTCACTTAATTTTGATCCCTGAAGCTAGACCATACCATTCCAATTTACCTTTTATACATCCATATAAAAATTATAGAGGTCCTTTTATTCCTTAAAGACCAACTCTACTGCTCTAAGAGGATATTTAGATGAGGCATGTCGAAGAATAGGTAACTTCAATTACCCCTTCTTTCAAACATCATTCTTCTTCTACTTACACATCATTAGTTGTTTCATGATAATGTAATAAATATAGTTATAAATATATACTAAGAGGTTATTAGGATAATTAATCAGCCATAGTACACCTTCTACCCATAATATGAGAAATGAAATCACCACACATGTGTACATACAACTTACCCTCTCCACGTAGTGGTGTGATTTGATATTCAACAGTAGTTAATTTTCATGGGCATAATGATTAGTATAATATATGTAAATAATGAATATAACTTGATACTTATTATTTATAATTAATATACTAGACCATTACATACCATTTAACCATTAAGTGAATGATATCATTACTCGTGCGTACATACAACCTATTGTCTCCACCACATGATGAGATTCATTATCCACGTCAACTATTCAAGAATAATTAAAAAGTATAAATAATAAATAAGAATTAAATAAATGAAATAATAATCCTAAATGATTTATCTATATATGTTTATGTCATTTAATTTCTTCCATTCAATTTAATAAGGAAATAGAAACAACATTCATGTGTACGTAGAACATATTTTCTCCAAGAATATTGAATTACATTTCATGATATATCTATTATATATATTTCTATACTAAATATATATGATATATAAATCATGTTTTACATAATGGAAGTATTTAAATCCTGATCTATTTAATAATATCAATAATTACAAGTCAAAACATGTACGATAAATGAAATGATTAGTATCCAAAATGTTACATTAACATGGAATTGATAGGTGAACGGGTAAAATAAATTCATAAGTGAATCATATATAATGACATAAATATTAATATTATTTTATTACAAGTTAATAATATGTTCAAACCCACTATAATAGAATTTCATATACATAAGAAGCACATAAGACCTAAAGTAAGGGATAATTCTATAATCTCATTATTTTATGAGATTTTTATATGTAAACATTTTATGTGTTATATTTATCATCCCATTAAATTTTTAGTAAATATATAATATTATTTATATCTTTATACTATTTTTAAAATTCAATTTTTTCCATTTGTGAATTTTTATTGAATGTTCTTTCGTTTATAATACAAGGGTCTTTTTGACAATTCTAGCAAGAGTATGAGAAGATTTTTTTTTAATTTATATGGAATGAATGGATATTTACATATTCATAATTCCTTATTTCCCGGATGTTTCCTCTACAATATTTCATGTTTATTTTAAACAAAATTCTATTATTTTAAAATTTCATGACATTTTGAGGAATAAAAATGGTTTTGAAGAAGAAAGGAAATTTTATTCATGAAGTAAGCTCAGGTGTTTTTTCAAAATTATTTTACATGTATGATGACATAGGGTTATGTTTCAATCCATATTATTACATTTATATTATTGTTTTTATAATGGAAATATATTTATGAAATTAATTTATCTTATATGGATTATTTTCTAATGTAATGATGTTTAAGAAACCCATTTTATTTCATTATTGATTCTATGATTAATGATTTATTTTTTTGTGCCACATGTAAGAATGATTTATTTACGAGATAGATGGGACCAACATATCCCACCAATTCATTGGGTAAATATTTTTATCTCATTAGATAGGCATGAATGGAATGGAAAGTAGATCCAGTTCATTAATACAGGTCTAGAAAGATAATTAATTTTGGTTCAGTAATACATGGTCGGAATGAAAAATAAACAAGATTCAGTAATGGAAATTTTCCACTATGATAGACTTGGAAGAAATGACTTTGGAACTATGGAAATCATATCGTGTTCTTATTTTTTTCCATAGACACTGAACTAATATGGTATTTGGTCATATATTTTTGTAATGTATTATGTATTCTATAATGGTAATGTAATGTCCATATAAGAAAATCATGGGTCATTAGAGTTGGTATTAGAGAAAATATTTACTCAACCTTTGGAAACTAGGATGTAAAAATTTAGTGAGATACGAAGAGAAATTTCTAAAGTATGTCTAGGGATGTCCCTATATGTAATTATAATTATAGGTTAGAATATTATAATTATAGCAATGATAAAAAACATAGTGTTAAGCCTATGATTTTAGAGATTGAATCTACTCTAACTTGATTATGTTTTTTTTCTAGTTTGATTTTTTCCTCTCACTCTATTCGTTTTGGGTTTTAGATTATGGCTAGAACCCAATGGAATTGTGTTAATGATCAGTGAATTGGGAAATGTAATGATTTTACTCTTGAAAAACCAAATGTTATGTGATATGGAATGAAAAATCATATTTCTATACTTAAACAAGATATTAGTCATTTTGGACATCCAAATGGGGGCATAAGGGAAAAAATTATGTTGAGTCCTTTACAAGGCAACGTCCATGTTATTTCAATGGATATTCTAATGTAGTTTTTTCTAAAAAATTGATCAGTACTATTGAAAATATATTTTCTATTATTTTCTCTTTGGAACATGATAAAGTCATTTTAGTAGTTTATTTTTTATAAGGAGATGTAGAGCAGTGGTGGAGTTTAATCAAGAATACAAGATTGAAAGATGAAATTGAATCCATGGAATGGGATGAGTTCAAGAACTTATTTTACAATAATTAATTCCATCACATTCTTAAAAAATAAAATATAAAATTACTTCCTTGAGATTAAGAAAAAGTATGATGAATTCATTGGTACATACAAGGAAAATTTTACAAGAAATGCAAGCTATGCTTCTATTTTTATCATCCAGCCTGAATATAAATTTGATAGATTCTTTAATAGATTAAAACTGTCACGACCCATCCTTGGGGCCGTGACCTAACTACCCCAAGCCCACCTTCCATAGGCCAGGGGCTGGCGACTAGCACCAAAGGCGTAAATCCCGATAAAAGGGAAGGCATTGCCTTTATATAAGAAAACAAACACCACAGAGTATGAAATCTGAAGTAACACTAAGTAAACTGAGTACAAAAGTAAGTGCTGAAAAGTAAATGGGTCAGAATACAAACCCAACTGAAATTATAGTTCAACTGAAAAAAAGTACATCATCAGTAAATTAAATCAGCAACCACTGAGTCGTTCTCTGGCTATCCCACCTGAAGGGTGGGTATAGATGGTCTCCTCAGCTCCTCGGGTCCGGCCGTCGGCACCATGTACGTCTCGCCTGTTAGTCCACCTCCGGGTGTCGTCCCACTCCAAAATCCTCAACCACGATCAGAACTGTCTTTTTTCTACAACCAACACAATGTACTGTGGGCATAGCCCGTGCAGGGGTGAATATACGATACTTAGTAGGGACCCTGAGACCCCCGAAGGTCTCCTAGAATACACAAAGGATAAACCACAAAGGAAGGGTACAAACATGAAGTATCAACCAACTCTACTTAGGTATATTCCCATACATATACCTAAGTCATCATTTCCAGTTTGGCTCCAACTCACGAGCCCAAGTACAACCCAGTCCACACATGATAGTACAACTCAGTCCACACAGGAAATGTACAACTCATTCCACACAGGAAAGCAAGACAATCACATCGAAGATAATGATTGAAGGTAAAGACTCAGCTCACACAGGTATACTACTTTCAAAGAGGGGTGAAGATGATAAGTTGTAGCCTCTGAATCATCTCCTCTATGGAACCCATATAAGATCCAAGTACAGAAGTCGTCGCTATCGAACCCACGTAGGATCCTTTTACAGTAACCATCGCTGCTGAACCCACCTAGGATCCAAGTATAGTAACCATCGCTGTCAAACCCACGTAGTATCCAAGTACAGTCGTCCTTGCTACCGAACCCACGTAGGATCCTAGTACAGTCGTCCTCGCTGCCGAACCCACATAGGATCCATGTACAGTAATCATCACCGTCGAACCCACAGAGGATTCCAGCACGGAAGTCGTCGCAGTCGCAGCCAGCTCTTGGGATCCCACACATAGTGTACTCGATTCCAGGAAGGTCCACTCCACGAGTAAAGAGGGGGTTGATACATCAACTGTCACAAAGAATAGAGTTAATGTATCTCGTAGTTCCATCCCACATCATAGGGGAAAACCAAGCAAAACATGCCCAAGTCACGGAGAACAAGACTACCAAGCCATTTTCCTAAAGCTCATGGTGTGTAGGTAAGAGATACACGCCGTGTCATCAGTCACTGGGTACTGCCCATGTGAAACGGCCTATGTCATGGGGTTGGTCGTGTAAATAAGTAAGTACACACTGTGTGGTATGGATACATACCGTGTCTTCAGTCCACGGGTGCTGTCTGTGTGAAATGGACCGTGTCATAGGGCTGGTCATGTAAAAAGTAAGTACACGGCATGTGGTATGGTTACACGTGTCCATACGTTTGGGGTCAGCTCCATGTACGCTAGCCATACCTGGCCGTGTGGTGGAGTATCTTCTCGTGTACTCCACCCCATGTCCGCGTATTCCCGGAATACACGCCAAGTCATCGCAAAGCAGCTTCTGCCAAGGTTAAGGTAGTACACGCCATGCCTCTTGGCCGTGTGGTTCTGCCCGTGTCTGTGTATCTCCCAAATCACACACCGAGCCTTGCGATGCCGCTTCTGCCTTTCTATGAAGAGAATACACACTGTGTGTCTAGGGTCACATGCCATGTGTCACTTTTCTAATATCGGAAATAGAATCCATAGTACTCTTGCACTACACAATGTGTGCTCCTGAAGTACACACCGGGTATTCTAGAATTTTCAAAAAAATGATGCCTCTGGCCAGCACTTCTCCTGACGTGTCTGTTCATCGTTCCGATGATCCGATTTCTATGAATCATCTACTTCTAGGTCACCCTGATGCCCTGAGGCCATTTACGATGTATTTGGGCCTCATATTGACTCTGAAAACATAGATTGATTTACCGCACAAGAAAAGTATAAGAACTCCACATATATTCACAAGAACGGCGGAGAAATCAGACCGCGTTAGTTTGTTCTGGTCTCTTCTGCATTAGTATGATAACATGCGGTTTAAGGGGAACAACAAGATGGATGGAAAACAAATCATTTATCAATCCAAACACACCCCTACCTCGTAGAAATTTCACGGTTTTCAAGCACCACGGATGGTGGCATCGCTTCCCACGTCGTCGTTGTATCCTCCCTTGTCATGGAGGAAGAAGAGGATGGAGAAATCGGGGCTGCCGGGCCGATGTTCTTCATCAGAGGGTTGGCATTCTTCCTTGAAGATGAAGTTCATCAAAAAGGGACTAGAGTTCTCTCCTCAAATTCTCAACACAATAGGATAACCAAAATAAAATAATCTTCCCCTTATTTTATTTTACTTTTCCATGCATTCAAAAATACAAATTCAAACACTCAATCAATAAATGAAAGAGTTTCAATCCAATAATTATGTAGTGTGTTGGCATGAATTAAAGAGAAAGAGAGGGGAGATGAAGATTTATTCATTAAAAGGGATCTAACATGTTTAAGAGGGGATTAAGGTGTTATGGAATGTGAAGAGTTGGGGCTCATGTGGGCCCCACCTCCTACATAACCACACATGGGATGTTGGGTGGTTGTGGCCCCGCCAAAAACTACCCATGGGAGAGTTTAACATCCAAGGATAATAAAATAAAATTGTAAACAATTTTATTTACTTCTTATTTAAACCCCAAAATTTAACCTATTCCCCCGAGCAAATGCATCTACGATAAAAGTCCACTTAAGAAAATATCAGCGTTGCGAGTTCATTGGTGCCATCAGATTTCAATTCGGAGCACCAGTTCCAAAGATAGAAAAACCCACTCATTCTTTTACTGAACTTACTTGATCTAAACTTTGGATATTGATTCCGGTCACACCAGGGCTCGGAATTAGGTTCCGTCAGAAACTGAGTACTCATAAAATCCCAAATAATTTCAGAAAAAAAAAATTTCCTTGAAATTTACGGGTCTTTAAATTACTCCCACCTCAGGGATTTACGTCCTCGTAAAGCTACATCATAAACCAGGGAAGAAAATGAGGGTACTGTGCACGCATCTAAGCCTCCTGCTCACATGTGCTCTCTTGGAGGTTCCCGTGGTGCCACCTGATGCGCACTAGAGGAATTGACTGTCCACATAGGACTTGATCCTGTCGATCCTTGATCTAAACCGGGACCTCCACAAAAGTCACCCCGCCATCGATGTCCTGCTCCCCGTGATCAATGATATGCATCGGTTTGTGCACGAATCTCTTCAGCTGAGGTACGTGGAAGACGTCGTGCACCCGATGCAACGGAGGTGGAAGAGCCAGGCGATAAGCCACCTTGCCTATCCTGCTGAGAACCTGGAATGGTCCGATGAAGCGCGAGATAACATGCCACCCCGGAAAAATCTCTGTAGTCCACATTGAAGTGAGACCCGTAAGAAAACATAGTCTCCATCCACAAACTCTAGTGGTCTCAGCCTCCGGTCAGCATAGGACATCTGTCAGCTCTGAGCAGTCCTCATCCGCTTCTGGATGATCTAAACCTTCTCCGTCGTGGCCTGGATCATCTTTAGTCCTACAAGTTCTGACTCCCCAGGGTCTGTCCAACACAGAGGTGATATGCATGTTTAGGTATACAATTCCTCGTATGGTGCCATCCCGATGTTGGAGTGGTAGCTGTTGTTGTGCACAAAATCCACCAAGGGTAGGTGATCCTCCCAGCTATGACCAAAGTCGAGGACACATGTACAGAGCATGTCCTAACTTGTCTGAATGGTCCTCTCCATCTGGCCATCCGTCTGAGGGTGAAAGGCGGTGCTCAAGCGTAGATGTGTCCCAAACACCTCCTGCAACCCTTTACAAAGCCGGGAAGTAAAGCGAGTGTCTTAATAGGTGATGATAGATGATGTCACACCATGAAGCCATACGATCTTCTAAACGTAGAGAAGTCCCAAGATCTCCACTGAGCCCTGCTCTCTAATAGGTAGGAAGTGGGACGACATGGTGAGCCAGTCTACGATCACCCAGATGGAGTCGTGTCCTCTGGAAGTACATGGATGTACCGTCACAAAATACATGGATATCCTGTCCCACTTCCACTCCGTGACCTCTAAGGGATGTTCCATGCCTGCTATTACCTGGTGCTCTGCCTTCACCTGCTGGCAGGTGTGGCATCGTGAAATGAACTCTGTCATAACCTTCTTCATACCCATCCACCAGTGCTATCGTCTGAGATCCTGGTACATCTTCACTACAATTAGATGTACCACCAAAGAGGAAGTGTGAACCTCTCTTAGAACCTCCTCTGGTAATGCAACTGGTACCATGGTACGTCCACTGAAAAGAATGACATGCTCTCCTCCTACAGAAAATCCATCAGGTGCCTGTCCCGTGGATATCTGTGCACGTCGCGTCTCACAGTCAATGTCCCCACACTACGCCTCCCTGACCCACATAATTAGTGGAGGAGTGACTGTAGAAAGGCTGCTCTATCTCTATCCATGAAGGATATCTGCAACGCGGCTAGTTGCACTATTTCCTCTCCAAGTAGCTGAATTCCCAATCTCTTGTTGAGTGCAACAGCTACTACATTCCCCTTCTTAAGAGTATAGAATATCTCAAAGTCATAGTCCTGGAGGAACTCGATCCATCATCGTTGCCTCAGTTTTAGGTCCTTCTATGAGAAGATGTACGTGAGACTCGGGTGGTTAGAGTTTACTATAAAGTGATATCCCATTAGATAGTGCCACCACATCTTCAAGGAGAAGACCACTACTGCTAACTCCAGGTCATGGGTAGCATATTTCTGCTCGTGCAGCCTCAACTTTCGTAAACCATAAGAGATCACTGCCCGCTCCTGCATCCGTACACACCCGAGTTCGGTCCCTGATGCATCGCAGTAAACTACATACCCTATCCCATCCTCTGGTAGCCTCAAGATGGGTGCACTGGTCAATCTCTGTCTCAGCTCTTGGAAGCTCTGCTGACATCTATCTGACAACACGAAGGTTTTCCCCTTCTTCTTCAAAGCTAAAAGCGGTGTTGCAACTCTAGAGAAGTCTGGCACAAATATTCAATAGTATCCAGCCATACCTAGGAAACTCCGTACCTTAGTCATGCTCCTGGGTGGCTCCCAAGCTAGTACTTCCTCGATCTTCACAGGATCCACTGCAACTCCCACCTCAAAGATGGCGTGCCCCAAGAAGTGGACCTCCGGAATCCAGAACTAGCACTTTGAGAGCTTACCATAAAGTAGGTGCTCTCAGAGTGTATCCAGTACAATCCACAAGTGGTAGGTGTGCTCCTCCTCAATGTTCGAGTAAATCAATATTTCGTCGATGAATACCATGACAAATCGATCAAGGTAAGGCTGGAATATCATGTTTATGAGACTCATGAACACTGATGGAGCATTGGATATGCCGAAAGGCATAACCAAGAACTCATAGTGGCCATACCAACACTTGAAGGCCGTCTTCTGCACATCCTCGTCTCAAACTCTGAGCTGATGATAACATGACCTGAGGACTATCTTCGAGAACTAGCGTGCTCCCTTGAGATGATCAAAGAGGTTTTCAATCCTCAGAAGTGGATAATTGTTCTTTACGGTCACCTGGTTCATGCGACAGTAGTCAACACACAGTAGCAAGCTCTCGTCCTCCTACTTGGCAAACAAAATCGAAGATCCCAGGGTGAAACACAGGGTCGAATGAATCCCTTGCCCTGCAAGTTCTCTAGCTATACCCACAGCTCACGAAGGTCAACGGGAGCCATCCGATATGCTGGTGTAGATATCGGGGTTGACCCGGGGTACAAGTCAATATAGAAGTCTACCTATTTGTGAGGAGGTAGTCCTGGAATGTCATCAGGAAAAATGTCCGCATACTGATCCACCACAATAGGGAAACTCGGACTCCGCACATCAACTTCTCTGAGGATGAGACTGGCTAACTGATGTGTGATTAGTTGCCATCTCCTCTGCATGAGTCCGTCCTGTGCTGCAATGGCTCCAGTCTCATCAGTGAAGGTGAACCTACTCCCATTGGTGCGGACACACCGCACCTTTTGCCTAATACTGTCGATCTGAGCATGGAATGTAGATAACCAATCCATGCCCAAGATAACATCATAAGGCCTCGACGCCACAACAAGAAGATCCCAGCCGAAGATCTCGCCTCCTAGAGTAAGCTCACACTGCCGGAACCAGTGCACAATCATCGAGTCTACTCCCGTATGAGTCTCTAGATGTAAGGATCGAGCCAATAGCTCTATCGGAATCTCCGAGCTCTGAAAAAGGGCAGCGACAATAAAAGAATGACTCGCTTATGTGTCTATAAGAAATAAAACAAGGGTGGAGTAGACACAGATAGTACATCGAATCATCTCAGGTGCACCATGGTTGTAAGTCTCCGCTGTCGGAAGCTGAGCCTGCCTCTGTTCGCCAGTTCCCTGTGGTCGGGGTGGACCTCCTTGTGGTGGTGGTGGTAGAGCCTCAAATCGTTATCCACCACCTGCTACTCGGCCAGCTCCTTTACCTCATCCGCCTACTCCATGCGGACCGCCACAGTCAAACCTCAGCCTCTGCCTGGGTGGTCCCTCAATCGTCTGATGCTCCTCTACATGGCGGGTCGGGCATTCATGAGCCATGTGGCCCTACCCACCGCATGCATATCATTGTCTGCCTCTCGTATGACTGGCTCTACCACGTGTATCCCACACATCCGAACCAGTATCCTGAGGTCACCCTCCTGATGGCCTAGTCTGCTTGGACCTCTGTGACACCTGTCTACTGCCGGCTGTAGAAGACTCCGCTATGTATCACTGTGCGGTAGGCCTCGCTGCGGGTGTAGGCTTAGCAAGAAATCTCTCCACAAGATGGGCTTGCTCCAGTACTCCTACCTGCATTGGAATACTGAGGGAGATCATCGAAGCCCTAATCTCATGCCTCAGTCCCTGCTCAAAGGTCTGGGCCAGGATGAATGGGTCTCGTACCATGTCCGTGGAGTAGTGCGAGAGGTCAGTAAATCTCGCCGAGTACTGGGCTACTGTCATGCTGCCCTGCTGTAGTTGTAGTAACTCCAGAATGCGCACCGCACGGAGGGTGGCTGGAATGAAATCTGAGTGAAAAAGTCTCTCGAAGTCCATCCAAAGAAGTGATGCATCGTCATGAACCTGGAGAATCAGGCTTCACCATCTACCTGCTGCTGCATGAAGGAGACTCGCCGCAAGGATCACCATGAGGACAGCTAGTGTCCCTAATAATCTAAAGACTCAAACAACAGCCTCCAGCGAATCCTCACCTGCCTGAGGGACCATCTCTCGGTGGAAACTAGGTGGCCTCTGATGCTGAAACTCATGCAGTGCACTCAGGCGACGTGCACCCTCAGGTTCTAGGGATGGTGGCATCGGTGGCTCGGTGGGTAGAGGTACTGCCGGTGCCTCCACTGTAATGGGGCCCTGCACCGAGGCCTCATCGCTCGGTGGGCTGCCATCTCTCACAAAGCTCGGAACCCTAGATGGCTGCTGTCGTGGGGCCGTACTGAATGAAACAGGTGTGCCACGGTTAATATAGTATACCTGGTGAGCTGACACAAAGTAATCACAATGAAAACTTTTAAAACACACATTCAATCAACGTTTTCATGCACTAAGTATGAAATCATAAGTCAGGGTCCGGGTGTATGGATATGTCGGCTTCCACACCAACACTGGGCTCCCTGGATAGATAACCACACTCAATTACCTAAACACTATTACATCACACAGAAGAAATTATCAGAGTCCTAATTTCTACGGTAGAACCGACTCCTCTGATTCCAATTTGTAACGACCCGTCCTTGGGGCCCATGCCGTGACTACCCTATGCCCGCCTTCCATAGGCCAGGGGATGGCAACTAGAACTTAAGGCATAAATCCTGATAAAATGGAAGGCATTGAGTTTATATAAGAAAACAAACACCATAGTGTACACAAGCTGAAGTAAACACTAAGTAAACTGAGTACAAAAGTAAGTGCTGAAAAGTAAATAGCCCAGAATACAAATCCAACCGAAAGTAAATTACAAATGAAATTAAAGTACAATAGTAGTAAAGTAAATCAGCAACTACCAAGTCTTCCTCTGGCTATCCCACCTAAAGGGTGGGTACAGAAGGTCTCCTCACCTCCTCGGGTCCGGCCTTCTGCACTGTGTACCTCTCACCTATTAGTCCACCTCTGGGTGTCGTCCCACTCCACAAGCCTCAACCACGATCAGTGTTGTCTGTCGTCTGCAACCTACACAATGTAGTGTGGGCATAGCCTGTGCAGGGGTGAGTATACGATACTCAGTAGGGACCATGAAACCCCCAATGGTCTACCAGAATCCACAAAGGATAAAACACGAAGGAAGGATACAAACATGAAGTATCAACCAACTCTAAATAGGTATATTCCCATAAATATACCTAAGTCATCATTTATAGTTTAGATCCAACTCACGAGACCAAGTAAAACCCAGTCCAATTATGATAGTACAACTCAGTCCACATAAAAAAAGTACAACCCATTCCACACAAGAAACCATGACAATCAAATCGATGATATTGATTGAAGGTCAAGACTCAGCTCACATAGGTATATTACTTTCAAAGAGGGGTGGATATGATAAGATGTATCCTCTAAATCATCTGCTCTGCCGAACCCACATAGCATCAAAGTACATAATTCATCACTACCGAACCCATGTATGATCCTAGTACAGTAACCATCGCTGCCGAACCCACATAGGATCCAAGTATAGTAACCATCACTGTCGAATCCACGTAGGATCCAAGTACAGTCGTCCTTGCTGCCGAACACACGTAGGATCCAAGTACAGTCATCCTAGATGCCAAACCCATGTAGGATCCAAGTACAGTCATCATCATCATCGAACCCATGGAGGATCCCAGCATGGAAGTCATCGCAGTCGCATCCAGCTCTAGGGTTCCCGCACACAGCGTACTTGATTCTGGGAGGGTCCTCTCAATGAGTAAAGAGGGGTTCGATAAATCAATTGTCATGAATACTAGAGTTAATGTATCTCGTAGTTATGTCCCACGTCATAGGGGGGAACCAAGAAAAATGTGCCCAAGTCACGGAGAACAATACAACCATGAAATTTTTTTAAAGTACATGGCGTGTAGGTAAGCGATACACGCTGTGTCATCAGACACCGGGTACTGCCCGTGTGAAATGGACCGTGTCATGGGGTTGGTCGTGTAAATAAGTAAGTAAATGGCATGTGGTATGGTTACACGCCGTGTCTTTAGTCCACGGGTACTGTCCGTGTGAAATAGGCCATGTCATGGGGCGGGTCTTGTAAAAAGTAAGTAAATGACATGTGGTATGGTTACACACCGTGTCCAAACTTCTCGGGTCAGCTCTATGTACGCTGGCCATGCCAGGCCGTGTGGTGGGGTACCTTCACGTGTACTCCACCCTGTGTCCGTGTATTCCCGGAATACACACTGAGTCATCACGAAGCCTCTTCTTCTAAGGTAAAGGTAGTACACACCATGCTTCTTGGCCGTGTGGTTCTTCCCATGTCCATGTATCTCCCAAATTACACGTTGAGCCTCATGATGCCGCTTCTTCCTTTTTATGAAAAGAATACACTCTGTGTGTCTAGAGTCACACACCGTGTGTTACTTTTCTAATGTCCGAAACGGAAGCCAAAATACGCTTGTAGTACACGGCGTGTGCTCCTAGAGGACATGCGGTGTATTCTGGAATTTTCCAGAAAATGATGCCTCTGGCCAGCATGCCACCCGAGGTGTCTAATCGTCATTCCGATGATCTGATTTCTACGAATCTTCTACTTCCAGGTCTCCTCGATGCCATGAGGCCATTTACGATGTTTTTGGGACTCCGATTGGCTCCGAAAATATAACATGATTCACTGCACATTAACGGATGAAGAACTCCACATATATTCACAAGAACGACGGAGGAATCAGACCATGTTCATTTGGTCCGGTCCCTTTCTCATTATTCTGATAACAAGTGGTTTAAGGAAAACAACAAAAAGGAAGTAAAACCAATCATTTATCAATCCAAACACACCCCTACCTTGATGAAAGTTCAAATTTGTCAAGTGCCTCAGATGATGGCGTCACTTACCTCGTCATTGGTGTCTTCTACATTATCATGGAGGAAGAAGAGGATGGAGAAAACGGGGCCGCTGAGCCGACGTTCTTCATCAGAGGGTTGGTGTTCTTTGTTGAAGATGAAGTTCTTCAAAAAGGGACTAGATCTCTCTCCTCCAATTCTCAACACAACATGCTAACCAAAATAAAATAAGCTTCCCCTTATTTTATTTTACTTTTCCATGAATTCAAAAATACGAATTCAAACACTCAATAAATAAATGAAAGAGTTTCAATCCATTAATTATGGAGTGTGTTGGCATTAATTAAAGAGGGAGAGAGGGGATAAGAAGAGTTACTCATTAAAAGGGATTTAAAAAGTTTAAGAGGGGATTAAGGTGTTACAGAATGTGATGAGTTGAGGCTTGTGTGGGCCCCACCTCCCACAAAACCACACATGGGATGTTGGGTGGTTGTGGGACCCACCAACAACTACCCATGGGAGAGTTTAACTTCCAAGGATAATAAAATAAAATTGTACACAATATTATTTACTTATTATTTAAACCCCAAAATTTAACTTCTTCCGCCAAGAAAACGTATCTACGATAAAAGCCCACCAATGAAAATGCCGACACTACGAGTTCATTGGTGCCCTCAGCTTTCAATTAAGAGCACCGGTTCAAAATATAGAAAAACCCGCTCATTCGTTTACTGAACATACCCGAGCTAATATTCAGAAATTGATTCCAGGCACACCGGGCCTTAGAATCAGATGCCGTCAAAATCTGCATACTCATAAAATCCCAAAGAATTTAAGAAAAAAAATTTCATTGAAATTTATGGGTCTTTACAAAAACCAAATATTCGAATGGAATTAGCTATAAGATTCTATAGCACCAATGAATATATTGTTCATTTCACTTTCAATGTATAACTGGATGTCTGTGTTACATATCTATCTCATTGTTTTGACAAGAAATGAAAGATGGATTTCTAGGGGAAATCACAAAACAATGGTAAAAAGAATATGTATGTTTCCTTATGCTCAAAGTTTGTAAATAAGAAATATGTAGATTTCCTTATAGATACTAGAAAATATTTTAAGCATGGAAAAATTTCATCAAGATGTCGATTAACAATGTAATGGGAAAATTGTTTCTAATGATGTGAAGAATGAAAAGACTATAGAGAATGAAACACCCACACTTTAACACTAGAAGTGTAAGGAAATTGGGGAATTATGATAACCATCCCTAATCTAAGTGTTAAGGATGATGACTGACATCAAAAAAACTCTAAAGGCCAAAGAAAAAGTAAAATCACATGCGATCACTATTGACGATGTAGTGTATGACAACAAATTGTTTGAATGATTTAGTTTTTATGTAATGTGATTCCAATGTACTGTTGTTGAAAAACTATTACAGTATTATGGGATATTGGAATATCTATGTATTGGACCATTGTGGTTTTTTATATGTTTATAGTACCAGTAACCCTGAAAATTAATTGAAATATTTTTGGAAAGCACATGATATGTGCATAATGAAGGGATAAGGAAATAATGAGATGTTAGATAGTATTAATGTACCCATGACTAATATTAGAAGAAAGTGATATCAAGGATTGAGTATATATAATTTTTGGTATTTTAGGTGTTGGAAAGAGATAATTTTGATAGAATTCATTTTTCACTAAGTTTTTGCAGTAGTTCCTATTATTACCATGTTTTAAAAGAATACATGATTAAGGAATCAGCATGTATGGAATGTGACAAAAATGAACTAACTTATGAGATATGGTAGATAAATGTTATATCATTTTAGTTCACCTCTATCTAATGTTTTGTATTTTTAGTTTTGGAATGATTGTAATGTTATACATTTATGGATAGTATACATTTTATTCTGGTAAAATATTGTTAGATTAATTTATTATCCCACTCTAGGTGGACTTCTGAATATTTGATAAGCAGTTATAAACTTTTTTGATACATATGGAATGACCTATAAACAATCACCTAATCTATTAATAATTCAAGAATGAAAAATTCAACTTCATTTCATTAAATAAGCGATGAAATGAAAATTGTTTTGGGAATTACGAATGGTGAGATTGTACTAGAATCAATAATGTATTTATTGTCAGGAAAAATTCATCAACATTTGGAAAACGATATTGAAACCAAAAATGTTATCATAGTAACTTATTAAATGTTCAATCAAATATTCCCTCAAATCATTCTAGTTTAATGTATTTCTGGTTGTTAACTTTCTCCAACATTGTTCTCTGTCACTATCCATCAGAACCTGAAGGTTTGATTTCTCTTCCACATCCATGTTATCACGTTCCACAGATGTTCTCCAATGTGGAAACACGGTGATGAGTTTCATTGGGTAACCTTTGTGTATCAAAATTTCAATTTTAAAAATTTTGTTTTAGTATTCCTTTTTATGATGTGTGTTTCCATGAAAAAAACATTTAGGTAGTGAACCTTTTATAACTCCAATGATTTTTAAGGGAGAAATTCATTTTAAGGGGGGTATAATATAACACCCAGAGATTTTATGAGATAGATTTTTTTAACTTCTTTGATGTCTTCTGTTGTACGCTACACCAATATTAGCTTGCGATATACGTAACACCGTATTACCTTGCATTATACACAAAACTATACCTAGCATGTGTTATACACAATTTCATGTTTTTTTTATAGAATTTATTTCATACAACACTGAGTATGGATATTTTTCAATTTATAAAGGAACTATTTTTGGATTATGTTATACACAAGACAAAATGATTCTTGCACTAAACACAACACAGAATTGAATTTCATTACACAAAATAGCGACCCTCCTCGAAAGCTAGTGTTATACGTAATACCGAGTTTTGCTAAACAAATATATATTATATTATTATTTAATTGGATATAAACTATTAGTTATGAATAGTATTAAACACATTTTTTTTTATTTTATAAAACATTAAAATTCATCTTATATATTTTTTGAAACATGATATAAGAAAAAATATATATTTTTGTATAAAAGAAGTACGTTTAAAAAATTAATGTTTTTTCAACTTTTTATAGTGCAATAATTTTAAGTATATTTTTGAAAAAAATTTATATTACATTTTAGAAAATAAACATATTATTTTAGTTCATATTATAAAAATTTAAATTGGGTGATTTTTTGGTATTTTTTAATTAGTTTCATTTTTATGAATAGTGAAAATACTAATTTGTTTAATTGATTGAATTGTAAAATTATGTTTTTGATTAGTTTTAAATATTAATTAGTTATTTTTTTTTCCAATTATGGTTTTTCAAAATTATTTTAAAAAAGAATTTATTATAGAAACATTTTCTATTTTAAAAGGGGCATTTTTCCAAAAACTGTTTTTTGTGACATTTTATCAATTTTATTTTAAATTTAATTCTACAATATTAGTGAATTTAATTTTGATAAAAGGATATAAAATTTAGATTTAATAGGTATAAATTTGGTAAGTAGGTCCCTTTTATTTTTGACCAATATAAATAGTAACCATGGTAAAATTTACTACCATGGTAAAGGGTAAATTAGGTTAAAAATATAATTATAGTGACTATAAAATTACCATGAAAAAGAAACAATTTTATTGTATGAGTGTAATTATACCTTTTCCACTTAAGGTTATAAATTATTTCATTTATTGGACACTTTTATATTATAATGACTTAAATAATATTTAAATCAAATAAAGACAAAAAATGTCATTTTATTTGTCTTTAATATCTATTATGTATCCACATATAAAAAATGGGTGGCATAAAAAAATGTAAATTTTAATTTTTTACTAAATAAAAATATTTCTTTGATATATATTTATTTTTGACATTTCAGGGTAATTTGGGAGATATTTTTGTATATATAATATTCTATTTAAAGAAAATTTAAAGATGTTACATTCATGTTTTAAATAAAAAATAGTTTGTAAAATAAGGTTATACATAATACTTATTACACTATATATACTTATATGAAACCTAAAATGATTATATTTATCATCGTAATTTCTTTTTAATTGTTATGAAAAAATAATTATGTTAATATTTTATATATTGATGATGCAGAAATTATTTAATTGTTGAAAATTGAATAAAATAATATTTATTAAAATTATAATATCAATAAAAGGACAAAAATCATTAAAAAAATTTATTTTTGGTGTTTATATCGGCCATAAGAATCCAATTATCGATTTATCAACCATTTGGATTCATATAAAATAGAATATGGAAATTATATTATATTATTTAAAGAAATGTTAAAAATGCCACACACATACTTTAATAGGCATAAAATTTTTAATGTTGGATTTTCAAGGAGATAAAATTGGATACATATTTTCTTATAAAATAGAGTAAATTTCTATTTAGAATTTTATTTTATTTTTAATTTTTATTAATCAAATAATTATATTAAATAATTACACAATATTGATTTAGTAATTATTTTATTAAGGAAAATATAAAATCATTTTAAAAAAAATATTGAAATAGATAAAATTTGGGATAATTAATTTTTCCAAATATATTTATGTGCTCCATTGACTTTTTTGGGAGATTATAAATTAATTTTTTTCAGGATAAAATCTTATCTTGAAATTTTTAAAAATCCATGAAATGAATATTGTAAAAATTTAAAAAATTGATATTTTTTAAAAATAGTGATTCATTAAATTATATAAAAATCATAAAACATTTTAAAAAACATATATTCGTTATTATGTTCTAAAATATTCATTTATGGTTTAATTGACATAAAATAAGTAAATATTTCTCCCTTTTACTATTTAAATATTTGTTACCCTATTTAAAAATTAAATAGAATAACTATGTGCTAAGTAAAATTATAATACTTAAATTTACATAAAAACATGCCTAGAAATTATTGGTTGATGAGATTACGACCAAATATCATATCATATTCTAAATTGGGACATTCTGGATATTTTTACGTGGTGTTTTATCTTATTTTAAATTAATATTTTTGAGGGTTCCAAAATTTACCCTCACCTCAATTATAAAAATGAATTTCCTCTATCACATTTTCACACCATTTTGAGACTTAATGATCGACCAAAACCTACATATTTACCTTATAAACTTCTATAGTAATATTACATAGGTCCTTGTCTTCTTCAAAGACTATCCCTAGTGCTCAAAAAGAAGATTTATAGGGGGAACGTCGAAGGATAGGTAACATCATTTAATGATTCTTTCAAACATCTTTCTTGTTCTACTTCTTCCTAATGAGTTGTTCAATTTTAAATGAATAACTATAGTATTAACTATATAATAATATTTTATTACGATTATTAAACAACCATATTCCACATTATACCATCCTATAAAAAATGAAATCACCAAGCGTGTGTACGTACGACTTACCCTCTCCACGTTGTTGTGTGATTTTTTATTCAATAATAGTTAATTTGGATAGGTATAATTATGAGTATAATGTATTTAAATATATAATATAAAATAATATGTATTTTTTATAATTAATATACCATCAATTTCCATACCATTTAACCATTAAGTTAATGATATCATTGCTCATGCGTACGTACGCCCTATTGTCTCCACGATTCTTACAAGATTCATTATTCACATTAACCACTCAAGAATTATTATAAAGTTTATATAATAAATATGAATGAAATATATTACATCACAATTATACTGGATTTATGTATATATGTATATTTCATATACATTCTTCCATTCAATTCAATAAGGAAACAAAAACAGCATTCATGCGTGCATACGACATACCATCTCCATGAACGGTGTATTATATTTCATTTATCTGTCTATTATATATCTTATTATACTGAATATATATGAAGTAAAAATAATATTTTACATTATTGAACTAATTAAATCCTGATCTATGTAATAATATCTTGATGAAAAATTTAAAACATGTACGATAAATAAAATGATTATTACCCAAAACGTTGCATTAACATAGAATTGATAAGTGAGAATGTAGTATAAAGTCTTAATTGTATCATATATGTTATCATAAATATTATCATGGTTCTATTAAAAGTTAGTAATATTTTTAAACCCACTATACAAGTGATTCAGATATATATAAAGCATATAGGACCTATGGAAAGAGATAATTCCACAAACTCATTATTTTTCAAGATTATTTATATGTTAGAATTTACATGGGTATATTTAACATCCACATCAATGTTTCCTTAATATATATTATTATTTATATCCTTCTATAATATTTGAAAGTCAATTTTACCCATTGGGTATTTTTTATTAAATGGTCTGGAATGAATCCTTCTTTTTTCTATTCAAGGTACTTTTTAACTTTTCCGGATGTAGTATGAGTAATTTTTTTAACTTATAAATGGATATTTATGTATTCATTATTCCTTATTTCCATGAATATTACTCTAAAATATTTAATTTTTTTTCATATAAATTATTTCATTTTAAAATTTCATGACATTTTGAGAATAGAAATTGGTTTTGAATAAGAAAGTATATTTTCCTCAAGAATTATGCTCAAGTGTTTAATCCAAATTACTTTCAATCTAAGATAACATAGGGTTATGTTTCTATCCCTATTATTACTCTTATTTTATTATGATTATGATGGAATTATTTTAATGAAATCCATTCATCTTTTATAGATTATTTTATGATGTAATGGTGTTTAGGAAAAAAAATTATATCAAGGGTTATTATATAATGAAAGATATTTTAGTAGAATATTTAAGAAGGATTTCATTATGAGATTTTTGGGAAATATACATCCCTTCATTGCATTGGGTAATTATTTATATTTCATGAAAATGAAATGACTACAATGAAAAGTATATATGGGTTAGTAATACAGGGATGGAATGAAATGTATATACAGTTCAGTAATACATGGATGGAACAACAAGTAAACCTGGTTTAGTAATGGACTTTTTCCACTATAATGTTCTTGGAATCAATGCCTTGGATACTTTGGAAATAATATTATGTTATTATTTATTTTCCATAATTCTATTTTTTATTCCAATGCTATTATTCATGGTTAATGTTCTTTTATGATCTATAACTTACATACCACTATGATTTATTTCATGACTCATGATTTTGATGTTTAAACTTTATGTTCAATTTTTTTACATTTTTATGTTTACAGTTTGTTTTAGGTTCTCCACATTTACCCTTTATTGATCACTTGAGCTCACCCTTTTTAGGTTTTTCCCTATGATATAAAGAAAGTTTTTATTTAGGAAACCAAAAGGGGATGATCTTTATTGTAGATATTGGAGATTTTTCCCCATGTAAAGAGATTATGTTCCAAGATTCCAAAGACACTAAAATAATATAGAAATTGGGAATATATTAGTGTAATTTATTAATTATTCTGAAAAAGTAATGTAATTTTCATGTACTAAATGATTTGATAGGTAGATTAACATTGTGTTTAATTTAGTAATACTATTTTTTAGGACCATGATTGAATAAGGATTCCCCTAAAATAGTAGAAAAATATGGAAAAAGATTCATGGGAAATGGAGTTCACATTTATTTTTCATCTTTAAAAATCCCTTAAATTTTTCCAAATATTTGTTTTGATGCTTAAATAATAATTTTCATTCCCACACATTGATGTATGATTTATTAAATTATCTATGGGACCTATGTTATTTAGGATTCATGTGATCCCATGTTTTAGATTTCAATGTATATGTGATAGAATGATTAAAATGCATAATTTGATGATTAAATTGAAGCATGGAAATTAAAATGAGGTCTCATAATATGATTTAATTAATTGATTCATGTAATATAAAATTATGAAACATTTTTCAATCATTTAATTTATGAAGTAAGTGTGATTTTATTTTCTATTATTAATCGTACATGGAGATATTTCAAATATCATATTTCCCATTTATGAGAATATTTATAAATCACAAACTTCTTGATTTTATTTATCATATTTTTTGAGTGATCTTGTGACATTCCAACTCCTAGAACTTCCATTTGAAAATATTAACGCTATGAATTAGAAAAATAACATTTAAAATGATTAAGGCATCATTTGAAAATCCTTTATCATTAAAAACAACCTCTAAATAAATATTGTTTTATCCCATATAAATCATGAATGATCTATTTAGTTATGAGCTATATTTCACTCAATTTTTTTCTATTATAACCCTACACTTACTATTTACATCATATTTTAAAGTAGAAGTGTGGTGTTGAAGGGAGGTGTGTGGTAAGGGTTGAGATTCAATATAAGGAAAATGTGTGGGGTTATACTATGGGTATTAAAATGTTTCTTGATTCAAAAAATGTACTATATTGTTCTTTTCATCTTGAAAAAATGTCAAATAGAATATAAAAATTTAAAAAATTGTGTAGTAATTTGTGGAAACCAAAAATCCCAATTACTAGACCTGTTATTTGTATCATATTTTGTTATTTTTGTGATATTTTGTTTATTATAATAATATATTTATAAAAAATTAAAAAATTTCATTGAAAAAAAATTATAAAAGAAGAAAAAAATCATGAGTGCAGAAAATCATTCATTATGATTTATATGATCAAAACCATTACTTTGAGTTTTTGGCCAGAGAGGGATTTTTTATTTTTATGGGGAGAATATCGTTACACATTATATTCTAATATGAAACATTTTAATTAAAATATAAACCTCTTCTTTGAGCCTTAATTTAGAAAACATAAATTTCAACCAATGTTATGATTTAGATTCATTTGACCCTTTAATGAATGTCCTCCAGATTTTATATTTATTTTGTCTCTAAAAAGAGAAGAATGATGTGCCTATAATATACTATGGATAAATATAATTTTCTCTTGATATGAGCATAACTTTAAAAGAATTAATATCCTGAGTGATGAGTGAAAATATTCAAAAGTAAGGAAAATACTGATTTGGCATGAATAATAACAATGAATTAAGGATTATGAATGAATGAAAGAATAATTTCCACCACTTAAAAATGTGTGAAAGTAAAATAATTGAATTTATTATTTCACTGGAAATGCAAAATTGAATTGATATCTTTTGTATAATTTTATTTTTTTCATTGAATATTGTTATATTTTATTACCTTGAATTTTGAATGATGTTAACATTGGTACCCTTTTATTTTTAACGTACAGTTTTTATACATTAAGACAAGCATTTTTTATGTGTTAGGGTATTGACACAATTACTGTTAATGAATATTTGTTAATAAATTTCAATTTTATTAAACATAAAAATTAATATTTTAATTTCAACAGTCAAATTTTAGGGTTTTATTAGAATTATAAGATTAATTTCAAAAATGGACTAATTTTGGATATTAAATATTTTATGTTATTTATTTATTTTATATGTAACATTTTATATACTGATTTAATTTACTAAATTCTATTTATGTGTTGAAAAAATTATGGGATTTATTTTTTTATTATCGACCAAGAGGCGATTCCAATATTTGGAGGCCTGAAATGAGCTCATAATTCAGCCATCAAAATCTATGTGCAGATCTGTATATTATTGAAGTTGGGTTTGTAACTTTTAAATGTATGGAAAAACAGAGATGAAAATAGACAATGAAAAATATAAAATCATGATGAACTAATTTAAAATCTGTACCCCCTTGATTCTACCAATATTAAGGCAATAAATGCATGGGAAATCATAATTCTAAAATTCAAATATTCTTCTTAGGTCCATGCTAATATTAATTTTTCCCTTTATTTTATTTTAATTTTTTGTTTCATTTCTCATGTAATTTTTATTTTAGTTATCTAAATAATTTATGAATCCTTTTGTTACATTATTCCATACAACAATTTCATCAATTTTTTCTATTCTCCTTTTCTCTATTATATTATTTTTATTATTTTATTCTTATATTATTTTATAATATCTTTACATAGTGACCTCTTACCCAAAAAATGAGGTACTAACTCGGTTCTTGGTTTTGGGGAGGTAAGTGTTCATTCCATTCATTTTTCTCTTAGATTATTATTTTTTATTATTTTTGTGATGAGAAAGAGTGAACTGCATGGCTGTGGAATTATTCCACCATGAAACTGATAAGAAAAAAATTTCTATTATTTTATTAAATATTTTCCCTCCATTCTACTAGATATAATTTCTTTATAAAATGTAGTTGAGGCATTCAATAGATGAAATAGAATACGATGTGGCCTGGTCCTAGGAGATGTCACACTCTAGATTTAGATGTGACATCAACCTTGATTATATGAGGATATGGTATTAATATTTATCTTGACATTAAATATTTCACACCACTAAATAAATGAATAATAATTCTTGCATGATATCTTTGAATTAAAATATCTAACTAAATCTAAAGACCCATAAGGATAATGATGGAACCCATGAACCAAAATAAAAAGGCCATGTTCTTTCATTACTAATATAAATCTATCATTTAATGTTATTCTGAGTTTTCATATTTCATGTATTTTCACATTCATTCTTTAAATAAAACTAAAAACAGCAGTAAAATCAATTTAGGTGAGGATGAATATGTAGGTGAATACCTGAGAGAGATCCTCATGTGAGATGACCATAGTCTGCCTTTGTATTATGTTAGGAAACTAAATTAACTTTTTCGACAGCCTAGGATATAAAAACGTATTTAATGGATAATTTTTTAACAAATTAACCAATCCAAATATATCATATTTCTCAAAAAGTGAGGCACCATCGGGGTATTTTGAATCATTTCACTCTATCGTAACATAATGATACAAATAGTGATTTTTTACTAGCTCTAGAAGTGAGGTACCTTTATGAAAAATTTATTTATTTTATTTTAACTATTTATATTTTTGTAAGTTTTTATAATATTTTTTGAATGACCCAAATTTAAAAATTATAAAATTTATTCAATCAGACTATTTTATAATTATAGGGTTATTTTATATTTTTTAAAATAAAATATTACTTTTTTAAAAACTGCATCATTTTATTCATCTATTTAATAAAAATTATACATTAGGTATTTATGAAAGGAAGTGGAATATTATAGAAATTCCCTAAGTCATTAATGCATTGTGTGGATACTTTCTCTCCATGAATGGTGCAATAACGGAAATTAGAGGTTTCCTTGGTAATCGTATGATTATTTTATATCATTTGTTTGTATTGAATTTTTTTAATAATTTTTGTATAATATATTTTTCCTTTTTAGGAAGTAAATGTTATGATATAATGTTCTAAAGCCTAGTTTAATGTTTATATACTTGAAAGTAGTAATAATTTTCTTTTTTAAAAGAAAAATCAAAATTGTGAGGACAAAATTTATTTAAGATAGGTAAAATGTAAGACCATAAGATTTTTTATATAATTTCCATTTAAATAAATAAAAATATTCCATTTTTTGTGGAATATCATATCGAAATAAACTATGATACATTTTATTGAATGAATATTATAATTTAGATTTATTCACGTAATCTTTTTATGAAATTATAAGTATGTCATTAAAAAGAAAATACAAATATAATAATAAATATTACACATATAGGTATTATGGGTCATTAATAGAGTAGTGATATTAAAGAAGGCATATTCATGATCGACTGATGATGACTATAGAGAGGATAGAGATAAATAGATAATTGGGAATAAAATTACAAGTGAAATTATAGGATAAGATGTGTGGGAATCGAAAGAGGTATGATACGTTCATTTCATGTATTCACGCCTTTATCTATGATATTTTTCGTCAGAGTATCCATTATAAAAGCATTGAGAGAAGAGATATAATTATATATTTTATTTTTATTTAAGGATTGAAATAAATATAATCAATTATTTAAATATTTTTGTATATTTATATCAATTCTATATAAATATTTATTTTTAAAATAATTCAATCATAGTAGATATAATTTTTCTAAAATTATACCTTAAATTATAATATTATTTTTAATAAAAGTTTACCGTGATCACTTTGAGGGATTTTTATTTTTGTTTTTTATTTTTCAAATTCTATTATGGTTTCTTTTATTTAAATCTTATAGAGTTTAAAAATCTTCTGTTTTGATTTAAAAATAATACTTCATATATATTTTTTGATTTATTTCATATTGATATATTGGTTTGAATAATGAAAATTGGTTAGTATATATGTTGTATATATATATATATAAATTAGTGACCAAAACCACCCATCCCAAGAATATATGTCATGTGAAAATAAAGAAATGATCATCCTAAAATTTTTCTATTTTAGAGTGTAAAAAGAAAAGGATAGATAGAACTGGGTCAATGTTAATGTGTACATAGTGAAGAAATTGTGTGTAAATGATCACATATGATATAAGCAATATTTGGGGTGGCATCGAGAACAACGAGGAAGTTGGTCACTAAAGAATTTATTTAGGTTGGTCAAACACATATATGGTAACAATGAATCACATTTCTAATTAAATGATTTATTTGGGATCATGATGAATAAGTAATGTAAAACAATTAAAAGACACTTGTATTTTGAATTAAATGATATTTTATCTATCATCTTCTACCTAAGATATATTACATTTTATTTGTAGATACAAATAAGATAGTTAAGTTTTGTACTTTTAATATTATATTTGTGATGTCAAATGATTATAAGTTAGGTGAATTATATGGATGAAAATGTTCCAAATGGGATCTGTATAGGGATCCTATGATGGGAGTCTAGGATGAAAATCGATAGTGGATGAGATAAATTATTAAACAATTCCTATATCAATTAAGGAAACACAATGATATTTTTATATAATCAAACATTATTTTCAAAGTTTCATTGTCAGTAGAAGAAGCTATTTCTATAAAAAAATCCCCACGTTGGAGCTTTATGTAATATAATATTGGTAGAAGAAGAAAACTTATGTTAGGAGATATTTGAAGAATCGTGATTTTAATTATTTGTGGCTAAGTGTGTTCATGCATGAGGATTATTTAATACATAAAAATAAAATGGAAATATTTCAATAGTTTAGTGTAGTGTTGTATGAGGCCATGTTTTAATGATGGTTTCTTCTTGTCCATGTCAATATTAATTATCAAATTTTTTATTTATTAATATATAATATTGGGTATACATGGAAGGTTGAATATTAATGGAGTACAAGATGTTGGGGTTAACATTTATCTATGTGTTAAAAAAGTTATTGGAAATTTTCAAACTTCATTTTCTGGTGTTGTTAGAAAAACAATGAGAGAAAGATGGAGAGTTCAAAAAAATATTTAAAAAGGTGATCTTCAAAGATGGAATCACAATTTATGGGGAAATTAAGGTTTTTTTATTAACATTAAATATTATAAAACATCCACTAGTATTTTTTGAAATATTTCTTTTCATGAATTGTTTTCCTTGTGTTTCCATAACATGAATCATGCATCCTGTGAAATGAATCCATTTCTTATTAAATATTTTGAATAAAAATAAAAATTAATATTTTTTATTTTAATGTATTTCCCTTATGTTTCTAAATTTTGTTTTTAAATCTTTATTTCTCTATAGGTTCCATTTTTGAAATAGTACTCTATTTAGTTGAATTTATTTCCAAATTAGTTTTCATGGTTTTGAAAGAATATTTTAATATTTTTTGGATGATAAATGTAAGAAAAAAATGTTTTGATTAAAAAAATTCCTTGGAAATTATAATTTGATTAATTTAACAAAAAATATATATCATCTAGTGAATTGGGTAACGTTTTCATCTCAATAAATACCTGGTATGTTGTACATGAAAATATTCAAGTAAACGTTGTTATAATGTCTTACAAAACAACCTTGACCCTTGACTATGATGTATAATTAATAAGAATTATGTCATTACATTATGAATAAAGTTTGAAATAACTGGGTAAGAAATTCTATTATAATAATGACATATATAATGTTTCGTTATTACATATAGAGTTTTTAATCCTAAATAGAGTTTTATTGAAATTATTTTTCTGTCATAAGAATAATAATTTACCATTTATTATAATTTTTTTTGTATTTTCAAAATTAATTGTTTATATTTTAAATAAATTATTAATTATAAAAGGATTCAATGTTTTCTATTTTAATTAAATAGGTTATCAATATTTTCATGTCACATGAGTTAAAGTTTCCAAATTCTACCATTAATTATACCAATTTTAAGAATTGTTTTATGAAACCAATTCCGGAAATAAATATTTATTTTTTATTTAAAAGTATATGTTATTTCAATAACCTCAATGGATTAATATATTTTCTCATTATTTAAAACCCTAATTACTAATCTATTTATCCTTATCCCACATTTTCAAAAATATTAAATGGATTTGTGATGATTAATAATGATTATAATGATTTCATGTTCATACTTATGTGGTGTAGGATTAAAATTTGAATAGTTTGTATCAGTGGGAAAATGACCATTTAAAAGAAAAAGATTTGTTTTTTATATTAATAGTGTTCCTAATTCTTTAAAACATTAAACCTAAAAAATTATTTGGTATGTAAGTGAATAAATAATTTTTTTATTTATTTTTCTAATTTTGTGTGGTTAAATTTGGTTTGATTTAGTTAGTATTCATGATACTTTGTAAGGAATATTTTTTTTATTTTTTAATGTTAGTGTGCTGGTTTGTGGAGTTTTAATCACTAATTGTACTCACAGATCAGATCCATTAAATGTATGATTGACAACCATAAACACTTTCTTGGGTCATCAAATTCCTAATGGTACAAGAATTTTTACTTCCCTGCTACACAACACAATAATATCTTGATGGGATACACTAAGGGTACTAGTGTAACATCATGATATTTTAAAATGAATCACTATGTTCGATAGCATATAAGATACACCATATCAGGCTTAAAAGAACAAATAAATATTACAATTTTAATGTGTCAATTATAACCTAGAAATTAATTTGAATGAATGAATAGGGATAAATGATTTCTATAATAAATATATAGGTCTACATAAATATTATTTTTTTGGTATGATCATATAAAACAGTCACAAATTGTTTAGAAAATAAATTTTATTGTTTAAAAAACCCATTTTCAGTAAAAATAGTTCTTATTGATTTTTAAATTGAAATAATATAGTTAATTTATATAGTTCATAAAAACATTGTGTCATATAATTAAATTCATTTTTAAAATCATAATATAAAAATTTTCTAATGGAGAAATTTGGATAACATTTGAAAAGTTTTATTTTTCAATATTTTTTAAAAAATGAGTTTTTTTAAAAAAAACAATTGTACATTTCATGTATTTTCTTGGTAAAATTATGTTTTTGATTATTATTAAATTGTTATGAGTTCAATTTGAATTAAATTAATATAATTATGGTTTCGAATTTTTTTTACATATGAATTTATTATAAAAATATTTTAAATTTAAAAATGGAATTTTTTCAAAAAAGGTATTTTCGATGAATTTTGTTTATTTAAAATCTAAATTAAATTATACCACATCATTGTACTTAATTTTGAAAAATTGATTCCATATTTTTATTCATGAGGTCTATATTAAGTTAATAGTTCCATTTTATTTTTGGCCAATATGATTAATTACTTTAGTAACTTTTGTTACCATGGTAAAGGGTAAATCAACTAATTAAGGGTAAAAGTAAAATTCTAGGACTATAAAATGAATGTAAACTAGAACGAATATTAATTTAAGAGTTATGTTTGGCCATAATCATCATAGGATCTAAATTATAACCATTGTGGGACACTTGTTAGGGATTATGACACGTATAATATTTGATTTAATGAAAATTCAATGATGGCATACTCATGTTTTTAATAACTATAAGATTTATAATATTGCATTATTTATAAGATATCTTTGAATAAAAATAATAATTTAAAATCTAAAATATTTATATTCATGAGGGTATTTATTTTAAATTTATAGTAAGGAAATTATAACCTTAAATTCTCACACAAACAATTGAAATAAATAAATAATTATTGTAACCATCATAAAATATTAAAAAAATTGAATATGTGAAAATTAGTAAGATCCTATTGTTTTAGAGGTATTATCCTATATAAATAATTGTTTATATCCCTTAATGTTGGTTAATTGAAATTATTTTAGGTATATAAGGAGGCTCGTGGGAGTTTTGGGGGTTTTGGACATGAATGAAAGAGAATACGGCCATCATGTGCATGTTTCACAATTGACACATGTTTAGGAGAAACAGTGTGCCCAAACCACGATAAGATATGGAAAAGGTTTCCTGGTTATGTAAACCATGTAAGGGAGATTTCCTAACCATGTAGACATGGAGTGAGTCATTCCACATGGTTGGGTCATGGTATTTCATACTATGTGGTCTTCTTAGATAAACGTTTGACTTTACACTACTTGGATAGTGGCTGGAGCATGAGTGGTGCATGGTTTGGAAAACTATACAACCAAACCTTTCACCCAATTAAAAAGATAGAAATTATCAATTTTACATCCTCATAAGTTTAAGACATTCACCCAATTTTAGTCCGTATTATTCCTCATCCATCCCCATTGATAACCCTAACCACCCAAATCATACCACAAGTCAATCTCCTTCATTTCATGGATTTATGGAGTGTTTTTGGGTTGTCGATCAAAGCATAATGCAAGTATAATTCTCTTATTTCTTCTCATTTCAATATTAGGGATTTTAGGTCTTTTTTCTACTTCTAAATCCATAAAACTAATTTTTAGAACGGATCATAGGTTGAGGATTCAAAGGGTTATTGAATCTGGATATAAGGCCAAGATTAAGGGAGCGTTTGTCTATGGATTTTAGTCAAGTGGTCTATCAGTTATATCCCATAGTCTTGAAGTTTATTTTTTCATGTGTGTTTTTTGATTTAATTTTTCATGAACATGATTATTTTGATAGGATTTAGTAAAATGGTTTCTTAAATATGAATTGAACTCAAAATGATCCATGTAATATGAATTGTGGAATATTATAACATTTTAGGGCCACCCTTGTGGTGTGCCAATATTTTCGAACATGGAATATTATAATGTTAAGAATATAGTTTATTAGTGTTTAATTATATACCATGGTAAATATGTTGACATGATATTTTTAATGAAAAAGATGAAGTAATGGTAATTTTTCCTTTTTGTTAGCATGGTATAAGGGGTTTTTTGGTTTACTGTTAATGGTTTAATTGAGTTTTTGATTGTGAATTGTAACTTGTTGATTTTATAATGCATGTGAATGATAAGTGGGTAAACTAGGTTATGGTATGTGAATGAGAATGCGAAAATTTGTTAAGGTTTGTGAGTTAGTGAATGTTCTAAATGTGTTAATGAATGAAAATTGTTGAATATTCTTAATAGGTTAATGAATGATAAAGGGAAGTGGTTTAAATTGGATATTAAATGTAAATGGTTAATATGATAATGGGTTAGATCTTGGCGATGGTTTATATATTGAAAAAATATGAAATTTGAATGGTGTTTAATTGGTAAACATGTAATGAAAATGAAACTGATGTTAAGGGTGTTGGATTAGTAAAATGATATAAGGGAGCATTTTAAATAATGCTAATGGGATAATGAGAAATTAAATGTTAAAGGTAAATATGTCATCGGGGTTTAACATGAATATGATTTGTGTATTGAACGATTTATGAATGCTGATTTGTTTTATGTATAGTTGAATACATTTTATAACTAGTTTATGAGGTATATTGATAAACAATAATGTGAACCTGACATAGTACTAATGGGTTATTTAAATTTAGGATCTACTTACATGGGTTGGGTTAGAATTAGGCTCTAAATGCCACACATTAGTGAATGGGTTCGGGAAGGGGGCATAGGCTCTATGCCCCATAATAGTTTCATTTCATGAGACTACCTGGACAGAGTCTCCAAGGTAATTGTGTTGTGATTGTTTCTGAATTGTTTATCATAAGTGAAAAACAGAAAATGAATTATTCTTCTATGCATAGAAACTGACAATCTTAGGCCTTTGTGTGAATGATATTTGTTCCTAGTAAATTGAATAACTTATAAAACTGCATTATGTAATCAAAATAGATAAATAGAATATTGTAAACTAATGGAACTCGAGTTTCCTTTTGTTTACCTTGCCTTTATTTTTTTCATTCACAATCTATTTGTACAGAATATTTCATAGACATTATTCCAATTGGATGAATGAGTTTTAATCACACCTATCTAGGTCCACCATTGGGTACCTGAGCAGATCTTATGGTTATGGGACAACACAAGGGAAAGGTCCAAATTCTAGTGTGTTGATTAGGGAATGTAATGTTTCTAGTTGAGGTACCCAGACATGGATTCTAGTCCCATTTTAGGGATTCCTCTGATTTTCAATTTTTTTTGTTTTCCTCACTTTTAAAATTGTTAGCCTGAAATGTCATATTAGTGTTTGGTTGTGGGTCGTACCCAGTTTTGGGAAACATATAATAATGATTTTTTCCAGTTTATTATTTATAATTTCCTATATTATTCCTTATTATCTATTGTGGATAACTCTAGTAAAAAGGTTATAGTCTCCACATGGGTTCATTTATACACTCGTAGCTGGTTAGAAGCCTGTGGCATACAGAGATGCATGCTTGAGGTCACAAAGCAACCCATCCTGGAGCACCGTTAGTGGATTTCAGGTATGGAACAGAACATAATTAGTGTTATACAAGAATTTTATTGAATACCTTAACATATTTGGAATTTAATTATGTATAAGATTATAATTATAAGTTTTAAATTAATATTTTTAAAAATTAGTCGAATGAATTGTGTAAAAATTTACATTAATGATATTTTTAAATAAATAATATTTCATTAAATGATATAATTTTTTAAAAAATATAAATTCTGATAATTTTTTGGGATAAATATGTAATCTTCATAAATTATTAATTTATGGGTCTTTTTTAATTTTATATTAACTATATTAACCCTCAAAGTGTAAAAATCCATGTTTTCACAGAAAAAATTAAAGGGGTTAAACAAGGATTGAAACCAAAATATAAAGGTTCAAATATAGTCCAAAAACATATAAATTATATTTTATGTCATTATCTGGACCCATAATAAAATTATATTATAAATTACTCTGTTATTAATAATTATAATTGATAATTCATTTATATAACTTTAATATTTTAAAGAATTCGAAGAGTTCTCATCTCCTCCTTTATAAAAGGGAACATATTCTTCTCATTTAGTCACACATAAAAACATATTTTGTTCATAAAATACCTGAATAATTAATTAAATAAAATAATTACCCGCAATATATACGTATGGGTTTACTTATAACAAAACTTGTGTAGGTCTTAAGGTGTTATTAAAATGATATATTTTTGAAGAAGAAGTATAATTTTTAACTATAGGTTATAGTTTTATTTCATCATCTACCTATTTAAAATCTAATTAATCCATGACAAAATATTAAATATGGCATAATAAATGTAATAATTTTTTTTTAGGTTCATGTAATAATCTATATCCATTCCTTCTTAAATCAAATTTGAAATGAATTCATAGTCTGTGTGTATGAAAGATTACCTTATCTCAAACTAATGCAATTCATTTTCAATAATTGTCTCTCAAGACTAGTAAAAATAATATTTGACATGTTTTCCATTGTGAAAATATAATATATTATTCTGTTTCTTCTATTTTTATTCATAGAAAAATAATAATGTTGCTTGTACATATGTGTGAATTATCACCTCCAAAAAGAGATGCGATTCGTTTTACATCACCAAATCACATGAATGATATATATAAGTATATTTAGTGAATTTATATGATATTTATGATAATATTATCATTATGGAAATATTAAAATTATATATTCCATATTTCAATAACGATTGTTGAAAAATAAAGACATTACTTATGCATATGTACGACCTATAATCTTCCTAATTGAAACACAGTTCATTTTAAATTTTAGTATGCAATGGATGATTTTCAAAGTATAATTAATATATAAAAATGGAAATTATGTAATGAATATTAATATATTCATGATTTAATAATGACCACCTTGACTATAGATATTATACCAAAAGTCATTTTTTACATAAGTACTGAATGTCCCCAAAATTCCCTATGTTAATTTCAATGATTATGTAATTGTTATAAATTTGTAATTATTAATTTAAAATGAATAATAAAATATAAAAAGTATATAAATAGTGTAAATAATTTACATTAGTTATTAATCCTGGAAGATAAATAAAATATTTGATGATTTGGACTCAAGGTTCGATACTCTTCATCTAAAACATCGTTTTAAATATTTTAAATATTTTTTTCTAAATACATATCATTCAATTCCATTATTTAAAAATTATTTTTAAGAAATGTTTTTTTTAAATTAATATTTTAAATTATTTTCTACTTTCTATGAAATAATTTATAAAATAATTTTTTATCATTTTATATAAAGGAATTTCTTTAAAAAAATACAATTTTAAAGTACCTCATTCTACTATTTTGAGAAAGTTTAAAAGAAATTTTATTTAACATATACATCATGAATGTAATTTCATGATTTCATGAAACATTAATTCGATAATTATTTCTTTATAATTTTTCATAGTTATTTTCAAATAAAATTATTTCATTATTATGTGGGATGTTTTTAGATTTTTAAAGTAAATTTTAACAGAAAAAAATATTTTGATATATGAATATGTTTTACAAATGGGTTTAAAAGTGGTTTCAATAGTATTTTTCATGATTTTGCCATTGGAAATAATTTTTTATGGGTGTTATGAGATATTGACAGGTGAACTGGTTATATCTTACAAAGATGGATGATCCCCATTATAGCTTATGGGTGAGCTCTTTATAGCTTCTAAAAACGTTTGAGCCCTATTATAGATCATAGGTGAGCTTGATATAACATATTCAAAGGGTTATACCCAATTATAGCATACGGGGGAGCATGAAAAACCTTATATTAAGGATTGAGCCCCATTATAGCTCACATGTGATCCTGATTTTCCTTATTCGAGGAGTTTATCCCTCGAATATATCAAGATCTATCTCAATATTGATTATATAAAGGGTTGTTTCCTATTATATATCACGAGATATCCCAATATACCTTATAAAAAGGGTTGATCCCCATTATATCTCATGGGTTTAAAATTTTACACAAGTTATTTTAATGTGTTACATTAAGAAAATAATTTTTGTATTTTCCATTCTAAATTTATTCATTTTATTTTCTCAATTAACATTAAATGGGTTTTCATGTTTTTCTCTAGACTAAAAATTTTGTTCTTTATGTCCCGTACATAAATTTTTGTGATCATCCAAACTTTTTTAAATATTTTTCATAGAATTTGGTTGGAAGAGTAAGGAAAAGGACAAGGACAAGATCAAATATATGTGGATATGTCATGAAAAACATTTTTTATTTTAAAAGGGTTTCCTTTTGTGGAAATATGTTCATTAAGTATAAGTTTCCACTTGTTATGTATGGGATTATTATATAAGAGTTTTTTATAATTCTCTAAAACAATAAACCCAAAATATATTATGGAAAATAATGTGATTTCTAGTTTTAAAGTTAGTATAATATATATTGTTGAAGGAATGGTACTTATAGTTGTAATCACAGAAAGGATTTGAAAACATTGGTGTTAAGATGTTTTCATGTGAAGTGTTCATAAGTGTTTTAGACACTATCATGAGTTTATAAGATTTTGGTTGATTGTATGATTATTTTCTTGGAAACCAATTTCAAGGTTTTAAGTGATGTATTTTAAGGAGATTAAACTTATTTCAGAATTCATTCTCAATTTTTTAATCCCTATATGATCAAGGTAAATAGAATACTATGAGATATTATTTTTTTATTAAGGTTGAATTATATGTTGGAAGAATATATGATTTTTTATTGTTCCCTTATAGTGATTCAGTTAATTTACAATTTTAAAATGGTGAAATTTCTCAAGATCATTATATATTTCACTCAATATTAGTCCTTGTGAGTTATTTTTATCATCCATTTCCATGTTTTCCTATAGGGGATCCTAGTATGTGTTATCTCACGTGGCCTCCACACATTCCTTTCTCTTTTCAAATAGAAGTTTTGTTGAACATTTTTTCAAGTTGTGATTTAAATAAAGGTATTCGAAAAAGTCAAACCCTAGCCACCAAGCTTGAGTTAAAAATTAAAAGGATGAAATTTCAAAAATTGTAGATAATGTTACATCTTTATATTTTAAATGGAAAAACTATGTTCTATAACACAAAAGATCATCCACATCAATCATAAATAAATAACTAAATATCAATATCTAAATGTGGTTGTCATAACCTGGCCATTAAATTATTCAGAATGAATATGTTTAAATTATTTTTTAAATTTACAAAATGTTATAAATAAATATTAATGTTTTGGTAGGTTCAAATATAATAATTACATAATTTTCTAAAAAACAATTTATTTTTATAAAAATACCTTTTCATCAAAAATTATTCTTGTTTACATTTTTTGTAAAAATTCTATAATTAATTTACAGATATTTTTAAATATTTATTTTAAAAAATTGAATTCATTTCTGAAATTATCATATAAAAATTTTATTAATGAGAAAATTTTATAATTTGCAGAAAAGTTTAATTTCTCATTGAATTTTGAAAAATACCGATTATTATTAAAAATTACATTTTCAAGTAATTACATGATCAAATTATAATTTGAATTAATTTTAAATTTTGTTATTTAATTATGATTTAAAATAATAGAAAATATAGTTTAGAAAATATATTTTATATTTTAATTTCATATAAAATATTTTAAATTTAAAAAATGATTTTTTTTCGAAAAACTATTTTTCATTGCCTTTTTCCAGTTTAAAATTTAAAAAAAATTATGAAGATTTTAGTGTTTTTAATTTTTAAAAATGGATTAAATATTTTTATTAATTAATTTTAAATTAATTAAATTGGTCCCATTTATTTTTTCCAAAATTAATAGTAACTTAATTAGTTTTTACTACCACAATAAAGGGTAAATGTTGTAATTAAATTTAAAGATAAAATGAAAAGGACTAGAAAATGACCCTAACACTTGAAAAAAAAATATTTTTTTTAGTTGTTTCTGAAAATAATAATCTATTCATCAAAATTATACACTCTGGGATCCATGTCTATGGGATTATGATATAAATAATATTTTTTTAATGAAAATTCATAAATGTCATACTCTTTATTTGTATAACTATACAATTTCTAATATAGTGTTATTAAAAAGATATATTTGAATATAAATAATAATTATAAATATTATATATTTATCTTCCTCATTATAATTTTTATAAATTCTTACTAAATAAATAATTACCTTAAATACTCACACAACACTAATGTAGTAATTAAGTTTATAATGAAAATATCAAATAAATGTTATTAAAAAAACAAAACAAATTTATTTTTGAGATAATTAATGTCATAAAATAATTTTATAGATTAACATGACACATGATGAATATAATAAAAAATTTAATTGTTCTACATAACATGATGTTTTTAAATACTAATATAATGAATAGTTTCAATAATGACATTAATAATATTTAAAATGAAAAAAATCTTATTAAATGATATTGAATTTTTAAAAATCACAAAATTTTCCAAATTATTTGTACATGGTTGAAATTGTGATCAATTATTTATTTAAGGCTATTTTTTCATTTTATAGTAAATATATTAACCATCCAAGAGTAAAAATCCATGTTGTTAGTGTAAGAATAAAAGGATCAAAATAAGTGTCAAAACCAAAGGATAAAGGTAAAGATATATTCAAAACATATCTAATGTTTTTTAGGGTATTTAAACCCATCTCAGATAATAAATAAATAACTTTGTTATCTATTTATAACTGAAAATGATTTTATATTAATTTATTTTTTTAACATTCCTCTAGTGCCCTACTTCTCTCTTATAAAAGGGAAATTCTTTTTCTCATATCTTTATACATAAAAAACTTGTTGGTTCTAAAAATCCCCAACCAAATACCTTCCTAAATTCACACCCCAAATTATTTAAGTTATTTTTATTTAGAAAATAAATATTATTTTCTTAAGGTGTTATCCAAAAGAGATTGTCAAAGAAGAGGTTTACATTTCAACTCCATGTTTTAGTTTCATTTCTTCTTCCACCGACGAAAAATATTCTTCAACCATGATAAAATAAAAACCCAGTCTAATCTATATACCTCAATGTTATTTGGTTAATTACAATATGCATATATTTACCTCTTACATCAAATGATAATATCATTTATCCTCCTTGTGTACGATAATCTACCGCCTCCCAAACCAATGTAATTCATTTTCCCTCACAGTATCTGAAGACAGGTTATAATTATGCAATTCATTTTTATATATTATATTAATGAAATTTTTATCATTATGAAGATATCATATGTCATTTAATTACTTATATTTCTATGAACAAAAAATTGATCACATCGTTCATGCATATGTGTGAATTATCACTTCTCTGAATCGATATGATTATTTTTTCATGACCAATCACATGAATGATATATAAAAGTATATTTATAGAATTAATTATATATTTATTAAATTATTATAATTATGGAAAGTAAAAATTATTCAAAAATTCTATCCATAATGATCATTGAAAAATTATAATGTAACTCATGAGTACATATGACCTATCGTCTCCTTCATTGTAATTTAGTTGATTTTTCATATACATATGTAATATATGGATTAAAAATTTTAATTCATATATTAAAATGATAATTATATTATTAATATTATTCTAGATATCATGTAATAATGACCACATTGACTATAAAGATCATACCAAATTCATTTTGGACCTTGGTACTGAATATTGTCAATACCTCCGACGTGAAATTCAAGGATTAAGTAATTGTTGTAAAATGGAAATAATTGATAGAAAATGAATAAAAAATAAAGGAATGGTTCTCATGAAAGTAAATAATTTACATACGTTTATTATTTAGAAATATAAATTTCTTATGTGATTAGTTTCTTTCATGTTATGTGACTCTTAAACTAAAACATCCTTTTAAATATTTAAAAGATATAATTTTTGAATATTTATCATTCATGTCTCGGTTTTTAAAATAATTTTTAAAAATGTATTTATATGAGCATGAATGTTTTAAAAAGAAATTTTTTGAATGTATTTAGAATATTTTCAAAATTGAATCTTTTTAACTTTATTTGTAAAATAATTTCTTTTAATAATCATATTTTAATGCTCCTTATTCATCACATTTTACAAAGTTAAAAATGAAAAGTTTTGTAACATATAGAGCATGAATGGAAATTCCTAACTTAATTATTATTTAATGATTTATTTTTTACTTATGAGTTTTAGTAGTTGTTTTAATGAAAATGATATTCTCATTATATGCATGTTTGTTATATTTTAAAAGGAATTTTTTGTGAAAAATGTATTCTGATATGAAAAAAAAAATTCACATGGTTTTAAAAGAGTTTTCAAGGGATTTATTAAAGATTTAGTCCTTGCACATTATTTATTATTGTTCCTCCCATATAGCATCAGGTGGTCCATTAAAGATTTTATGAATGGTTTATCCCCATTATAGCTCATGGGTGAGGCCATTATTGCTTATATAAAGAGGTATTCCCCATTATAGCTCACATCTATGCTCGATATAGAATATACGAAAGGGTTGAGACACATTATACCTCAAGGGTGATCCTAATATAGCTTATATAAAGGTTTGAGCCCCCTTATAGCTCATGAATGAGCCCGATATATCTTAGACGATGGGTATATCCCCATGATATCTCACAAGTTATCCCAGTATAGATTATTAGAAGGGTTATCCCTATTATAGCTCATGGGTGAGCCAAAATATAGCTTATATAAAGGGTTTATAGACATTATTTCTAATTAGTGAGCTTGATATATCTTATACAATGGGTTAGATCCATTATAAATCAACAAAACATTTTGTAATGATTATATTGGATGTCAGTTGTATGGTATTTCCAATAAAAAATGGGTTTGAAAGGGTTTTATGAATAAGAATTTCTATATTACCAAAAAATCATTTAAAACTTACTGTTATGGATTTTACTTCCATTCATTAAGATAAAAGTGATTTTATTTTTAAAGTAAAATTGATTTTTTTTATTCACTCAAAGAACATTAAATGGGTTTTCATGTTTTTCAATAAACTAATGACTTTTTTTCTTTATGTACCTAACTCTGATTTTGGTGCTCATCCCATATTTTCAAAATGATTATCATATGATTTTTAAGGATGAGTAGGGACATAGATGAGTTCAAGATCATGTTTATTATTATATGTCATGAAAAGAAAACATGTTTTATTTTAATCAGGTTTCCATTAAGGAAAATGGATACTTTGTATAATGTTAAACTTATAATATATTTATTTACTATGTAATAGTATTTTTTATCACTCTCTAAAAATATAAAAGTAAAATATATTTTGTAAAATAAATTTATTTTTAGTTTTAAATTACTAGAATTTATTTTCAAGGATATGTCCCGAAAACTAGTAACTACTATATCAGTTAAAAAAACTCAATATATTAAATTATTAAATTAGTTATATCTTCCATAATTTTTTTAATACCTTCATGTCAAATAATTATACTTTAACTTTCAGTAGAGACCAACATTACCTATATCTCTATTAGAATATAAAAGTTAAATCTGGCATGGGGTTTTCTCTATTGAAATATAAGTATTACCTATTTCTACCCAAACCTAGTTTTGTAGGGTATTACAGCTAAATCAAAACTAAAATCTAATTTAGGTAATTCATTTAAATAGAATCTCAAATTATGAAGTGATATTATATTTTGAAATTATATAATCCATTGCCACCCACTTGGATCTATAGTATGGATGAGTAAATCATAAGGAAAATTCCTACTATGTGTTGGTGGACTTGAATCCTCCACAAAAAGTCTTCACTAACCCCCATTTTTTGTCATTTAATGTTATATGGGACCAATAGTATCGCTTAACCCACCTTTTCTCACGATATTACCCACTATGGGGGCCTTTACTTAATAAGTGGTGTCCTTACTCAATTGGTGTGTCCATATTCATTAATTCCCCCCAATATTTTTGAATAACATTGTAATGGATGGTTTTTTGGATAGTTTTTGGGATATCTACCAGCAGTGACTCTATAATTTCATCTCAACATAGATTAAGATAAGAATTTATTACCTCTCTAACAATAATTAGTCATAAAGTGAGAGTGTTTTGGATTTTATCAAAAAAAAATAAAGTGTTTGATATCCTCCATAAAGATGTAATTCTAATAAGCGCATCAATAAGAAATATGTGTCTAGAAATTGAAAAAAGGGTTAGCAATAATTTTTATCGCACAAATGTAACATGGAAGAATCTATAATTTCACTAAAATAATAATAAAGTTGTGTGATATTATATAGAGAACGTTAATGAAATCTCATTCAATACCACTGGTATAATAAATTAGTCATGAGAATGATGAAATGGCCTCAATCACCTTTAAACTGATAGTAACAGTGGACCCAGACCCTAAATTAATTAGGTTCCAATTAGAAAAACCTCTTAAAACACAATAAGAAATATTAATTAATTAACAAAAAAACAAAAAAAACATAACTAAATAACAAAGGAACTATAATATGGATAACATGAGTAATAAGGTTTTCTTTATTAAGACTATGTAAGAAATTAATGATTTAATTTTATCTAAAATTATAATTTTCATGAGGTACTAGAAATCATAAAACCAAATAAAGTTGGTTTAGTAAACCATCTGAATAAGTTATCATACCACTTATTATTAGGCCAAACAATCCAATATTGTTTTTCCTTCAAATATTTTCCAAAACAATTGTAGATGAAGACTGATTATATATACATAAACAAAAGGCTAAAGTGACTCGTTAATTAGCTGACCTCCCCTAGGGGATGGTTGAATAGTATGAGGTTAAAATTAAAAAACATAAACTAAATTATATTGGATAATCATGAATTCAATTATCCATAAATATTTAATCAATAGTCTTAACTCAATGAACCTATCATGAGCTCGGTTCTCTAAACTCTTCTTATAATGGAGTCTAAAAATTCAAAATCATTAAAGTGATAATTAAAATAATATTAATATAAATTTTATATAATTTGGATCCCCTAAAAGTACCCAATTTTTACTTGTTCATATTGATTTCATTTATTTGAAACTAGGAGGCTATGTTTAGTCCCAACAAATATAACACTTATTTGAAAAATATCCCCATTTTCCCCCCATAAATATTATTTTCCAAATGTATTAGATTATGGATTGTCTACCAGATTATAATCCAAGTACACATAGAATCTTATGTGAATATTTTCGAGGTATGGGAAGGTTTACGTGAGGCATAAACCTTTACAAAAATTATTAAAAAATGACCTCATGTTGTTAAACCAACCTTTTGTGTGTTGAAATAATTATAAATAATTTCTATGAATTTTAATGATTTTATTGATGTTAGTATGTTTAATAGGTTGTATATAAGAGGTTTTATGGAAGTTTTATTGATTTATACAATCATATTAACGAAGAAAATGTATAATAGAGGTTGAATATACAATGTGATGATGAATTATTGATTTTTAATTTTGATTTACCCATGTTAGTTTGAGGGTTAAATATGTTCTAAAGTATTATTATCATGGAAGAATATAAATGGTGCTCATTCCTTTTGAATATTTTGAATATATTTATTATTTGAATGAGAAATATTAATCACTGTTTTTGAATTTATAATGATTATCGGTGAACTAATATTAATGTCTCAAACATATTAATGGATAATTATATTTTTTATAAAACATAATGAAGATGAGTCTCTAAATTTAAATGCTAAAAAAATTATTGTGGATGGAGGTGACCAAACATCATCTAATAGACTGAGGTGATAATATAGAAGACATGAAAAAATGTTTTTTACGAATTAATAGGGACAACAAATTATGATCATCAGAAAAAGAAATAAGGTGATGATTTATTGTTATTATAAGTACCATACATCATTATTAAAAACATTTCTAATGGTTCATACAGAGAATGATATGAAGTCTTCTATAAGAACATAAAATGTTCCTCAGGTACAGTTTACTATAAAATCTTTAAAAAAATATTTTCATTCTAATAGATGCATAATTATTTAGATTTAATAATACAAATAAATGATGAATGAGGATTTATAGGTTCCCTATATTTAGACCTGTTTGTGAGTCCATTGGATGAAAATTTCTGAATTCATTGGACATATGTTTTGAATTATCAGATAGAGGTTTAAAAATAGTTATATAGTGGACTCCAAGTAATTTTATTAGATAGAGGTTTCAATATTATCTAAAAAATGATTCTAAATGATGTCATCAGACAGAAGTTTCTAATAAAACTTGTCAGATAGTGGTTTCCAAGAAAAGTCATCTAATAGAGGTTTCATAGATAATATAATATATATCAGTTTCTGAGTGATGATTAAATGGACCATTGTTTTCAAACAAAGTAATTGGAAAATAGTTTTTTGATGGAATAGTTCTTATAACAATGTAATGTACATATAATTACGAGATAGAGGAGTTCCTACAAATATTTATTGGTTTAAGTTTTTATGACCTTTATAAATTATTTTTTAAAGTTACACACTATAAACATACTGATATGGATGATCAAAAACAAAATAATCATGAAATAAATATTTGGATTCTAAATGATATTTCATAATATTTTAAAGATCCTTGAAACTTATAATTGAAGAATAATCCTAGGAATTTTATTGACTATAATATTTCAAAAGTATGAAGGTGGTTAATTTATGAAATAACCATGTGGTAAATTCAAATGTGAACTGAAAATTCTGAATTTGAAGTTCATGATAATACATTATTCATCAATGAAACGATTACAATAAAATGGGGATCATGTTAAATTTGATGTTTCTATAGATGTTGAAAAAGTTATGTTCCAACCAGTAGTGTTTATAAATTTTTTTTGTTGATGAATCAGACACATAGTTCTGGATGGAAATGAATAAGTGAGGTTTTTTAATGATCATTTTGAGAGATATTATTTTTGAATAATCGGACATGGTGGTACTGGAAAATTATCTACTAGAGGGAGTGGTAAAAAATGTGTTCTCAAATAGAGAGTTACTATAATATTAAGTATCAAATGAATATGTACAAGATAAAGAAGTTTCAAATGGATAAGTACCAAAAATAGAAGCATCGGATAGAATAATACTTGATTTAGAAATTTCAGAGAAAGGTTTTAAAGCTAATGTGAAATATTATCTATAATAAATAAAAAACAGAATTTTTTATGTATTTAAAGTCATATAGAAAATAAGAAAGTCGTTCAACCATTGGTGGAGAAGAATAATTGGAGAACAAGAAGTTTTGAATCAAGGAAAAAATTAATTATTCATGTTTACTGTTGTGAATAAGGATAAATTGTTTACATTATTATTCATTCAAGGGAGGAATAAGAGTTGTTTCATTCATTTTTTGTTCAAGTGATATTGAAATGTATAGAAAGATAATAATAAGGTAGCACTATGAAATTTTTCATAAGTCACATCTAGTGGAAGAATTTCATGGTGTTTTAAATAAAATGAAGAACGTGAAGACTATATATATTGTAAGTATAAATATTGCACAAGGTACTGCAATTGGGATAAGTTATCACTAGTACCAGGAATTAGGATAGTTTTCTATTACTATCTAATGTGTAAGAAACCTAACTCCGGTTCTGAATTTTTTCTAATCCAAATCACTATAATTGATACTTATTTATTGTGTATAAAACATATAATTTTCACAATTGTACACAATAAGGGAAAGGTACTTTTTTAGTGATACATGTTCAAAAAACATGTTCCATCGATTTCTTATTGGCATCTACACGCATGTATTTATTAAAATAGAACAATATAATAAATATCTTAAAATTTTAAATAGGTAAATGGATAAAAAATGAATTCAATAAAAAGTTCCCAACACCTAGTCACCCCTCTCTCAATATTGATCATATCTTGAAGTGGTACTTTCAATTGGTATCATAGGAGGTTCACCACTATTTAATTCTCAAAATTGAACTTTTTATCTTTTAAATAGTTTATTTTATTTTTTTCTTCATAGAAATGTTTAGTTTTAGTGAATTGTTGTTCACATAAGATCATAATTTTATTAACACAAAAGGCATGATTAATACGAAAAAATTGAAAATATAGTCAAAGATGATTCCCCTTTTAATCCAAGTGAATGAAGTAAATTCAATTTATCCATTCCATGATAAATATGATGGTATATCTATCTTATAAAATAAAGGAAATTTAGATAATATTCCTACATCAAGTGATCAGGGAAAATTAAAAATCCATGAAAAAAACATTACGTAGGAAAAAGAACATAGCAATATTGGTGGTGTTCATATATATGAAATTTCCTGTAAATAATTACTTAGTATAATTAAATTGATACAATATTTCATTCATTGATAAATAGTTACTCTTTTTGTGAAGTTTTTGAAATATTAATGTAAGATGTCACCTATATTGAAGATTAAAAAAATAATATGGAGTGGTATTTACAATAAAATTTTCTTGAATACATAAATCTATAAAACTAGTTTGATCCATCAATACAAAAAAATCCGGATCTTGAAATATTTTCCTAAAAATTTGAAAAAAAATTTCTCAATGAACTTGAAGAGGCAGATAAATTCAAGAAGGCACCCAAAGATAAGATAAATAAACTTGAATAAAAAATAAAAAATATCACCAATATAAAAAATTATTATTTGTATGTAAAATAAAGAAAGAATAAACGAACTTTACACTTATCTATTTGAAAAAAATAAAATAAATGAAGTTGAAAAATAATTAACAATGAATTATTATGAAGGGAATGTTATTTTCATTGATGATCACAAGATCACCATCAATATGGGGTGTCTATATATACGTGTAAAATTAGTCAATCAGGAAAAGGAACATATTGATTCTTTAAAAGATATAAAGAATGTTTTTAAATCTACACAATACCCAATGGACTATTTTTGTTATTAAATACCATTAAAATATGAAATTATGACCATAAAAAAGTTTTATGATCTATCTCAAGAAGATATGAATAAATAGGTACCATTCACACCTTTTTATAATGATTTATCTAAATATATTTGAATTAATAGTTTATTATAAAAAACAAAATATATTTAAGTGTAGACGATTAACAGTATTGAGTAGCCTTCCAACATGTCAAGGGTGGAGAGAAGAAGTAGTATTAAAGCTGTTTCCCCATGATTTTCACAATAAGTTATAAGAAAACCCAAAAAAACATTCCCATTTTTTCTAGAAATTATAAACCACAAGTAATAGATATAAAAACATTTAAGGTTTGTGGTTTAATTTTGGTTGTTGAATTTTTTTTTGGATTATGCATTGAATAGTTTTTATAGTCATTCAACTAATAATGTATAATGTTGGATAATGTTAATGGGGGGGGTAATATAGTGTTGAAGGTGTGGCATATAGATATTAAGAAAAGTATTGTGCATAAAATATATTTAGAATTATTAAAAATATCTTGGGTGAATACAATAATGGTGGTCACAATACTGTTACATGCATATCTCAATATGTATCAAAATAGTATTTAAATATAAGACCATAGATGTTTCTAATGAATGAAGAAGCATTCTTTAGAAAAAGGAAGAAAACTAGTGAAAATTATAAATCTATCAGGAATATATCAAGGAATCCAAACAAAATTATCTTTCATACTATATCAAAGAACATAGAAAAGAGTATTATCCCCAAATAAAATTATGTAATTAATGGAACTCAAAATAATGCATGTGGAAACTTTAATAAGGTTTCCAAATACCCTGTTTATAAAATAGTAATTTCCCCAATATTTCTAGATAATTATAGAAATATGGAGGAGGCCCAAGAAAATGTTAGTACAGAAGGATAAGTAGTAATTACACTTAAAGAAGTCAAATGTCATGAGATGATTTAAATAAAGGAAAACACCAAAGATAAATGCGTTATTTTTTTGGTGAAATATGGTTGTACACACTTCTATATATTTCTCTATAAAAATTAAATGAATTATAAGAGCTCTTAAATATGAGGAATGTTACCCCAGAAGATAAAATTTTCTTAATGACTTTGATAATATAGAATTTAGAGATGAAGCAATTTAAGAAGTGATAAGTTCCATGCTTCCCCAAATATAATTTAAATTGATATCGGTGTGTATGAAGTGTAGAGTAATGGTATAAACATGGATAATAAAATCATCCAAACCTTACTATACACATTAGGAATAAAAATAAGTGAAACATTATTATATTATCCTTTATAATGTGTATGAGTACTTATTATATTTGGAATTAATGGTGAAACATAATCAGGGGAGGAGAGCATGAGTTAGTGGATGCGAATTCAATATTAGAAAATATTATTTAAATAATTTATTATCTAATAATAGCTCATAAATTGGTATACTAAAAAAATATAATGATAGGATCATACTTCATGATTTGGAAGTGGTTGTTCAAAACATATGACAACAAAGTGAAGAATATCCCATATTTTTTTAATCTGACATTTTTATTTCCAAATAAATGTATTGTAGAAGATCTTCCTTGGTAAAAATTTAGAAATTTTCAAATCCATATAACCATAAGTAAAAGATAGTTTTTGGTTTATTTTCCTCATGGACACACTAACACATATCTACAAAAGATATTCATCATAATTAGGATCAAGATAAATGTGTCTTTTCTTAAAAGATAAGTGTAATATGTTGAATTATTTTCCAGAATTAATATTTCATAAAAATCAGATTATTATGGAATATATTGAACGAGTATTATTGTGAAATTATTTTTTTCTTATTTTATCGTACATGGATAGAAAAAACCATAAAAGGGGGGGGGGATTGAAATAATCAATAAAATAAGACCAGTGGATGAATGAAAGTGTACCAAAAATGGTAATCTTATAATTTTTTACTTAAATATTTTTAACATCTTTATTGAAGTAAGTGTAGGAGTTTCCGGTGGATTTAATCAATAATGGTTTTGTATCATAATGTGTATCTTTATTCAGTAATATAATAAGAATATCCTTAAACCTAGTTTTGTGATTTCTCATATCATGTGGAATGAATATAAACTTCTAAAAGATTTGTTTTCTATATCAAATCCCCTTATTTTCAACACTAATCATGGATCACATATACATAGAGTGAGATTATTGATGAAAAATTTCTTAAGATAGAATTAATAACCATTTACCTAGTGCTTTTTAAATTTTTTATAAATAAGGTGGAGATAAAGTGAAATAAAAGGATGAAAATAAAGGGTTAAGGAAGAATACTAGATTCACATATTGAAATATTCATTTTGAAGGTATTTACAAAAAATACAAATGGGGTTACTATTGATCGCAAATTTTTTTTTTTTGGTATTTTTTCAATAGTTTTCAATGAATTATAAGTATATAATCGATTTCAATATGTTTAAGATGTTTTAATGAAGAATATTCATGGATGTTTTGTTCATGTAACTAAGGATGTTAATGAAGATATAAATAGGTTATAGGTTAAATAAAAATTATAATAATGAAGTCCTATATGTTAATGATGAATAATAAAAGTTCATTTAAGTAGAGAAGATGGTATCAAGTCTTGTTATCTTTGAGTAATATTAATTGGGTTCTTACCTTAGGAGGATAAGATGTATATTTTTTACTTGATAATAAATGATTATTTAATGATTTTTAATTTATTATGAAAATTGGTGAACTGATCTTAATATCTCAAATAATTGTTTGGAGATGAACGTTTATTAAAAAACAATGAAGTTGAAGTCACCACATAAACATATCATATAGAGTCTAATAGACATATGGGATCATATAGAGTCCAACCGACTGAGTTGATATGATGGACAACATGAAAATATGTTTTTTCAAAATTATTCCTTGAATTATTTAATAGAGTTTATTAGATATTTAAATATATCGATTATTTTATTTTCTTTCAAGAATAAAAAATCATGGTTAATAAAAGTTACCATTTTTTATTAAGAGAATGATATGAATTATACATGATGAACATCAAAAGTCCATCAAATAGATTTTATCCAATGAATCGATAAAATAAAAGTTTATGATTTTATAGGATGATGTATGTTTAATAGTTTATAAAACAGTGAAACCAAAAATAACATTTATGAGCTCATGAGAAAAATGAAATTATGTGAGTCCACTGTAAAAACATTTTCCATCCTATTAGATAAATTTTTCCGAATGATTATATATATGTTTTGTAATAATCAAAGTGAGGTTTCTAAGAGATGTCACTGAACATGGGTTCTGAATGAATGGAAAGAGTTTTTATAATTATTTGAAACAATATTTCAAGTCAATTCATTAGATATTTGTTTATAATCATAGTCACAAGATAGTGGTTTCTATGAAAATTCATTAGATAGAGGTTTTTGAGAAAATTAATCTGATATAGGTTTCTGAGTGATGTTTCATTGAATATGTTTTTCCAAAAAAAATTATCAAAAATAGGATTTTGGATGGTAGACTTCCTATGAAATTAGATGAAATAAAGGATTATTAGATGATGGAGTTTCAATGGTGATGTATCATATGATGGTTTTTGGTTCAATACAATTTCTTTTATAATGTCCCACAATATGACGATATATATCATTATGATTAATGACCTAATAATCATAGAGGGTAGATCATGATTATAGATCGTATTTCAAGAAGTTATGATAAACATTGGCATTGATATTTGAGAGAATACTCTATAATGTTTGTGTAGGTTAATATTTTAGAGATATAAAGGTGGTAATTTGAAGAAGGTATCAAGTAGAAAACTCATACATGAAGTGGAAATTTTTATATTATTTTCACACATATACCTCATTATTCATAGGAATTGTGACTATATAAATGGAATAAATTTCATTATGATGTTTCTGTAGTTTATAAAATGTGAGGTTTCTACTAGGAAGATTCTGATAAATTTTTAGGTTAAATAAGTAAATGAAATGTTCTGGATGAATAATGAAGAAGTGAGGTACCATGTGAAGATATTGAGAGATATTATTTTCAATGTACCCTATGTAGTGGTACTACATGGATAAGTACTAGAGAGATACATACCAGAAAAATTTACACTATATATATCAGTATGAGATAGAGTAATACCAAAAAGTGAGATGTCAGATAATGAAGATATCAGATAAACAAGTATCAGACAAATTTTTACTTGACATAATAGTATCAGATGAAAATTTTACCAATGGAGGATCCTCATATGGATAGGTAATATACATAAAATATCATAAAATCTTGTTCCAGTTTATGAGGACCAATGTAGTGGCTTTAAAGTTGTTGTTAAGGTAATAGAATAAAAATATTAAATAAGGATTTGTTTATTCCGGGTCACAAATATATTATATAATTATTTTAAATGGTGTAGGGGAAGAATAACTAGAAATGGGTAATTCTTGCACCTCTATAAGAAAAGAAGCATTCTAGTTTTTTATTGTGAATAAGGATATGGTTTTATGCACTGATCTGCATATAAGGGAAGAGGAAGAGAGTTTTCTTCCATACTATAGTGCAAGAATAAGTAGAATGGGAAGGAAGATAAGAACATCAAAGACCTACGAAACTCAACAAAAGTCACATCTAGTGGAGGACATTCATGGTATTTTAAAGAATATAAAGAAGATAAATAATTTCTATATAGGATTTATAAATATCTTATTATATTATTATGTTGGGTTAGTATATGACCAGTCCATGGAATAAATATTTTTTTATGTCCACCCCTTCTAAAGTGTAAAGAACCACACTTGGGTTTATGATTGATTATGATCCAAAAAATATAATTAATACTTCATTATAGTGGATATTCTATATACCGGTTACTAATATACATAACATAGAATAGATTCTATTTTTGGGTAGTTATCCTTGAATAAAAATCATGTAATAATTATAGAGACCCAATATTAGTGTACATGGATATTTAATGATTTTGGATGAATATTCAATAAATTACAATAGTACATTATCTAGGAACATAATGGTAAAGTGTCTCTGAAAACATGGAAACAAAATCCACTATCCTGGTGAAAGATCTTCAAGAACTCCCATAAATATATCCCCCTTTAGTACTTCTACCAAAACTAGTCTTCTTAACCTTGAGAATAGAAGTATAAGAAAGGGGTGAGATAAAATGATCTGTAAGGGTAAATAGAGGAAATGTGTAATAAGAACATGAAAAAAGTGTATGAAACTTGAACGTAACATTTGAATATCAAACTATGCATATTAGAGATCATAATAAAGAAACATATTTTAAAATACATGGATCATACAATAATTAAGAGAAAATTTCATGAAATCATTACATAGAAATTAGACTTAATATTGGTGTCATGAACATTTTTTATAACATTGTGAATGTGTATAAGTAGAAACATGTTCACTCATTAAGTTAAGGAAATGAAATCAGGACCCCAAATCTTCTTATTGACATGAGACCATACCCATGAATAAACATTTGAATGTGTAATCAGGTTCAAATGTAACCTTATGAACTTGAAACCAGGTTCAGGCATAACATTGTGAACATGTAGTCCAGTTCACATATAACATTGTGAACATGTAATCAGGTTAATGAATAAACATATGGACATGAAACCAGGTCCGTGAATAATATTGTGAACACTTAATAAGGTTTACTCATAACATTGTGAATATGTATTCAGGTTTATTTATGAACCTGTGGACATGAATCCGTGTCCATGAATAGAATTGTGAACATGTAATCAGGTTCACTCCTAACATTTTGAACATGAAATCTGGTTCACCCATAGAATATATACTCATCAGTTTTATAAAAAAAATCATAACCCATGAAATTAAATGTATATCATTAACATTTCATCAAACCATAAACTATTAAAAGAGAGAGGTTTGATAATCACAACATGAATGAATAACCTATGAAGAGAGGTAGGTTTCAAAATCATGTAACTTTTGGATGAGAAATAATTTTCATAAACATCATTACCTAAAATAAAAAATCATTCATCAAAATGATATAAATGGAATCTTTTGAAAATTTCTTAAAAAGGAATGAGTGACATCAAGATATGTTATCTTAAATGGAAAATAAATTTGAAATATTTTTAAAAAATAACTCTTGAAGAAAATATCCTTTCATTATTGAAAAAAAAATTCATTTTTAAAATATAAAACCTTTCAAAAAACCTTTCCTTGAAATTAAACTTGAAAAATTATAAATAATTATTTTCACTCATTTTGGAAACATTTTTATTTGAAAAATTATAAATAATAATTCAAAATTTTTAAAATATGCAATAAACATAAACCATTCATGAAAAAAAAATTCTATAAAATAGATTTGAAATAATTTAAAGGAATCCTTGAAAATAAAAAAACATTAAATTTCTTTGTCCTTGAAAAAGGGCTTCATAGATAATTTTATAACATTTTTAAAATCATTTTTGAAAACAATTTTTTGAAATAAATATATTTCCAACTGAACAATGTAATACATTAAAATTATCATAAAAATATTTTATAAATTATATTATATAAAAAATATTGTAAACATGGTTTTAATACATGTATATATATTAAATAAAACTTTTATAAAGAAACTAATGAGTATTCTTGATAGATGGATCATAATATTTCATCAAATAAGCATAATCATTAACAATATCTAAAATAGATGAGGTTGTTCCAATAAAATCATATCACTGGGTAACATGGGATCATACTCTCCATTTAACAAATGAAAAATAAATGAATCTTAAAATATCAATAAAATAAGGATATTCATTATATAATATGTATAATTAAATAATATACACCTTGAAAAATAATTTTTATGCATAACCAAGCATGAGTATCAAAGAAGGGAAATTGATAAAAAAAAAATTATCGATTTTTATCTTTTAAGACACAAACTCAAGGAAAAAAAGAATATAATAGAAATTTAAATACAAATAAATTTAATTATAATAATCATATATTATATCCATGGGAATTATACAAACCACACAAAAGGAATGGGTGGTGAATAAATTATGTATCTCATGGAAATATAAAGTGATATGAAATCCCCATACCTTGTGTCTTTAATCTCTCCATACTCATACAAGATTCATGTATAATAAAAGTAATTTTATTATAGATATTTTATATAATAATGAAGTGCCCAGATCAGTGTGAATCACTGAGAGGGGGAGGGGGTGAATCAGTGATCCCTTTAAACTTTTTACTAATTGATTCTTTATCAATTAAACCTCTATGGCTGGTTAAAGCCTCGATCCACTCTTCTTGTATCTCTCACCTTTCCACGAATGATGTAGTAAATGTAAAGGCACTGGACAGAAGGATTTACAAGGTTCGGCTCCAAAGGCCTACGTCCTTGCCATGTTGGTTATACGCCCCAACATGGTTTCTCCCATTATAATCTGTTAGTATTACAATGGTCGATACAGAGTCCCATTGTATCTCTCCTGAGTCCCACAGGAGGGTCTTCATACTATGTCCCACAGTGTCACCAGAGTCCCACTGGCCTGCTCCAGAATCCCACTGAAGACTTCTTCCACCCTGAGTCTCACAGGGGGCTTCTCCTGGCTCCTCGAGTCACACGAGTAGCTCTTCTTCTGTTCAGCTCTTCAAGTATCCTCAGCAGCCTGGGATAAAGGCTGCTGGCCTTGCTCTATACCTCTGCTCACTTTTGATGAACAGGTCTTCTCGTCTTGCTCAGGCTTTATCTCCTTCTTCTAAGGATGACCTAGCCTCTCTCCAACTACTGAATACTCAGACAACTGTCATCATTAACTTCAGTCTGGTCCAGTCTCACTTCAAATCAACTTCATGCACTGAAAGCATGGCAACTCTGAATCCTCATGCACTGACTGCATGGCCTTCTCAATTTCTTCAAGATCCTCTGGTCTTGGTCAACTCAAATGCACACTCACTGATTTGAACTTTGATTACGTGCGCATGTTCATGCATGCATGCATGCACTTCCCCTTTCCTCTTCTTGGTGGAGTAGACCCACAAATGGTAATAACTCCTTAAGTACACACACCAACTTCCTCCTTCACACTCTTTGTTCTTTTTGTCTACACACTTAAATGTGTGTTGTACTTTGTGTGAGTGTCTTCTACTTCTTCTAAGTGTGTTCACTGCTCTTAGTGCACACACTAGGTTCGGCCTGCTTGTTTTTGTTTGCTCACCCAACTTCTTTGTTCACATAGCAAACACAAGGTGCAAGCCTTGCCTTCCACTTCTTGCACAAACTTAGGCTTCGGCCTCCCTCTTGTTTAGCACACACACAAATGTGGTTGCCTTCCACTCCTTCTTGCACACAACCCGTAGGTGTGCACTCACTTGGAAAGGGTGTATTATCCTTAATCACACACACACAAGGTGTGTAATTCACATCACCTGAACCTCCTGCCAATATGAAGGCGTGCAATGTGTGCGGCCTATCTTCCACAACACTGCCGCGCAAGGTGCACTGGCCGCGCGCGCGCAGGTGCTACTGTTGTGCAAGCACTCGGGTGTGCAAGGTGCAACTCTGCGGGGCGTGCAAGCTACTCCTACCGCGCAAGTATGCGGGCAGAGAGAGCTCCTTCTTGTCGCGCAAGGGAGGCGCGCAGGGGACTCCTTCGTTTCTTCTTTTGTGCAAGGAGTGTGCAAAAGGAACCTCACGGAGCCAAGGGGTGGCTCCGGGCTTCTCAAATTCTTCGCGAGGCAGAGAGCACTCATGGGACTCCTCAAAGTTTCAGCAAAGGATTAGCAAGCATAAACAGAGCCTCGGCCTCTCCTTTTATAGGCAGAGAGATGCCTCAGATCTTCCGCATGAGATATCTTGAATCCCCGAGATTTTCGGGCTTTTAAAATCTTCAAAATCTTGATTTTTATCTTTCTGTCAAACGCGGGTTCCATTTTTATTTTTCTCTACGTGCATGCGACTTAGAACGCATGCACGGCCTTCGTCTCTTCTATCCCATTCAAATTCACGAACTCACCGAAGCCTCGGCAACTTCGTTTTGCCTCGACCTTGTTTGAAATATCATCACGTTGCATGCATGCCCATTTTTATTCATGGATATGTTCAGTAGGGCCAGACGAACCGAATGGAGCCTTTGGTTTGATCGGAGGTGGCTGGGAACTCAAAAACATCGCTCGGAGGAGCCACTGGTTCAGCGGGGACGTCGGGTGGCCTTCAGCTGAGCTCGAGGAAGGAGACGGTCGGGGAGCCGTCGGATCAGGCGAACAAATAATTTTCAATGGCCTGGATCTGAACGGGCCGCGGTGGATTAGATGTGCGGCCGAGATCTAGTGTGCGATCGATCGTGCGGCCAGGATGCGCTCCCGGTGAAATTTGCGCGTCCCAAATCGAATCGCCGAGCGGATTTTCCACGGTTTATCAACCAGCCGCTCCCAGAGACGGCCAGTTGAACTTCTCCCTCCACGGTGTCGCCTCGCACCTTGTTCTCTTAGCGGGCGCGCTCTTGCGCCCACCCCTGCCACTCGGGCGCGCCACTAGCGCCCACTATGCACACACGGGCGCGCTCTGCGCCCACCATGCACTCCTCCGGGCGTGCCCCTGGTGCCTACGCTACGTCCTGCGGGTGCGCCCCTGCCTCAGGGCTGCTGCCTTGGCCTTGAGGGTTCCCCATGGGCGTGGTGACCGTGAGTCCCACAAGAGCCTTGGGTGATGACCCTCGGCTGGCCTCCTTAGTGGCCCATATTTTTGCTAAGGGGAAATCTTGGGACGTTGTATAAAACAAAGTAACCATGTTTCCAATGCCAAATGCCACTTCAACCTATAAGCCATTTCTTCCTCTTCTCTATTTCCTCTTCTTTATTTCTTCTTCTTCATTAGAATTCCTCCACTCCTTTTAATCATGTATTCTAGACTTATGAGACATTTGTAGAAGGTTCTTCATCAACCGAAGCTCCTGAATCACATAATTATTCAATGTTCTTCATTGATCCAATCAGAGATCAAGTTGGATCTTCTTCTGCTTTACATGCACTAAGTGATAGTGCATGGAATTCATTAGAACCACTTCATCCACATAGGAGTTGTGGATGGTTCTCCTCATCTCCTCATGCATTGTGAAGACAATGCATGGTCTTCTAACATTGTTGTGACTTTGTATCATCAGGATACAAGTTCTTGGAACATATAGATCAGCTCATCAATCGTCAGATGTAATGATGATGCTCCATCATCATCAATTCTTCATGTGGTGTAACTTAGTATCATCTTGATACAAGTATTGAATCATTAAGATCAGTTCTACAATCGTCTGATATGCATAGAGAATGTTTCAATCACAACATCCTATGTCACTTAGTGAATCTCCTAAGTGACATGCATCTTAGTACCATGGCCATCCTCCATTCATCACCAACACCATCATAGCCTTTTTCATTCACATATTGACTCTCCTTGACATCCATTAATTCTTTGACATCTTCTGATCAACAACATACCTTATTGACAACAAATGCAACACAGTGCACTTCAATCTCCCCCTTTGTATTTTTTGTCAATACCACTAGAGCACATATTGTCAATCCAATCAGTAGAACACATATGAATGGGTCAATATGTGTGCCACCCATTTCTAGGGCAATATGTCAGCTTTTCTCCCCCTTATTGGCAACCAAATGAAAAGGTGTGGTGTGGTTCCTTTTCAAAATATCACTTCCTCCCTTTGAAAAGTATTTTCTTGAAAAACACTGAGAGAGGGATGATGTCACATGTTCTCTTTAGCAAAGAACCTTTAGTAAATCAACTCTAAGTCTACTTGGGCTAACCCGGTGTAGAAAACAATAGTGATGTAACCAAGGTACTCAATCCTGTCCAACATTCACTGTACATGTGAGATCATGCTCCAAGGGGTTGAAATTTTTCAGATATAACAATAAATTGCTAAATCCTGCACATACTTCACAAGACTCATTAGAAAGTTCAGTGCAAAGATAAAGCTCCCCCTTTCAACCATTTTTCTTCAATCAATACTCCCCCTCAATTGTCATGATGAATAGAATTAAGAAACAAGGGATGAAAGTATGATTGGAATACCTTCACTTTTCTCAAGATGATATTAAATCCCAAAATATCATCTTCTCCAGATTGGCTCCCCCTCAAGGGGTGCACTCCATTCCTTCCAAACCATCCTCCAGCTGAGAATGATCATCATCTTCAATTCCCTGCAGTGTTAGGACATGTAAATACAAGTGATTAGGGAATAAGATGGAACCTCCTTGGTTCATCAATGTGAACAACAAGGTTGAGAAGATTCTCTCAACCGAGATGTCCCATTTTCACCATTCTTCACACTTGCACATTTGATCTTCAATGATGTTTGTGCTGGTGTGGATCTCAATACATCTTCATGTGAAATATTCTTCTTCCCTTTTGCCTTATCAATTTCCAGAACTTCATCTTCAGCTCTTTGTAGATCTTTGGTAAGTTGCAACTGATTTGGCCATATGACTAACAAATCGTTTGGAAGTGTGGCCTCAGTTCTGGAAGTTCCACATGGTTCTTTTGATGTTGTCAAGCTACCTTTCTTAGGAAACTTGATTTCAATAAATCCCTTCTGCTTCTTCTGGATTGATTGTCTGTTTGATTCCAGTCTGCCTCTATTGAATTTCATGGCTTGTTTACAAAGATCCATGATATGTCCTTTCTTTCCACAGTAGAAGCATGTCTTCTTGGTGGCTCTTATTGATGCATCACCCTTCTTGGATATGAATTCCAAGGACTTATCTTCCTTTTTCATAATCTTCTTGGGAGCATCTTCCAATTTCTTATGCTTGCTTCCCAAGGATTCTTTCTGAGCCCGGTTCTGTGATCTTTTCTTCTTTCCAGCTTTGGATACTGTTGGAGATTGACATGTATCATTCTTTTGACCACTTTTGCAACAATACCAAATTTTGTCAAGAAATCCAAATCTTTTAGCAGTAAACAGATGTCTCTGGACCTGTGGATGTTGCTTATTTCCTTCTGGCTTGCTCCCCCTTGGCATGGGCTTCCTTTGTGATTTGACATTTAGTGGATTGTACCAACAATCCTTTGGACAGTGCCCATACTTATTACAACACCAACATTGACCCACAAATCTTGACTTCTTCAGTCCTTCTGATTTTAGGGTACTTTTCTGGAGCTGCTGTGTTGTTTCAGGAGAGCTCTGCTTCTTCATTTTCTTCATCCATACTTGTTTGGAATTATTTTTCCATCATGCACTTTTTGTGGAAACACAATTAGAAGCATCAGTACAAGATGGTATGGATGGAACCTTCTTTCTAAAAGATGTTGACCTTTATTAGAGGATGTCTTTCTTTTAGAATCATCCTTATCAAAGCTCACTTGAGTGGAAACATTTATTCTTTTAGCTGACTGGGAGGATTCAGCTTTGGGTGATTGCAGATTTTTCAATATCACCTCTAGTTCTAAGTATTTCATGTTGAGGGAGTTCTTCTCATCCTCAACAGTTCTTAGCTTTCCTTCCCAATTCTCCACCAGTTGTTTCATCTGGTCTTCATGCACCTTCTTCAATTCTTGCAATGAATTGTCCAGCTCCTTCACTAATTTGACTTTTTCTTTGAGTTGAGCATCTCTGACATTCATTGACACTTTGTGCCTCTTTTCCAGTGCATGGAAAACATCTCTGACCATTATTTTAAAGAAATCTTTCTCAGAAAGGCTCCTTTGCAATTCTTCAGCAGTGTATTCATATCTTTCATTGCAAAGAGAAACTGTTTCATCTTTGGCCTTCGCCAGATTTCTGAGAGTGTTGGTTATGCCAACCCTTTTTTCCAATTGATCTTCTAGAGAATTGGCTTCTTCTTCTAGTTGTAATTTTTCTTCTTGAAGATCAAGGATGCCTGTTGTAATACACATTGCCACTTCCTTGGGGACTGTCTTCTGAAGATATTCAATTGCACTTTGAAGATCTTTCATTGTTCCAACTTCATCACAGCTAGGACAGGATTTCTTCATCTTCTTGGCCTATTTCTTCCTTCTATTTTTTTGAGTCTTGGCAGATATCTCCATTTGAGGCTGGTCACTCATTTCCTAAAATCTGCACTTCATAAATACTCCCTTGGATCTTTTAGAGGTAACCTTCCCTCTGATACCAATTGAAGTGCCCAGATCAGTGTGAATCACTGAGAGGGGGAGGGGGTGAATCAGTGATCCCTTTAAACTTTTTACTAATTGATTCTTTATAAATTAAACCTCTATGGCTGGTTAAAGCCTCGATCCACTCTTCTTGTATCTCTCACCTTTCCACGAATGATTTAGTAAATGTAAAGGCACTGGACACAAGGATTTACAAGGTTCGGCACCAAAGGCCTACGTCTTTGCTATGTTGGTTATATGCCCCAACATGGTTTCTCCCATTATAATTTGTTAGTATTACAATGGTCGATATAGAGTCCCACTGTATCTCTCCTGAGTCCCACAGGAGGGTCTTTATACAGCGTCCCACAGTGTCACTAGAGTCCCACTGGCCTGCTCCAGAATCCCACTGAAGACTTCTTCCACCCTGAGTCTCACAGGGGGCTTCTCCTGGCTCCTCGAGTCACACGAGTAGCTCTTCTTCTGTTCACCTCTTCAAGTATCCTCAGCAGCCTAGGATAAAGGCTGCTGGCCTTGCTCTGTACCTCTGCTCACTTTTGATGAACAGGTCTTCTCATCTTGCTCAGGCTTTATCTCCTTCTTCTAAGGATGACCTGGCCTCTCTCCAACTACTGAATACTCAGACAACTGATATCTTTAACTTCAGTCTGGTCCAGTCTCACTTCAAAACAACTTCATGCACTGAATTCATGGCAACTCTAAATCCTCATGCACTGACTGCATGGCCTTCTCAATTTCTTCAAGATCCTCTGGTCTTGGTCAACTCAAATGCACACTCACAAATTTGAACTTTGATTACATGTGCATGTGCATGCATGCATGCATGCACTTCCCATTTCCTCTTCTTGGTGCAGTAGACCCACAAAGGGTAATAACTCCTTAAGAACACACACCAACTTCCTCCTTCACACTCTTTGTTCATTTTGTCTACACACTTAAATTTGTGTTTTACTTTGTGTGACTGTCTTCTACTTCTTCTAAGTGTGTTCACTCCACTTAGTGCACACAATAGGTTCGGCCTACTTGTTTTTGTTTTCTCACCCAACTTCTTTGTTCACATAGCAAACACAAGGTGCAAGCCTTGCCTTCCACATCTTGCACAAACTTAGGCTTCAGCCTCCCTCTTGTTTAGCACATACACAAATGTGGTGTCCTTCCACTCCTTCTTGCACACAACCCGTAGGTGTGCACTCACTTGGCTAGGGTGTATTATCCTTAAGCACACACACACGGTGTGTAATTCACATCACCAGAACCTCCTACCAATATGAAGGCACGCAAGGTGTGCGGCCTATCTTCCACAACACTGTCGTGCAAGGTGCACTGGCCGCGGGCGCGCAGGTGCTACTGCCGCGCAAGCACTCGGGTGTGCAAGGTGCAACACCGCTGGGCGTGCAAGCTACTCCTGCCGTGCAAGTATGCGGGAAGAGAGAGCTCCTTCCTGTCGCGCAAGGGAGGCGCGCAGGGGACTCCTTCCTTTCTTCTTTCGCGCAAGGAGTGCGCAAAAGGAACCTCACGGAGCCAAGGGGTGGCTCCGGGCTTCTCAAATTCTTCGCGAGGCAGAGAGCACTCACGGGACTCCTCAAAGTTTCAGCAAAGGATCAGCAAGCATAAACAGAGCCTCGGCCTCTCCTTTTATAGGCAGAGAGATGCCTCAGATCTTCCGCGTGAGATATCAGGAATCCCCGAGATTTTCGGGCTTTTAAAATCTTCAAAATCATGATTTTTATCTTTCTATCAAACGTGGGTTCCATTTTTATTTTTCTCTACGTGCATGCGACTTAGAACGCATGCACGGCCTTCGTCTCTTCTATCCCATGCAAAACACGAACTCACCAAAGCCTCGGCAACTTCATTTTGCCTCGGCCTTGTTTGAAATCTCATCACGTTGCAAGCATGCCCATTTTTATTCATGGATAAGTTCAGTATGGCCAGACGAACCTAATGGAGCCTTCGGTTTGATTGGAGGTGGCTGGGAACTCAAAAACATCGCTCGGAGGCGCCACTGGTTCAGCGGGGACGTCGGGTGGCCTTCGGCTGAGCTCGAGGAAGCAGACGGTCGGGGAGCCGTCGGATCAGGCGATCAAATAATTTTCAACGGCCTGGATCTGAACGGGCCGCGGCGGATTAGATGTGCGGCTGAGATCTGGTGCGCGATCGATCGTGCGGCCAGGATGCGCTCCCGGTGAAATTTGCGCGTCCCACGTCGAATCGCCGAGCGTATTTTCCGCGGTTTATCAACCAGCCGCTCCCAGAGATGGCCGGTTGAACTTCTCCCTCCAAGGTGCCGCCCCGCACCGTGTTCTCTTAGCGGGCGCGCTCTTGTGCCCACCCCTGCCACTCGGGCGCACCACTAGTGCCCACTATGCACACAGGGGCGCGCTCTGCGCCCACCATGCACTCCTCCGGGCGTGCCCCTGGCGCCTACGCTGCGTCCTGCGGGTGCGCCCCTGCCTCAGGGCTGCTGCCTTGGCCTTGAGGGTTCCCCATGGGCGTGGTGACCGTGAGTCCCACAAGAGCCTTGGGTGATGACCCTCGGCTGGCCTCCTTGGTGGCCCATATTTTTGCTAAGGGGAAATCTTAGGATGTTGTATAAAACAAAGTAACCAAGTTTCCAATGCCAAATGCCACTTCAACCTCTAATCAATTTCTTCCTCGTCTCTATTTCCTCTTCTTTATTTCTTCTTCTTCATTAGAATTCCTCCACTCCTTTCAATCATGTATTCTAGACTTATGAGAAATTTGTAGAAGGTTCTTCATCAACCGAAGCTCCTGAATCACATAATTATTCAATGTTCTTCATTGATCCAATCAGAGATCAAGTTGGATCTTCTTCTGCTTTACATGCACTAAGTGATAGTGCATGGAATTCATTAGCACCACTTCATCCACATAGGAGTTGTGGATGTTTCTCCTCATCTCATCATGCATTGTGAAGACAATGCATGGTCTTTTATCATTGTTGTGACTTTGTATCATCAGGATACAAGTTCTTGGAACTTAAAGATCAGCTCATCAATTGTCAGATGTAATGATGATGCTCCATCATCATCAATTCTTCAAGTGGTGTAACTTAGTATCATCTTTATACAAGTATTGAAACATTAAGATCAGTTCTGCAATCGTCTGATATGCATAGAGAATGTTTCAACCACAACATCCTATGTCACTTAGTGAATCTCCTAAGTGACATGCATCTTAGTACCATGGCCATCCTCTATTCATCACCAACACCATCATAGCCTTTGTCATTCACATATTGACTCTCTTTGACATCCATTCATTCTTTGACATCTTCCGATCACCAACATACCTTATTGACAAAAAATGCAACACAGTGCACTTCAAATAATATTATTATATATAATACCATATATTTTCATATTAATACATTAGAATACCCACTTTTTAACAATCATATGTTAGGGTTTCACTTCGGGTAATATTTTCTTTGTTCTTCACATAAGTCTTAATTGGTAATATCATTTGTCCTTGTACTTATATCACGATTGAAAGAATATAAAATATTATATAAATAACATATATATATATATATAGTATATTTGTATTTTAATAATCTATATAATATATAATTACAATATGTAATACACTATTGACGGAGAGGGTAAATCATATGTATGCTTGAACGTTGTATCTATTTTTAGAGTCATATTAAATGAATGAATAAAAATGACATGTAAGTATATATATATGTATATTTATCTTTAAACCAGTATAATTAATATATTATATATATCTTATAATTTCACTAAACCCTTCTTTAATACATTCTATGTAGTTTATGAATGAATCACATCCTTTTCAGGGGGCGATAGTCCACACTCTCTCAAACGAAATATTGTATTTACACCCAATGGAATGAAAAAAGGTAAGTTTTTTAAAAGGATTAAATAGGAATAAATACATAATAATTATAATATATTATATATATAAATTGAGTTTCTATCATAATGTATACCATTAGAGGTGGTAAAAGGAAGAATGAAAAATCATTGTTCTGTAAGGTAGTAGTTCACCATACACATAAACAATATGTTAGTTACCCATTAAATGGATGTGCATGTAAGAGTAGGTATAAAATGTAACACCCCAAGCTTCCACGGTACGTTTCCCTTCGAATAATGGAATGGCGTGCATTGTATGCAACTTCGAGATTCTAACACACCACAACCAATCAAACTAGCCGTTATGAATAGTAATACCTACTTTTTGAAATTATACAGATTTTATATTTCAAAATGGACTTTATTTTTGGTTTTGGAAAACCAAAATTATCCTAAGATGAATTTTTGGTATTTTTCGGAGAACTTCCAATTTTAATGAATAGTGAAAAATACTTAAAAACAACTTTTTTAATCAAAATAATTTATAGTGATAAATTATATTATTGAGTGGTTTTAAAGTATAATTAGAATATATTTTTACCATTTTATCCAATGGTGTTCATTATAATTTATTTTACTTTGAAATTGGACCTATACAATTGTCAATCTTTTGGTATATATTGTTTCTTAAAAACACGCTATTTGTTATGACAGCGGGAATTAATTATAAAATTAATTAATGCAACTTATATGATTGGAATTTTTTAAAATAGACATCATTTTTTAATTCGGAATATCAATTATATCTTAGGATGAAATTTTGGCATTGTTCTGAAAAACATCAATTTTTGATGAATAGTGAAACTACTAAGTGGTAGTTAAAAAAACTGAATTTTTCATAAAACTTAATTTTACCACTTCTGTGAATGAAAATTTGAAAATACGAGAGACACGGTTAATATCAAGAAGTGAAATGTGGTTCAATGAGATGAAAATAATTTTTGGTTAATAGTAACTTTTTACATTTATTTACCACGGTTAAAAGTAAATAGGGTAATTAAGGGTAAAAATGATATTAATATTACCCTAACACATGTCCTAATTCTATTGGAAAAGTGTATCTCGATCAAAAAAAACCATAGGAATACAATATTATCATTTAGGTCCACTTGGATTAGATTAGGACATTTATTATTATTTAATTCAAAGAAGAGTTAAAAGAGTTAAAATCAAAGTTTATTTACTAAAACATTTTTAATATAGGGTTATACATAAGGTAAATTCGATTGTAAATATTCATTATAAAGCTACAAATATTTCCTACAGAAGTATAGTTTATTTATAATTTTTAGACATTAAATAATTTAATTTAAGTATGACACAATGATGATTCAGTAATTACCTAATTAATGAAAAATTAGAATAATTGATATTATAAATACCCAAATAAATATAATTTGAGACTTTTTATGAATTACACTAATTTTATAGGTTAATATGACATGTTAGTATTTCTTTAATTAACTTTTTTCTAAGTAATCATTCTGTTATGATTTTTACAAAAATCAATTATTGAATAGTGTCAAAATTGACATAAAAGAGTTTTTAAAACAAATATTATATTATTAATTGATATTAAATTCCTAAAAATCTAAGGTTCGAAATAGAGACTTATGTCGTGATAGTTTCATCATTAATGAACCACTTGGGGGTCGCTTGGATTTATATGGTAAGTCTATTAACCATATAATATAAAAATACAAATAGACATTGTAAAAGTGAAACTAATTAACTTAGAGTTGATACTTAAAGATAAGGTTAATATAATGACCCAAACCAGTCTAAATTCTTTTGGTTGAGTTTTTTTAGACCTATCCCCACCTTAAACTTTTAATAATCAACTTCTGAGCCATTAGAAACTAAATATGAATTTATTATAAATTAATATTTCTAGCTTTTCCAAAGGTGCCCCTCACGCCTCTTATAAAAGGGAACTCATCCTTCTCATTTCTTCACACCTTCAAAGCCTTTTGGATCAGCAAAACCCTGCTCCAATACTCTCTAAACTTCCCTCACTACCACCTAGAGGAATTATTTTGATCTTAAATCCAACCTAAGGATCCCTTTTGATCAAATATAAAAGGAATAACCCGAAGAAGAGGTAATGTTTTCACCACCCCTTTTCAAGTTCCTTTCTTCTTCCACTTATTCATTATTTGTTATTACCATTATAAAATAATAACTCCAGTATCTTATATATACTGTGATGTTATTATAAATATGGTACAACCATATTCAGTATTCTATCCACCCTTTGACTAACATGTCACCATACGTGCGTACGTATGGCTTACCGTCTCCATGTCGTGGTGTAATTGTTATTCAATATATTATTATTTGGGTGGGTATCTAACTCATTTAAATCATAAATATAACATTATAATGATTCTGTATATATGATATACCATCCAATTATATATTATTTTAATATCAAAAGAATGATATTGTCGCTCGTGCGTACGTACGGACTACCGTCTCCACGAACGCGATGAGCTTCATTCTCCATCATATCCATTCAAGTATAATTATCATTTGATGATTTAAAAATACTTTTTAAGAACTTTATATCATTATGGATATGAATAAGATACAACCTATTCATGAAAAACATGTCTTATGTAACAAAACATATAAAAGAAAACGAGTAAGTTAACACCCGAAACGACGATAATTATAAGATATTTTTAAAAAAGCAATGTTAAAAGAACATATATGATATCATATTAATGTATATGATTCATGAATAATTTAATAACAATTATTTCAACATTATACAGGAGGTTAACCTACCCCCAACCAAGGAAAAGTACAAGGTAAGGTATTTTCTTATCTCACTTTCAATTCTGTGAGATTTCCATTGTTTGCCACTAATTTATTTAAAAGTGGTGTGTATACTGTGAATGATTGTATTCATTGTCTAATATAATTTAATTTATGGGTATTTACATCATCATTTTATGATACTTCTTTCATGGTTGTATGGTTCATAAGTTATCTAATCGATAAGGGAATTTGAAATTTCAATTTCCACTCATTTGGCTTTACACATATTTCATTGATTATATTACTCCAAGATTATGTGTGGAATCACTATTAATTTGATTATGTCAAAATTTCCACTCCCCTTCCTGTGGATATACTTTTGATACACATAATCACTCCATTGATAATTTCTCATGTCATCGATATTAATTTGATAAGAGTAATTTTAACTCATTCTCCATTTGTTGAGTTAAAAATCCAATTCGTTGGTGTTGTTTTACAAGAATATGTGTGAATGTCCTTTGATTTTTTCACACTGAATATCCAATCATATTTAGTGTATTTATATTTTTCACACATAATTATGTCGTTGATTTATTCTTAACCAAAGGATATGGCCTTTATGAGAGATTTCATCTTAATTTACATTCCATTGAGACATCTTTGTTGTTATACACCAAATCACTTTTATGTGGTGTATATAATGTACTTTGACATAGTATATCATGAATTCCTTTATTCTCATGATATTACAATGTTTTGATTTCCTCAATTATTTGTATTCAAGTGTCTCTATTTTGGTTAGAAAATCTATCTAAAATATCATTTTTAAATGTTTTAAAGACATATTCTTATAAATCTTGCTCATTAATGTCCATGTTTTAAAAATTGATTTACAGATTTATTTATATAGACATTAAAGTTTTAAAATTAAAAATCCTTTTAAATGTTTCAAAGTGTTATGGGACACTTTGATTCAAAAATATATTTTTTAAATGGCTTCTTGAAAAATAGTGCGACTTTTAAATGATTTCAAGAAAAAGGGGGATATTTCTCTCAAATGGTTTTGATGATTATTTTCATCTATGTAAATATCCTTCATAATTCTTGATTGAGGTTAATGTGATACAACAAAATATTCCATATTGTATTGAATGAGTTATGTTTGATTGTGGATGTGCTATTTTTATACCATTCATAGTTTATGGTGAAATTATTGACATTTTGTATGCTAGTTTTAATACGAATGTTTATGTTATGTTTAATCATTTTCATATGGGAGTGCATTGGACTTAATATGTGATGGGTGGAGCCCGCTATAGCTCCTCTATGCATCGGTAGGTCTCATGAGACAAACTAGTGTCTTGGCACAAGGCCTTGGCAAAATATTATTTGTATTCTTGGCACAAGGCCTTGGATATGTGGTTATGATAGTCTGTAATTATGCATTCTATCATTATGAAAGTGGTTATTGATATTGCATGTGATCATTCGACTAGTGGAATATCTATGTGAGTAAGTAAATGGCATTATTTTATTTTATCTTTTTCATTTTATGCTTAAGTTCAAGTTTAAAAGGATTTCGTTTTAGTTATAAGCTGCCTTAAGTGTTTATGCTTATCTATGAAAGCTTCAGCTATAATGTTATCCTTACTGAGAATCTGAGCTCACCCCTTTCAATGTTTTATTTTTCCCAGGATTATGAAGAAATAATTTATAAATGACCCGCAGGGATAGTATGAGGGGATATGAAGACAAGATGTTGTTGTAGTTTTTTTTACCTTATGATGTAATGTAAGACTTATGAATATATCTAGTGTTTCCAAGACTACTAAACTAATCGGTCTTTCGAGACTTGATCCTTTGTGATCATGCCAATGTAATGTAATAATGCACCGACTCTAGGTATCTAGGGTCGGGGTGTTACAGTTGGTATCAGAGGAAGTTTAGTACAAACCTTGGAATCTAGATTTAGATAAACTCTGATTAGAGCATGTAGACCTAAGATGAACTTTGAGGATTACTATAGAAGAACTTCCTAGAATTTTGGTATTGTAGGGATTTTGTGAGTTTTCTGAGCAATACATCCCTGTCTGGATACGAGCAGGTAGAGGCAGCTCTGGCACAGATGTACCTAGGGTAAAAACCCGAAAACACTGCTTTGAACTAGACTCGAACGGGAACTGGTGCACGACAACGGGCCTTGCTGCACTCTTGGTTACGACACTCCCGGGGGATATGCTTTGGATAATTTACATTTTATTTATAAACCGATTTAAAGTATTATATATATAAGATGATAGTAAATGACCTTGGTTAATCCTAATGTGTTTCAAATTGAGAATATGGTGACATGTTAATATCTAAATGATTGTATGACTAATATTACTCACACAATGATTTTTGGTTTTAGTCAATGGCTGGATTCCAAGGAAGTCATAGTGACTTTGAGAATGATGTACAAGGTGGGAACGGTGGTGGAAATGAGCAACAAAATGGAATGTTGATAGGCGTAAAAGATATCTTCTTTATGTCAAATCAATTTTCCAAAAATATGATCAACAATATATATATTAACCAATTACCGGACTCAACAAAGAAGAGAAAGGTGATGAATGATAAGAGCTCCAGTAATGGAGACCATGGAGAAAGAAATCTTCAATTTTCATCATGTCGGAAATGTGGAAGGAGACACCCAGGAAAGTGTCTCAATGGGACAAAGAAATGCTTTACGTGTGGGAAGGAAGGACATAAAGTGAAGAATTTCCCAAGAAAAATGACGAGTACTATGGAAGAAGATAAAAATGGTCCCAAGAATCCATTTACAGTCATTTGCCGTAAATGTAGGGGACCTGGCCATTACCCGAGTGAATGTCCTATTCTATAGGATATTTTCTTGGTCAGAGAAGAAGCTATGTGGAAATAAATGGTTGGATAAATGTTTAAAAATTATTAGTGATCCTTGTTGAAGGGTTTACTTTGGAATAATTTTCTCTGGTATTTGTAACCCTAAAGTTTTCCATGTGTGAATGATATTGATGGAAGAATTATCGTTTCTCTTGTGGATATAGTTATAAATAACCATTTGGTTTTATATGATCATTAGGTTTGAGGAAATTACAAATTATTATAATTTGGGATGAAAATTCAAGGTATGAGATAACATTTGTGGTTAAATTATGTTATGGTTATTTTGAGGAATTTATCTCATTTTTGTAATATTATAAAATATAGTTTTTAGAAAAGGGAAACACATAGACCGTGTGACATCCCATCGCGTCGGACAAAGCTGTGGGAATCGAACCCACAACCAAAGTGCGATTGGGATTTATCACCTACCACTGGACTACGTGAAGTCCCTGGTTAGTGTGACTATTATTTTTAGTTAAATGATTTTATTGATCAATAATAATTTGATTTGGGATCTTATGTCTTATCAAATGAATACCCTTAGTATAGGAAAATGATTTGGTGATTAAGTGATAAATGATATTTTGGAATTTGTTCTCTTTGTTGAGAACAGTATATGCCAAAGGAAAATAGAGTAGTATGGGATTTCATTTGAGGAGTAATGGTGGATTTTTATCTAAGTTTTTATTGTGGATTTATAATGATTTGGGTTATTTATGGAAATGATTAGGTTAATTACTTTTAAGTATGTGACTTTAAGAGTAATTAATGTCATTTGGAGATACAATTTAATGTGGAAGACTACATTCTTAATAAGTTTTGGGTTTCAATATTAGTTTTGATTATATTAAAGGATTATAAGGACAATTGATTATTGAATGGTATTTATTTAACTTTGGGGTATTGTTGGTTTAATTTTGGAAATTAAGATTAGTGTTTATTTCTCTCAAGGAATATCATTTTGGGGGATCATTAGATCTTGTACTAACCATTTTGGTTTTGATTAATCTCTAAATACAATGTAAATATATAGTTCATCCTGCATGGATCATGTGATTCTATAGAAGTTTATTCTAGCTCTTCCAGTGTGACCAAGTCTTCTTGAATACTCATCATTTAAAAAAATGAGTTAGTGGTGGAAATTTTTTAAAGAATTAAACTCTACTTAAAATGTAAGTATATTCTTATTCAATATCATAAATAAATTCCTCATCCTTATGTAATGTAACTTAAAACAAAAAAAAATTTGTCCGTTTACATTCTTACTAGGAGACTAATGGTCGTTTGTTCCAACACAAGTTTGTGGTTTTCTTATTGTTAACTTTCTCCTGATCATGATTTTTATCCCTCTCCATCAGAACATGACACTTAGTTTATCATCCATATCCAAGTTTTCCTACATAGAATCTGAGTATGGGTTATCTTGGTTGACCTTTATACCTCTCTTTATTTCTTTTAAAGTGATAGTTTTATTGACTCTTTTTCTGATCTGGGACTTTCCATTATATTCCCAAGCATAATTTTAAAAATTGCGAGGATGCAATTTATTGAAGGAGGGGAGAATGTAACACCCCAAGCTTCTATGATACGTTTCGCTTCGAATAATGCAATGGCGTGCATTGTACGCAACTTCGAGATTCTAACGCACCACAACCAATCAAACTAGCCATTATGAATAGTAATACCTACTTTTTGAAATTATAAATATTTTATATTTCAAAATAGACTTCATTTTTGGTTTCAGAAAACCGAAATTATCCTAAGATGAATTTTTGGTATTTTTCTGAGAACTTCCAATTTTTATGAATAGTGAAAAATACTTAAAAACAACTTTTTTAATAAAAATAATTTATAGTGATAAATTATATTATTTAGTGGTTTTAAATTATAATTAGAATATATTTTTACCATTTTATCCAATGGTGTTCATTAGAATTAATTTCACTTTGAAATTGGACCTAAACAATTGTAAATATTTTGATATATATTGTTTCTTAAAAACACGCTATTTATTGTGACAACGGGAATTAATTATAAAATTAATTAATGAAACTTATATGTATGTAATTTTGTAAAATAGACATCATTTTTGAATTTGGAATATCAATTATAGCTTAGGGTGAAATTTTAGCATTGTTCTGAAAAACTTCAATTTTTGATGAATCGTGAAACTACTAAGTGGTAGTTAAAAAAACTGAATTTTTCATAAAACTTAATTTTACCGCTTCTATGAATGAAATTTCGAAAATCCGAGAGACACGGTTAATATAAATAAGTGAAATTTGGTTCAATGAGATGAAAATAATTTTTGGTGAATTGTAACTTTTTACTTTTATTTACCACGGTTAAAAGTAAATAGGGTAATTAAGGGTAAAAATGATATTAATATTACCATAACACGTGTCCTAATTCTATTGGACAAGTGTATCTCGACAAAAAAAACCTTAGGAATAAAATATTATCATTTAGGTCCACTTGGATTAGATTAGGACATTTATTATTATTTAATTCAAAGAAGAGTTAAAAGAGTTAAAATCAAAGTTTATTTACTAAAACATTTTTAATATAAGGTTTTACATAAATGAAATTAGATTGTAAATATTAATTACAAATATAAAAAGATTTACTACATAATTATATTTTATTTATAATTTTTTTACATTAAATAATGAAATTTATGTATGACACAATGATGATGCAGTAATTACCTAATTAATGAAAAATTAGAATAATTGATATTATAAATACCCAAATAAATATAATTTGAGACTTTTTATGACTTAAACTAATTTTCTAGACTAATATAACATGTTATGATTTATTAAATTAACTTTTTTTGAATTAATCATTTTGTTATGATTTTTACAAAAATCAATTATTGAATAGTGTCAAAATTGACATAAAAGGGTTTTTAAAACAAATATTATATTATTAATTGATATTAAATTCCTAAAAATATAAGGTTCGGAAACGAGACTTATATCATGATATTTTAATCATTAATGGACCACTTGGGGGGGGTCTCTTGGATGTATATTATCAGTTTATAAACCATATAATATAAAAATACAAAGGGACATTGTAAAAGTGAAACTAATTAACTTAGAGTTTATACTTAATGATAAGGTTAATATAATGACCCAAACCTGTCTAAATTATATTGGTTGAGTGGTTTTGGACCTATCCCAACCTTAAACATTTAATAATCAACTTTGGAGCCATTATAAACCGAATATGAATTTATTATAAATTAATATTTCTAGCTTTTCCAAAGGTGCCCCTCACCCCTCTTATAAAAGGGCACTCTTCCTTCTCATTTCTTCACACCTTAAAAGCCTTTTGGTTCGACCAACCCCAGCCCAAATACTCTCTAAACTTCCCTCAATACCACCTATAGTCCTTAGTTTGATCATAAAGCCAACCTATGGAGCCCTTTTGATGAAATCAAAAGGAAGAACCCGAAGAAGAGGTAATGTTTTCACCACCCCTTTTCAAGTTCCTTTCTTCTTCAAATTCTTCTTTATTTGTTATTACCATTATAAAATAATAAATCTAGTATATTATATATATTGTGATGTTATTATAAATATGGTACAACCATATTCAGTATTCTATCCACCCTTTGAATAACATGTCACCACACGTGCGTACGTACGGCTTACCGTCTCCACGTCGTGGTGTAATTGTTATTCAATATATTATTATTTGGGTGGGTATAATAATGATGTGTAACTCATTTAAATAATAAATATAACATGATAATGATTCTTTATATATGATATACCATCCAATTATATAATATTTTAATATCAAAAAAATGATATTGTCGCTCGTGCGTACGTACGGACTACCGTCTCCACGAACGCGATGAGATTTATTCTCTATCATATCCATTCAAGTATAATTATCAGTTGATTATTTAAAAATAATGTTTAGGAACTTTATATAATTCTGGATATGAATAAGATACAACCTATCCATGACAAACATGGCTTATGTAACAAAACATATAAAAGAAAATGAGTAAGTTAACACCTGAAACGACGATAATTCTAAGATATTATTAACAAAGCAGTGTTAAAAGATCATATATGATATCATATTAAAGTATATGATTCATGAATAATTTAATAACAATTATTTAAACATTATACATGAGGTTAACCTACCCCCAACCAAGGAAAAGTACAAGGTAATGGATTTTCTTATCTCACTTTCAATTCCGTGAGATTTCCATTGTTCACCACTAATTTATTTAAAGTGGTTTGTGTATTGCCCATGATTGTATTAATTTTGTAATATAATTTAATTTATGGGTATTTAAATCATAATTGTATGATCCTTATTTCATGGGTGTATGTTTCATAAGTTACCTAATCGATAAGGGAATTTGAAATTTCAATTTCCACTCATTTGGCTTTACGCATATTTCATTGATTATATTACTCTAAGATTATTTGTGGAATCACTATTAATTTCATTATGTCATAATTTCCACTCCCCATACTGTGTATATACTTTTGATACACATAATCACTCCATTTATAATTTCTCATGTCATCGATATGAATTTGATAATTGTAATTTTAACTCATTCTCCATTTGTTGAGTTAAACATCCAATTCGTTGGTGTTGTTTTACAAGAATATGTGTGAATTTCAATTGATTGTTTTACACTAAATATCCAATCATATTTAGTGTATTTATATTTGTCACACATAATTATGTCGTTGATTTATCCTTAACCTAAGGATACGGCCTTTATGAGAGATTTCATCTTAATTTACTTTCCATTGAGACTTCTTTGTTGTTATACACCAAATCACTTTTATGTGGTGTATATAATGTACTTTGACATAGTATATCATGAATTCCTTTATTCTCATGATATTACAATGTTTTGATTTCCTCAATTATTTGTATTCAAGTGTCTCTATTTTGGTTAGAAACTCTAACCAAAATACCATTTTTAAATGTTTTAAAGACATATTCTTATAAATCTTGCTCATTAATGTCCATGTTTTAAAAATGGTTTTAAGGATTTATTTATATGGACATTAAAGTTTTAAAATTAAAACTCCTTTTAAATGTTTCAAAGTGGTATGGGACACTTTGATTCAAAAATCTATTTTTTAAATGGCTTCTTGACAAATAGTGTGACTTTTAAATGATTTCAAGAAAAAGGGGGATATTTCCCTCAAATAGTTTTGATGATTATTTTCATCTATGTCAATATCCTTCGTTATTCTTGATTGAGGTTAATGTGATACAATACAATCTTCTATATTGTATTGAATGAGTTATGTTTGACTGTGGATGTGCTATTTTTATACCATTCATAGTTTATGGTGAAAGTATTGACATTTCGTATGCTAGTTTTAATACGAATGTTTATGTTATGTTTAATCCTTTTCATATGGGAATGCATTGGACTTAATATGTGACGGGTGGAGCCTGCTATAGCTCCTAGATTCATCGGTAGGTCTCATGAGACAAACTAGTGTCTTGGCACAAGGCCTTGGCAAAATCTTATTTGTAGTCTTGGCACGAGGCCTTGGATATGTGGTTATGATAGTCTGGCATTATGCATTCCATCATTATGAATGTGGTTATTGATATTGCATGTGATCATTCGACTAGTAGAATATCCATGTGAGTAAGTAAATGGAATTATTTTACTTTATCTTTGCCATTTTATGCTGAAATTCAAGTTTAAAAGGCTTTCGTTTTAGTTATAAAATGCCTTAAGTGTTTATGCTTATCTATGAAAGATTCTGCTATAATGCTATCCTTACTGAGCATCTAAGCTCACCCCTTTCAATGTTTTATTTTTCCCATGATTATAAAGAAGTAATTTATTAATGACCTGCAGGGATAGTATAAGGGGATATGAAGACAATATGTTGTTGTAGTTTATTTTACCTTATGATGTAATGTAAGACTTATGAATATATCTAGTGTTTCCAAGACTACTAAACTAATCGGTCTTTCGAGACTTGATCCTTTGTGATCATGCCAATGTTATGTAATAATGCACCGACTCTGGGTATCTAGGGTCGGGGCATGACATAAACCATAGAAAAAAACATTATATTATATTTATTATATTGTTTTTCATATAATAATGTAATTTATATAGTGGTGGGGTAGAGAAAAGAAATAAATGAAAGGAGCTAGAGCGAGGGTGCAACCTCTTAATCGGTTAACTCCTTTTGGTTTGTTCCGAAAGGAATCAATGGATTTTTTTCTGAAAAGATGTATACTTCAAAGAGTAATTTAGGAATTTTGGGAAGTGTATTTTTTATATCTTGTCAAAACCGAATTGGTTTGAGAAGTTTAATGAAAAGGGATAAGTGGTGGCCCTTTATAGGGACGGGAAACGACACACATGAATTTTTTTAAAATCAGTTATGTGTACCAACGTTTTTACCTAATAAAATTCATACCAAACAAAAATAAATAAATACTTTAAGGGTTATGGACTAATAACTGCCATATTATAGGTCATTTGGGGTCTTAAATTTAAGGTTTAGTACTTTATTAACCAAATATTTCTACTAACCATTGTAATTAATTTTAATTTCTTTCACTAATATTCTTTATAAAATTATATGTTGAAATAAAAATAAATTATAAATTATTATGATTCAAAATATTAAATCCATTTTTCAAAATTCTAATAATATATGAGTAAGTATATAATTTAAAATCAATCCTTCTCACAAGATGACACTATGAGTTTTTAAAGTAAAAACGTCTAAAAGGATTCTACGTTTTTATACCAAAATTCCAATTGAACATTTTCCAATAAACTCCAATAGATTAATTGATAAAAATATAATCTAATTAAACTTTTAAACTGAATTAAAATATAATTTAACATTATAAATAAATGAAATGAAATGATTGTATTGAATTGAATTAAAATATAGTATTTTTCATTATTCATCCACAAATGAATTTCTAATAATTATTCCAAAACTTCATCCAATGATTATTTTTAAATTTTAAATTAAAAATTGAATATTATTTAATCTAATTGAATTTATAAATGTGAATAAAATTAATTTATTTATTTTTCAATGAATGACATTAAAATCAGTTCATTTTAGACAATAGATTTTTAAACATACAAGGACTTTACCAAAAATTATATAATTCGCTATAAATACGTTTTACTTATATAAAACCATTGTAATTTTTTTTAAAGTATTTACTTCTATTCATATTACTGTGTATAATGGAAAGGTTATAATTATTATTTTTAAATAATTATAACAATAAAATGATGTTTGGTAGAAACTCAGTGTTGTGTGTACTATACGCCAAGTTGGTGTTCGATGTATCATAAATGAAGATAGTGTTCCATGTAATGTATGCCAATTCGGTGCCATGTGATAGAAATGTTTGACTTAGGGATTTAATATAAAAAACTATTTTATGTGTTTTGTGAAATGAAAAACATCGAAATAATAAATTAATTTGAAAAAATATATTTCAAAAAAATCATAAGGTGTTACAATATAACCCTCTAAAAATAAAATTTCCCACAAAATTATTCTATTGTTTTCAAGTTATTAATACATGAATGTTTTCTTTATAGAAATACACAACATAAAAAAGAATACTAATACTTCCTTGAAAAGGGGAATGTTACAACCATAATGGTTTCCCAATGTAACATATGACTAGGTTTCCACATATGATAACATAGGGTGGGAGTGATGATTGGACAAGTAATAGAAATATGACTATCATGTTCTAGGAGGATAGTGTTATAGAACATGGTTATGGTAAATTTACCAATCACGATGGCATAAATATGTGATGATCTAAGGGACTATTTGATTCATTATAAATTAAAGAATATGGATAAACTTTTAAGTTTCATGATTAATTACCTATAGTTGAATAATTTTCATTAGAATTTATACTTACTTGAATATATTCCCTTTTATATGACCAATCTCACCCTTTGGTTGGTCGTTGATAGATTTCCACATCATCTATAACCCTAATAAATTAATGAGAAATTGTTTTTCATTCATGAAGTACTAACATATCTTGAGATCCATGATAAGTCATCCCATTTATCTTCAGCTTCTATCAACAAAAATAAGCTATCCAATATGCATGAGCCCTCATATTGTTATATAATAAATTAATGTCCAAAATATTATTTGAATTTTTAATTAAACAATCCATTAATGATTAACCTTGTAATGATTACAAAATATAATTCACCCTTTCTTCCTTAAATATTATCTTACCTTATATAAAAAATATTTATTGGATACATGGGTTCCTTTTTGCAGCAAAAGAACATTAAATGTGATTTTATATTCCAAAAATCCATATAAAGGGATTTAATCCCATTAAACCTCACTAAATGATGAACAAACATATTATCATAGGGATTATTCATACAAAATCAAACATCAACATCCCAACTATACGGGGGAGGATAAGTTTTTCCCTTAATTTTTATTATTCACTTAATCCATTGTGATTTAATATCATTTACCTTTGTCCTTTATCCTAGTATTTTATTGTGTATTATCATCCATAATATCCCTTAGATTGGGGAATTAATTCCCATAATTCCCAAACTCTATTTACATGAAACAATGCATTTTTATTGGTTCAATATATTTATATATCTCTCCACTAATTTCCTTAATTTTTCATCTTCTCATCACTTTTAAATTATTTTTCTCGGTTTCTAGATTTCCCACAAAGGAAACACAAAATTTTTCTTTTTAAGAAATATCCTATGTTCTCTTTCCCTTAGTTTTGGAATGTAGTATTTTTAATAATTTTCTTCTCTCCATGGGTTTTAGATTCCTCATGTAACACCATATTCCTCTTACTATTTAAACCATAATATTTACACATAACTCCAACATAAATTTCATCTTTAGTTTCACAACAAAAAATATCCTCATTTCTTCTAATGTCTGTTATGGTAAAATCCCTTCTAATACATGACTTTAAGATACTAAAGAACCTATAAACATTACTTTTAGGTTGGATTATAATATTAGAAGTGAACAAAAAAATTGTTATGAAATTAGCCTCGTAAGTGCTCAATGATTCATCATCCTTTTTCATCAACTCAAGGAACATATTTTCAAAATTCTTAAAAAGAACAAGAGTAAAGTTATTATCTAACAATAAGTTCTTAAACTCATCTCAAACCATGGATTAAATTTCATCTTGATTCCTTGTATTCTTGATTAGAGTCAACCGATGGTATAATTATCCTTATAATTGATAAATAGTCATAATGACTTAATTAATATATGAGCACTAGAGAATGGAAAATATATTTTCAGTGCTACTGATATAGTATTCAGAAACAAGTGCATTAGGAGACCTGCTAAATGAAGGTGGACACTACCTCATGAAGGAATCAAAAGAACAATGTTCCCTCCTTTTATCTCATAGAATATCATCATGATTTGTGACTTTCGAAAGCTATGAGAGTATAATAATGAGGTTTTTTATTTTATCTCCCATGGAATTTGGATACTCTGGAGAAACAATCATTCAATTTTTCATCGCAATCACCAGTAATACAGTTCATTCAAGTTACATTGAATCACTAAAACTAAAATCATAGATTAAGAAACAGTGATCATAACAAAAAACTCATAATCTAGAAAATTCACTTATAGGATGTATAAATTGTAAAAAATTCTCTAATCTATGAAACATTAGGTTAATCCTAGATTATTTATTAAAAAAATTTATTTGAATCCTTCATGATGGTTCATGAAAAGTTTGTGAATTCTCAAAGCATATCCCCTAAGAGTGTCTAACCCGCTGTGCAACAAGGCCCATTATTGTGTACTAGATTACCCTAAGTTAGGCTCAGAACATCTTGTAGAAGTTATTACCCATTGATACATCTATTACAGAGCCACATACACTTGTAGTATCTTGACATGAATGTATTTCATGGAACCAATCACTATATCCTTTAAAAAAATTCAATGAATTTTTTTTCCTAAATGCAACGAAATCCGTATACTTATCCATAGAGACATCCCTAGAAATTACCATAGAAATATACCTTGGGATATCACTAATTTTTTCTCATCCTAGTTTACAAATTTTTTCTAAAACATTAAATTGATAAAAACTATATCCATCAAGGATTTTGAAAGATGGATATTACATTATTTTAAGTGAATGTTCAATAAATTATATAAATACATTGTTGAGAACCGTAATAGTTTAGTGTCTTGGTAAACATGGTATCAAAATCCTTTATCCTGGTGAAAGATCTTCAAAAACTATAGTAAATATCACCACATTTAGTACTTATACCTAAATAAATTATTCATAAACTAGGGAAAGGAAACATAAGAAAATGGTGAGATCACATGCTCAATAAGGGTAAATAAAAGAAATGCATAAGCATAACATGAAAAAGAGAATTGAACTTGAGAATAACAATTTAAAATCATACCCAACATATTGAAGATCATAATAAATTTTGTTAATTCATAATACATAGATCATAATAAAATTAATATAATATTTCATGAGAGTATAAAATAGGAGGAAGATATGAAATATTTGGCATAAATTTTTTTTATAATGTTTTGAATGTGTATAAGTAGAAACATGTTCAATAATTATGTTACGGACATGAAATGATGCCCATGAATCAACTTATGAACATAAAACAAGGTCCATACATATCATTGTGAATGTGTAATAAGGTTCAAAAATTACCTTATATAATTGAATCTTGGTCCATACATAACATTGTGAACATGTAATCAGGATCATGCATAAACGTATATACATGAAACCATGTCCATGCATGATATTGTGATCATGTAACTTGTTTCACACATAAAATTGTGAACACGTAATCCTGCTCATGAATTAAATTTTAGAAATTCATACAGATCCATGCATAACATTGTGTACATGTAATCATGTTCACACTTAACATTATGAACTTGAATCATGGTTCACGCATAACCCATACACTTATTAGTCTTACCTCATTACCCAATTCATTGGAGGGAGATATAAGTCCCACCCATCTCATCATAATATCATTCATATATGTGCCACACAATAAATCATTCATAATATCTAGACAATAAAAATACATAGGGTTTATAAAAATAAAATCATATCCCATGAATGAAATGTGTATCATTAATATTTCATTAAATCATATACTTTGAAAATATATAGGTTTTTTAATCACTTCATGAATGAAAAAAATATGAAAATAAGTTGGTTTCAAAAGAGTATAACTCGTTGAAGAGAAATGGGATATATAAACATCAGGAAATCGAACCGTAACCCATTCATAGAAATAATATGAATTGAAAATGTATATCATTTCCTTTAATTTCAAGATTAACATAAAATTATTCCATATTAGATAGAAAATTATATTAAAAAGTCTTTTGAAAACATTTCCTAATGAAAATATTCATTATTCTTTGAAAAAAAATCTTTTTTTCAATCATAAAACCTTGTTGAAAACCATTTCCTTAAAAATAAACTTGAAAAAATTTTAATAAATCATTTAAATTATTATTAAACCTTTTTTTAAAAACATATAAAGAATAATTGAAAACAATGAAAACATTTCTTAATCATAAAACATAAATGAAATAAAATTATTTGAAATATATTTGAAATATTTTATAGGAATCCTTAAAAAAAGAGAATCATTTTAAAATAATTTTTTCATGTAATTTTATTTAAGAAAAATTTGTAATTATTTTTAAACATTTTTGAAAACATGGTTTTTAAGATAAAATAGATTTATAATGGAAGAGTGAAATACGATAAAATTTTCTTTAAATAATTTAATTAATTAACTTAAGTACCAAATGGTGTACAAATTGCACAAATAAATGGACATATATTGAATAAATAAAGTAGAAGGAAACTCTTTAGTGTTCTTGCAATATTTATCATAACATTTTCTCAAATAACCATAATCATTAACAATCTTGAAAAGCAATGAGATTGTTTCAAAAAACAAATATTACATGGTAACATGGGATCATACTCTCCGTGTATGAAAATAAAATTACATGGAGATTAAAATATCATGAAAAAAAAGTATATTAATGATATAACATTTAAAAAGGAAGTATATACACCTCAAAAAAAATTAGGTGCATAACCAAACATTTGTATTAAAGATGGAGAATTGAGACAAAATTATTTTACCAATTTGGTAAATTTTGAAACATAAACACCATATAATAGAGAGCATAGAATGGATATCTAAATTAAAATAAATTTAATATTAACAATTTTATAATATATCCCTGGAAATTATACACACCAAACAAAAGGAATGGGTGGTGATAAATCATGTATCTCACAAAAATAAAGAGTGGGGTGAAATTCCCTTACCTTCTGTCTTGACTCCCTCCATCCTCATTCAAGATTCCTGTATAATAAAAGAATGTTTATAATCCATATTTTAGAGAAGAATATTCTTTTATCTGATTCCGTATATGGATATATTCAGACCCTATATTACCCACTTGTTAACAATCCTATGTTATGGATTTAGTTCATGTAATATTTTCTATGTTCTTCGCATGCATATTAATTTATTGTATATTTGTTGATTATACTTATATAATTATTTACAGAATATAAACCATGAAAGATATATAATTTATATAAATTATATGTGTATATTAATATTTTATATAACATATAATTATGAATTATAATACACCATTGATGAAGATGGTAAGTCGTATGTACGCATGACAATTGTTTCTATTTTAATTGTCATGTTGAAAGAATGAAAGAAAATGACATATATGTACCTATATATGTATATATTTCACTATTAAAGTATATATATTATATAATATATACCATATAAGTTCACTAAACTCATACTTAAAAAATTCTATGTACTATGTTAACGAATCACATCAATTTGAGGGGGCGGTAGTCCACATTTCTCAAACGAAATTATCGCATTTACACCGAATTGAATGTAAAAAATAGAATGCCTTCTAAAAGGAATACAGTTGATTAAATTCATAATAAATATAATATATTAAAAATATTAATATATTTTCCATTATAATCTCAACTATGATATTTGGTTAAGGAAAAATAAACAATCATCGTTTTGTGAGGTGGTAGTTCCCTAAACACATAAATAGTATGTTCATTACCCATTAGATGGATTTTACTGTAAGTGTAGGTCAAACCCTTAGAATAAAAACAACATAGTATCTTTAATATACTATTATTTTTATAAATCAATGTAATAAAGAGAGTGTATTGGGTGGATAAATGAGGTAGAAGAAAATATTTTGAGAGAAGGCATTACATCTTAATCGGGAAACTCATTTTAGCTTGCACAAAAAGGATTAATAGGATTACATTATTCCAAAAGGGATGATTAAAAGACTAATGGGGATATTTTTGGAAGTTTATTTTATATATATTATGTATATATAACTTTTTTGAGAGGTTTAAAGAAGAGGCCTAGTTGGTTTCCTTTTATAAGAAAGGGAAGGGACACATTTGGCATGTTTCAAAACAAGTTAGGTGTACCAATATTTTTACCTAGAAAGATATAAAAATAAAAAAAAATAGAAGAATAAAATTTTTTTGACTGAATAACTTCTAGAAAAAGGGAGTTGGATAATGGTCTTTTCCATTTTGGGATTTAAATTTATGGGTTTGTACTTTATTTTCCGAATTTTTCTCTTAACTAGTGAAATTATTTTTAATCACTTCCAGAAATATTTTTGGTAAAAAAATAATATAACCTTTTATAAATTATAAATTATTATGATTGAAAATATTGAATACATATTTATAAATTATAATAACATAATTTCTGAAAATTAATATTAAAATATTTTTGCTGACGGGATGACACTATGAGTTTTTAATGTATAATCATCCAGAATTTTTCTAAGTTTGTATACCTGATTTCAAAGTTAAATTAGTTCCAATATATTACATTGGATTAATTTATAAAAAATATCTAATTCAAATTTGAAACTCAATTAAAATATAATTTTACCTTATAAATAAATTACAAGAAAATGGATTTTTGTATTAAAATCACTTATTTTACACTATTCGTCTAGAAATGAGGTTTATCTAAAAAAACCAAAAAATTCACCCTAAGATAATTTATACATTCTAAATTTAAAATTGAACATTATTTTATCAAAAAATAAATTTCTAAATTTTTCTAAAAATTATTTTTATTATTTTTCACAGAAGGACATTAAAATCAGTTCATTTTAGAAGATAATATTTTTAAACATATAAGGACTTCACCAAAAATTATATCCTTCATTATAAGAATGTTTTATTTTTATAAAACCATTATAAAAAATATTTTAAAAATATTTATGAATATTCATATTACTACATTAAATGACTAGGTTATAATTATCTCATTTAAGTAATTAAAAAAGTTAAATGATGATTCATGGAAATGTAGTTTTGGGTGTAATATATGCTAAGTCGGTGTTCAGTGTAACATATTCCATGTTGATGTTATATATAATTTGTTCCAAGTCAGTGTTGTGTGAAAGGAATTTATAAATTAGTTATTTAATATTAATTTTTTTTTAATTTTTTATGAATTGATAAATATCAACAGATTAAATTAATTGAAAAAATATATTTCCCAAAATGTCAACGTGTTACACCATTATTTAAATTCTCTCATATATATACATATAAAAAATAAAATATAATAATATAATAAATATCTTCATAGATGGAATAGGTAATGGGATAAAAATAATTAATTTATTAAAAATTATCCACCATTGATTCACCCTTAGTATTGAGAATATAACAAAGTTGTCATTTAACATATTATTAAATTTATATGAAATGAAAATTTCCTATAACAAAAGGAGTAATATTCGAACCCAAGAACCTTTTATGATCACATTTATTTTATTTTATTAGTGGATTAACTATCCAAAATACTATCACCCATATGGTCTCAATGTTTACTTGGGGTCTATTTTCATTATCTTTAAAATTTAGGTACACCTTAACATGATACTGTATGGTATCATCTTTCAAGTAGCCTGAATATTTTTTGAATCAATATAAAGAGTAAAATTTTAGTAGGAATCTTATAAACCATTATAGAAAATATAAAATGTTGAAACACCTCTCCATCATCCTAATATGACTCCCAATCTTGACCACCCTTCACATATATAATGGGTTTTTGTTTTCCCTCGTTGAACCTAAATCAGACCATAAAAGGCTTTGAGGATGAAGTAGACACTACTAAGGCATATCATACTGAAAGTGGATTTAAATTATTATATATATTCATCTCGAATTAATAAAAAGTTTTAGGAAAAATTATTTTATTCAATATTATTCCCCTCTCTATTTCAAAAAGTTCATTGACACTTCCATCCATTGGGCCTTCATAGAGAATATTTTATGTGATGAAACTCATTTTCACCAAGATAATGCACCACATTAGGTTTAAAACAACTATAATGGATCCAATTAATTGGATTATATAGTTATATAAAAAAATTCAATATAAATACATAGGAATGGTATGTTGGGAAACACATTTTAATTATCTTATACTGAACATAAGATTTATAATGATCAAAAATGAAACAATATTCAATAACCTAATTGAAATTATATGAATACATCTACATATAGTCAATCCATCTTCATATAACCATTGAATAATGTACAATATTCTTGGTAATGTAAAGTGAATCATAATTAAGTCTCCCATTTTCAATTATTTGAAACTTGACATGATGATTCAGGGTACTATAAGTTATAGGGTAACAACCAAAAATCAAGAAATTAGTTCAAGTAAAAACTCTAAATGGTTTAGGGGTTAGTGTAAATAATCCTACATAATATTTGAAGGAAATATTTTTTATCTATATAAATTACACTAATTTTATATTACTTGACATGGGAAGTCTCCTCTTCCTTTCAGTAAAGTAGACATGCCTTCTAGATAACTCAATATCCTTTAATGAGAAAGAAGATTCATTTTATATTCATACTCAACAATATATGGAAATAGGTTTCAACCAACATAATCAATGGATAATAACCATAAATTGATTCATATCTACAAGAAATAATGCTTGATTGACACTTAGTAATACAAACCAAGTAATTTTTTATGTGATAATTTAGTATCATTAAAAGTAAAGCAGTGACCTTGACCTCCATAATTTTTAATACAAACTCAATGGATATAAATTCATATTCATTCATCCTTGATAAACATTAATACATGAAACATGTGATAAAATAGTATAACAATAAGTGGTTGAGTAGGATGATCATATCTCAACACATTTATACCTAGATAAGTATAATATTGCAAAAAAACCTCTATACTTTGAAAAAGGTGTTTTTGTTAATTTAGATAAGTCAAGGAACTTAAATAAAGGAACTAAATAAGGCTTATATTCCAAACTGTTCTATTTATCTATGACTCTTTAATACAAGGTAAATATATCAAATTACCCTATTAAAAAATAATATATTTATATTGAATTACATGGAGAATCAAGTATTGAATCCTCAAAAGGTAATCCATCACATGATCCTACAAACTAATCACTATAGTTAAAAATGGGGTGTGAGAGTGATAATCCATCTTATAAAACCATAGTGAAATTTATGGCAAACATATTAATCAAAACCCACATTATGTTAGATTACCAATTCCTTATGTGATTTTTCAAATGTGTGTTCCTTATTTTTGGGATAAATATAACAAAATCTCATTCGACGGTATCATGTGATACCATTTAAGCACTTTGGTATTAATGCCCCTTATAAAAGGAGAACCACATATCCTCTATGCAAACATCATAGATCAATGTATCAATAATATTCTAATTAATAATAATAATAATAAGGACAAAAATTTATATTATCTCAAACAAATGATTTTGGACCCTGAAGTCCCATATAACCCCATATAGAAGATGTATCTCACCTTGATATTTATGATACAAGAAGTTTGTAACTATATAAAACATCTTATGGTTTATCTAATCACCAAAATTAACTTATTTTTTTACATCCTCAATCAACCAATGGATACTAAATTGTTAGTGGGATGATTTGTGATCATTTTAAAGATAAACATTAATTTTTCCAATAAAATTATATAAAATGAAAAGTAATAAGATGATTTCTAGTAGAATATCTATCTCTATTAGCATTAAAGATAAATATATAATTTTTGGATAATGATTTCTTTGTTCTTCCTCTCAATCTTGGGAAATGCACATTGATGGTCCATCTAAAATTATAACAAATATGGGGTTGAGAATTCCATGTTAAAAATTATTAGCTATAGATTTATCATCATATCTCTAATAAAGGAATGGTTTCAATATTTTTTCATTATTTTTTAGGGCTTCATAGAAATGAGGTAGAATAATGGGCTCTCGTTAAAGGCTGAGAGTTATCCTTACAAATCTCAATCACCTACCTAAATTTAGAAGATGACTCAAAGTTATTAATCCATAATGTAAATATGGAAACACAATATTAGAAAGTATAAATTCATACACCTACTTGACTATACATGAAATGTTTTAGTAAAATTTCCCATTGAGAAGGTTCTATTATTGTACCATTGATACTAAACACTTAAGAGGATTAAAATGAAAAACTAGAATCAAACTCCACTATACTAGACCATAAATAAATGGTTATTCAAGTGTCACATGAAAGAGTAAATCCCCCTTACACTATAAATTATGTTTTTAAAAAATATGATATTAATATAACCATGTAGTAAGAAACTTTCCTTTAGAATTTCTTTATAAAAGTACTAATTGAATTTATCTATTAGTAGATTATCTCTAAAATGGGACTCCAGTATAGTAACTTTTTAGAAGGGAACATATATATATGAGAAGAATTATTTTCCCTTTTTGATGACACATGTTCTAAGGAAACTACATATATATACGGATTTGAATGAGGTTTTTAAAATAAGGTATAAAAGGAGTATAATATTTCAATGTAGTGGCATAGGTCCATGTTAAAACATGTGTTGACAATAAAACAAGGGATAAAAACTCTAAGAATATTACAATACTTGGGAACCTTATTTTCTCAATGGTATATATTACATGAGATTTATAAAGAAATTCCATATGTTATGGATTTATAAAATATTCATAAACCAACCCCCAGAGTTTCTTCATGATATAATGTATGGCTATCCATTTTTCTTGTGGGTTATTAAGTTCATTGGTCCACACCCATTGATGACAATTGTACGTTTTAAATTTATCATCACTAAATGACCAGACCCACATGAACCCATATAGGCTAGTAGTAGGTTGATCATTTCACTCTATGACTCTGTCTAATGGGGAAGTGGTCAGTTAATAGAACCAATAATTAATAATATACACAAGTTTGGCCTTATCCTATAAAAGAAATATTCAACCCCATGTCTATGAAACAAATATACCAATAATAACCATATATATAAAAATCTATAATGTAACATGTATGTGGTAGATGTTGACCATCCTAATAATATAACAATATAAAATTCAGTAAGCCATGTACAAATAAAATTCCCAATATCCAATAATAGAGACCAATTATAAATAACATAAAAAATAGAAGTCTATGACACACCAATTTCATCTTGTGAAATATCAACAAAAAACACAATTGATATCTACTTGAATCCAAATCCACTTTTACCTTATCCAATAGAAATTACTTTATCCTATATGTAATCTATATATACTCATCATGTGTATGCATGATATCATTAGAGGTATGGGTACATATATACATAATAGGATGCAAAAAAATGGAAATATGAGACAAAATGTTAACTCAAATAGTAGGGAGAACTAGATATGCCTTACGGGAACAAGTCAACAAAGGTAAGGAAAAATCACAATATTTTAAAAACAAATAAGAAAAACATAATTGAAAGAATTTGGTTTACCTTGAAATGTCATCAAAATAAATCACATGATTTTTAATACACATATATTATATTTCTTAGTAACTATTGTTTGGAACCACAGTTCTACTAGGAGAATGGATATCATCGAGGGACTACCTGATACCTATGGATGATTGTGCCATGAAAAACATGAAAGAAATAAATCTATAGATAGAGTTCCATATGTTGAAAAATGATGTATTACAAATTTCATTTCTCATATGGGGGTACTTTTCCTATTATTTGAATTCCTCTAGGGAGCACATGAACCAAATGTATAGATGATTGTTACCAAAAAAATAGGAAAGTAACTAAAGTCTATGAAAACTCTATATTCCTCTCTCAAACCATATAATTATCTTTATATTTATATGATCCTTTGAATTTAAAAGATGAAATAAACATTTGTTTTGATATAAAATAGGATCATATCAACACACACTATATGGGATATCTCTTAGAATAAACTACTTATTTATCTGATTCTGGCACCTGATTGAGTATACATAATAAAAACTAATGTAATAATAGTAAATGAAATGTATTACTATGTATACAATATGAGATACCCATATAATACTTGGAAATCATCTAAAATAAATTATTTATTCATGTCTCTATTATAAATAGTGTGAACCATGGTCCACAGGGCATTCCATTCTACATGGCCATCTATGCATATAATTGGGGACACTTTAGGCCTCATAGTTTAAATAAATTTATATGTGATACTAAATCACACAGTTGTGATACTAAATCATACACCATGTGGAATTTTTGAAACCGTGGAAAACATTTATTTTCAAGGATAATGAGATATAGAGTGTGACTTTGATAACTATATTGCATGTAATTTATAAATTTAGATCCAATACAGCTTTTTATCTACGATTCATGTAGTTATTAACATTAACTCCTCCACATATCATTACACCTACATTAATAATTGAAATCAACACCTCTGAGTTTTCATCATCACCACACTGAAGTTCTATCACTATCTCTTATCATCACTATTAGCATGAAAGTAAATCTACTGACAAGATGTAATTTTATATAAAATATTATTCTTGGACTTTTCTTGAATCCATGTCATATCATTGCTGCTGCATGTGAACATATCATTCCATCGACCCTTTAGCATTGGGATAATTTAAAATTTTATATAATTAATATAATGGATAAAGAAACATAATATATAGAAGTTTGATGTGTGGGAAATTATTTCACTAAAATCTTGTTCTCATTAGAGCTCTATGAAGGTTAAAGGTGACAAAATTTGATATGATGAAAAATGATTAAAAATGGGCTTTTGCCAAGGGTGGTTTGAAATGAAAATGATAAATTCTAACAGAGTTTTTAGATATTTTTTTAATAAAAACCATAATGAATTAACATATTCTTCTTCCCAATAGTCAAATTAATCCACTCTTAATATTAAATATTAATTATATATTCCATGTTGATGAATTATATTCCAGAAAATGAAACAAAATAATCCTTTAATTGTATCATTGAATTTAAACATAAAATTATTATGATTAATAATACTTACTATTCTATGTGATATTAGTTTGATTAGACATGAAAAAATGGTTTAATTTTAGAAAGAATAATGAAAAGAAAACCAATGAATTTTTTAACCTCTTGGAGGATACACTGAGGCTTCAAGGATGCAAAATTGATCCACAATCAACATTAATTTTACCATGAAGTACAATACAATGAATTATGAAGAAAAATTTGAGATATTCTTTAAGATTTTTTTTCACTTTTCGGTGGATATTTCCAACAAAAATATAAAAAGTAAACATTTATATAAATGGATAGATCTAGTGTTGTAATATTCTCAATTTTACATTGTTCATAAAACCCTCTTTTTGATTTAAATTGAAACTATTTTTATTCTAAAATATTTTATTTTCAATAACATAAACTCTTACTTATTTTTTATGGTGTTTTATAAATTTAAAATGTTTTTAAGAAACATGAATAGGGGTAAATCCTTTTTTCAAAAGGATGCGTAAGGGTAGATGTAACACCCCGAGCTTCTATGATACAATTCTCATTCAATAATGTAATAGCTTGCATTGTACACAACTTCGAGTTCTAACACACCGCAACTAATCAAAGTAGCTGTTATGAATAGTAATGCCAACTTTTTGAAATTATATAAATTTTATATTTCAAAATGGACTTCATTTTTGTATTCAGAATATCGAAATTATCCTAAGTTGATTTTTTTTAATTTTCTGAGAACTTTCAATTTTTTATGAATAGTGAAAAATACTTAAAACAACTTTTTTAATCAAAATAACTTATAGTGATAAATGATAATATTTAGTGGTTTTAAAGTATAATTATAATATATTTTTACCATTTTATCCAATGGTGGTCATTATAATTAATTTAACATTGAAATTGGACATAAACAATTGTCAATCTTTTGATATAAATTGTTTCTTAAAAACACGCTATTTGTTGTGAAAGTGGGAATTAATTATAAAATTAATTAATGCAACTTATATGTTTGGAATTTTGTAAAATAGACATTATTTTTGAATTTGGAATATCAATTATATCTTGGGGTGAAATTTTGGCATTGTTCTGAAAAACTTCAATTTTTGATGAATAGTGAAACCACTAAGTGGTAGTTAAATAACTGATTTTTCATTTAAATGAAATATTACCACTTCTGTGTTTTGATTTTCAAAAATCCGACATACATGGTTTTCATTGAGAAGTTAAATGTGGTTCAATGAGATTAAAATAATTTTTGGTGAATAGTAACTTTTAAGTTCTTAATCGCGATTAGAGGTAATTATTGTACTTTAAGGTAAAAATAATGTTTTAATAATATGAGATGAGCTTAACACATGTCCTACCCTCATTGGATGTGTCATTTCCGACCACGAAAATCCATGGGTCAACTTGGGGACCCCATGGAGCCACTTTAGTTGGAAAATGACATAAATACCTTTTATTTAATGTTAAAGTAAAAAATGACACAAACATGAAATGTTTTACTAAAACAATTTTTACATTGGGTTATACAAGTCATATTTTTGACTATAAATAGTCATTGGAAATCTAAAAATATTTCCTACATCATAGTATTTTTTTATAATTTTTAGACATTAAATAGATTAAATTATTTATGACATCATTATGATGCAGCGATGACCTCATTATTTAACGATTTTAATAAAATGAAAAGATAATGTAAAATCCAAGGCATAAACTTGTCCAAAGACTATTGTATGGGTATATTTAGAACCCTTATCTCCTTATCCACGAATTATATAAGTGTGGGACCTTTAGAATCCGAAAAGCATTGTATAATAATGTAAAATTTCCTTACTTTCCAAGAGTGCCCCTCCTCTCCTCTTATAAAAGGCCCCCACCTCTACCACCTCATTCACACTTTCAAACCATTTGTCTTGGCCAAACTCTACCCAAATACTCTCCCAACTTTCCCCCCTTACTCCTAGAAGCCTCACTTTGGGCAGAACACTTCCCAAGGAAGCCTTTGGCTCAAATCAAAAATAGTTACCCGATTTTGAGGTAATGTCTTCTCTAATGTTATTTTGTTTTATTTTTCTTCTCCAACCCCATAAAATCTTTTTATTCATTTCTTTTGTAACAACACCAGTATACTCAATATACTAGGATGTTGTTATAAGAAGTATTCGAGCTACACTTACACACACCTACATATAATGGTTAAAAAACATACGGTTTCTGTGGATGGCGAATTTCTACCTCACGAAACGATGATTGTTCAACACTCATATAACACCTTCAAAGGTGGCCATTAATATGTCACTATATTTATATATGATATATAATATGTTTATGATTTCCTTATGCTTCTATATTTCTCATTTATGGAACACTTTATGATTTCCATTATGGGTAAACGTGATAATTTCATTTTAGGAAGTGTGCACTACTGCCCCCTCAAAGTGATGTGAATCGTTAATACCATATGTGGGATGTATAAAGGATGGATTAAATGATATTATATATGATATTATACTGGAACTATATTATACCTTTATATAATTATGATTTCATTCCATTAAATACGAAATATAAATGAAAGTAGCGTTCATGTGTACGTACGGCTTACTTTCTCCATGAATGGTGCATTTCATTTCTTACCTCTAAATGTCACGTAATATTATGAATGAATGTATATACTGGATATATATGATATATATGACATCTAAATCATGAATATAATTCTGGAGATAATGGATATTCTACCACATAAACAACTTGTAATTATAAGATGTTTATTATTGACTCAAGTACCAAAGATCGACAAAATGACCGTTATTAACGTAAATAATTACATAATGTTCATAACATTGTAATAAGTGATATAAAAAGGATAATGAAAGTGAAAATGGTTCTTAATAAAGTAGATATTAACTCTAGTTTATTATTCAGGAGGTTAAATAACGGTTGAATCAAGTCGGACACAAGGTAAGGGAACTTCTTAACCCAATTTCCATTCTTTGGGTTAATCTCCTACTTTCAAATTATGTCATGATATTATTATGTGCTATTTTGTATTTTTACTTTATTTATATGTACCTGTAGTGAGTACACATAATAGATCTATTTTATTTTAAAAATGATCTTTTTAAGGACTTCGTCTCAATCTCCTTTCATTGAGGCATACTTGGTTTTATACACAACTTTCTTTTATACGGTGTATAAACCCCTTTGACATTTACGTTTGTTCAAAAGGAATCTTTTTATACGAAGCATTTACTAAACGACAAAAGGGAATGTTTTTGTCGTACGTATGCGGCGACAACAACTTCTCTGCCGCCGTGACCATTATTTGAGTTTCGGCTTCCTTTACAAGCCATACTTTTTTTAAAAAAAAGAAAAATAAATACCATGTTTTACCTTTGTTTTATTTTGGTATTGAAAATGGTTTTGAAAGTGTATTTATTATATCAATGTGTTGTATTGATATCTTGTGATTGAAATGTGGAAATTTTATGTTTTCTTTATGTGATATGATTATGTTATGGTTTATGAAATGTTTAAACCTATTCATATGAGGAATGCATTGGACTTAATAAGTTACGGGTGGAGCCCGCTATAGCTCCTCGATGCATCGGTAGGTCTCATGAGACAAACTAGTGTCTTGGCACGAGGCCTTGACAAAATCTTATTTGTGGTCTTGGCATGATGCCTTGGCTACGCGGTTATGATAGTCTGGAATTATGCATTCCATCATTATGAAAGTGGTTATTGATATTGCATGTGATTATTCGACCAGTAGAATATCCATGTGAATAAGTAAATGGCATTATCTCATTTTACTTTTGCCATATTATGTTGAAGTTCATGTTTAAAAGGCATTTGTTTTTGTTATACATTGCCTTAAATGTTAATGTTTATTTATGAAAGCTTCTGCAATATTGTTATCCTTAATGAGCATCTGAGCTCACCCCTTTCAATGTTTTAGTATTTTCCAGGATGTGAAGAAGTATACAATGAATGACCTACAGGGATATTATAAGGGGATATGAAGAGAAGATGTAGTAGTTTTGTTTTACTTTATGATGTAATGTAAGACTTATTAATGTATCTAGTGTTTCCAAGGCTACTAAACTAATCGGTCTTTCGAGACTTGATCTTTTGTGATCATGTCAATGTTACGAAGTAATGCACCGACTCTGGGTAGCTGGGGTCGGGGCGTTACAGTAGAACCCTTTTTTATATAACTTTGATAAGGGTAAATGGATTCTATGTATAGGTAAGAGGGATTTATTGTATGCAGAAGAAGGGTAAAAATCCATGTATAATGATAAATAGGGAACTGTGTAAGGGTACCCACATTTTTTAAGAGTTGCGTAAGGTAAACTTAGGTGTTGATTAAGGGATGTCCCGTGTTGCATAAGGGTAACTTTACTTTCGTAAAGACTATTTAAGGATACTTTATAACTATGTAGGTATGTTATGGAGTTTATCTATTTTATAAGGGTAAACTTTATACCCTTATGATACACCAAGGAGTTGTGTAAGGGTAAAACCATGTTACCCTTAAGCATTTCCCTATTATGGGTGTTTATTTTTAAAAATCATATTTCATCTCTTTCCTCCCCATCATGAAGTAACTTGTTTTCAAAATTGAAAAATCCAAAATTCACAGGAATTAACACACTAAACTCATTTATTATTAAAAAAATTTATTGGATGAATGTTAATACTCCATATTCAAGATCCATTAAAAAATTGCTATTGAAACTTGGGGTTTCCATCACTGATAATCTGAATGTGGTTTTGTTATTTATAAAATATCTAAACCATAATGGAAATCATTTTTTATTATCTTCTTGAGTATTGTTAGACCAAATTTCTTCTATTTATAATTGTGGTATATATATTTTGTCAAAAAAAAATTCTTTATTATTTTATAGGTGTGATAGAAAACGCACCCTCTCTTATTTTTTGGGTTATATGTTTTCAAGATATATAATCTCAAGGAATATTTCCATAAAATCTTGATAACCAATTTGGGAAATATTCCTATTTAATATTTATATAAAAATGGAAATAATAATCCTAAAATGATAACAAACTAGGTTTTTTTAAAATATTAAAAAAATGATTCCTCTTTCATAATGTGTTATGAAAGAGATAGGGTTTATTATCTCATATGGAATTGCAATTTTCCACTATAAAATAAACTAGAATTATCAAGATGGATAATATATAATTATCATGAATATTATGTATTATCCAAGAGAGAGAATGGTATTAAAAAAATTTATTGTCTATTTATTTTTGAAATAGAATGATAAAATTGGTTCTCTTAATCCTTGAAGAAACTTGAATTTTTTTATTTTGAAAACTATGATAACAAGAACCAAGAAGAGGTTTTCTGGGATGTAGAGGTTTCTACACTTTCATAAGAACCTCACTGAGTGTTTTTTCATTAAAATTTTCCTTGATAACCAAGATTTAGGAAGTTCCTTTCCATTCGGGGCTCTCTAGTTCAATTGGTTCGAGTAAATAAATATTTTGTTATAATGGGTTTTGCTCTCTACTGTTGGGGATTACTTTTGAGTGTGTGTGTTTCACTATTTTTCTTATATGATCCATATTCCATGTTATTAGATAAAGTAGATTATTTACATTGTTTTTTTATTTATGGGATTTTTATGATGCTAATTCATTTCTTATGATGATAAACTATATTGTTTTTGTCATATTATTCCTAATTATTTATTATCATCTCTTAAGAGGTATAGTGTTTGGTATATGTTACAAGTGAAAATTGTTGTATGATTACCACTTATATGGGGACAATACATGAAGTATGTGGATGATTAGTGTGAATAATTATAAAATTTTTGTCATATGTTTCTTAATTCCTTGGGTATTTGGAGTAGCATTCCAAATTGATTCCTTTTGGATTCCTAGTAGTGTAAAAACATGATACCTTATGGATTTTGAGTATCATGTACACTAGATTCAATATGGATTTCAAGTAACATTCCCGCTAAATGAGTTTTGGATTACATGTTTAAAGATGACATCATTTTGGATATCTTATGATCATTTTACAATGACTCATAATTATCATTCTCACATGGATTTGAATCTAGTAACATTAGAGGTTGTGTTGGATTTATTAGGGAATAACTGCTCGGTATGAAAATTTTTGTTGTTATGATTTTATTTACATTAATTATAATCATGGAATACAATTCTTATAAATGTTCACATTTTTTAAGTATTCACTAGTGGTTTGTATATAGTTTTATTACATGCACCCTTCCCATGAGTCTCATTATAATTGTTGACTTCATTGATATTGATCTTAGTAAGGGAAATGGGCTCAAGAACAATGGAAGTTAAGATAAATATCAAGATGGTAGTGGTTATAGATGGAATATTGAGGACCCCTCTATTTTATTTTATTTTTATATACTAATTTTATATCTATAGTTTGGTTTTCAACTTCCGGAGCCCATTTAGTTCTTGTATGAAATGTATGCCATCAATTATTTTCCACATGATTATTTGATTTTTTATTGTATTATTTATTATTTATTTATATTCTTTGATATTATACCAAGTATATAGTATCACAATATATGGAATTATTACATTTCTTCCAGTCGGAAGCCTCTTCTGAATGGATAGGCATGCATGAGGTCACGTGACACTCTGATTCAGACTCGGTGGTTTGGGAAGGTGAATTAAAAAATGTTATTAGAGAGTATTTTTATACAATTATTTTTAGAATGAAATAGTATAAGGTATAAAGAAGATATGTTTTTTGGGGTTTTGGTTGGTTATTTTCCATGTTCCTAGAAATAACATGTGTAATAGACCCTAGGGTTATCATTAACTTGATTTTTGTTACTTTTTATTAAGATTCCAGGTACTTCATGAATCATTGTTAGGAATGTAGTTTCATAGGCCATATATATAAATGTTGATGTGATTTAGAATATTTTTCAAATTTATTCCATTTCTATTTTATATTACTTTAGTTATGTTTCTACCTTGAGTGATATATCTTTTTTTATTCCATGTTTTATTATATATACTTGTGGGCATTAATTTGTTGATCCTTAGAATGTATTTTTGTCTATATATATTAATGTGACCTAGATATAGTGATTGAGACATTGTATAGTTCTAGGAGGTTATACATTGGGTTGATGTAAGACTCATATGATATCGTTATGTGATCTGATATACCCGTTATGATCTCTCATAATAATAATATGTGTTTTCATCACTATAGAGATTTTGACATTGAGAATTTTTATGGGACCCCAAGATGAGGTAGACTAAGTTTATGTAAAACCACTCCAAGGGGAATTAGGGTTTATTAAACACAAACTTGTTTCCTAACATGTGATTTAGGATAAAGATCCCTTTCATGTGGGACCCTTTATGATTGTACTAATCTAAGATGAAACTATTCAGAAGAACAAGACCAATCTTGCTCAGGATTTCCAGATTGAACATCCTCTAGAATTATAGGGTACATGGGGTTGAAGTTTACAAAGGACTAGTTTTAAATTAACAAAATTACTTTTGTTTTAGTCCAAGCTCTTAAGGAGGTATGAGTGATTCTATAGGCCTTCAAGCATCAAGGACCTTCTAAGAGATGGTGGACTACCATGAGTCAATGTTATAGAGGATATGGTATTCACTGGGAGTCATTTAAAGAGATATTTCTCAAGAATTACAATCATGATGGAGTAAATCTAGATCCGCCACAAATCATTTTTTATATTTTCCAAAGATGGTTTAAGGAAAACAGGTAACCAGGCTTAAAACCACAAACCACAATCCGCAAATTCAAATTTCAAATTCAAACAAGAATACCATCATGAGTCTTGAAAACTGGGCCGTCTTGAGCAAGCTGCCACCTCGAGCCACGCACCATCAGCGCATCAGACAGCACCGCCGGCGAACAACCCCGACGCGCTGCCGCAGGCATTAACACCGAAGGATAGACACTCCTCGCTGGTGAGCATCACCGGTGACAGACTACCACCGCCCATGCCACGATATTCAACACGCCCACCAGAGAAACTCAGGGGAACCAAAAAATCTGGTACGAAGATGAGCTGCACCAATGTCCACAACCCCATTACCCATGGTCAAGAGCAGACCGCCGCGGAAGGCGCCGACGCGTACCATGAAGGATCCAGAGCGCTCCATAGAGTATGTCATAGACGGATCGGTCTTAAACCAGAAGATCCATCCAGAAGCGTCGTCGATCTCGCCGTAGCCGTAATCCATCGACCATCAGGAATAAAAACCATCCCCGACCAGAGGACACCGGGTACAGAACCATAAAACCAAATCTCACAAACAGCGAAACAAACCACAAAGCAAAAAACCCTAATCATAGGGAAACAAGAAACCGATGCAAGCAGCAGAAACCCGCAACCCAGATCCCGTCGCCGTTGTCCTTATCACCTCAAGAGTCGCCGCAAAACATCAGCCGCCCCCTCCGGAGCCTTGAGCTTCGAACTCTGACCAGCACCGCGCCTCCAGCGAAAACCCTATCCTGTGAGCAGACTTGGGCAAGAGACCTAGAGACGAGAGTGGGAGAGTCGGAGAAAACCTCAGAGCCACCGGATCCAGGGAGGGAGATGGTGAGGACCAAGGGAAGGAGGCGGCGATGAGGAGAGCCTTCGAGAGCCGCAGTGCCCCTTACGGTCCCATGGAGTAAATCTAGATCATTTCAAGGATTTCATACACTTACAAAAAAATTTAGTGATTGTCTCTGCATATTCTTCATGAATAACTGATTTACATTTTTTCCTCCATTTTTGGTCAGGAATGAACTATAGAAGTCTTAGAAATTGGGGATATGAATTTTATAAGAGATTATATGTCTCATTACTATTTTTAATATGATTATGTACACCTAGGTGATTCGTAAGGACCTATAATTTAGGAAGGGCCTACAGGTGTACATGGTGACATGTTTACATCCTACCTATAGAGGTCTTGTAATTAAGATTTATCTTACTACTATATGAGTTTTTTTGGTAGTATGGAGGGGAATACATGAAACTCATTTCAGAGTAATGGAACATGGTCCATGTAGAGTGTTTCAATTTTATTTTCCTCTAGTTGATTTAAATAGTGATTTATCTCTAGAATGGTTGGACACTATAACATGTTCTATATAGTATATTAGAGAAAATGTTACCATTGTGAAAAGATAGGTAATTATCAAAAAAAATATCTATGGTTTCAAGGTTTAGGTTTAATTTATTTCGAGGAATATTAGATCTACAATATAGGTATTCATAAAATGTGCATGGCGATAGACTCAGGAGGAGACTCAGATATATCATACAACTTAGGGACATAGTTTTTGTGTGGAGGTAAGCCATTTTGATGAAATGAATCTAACTACAGGAAATGGTACTGAGGGACCATATAATATTCATTGAATGGTCTTTATCATGTTTAGCTTATCTACAAACATGTTTGATATTGGTTTTTCCCATTACATCTTATCATCACAGGTAGTTTCTAGATTTGACTAATCAGTCATGTTATACATTGAGTTCCATTCCCTTGAAACACTATTGGGAATTAATGTACACCATCTTACATGATTCCTAAAATGTCTTATAGGCTTTTCGGGATTCTAAAATGTGGGTGAATTCATGATACTAGAGATCTTTGTCTTTGATGTGATTATCAGTACAGAATGGCTGGCCAGCTGCTGAGCTCTAATTGATTGCTACCAGAGACATGATTCATTCTTTCCAGTAATGGAAGAGTGGTATGTGATGATAGTTGAATGTAAACTTTGATCAGGTAGAGTTGTTTTAGACATGAGTTAGATCGGGGTGATTAAATCCTAGATTATGGGTTTCTCTCTTTCCACAAGATCAGTGGCATCCCATTCAATTTTTTTGTAGTCACAGATCTCTATCAGGATGTCTTTAAATATGACTTCATCAAACTTATTTATGATACTGGAGATGAATTAGATATATATATTTTTTCAATGTACAACTCATTTTGATACACCCGTGTATTAAGGTATTAGTAGAGATGAAGAATCTCAAGGATTATACCGAAGACATTGAGTATATGGGACTTATCAGGCTGAATACGTCACCAAGGTGTGCACCATTATTGTTCACCATCAAAGAAAATTCTTGTCATGGACTTTTTTCTAAATATGAGAAGTTGAACCAGGAGGTAGCGAAGAATAGATATCTTTTTCTTAGTATTGGTATTTTTTTTGATCAGTTATAGGGATCCTGATGGATCTAAAATACTGATATTCAATCAAGATTCCAATAGTTCCGTAATATCCCTACCATGTCTGGAGTCATCTTGGGTTCATTTTCATGTACATTGTTGTTTTTTATGTAACATTGTTTTGGAGTTTTGGATCAGGGTGTGTTTGTGATAATTTTTAAGAAAAAACTAATGGAAAGTAGGTAGTGCACGGTTTGGACATGGTTTGAAAAACCGAGAGACTAATACATGCCAAACCTACAAACTGAAATAGAGGTCCCCATGGATAGAGAACTGTTTTCCCTTATCGTTCCCCCCTGCCTAGGAAACCATGAGTGCTTGATTTATTAATTCAAAAATATATTTTGAAACCACTTGAACCCTTGGGACTCTAATATTTTGACATTGTATCGGGCTTTAAATATTCAAGGTGATTATAGAGCCTTTCGAATGGATTACAAGGTTACTCAATCCTCATTCTTTGAGATTGAAAGCTTGGATTGAAGATCCTAAATCTTTTTTATAAGTGTATTTCATTCTATTGCTTCTCCCATTCATTCCTCTGTCTTCCCTTTCTCTTTTCTTGGAATATCTCCACAATTTATATGGATATGAACATATGAATTAAGATCTAGATCTAGTATATTAGATGTAGATCTAGATTTTAATTATCAATATTCCTTTGATATTAATTTTTGATTTAGTTATTTAGATCTAGAGCGTGATCGACGATGTTGTGCCACATGGACTTTTGGGATTTCCTTTAGGCTAACATCTGACAATAAACTGAGGTAGGTAGTCTAAATAGAACCCCCATAGTCATGGTTGGATATGTGAATGTGAGTTTATTATTTTCTAGCTTCCCGCGATAATTTATTTCCTAAATTTGAGTAATTAGGAATGTGGAGTTGACTTGTTATTTACTTTATGATTAATTGATTAATGAATCAAGAAAAAATTAATAGGGTTGCCAAAATAGATATTTGTTCTTGAGATTTGTTAGGGGTTGAGATATTGTTATTGATATATTTAATTGATTGTGTTATGATAATTAATTGGTGGAAATTATTTAATAAATGATTTTTTTCTATGTAAGATAATTAATTGTGAAAATTAATTATGACAAGTAGAGATTTGATATGGATAGTTAATTATGAATAATTAATTATGGAATGATAATTGTTTTGATTGATTAATTAATTGATGAATTAATTAAAAGTTATGTGATTAGTTAATTATTGAGTTAACTTATGGACATTGAAATGTATAAATAATCATTGAATTGATAATGGAATTATGTTCCTAATTATTATGATTTAGAGAATTATTCAATGGATGTGAATATTTTGGTTCTAGGAATTATGTTCTAGACTGATATGAAGTTGGTACATGGACTTGGTGTTCCTCCCCAATAGTTATCCAAGATTGATATTTTGGGGTTCTAGGCATGATGACCAACATCGAATGAGATTTGGAGTGTTAGGCATGACAACCTACACTTAATAATATTTTTGGAGAATATATGAAGTTCAACACCAAATGAATGATAATAATGAATGATGATTCTAATGGAAGACATGAATTGAAACTGGAAAAAATGTGATGATTAGAGATTAAATGGAAATTTGATATCCTATTAATTATGCATTGTATTTATTTCTTCATAAAACTACATGAACCATCTTTTGATAGGACTCGTTTTAGTCACTATTGGTGGTCACCTACTTAGTTATAATCATACCCTATTTAGGCCTCTTGATGGGCACTTGAGAATACATTGTAGTTGCAAGACATGATAAGTAAAAGGCCCTCATATGGGTTTTTATTTGGGAATAGATAATAGGAGAGGGAACTAGATGTGGATCGGGTCCCACTTGTGAGTCTTTGTGTCTTTAATTTTAGTTACATTGTAGATACTTAAAAATCACATTTTCATAACATGTTTTACCATTCATTTGAGTTTTGTATTATCTTGTTTTAAGTATCATATGGCATGGTATTGTTCTAGTTATTTATATGCTTCTGCACATGGTTATTCTTATTTGTTTATGATGTTTTTTTATTCTGATAAAAGAGGGTATACGCTCCCCAATAATTACTTACCAGAACATCACTGCTAGTTCGATTTCTCTGATGTACGGGGAGGAACACTAGAGGATATGTGTCTAATTAGCTCAAATACCATTTAGTGGCAACTGGTTTAGGAAATCATAAAGTGTTATTAGAGGGGATTCATTCCATTCTTCTTCTCTTGTCTTAATTTTCTGGTAATGGTGCATACAAGACTAGGGTGAGTCAAGTCTTGGTAATGAGCTCTTGTAAGGGAGTTGAAAACCCATGTATTTGGGGAAATCTGAGTACATTGGGAGGGAGTGTTGTGATTGTTGTTTGTTGTTATAGTTGGATATTATTCTAAATTTGGTGATTCACTTGTGGAGTGATGTGAAATTTGTTTTGACAGTTGTTGAATTATGATTCAAGTCCTAAAGTGTCATGATACTTGAGTCTACATGCATCATTCTAGGCACTCAGGGTTGTTGTGACATGCATAATTTTAGGCACTCATAGGAAAATGGGTTATGGGTATGTTGTTGAACTTGAACTATTTTTCCTTTTTGTGAGATTGAAATGATGATATAAAATGAGAATAAATGGGTGTCTAATGATATACTTTATTGATAAAATGAGTATGATTAATTAATCTATTTTTTAATTAATTAATTCGAGATAATTTTATTAGTTAATGGTAAGTTAATTTCTAAAAATTAATGCACCCTTTGTTAACCAAGACCTATGAGTGTGATGGTTAAGTGTAGTGATGAGGCCTTAGTGTTGACCTTGTGGCATGAAAAGGGGGAAAGGACATGTAGAAACCTGATTTGTTTGTTTTTTACATACATAAATGTTATAACGTTTCATTAGAAGACCAATTACATTTGTTTGGCCTCATATATATATGCCTCCACGATTCTTGTTGAGGGATATACTGAGGTGTATGGCCCAGAACAAACATACAGATAGAGAAGATGAGGCACCATTAGTGCAAGATGAGGAGGAAGGAGAACAGTTCTAGGGGAACTTTGCTCGTTTCATATAATTCATGAAGATTGACCCCATGTGGGTTCTGAAAAGCATGTCTATGTTGACAAGGGAGTATCAGTTGCATCACCCTCCTAATTTTACTAGAGAGGGAGGACCTAATGGAGACAAATTATGGATTGAATCCATTGAGATGATATATGAAAATTTGGAGACCCTTACTGGGAGGAGGGTTATGTTGGATACTTATATGCTTTGGGGTTCAACAAAGCACTGGTGGGACATTCAGGTATGATCTAGACAGAATAATGATATGTTATGGAAGGAATTTTTTAGAGAAGTTCTTAGAGTACTTTGATCCATAGATTCTAAGACAAAGAGAAGGATTCAAAGTTTATGAATCTGACCCAATGAAGCATGGACATAATATATTACTTTGAATGATTCACAGATTTACAGCGTTTCGCTCCAGCTTTGGCAGCATAAGGGGTTTCTTTGGAAAAATGATTTATTGGTGGAATTAGGTTATAAATTAAGTCCCAAGTAAATATATTTAGGATGAATAAATTATTAGAAGTGGTTAATCGGGATCTCATTTTAGAGAAGAACTTGAATGAGAAATCTTGTAATAGATAGGTAGCTGTAAATGGAAGATCAGGGAATGTGCCTTCTGAGAGTAGGAAGTACCATTATGAGAACATTCATCGGGACAATGGAAATCAAGATGGATAGTTAGTAGGAGCATATTCACAAAATCTCACTCATATGTTTTCCCTCTAGTGTGGTAGGTAGGGACACTATCATACACAATGTCCCCAAACATCAGTGGATTATCGGTTTTGTGGCAAGATGGGGCACCTAAGATGTTCTTCAAAAAGTAGTGGCATGCTGGTGGTGTGGGAGAAGCTGATCAAAGTTAGAGTGTGGGAAGGGGTTATCCTACTCCATATAGGTCTGGAAGCTGGAACTCTATGAGTAGAGGCATTATAGGTAGTAGATGCAGTGCCTCGGGGTATAAGCACCTGCTTCATCAGAGTAGTTCTACTCAAGGGAGTCAGACGACACCACACAAAAGAACGGTATGACAGTTACATGCAGTGCAGCCTACACATGTGGAGAGTGAGGCTTGTCCATCGACAGTGAAAAGCACTATTCTAGTTGCTTCTACATTTTCCATAACCTGGTTTGATACTGGTGCATCTCATTTCATTATATATGAAATAATTGTTAATGGTTTGTGCTCAGAGGTGGAGTCCATAAGTGGGGTAATGAATATCAATACACCATTGGGAACACAGTCTATGGATATTTATTTATGCCAAAAATGATCACTAAAGATTAGAGAGTATCATTTTCTTTGGGATATCTATGACCTTGATATAACATGCTTTGACCTTATTATAGGTATGGATTGTCTATTTTCATACTTATCAAACATAGATTGTTACCGTAGGAGAGTGACCTTTGTATCTCTTAAGGCTGAGTAGTATGTTCATCATGGAGAATGCGATATCAATGGAGGCCGAGCTAGGATAATTAATCAGAAAAATGGAGTGAAAACATCCCATGTTTTTAGCATTTTGCTGGATGAAGGGAGTGGTAGGAAATATGTTCATCCACTAGTAGTAGGATTGTTTTATAATGCCTTTCTTGAAAACTTTTTAGGATTTCCAACTGAGAGAGATGTGGAATAAACTATTAAGCTCATGCTGGGAGCTGAGCTATTATATATTACATCTTATATAAAGGCACTGACTGAGAATCAAGAGCTCAAAATTTAGTTTGAGGAGTTAGAGGATAATGATTTTTTCCATCCAAGTTCACTGCCTTGGGGATCACATATTTTTTTACAATAAAGGCTGACCAAAGTTTATAATTTTCTGTCAACTACCAGAAGTTGAATAAAAGGACTATGAAGATATGATATCCTCTTCCACTTATCCTTGATCTGTTTGACTAGCTAAATGGGGATTCTGTGTTCTCCTAGATTGACCTGAGATCAGGGTATCATCATGTGTGAGTTCAGACCTCTAATATACCAATTACTACTTTCAAAAGCATGTATGGCCATTAGGAGTTGGATGTAATTCTGTTGGATTGAGAAATGATCTAGCGGTATTTATGGCCTTGATAAATATGATATTTCATTCATACTTATATAAGTTTGTGTTGGTTTCTGTGGACGACATCTTGGTGTAATATATCACTCATTATGATCATTCCCAACATCTTGACATCATGTTAGGTCCACTAATATAGCATCCTCTATACACCTAGCTATCTAAATTTCAGTTTCAGATTGACATGATAAACTTTTTGTGAAATATCATATTGAAATAAGGTGTGGTACTTGACCTATAAAAAGTGATGGAAATGATATCATAAGAGAATCCCAAGAATTATTTTGATATTCAATGATTTTTGGGATTACCTTGTTGTTACAAGAGGTTCATACTAGAATTTTCACAATTGGAAGCATCACATTCAGGTTTAATAAATAAATGGATAAATATTGATTAGATAGAATCATGATAGATTTATTTTCATGAGTAGAAGACGAAATTGAAATCAACACCAATTTTGATCTTACTTGAGTCAGTTGAGGAGTAAACAATGTATTTTGATGCCTCTGGGATCATACTCAGTGATGTGTTGATGCAAGGGGTCGAATCGTTTCTTACGAATCTTGGTAGCCAAGGATACATGAACAGAATTACCCTACACATGACCTTGAGTTGGATATAGTTATTTATGCTTTTAATTATTGGAGAGACTCTCTTTTGGGTGAAAATACTACACTTTTTAGGGATCACAAAATCTTGATGTATATCATCTCACAACACAACTATAATCTTCATAATCGATGATGGGTAGAGTATATGTAGTCCTATGTTTTTTAATTGGCATATACACTTAGAAAGTGGAATAGTGTGGTTGATTACTTGAGAAGGAAAACTCAAAATCAGTTGGTATATGAGTCGACTGAAGTGTTTAAAATGATGACCTTGTTGGTCGAAATTCATGTGGTAGTTTAGGAAAGTCAAGAGAGGATGACTCTGTTTTTAGGAGTAGATTCTACACTATTAAGACAGATCACAGATAGGAAATTTGAGTATCTGGAGTATTTAACATTAATGGAAATACTTGAAGGTTGAGAGACACCATAATACAAGAACATAGATGAGGATGAGATCATATATTTGATAAATCAGATTGTTGTGCCTACACGTATCCGATAGGAACTCATGTGAGAATTTCATAACTCAAATTGGGCGGTCATCCTTGGGTGAAAAAAATGTACCATGACCTATGATGATAGTTTTGGTGGCCATACATGTAGATGGATATAGAATGGTTCGTAATAAGATGTTTCACCTATCAGTATGTCAAGGCAGGGCATGAATGACCTGGATGCCTATTATAGCCATTGGCTATTCCGAAACTAAAGTGGGATGACTAGAGAAAGGATTTTATGGTAGGGAATCCAAAGACACATTGGAAGAGTGATTCTATTTGGGTAGTTGTGGACCGACTAACAAAGGTATCACATTTCATTTCTATTAGGGAAACCATTAAAGTAGAATAGTTGGGAGAACATTATGTATAAGAGATAGTTCTTTTGCATGGGGATTCATGATCTATAGTTTCAGATCATAATTCAAACATTACATCACACATATGAAAGGGATAAATTAAGTATCTTCATACATAGATTTTGTTTTTTGTGGACATCCACCCATATACAAATGGGATGTTAGAGTATACCACATAGGTGTTAAGGGATATGCTGCGAGCATGTGTTCTTGAATTTGGTGGATTTTAGGAGAAGATGTTGGATTTAGTAGAGTTATCCAATAACAACAGTTATTATGAATCTAAACATATGGGACCATATGAGAAACTTTATGGTAGACCTTTTAGACCACCACTATGTTGGTTTGAGGTGGGTGAGTCAGAGTTTTTTGGATCGAGTCTCGTTCAGGAGACATAAGAGTAGGTTGAGTTGATTTGGAAATGTATGGTTATGGCTCAGAATAGGTTGATGTCATATAAAAAAATATGGATAAGAATCCTAGAATTTATAGATATTAATCATGTATTCTTGTATATTTCTCCAAGATTGAGTCTCCATATGATATAAAGGAAGGGTAAGTTGGCACCTTGATTTGTAGGAACATTTGGGGAGCTAGAGAAAATTGGGCAAATGGGATAACGAATGAACCTTCCACAACATTTCAGAGGTAAAGATGATGTCTTCCATGTGTCACAACAATTGAGGTATAATTTTGACCATTCTCATGAGATTGATGTGTAATGTGTTGACCTCGAGATAGATGCGTCCTTTGAGAAGCATCTGATACGTGTGCAGGGTCATAGTGAGAAAATTATATGGGGAAAATCGTGCTATTAGTTCATGTGTAATGGTGATATGGAAGTGTTCTAGAGGAATATTTGGAATTTGAATCACACTTATGGGCTTAATGTCAAAATCTTTTTGGCCTAGAACTATATTGAAGTTCAAGAGTGCATCTTTAGGAAGAGATTTTATATAGTGGGAAGATTTCATGATCCCAACCTTTATTGGAGTCATCTCGGGAAAGTTTTCAAGTACATTTGAGGTTTTTAAGAAGCATTTTTTTGGATTAGTGTCTTGCAGTGTGTTTTTATAACACCCCAAGCTTCTATGGTACACTTCTCTTTGGATAATGTGATAGCGTGTATTGTACGCAACACCGAGTTCTAACACACCATAACCAATCAAACTAGCCGTTATGAATAGTAATACCTACTTTTTGAAATTATATATATTTTATATTTGAAAATTGACTTCATTTTTGGTTTTAGAATATCGAATTTAGCCTAAGATGAAATTTTGGTACTTTTCGGATAACTTTAATATTTTGATGAATAGTGAAAATTACTAAATTTTAATTAAAAACAACTTTTTTAATCAAAATAATTAATAGTGATAAATTATGAATTTGAGTGGTTTTAAAGTATATTTATAATATATATTTACCATTTAATATAATGTTGGTCATTGGACATAATTTTACAATTAAACCGAACATAAACAAGTGTGAATCTTTTGATAGTTATTATCTCTTAAAAATACGATTTTTGTTTTGACAGCGGGAATTAATTTTAAATTAATTTCTGCCACTTTTGTGTTTTGAATTTAGAAAAATGGATTCCATATTTGGAATCAGAATGTCCAAATTGTGTAAATAGGTAACTTTTATTTTTAGACACTTTGAATAATTACTGCGGTAAATATTTTATTTACCATGGTTAAGGGTAAATCCGGTAAATAAGGGTTAAAAAATAATATTATAATAATACTAAATTACCCTAAAACGTGTCCTAGACTTATTGGTTGATACAGGTTCGACTATAGACATCTTTAGGTCGATTTTGGGACCCCATGGTACCACTTGTAGGTGATAGGGACATTTTTTTAATTAAGTTAAAATGAATACAAAAATGACACAAGCATATATCTTTTAGAAAAACAATTTTTACATAAGGTTATATATATTTGATTTCAGATTATAAATATTTATTAGAAAGATAAAAAGATTTCCTACATAATGATATTTTATTTATAATTTTTAGACATTAAATAATTTAATTTATTTATGACACAATGATGATGAATTAATTACTATATTAGTGAAAAATTAAAATAATTGATATTATAAATACCCAAATAAATAAAATATGAAACTTTTAATGAATTAAACTACTTTTATAGGATAATATGATATATTAGGATTTATTTAATTTACTTTGTTCGAAGTAATCAATCTGTTATGAGTTTCACAAAAATCAACTATTGAATAGTGTCAAAATTGACAATAAAGAGTTCTTAAAACAAATATTATATTATTAATTGATATTAAATTCCTAAAAATCTAAGGTTCTGCCAAGAGACTTATATCATGATATTTTAGTCATTAATTGACCACTTGGGGGTCTCTTGGATTTATATAGTAAGTTTATTAACCATATTATATAAAAATAAAAAGAGACATTGTAAAAGTGAAACTATTTAACTTAGAGTTAATACTTAAAGATAAGGTTAATATAAGTACCCAAACCTGTCTAAATTATATTGGCTGAGTTGTTTTCGACCCATCTCCACCTTAACCTTTTAATAATAAACTTTTTAGCCATTTTAAACTGAATATGAATTTATTATAAACTAATATCTCTAGCTTTTCCAAAGGTGCCCCTCACCCCTCCTATAAAAGGGCACTCCTCCTTCTCATTTCTTCACACCTTCAAAGCCTTTTGGTTCATCCAAACTCTTCCCAAATACTCTCCCAACTTACCTCACTACAACCTAGAGGCCTTATTTTGATCAGAAAGCCAACCTAAGGATCCCTTTTGATCAAATCAAAAGGAAGAAACCGAAGAAGAGGTAATGATTTCACCACCCTTTTCCAAGTTCCTTTCTTCTTCCACTTCTTCTTCCTTTGTTGTTACCATTATAAAATAATAACTCCAGTATCATATATATACTGCGATGTTATTATAAATATGGTACAACCATATTCAGTATTCTATCCACCCTTTGAATAACATGTCACCATACGTGCGTACGTACGGCTTACCGTCTCCACGTCGTGGTGTAATTGTTATTCAATATAATATCATTTGGATGGGTATAATAATGATGTGTAACTCAAGTAAATAATAAATATAACATGTTAATGATTCTGTATATATGATATACCATCCATTTATATATTATTTTAATATCAAAAGAATGATATTGTCGCTCGTGCGTACGTACGGACTACCGTCTCCATGAACGCGATAAGATTCATTCTCCATCGTATCCATTCCAGTATAATTATCATTTGATGATTTAAAAATGATGTTTAAGGACTTGATATCATTATGGATATGAATAATATACAACCTATCATTTATAAACATGTCTTATGTAACAAAACATATAAAAGAAAACAAGTAAGTTAACACCTGAAACAACGATAATACTAAGATATTATTATCAAATCAATATTAAAAGATCATATATGATATCATATTAATGTATATGATTATTGTATAATTTAATAACAATTATTTCACCATTATACAGGAGGTTAACCTACCCCAACCAAGGTAATGTACAAGGTAAGGGTTATTTCACAATCTCTTCATTATCTGAGGTTGTTTATATGTAATAATCTACTGGGATCTCTTTATCATCCACATCCATGTTTTCTTAAAAATGTATTTCAAAACATTTTTATTATTTACAATAATATGGGTTAAAGTAATTTATACTCTTGTTTGAATTTTTATAAGAGTAATCTTCCCGTCATTTTCAAAACAGGGTCCTTTTTAACCTTTTTGACAGAATTAATGTAAGAATGTTTTTTTAACTTATACGGCGGGTGCGGTTATTTTCCGCAGTTATAAAATCTTCAAAGCTTTCCTTACAATATTATAAGAATATTTTCAAAGAAAATGTTTTATTTTATATGGCTCTTAAATGATTTCAAAAATAGAAAGAGATATTTCTCTAAAAAGAGTTTTGATTTCATCTATGTCAACATCCTTTGATGGATTTTACGCTTATTTGAAGTTGATTTATTATGATACAAAACTTCTATATTGTATTGAAGGTTTTGTGATATGTTTGACTGTGGATGTGCTATTTTTATACCATTCATAGTTTATGGTGAAATTATTGACATTTTTTATGCTAGTTTTAATAAGAATTTTTATGTTATGTTTAAACCTTTTCATATGGGAATGCATTGGACTAAATATGTGACGGGTGGAGACTGCTATAGCTCCTCGATGCATCGGTAGGTCTCATGAGACAAACTAGTGTCTTGGCACAAGGCCTTGGCAAAATCTTATTTGTAGTCTTGGCACGAGGCCTTGGCTATGTGGTTATGATAGTCTGGCATTATGCATTCCAACATTATGAAAGTGGTTATTGATATTGCATGTGATTATTCAATTAGTAGAATATCCATGTGAACAATTAAATGGAATTATTTCATTTTACGTTTTCCATAATATGTTGAAGTTCAGGTTTAAAAGGCTTTTTTTAGTAATGCATTGCCTTAAATGTTTATGCTTATTTTGAATGTTTCACTATATTGTTATCCTTACTGGGCATTTGAGCTCACCCCTTTTCTATGTTTTATTTTTCCCAGGATGTGAAGAAGTAAGTTATGAATGACCTGCAGGGATATTATGAGGGGATAATAGTGTGGACTGTGGAGACATTATGTTGTTGTAGTAGTTTTTCATTTTATGATGTAATGTAAAATTTATGTATATATCTGGTGTTTCCAAGGCTACTAAACCAATCGGTCTTTTGAGATTTGATCTTTCTTGTGATCATGCCAACGTTATGTAATAATGCACCGACTCTCGGTAACTCGGGTTTGGGCATTACATTTGGTATCAGAGGAAGTTTAGTACAAACCTTGGAAGCTAGATTTAGATAAACTCTGATTAGAGCACGTATACCTAAGATGAAATTTGAGGATTAGTATAGAAGAACTTTCTAGAATTTTGGTATTGTAGTGATTTTGTGAGTTTTCCGAGAAATACATCCCTGTCTGGATATGAGCAGGTAGAGGTGCCTCTGGCACAGATGTACCTAGGGGTAAAACCTGAAAACACCGCTTTGAGCTAGACTCGAACGGGAACTGGTGCACGACAACGGGCCTTGCTGCACTCTTGGTTACGACACTCCCAGGGGATATGCTTAGGATAACTCTCATTTTCTGTACAAATCATTATGAAGGGTTTATGAGTATATACTTCCTCAAAGAAAACATTTTTATGATTGTGGATTATATCCATAAATAGTTAAATTTATGTTAAGTGTTTTATAAGTATGGGATTATGTATTTTGATTCATAAACTGATCTAGTTTATGCCATTGTTTAGAAATGGCGCCTAGTGGAAGAAATGGATATCGTATCAATGCATGCACTCCATGTAGGGATTTCCCTCCTGCTCAAGATAATTGTAGTGGATCTGGTGATGCAACTGGTGCCGATTAGCTAATCACCATACTGGGACAACTTACTCAGGTTATGAATAATAACCTTACCTGTATGGAGCACCCTGATCCACAACGTGGAGGATCAATGTTAGATCAATTCATGAGGCAACAAACACCAACGTTCAATGGGAGTAAAAATCCCTTAGTATCTGAGCAATGCATAAATTCCCTAGAGATAATATTTCAGGCTTTGGGGAGCAATGAAAGATAAAAATTTATCATGGAAATTTACCGCCTCACTGGAGATGCTGATCAATGGTGGTCATTGATTCAAAACACGAAGGAAGATGATGAAGTATCAAATATGGAATGGAGGGAGTTCAAAGATCTGTTTTTAGAAAAATACTTTCCTCGCGACCATCGAGCAGATATGGAAAGGCAATTTTTGAGTTTGAGACAGAAGGAGGATGAGAATGTCGCAAAGTATGAGGGTAACTTTACAAGGTTAACAAGGTATGCTGGAGATTATATATGTAACCCAAGAAGTAAGATTGATCGTTTCTTTGATGGGTTAAAACCATTTCTTCGTCGAGCATTAGTATCACAATCCTTTTCGTCGTACGAATACATTGTCTCATGTGCTATCAAGACCAAAAAGGAATTCTCTAAGTCTTATTGCGTTAAAGCAAAGAAAGAAAAGAAGAGACCTGCTGATCAATATGGGAATGGAAATAAAGAGAAGAAGGGAAAGGATGAATATCCATCTTGTGGTAAATGCGGGAAGAAACATCCTGGTACTTGCTTGAAGGGAATGGGTGTCTGTTATAAATGTGGTGAAAAAGGCCACCAAGCTTGTGATTGCAAAGGGAAGAAGGAAGCTACCAATGTTCAGTGCTACAATTGCAGGGAAATGGGAAATTATGCAAATGAATGTCCTAAGTGTCAGGAGAACTTACCTCAGAAAAGGTCAAGGTATCAAGGCCAGGCTTATGCTATCACTACTGCTGAGGTAGAAGCTCCGAAAGACATAGTGGCAGGTAATTTAATTGTTTCCTCAAGTTTAGAAAATGCATTATTTGATTCTAGATCATAGCATTATTTCATATATTCCCAGTTTTCTAAGAAGATTAGATATTTCCAATTTGATTTAACAAGGGAGTTTTCAGTTAAAACTCTTAAGGGAAGTATCAATGCAACAATGTTTTGTGAATCAGTCCCCATTAGAGCACATAAATGTTCTTTATCTACTGATCTCATCTTCATACCTATGATTGAGTTTGATATAATCCTCGGTATGGACTGGCTTTCAGACTATGATGTGAATATTTATTATAAGAAGAAAGAGGTTACGATTCTTGATGATAATGATAAGGAACACCTTATCTTTAGAGCAGAATCGTCACCACCTAATTCTTATTTAGATCCACCCCCAGTAGCTCAACATAATTCAATTATTGGGGAGGAAGAGAATGAAATAACTTTTGGTGAGGAAAGGAATGTTCAAATAGAGGATGTACCTGTTGTGAAAGAATTTGTAGATGTATTTCCGGAAGATTTACCTGGACATCCTTCAGAACGAGAAGTTGAGTTTTCCATTGATTTAATTCCTGGATCAAGGCCTATATCGAAGACCCCTTATAGAATGGCCACTGTAGAGTTAGTCGAACTAAAGAAACAACTAGAGGAGTTGAGTAATAAAAGATTTATTCACCCTAGTGTTTCTCCATGGGGAGCCCCTGTTCTTTTTGTTAAAAATAAAGATGGATCTATGAGTTTATGTATCGACTGCAGGGAGATCAATGCTATAACAATAAAGAACAAGTATCCCCTACCTCGTATTGATGATTTATTTAACCAACTGCATGGATATCAATACTTTTCAATGATTGACCTTCGATCTGGATACCATCAGTTGTGTGTGAAGAAGGAAGACATTCCGAAGACAACATTTCGAACCATGTATGGGCATTACGAGTTTACTGTAATGCCGTTTGGATTGACTGATGCACCCTCTGTATTCATGGATCTGATGAATAGAGTTTTCAAGGAGTATCTCGATAAATTTGTGGTGGTGTTTATTGATGATATCTTGGTATACTCCAAAACCTACGAAGATCGTAAAAATCACTTGCGCATTATCTTGAAGACTCTGAGGAGGCATGAATTATATGCAATGTTTAGCAAGTGTGAATTCTGGCTTCATTAGATTTCTTTTCTTGGCCATATTGTCTCTAATGATGGAATCTCTGTTGATCCTTCTAAGACCAAGGAAATCCAAGAATGGCCAGCACCTACGAGTATAACTGAGGTACGTAGTTTTATTGGTTTGGCAGGTTATTATCGACGTTTCGTCCAGAATTTTGCCCGATTGGCGAACCCATTAACGAAGCTCACATGTAAAGGGGTTAAATTTGATTGGACAAAAGAGTGTGAAGAATGTTTCGAAGAACTGAAGAGAAGATTAGTCAATGCTCCTATATTGACTCTACCATCGGGGATTGATGGGTTCGTTATTTATAGTGATGCATCAAAGAAAGGACTTGGTTGTGTCCTTATGCAGAATGATAGAGTTATTGCCTATGCATCACGACAGTTGAAAATTCATGAACAAAACTATCCTACTCATGATCTCAAGTTAGCAGCTATGCTCTTTTCTTTGAAGATATGGAGTCACTACCTCTATGGTGAAAAATGTGAGATTTATACTGACCACAAGAGTTTGAAGTATATTTTCTCACAAAAATAACTCAACATGAGGCAAATGAGATGGCTTGAATTACTCAAGTATTATGATTGTACGATACACTACCACCTGGGGAAAGAAAACAAGGTGGAAGATGCTTTGAGTAAAAAAGACCACGGAGTTTTGAACAATATGAGAATTGAAAGGGATCCAATTTTCATGGATCTAGTGAAGATGGACATGGGAATAACCAGGGAAGGAAAAACATCAATTCTTTTTCAAATGGTTGCCAAACCATCTTTACTAGAAAGGATTAAGAGTTCTCAGACCGATGATGAAGAATTTAAAAAGATGATTAAAGCTGTGAATGATGGGAGATTGAGAGACTTTGTGTATGAAGATGGAATTTTGAAATTCGGGAAGAGACTTTGTGTTCCCGATATACCTGATCTAAAAAGGGAATTGTTGGATGATGCTCATAGTTCCAATTTCTCTATACACCATGGGAGCACCAAAATGTATAGAGATTTGAAGGAACATTTTTGGTGGGACAACATGAAGAGGGAGATTGCTGATTTTGTGTCAAGATGTATGGTTTATCAACAAGTGAAAGCTGGAAGGCAACAGCCTGGAGGAGTCATGCAACCTCTTCCCATACCGGAGTGGAAATGGGACAATATTACGATGGACTTTGTCATTGGGCTACCAAAGACTCCTAGAAGGAATGATGCAATATGGGTTATTGTTGATCGTCTTACCAAATCAGCACATTTTCTTGTTATAAGAGAAGATCTACCCCTGGAACATCTAGCAAGACTATATATTAATGAAGTTGTGAGACTTCATGGAGTACCCCTATCGATTGTTTCTGATCATGATCCCCATTTTACATAAAGATTTTGGAAAAGTATTCAGAAATCATTGGATACTGAACTTAATTTGAGCACTGCTTACCACCCTCAGACAGATGGACAATCATAACGGACTATTCAAACCTTATAAGACATGTTGATATCTTGCTCACTTGACTTTCAGGGTATGTGGGATAAATATTTACTTCTGGTAGAATTTCATATAAAAATATCTTCCATTAGAGTATTCAGATGGCACCATATGAAGCGTTATACGGGAAGAGATGTCGTACACCAACCTGTTGGGATGACGTTGGTGAAAGAAAACGTGTAGGCCCAGAACTGGTGGAGGAAATGATGGAAAAGGTGAAGGTAATCCAAAATCACATCAAAGCAGCTCAAAGTAGGCAGAAGAGATATGCTGATAATCGAAGGAAGGATTTGGAATTTCAAGTCGGTGATCATGTTTTCCTGAAGGTATCTCCATGGAAGGGAGTCATAAATTTTGGTAAGAAAGGTAAATTGAGTCCCAAGTACATCGGACCTTTCGAAATTCTAGAATGAATTGGGGTTGTAGCTTACCAATTGGCAATGCCGCCAACTCTCTCCAAAGTTCACAATGTGTTCCACGTATCTCCGTTGAGGAAATACATGCCTGACCCAACGCATGTACTCACCTATGAGGAATTAGAACTGGAACCCGATTTGTCTTATTGCGAAGAGCTCGTCAAGATTATTGATACGAGAGAACAAGTGCTGAGAAACCGGACGACGCGTCTGGTAAAAGTTTTGTGTAGAAACCATAAGATGGAAGAGGCAACGTGGGAACCCAAGGAACTTATGATGAAGAATCACCCGAGTCTTTTCATGTGATAAGTATTCTAGAAATTTCGAGGAAACAATTATTTGAAGGAGGGTAGAATGTAACACCCCAAGCTTCTACGGTACGCTTCTCTTTGAATAATGTGATAGTGTGTGTTGTACGCAACACCGAGTTCTAACACACCATAACCAATCAAACTAGCCGTTATGAATAGTAATACCTACTTTTTGAAATTATATATATTTTATATTTCAAAATGGACTTCATTTTTGGTTTCGGAATATCGAATTTAGCCTAAGATGAAATTTTGGTACTTTTCGGATAACTTTAATATTTTGATGAATAGTGAAAATTACAAAATTTTAATTAAAACAACTTTTTTAATCAAAATAATTAATAGTGATAAATTTTGAATTTGAGTGGTTTTAAAGTATATTTAGAATATATTTTTACCATTTAATATAATTTTGGTCATTGGACATAATTTTACAATTAAACCGAACATAAACAAGTGTCAATCTTTTGATAGTTATTATCTCTTAAAAATACGCTTTTTGTTTTGACAGCGGGAATTAATTTTAAATTAATTTCCGCCACTTCTGTGTTTTGAATTTAGAAAATTGGATTCCATATTTGGAATCATTATATCCAAATTGTGTAAATAGGTAACTTTTATTTTTAGACATTTTGAATAATTACTGCGGTAAATATTTTATTTACCATGGTTAAGGGTAAATCCGGTAAATAAGGGTTAAACAATAATATTATAATATTACTAAATTACCATAAAACGTATCCTAGCCTTATTGGTTGATAAATGTTCGACCATAGGCATATTTGGGTCGATTTTGGGACCCCATGGTACCACTTGTAGGTGATAGAGACATTTTTTTAATTAAGTTAAAATGAATACAAAAATGACACAAGCATATATCGTTTAGAAAAACAATTTTTAAATATAGTTATATATGTTGGATTTTAGATTATAAATATTAATTATAAAGATAAAAATATTTCCCACATAATGATATTTTATTTATAATTTTTAGACATTAAATAATTCAATTTATTTATGACAGAATGATGATGAATTAATTACTATATTAGTGAAAAATTAAAATAATTGATATTATAAATACTCAAATAAATATAATATGAAACTTTTAATGAATTTAACTAATTTTATATGATAATATGATATATTAGGATTGATTTAATTGAATTTTTTCTAAGTAATCAATCTCTTATGAGTTTCACAAAAATCAACTATTGAATAGTGTCAAAATTGACATAAAAGAGTTCTTAAAACAAATATTATATTATTAATTGATATTAAATTCCTAAAAATATAAGGTTCTGCCAAGAGACTTATATCATGATAGTTTCATCATTAATGGACCACTTTAGGGTCGCTTTGATGTATATAGTAAGTTTATTAACCATATTATATAAAAATACAAAGAGACATTGTAAAAGTGAAACTAATTAACTTAGAGTTAATACTTAAATATAAGGTTAATATAAGTACCCAAACCTGTATAAATTCTATTTGTTGAGTTTTTTAGACCCATACCCACCTTAACCTTTTAATAATCAACTTTGGAGCCATTGGAAACTGAATATGAATTTATTATAAACTAATATCTCTAACTTTTCAAAAGGTGCCCCTCACCCCTCCTATAAAAGGGCACGCCTCTTTCTCATTTCTTCACACCTTAAAAGCCTTTTGGTTCGGAAAAACTCTACCCAAATACTCTCCCAACTTCCCCCACTACAACCTAGAGGCCTTAGTTGGATCAGAAAGCCAACCTATGGAGCCCTTTTGATCAAATCAAAAGGAAGAAACCGAAGAAGAGGTAATGATTTCACCACCCTTTTCCAAGTTCCTTTCTTCTTCCACTTGTTATTACTTTGTTGTTACCATTATAAAATAATAACTCCAGTATCATATATATACTATGATGTTATTATAAATATGGTACAACCATATTCAGTATTCTATCCACCCTTTGAATAACATGTCACCATACGTGCGTACGTACGGCTTACCGTCTCCACGTCGTGGTGTAATTGTTATTCAATATAATATCATTTGGATGGGTATAATAATGATGTTTAACTCATGTAAATAATAAATATAACATGTTAATGATTCTATATATATGATATACTATCCATTTATATATTATTTTAATATCAAAAGAATGATATTGTCGCTCGTGCGTACGTACGGACTACCGTCTCCACGAATGCGATAAGATTCATTCTCCATCGTATCCATTCCAGTATAATTATCATTTGATGATTTAAAATGATTTTGAAGGACTTGATATCATTCTGGATATGAATAATATACATCCTATCCATTATAAACATGTCTTACGTAACAAAACATATAAAAGAAAACAAGTAAGTTAACACCTGAAACAACGATAATACTAAGATATTATTATCAAATCAATATTAAAAGATCATATATGATATCATATTAATGTATATGATTCTTGTATAATTTAATAACAATTATTTCACCATTATACAGGAGGTTAACCTACCCCAACCAAGGGAAAGTACAAGGTAAGGGTTGTTTCACAATCTCTTCATTATCCGAGGTTGTTTATATGTAATAATCTACTGGGATCTCTTTATCATCCACATCCATGTTTTCTTAAAAATGTATTTCAAAACTTTTTTATTATTTACAAGAATATGGTTTAAAGTCATTTATACCCTTGTTTGACTTTTTATAAGAGGAATATTTCCGTTGTTTTCAAAACAAGGTCCCTTTTAACCTTTTCTACAGAATTAAGGCAATAATGTTTTTTTTAACTTATACAGCGGGTGCTGTTATTTTCCGCCGTTATAAAATCTTCAAATCTTTCCTTACAAGATTATAAGAATATTTTCAATGAAAATTTTTTATTTTATATGGATCTTAAATGATTTCAAAAATAGAAAGATATATTTCTCTAAAAAGAGTTTTGATTTCATCTATGTCAACATCCTTTGATGGATTTTACGCTTATTTGAAGTTGATATATTATGATACAAAACTTCTATATTGTATTGAAGGTTTTGTGATATGTTTGACTGTGGATGTGCTATTTTTATACCATTCATAGTTTATGGTGAAATTATAGACATTTCGTATGCTAGTTTTAATATGAATGTTTTTGTTATGTTTAAACCTTTTTATATGGGAATGCATTGGACTTAATATGTGATGGGTGGAGCCCGCTATAGCTCCACGATGCATCGGTAGGTCTCATGAGACAAACTAGTGTCATGGCACAAGGCCTTGGAAAAATCTTATTTTTAGTCTTGGCACGAGGCCTTGGCTATGTGGTTATGATAGTCTGGCATTATGCATTCCAACATTATGAAAGTGGTTATTGATATTGCATGTGATTATTCGATTAGTAGAATATCCATGTGAACAAGTAAATGGCATTATTTCATTTTACTTTTTCCATACTATGTTGAAGTTCAAGTTTAAAAGGCTTTTGTTTTAGTAATACATTTCCTTAAATGTTTATGCTTATTTTGAATGTTCTTCTATATTGTTATCCTTACTGGGCATTTGAGCTCACCCATTTTCTATGTTTTATTTTTCCCAGGATGTGAAGAAGTAAGTTATGAATGACCTGCTAGGATATTATGAGGGGATAATAGTGTGGACTGTGGAGACATTATGTTGTTGTAGTAGTTTTTCATTTTATGATGTGATGTAAAACTTATGAATATATCTAGTGTTTTCAAGGCTACTAAACCAATCGGTCTTTAGAGATTTGATCTTTCTTGTGATCATGCCAATGTTATGTAATAATGCACCAACTCTGGGTAACTAGGGTCAGGGTGTTACAGTTTTGGTTAATTTTCAAGAAAAAATAACAGACTGTGGGAAGTGAATGGTCTGCGCAAGGTTTGACAAACCGTGCGACTAAACTATGTCATCCCTAAAAACCTAGACATAAAGATCTGCATGGTTTGTGCATAGTTTAAATAAGTGTGCGACTAAACCATGAAATCCATGAAAAACAAGATATAGAGGTATGTACAGTTGGTTCATAGTTTTCCATAACCAAGTGACCCTATTTAGGAAATTGTCCGCACATGATTTATTAATCCAAAAATCTATTTTTAAATCACCCAAACCCTCAAGACTCCCATATTTCAACCTTGGATCAGGATTGAAAAATTATAGGTAATCCCAAATCCATACGAAGGAATAAAATAGTTATTTATATATTGTTCTTAGAGATAAAAATCCTGGATTGAAGATCCTCACTCTTCTAGGTAAAGGGTTTCATCCCATTGCATCTCCTATTCACTCCTCTATTTTTTCCTTGATTTTTTTTCGGGAAGATGTCCACCATTTCAATGGATATAAACCTATAAGTTGAGATATAGATCTAGGATTGTATATTAAGATCTATATTATCAAGATCTTGATGCCTTTTATATCAATTTTGGTTTTATGGATTTAGTTCTGGAGCTTGATCAGCGATGTTGTGTTTCCTGGATACTGGGGATTTCCATTGGGTAACATCCTAAAATAAACTGAGGTAAGTGGTCGAAATCGAACTCCCATAGTTTTTGTTTGATGGGTGAATGTGATTATATGAGTTTATAGCTTCCCTTGATAACTGATTTCACAAATTGAAGTAATTAGGCATGTGTAATTAAATTGTGATTACCTTGGTGATTAATTGAAAATTGAATCACGAAACAAACAAAGGGGGGTTTCCCATATAGATATTTGTTCTGGGGATTAGCTATGGGTTGAGGTATTTTAATTGTTATATTTAATTGATTGTGTTAACATAAATAATTGGTGTAAATTAATTATGAAATGATGTTTGGTTATGTAAGATAATTAATTTTGAGAATTATTTATGTTCCATTATGTTGATCAAAGATAATTAATTATGATAATTAATTATGACAAGTTGAGATTTGATATGGATAATTAATTTTGAAAAATTTATTATGGGATGACAATTGTGTTGATTAATTAATTAATTGATGAATTACTTAATGATTTTTGTTCTTAGTTAATTGTTGAGTTTACTAATGGCCTTTGAAATGTTTTACTAATCGTTGGATTAGTAATGGAATGATATGGCTAATTCTTATGAAATAAAGAAGGATTAAATGGATAAGAATTTTGTGGTACTAGAAATGGTGTTCTAGACCGATTAGATATTGGGACTTGGACATGGTGTTCTTTCCCAATAGTTATCCAAGCTTGTTATTTTGGGGTTCTAGGCATGATGACCTACACCGAATGATATTTGGAGTGTTAGGCAAAGAGACCTACACTCAATGATATTTGGGGTGCAAGACATGATGTTAAACAAAGAATGTACGATAATAACGAATGATGATTAAAATGGAACACATGAATTGAAACTACACATAATGTGATGATTAATTATTAAATGACTATGTGATAATTGGTTAAATGTACATTATATTAGTTTCTTCATAAAACATCATACACTATCTATAGACTATACTTGCTTTAGAAACCATTGATGGTGGCCTACTGAGTTGTACTGACACCCTATGTGGGCCGCCTGATTGGCACCCGGGTAGAATTTTTTGTTATAGGATAGGATAAGGACAAGCCCTTGGGATATGACACAGTTTGGGATTAGAGCATAGGAGAGGAAACCAGACATGGATTCGGACCCACATGGGAGACGTTGGGTCTTTTCTTTTAGGTTTATTGTTGTCACATGACATTTTCATTTTAATAGAATATTTTACCTTTCAGTTGATTTTTGTATTTTTCGTATTTTGAATATCATATTATAAGGTATTGTTACAGTTATTTTTATGCTTCTAAAATTATTTATTTTTGTTTGATTCTGTTGGTTTTTTATTCTGATAAAATACAGTATGGTCTCCCCAATACTGACTTATGAGACCCTCGCTTCTAGTCAAAAACCTCTAGCACACAGGGAGGTATGCTATAGGGTGTTTGGACAATTGGATCGGGGAAATATTTAGTGGAACTTGGTTCAGGATTTCACAAGTTCGGGGTTAAAGGTAATGACATTCTGAAGTCGGAAATTTAGAAAAGGTAAGATATATATAAGTATCTTGTGATATTATTTGGTTTTAAAAATGCACTGATAGTGTTCATAGACCTCATGAACAATATCTTAAAACCATACATAGACTCATTAATTATAGTTTTCATTATTTAAATCCTCATCCACTAAAAAACACAATTGTAGCATAAAAAAATGTTGAGATATTTCTGGGTACACATTGAGAACATCATATTTACACCAGGATGTCAATGATTAACTTTTTTTTTAAAAGGTGATGTTATGTGGGGTGTGTGGTGTCTAATACATGTTTATCCGTGGACAAAAAAAATGTTTTGGTCATGATGACTTAGATATTTTCCTCTGACATGTTTAATATTATGATATTTTGGGGATTATTAATACATTATCATAATTTATCTATGAATTTTCCCAATAAAAAACACCAACAAATATTGATGTGCACAATAAATCAGTTGATTTACCATAAAAATAAATTTTAACTTTTTTTAATTTATTAATTAAGTTATAAGTTTTTGTTATTGAAATCTATTTTAGTCATATATTAGCTGAATTTCTTAGTTCATATTTTTAATTTATTTTGAATTATTTATTTAAAATAACAATTTTGTTTATATATCCTTTTATATTATATATATACTTTCTTATTTCTTTTAATATATTAATTGTATGTGTGAAATTTTCATTCTAAATATGTTATCAATTATATATTATTTTGATTAGTTGAACATTAATTTAATTTTAACTCACTAATTTCTAGATTTTTATTTATATGAAGCTCTACCCAGTTAAAAGAGGACTTTTCTTTGATTTAATAATAAAAATGAGGCTACGGCCCCAACCTTTTAAAAGAAATTATTTCAAATATAAATTTAATCATTTTTTAATTTTAATTTTCTGTATGTAATTTTATTTTATTATCAAAATAATTAATTAATTTTGTTTTAAATTTTAGTTTTAATTAATGTTTTGTTTTTGAATTTTATTAATCTAATTTTTTTTAATTTAAACTATTTTTTAATTGTTTTAAATTATTATTAATTGAAATTTATATTTGAACCATTTTAATTTATTTAATTATATTTTTTTCAAAAATATCCTTAATTTATGTATGTTTTAATTTTTTTAATTTTTTTATTTTAATCTGTTTAATTTTTGTAGAGTCCCAAAGGAGTCATCATCAGTGAATCACTGCTAGGGCATTACTACTAATGACTCACCATGAGGGAGTCACTTCTAGTTACTCAACTCCATGCCTAGTTGGCTCTCAAATATTACAACAGTGTATCCAATCTCCTATTTTACATGAGTCACCACTTAATGACATACCATTGAGAGACTCACCACCAGCCTCATGAAGAACTTATATCATCATTCGCAATGATAGACCACCTAGTCAAGCTACTGAACCCATATTTTAGCAGTACCTCCACCAAGAATCAAGCCAACCCCCAACCACAAATAATTTATGGCAACCCTCCTAAGGCATTTCTAGTGCGTTTTCTCAACCCACAATCAAGGTGAGGTACTTCCATCATCTGCCTCCCACAATCCCTCACGTCAAAGCCATATAACATGTCACCACCATTAAACGAGTCACTACTATCATCTGCCTTACTGACTCAACTCACCTCCAACAAAACCACCTGGGTGCCATTTCCAAATCTATCCACCATAACAAGCTTCGACCGTCGAACCTCATCCACTATCACCCCAGCATCTGATTGATCTACATCAATTCCTAACTACCTGTTCTCAGCCTATATGAAGTCCCACACTAGATCTTGTTGAAGCTGGTCATCGATTGAAATTTCTACACCATAGGTTGAAACATCACATGTCATGCCACCAAAGAATACCACACCACTGATGATTCTCTACACTAGAGGAACAACCCATGAAAAAGCTTAATGAAATACACAGTTACTGGTCACTACTACTGGAGGATCTACAGATGAGATGAGCTATGTTTGAGCCCCTTTTTTGGGAAGAAGGGAAGACCACAACCAGTCCTTCCCCTTACAAATAATAAGAAACATGGATGGATAAGAAGAAAAAAATTAATATAAAATAATAATAAATTAATCATGATGATGACGATGATGATAAAAATCTATTTTTAAATATATTCTAATATTAATAACTGCCACAATGATAATTATAAATAAATAAATCATAAAAAATAACATAATAATTATAATAAATTAATTAATTTAAAAATAAAATAAATTAAACATGATAAAATAATATTTAAATAAAATAATATTAATTATTATTTTAGATATTTATATATATATTAAATTATATTAAAATATAATTACAATTATAATATGTTTATTCTAAATTATTTTTTAACTAATAATATTATAATTATATTAATAATAATTATATTAATTTTTTTTATAAAATTTATTTCATTATTACATAGTTAATAATAATAATTGATAAGTTATTGTAAATATTCATTATGATGAACTCAACCAGGATCTTTTCTTGGTTCTTATTAAATAGAGAAAGTGATAGTCACACTCAATTTGAAGGCTTTTCTCAAGTCACATATAGGTGAATCAAATGTGTATATGTTACCACATATTTTGTTAATAGGGGATAACAAATTTATTTGGTGTGTGTCATCAGTGATGATACAAAGAAAAATGAATTATTTGTTCTATGAAGACAACAAAAGAAGGATTCAATCTTACACAATCACGAATTATAGAGGAGTGAGACCTAGATATAGAAGACCAATACTTCTAGGACAAAGATAGGGAGTATCAGAAATAATTAAAACCATGAATCTAGAGGGAGATAAATTCTCCCATTTATTTTCATTCTATATGTTTGGAAATGTATATGTAGAATTATCAAATTTCAATTGAATCGTGGGTAATATTATTTTGATTGAGGATTTATCAGTATCTAGATCATTCGTTAATTATTAGATTTTTTTATATTTCAAATGTCATAGTTGACCTATGAGATAAATTCTAGAGTCATAAAAATTGTTTCAAACCTCTAATTATAAAATCAAAATCTTCATATTTGATTGGTGAGATCACTTTCGATGAATTATTTGTGAAATTATTTTTACTTTTTATGATTCAATAATTATAAAACTTCTTGAACCGTAAATCAACATGTTTAATCTCTTAGATTGTGATATTAATCAAACCCATCTTCATGAGGATGAATTAAATAAACTTTTCATACGGGAAACCACCATTTAACACATTAATGTTTAAAATACCCATGCATCTATACCGAACACTATACGTAATTTCTATTTGTACCTTTGGATCATAATTTATATTTTTTATTCTTGTTTAAAACAATTCCTACATATTATATTTAATATAAAATAATTGTCAAATCATTAGTGTTTTTCATTAGAAGAATTAAAAGAAAGAAAAATATTTTCACCCATTGTTTTCAGGGGGTTTGTTTTTAAACATTGGTGCATCCTTCGGGTGTTTTGTGGTCCACCACCATTGGAATTCTTCCAAAGGTAGGTCATTTTGTACCGTTGGACTCATCTAATGGTACATCATATTCCACTATTGTATATCAACCTATAACAAACACTTCTGTTAAAATAGCTAAAATACACATTTGTACTATTTTTAATAATTGTAGTTTTTGAATATTTGGTTACCCAAACACATTTATAGCCTTCCCATGGGTTTGATACCCTTATTCCACCATATTATTTTTAGTAAGAGTTTATAAAAAATTAAACAAGGAATATAATAAATACATGTGTTTCAAGTTTTGGTTAACTACTTCTACTGTAATGATATTTCCTGATCCTCGAAATATGTAAATAGTATACAATATTATAATGACCCATACATTACATAAATTTTTAATACTTCAAAATTGAAGCACACTTATTACAACATATGACAAAACCACAAAGAACCGTATAGGTATAGTGTCTTTAGAAATTGGGAAACATAAACAACTGGTTCATAAATCTTCTACAGTGTCTCCCATTTATTTCATCATATCTAGGGTCGCTTTTAGCATATTCTACTTAATATCCATCTTCCTTACCTGGGGAAAGGAAAACATAAAAGGGTGAGATCAAATGCTTAGCAAGGTAAAATAAAGGAAATAAAAATCATATCATATCTTTTTGAAAATCATAACCTGCAAAAGAGATCATAATATCTTAACATGGAATAAATCATAGAAGTGAAAATGAGATCCCCATAATCATAACATGAAACATGAAACTTTGTGTCATGCACACATAATCATGGAAAATCATTTCTTGTTAGTCATGACTCATTTCCAATACTATCTTAGTGGACAAAGTCCCTTTCTGAACCGAGTTCACTCCTCGTTTCAGTCTTGTATCACTGAACCGAAATAACCTTCCGTTCCAGCCATGTTTATCTCATGAGATATAAATCTTTACCCAATGCATTAGAGGGAGATATAGGTCCCACCCATCTTATAATGAATCTTTTATTATGTGTGCCACATAATCGTTAACCATACATCATAGCGTAACCCATGTAATAAAAATGGGATTCTTAAACAACATGACATCATAAAACAATTCATATAAGATAGAGGAATTCATAAAAATATTTCCATCACAACATAATCAAATCCATGTAATAATAGGGATAAAAACAGAACCCTTTTATTATCTTAGATGGAAAATAATTTTGATAAAATACTTGAACTCCATTCTTGAGGAAAATATCCTTTCTACTTCAAAAACACTTTTCCTTTCTTAACATGTCATACAATTTTAAACTAAAAGAAGTTGATTAAAAATAAACTTGAATACTTGTAAAGGAAGCTTCTTTTAAATAATGTTTTAAGAATCCATTCATGCCGTATAAGTTAAAAAACATTCTTCGTACTTTTGTCGGAAAAGTCAAAAAGTACCTCGTATGAAAAAACGACAAAAAATTCCTTTCATATTCTTTACTAAAAACTCACCGAAGGGTAAAATTGGATTTAAACTATTGTAAGTGGATGGAAACAATATTACATATTGAGGGAACATGGATGTGGATGATAAAATACACCCCAATAAATACTTACGAATAAACAATCTCAGATAAAAATGAGATTGTGATATTTCCCTTACCTTAGGTCTGATTTGCTTTGTATGTGTCCGAAGCTCCTCTTCTTTGGAAGGCCTCTTTGAATCCTCCACTTAGGGAACTAATATTGGTCTTTTAAGAAAACCATGACCTCTAGGATTATTCTAGGGAAGTGGATAGGAGAAAATGGCAGGGGTTTTCCAAGCTTGAGTGCTCAAATTGGTGTGAGGAGGAGGGGGAGGAGGTGCCCTTTTATAAGGGAGGAGAGGGGCACCTTAGGAATATCTCAAAATAATATTTTATATTAAAGTCAAAATCGGTTTATAATGGTTCCAAAGGGTCTTATTTCGAAGATAAAGTGGGGATGGGTCTAAATCCTCTCAACCAATAGGATTTAGACAAGTTTAGGGTATTATTTTAACCTTATCAATTAGATTTAACTCTAAGTTAAATAATTTAACTTTTACCGTGTCTTTTTGTTTTCTTTCACTATATGGTTAATAAACATAATATAACATGCCAAACGAACCTAAAATTATTTATTATTAATATATATATACTTATCTAAGTCATTTGGCCGAACCTTAGATTTTTAGTAATAAAATAATAATTAATAATATAATATTTGATTTAAAAACTATTTTGTGTCAATTTTGACACTATTTGATATATGATTTTTGTGAAAGTCATAACAGAATTATATGTTCGAACCAAGTTGATTAAATCAACACTAATATATCATAGTAACCTATAAAATTAGTGGAATTCATAAAAAGTCTCAAATTTAATTTATTTTGGTTTTTATAACATCAATTATGTCAATATTTTATTAATAAGATAATTACTGCATCATCATTGTGTCATAAATAAATTAAATTATTTAATGTCTAAAAATTTAAAATAAAATACCATTATGTAGGAAATCATTTTAGCTTTCTAATGAATATTTATAGTCGAATATTTATAATGTATAACCCCATATTAAAAATGATTTACTTATTAAACTTTGACTTTAACTATTTTAACCCTTCTTTAAATAAATTAATAATAAATGTCCTAATCTAACCCAAGTGGGCCTAAATGGTCATATTTTATTCCTAAGTTTGTTTTTGGTCGAATTAAACTTATCCAATAGAATTAGTACATGTGTTAGGGTAATAGTAATATCATATTTACCCCTATTTACTATTAACCGCGGTAAAAAAGTAAAAAGTTACTATTCACCAAAAAAATTATTTTTATCTCATTAAACAACATTTTACTTACTGATATCAACCGTGTCTGTCTGATTTTCAAAATTTCATTCACAGAAGCGGTAAAATTAAGATTTATGCAAAATTCAGTTTTTAACCTACCACTTAGTGGTTTCACTATTCATCAAAAATTGAAAGTTTTCAGAAAAATACCAAAATTTCACCCTTGGCTAATTTCGGTATTCCGAATCCAAAAATGAAGTCCATTTTGAAAAATAAAATTTATAAAATTTCAAAAAGTGGTTATTACTATTCATAAAGGCTAGTTTTAATAATATTTTAATAGCATATCGTTGTTTAGTGAAACTCAGTATTGCGTACGACGCAAGCTATCGAGGAAGGTCGTGATTGCGTGTAAAGTAAACCAAGCTAGTATGTAGTGAATGATTCCATTGATGATATATAAAAACAAAATATTACTCATAAAAATCTAGGGTGTTACATTCTACCCCCCTTAAAAAGAATTTCGCCCTCAAAATTTGTCACTTTGTAACAAACAGATGCGGATACTTCTCCCTCATCATATCCTCAAGCTCCCATGTAGCTTCTTCAAGTTGGTGGTTCCTCTATAAAACTTTCACCAATCGAGTGGTCTTGTTTCGTAGGACTTTTTCGCTACGATCCAGAATCTCTATCAGTTGTTCTTCATAAGAAAGATCTTGCTCCAGCGGTACAACTTCTGAGCTGAGTACATGTGAAGGATCAGGTATGTACTTTCTCAGGAGAGATAAATGGAACACATCGTGAACTTGAGAGAGATTCGGTGGAAGCGCCAATCGGTAAGCTACCTTTCCAACACGATCCAGTATTTCGAAAGAACCGATATATCTAGGGCTCAATTTCCCCTTCTTTCCAAATCTCATAACCCTCTTCCAGGGAGATATTCGTAAGAACACTTTATCACCCACTTCAAACTCTAGGTCTTTTCTTTGGTTGTCGGCATAACTTTTCTGTCGACTCTAAGCTGCTCTTATGTGTTGTTGAATAGATCTGACCTTTTCTGCCATTTCATCAACGAGATCAGGTCCTAATAGATTTCTTTCCCCAACTTCATCCCAGCAAGTTGGAGTCCTGCATTTCTTTCCATAGAGAGCTTCATAAGGAGCCATCTGAATACTGGAGTGAAAGCTATTATTAGAAGAAAATTCCACCAAAGGTAGGTGTTGATCCCAACCTCCTTTGAAATCCATAGAGCAAGCTCTCAACATATCTTCTAGGGTTTGAATTGTTCTCTCAGACTGACCATCTATCTGGGGATGATAAGTAGTGTTGAAACTCAACTCTGTATCCAGAGTATGCTGAAGACTTTGCCAGAACATCGAGGTAAATCTCAGATCCCGATCAGATATAATAGAAATTGGTACTCCATGCAATCTTACCACTTCCTTTACATATATCCTGGAAAGCTGATCTAGAGAGAAATCCTCTCTAATAGAAATGAAGTGTGCAGACTTTGTAAGACGATCAACTATGACCCAAATAGCATTATTGCCTTTGGATGTTTTAGGAAGTCCTGTGACAAAGTCCATAGTGATGTTTTCCCATTTCCATTCGGGTATGGGTAATGGTTGTAACATCCCCTTAGACATTTTTCTCTCAGCTTTAACTTGTTGACAAACCAAGCATCGAGAGACATATTCAGCAACATCTCTTTTCATGCCATCCCACTAGAAGTACTCTTTCAGGTCCCTATACATCTTCGTGCTTCCAGGATGAATAGAGAATGAAGAACCATGAGCCTCATCCAGCAGCTCCTTCTTTAATTCGAGGATGGGAGGAACACAAACCCGATTCCTGAACATTATTATCCCATCGCAATCAAGGTTGAATTCAGGAACATTTCTCACCTTCTTTTGTAACTCGACATCTTCTTTCTGTGCCTCTTTAATATTCACATGTATAGATGGTTGAACATTAATTTGAGAAAGATAAGATTTTTCCCCTTCCATTATAATTCCAAGATCCATCCTTTGTAAATCCATAAATATTGGATCTTTTGTGATCCTCATCATGGATAAACTAGCATGGTCTTGTCGACTTAATGCATCTGCCACCTTGTTTGCTTTCCCAGGGTGGTAATGGATTGAGCAGTCATAATCCTTAATCAGCTCCAACCATCTTCTTTGATGCATATTCATCTCCTTTTGTGTGAAAATATAATTTAAACTTATATGATCAGTATAAATATCACACCTTTCACCATAAAGGTAATGCCTCCAAATCTTTAATGCAAAGATTACTGCAGCCAACTCCAAATCATGTGTTGGGTAATTTTGCTCATGGATTTTCAACTGTTGTGAGGCATATGCTATCACCATATCATTTTGCATAAGAACACACCCCAATCCCTTCTTGGATGTATCACTGTAGATCACAAACCTTTCTCCACTACAAGACAGTGTGAGCACAGGTGCACTGGATAACCTTCTTTTCAACTCCTAGAAATTCTCTTTACATTCCTCTATCCAAACAAACATAACTCCTTTCCGAGTCAACTTGGTGAGTGGATTAGATAATCGTGAAAAATCTTTTACAAAACGTCGATAATATCCAGCCAAACCAAGAAAACTTCAGATCTCAGTTACTGTTGTTGGTCTTGACCATCTTTCGATAACCTCTGTTTTTGCTGGATCCACAGATATCCCCTATTTTGAGATTATGTGACCCAAAAATGCAACTTTTTGAAGCCAAAATTCACACTTGGTAAATTTGGCATAAAGCTTTACCTTTCTCAGGGTCTTCAATATAATTCTCAAGTGATCTTCATGCTCTTCCTTGCTCTTTGAATAGACAATAATATCTTCTATAAATACTACCACAAATTGATCAAGATAGTCTCTAAAGACTCTATTCATTAGATTCATGAAGATAGCAGGGGCATTAGTAAGACCAAATGGCATCACTATAAATTCATAGTGTCCATACCTTGTACGGAAAGTCTTCTTTGGTATATCCTCCCTTTTGACCCTTAATTGATGATACCCTGAATGAAGATCAATCTTGGAAAAGTATTGAGCTCCGCGTAGTTGGTCAAATAAGTCATCAATGCGTGGGAGAGGATATTTGTTCTTGATAGTGATCTTGTTAAGTTCTCGATAATCAATGCAGAGTCTCATTGATCCATCTTTCTTCTTAACAAATAGAACAGGTGCTCCCCAAGGTGACGTACTAGGGTGTATGAATCCCTTATCAATATTCTCTTGGAGTTTCTTCTTCAATTCCTGCAACTCAATTGGGACGATTCTATAAGGTGTCTTTGAAATAGGCAAAGCACCCGGTACGAGTTCTATTGAAAACTCAACTTCATAATTTGGTGGAAGACCTGATAATTCCTCCGGAAAGACATCATAAAACTCTCGTACGATGGGAATATTCTTAATCGTAAGTTTCTCACCAACCATTTGTGATAAATAACCTTCATTTAGTGGAATCAAGACCCATAAGATGGAAGGAATTTCCATTGGAAGGTTATATTCATCCTTGCATCGATAGACGATCGTAGATTGATCTGGAATATGAACTGTGACTTCCCTTCTTTGGCAATTGATATGATCTCCATGTAGAGAAAGCCAATACATGCCAAGAATCACATCAAATTCCACTAAAGGAAGGATCACAAGATTTGCAGGAAGCACTTTCCCACAAACTTCGATCGGAGAAGAATTATAAACTTTTGATGCGACTATTGTGCCATTAGGTGTTGTCACAGCTAACTCAACATCTAATTGTTGAGCTAATACAGTGATACCCTTAGAAAATTTTTCAGAAATAAAAGAGTGGGTGGATCCAGAATCAAATAAAACATTTGCTACTTTAGAGTGGATGGTAAGTGTACCTTTCACCACTTCGTTATCGTACTCCACATCGCTGATAGAAATTGCATGTGACTTTCCTTTGTCTTTAGCCTTAAGATTTTGTTGACGTCGACCATCATCATCAACCCTTGGATTTGGGCATTGATTGGCATAATGCCCCATCTCCTTGCACTTGAAACATTGAAGTGTAGTAGGTTCATTCTGTGTATCCCTTCCTTTGTTTGCATCATTAGATATCTTCATCCCATTATCGTGGCATTCAAATGCCCGATGACCTTCCTTTCCATATTTGAAACATTTACTTGTCCCTTTAAGACAACTCCCTGCATGTTTCTTTCCACACTTTGAGCATAAGGGAAAGCTCATATTCTTTTAGTGTGCTCTTTAGATTTTCCTTTGAATTCCATCTTCCTCTTCTTATCAAACCCATGTGACTGATGGGTTACTCTAATATCCATCTCGACTTTGAGAGCACATCGAATGATTTCCCCGTAGCTATTGATGTCCCTTATGGCTAACGCCCTTCAAAGACTTGGTTTTAAGACACTAAAGAATCGATCGATCTTACTCTCAGGTTGGATAATAATACCAGAAGCGTACCTTGCAAGTCTTGTGAAATTTTCTTCATAGGTACCAACAGATTCATCATCCCTTTTCTTCAGTTCAAGAAACTCTTTCTCCATCTTTGTTAGGAGAATACGAGGGAAGTACTTATTGAAAAATAAGTTCTTGAACTCTTCCCATTCCATAGACTCAATTTCATCCCTTTGCCTCGTATTCTTAATAAGATTCCACCATTGATCAGCATCTCCTTCCAAAAGATACACTGCTAGGATGACTTTATCATGTTAAGAACATTGAAGAACTGAAAATATCTTTTCAGTAGTACTAATCCATTGTTCAGCAACAAATGGATCTGTATACCCGCTGAAAGAAGGTGGACGCTGCCTCATGAAGGATTCAACAGAATGTTGCTCCTTTGCTCGTTTGGAAGTCCTGCATGATTCATAGCTTGAGAAAGTTGTGTGAGCAAGGCTACAAGATTTTGCATTCCAACTCCCATATCATTTGGTTGCTCAGGGGGACAATCATTGCATTTCCCATCGCATTCCGCATTAACACGGTTCCTTCGGGTTCCAGCCATTGACTAAAACCAAGAAGAATAGTGTGAGCAGTACTAATTATAATAGGAAAACCACATAATCAAGGATAAAATTTCACACTTAAGGTCTTATCCTAGGGTATTCATGGCCATTTCTAAAACACTAAGATTGTGTTCTATGCTTAGACTTATCCTTATGGTTCTTACTAAGTCTTTCACATCCTAGTTTCCAAAGGTTGACTATACCTTTCCTCTGATACCAACTATAATGACCCATACTTTACATACATTGTTAATACTTCAAAATTGAAGCACACTTATTACAACATATGACAAACCCACAAAGGACCGTATAGGTATAGTGTCTTTAGAAACTGGGAAACATAAAGAACTGGTTCATAAATCTTCTACAGTGTCTCCCATTTATTTCATCATATCTAGGGTACCTTTTAGCATATTCTACTTAATATCCATCTTCCTGACCTGGGGAAAAGAAAACATAAAAGGGTGAGCTCAAATGCTCAGCAAGGGCAAATAAAGGAAATAAAAATCATATCATATCTTTTTGAAAATCATAACCTGAAAAATAGATCATAATATCTTAACATGGAATAAATCATAGAAGTGAAAATGAGATCCCCATAATCATAACATGAAACTTGAAACTTTGTGGCATGCACACATAATCATGGAAAATCATTTCTTGTTAGTCATGACTCATTTCCAAGACTATCTTAGTGGACAAAGTCCCTTTCTGAATAGAGTTCACTCCTCGTTTCAGTCCTGTATCACTGAACCGAAATAACCTTCTGTTCCAGCCACGTCTATCTCATGAGATATAAATCTTTACCCAATGCATTGGAGGGAGATATAGGTCACACCCATCTTATAATTAATCCTTTATTATGTGTGCCACATAATCATAAACCATACATCATAGCGTAACCCATGTAATAAAAATGGGATTCTTAAACAACATGACATCATAAAACAATTCATATAAGACAAAGGAATTCATAAAAATATTTCCATCACATCATAATAAAATCCATGTAATAATAGGGGTAAAAACAGAACCCTTTTATTATCTTTGATGGAAAATAATTTTGATAAAATACTTGAACTCCATTCTTAAGGAAAATATCCTTTCTACTTCAAAAACACTTTTCCTTTCTTAACATGTCATACAATTTTAAACTAAAAGAAGTTGATTAAAAATAAACTTGAATACATGAAAAGGAAGCTTCTTGGAAATAATTTTTTAAGAATCCATTCATGCCGTATAATTTAAAAAAACATTCTTCGTACTTTTTTCAGAAAAGTCAAAAAGTACCTCGTACGAAAAAACGACAAAAGATTCCTTTCATATTCTTTACTAAAAACTCACCGAAGGGTAAAATTGGATTTAAACTATTGTAAGTGGATGGAAACAATATTACATATTGAGGGAACATGGATGTGGATGATAAATACACCCCAATAAATAATTACGAATAAACAATCTCGGATAAAAATGAGATTGTGATATTTCCCTTACCTTAGGTCTGATTTGCTTTGTATGTGTCCGAAGCTCCTCTTCTTTGGAACGCCTCTTTGAATCATCCACTTAGGGAACTAAGATTGGTCTTTGAAGAAAACCAGGACCTCTATGATTATTATAAGGAAGTGGAGAGGAGAAAATGGTAGGGGTTGTCCGAGCTTGAGTGCTCAAATTGGTGTGAGGAGGAGGGGGAGAAGGTGCCCTTTTATAAGGGAGGAGAGGGGCACCTTAGGAATATCTCAAAATATTATTTTATATTAAAGTAAAAATCGGTTTATAATGGTTAAAAAGGGTCTTATTTCGAAGCTAAACTGGGTATGGGTTTAAATTCTATCAACCCATATGATTTAGACAAGTTTAGGGTTTTATTTTAACCTTATCAATTAGATTTAACACTAAGTTAAATAATTTAACTTTTACCGTGTCTTTTTGTTTTCTTTCACTATATGGTTAATACACTTACTATAACAAGCCAAAAGAACCTCAAATTATTTATTATTAATATATATATCCTTATCTAAGTCATTTTGCCGAACCTTATATTTTTAGGAATAAAATAACAATTAATAATATAATATTTGATTTAAAAACTATTTTGTGTCAATTTTGACACTATTTGATATATGATTTTTGTGAAAGTCATAACAGAATTATATGTTCGACCAAGTTGATTAAATAAACACTAATATATCATAGTAACCTAGAAAATTAGTGGAATTCATAAAAAGTCTCAAATTACATTTATTTTGGTGTTTATAACATCAATTATATCAATATTTTATTAATAAGATAATTACTGCATCATCATTGTGTCATAAATAAATTAAATTATTTAATGTCTAAAAATTATAAATAAAATACCATTATGTAGTAAATCTTTTTACCTTTATAATGAATATTTATAGTCTAATTGTTATAATGTATAACCCCATATTAAAAATGGTTTACTTATTAAACTTTGATTTTAACTATTTTAACCCTTCTTTAAATAAACTAATAATAAATGTCTTAATCTAACCCAAGTGGGCCTAAATGGTCATATTTTATTCCTAAGTTTGTTTTTGGTCGAATTAAACTTATCCAATAGAATTAGGACATGTGTTAGGGTAATAGTAATATCATATTTACCCCTATTTACTATTAACCGCGGTAAAAAAGTAAAAAGTTACTATTCACCAAAAAAATTATTTTTATATCATTGAACCACATTTTACTTACTGATATCAACCGTGCCTGTCGGATTTTCGAAATTCCATTCACAGAAGCGGTAAAATTATGTTTTATGCAAAATTCAGTTTTTAACCTACCACTTAGTGGTTTCACTATTCATCAAAAATTGAAAGTTTTCAGAAAAATACCAAAATTTCACCCTAGGCTAATTTCGGTATTCCGAATCCAAAAATGAAGTCCATTTTGAAAAATAAAATTTATAAAATTTCAAAAAGTGGTTATTACTATTCATAACGGCTAGTTTTAATAATATTTTAATAGCATATCGTTGTTTAGTGAAACTCAGTATTGCGTACGACGCAAGCTATCGAGGAAGGTCGCAATTGCGTGTAAAGTAAGCCAAGCTAGTATGTAGTGAAAGATTTCTTTGATGATATATAAAAACAAAATATTACTCATAAAAATCGCGGGTGTTACAAATATAGTATCAAGAATTGAGTTGGGAGTAGTATTTATGTAGACTAAAAAGTGAGTATCGTATGTCTCACCAAAACTGAAACATCATGAGTGGAACTACCTCACTCATGGCATGAAGATGACAGCCAGGGTTCATTACCTATAGTTTTGGGGAACTGTCTCTTTGGTGAAAAGTTTTTTTATACTCTGATCATAACGACCTTTGTTGCATCTACAGACAGTAGGACCTAAACCTAATCTAGAGGAACTAGGCGGGGTATCTATATAAATTTTAAATTACCATATATTATGAATTAGGGAATGTTAATTTTGTGGAATTTGGTTTTATTTATAAGACATAGATAGAGAAAGAACTTGGTGGATGCCCTAAGAGGACTAGTGCTGCCTGATGAGATTTTTGGATGACTAGAGGTTGCCTAATTATATTGACTAGGGATCGATGAAATGTGATCCTTTATTGGTAAAAACTAAATTTTGGACAATGTAATTAGGGAATAGGATTTATTCATAGAGTTTTTGTTTATGGGAGAATATATTGCTAGAGGTTACTCAATACTCATGATGTTGTTGGGTGACGATGTTGTGATCCTTATGGATATGAGAGTGGTATTAATTTTCTTCATCATAGAGGAGTTTCCGAGGGGCTTCCATACCTATATATGGGTTGTTCATCATTGTGTAAAAAAATTTTACCTTGAATTAAAATGATATTTCTAGTGTCTAGGGATAAAGATTTAATTTATAAGTTTTATTTTCCATTTCATTATATTCGATGTGTATAGGAAGAGAATAGCCTCATCATTATTTAATCCATCCACATCCTATAACCATGTGGAATTGGGAGGAAATAAAAATTGAATTTTTTATGGGGTCTTACATGACCTTTAGTTTTTTTGACACTTTCATAATGAATATCGATTGGATGGTGATGTTGGATTGGTTATTTCCGATCCAAGAGATTCACTTATTTGAAGAGATGTGTAACATATATATTCATGAGAGAAGATGATTTTAATACTAGTTGATATTCTCCATGATTGTGTTCTAGACTATGGTGGTGATATGGATGATATCCCACCCTTGGTCTAGTTATCATAAATCAATATTTTCTAAGATTTTATTTAGATAAAATCATCTAAGGATATCTATAGATGGTCATTTATCTTAACACTTTGTTGGTTTGAGGGAAGTTAGAAAGTAGTTGTTTTTACTTTTCTAGTCCTGCAGAACATAGAGAGTGTGTAGTTGATTAGGATATTGTCAATGATCATGCAAATAATTCAGATATCCAATGAAGTCCATAATATATGACCTTCAAAGTTTTCTATTTGAAATTGTGTTTCCTTTTGAGTTTCTCCTTAGTTGTGTTATCGTCATCTGCAAAAATAGGTTACACTGGAACCAAATTTAGTTGGACTGTTCAAGATCAGAAAAAATGTGGGAATATAGGCATAATATTTGGAAGATCCTCTATGTTATTCAGGTATGAATGATGTGTTCCGTGATTCTCAACTGTTGAGTTATAGACCCAATCTTTTACATGTTGTAGACTTTGAGGAAAATAGGTTGAAGATAGACGAATTTTATGAGGAGTATTTGGTATATGTTTTATAACAGAGAGAGAAGTAATTTCATGGGAATATAGTGCCACATTTTTTGAGCCAAAAATAGTATGGATGGATCTTGGAGGAGTAATGATAGCATGAGTCAGATGTTCAAGATTAATAGATTGAGTTATCAGATAAAGATCGCTAGACATACTTATTGAGAATGAGATGTTGTAAGAGGGGATAGTGGTAATATTATAAAATTTCAATTGTTCTTAACACCCCATTTTTATATAAATTACATTGCTTTTTATTTCATTCTATACTATATTAAGTATAATTCACCATCCCTTATGTTTTATGGAGTCCCCTAATGGTAAAATGGGATTTTAGAACCTCGAGTAAGGGTAAAGACTCTTTTTTTCTGAAGTATTTGTATGGATAGAACCATTTTTATATGACATATTCAAGGGTATGTAGTCACTAAATATGGGTAATAGGGATTTATTATAAGATATATAAGGTTAACGAACCATGTCCACGGGTAAGCAGTTCAGTACCAATGGGAAAGCCAATTCTTATATGTATTGTGTAAGGGTACCTTAAATACTGTAAAAGGGTATTTACTCAGTACGTAATGTTAACTTATCATTTTGAAATGGTTGTGTAAGGGTATTACAGAGTTTATCCTATAAATAACCTAACCTTAGATGCCCAGATTTGGTTTTTACTTTATTTCAATGGTACTAGATAAAAGTGATCAAATCATAAAATAATACACAGTTTAGTATTCTTGGTAAACTAGACACATGTTTGAATCTAATATTACATTTTAAAACATAAAATGAAACATACTATTTTCTAAGGACATCATTTTCCCGTCTAGAATATCCATGAATACAAATTATAACAAAATTATTTGTATCCTGAGGAAATAAAAAATAATAAAGTGGAGAGATCTGATTCTCACTAAGGTAATGTTTACAATATAAGATATCATTGAATAAATTAGAAATTTATAGCATGTACAAGATAAACAATAATAAACTATTACATATAAATAATACCATAAAGGGGGAAATTACTTGGATTACATAACATCATAAATAATCACAAATATGACAATTTATAGTTTTATAATAATAGAAAGAATAATGTAATACATCATAATCAAAACTTCAAGACTTGTTCCAAGACAAAAAATAAAAAAAGTAATGAATACACAAAATAACCAAACTAGTTTATCTCATGAGGAATTTTGATACATCAAGGGAAATAACATGACCCCCTCATCAAATACTTATTCCAATGGATTCCTCATATAAAAGGTGTAAATAAAAATTCAATAGAAAATCTTCCAAAATATTCATATTGAAAAAATACGCTAAAATGTTAAAATTTCCACCAATAAATAAATATAACATTTTTTTAATGAATCCAATGAAATAATAAGAATATTTTCATTAAACATAACTTGAATGGATTATAAGTAAAATAATATTTTGTTTACATTTATGAAATGAAATACCCTAAATTGATTGATTAAAAACATTCTGGAGGAGCATACCCTTTTCACAATTGAAATAACATTTAAGAATTAAAACTATCAAGAGTTTTAGAATTTTATTCAAAATATAAATTCAGATTTTGAAAATTAACCTTCAGGTAATTGAGTGATCCTAATGGAAGTAAATTTATTTCATATATTAACTATTAAAAGAAATATTATATTCACAAATTCTTTAAAAATATCGCCGTTAAAAAAATGACCAAAATATTTTTTATCTATTTTTGAAAAAGAAAAACATGGGGAATAATGTATTAAGTAATTAATATTAAAATACTTTATAATATTTATTTAAACCTTTTAAATGAAAATATAAACATGGAATAAAAATATTCTCATCCAAATAAAAAACAAATTTGGTTTTATATAAAAACTTTATTTTTTTCTCTTTAGTACATAAAGACAGTAAAAAGAAATAAAAAACTTGTAATTATTATAGATAACTATATTAGAAGATAATATATTTTTCATGAGAAATTAATATCTTATAATTCCCCTAATGGAGTCTTAAACATAAATAATCAAATATAATGATGAGATTGTGAAATAAACCCTTACCTCTTTGGTATATTTTGAATCATAAGCTAGATAAAAGAGTAACATAAAATGAAAACATAAGTTTATTTTCCAGAAGTTTATTCATGATATATAATTTTAAATCATCAGTATATATAGAATATAAATATAAATACAAATATAACATCTAATTTTTATCAACAAAACAACATTGAGATGAATAACCTTACATCATGTATAAATGTTTTTGTAAGTATATTTAGCCTCATGTATAATGGATATAAATGTTTTATAATTCAATAAAAACCATATAAATAATTATAATATCATATAGGGTCCATTTGTAACATTTCAATGTATATTTATTAATAATTCTTTACTAAAATTAAAATTTCATAGAGTCAGCCAGTTTATTTTCCATTTAATATTTTCATCAATTTATATGTTCCTTATATATTTATCATGGTTAAATTATATCCCATATGTTAATAATAATATAAATAACCTAAAATTTATTTATTTAAATATTTACACTGATAATTTAAAACATGATATGGAAAATGAATTGCATCGCTCTATGGAGGTCGTCATCCACACATACACATGAGTGACACTGTCATTTTTCAATAGATGTGAAAGTAAGAAGGTATGCCTGATATTATAATTATTGAATCATAATTATTTCATTAATATAATATGTAAACATTAAATCAATCATAATAACTATTCTGGAATTATGGTTGTGGAAAATAAATTGAAATACTACATAGAGGCGGTAGTCTATACTTGTGCTTGAGAAATACATTCAGATCACATTTGTTGAAAAATGATAAATAATATTGTTTTCAGAATAATAATTATATATAAGTATATTTATGATACTATAGTTATTATTAATGATTAATACCACATATTTATATGAGTTATAATAAGGAATAAATTGAAAGAGTGCAGGTAAGATGATTTCCTTTTCTTCAGGAAGCCTCATTTAAATAATATCTTAATCACCATTTGAATGGTCTTTCTAGAAGAATAACACCTATAATTCATGGATAGGGAAGGTTACAAGAGAATTAAATATGTTTTTATTCATATATTTTTCTCAATAAGTTGTAAATAAAATTTATAAGTGGCCACCTTTTATAAGTAAGGTGTGGGTATTCTAGTAATCTTTTTAAGTATTAGATTCTTATTAATTAAGATTAAAATTCATGTCACTCAAAATTAATATAAATTTCATAAAAAATGAGTTTAAAACTATATAATCTCATGAAATACTACTTTTTTAATTTTAAGTAATGTTTTCACCCTTATATCTTTTTAACCATTGGTTGAAATTTTGATAATTACCACGATGTCATTGTTTTTTACAATTTAGGGGTCAATAAAGTAAAAATAAATGGAATAGTTTCCCATAAATGGAACTTAGTTATTACTATAAACTAAAAAATATTAACTTGGATGAAGTTAATATTTTTATTAGTTTTATATAATTTAATAAAATATTGATTGTTATAAAATATCATTAATGTCATTTTTAGAAATATATGAAATATTACAATATAATATGTGTCTAAAACATGTAAAATGGTTGAACAATTCTATAGTTTCTAATATAAGGATTATATGGTTTTAAAATAATTATACAATCAAATTTACATAGGTTTATATATCATTTGAAAAATTATAATTTTTCATAACCCCTTTATTATTCATTTCAAACACTGACTATGTTAACAACTTTTTCGATCTTAAAGGGGTATAATTTTACTTATAAGATAATTTTTTTGTTATAAATGGACAATGTATTTAATTAGAGACCATTTAAAATATTATTTTTTATATTTAAATATTTTTATGATTTTAATATAATTTAATAAAATTTTAGTTACAGAAAATATCATTGTTGTAATTTTAGACTCTAGTAATAAATTTTATCATTAATGACATAAACTAGAAAATTGAATTAGAATATAATTCCTTAAAAAGTTAATTATAAGTTTTATTTATCAATAAATTTCATTTAACTCAATTATTCATTATAACTTCATTACTTTTATTATTTTAAATATTATTTATATAGTTTTCATACTTCCAGAAAAAAATTACTATGTCTGCATTGCATTAGTATTTATGGTAATTATATAATCAATAAAAATTATTAAATTATTTATCATCATAAACAATAATTGATTATATTCAAAAATAACTTTTTTATTCATTAATTACCTTATTTTACCCCTATGTGAGCATATAAATTGAATCAAAAGAAAGTGAGTGACTATTCAAAATTTTCTTTACATAAAATAATATAAATATCATTAATAAGTTCAAATTGAACAAAAAATCCTTTTATTCAAAACTTTTAGAGACATTTTCGAATTTAACCCCTAAAATGAAATTATGGAAAGTGTTGGGTTGATTTGGGGACCTTATTCCCTCGATTTATCATTATTTTACACATTTTACCCTTACCAAGGATACAAATTTAACAAATTTTACTTAATATAATGCCTAAAATCAAATGGGATATATTTTAATAAATAAAAATTCCTGACTTATTATATAGATCCAATTTTATAAAATTAACTTCTTATATATTTTAGAAATTAATTTAATAATAAACCATGAAAATGTTATGAAAATATTTTTTCAGAAAAATTGAAAATTATCATTAAAATTTAACTTATATCAAAATCATTAAATGTAACATTAGGAAAAAATTATGAATAGAATGATAATTGTAAATTATTTTTTTAATTAATTAAAATAAGAGTATTTAAAATATATGTATTTTTTAATATTCATTGTAAAATTAATCATTTCATAAAAAACATTACATTTCACTATAAGATAAATTTGGAATTATTATTTAAAAATTGATGTTTTTTTTCCAATAATGGATTTAAAAGTTATAGAAAATAATTCCATTATTTCCTCTTAAAATGAAATAAATACAATTTTTGAGGAAAATGCATTTTTCAATCGTAAAATGTAATCACATAAAATATAGTGATTTTTTTTAAGAATTAATCAATACATTTATATTGAGTTTGACCATTATAAATTTATTACAAAATAAATTTTCCAATATTCTTACCCTCCAAATAAATGGGTATGTTATAATGGTCAAATTTAAATTGTAACATTTTGATAATAAATCTTATGTTTCATAAAGCTCGGCATTTCAAGTTAAGAAATACATCAAGCTTTTTATAATTTTAAAATACACTCTCTGGGAGTTACGATCTACCCCCTAAAATAAATTTTTCCCTTTAAATTTTATCTTGGTCAAAAATGTTAAAATTTTTGAAATACATTTTTTTTTTCAAACACACAATAGGTAGAGGCATATTAAAATATCATTAGAAAAGGGGAAGTGTATATAGAGAATAGTGGTGGGAATTTAAAATTTAAACAAGAAGGAAATGACTAGAATCCATAGTATAATATTTATTAATATATAAAATTATCATTCAAAATTTAGTGACCAAAAAACTATAAATATATGATGGGTTAAAAGAAAATCTTTTCATCTGAAATTAAGGAAAAGGTGTAACAATATTTTTGAGAAATTTTTCCAAAAGATAACATATTATTATAATATCATGAAAGGGAACTTGGGAAAATATACTTAGAGAATTTTTTTCCATTTCATAAGAAAAATTTCACCCTTTTGTTTGGTTCAATTATTTTTCACATAATCTATTACTCCAAGAAATGAAAATACTTTTTTAGGAAATAAGTAATATAAATAACTTTTAACACGTTAAAGGTTCCATAAAATAATGATACATCATTCCTTATATCTACAGTGATGAAAAAAATATATATTTGGTAGGAAATTATTTTACAATATGAATAAATATAAAAAATTAATCCTTAAAACCACCACAATAGCACACAATGTTTAAATTTACCCTAAGACTCTTCAAAAATCGATTTCCTTAATTAAAAACACAAATATCTAAAATATGTGATCACTTATTATTCCAAGATCAATTTAAAATATATATTAATGAAGCATTAATCACTCATAAATTAATATATTTTAAATTTATATACCTTAATATATAATCTCTAAAAATATGATAATATTTTCAATAAACATCCTATTTTATGATAAATCTAGAATAAAACCAATCTTAATTTATAAATTTACTCAATATTCATTCTGAAAATTATGTTTACATTTATCATATAATACTCCCAAAATGTACTTTCTCTTTTATCACATAAACTAGAATATCCACAACCTTAATGATTATATGAATCCTAAAAGTTATCAATAAAATCAAATTTTATCCACAAAATATAAAATTGATATTCCTAAAAGAACATTTCCACTAAAATTTACAACAACCCAAGGGGTTCTATTCCTTTAAATATATAAAAAAATATCTATAACCACGTTAAACTACCATCATATAAAACCACTAATGTGGTTTGTATTCCTTTAAACATACAACTAACCATAAAATTATCAACCAAAGACACTTATCACATATCACTATTGAATTTTATTGGTTTCCATAGGTTATATTATATAATTCATCATAATTTTTCATAAATAAAATGTGAATTAGCCTAATAAAACCCCCCCATGAGTTTAAAAGGAGGTTCACATTAATAGAATCCCCATTGTACCCAAGAATGATGATGAAATTTATTTATCCTACTCTTTTTGGGGTTATTACCTTTTTAAACATCAAGGCCAAATCCCTTTCCACATGTGGTATCTAAATAAGATTGTATTTCAAGGACAAAAACATAATAAATATGTTAATAAAACCTAAGGATTTTATCATATAATTAGACATATTTTTAAAGTTGATCTTAGAGTTGTGTTACCTAAAATTTATTTTCCTAAATCTAGATTAAAATATTTTCAATTAACATCCTCCAAAATCAACAATAAATACCATGGAACCTAGAAGCCTAGAGCTGGTAGCCACTACATCATATTTATACAACATAGAAGAGATTTAATCCCTATTGGAAAAATAGTTCATTATTCATGGAAAACTATATTCATGATTGAGTCTGAAATTACATTTTTAAATATAAATTTCAAATAATAATTTTAATTGAGAATTTAATTATCACCTCTATCATATATGTCCATATCGATCATAATACACATCATGGTTTCCTTTATATAATAAAAATATGAATGGAGTGAGCATATATTCTCAGTATTATAGAATAAATTAGGCATTAATAATATAACCTAGAAAAATAATAATCAAATATTACATATAACTAATACCATAAATTTAGCCTAAATAATTCGATAATAAAAAACCTAAATAATTATATGGATACTAATTAATTTTTTCATAAATATATAATATATAATTTCAAACACCATAATCTTAATGTCAGGGCCTTGAACCAGGACAACATCGAAAAATACATAAGGCATGGCCTAGATATCAAAAATATTTTATCCCAAGAGATATACTAATTCATTTATGGGCTGTAATGATTACATCCTGTCACTTAATGGCTCCAATTCATTCATCATATAATATATGTGAATAATAATTCAACACAAGTTGATATAAATATTTGTATTAAAATACTAGCATTCCAAATTTTAATTTTTTTCCCCAATAAATAAATATAACATTATACTAAACCACAAAGGGAAACAATTAGGTTTTTATCATTACAAAATTCCATTTTTAGTAATATAAAAATAAATTTTTTGTATCACCCCGAATCCGGTTACCCAGAGTCAGTGCATTATTTCGTAACATTGGCATGATCTCAAAAGATCATGTCTTGAAAGACCAATAAGTTTAGTAGCCTTGGAAATACTAGATACAATCATAAATGTTACATTACATAATAAAGTGAAAAATCACAATAACATAGTCTCCATAGTCCACACTTCTATCCCCTTCAGACTATCCATGAAGGTCATTCATAAAATATTTCTTCCCATTCTGGGAAAAATAAAACATTGAACGGGGTGAGATCAGATGCTCAGTAAGGATAAAAATATAGCAGAAGTTTTCATAAATAAACATAAACATTTAAAGCAATGTATGACTAAAAAAGCCTTTTAAACTTGAACTTCAACATATTATGACAAAAGTAAAATGAGATAATTCCATTTACTTATTCACATGGATATTCTACTAGTCAAATAATCACATGAAATATCAACAACCACTTTCATAATGATGGAATGCATAATGCCAGAATATTATAACCACTTATCCAAGGCCTCATGCCAAGACGAAAAATAAGATTTTTTCAAGGCCTCATGCCAAGACACTAGTTTGTCTCATGAGACCTGCCGATGCATCGAGGAGCTATTGCGGGCTCCACCCATCACTTATTAAGTCCAATGCATTCCTTATATGAACCGGTTTAAACATATCATAAACCTTAACATAATCATATCAGATAAAATAAGCATAAAGGAAACATAACATTTCCACATTTCAGTCACAAGATATCAATACAACACATTGATATAATAAAAACACTTTCAAAACCATTTCCAATACCAAAATAAAATTAAATTAAATCTTGGTATTTATTTTTCATTTTAAAAAAGTTATGGATTGTAGAGGAAGCCGAAACTCAAATAATGGTCACAGCGGCGAATGAGTCATTGTCGCCGCATACGTACAACAATAAAAACATTCATTTTTGTCATTTAGTAAAAATCTTCTTATAAAAAGATTCCTTTTGAATATACATAAAAGTTAAGGGGTTTATACACCGTATAAAAGAAATTTGTGTATAAAACAAAATATGCTTCCATGAATAGAGATTGAGACGAAGTCCCTTACAAAGATCATTTTTTAAATGAAAAAGATATATTATGTGTATTCCCCATATGTACACATATAGAAACTATAAATACAAGATAGTACATAATAATACAATGACATAATTTGAATGTAGGAGACTAACCCAAAGAATGGAAATTAGGTTAAGATGTTCCCTTACCTCGTGTCCGACTTGACTCGATCATTCTTTAATCTCCTGAATAATAAACTAGAGTTCATTTCTATTTTCTTAAGAACCTTTTTCATGTTCATTATTCCTTTTATATCACTTAATACCATATTATGAACATTATGTAATTATTTAAGTTAAAAATGGTCATTTTGTCGATCTTTGGTACTTGAGTCAAAAATAAACTTCTTATAATTACAAGTTGTTTATGTGGTGAAATATCCATTATATACAGAATTATATTCATGATTTAGATATCATATATATCATACATATCCAGTATATACAAGAATTTATAATATTACATAACATTTAGAGGTAAGAAATGAAATGCACTGTTCATGGAGATGGTAAGCCGTACGTACGCATGAACACTACTTTCATTTATATTTCATATTTAATGTAATGAAATTATAATTATATAAAGGTATACTATAATTCCAGTATAATATAATGTATAATACCATTTACTCCATCCTTTATACATCCCACATATGGCATTAACGATTCAAATCACTTTGAGGGGGCAGTAGTCCGCACTTCCTAAAATGAAATTATCGCATTTACCCATAATGGAAATCATAAAGGTATGAAATAAATGGAAAATACAGAATCATAAGGAAAAAACATAATATATATCATATATAAAAATAGTTTCATCATAATGGCCACCATGAGAGGTGTTAAAAGAATATTGAACAATCATCGTTTCGTGAGGTAGTAATTCACCACCCATAGAAACAATATGTTCTTTCACCATTAGATGAAGGTGTGTGTAAGTGTAAATAAAATATTTCACATAAGAAAATTATATTATATTTAAGATACTTTTTTTGTTACAAAATAATGTAATAAAAAGAGTTTAAGCGGTTGGAGAAGCAAAATAATACAAAATAACATAAGAGAAGACATTACCTTAAAATTGGGTAACTCTTTTTGATATGAGGCAAAGGCTTCCTTGGGTAGAATTCTGCCCAAAGTGAGGCTTCTAGGAGTAAGAGAGGGAATTTGAGAGAGTATTTGGGCAGAGTTTGGCCGAGCCAAATGGCTTTGATGGTGTGAATAAGGTGGTAGTGGTGGGGGCCGTTTATATGAGGAGAGGAGGTGCACTCTTGGAAGGTCATGAAATGATACATTATTATGAAGTGATTTTCAGATTTCAAAGGTCCCAAAATGATATATTTCGAGGATAAGGTGATAATGGTTAGAAATATACTCATAAAATAGGTTTTTGACAAGTGTAAGTCTTAGATTTTACATTATCTTTTCATTTTATTTAAATCATTAATTAATGAGGTAATCGCTGCATCATCATATTGTCATAAACAATTTTATTTATTTAATGTCTAAAAATTATAAACAAATATCATGATGTAGGAAATAGTATTATATTTCTAATGAATATTTATAGTCGACAAGTTAACTTATATAACCCAATGTAATAATTGTTTTAGAAAAACAACACATGTTTGTGACAATTTTATTTTCACTTTAAATAAAAAGTTATTAATGTCATTTTCTTACTCAAGTGGATCCATGGGGTCCCCAAGATGACCCATGGATTTTATTGGTCATCCATGAATCATCCAATAAGGGTAGGACATGTGTAAAGGTATTTTCATATTTTTATAATATCATTTTTACCATAAATTTCACTAATTACCTTTAATCGTGATTAATTAAACATAAAAGTTACTATTCACCAAAAATTTATTTTAATTCCATTGAAACACATTGTACTTAATAATGAAAACCATGTATGTCTAATTTTAGAAAATAAAATCACAGAAGTGTTAATGTTTCATTTAAACGAAAAATCAGTTTTTAACTATCACTTAGTGGTTTCACTATTCATCAAAAATTGAAATTTTTCAGAACAATGCCAAAAATTTCAACCTAAGATATATTTGATATTACATATTCAAAAATGATTTCTATTTTAAAAAATTCCAAAAATGTAAGTTGCATTAATTAATTTTATAATTAATTTCTGTTGTCACAACAAATAGCGTGTTTTGGAGAAACAATATATATCAAAAGATTGACAATTGTTTTTGTCCAATTTCAAAGTGAAATTAATTCTAATGACCGACATTGGATAAAATGGTAAAAATATATTATAATTATACTTTAAAACTAATAAATAGTATACTTTGTCAATATAATTTATTTTTATTAAAAAAGTAGTTTTTATGTATTTTTCACTATTCATCAAAAATTTGAAGTTCTCAGAAAATTACAAAAAATTCAACTTAGGATAATTTTGATATTACGAATACAAAAATGAAGTCCATTTTAAAATATAAAATTTCTATAATTTTAAAAAGTGGGTATTACTATTCATAACGGCTACTTTGATTAGTTGCGGTGTGTTAGAACTCGAAGTTGCGTACAATACAAGTTATTGTATTATTGAAGGAGAAGCGTATCATGGAAGCTTGGGGTGTTAAATTCTCCCCTCCTTCAATAAATTGTATCCTCACAATTTGAAAAAAAAAATTCAAAAATAAAAGGTTGAAAGTAGCAAATACCTTTGTGGAAAACCCACATCGGAAATAGGGTTCATAAAAATATAACTTTAAAAGAAAGAAACAAAAGTACAAAGGTCACCTGAGATAGCCAATACTAGGATTCTATGAAAACATGGATATGGAGGAAAAACAAACCATCAAGGTCTGATGGAGAGTTGTATAAAACAAGATTAGGAGAAAGTTAACCACAAGAAAATCACAAACTTGTGATTGGTTAAATGGTCATTGAATCCTTAGTTGGAAAATATTACCGACAACGTTTTTGTTTTAAGTTACCTTTCATAATGTTGACGCATTTATTTAAGAGATTTACTAATAATGTAAGGAAATATACTAACTTGTCATGTAGACTTTCATTCTTTAATAAATTTTACCACAAACCCATCTTTCACTCCCAATGGTAACAGAACTCAAAAATATTCTATTTATCCTAATTGTATAAGGTTCCAAATATTACCACATACCATTTAGATTAGGAAAACAATTTTGTAATAACCAGGGACTTCCTATAGTCTAGTGGTAGATAATAAAGGCTTGTCGCACTATGGTTGTGGGTTCGATTCATACAGCTTTTTCCGACACGACGGGTTATCCCCCGACCATCAGGTTGTCCTTTTCCAAAAACTATAGCATTATAATATTCTAAAAATAGTCTTCAGAAATGTTTTAACCTTAAAAAATACTATCCAAAGTTCAACTTAATCCATTCCAACATTTATAGTTATCCAAAATACCTTTGTCCAGACTTTTTCTAAAAGGTCTTTAAATTCCAAAATAAATTGTATCATCAGATTCCTCAAACAAAGTAAAGTTTCTCTAATTGTCACATACAAAAATATGATTACCTTTATCATATTAAAACCATAATGAAGACAAAAATTACTGCAGTACAATCCATATATATCACATTATTCTTATAACCAGAATATAATCCTTGAGTCCAAAAGCACCAATACATTAATTATTCCACTTCAACTATATTAACTGCATAAGATTGTACTTGATCCCTTGGCCTTTTCTGAGGTAATTTTTCCTGATGCTTAGGACATTCATTTTCATAATGCCCCATTTCCCTACAATTGTAGCATTCAACATTGATAGCCTCTTTCTTTCCCTTGCAATCACTAGCCTTGTGACCTTTTTCTCCACATTTATAACAAACTCCCATTCCTTTTAGGCATGTACCAGGGTGATTCTTCCCAAAATTATTGCATAATGGAAAATCCTTCTTTCCCTTTTTCCCTTTATCTGTCTCTTGTTCCACTGTTCTCTTCTTCTCTTACTTTACTTTATTGTCATAAGATTTAGAGAATTACTTTTCTGTCTTGATAGCACACGAGACTATATCTTCGTATGATGAGAAAGATTGTGAGACTAAGGATAGACGGAGAAATGGTTTTAACCACTCAAAGAAACGATCAATCTTACATCTTGGGTTACATATATAATCTGCTGCATGCCTTGCAATCCTTGTAAAGTTAGCCTCATACTTTGCGACATTCTCATCCTCCTTTTGTCTCAGACTCAGAAATTGCCTTTCCATGTCTACTTGATGGTCACGAGGGAAGTATTTTTCTAAGAAAAGCTCTTTGAACTCCCTCCATTCCATATTTGATACTTCATAATCTTCCTTTAAGTTTTTAATTAGCAACCACCATTGATCGACATCTCCAGTGAGGCGGTAAACTGCCATGATGACCATCTCCCTTTCACTACTCCCCAAGGCATGGAATATTTTCTCTAAGGAGTTTATCCATTGCTTAGATACTAATGGATTTGTACCCCCATTAAAAGTTATTGGTTGTTTCCTCATGAAGCGGTCTAACAGTGATCCTCCACGTTGCGGATCAGGGTGCTCCATACGGGTAAGGTTATTATCCATAACCTGAGTGAGTTGTCCCAGTATGGTGATAAACTGATCAGCATTGGTTGTTTCACCAACTCCATTATAATTATCTTGAGACAGAGGGAAATCCATACATGGAGTGCATTCATTGATACGGTTTCCATTCCTCCCACTAGGTGCCATTGCTAAACAATGGCATAAACTAGATCAGTTTATGAATCAAAATACATAATTCCATACTTATAAAACACTTAACATAAATTGAACTATTTATGGATGTAATCCATAATCATAAAAATGTTTTCTTTGAGGATTTATATACTCATAAACCATTCATAATGGTTTGTAATAAAAATGAGAATTATCCTAAGCATATCCCCCAGGAGTGTCATAGCCAATGGTGCCGCAAGGCCCATTGTCGTGCACATATTCCCGTTCGAGTCTAGCTCAAAGTGGTGTTTTCGGGTTTTACCCCTAGGTACATCTGTGCCAGAGCCACCTCTACCTGATCGTATCCAGACAGGGATGTATTGCTCAGAAAACTCAAAAAATCTCTATAATACCAAAATTCTAGGAAGTTCTTCTATACTAATCCTCAAAGTCTATCTTAGGGCTATGTGCTCTAATCATAGTTTATCTAAATCTATCTTCCAAGGATAGTACTAAACTGCCTCTGATACCAACTGTAACACCCTGACCCAGTTATCCAGAGTCCGTGCATTATTGCGTAACATTGGCATGATCACAAAAAATCATGTCTCGAAAGACCGATTAGTTTAGTAGCCTTGGAAATACTAGATACATTCATAAATGTCACATTACATCATAAAGTGAAAAATCACAATAACATAGTCTCCATAGTTCACACTTATATCCCCTTCAGACTATCCCTGTAGGTCAGTCATAAAATATTTCTTCACATCCTGGGAAAAATAAAACATTGAAAGGGGTGAGCTCAGATCCTTAGTAAGGATAAAAATATAGTGGAATCTTTCATAAATAAACATAAACATTTAAGGCAATGTATGACTAAAACAAAATCCTTTTAAACTTTAACTTCAACATAATATGACAAAAGTAAAATGAGATAATTCCATTTACTTATTCACATGGATATTCTACTGGTCGAATAATCACATGCAATATCAACAACCACTTTCATAATGATGGAATGCATAATTACAGACTATCATAACCACATAGCCAAGGCCTCGTTCCAAGACTACAAATAAGATTTTCTCAATGCCTCGTGCCAAGACACTAGTTTGTCTCATGATACCTACTGATGCATCGAGGAGCTATAGTGGGCTCCACCTATTACTTATTAAGTCCAATGCATTCCTCATATGAACATATTTTAACATATCGTAAACCATAACATAATCGTATCACATAAAACATGCATAAAGGAAACATAACATTTCCACATTTCAATCACAAGATATCAATACAACACATTGATATAATAAAAACACTTTCAAAATCATTTTCAATACCAAAATAAAAGAAAATTAAATCTTGGTATTTATTTTTCATTTAAAAAATGTCATGGCTTGTAGAGGAATCTGAAACTCAAATAATGGTCACGGTGGCGAAGAAGTCGTTGTCGCCGCATACGTAAAACAAGAAAAACATTCATTTTTGTCATTTAGTAAAATTCTTCGTATAAAAAGATTCATTTTGAATAAACGTAAAAGTAAAAGGTGTTTATGCACCGTATAAAATAAATTTGTGTATAAAACAAAATATGCCTCAATGAATGGAGATTGAGACGAAGTCCCTTACAACGATCATTTTTTAAATGAAAAAGATATATTATGTGTATTCACTATATGTACACGTAACGAAACTATAAATACAAGATAGGACATAATAATATCATGACATAATTTGAATGTAGGAGATTAACCCAAAGAATGGAAATTGGGTTAAGAAGTTCCCTTACCTCAGGTCCGACTTGACTTGATCGTTCTTTAATCTCCTGAAAAATAAACTATAGTTAATTTCTATATTCTTATGAACCTTTTTCATGTTCATTATTCTTTTTATATCACTTATTACCATGTTATAAACGTTATGTAATTATTTAAGTTAAAAACAGTCATTTTGTCGATCTTTGGTACTTGAGTCAAAAATAAACTTCTTATAATTACACGTTGTTCATGTGGTGAAATATACATTATATCCAGAATTATATTCATGATTTAGATATCATATATTTCATATATATCCAGTATATACATGCATTTATAATTTTACATAACATTTAGAGGTAAGAAATGAAATGCACCGTTCATGGAGGCAGTAAGCCGTACGTACGCATGAACGCTACTTTCATTTCTATTTCATATTTAATGGAATGATATTATAATTATATAAAGATATACGATAATTCTAGTATTACTCTATCCTTTATACACCCCACATATGGAATTAACGATTCAAATCACTTTGAGGGGGCAGTAGTCTGCACTTCCTAAAATGAAATTATCACATATACCCATAATGAAAATCATAAAAGGTATTCCATAAATGAAAAATACAGAACCATAAGGAAAATAAAAACATAAAATATATCATATATAAAAATAATTTCACCATAATTTCCACCATGAGATGTGTTAAAAGCATGTTGAACAATCATCATTTCGTGAGGTAGTAATTCGCCACCCACAGAAACAGTATGTTCTTTAACCATTAGACGAAGGTGAGTGTAAGTGTAAATAAAATCCTTCTCATAAAAACATCCTAGTATATTGAAGATACTGGTTTTGTTACAAAATAAAGGAATAAAAAGAGTTTAAGGGGTTGGAGAAGCAAAATAAAACAAAATAACATAAGAGAAGACATTACCTTAAAATTGGGTAACTCTTTTTGATTTGAGCCAAAGGCTTCCTTGGATAAAATTATTCCCAATGTGAGGCTTCTAGGAGTAATTCATGGAACTTGAGAGAGTATTTGGGCAGAGTTTGGCCGAGCCAAATGGCTTTGATGGTGTGAAAAATGTGGTAGTGGTGGGGGACTTTTATAAGAGGGGAGGAGGTGATAAGGGTTCGAAATATACTAATCCAATAGGTTTTCGACACACGTATGTCATAGATTTTGCATTATCTTTTCATTTTATTTAAATCGTTAATTAATGAGGTAATCACTGCATCATCATGGTGTCATAAAGAATTTAATTTATTTAATGTCTAAAAATTATTAAAAAAAATATGATGTAGGAAATCTTTTTAGCTTTATAATGAATATTTATAGTTGAAAAGTTAACTTATATAACCCCATGTAATAATTGTTTTAGTAAAACAACACATGTTTGTGTGAATTTTATTTTTACTTTAAATAAAAAGTTATTAATGTCATTTTCTTACCCAAGTGGCTCCATGGGGTCCCTAAGCTTACCCATGGATTTTCTTGGTCGGCCATTACTCATCCAATAAGGGTAGGACATGTGTAAAGGTATTTTCATATTTTTATAATATCATTTTTACCTTAAATTTCACTAATTACCTTTAATCGTGAGTAGTTAAACATAAAAGTTATTATTCACTAAAAAAATTATTTTAATCCCATTGAACAACATTTTACATCCTAATTAAAACCATGTATGTTGTATTTTTGAAAATCAAATCACAGAAGCGGTAATGTTTTATTTAAATGAAAAATCAGTTTTTAACTATCACTTAGTGGTTTCACTATTCATCAAAAATTGAAGTTTTTCAGAACAATGCAAAATTTCACACTAATATATGATTGATATTCTAAATTAAAAAATTATGTAAATTTTACAAAATTCCAAACATGTAAGTTGCATTAATTACTTTTATAATTAATTCCCACTGTCACAACAACTAGCGTGTTTTTAAGAAACAATATATATGAAAAGATTGACAATTGTTTATGTCCAATTTCAAAGTGAAATTAATTATAATGACCACCATTGAATAAAATGGTAAAAATATATTCTAACTAAAATTTAAAACCACTCAATAGTATAATTTATCACTATATTTTATTTGGATTAAAAAAGTTGTTTTTAAGTATTTTTCACTATTCATCAAAAATTGGAAGTTCTCAGAAAACTAAAAAAAAATCAACTTAGGATAATTTCGATATTCCGAATACAAAAATGAAGTCCATTTTAAAATATAAAATTTCTATAATTTTAAAAAGTGGGTATTACTATTCATAATGGCTACTTTGATTAGTCGCGGTGTGTTAGAACTCGAAGTTGCGTACAATGCAAGTTGTTGTATTATTGAAGGAGAAGTGTTTCATGGAAGCTTGGGGTGTTACATTTTTTTATGATGACTAGAAATAACATAAAAAAGTTCATTGAAAACGTTCATGAAGAAAATTCCCTTTTCACTATGAAAATAACTTTTAAAACATAAAAATTTAAAAAACATTAGGGAAATAATTTTAATTTTAAATAAACATAAAAACATGAAAATTTTCCATTAAATAATTTATTTATCCTAATTATAGGAAATTTCATTCATGTCGTAATTGTTAAAATAATGATTATGTTCACACTAATGATAAAAAGATCCTTATTAAGATAATTAAAAGGGAATTATTTTTAAACAATTTATTACAAATTAGAAAATGTTTAAAATTATTATTAATCATTTCATAATAGTAAAAATCCATATTTTAAAATTTTAAAAATAAAATATAGACATGGATGAAAATTATTCCAAAACAAATAACAAACAAAATCTATTTCACTCAAGAAGATTTGTTCAGTCTGTTGAGTACTTAAATTGAGTGAAATTAATGCTAATCATATAATTATCAGAAATAAAATTTTGAAAAGAAAGTATATTTTTTTATATATATAAATATGATATAATTCCCCCAATTGAGACTTAAATATAAACAATCCTGAATAATGATGATATCATAAAATAAACTCCTACTGCTTTTGTAACTATTGAATCATAAACCCAAAGAAATAATAACATATAATGAAACTTTAAATTTCATGAAAATAAAATATTCATGATATATTATTTTATAATATCATTATATACACCTCATGAACATAAATATGTGTGTTTCATCAAATATGTTTCAATGATAACAAATTAATATGAAGAACCCTTACCTCAAGTTTGACATGATTTGTAACTTATTTTAGAAAACTATAAATTAAATTAAAAATTAATATAATTGTATAAAAACTATAAATATTATTAGTATATCATATATTATCCAAAAATAATATTTCAATATCCTTTTATAAATAATTATTTATGAAATACTTTATTTTTGAGAATTAACTATTTTATTTTTCATGTACGTTTTGGTTAAGTAGTTTAGTTCCTTACATAGTTATAATGGTTTAATCGTCTATATGATGTTAATCATGAAATATATAACATATATATATTTATTATTTGCATAATTATTGTCATTATTAAAATAAATGTATGAAAAATAAATCACATATCTTCATGGATGAAGTATTACACACAAACACCTCTGTGATGTTATCATTATCCCACTGATGGAAGAGTAAAAAGGTATATGTGATTTTATATAATTAATTAAGATTACTTATGTGATAAAAATCATATAGTGAGCCGAAATTTTAATACATATATATTAAAAAATATTTGATGATTATTTATTACATAATATAATTATGCCTACCAGAATCATATTGGTCTAGTATCTATTAAACATTTATATTTAAATCATTGGTACATAAGTGAAAAATATAATCCCCCACCAAGTTATTATTAACTAAAACCCCTATTATACTTATCATATTTAATTTGTTTTTCACAACATGGGAAGGGAAACCATAATAATGGATGATCTTAGATGCTCAATAAGGGCGAACAAAGTATATTTCAACATAACAACATCAAAAACGTATGGGAACATGAGCATAAAATTTTATAACCATATCATACATAATAATCATGAATCATTTAAAAAATCATGGTAGTTATAATATATTAATCATAAAGGAATCAAAGAACATGATCAATGAGAGCACAAAATTGGCATAATATATAAATTATTTTCATACACATAATCATAGAAAAGTGTTTCCCTAAAAGTCAAGGATCACTTATAATACTATAATAATGCATTAGATTCAATCTTCATTTCATTGTACTAGTTAAGTATCACTCCCAATACTGTCATAGTGTACATATTCCATTACTAATCTAGGATCACTCCCTATATCAGCCTTGTAAATCTCATGAGATAATCATTATTACTCAATGTATTATAGGGATATATAATTTTAAGCCCACCCATAAAATAATAAAAATCTTAAATATGTGTTCCAAAAAGTCATAAAACATTCACCATATAATATCCCATAAAAATGTAATGGGTTTCATAAAAACATCATTATAGAATAACTTGTGGAAATGAAATGGGTTTAATAAACAGTTTATATTAAATCATAACATTTGTTGTGGAAAAGTAATTTATTTTATATATACGTTTTCATTATAATAATAAAACATCCATATAAATAAAATGTATGATATAATATGATCATATCCCCAATATAAACTCAATTAACATCAATGGATATCATAATTGATGAAAAACTCTTTTAAAAGATCACATGAAGCATGTCTTGATGAAAATACCCTTATCATGTTGAAATAAATTATTTAACACCATTAATGTTCCCAAAAATTAATGAAAAATATTTCACTAAAAATAAAATATTAAAATTTTATATAAAACTTCAAATCAATGTGATATCATGATGGTATAAAATTGAATTCATTTCATAAAGGTTAAATTAAAATTATACTTATAATTTTTTTATGGATAAAAAGATCCTTATTTAACAAAATAGAAGAATATTTATTTTTAATTATTCTTAAAAAATACATTAATGTGTGAAAATTACTCTATAATATCATAATACAATATTGATAACATTTTTATAAAACATGGATATGGAAAAATGATTTCTTGACCAAAGAATGAAATAAAATTGGTTTTCCTAAAAATTATTATTTCAGTATCTTGAGTACATAATGTGAGGAAACTAAAATGAAAAATTTTATTATAAATAAATAATAAGATTACAAGACAATTCATGGGTTTATTGGGTGGGATATCTAGAAAAGTCATCTTTTAAAAATTAATATTAAACTATCTTGTCAAGAAATGATATCAAAACATAAAACCCTTACCTCACGTCCGACATCCATCATATGTGTTAGAACCTCATATAATATAATATATATATATATATATTATACATATTTTAGAAAAATTTAGTCATATGAATATTACCATATATTATTTACATATAATAATTTACCAACTATGTGTTAGAAATTCTTTTTTATGATCACTAATTCGGGTGAAAACTTATTTTTTTTCATATATGTTTTATTTCTTCAGTTTTGGACCATGTAATTTAATCATTATTCCAACATCTATATAATTTTTTACATCATATAAATATCATATATATTAAATATATATTTATTAATCCATAATAGTAGATATGTAAAAATATATTTCACCATTCATGGAGATAGTAGCTCCTACGTATGCAGGAACATTGTTTTCACTTTTCTATGGTTAAAATCATATAAAGGCAAATGATAACTATAGAACAATATTTAAATTAGTTTAGGTATCATTTAACCTTTTCAATTAGTTACCTTTTTCATTGGATGAATGTTTCTAAAAATGAAATTAGAAGGATACCAGTAATGGTGAAGTCAATGATTTGTTAGAGTTTTTTAGAATAAGCCTTTAAATTTTATTTTTGTTGGGTGATTATACGTCGTGTAATGGGATTAAACATAATTTAATGTCTAAAAAAAATAATCCATGAACTAGATACATATATTGAGATGTTTACTCACCATTTAAAGGGTTCATATCATGTAATGTAAAACAATGGTTTTCAAATAAAAAGGACATTGGTATTTCATTGTATATGAGATTCATGGGGTACATGAAATTTAAGGGAATTAAACAACATGCAATAGTCATGAGATGGTATTTTATGGTTCTTCACAAACATTTTCTTATTTTATTTATTTTAGGATTCCTTTCTCTTTACCTAGAGGCTCTCCCTAGATGATTTTGTGTGATTACCTCCCATTTAGATTGGTTTGTTTAGAGATTTATCACCGTAGTGATTGGATTAATTATCTCAAGGTATGTAATCTTTCTTTTTTTCCTTTGTATTTGGTTATGGTTGTTGTTTTTTCTATGTTTTTTTATTATATTTGTGATCATATAGTTTTATCTATTGATCATTTTTATTTCATGGAATTCCTTGTCTTTTGAAAGACATTCTCTTGGTTTCTGGTTACCATTGTCAAAAGAAGATAGTGTTCTACAGTGTTAAGGATAGTTTTTTGATACAATGGGTTAACTTAATGAACTATAGATAATTATTTATAAATTATTATTTCTTTTTCATTTATTAGAAGTGATATTTGGTTTTAAATGTCTTTTAAAAATAAACTATTTTTAAAAATGGATCTTTCATTAAAAATGGATTTTCTATATTTGGAAATGGGGTTTCAAAATTTGAAGAAGATAAGATTATATTTTAAAATGTTTAATGTAATTTTGATCATGGTTTTGAAATTAATTTTGATAGTTTTACTTTAGAAACATTCAAAGTTTCTAAAAAGCGGCACATGCATCCTTAGTGTGTATGTGTGACACCACTGGGAGGTATGCTTTTGTGATATTAGCCGATAAGACTCAATAATAGTAAGATCCAAAATTATGATTATTTATGATTTTTTAGTGTTTAGTAAGCAGGGTCCCATATTCTATATCCAAAAATGTGAAGTGATTTTTCATTACAAGTCTTTAATCGCATGATTTTACTCATCTTGGATTATTACTCACATGATTTTATATAATGTTAGATCACAATGCTTCACATGATAGGTTGTTTCATAGATAAAGGTTTACCTATTTTCATCTTAATGTATGTATATAAATTCTTTTTTTATTACTTATAGTTTTTATATTTTTGGTTTGAGAATATTATTGGATTTTATTAAAATCATATAGAAAATTATTTACAATGGTATTTTATTTCTTAAAATGATTTATAAATCTATTTGCTATTAGGAATTGTTTCTTTATTGATATTAGACCATGAATATAAATTTTGGGGTATCATACTACTCTTTGTATCATACCTTACTTATTCCATTAGTCATTCTTAGATATTTTATATCTTGATTTAGGTAATTTTAATAGAATATTTTATCCTGATGTATTATCTTGTAAATCCTTATTTTGGTTTGGGTTGTTCTGCAGGTAATTGTTGGGCATGTGGGGTTGTGACATACTTTCCGGTTTAGCATATTTTTAATTGAAATTTATTCCATTCTGTTATCTCTTTTGTTTTCCCTTGGTACTCTGGTTGTATGTCATATTTTTTTTATATTCATGACATGTTTATGTAATTATTTTAATCTATTTTATATGACGGGCTAGTAACTGTGGCTTGTCCTGTTGACCTTGGTTGGTTCATTACAATTTTATATAAAATGGATGATCAACCAAAAGTAAATTAACGTTTCATGAGTTTGGTTATATTTCTTGGGTATAGAGTAGTTAGGACCATCAAAATTTGGATTGTAAGTGTGCAAAAGGGGTCTGGATTGCTCACATCCGTAACTAAAACAAATTTACCAAGGGTGGTTAGGGACCTTTACCAGGTTTGAGTCAGGGAGTTTAAGGTCATTTAACTGAACTGTATGAGATTTCTATTTAAATTGACAGGTTCCATTTTATATATATATTTTCACAGTTTCATTATATTATTAATTTTTTAAATCATTATTATCAATACCTGATGTTAGTCCTATGATTTTAGAAACTTATCATGACGTATAAGTTTCTTCTTTTATCATTAAATGCCTATGGGAAGTGCTCTTCCAAATCTAAGAGAGGAAGCTATGTGATAGGTTCTATAAGATAACACTTCAAGGAGCGTTCTCTTGTATAATCTATTATCCACATGTTTTGGAATCATATTCAAGTGGGTTTTAGGAACCCAAGACATGTGGGGGATCAGGGATATGAATTTACAAAACATCATCCATCCATATTTCATGGTGACAATGGTTACCTAGAATCCTATGAGTGTCTTGATTAGATATAGAGGATCAACAACTTTTGTAAGACTCCTAAAGAATCTAAGGTTCTTTTTTCCTTGTATATTCTTGATGGACTAGGATAAAGAGAGTGGGACACTATTTTGAAAGATAAGTTTCATGAAGATCATACCTAGTATTCCTTATTGAAAATATTTAACTATATATTTTACCCTATATCATTTTTTGAAGAGATGACCTAGGATTTTCTAACCTTAGAGTAGGAGGAGCATACCATTATAGAGTATTCTACACATTTTTTTGATTTGGTCCGTCTAGCACTGAATCTTGTTACTATTGAGCTTATAATTTCTTGGATGATTACATTAGGAATGAGGCCAAATATTTAATCGATGTTGATATCTATGTGCCTTCTTGTCTCAGTGGAGGTAGTTGACAAGGAACCTTTGGATGTGGCAGATATAGCTAGTATGACATTTTTTGGGGGAACTTCTGTTTCTTCAGTGGTTAGTTAGGATGTATCATCTAGATAGAAGAAAAAGTGTAAGAGTGGTTAGTTTTCAACAAGACCAGTTTTATGGTCATCAAAGTTGTTGAACTAGGTTGTCTTCAACAAGTGTAGAAGGTGATGTCATACCAAACAATGTGAAGGCTCCAAAGACATGTAAAATTTTTGGGATGATCTATCCATCTATAATATTTTCGTGAAAATATATCTCAGGGTAGTAAGGCAGAATCCACTCACACTTAGAGTTCCTAGGATCATAAAGATTCATTAGAGGGTGGTGGGATAATCTTCGAGCCAAGGGATATGTTCATCTGGCTAAGACTATAATACATTATGCACTATAGTATACACCAGAAGAATATGGATCAAGGAAAACCACTGTTATAGGTAAAAATGTTAATCCATTTTATATGGTACTATATTTGTTTGATACATGTGATACATGTTATTTTATATTGATAAAGATAGTTTATGTGTTGGTTTTTCATTTATAATTTTTTTAATCTTGTTTTAACTTTAGATTCCATTGGTAAAGAGGTTCGAACAAGTATTTAGATATCTGAAGTGTTGGGTGATGATACATGAATTTGATGTGGAGTGGGAATTTTTAGTGCATGATTATGTCATATTAGACATTATTATATTCGGTGGTCAATGTTAAGGCCCAAATAGACAATTATAACTGTTGGAATCATTAATTATCTTTTAATGTGGTAGCTTATGTTTTCAAGGATGAGTGGGACTCTATATTAATAAGGCCAGCGCATGTTGTTCTTTATAATGGGGGGAATCTCGTGCCATTTTTTAGAGATGTTATAAATGAATTTGACATTTTTTAGGTGGTAGAATTCCTAGAGAGGTGTTTGAATATCGCAAGGTTATTCTGGATTTTTTTTGTAGTTCACCACCCAATAGATACTTTGGTATTTCTATATACTTTCTCCCAGGTATGATGACCATTTCTCTATCATATTACAATTTATCACCTATTGATATGATGAAACTTAAGGACTAACATGATGACCTAGAAGCACAGTGACTTATTCATCAATGCTTGTACAAGTGGTATTCACCTCTCCTTTTTTATATAAATGTATAAAAGATCGTCATAAATTTTTTTGATTTCTAAATGATTAATCAGGTTACCATTAAAAACAAATATATTCTTCCAAGGATTGATGATCTCTTTTATCAGTTTTAAGGGGATTATTGGTTTCTTAATATTGACCAATATTTAGGGTATTAGTAGTTAAGAGATAAAGAGGTTGATATACCCAGGAAATAATTTAGGATTCGATATAGGAATTTATATTTTCTGTTTATTCCATTTAGTCTAACAATTTATCCTACAGTGTTTAAGTATTTAATGAACCAGATCATTCATCAGTTCTCATACACGTTTTTTGTTGGGTTCCTGAATGATATTTTGGTGTACTCCAAGTCAGAGGAGTAGCACATGGACATTTCTTACATCATTATTTGAACCTTGAAGGAACATCATATATATGATAATCATCCAAAATGTAGGTTGATGATCTAGAAAGTGTGGTTTTTAAGATAGAATATATTTTAGAGATGTGTGTTAGTATATCCTCAAAAGGTATATAATGTTATGAATTGGGAGTAGCTAGAAAGTTGTTTGTGATTGGGAGCATCATGTGATTGGATGTTTACTATTGATGTTATCTTCCTGACTTCTTGAATCACATATTTTTTATGACATATTTCACCCATAATGGTGTATGTTTTTAATTTAATGAAAAATATTAGAGATATTTTGAGGAGCTAATGGAGAGGATAACATCTGTACTTATTTTTATTCTTTTGGAACCAGTATTGTGTTATGATGTTTTTTGAAATTCTTCTAGTATGGGTTTGAGATGTGTCTTGATGAATGATAAATATTTAGTGTCTTATGGATCTTGAATGTTACTCCCTCATGAGAAGAACAACCCTACCCATGATCTACAATTGGTCGAGGTTATTAATGCACTCAAACCATGGTGAAACTATCTCTATTGTGAGTGTTTTATGGTATATTCTTATCATAAAAGACTAAAATATATTTTTACCAGATGGGTATGAATTTTTTTTTGAGAAATTGAGTGTAGTATCTTAAATTATTTGATTTGGATAGTGCTTATATCCCTGGGAAATGGAATGTGATTTTTGATTCATTGTGAAGATAATTAATGACACAATTTTGGTGGTGCTTTACAGTACATAACTCTTAAGTTTATAGTTATCATTGAATTATCCTACGATTAGACATTGGTGAGTATGTTTACTGAGATTATATTGGGAATATATGATGCTTCTACTCAATTATGTATGGATTTGATACGGGATGGAACAATTTTGTTTTACTGGGTTTTTCTTAAGATGACGTCAGAACCTATGTCCTAGAGTTTTATTAAAATCCCTAATGGTGGGGAGACCCTGGGTGAGCGGTCTTAGTATCCTAGTAGAAAATTTTTCTTCTATGGTAAGTTGGTAGTTTTATTTTCCCATAGGCATGAGTTGGAGGATAATAGACACTATTCTTGTTGATTCATGTATATAGGTACTACCATGGAGTTTCATGATTTTAGACGTTGGTATTGGTGGTAGGGGATCTCATGATCGATTATGGATTTTGGATCATAGTGCATCGATTCTCAGAGAATTAAGGTATAACATCAGAGACCTTCCGGGTTGTTGCAACCCTTGAATATTCCATTATGGAATGGGGTGATATTTCTTTGGATTTCATCATTTTTTCCATGGACTCCTACTGGGAAGGATGTGATTTGGATGATCATTAATCAACAAAAACAATAAGTGCATTTCCTACCTATCTAGGAGATGATGAAAATGGAATATCTTAGGGTCTTTTATATTCACATAATTATTAGACTACATGGAGTTCGATCTAAAGTAGTTTCTGATAGAGACCAAAGGTTCACATTTGGGTTATGAAATGTTTTTTCAGGAACCAATGAGTTTCCAATTAAATTTAAGCACAACATATCATCTGCATACTGATCGATAGAGAGAGAGAGAGTTATATCTAGGTTCTAGAAGATATTCTCTAAGCTAGTGTGTCTGATTTAGGAGGACCTTGGGAAAATAATTTTTCATTAGATGAATTTTCCTATAACAATACCTACCATGAATCAATAGACATAGAACCCTTAGAGTATTTTTATGGGTGTACATGAAGATATCCCTTGGGGTGGGAAGAGTTTGGAGAGAGGTCATTGGTTGAGTAACATGTACATTGTATAAATCAGTATAAATGGAAATGTGTGATAAAATTATCCCATTAGATTGGGTATTATGATAGTGTGTACAGTATAGGCATCAGACGTGGGAGTGGGATTCATTGATGAAGTAATAATGTCCTTCTTTTTAACATATCAATTATCTTAAGGGATTTCTTACAGAAAAATGCATTTATTATGGGGATATTATAATGAACTTCTACCATTATATCAGGTATTCATTAATAATTACTTTTGGTTCCCTTTTTGATGAATTTGTCCATACAAAAATTAGGAGGATACCTTAAATGTTGATGTTAATGATTTTTTTGGAGTTTTTCTATGTAAACATCATGTTTTTTCGTTTTTTGTTAGGAGATTACAAACCATGTAATGTGTGTACACTCCATATAATCTCCACTTAGAAGAACCCATTAACTAGATACATAGTTTAGTGGTTTCTACTCCATGTAAAGGGCTTACACTCTTTAAATGGTTCAAATTAAATAATGGAATACATCATGATTTTAATAAAAAGGTGATGGTTTTTAAATCACGTCTGAGTATCATGAATTACACAATGTGTAAGGGTATTAAAAATCTTGTGTTAGTTAATATTATGGATTTCAGGGTGACGAAAAAATGGGTTCTTTTTTAATTCATTTAAGGATTCATTTATCCTGACCTAGAGGCTCTTCCTAGGGGATTTTTTGTGATTCCAAACCTTCTAGCTCGCATTATTTAAGAATTGATAATTTCTTTGGTTATATTTTTTCTCTCCGAGTATGTAATCCATCTAGTTTTTCATTATATTTTCTTGGGGCAATTGATTTAGGTGTGGTTTTTTTGATTTCGTATTAGATAGGTTTTTTCATAGTTCCTTTTATATTTCTTAGTATTCTTGGATTTTGAAGCCCATTTTCTTTGTTTATAGTCGCCATTGTCGAAGTGTACTTGATTTCTACCATATTAAGGAATGTGATTATAAAAAATGGTTTAATTTTATGAATTTAATATAATTGGTGATAATTTCTGTTGGGTTATTTATTTATTAGAAGTGATATCTGGTTTTAATGGAATTTATAGAATGCTTTTTTTAAAGTGGTTTTCTTTGGGAATGAATATTCTTGATTTGAACATGGATTTTAAAATTCCAAAGTTGATCCTCTTGGATTTGAAAATGTTTTATAAAATTTTGAGAATCATTTTGAATTGAATTTGTACAACTGAACATTAGAAATCATTGATGCATCAGGAAAGAGACACAAATATCCTTACTGTGTGTATGGAACCATTTGAGGTTGACCTTATGCAATATAGTAAAGCATGAATCAATATATATTTGATCACTGTTATACCTATTTAGGATTTTTTTTATTTTCTTGTACATTGTGTCCCATAGTATATAACCCAACTTGTGATGTGATTTTTTATTTATTATTATTAATCATATGATTTTTTTATTATGAATTGATGCTCAATGCCTTTTATATAAATTTATATCATATAGATTTCATGTTAGGTTATTTCCAGGATATGTTTTTATTATTTACCTTATGATGTATGGATATTATTTCCCATTTTTTGACATGAAATTTTCATATTAATATTTTGAGAATATGAGAGGATTTTACGAAAACTCAATGGAAAATGATTTATAAATGGATTTAATTTGTAAAAAAATTTTATATAACTATGTTGGTTTAAAATATATAACTGTTGCATTATTGATATTAGATATTGTATAAGGACTATGTTGGTATACAACTATGAATTAGATCAAACCCTACTTGTTCAATTTTGAATTTTTAGATCTTTTATTGCTAGATTCATGTAATGGGAAGAGCATCTTGTAGCATGTTGTATTCTCTTATTGTTATTGCTTTCATTTCAGGATCATCTTCATGTTAATGTTGGAAACTTGGGGTTTTGAAAAATGAATTTGGTTTTACCAATTTGTTTGGATTTTATTCTTTTGGGGTATCTATTTTTTTCATTTGGTACTTTGGTTTTATGTCTGAGTTTCTTATATTCAAAACTGGATTTGTTATCCTCTTTTACATATTTTATTTGATGGGATGGTTCAAGTGGATTATCTAGTTAACCTAGGTTAAATCATTACAATAATCAACCAATAAATTTAATTATAATGTCATTTAAATTTTATATATTCATAAAATACATCCTTATTACCATCCATGTGAAGAGGAAATGACAAATGAATCACATAACTTTATGGAGGTGGTACTACACATGTACACATAATCAATGTTATCGTTTTACAATGTATTGGAATGTTAGAATTTAGATTGGATATTAGAATTAAATTTGTATAAATATTGTTGAAACCTCTGGGAGAATTAGTTGAACTCATATTTGGATAATCCCAATTATGCTCAATAATATTTTGATAATCTCAATTATGATCAATTATAGTTTGATAATTCCTATATTGATTAATGGTTAATTACTTATTTCAGTATTTCTTTACACCATGCACATATTAATATATTATAATATTTACATTATCTTCAGAGAATTCGGTTACTGGATGGATATATATTCTAACTTAACCCATTCTGCCAATAGAATGCTTAAACAGACAAGTGGTCACTGTTACAGAACAAAGCTACCGATTTGTAAAGTCCACCGTTATGTATAAGGTCACCGATACATCAAGTCCACCAGTACAACAAATCTACCGATATATAAATGTCGCTGATACATCAAGTCCACCGGTACAATAAGTCTACCGATACGTGAAGGTCACCAATACAAAAAGTCACCATTATACAAGCCTACCGATATAGACAAGTTAGCGAAGGAAGCCTACTGATACAGACAAGTCACCGTTATGCAAGCCTACTGTTACAGACAAGTTACCGAAGGAAGTCTATCGATACACCAAGGAAGCTACCAGTACATGAAGGCTACCGTTACACAAAAGGTCACCGGTACATTAAGTCTACCGCTACCAATCAAGTCTACCGACAGACATGAAGTCTATCGATAGAGAGGTTACCGATACAAGAGGTTATCGATACAAAGACCTACTGTGACACAAGGCTACTGATATCTAAATCTACCCTTCTAGAGAATCTGATGCTACCTTGATTTCTTTATCTTTATTCGATCTAACCAACGGTCATATCAGGTATATTTTAATGCTCTGTCATTTATTTAATGAAGGTTGTTGGATGTCAGGGAACCGTACCTCGTACCTGCAAAAAGAAATCATTTCTTTTGCCGGATCTCGTGCCATAAATACAAGTTGTCCCTGTTTCTACAAAAAACACGAAGAGACACAAGATAAATACAGAAGTGATATACAATTTACATACACAAGAAGAGCTCATACAGATATACATGCACGACCAAGAAGACATAGATGCTCATACACACACACGCTTACTCAAGAAGAGCTGTGTACTTTCACGAGGATTTTGAAGAACTACATCAGCTACATTTTCACTATCTCTGAACCTTGATGTCAAGAAGACAACACTCTGTCTTCTAAAAAAATCTAGAAGAGGACTCAGAACCATTTCTGATCAATATGAAGGACTCCAGAGCTACACTTCAATCCCTAGATCCATTCTAAACTCTATATCTTGCTTAGTGATTTATTGTTTACATTACGAGCATTGTGTGTCATCAATTTTAATTTAAACACACACTGTCTCATGAAACTTAACTGGAGGATCTGTAAATTCTCATTCAAACTCCTAACATCTTCTATTTCCCATGTAGAACTGTGGTAGAGGTCGTGTGTGACCTGGACAGCTGTATTTTCTGTTGTTTTTGTTTCCCACGTAGAACTGTGGTAGAGGTCTTTGACCTGGATAGTTGTAAACTATTGTGAACCCCAATCCAGGGTGTGGATCAAATCTATAAATTGTTGAGAGGAATAAGTCTCATCTTGAGACTGAACCTCTTAGTTATATCAGCTGTTCTTTATTTAGTTTTATCTAAAACCTTTTTATTCCACTGCTAAGTGATTTAAAACTTAAGCTGTTTTTTGTAGTTACTCTGATAATTGAATTAGCAAGTGTTTGCATTAATTGCAAATCATTAGGTTAGTTTCAAAAGCTAATCTGATCTTCTGATTAGATTAACTGGGAATTAATCAATCCCTTGAGAACCTAACTGAAAGTTTTCTTTAATTAAAATTCACTACAATTCAATTAGTATTTTAAATTGGGGGATTTTAGTAAAGGATTTTAAATAGAAATTTTAATTGGAACTCAATTCACCCGCCCTCTTGAGTGTCCACTCCGACCAACATTTGGTATCAGAGGATTAAAATATTTTCTAAAGTACTCTATTTTTCAACTGTGATTTTAGTTGTATTTTAATGTTCTTAAAATTTCTGTTATTTCTAAATTTTTAGCTCTTTAAATTTTTTTTAACCCAGTTATCATGGATACCAGACTTGAAGTTGTTGCTACTAATAGACCACCATTTTTTAATGTAAACAACTATGCTCAGTGGAATATTAAGATGAAAATTCATTTAGAAAGCATGGGTTTTGATATTTGGACTGCCATAGAATCAAAATTTAAAATTCCCACTACTTTTAGATATACTTGGAATGAAGCTACTAAGACAACTTACAATAATAATTGCAAGTCTATGAATTCTCTATATTGTGCTTTAGGAGATGAGGAATTTAATAGAATATCTGCTTGTAAGACTGCATATGAAATTTGGGAGACTTTAGGTGTTTCTCATGAAGGAACAACTAACGTTAAGGATAGGAGATTGAACACCTATACAATTAAATATGATAATTCTAAGATGAAGCCTGATGAACCCATATCTGATATGTATCTCAGGTTTAACGAAATTGTCAATACAATGACCTCAGTGGGAAAGGATGTTCCATCAATGGAGGAGATCATGAAAATTTTGAGATGCCTACCTAAAAGATGGAGGGGCACTTCTGTTTCAATCAGATAATCTTGTGATATTGGTAAACTGCCAGTTGAGGAACTTATTTGTAAGTTGATGATGTATGAAGAAGAATTTAATGTAAAAAAAGAATAAGAAGACGAACCAAAAAGAAAGTTAGTTGCCTTCAAGACATCTAATTCAAAGAATAAGGATAAGGAGAAACTTCAATCTATAAGTGATAGGTCAAGCTGTGAAGAAAGTGAAAGGGTATATGACAGTGATGTAGAAATGGCTCACATAGCTATAAGATTTAAGAAGTTTTATAGGAAGATGAAGTTTTTCAGAAAATCAAATTACAAAGGTAAGTATGACAATAAGGGATACTGGAAAAAGGACTGGAAGAAATCTGAAAAATCTGATGAAGTTGTCTGCTATGAATGCAAAAGAAAAGGACATATAAAAGCAGAATGTACAAAGCTGAAATACAGGAAGAAATACGAGTATAAGGACAATAAGTATAAGAAATCCATGAAGGCTACATGGAGTTCTTTTGAGGATAGCTCTAGTGAATCTGAAGCTTCTGAGACTAAAAACAGAAATAAGGAAAACATGTGTTTTACAAAAATCACTTATGAGGTAACATCTAAAACTCCTGCTTTAAATTCATATTATCTTGTAGATGATTCTAATTCTGAAAATATGTCAATATCTAAATTGTTTGAATATTGTGATATGTTGTAAGAAACCTGTAATGAGCTGAAAGACAAATACAAAGTTTTAAAGAAACAATATGCTTTAACTGTTAAACATAAATCTGATATTGACATAGAAATGGAAAAGAATGCTCAGTTACTTAAAGAAAACACAAAACTGAAATTGTCAAATGAGAAACTTAGGAAGGATTTAGAAAATTTCACAAATGACAAAGATACTCTTACTAAAATACTAGGTAAGAAGATTGCACCTAGATATACTACTGGTATAGGATACCAACCTATACAAAGACAAATTACCAAAACTAGATTTATTTCTAAATCTGGATAAAATGTAGATAGTTATAGTTCTAGAAGTTCATATGCTTCAATAAGTTATATTCATAGTTACAGATCTAATAAGGTTTATCTATCTAAATCTGTTGATTCTGCAAATTTTATGAGACCCATAAGACAAATTTGAGTACCTAAAGATTTATTGGCTAACCTGTCTGGACCCAAGAAAATCTGGGTACCAAAATCATTTCCTATCTGAATCTGTTTCGTAGGGAACCTTCTTAAAGAGCTCCTGTAGAAAGACTTGGTACTTGGACAGTGGATGTTCAAGACATATGTCGGGAGACTTCTCATGCGTTAAAATCTTAGTCAGAGTTGATGGATGTTTTCTTACCTTTGGTGATAATTCTAAAGGGAAAATCATCGACTTAGGCCAGATTGGTAACACTGACTCAGTATTAATTTCTAAAGTTCTATTTTTTGATGGACTTAAGTATAATTTACTAAGTATTTATCAGTTATGTGATGATGGTTTTAATGTTAAATTTGAAAATGATTCTTGCAATGTTTTTAATTCTAGAAATGCTTTAGTATTTTCTGCCTTGCGAAAGGAAAATGACTATGCTGTTGATTTAAATTATTTAGATATGCAAAATATTACTTGTTTAAATGCTTTTCATAAAGAGTCCTGGCTTTGGCACAAAATATTAGGACACTACAATGTACATTCACTTAGAAAACTTACTAGGAAGAACTTAGTTAGAGACCTACCAAAACTTGAATTCCCAGCAGATAAAGTTTGTAATCCCTTTCAAAAGGGAAAGTAACATAAAGTTTCTTTCAAATCAAAGAAAGAAGTTTCAACTTTTCAATCTCTCGAGTTGGTTCACATGGATTTGTTTGGAACATCTATATTTTCTAGTTTAAATGGGAAGCACTATGTCCATGTTCTAGTAGATAACTATTCTAGTTATACTTGGGTATATATTCTAGCTCACAAAAGTTAAGGTTGTTCTTACTTTGTTAAATATTCCAAGTATGTAGAGAACCATAGTAGACTTAAGATTAAAACCTTGAGAAGTGATCGTGGTCATGAGTTTGAAAATCATGAGTTTGAATCCTACTGCTCACACAATGGCTATAGTCACAATTTCTCCGCCCCTAGGACACCTCAACAAAATGGTGTAATAGAAAGGTGGAATAGAACCCTTCCGAAAATTTTCAGAACCATGCTCAATGAGTATGACCTACCTATTTATTTTTGGGTTGAAGCTATCAATACAGCTTGTTATATTATCAATAGAGTCTTGATCAGACCTATTCTTAAGAAGACCATTTATGAGTTGTGGAACCATAAGAAACCTAAGGTTAACTACTTCAGAGTTTTTGGTTGCAAAGTCTTTATTCTTAATACCAAAGATAATCTTGACAAGTTTTCATCCAAGTTTGATGAAGGAATTTTCCTAGGATACTCTATTTCTAGTAAAGCCTATGGAGTTTTCAATAAGAGAACCAAATGTGTGGAGGAATCTATTCACATCAAATTTGATGAAACTGATCCACATGAACCTAATACCTCTCTTGAAAATCATGAAGATGATCTCTCTGTTTTGAACCTTAATAATAAAGATAGAGGACCTATAGTTAGAACATCCTGTTCTGGAAATTTTCCAGAACCTGCTTCTATTGATTCCCAACCTGTTGATTAACCTGAAATCTCTAGCCCTCCCTTTTCGAGACCGACTAAGATTCTAAAGAACCATCCCTTAGATGATGTTGTAGGTAATCTAGATAGAGTAACACCGACTAGAGCTTCGCTAAGAAATCAAGTTGAACATCAAGTATTTCTTTCACTGTTAGAACCTAAAAATATCAATGATGCTATCATTGATGAATTTTTGGTAATGGATATGCAAGAAGAACTAAATAAATTTGAAATAAATAAAGTATTGGAATTAGTAGAAAGACCTAAGGACACTTTAACCATAGGCACAAAGTGGGTGTTTAGAAACAAAGTTGATGAATCTGGAAAAATCATTAGAAACAAAGCTAGGCTAGTTGCACAAGGTACAATCAAGAAGAAGGAATTGACTATGGAGAAACCTTTGCACCTGTAGCTAGATTAGAGGAAACTAGGATCTTACTTGCCTTTGCATCACATCTAAATTTAATGTTATATCAAATGGATGTGAAAAGTTCTTTTCTAAATGGTTTTATTTTTGAAGATGTTTTTGTATAACAACCATCTGGTTTCCCAAATCCTCACTTTCAAAATCATGTTTTTAAACTTTCTAAAGCTTTATATGGTTTAAAACAAGCTCCAAGAGCTTGGTATGAAAGACTTACAAATTTTCTTATTTCAAAAGGATTTAAAAAAGGAATTTCTGATCCCACTCTTTTTATAAAAATAATTTCAAAAGATGTTTTAATAGTACAGATATATGTTGATGATATTATTTTTAAATCTTCTAAAACTTCTCTATGTACTGAATTTTTAAAGGTTATGAAAAATGAGTTTGAAATGAGCTTAATGTGAGAGCTTAAGTACTTTCTTGGATTTCAAATATTTCAAACTGAAGATGGTATTATTTTGAATCAAAGTAAATATACTAAGGATTTATTAAAACATTTTGGTTTGGATTGTATTAATGGAAGTGATACACCTATGAGTACCACTTGTAAATTGGATATTGATGAAACTGGTAAACCAGTAGATCAAACTAATTATAGAGGTATGATTGGGAGTTTACTTTATCTTACTGCTAGTTGACCTGATATAATGTTTAGTGTATTTATGTGTGATATATTTCAAGCTAACCCTAAAGAGTCACACTTACTTGCTGTTAAAAGGATTTTCAAATATTTTAAATATACTGCTAATTTGGGACTATTTTACTCAAAAGGACAATCATTTTATTTAATAATTTATTCAGATGTTGACTTTATTGGATGCAAGTTAGATAAAAAGAGCACATCTGGAACATGTCATTTACTTGGAAAGTCCCTAGTATCATGGTGTAGTAGGAAATAGAACTTGGTTGCATTATGTACTACTGAAACAGAGTATATAGCTGCTGGTAGTAGTTGTGCACAGATTCTGTGGATGAAACACACTTTATTGGAATATGGATTTTATTCTAAACATGTTTCAATTAACTGTGATAACACTAGTGCGATCAACATCTCTAAGAACCCTGTGTCTCATTCTAGAACCAAACACATTGATGTTAGATACCACTTTCTAAGAGATCATTATCAAAGAGGTGATATAGCTCTTGAATTTATAGGCACTTAACTCCAATTATCTGATATTTTCACTAAGACTTTATGTTCAAAAAGATTAAGTTTCATTAGACATGAATTAGGAATGATAACTTACTCTTAAACTGTTAGGATAAACCTCACTGTTAGATAAACCTCACCATTAGGATAAACTTCACCGTTAGGATAAACCTCACCATTAGGATAAACCTCACCATTAGGATAAACCTCACCATTAGGATATACCTCACCATTAGGATTGACCTCACCATTAGGATAGACCTCAACGTTAGGAAAAACCTCACCGTTAGGATAAACCTCACCGTTAGGATAGACCTCACCGTTAGGATAGACCACACCGTTAAGATAAACCTCACCGTTAGGATAGACCACACCGTTAGGATAGACCTAACTATTAGGATAGACCTCACTGTTAGGATAGACCTCACTGTTAGATAAAACCTCACCCTTAGGATATACCTCACCGTTTAAGGACACCTCACCAGTACATCTCTTGCGCTGTTTTAAAATTTTTGTATTAAGGCCGAGGCTCCGAATTTTTTTTAATATGAGATTTATTTTATATGTGAATCCTAAATGATATTAAACCTAACTCTAGACATAACTCAATCACTACAAACCCGTCTGTTTGAATTCCTCCACTTGATGGCGAGCTAAAAAATTGACATTCATTTTGATAGAGCTATACAATCTTGGGAGGGAGTTCTAGCACATGTAAATTGACTAATTTTGAATAATTTGTTTTAATATTTCAGTTATTTTGCATCATGACATGCATATCTTATTATTACATTTCATTTGATATAATTAAGTGGAACACTTTTAATTTCAACACCAATTGGGATGAGATTTCAAGTGGGAATCTGGGGTTATTCTGACTGCACAACACCAAAAACCTATTTATCCAACACATACATAAGATTAAATTATTCATTGGTAGAAATTTTATTCAATAATTGATTACCATGTCTTGGAAACAAGATTATTGTGGCAAGAGTGGTTCTTTAATCATCATTTGAAGTCGCAAGAGGGGAGTCACGATCTTGACAACCTTTAACCAAATAATTAAAAGAAACAATGTTAAATTTTCAAAATAATGGACTATCCAAGATGGGTAGTGAACTTTAAATGATCTTATTCTCTCATTATTATTAATACACCACCTTTATTTATCAATTATTTAACTCATTAATTATGTAAATTACTTAAATATGTTTTCAAAACCACCCCCTCTTTTTGTACTTCTTATTAGAAATACATTCTCTAAATATATCAATGATCCTTGAGAGATGACCTGGGTTCTTCCCTAGACTATAATGTAATTTTCAAATAATAACTGATTTGATGTGTCACAATAGTGCTGTCAAATTTTGGAGTTGTTTCTGGGGAGCGCTTTTGTTTTAGTGAATGTTTTTTATAATTTTTTTATAAATTTCGTGAATGTTTATTTGTTTTTATCTTCTAAATTTAAAATTATTTTCATGTTTTAAATTATTTTCTTATGTATATTCTTTGTATGACTCGTTATACTCTAGGAGACTTACAACCTTTCAATCCCGAACCAGATAAGATCCTACATCTGCGACTCTAAGATACACAAGAGGACCCTATGAAGGAGGACGCACAAAACATCAACACTCATCTTGATCCTTTTTCCTCTTCTTCTTCAAGAACCCACATTAAAACTAAAATTAACGTGAATAACATGGCTGAAAACAATGAACACTAAAATAAATAACCTCTTATGATGTTGATATCCAACCCACCTATATTCAATTACAAGGAGAGGCACCCAATTTTGAACTAAAATATAGTTTAATTCATCTATTACAATGATTTTGTGGAATTTGTGGAGGGGATCCACACAAGATTTTAAATGAATTTAATAATATGTGTTCTACATTAAAACCTAAAAATTTTGATAAAGAAAAAGTTAAGATTATATCATTGCCCTTTTCATTAGAAGATACATCCAATGATTTGTTATATTATGCTAATTCCCTAATAATTAGCTGGGAGGACATGAAATGCCTTTTCCTTGAAAAATATTTCCCAGCCTCTCAAACTGCAACAATAAGGAAATAAATTTGTGGGATAAAAAATCTCAAGGGGAAACATTACATATATATTTGGAATGTTGTAAAAGGTTTTGTTCAAGTTTCCCACACCACCAAATAAGTGATCAACTTTTAATTCAATATTTTGATGATGTTTTAATCCCTATTGATCGAAATATGATCAATGTTGCTGAAGGTGGTGTGATAGTTGAAAAGACCCCAATTTCGGCAAGAACCCTGATTAATAACTTGGCATAAAACACACAAGAATTTGGTTTAATCACTAATGTAACAATTCTAGGTTTCCATGAGGTGAAAGGTAGTGAATTCAAGAAGAAGGTGGACACAAATTTCGAAGTGGTAAGAACCCTTCTTCGACAACTTTCTCTTTCCAAGGGAAATCCAAATATCCACCTCCCATCTATTGTGGTATATGTTCTTCTAAGACCCACTACTCTGACCAATGTCCTCAATTGAGGGAAATATCTGAGAGTTTTGAGAAAATATTTCTAGGCCACCCCTATAACCAACCCTTTAGGCAAGAACCTTAATATCAATCCAACCCTGGGTGGAAGGAGAACCAAGCCTATTGGAAAGGGGGTATTCAAACCAACCTCAACAACAATAGAACCAATAGGGGTACAATAGTCATCCACCACTTCCATCCATAAATCCCCAACCACCCCAAAGTCCCTTCAAACAAACACCTCAAAAACCCAAGCCTAACCAAGATGATATGACGAAACTAATAGCTGCCAACAATATCCAATTCCAACAAACCACTCACGCAGCCATACAAGACCCTAAAACCCAGTTAGGATAACTAAATAACAGGATGGGTGAAATTCAATGTCATGGGTCATGTAAACTTCCATCTCAAACAGTAGTTAACCCTAGTGATAAAGGAAATTTTAGTGCCATCACCCTTAAGAGTGGAAGATAATTATGGAGTAAAATTACTCCTCCATTAGAGTTATCCCCTCCTGAGGAAACCACCATCCCAACCATTAAAATGTTCCAAATATTGAAGAACCTTGTCCTAAGAGAAGCCCTTCTATAGGAAAGTGTGTTTATATTGATGATTCGCCTAGCCCAACCATTCTTCTTCCATTTCCTCGACGGGACATCCAACCAAGAAAACAAAAGGAAACTAAACTTGATAAAGAAATAATGGAAATTTTCATGAATGTACATGTTAATATCCCATTTAATGATGTTGTAAAGAAAATTGTGCAGCATGCCATGTTTCTAAAGGAGATGTGTACACACAGAAGGCGACTTCAAGTTGATGAGAAAGTGTGCCTGAGGAGGAATGTTTTATCATTGATAGAGCCATAACTTACCACCATGTAAAATGATCCTAGATCATTCTCAATTCCATAAACCATAGGAATTTATTCTTTTTTTTATTCTATTCTTTATTTATGTGCCTCTATAAATATAATGCCTCACTCCATTTACTCTACATTGTAGGTCAGGGAACTGAATCCCACTAGAATTTTTGTTTAACTGGAAAACTAGAGTATAGTATAACCCCCTTGTGTGTTAGAGTATATTCTTGTGAGTGTTCAAAATTTAATTTTTCCCAGTAATCATGCTTGATGCCATGAAACACCCTTCAGAAGAACATTCTTCTCTCTCAGTTATTTCAATTGATTTACATCCTTTCGCTGAAAAAACAACATTTCTTTCACCTGATCCCCTTTCTGAGTTTTTTCATTGATTGAAATTCTATGTAATGAATCATTCATTGATTGGTGTAATGGTCTTGAAAAGTGTCTTGCATGTTTATAATTTAATAATTTCTTAAACACCAAGGTTCCAATGACCATCAATGATACTTCTAATCTTGTAAAATCTCATTACTCATATGAGGATGATAGCATTGACTAGTTATATGAGATCAGTGACCTCTCACTTTCACACACACTCCCATCAATATAAAATCCACCTGAATTGGAACTGAAACTATTACCCCAATATTTATAATAATCAAATCATAATAATGTAAAAAAGTTACCCATCATTATTGCAAGTTCACTCCCTCCTGAGTAAGAATTGTGACTTCTTGAACTTTAGAAGGAGTATAAAAAAGGTTTGGGATGGACACTTACAGACATTCCTTGAATTAGACCATCAATTTGAACACATCATATTTTGTTAAATGATGAGGCTAAACTAGAGATGTAGGCACAAAATTGACTAAACCCAAACCTCCTAGTAGTTTTGAAAAAGGAGGTAACAAAATTATTGGATACTAGAATTATTTACCCCATCTATGAAAACCAAAGGGTCAGTCCCATTCAAGTAGTTTCTAAAAAACTGGCCTTACTGTAATCAAGAATAATAACAATGAAATGGTTCTAACTCGTGTGCAGAATAGTTTGCATATCTGTATAGACTATCACCGACAAAACCAAAATCCTTGGAAGGACCATTTCCCATTTCCATTGATTGACCAGATTCTAGAGAGGAGAGAGGGTAATTCCCACTACTATTTACTTTATGGGTATTCTGGATACTTTCAGATCTATATTGTCCTCAGGGATCAGGAAAAGAAAACCTTCATTTTCCAGTTTGGAACATTTTTTTATATAATGATGCCATTTAGTCTTTGCAATGTCCGGGTACTTTCCAAAGATGCATGGTTAGTATTTTTTTGGATTACCTGGTGAATTCCACATAAGTATTCATGGATGATTTCACTATTTATGGATCCTATTTTGATCAATGTTTGAGAAGTCTTACTTCAGTCCTGCATCACTGTATTGAAAATAATCTCATATTAAATTATGAGAAATTCCATTTCATGATGCACCATGGTATATATTTATCGAATTTCATTTCTGGGGATAGTATCCAAGTAGATAAATAAAAATTATATGTCATTTCTTCCATACCATTCCCAAAAAATGCACATGATGTGCATTCTTTCCTAGGTCATTCTAGATTTTACCATCATTTCATTGGTGAATTTACTAAAATTATACTCCCACTCTCCCAATTATGCCAAAAAGAAAAGGAATTTGTTTTTGATAAATAAAGTGATGAAGATTTTAATAAGTTATAATAGATTCTCATGTCAGCCCTGGTAATCCCACCACCTCGGTGGGATTTACCATTTGAGCTCATGTGTGATGCCTCTAACTATGAATTTGGGGCGGTCTTGTCATAAAGGGTTGATAGAGCTCCAAATGTAATTGTCTATGCCTCAAGTAATTTGGAACCTACCAAAGAAAACTACACCATAGCTGAAAAATAATTCCATTCTACATTATTTTCCTTTGAAAAATTCAGGTCATACCTTTTGGGGTAAAAAGTCATTGTGTTCTCTGACCATGAAGGCCTCTGGTATCTCTTTATGAAACCGGAAGCCAAGACACGTCTAATTCGCTGGATGCTCCTCCTTCAAGAATTTAATCTAGAAATTAGAGATAAAAAGGGGGTGAGAATGTGGTGGCTGACCATATTAATAGGATTCAACCATCCTCGGACATTGACTCATCCCCTTTTATTCCTATAAATGATAAGTTTCCTAATGGGCAATTGTACCGAGTGCAAGATGTTATTCATTGGTATACTTAAATTGTAAATTACTTGGTAGAATCATTCATTCTTATTTATTTCAATAAAAATCAAGCCAATTGTCTAAAAACGAGTCTCGTGGGTACATTTGGGATGACCACTACCTATGGCGCACATGTAGTGATAAATTCCTTAGGCGTTGTATTTTCGATAGTGAGTTTCAGTCTATCCTTAGATTCTGTCACACTCTTTCTTGTGGGGGACACTTTGGTCCCCAACAGACTGCTCATAAGGTCCTTGATTATGGTCTTTTTTGGCCCACACTTTTTTGGGATGCCCATGAATTTTGAAAATTTTGTCCTCGTTGTCAAAGAATGGAGAATGTCTCTAAAAGAAATAAAATTCCACAACAACCATTTCTCTTTCATGACATTTTTGATGTTTGGGGAATTGAATTTATGAGTCCATATCCTAATTCCTTTGGAAAATTTTCCATTATTCTAGCATGTGATTATGTTTCAAAATGGGTGGAGGAACAAGCTACAAGGATTGACTATTCTAAGTTTATTGTAAATTTTTTTATAACCCAAATATTCGATAGGTTTGGATTACATGGGTTCATCATTAGTGACCATGGTTCTCATTTTGGCCACTGAACAATGAAATCTATTTTGGATTGGTATGGGGTGGTAATAGAGTGTCAACTGCATATCACCAACAGACCAATGGTCTAGCCGAGTTTTCAAATAGATAGGCAAAATAGATTCTTGAAAAAATGATTCAATCCAATAGAAAAAATTGGAGTCTTAGACTTGATGATTGATTTTTGGCCTACCGTACTACTTTCAAAATTCACATTGGAATGTCGCCATATCATCTTGTGTTTGGAAAGAGTTGTCACCTGGTTGTTGAGATTGAGCACCGACCCTACTATGCCATCAAATAAAGCAATTCTAATAATTATGGAGTAGGTTTTCAAAGGATGTTTCAGATTTAGGAGTTGGAGGAAATGAGAAGAGATTCATATGAAAACTCCAAGATTTATCAAGGGTGATCCAAGGCTGCCCACAACCATCTTATACTTCATAGTTAGTTCCATATTATGCCGAAGGTCCTTCTTTATAATGCAAGGCTAATGTTGCATCCTGGTATGCTTCTCTCCTACTGGTTTTGCCCATACACAGTTATTAATGTATCCCCATTTGGTGTTGTTCAGGTTCAAAATGAAGAAACCAAGAAAACCTTCACTATTAATGGGAAGCAGCTGAAGCACTTCCACGAAGCCCTTTCGGAGTTCCCGATGGAGGAACTCCATATTCATGAAGCAACATACCAGTGAAACACAGCAGGTCTTATCCTTCCTTATCACCTTCTCAATTATTACATTTAGGACACTACATATTCTTGGTGAGGGCGATGGGTACATTCTTGGGTTAGATAGGATTTCCATTTTTCTTCTTCTTTCTTCTCTTTTTTCGCCTTCTTTAGAGTATTTTCATTCCCCCCCCCCATCAGAAATTTCAATGTTCCAAGATTTGGTGACCCTAATTGTGGGGGGGGGGATTAAAAATCCATAATGAAAGTTGAAAAATAATATTTGTATGAATTTAACATCTGGGAGTGATTTTTAGTAAATTGGTTTTCTATCAATAATATAATTGGTTGTATCACTTTCAAACATTTGAGATGATTGATGCCCCTTGTGTGAGTAGTTTTTTAGAAAAATATGTCATTAATATCTCCAAATATTTTTTCACTGGACCACTAATTTTAAATATTTATTAGTTAATATAAGGTAAATATATATTAGGTTAATATTTTTCAGATTTAAATGATATTTCCATACGTTCATTTTTATTTGATCTATTTCATTACTATACCAGATTGACCTATGCATGTGTACCAAATGTCCGACTATTGTATGTCCTCAAAAAAATTAGGTTGTGTCTTAGATAGGTCAAAAATCACTCCCCTTAAACTTTTTATCTTGTTATAACTATTGAAATTAGTGTCGTGAGGAGATGAAACCGGGGTTGAGATATGAGTGTGAAATTTGTTCCATATGAAAATTATAAAAAAAAACAAAAATAATAAATGAGGGGAGTGATGAGATGTACAATATATGGGGATATCTAGGTTGAGAGCTTATATTTTGACTTCTAGGAATTCTTAAGTTAGTGGGTATTGAAATATGATTACAAAAGATGTAGGGAAGGTTTTGTGAAAATTCATTTAAAACTGAATAATTTTAAAATAACCTATATTTAATGGATAGAATGTGGAATGAATAGTATAGAATAGTTTTCTCTCACACATGGAGAGTTAGTGGAATGGTTTAATTTTTAATTCTTTTCTTAATTTTGTGTCATGAATCTCTTTTAATTTCATTGTGATATGATTTATGAGACATCTTTTTCCATTTTCACTAGGAAGAACTCCTTGGTATGGTTCATGCATTGATCACATTACTTTAATGAATTAAAATTTTCTCAAATGTTAAATCTTCATGATGTTGGGAATATAAACATGCATCATATTTTTTTGGATATTTGACTTTTCCTAGTAGTGAAAATGTTTAGGTGTCGGGGCGCGATCGCACCGTGATTCACTGTTTCATTTTCACCTTTACACAAATATGCTAAACTTTTTTTATATTGAAAATTATAAAAATAATAAAAAATTTAATTCCATGTTTTCATAATTTATTTTGTTTTTATATCTATTTAAAGTGTTAATGTTACATGTTTTAGTGATTCCATTGCAGGAGGAGGTGATATAGAGGCCCTAGAGAGGATCTAGAAAGAAAATGAGCCAAAACTACATGGGTTCCATGAACACCTATCCACTATTGGGTAGAGTATAAAATCTAAGTGCATCACAATGGGCTTAAATTTTTTGTAATGGTACATCATTCAATTTTCAACTACTCTTATGAAGATAACCAATCCCCATTATTCCATTAATGGGCCCAACCGATGTGATCTATCCAGGGCATAGAATCTGCACAGAGTCAAAAGTTGTGTGTTGTGTGCTGTCAATATCTAGAGTTTAACATGTCAAAAAGAATCCAAACATTCTATGGAGATATCCTAGATGTGGGGAAAAAACTTTATAGTTTTTTCAAAACTGATTTAAGGCATACTAAAGATTGAAACCAATGTGACAAGTGGTTTTACGCAATATGTGTGCCCAAAACCACTTCCCATTTTTGCTATAAAAGAGCACCATGGGTACCTCATTTGGAGAGTTCGAACCAGGAACCAAGATATGCCATTTTTGAGTCCTATAGGATTCTCTTCATCATCCTATAAGTTTTTTAGGCCCCCTATCCTCCTAGGGAGATCAAGGATGAAGAAGGAGTTCCACCCGAGCCTCCTCCTCCTCTCGATGGCAAGCTAAACGGTGAACGATCATTTCGAGGGAGCTACACAAACATGGGAGGGAGTTCCAGCACATGTTCTTATACTGGTTTTGTACAATTTTTGTTTTTAATATTTCTCTAATTTTTTATATTTACATTCTTCTTCTAGGATTACATTTCATTTGATATAATTAATTGGAAAACTTTTTATTTCATCACTGATTCAGTTGAGATTTCAAGTGGGATTCTTGTGTTGTTCTAATTGGATATCACATTAATCCTATTTATATCACACAGACATATGATTTATATATGCTTTGGTATAATGTTTATATGATTATTGATAACCATGTCTTGGAAAAATGATTTTTATGTCAAGGGGTGGTTCTTTAAGCATCGTTTGAAGAGGCATGTGTTGAGTCAAGATCATGACAACCTTCAACGGAAGAATTAAACATAACCATGTAAAATTTTTATAACAATGAACTATCAAAGATGAGTAGTGAACATGAAATTATATTCTTATCTCATAATTATTAATTCAACAACATTATTTATCAACTATTTAAATATTTAGTTAAGAAATTTAATTAAATTTGTTTTCAAAACCAACCCCGCTTTCAGTGCTTATTATTAAAAATATATTCTCTAAAACTATCAATGATCCATGAGAGATGACCTCAGTTCTTCCCTAGACTAAAAATTTATATTCAAATCATAACTAATTTGATGTGTCATGACAGAACAGTCAAGTGGCGGTGGTGGGGCTGATGGGTTGTCAATCCATTTAATGAATTGAATCTTCAGTTGGGTAACCACACTTTTGGGAATTAAGAGGTTCCTTAATTGAGAAATAATTAATGAACCTAATTAATTCTTTTAATGCGTTAATAATCATTCCCCTCAATTTAAATGGTGCTCAGGTTTGAGTTTTTGGTCATAGCTTCTTCAAGCGGGGAACCTCTGGAGAAGTACTAAAGAAAATTCCACCGGTGGAGGATGGAAGCCTGGGTGGCAATGATCTGGGATCGACGGAAGGCTGTGACTTCATCTAATGGGGAATATTCTCCCACCACAACCGCAACTCCTCCAATGATTCTATAGGTAGAGGGTTTTGTCTGGATTAATTCTATGGGTTTTTTCAGAAAAAATACTATGTTTTTGAAGTCAAATTAATCAAACACATGTTATGATGCTAATGCTGAGGGAACAGTCCAAACGAATAAGGATCAGAAACTCCACCACTTGATATTATCTTTGCGTTCTTCGGGGGAGGATCTATCAACTTGAGAGAAACTTAGACTATGTGTTTGTACATGCTTAAAGGAAATGCCTTCCCTTTTATTAAGGATATTCCTTTCAAGTGCTAGTCTCTAACCCCAGGCTTATGGAAGGTGGGCTTGGGGTGGTCATGTAACAGGCCCTGGGGGACAGTTTGTGAAAAAGTGGTATTATAGGAGTTGAAACTACCAATGAACTATGACTCTAATATTTCCAATGGATCAATAGTGTTAAATGTTTTGAGAGTGGTTTTCAGTTCAGGGAGTCAAGTGTTGATTCTGCAGCCAACTTATCAATACACCAAGACCCTGAATTCTAATTTCCCACTCAATGCACGAAATCACTAATTGTGTGTTTTTTGAAAGTGTTTTACTTTTTATCTCTTTGGAGTTAGCTCACTAGGTATAAATTATTGACTGTGGTGCACCTAATACTTTTCAGGATGCCACTATGTAGACAACCAGTCAGGATTATAGAGAGACTACATGATGATGGCCCACCGAGTGATGAGGATTTCGTGCATGGAACTCTAAATGTGCTGCCACCTTTGGGTGGTGTACCCTCAACACCACCACCTGGAGGGAAACAGTTACCACTAACCCCACTGGCAGACTAGGCATGCTAGCTGAGCATGTTGCATGTGTTCCAGATATAGAGGTCTCCGAGGTTTTGAGGTGAGATAGATCCCATGGAAATTGAGGACTGGTTGAAGGCTGTGGCATGAGTGTTTCGCTTAGTTAACAGTCCATAAGATCATATGGTGATCCTAACTATTAGCCTCTCCCAGGGAATAGTAATGAGATGGTGGAGTTTGACACTCTAGACGCATGAGGATGCAATACTCTCCTGGTTGGACTTCGAGACCCTCTTTAGGGCGGAGTTTGTACCAGTGACTTTATTCTCATTAGGTATCCCGGAACTACTGCACTTATAGAAGGGAATCCTATCAGTGTCCCAGTACTCAGAAAAATTCATTGACCAATCACACCACCCCACCGATATGGAACGAGACCCATTCTTTAGGGCTCAAACCATTGAGAAGGGTCTTAAGCAGGAGATCAGAGTGTCGATGACATCACTCAATATCCCGATGCAGACTGTAGTGCTAGAGAATGTAATATTGATAGAGATATTTTTAGCTGGTCAAGCACTGATGATGATAGACACCACCATATGATAGGTAGCTAAGTTTTCTACAATAGGTAGTAGACAGATGATGCAGAGGTCTAAGCGGCTCAGACCCTTCGGTGGAAGACCCTAGGATGTAGAGTAGGATGTGTAGTGCTCACGAGGTATAGGTGGTCTTCTGAGGACTAAAGCCTTTTACTCTTGCGGAAAACATGGACACATAGCTCGCAACTATGTGACTCCAAGCATAGATGATCAACAAATGACTGAGGGACTGCCGAGGCAGTGACCGATGTTCAGGCGAGGGGGTCTGCAAGGCAGAAGATGTGGAAGAGGAGCAGATCATGCCATAGGTTGTGGATGATAGTTTGATGGACTACCACCACCCCCAAGTTGTCCACCTCGTCCACATAGAGTGGGTGGACTAGGGCGAGATCAGATTTAGGTAGTATAGGCCTATGACCATGATGCTCCAGATATTATTAAAGGTATTATCTATGTCTATTCCACCCCATCTACAGTTCTTATAGGCACATGTTCTAGTTACTCTTTTATTTCCACAACACTCATTTAGAGCTTAGTGATTTTGATAGATTTGTTGGCTCGATCCGTACAATTAAAGACTCCTAAGGGATAATATTCCATGATTACACACCTGTTCAAAAATTGTGAGCTCAATCTAGGAGGAAAGAGCATTGGTTTAGATCTCATAATATTAGCATCGAGTCCTTATGATCTCATCTTGTGTATGGGCTAGATATCCTCAGTCCATGCTCAAATTGACTGTTTTAGGCATAAAATTAGGTGTTTTTGTAAGGATCAGATAATTTTTTCCATCACCAGTTATAAGGGATCCTTTGAAGCACATGATGGAATTACTTGGAGGAGTTTTTAGTTTATCACTCATCATTTAGCTAGCCTTACCCTCATAGTAGTTTATGTGATGATTTTGAGATATCCTATTTTGGTGGACCAGTATGCTGATTTATTTCTTGATTATGTTCTGAGACTACCTCTTCACAGAGAGGTAGACTGCTACATCAACCAGAACCTCAGGATGGCACTGATATCTACTCCAACATATTATATGGCTCTTGTGGAGCTTCATGGGTAGCGGGTATAGTTGGAGGACTTGTAGAGGAAGGTATTAATTAGGTCTAGTATTTCTCTATGGGCATCCCAGATTTTTTTCACCAAGAAGTTGGATGGGGGTCTGAGGCATTGTGTGTATTATCGGAAGTTTAAGCAGGTGACAATGAAGAAAAATCATCCACTCTTGATGATTGATGATCCTTTAGACCATATAAAGGGTGCTCGATGAGTTTCAATGATAGACCTCAGATCATGCTATCATCAGTTTAGGGTATGTGGTGAGGATGTAGTAAATACAACCTTCAGATGTCGGTATGGAAACTATGAGTTCTTGGTGATTCCCTTCAGTGTAACCAATTATCTGATAGTATTCATGGGGCTCATGGAATAGTTCTTTCATATAACATCGATCGCGTCATGATGGTCTTCATTGACGACATCTTAATATACTCAGCATCAGAGGATGTTCATGCCACACACCTAGAGAAACTTCTGGATACACTTCAAGAGCACCAGCTTTATGGAAATCTCTCAAAGTGCTAGTTATGGATACGAGAAGTCCACTTCCTTGGGCACATTATCTCAGAGGATGGGGTTGTAGTGGATCCAGAAAAGTTAGAGGAAGTGCTTGTTTGGTATCCACCCAGAAGTGTGATCGAGGTGTGGAGTTTCCTGGGATTGGTTTGGGACTACCAAAGATTCATACCAAACTTTTCCAAAGTTGTGACACCCCTTTCAGCTTTTAAAAATAAGGGAAAGCCCTTCTTGTGGATATATTGATTCCATTATTTTTTTAGGAGCTGAGGTAGAGGTTGGTGAGTACCCCTATCCCGAAGCTACCAGAAGTGAGCATTGGGTATGTAGTCTACAACGACACATCAGGGACTAGACTAGGTTGTGTTATGATGCTAGATAGAGTAGTGATCTCTTTCATCTCATGACAGATAAGGAAGAACGGGATGAAAAATGCTACCCATGACATGGAGTTAGAAGTAATGGTCTTTGCGCTGAAGATGAGGTGGCACTACATGATTAGTGAATGGTTTACTATTTACTATAATCATAAGAGACATAGGTATATATTATCACAGAAGGACATAAACCTAAAATAGTGGAGATTGGTAGAGTTCCAACAGGACTATGACATTATAATAGTCTACACTCCTGGGATGGGGAATGTAGTAGCAGACACACTCAGCAGGAGGACTGGTTTACTATTTCTATGTGAGGTGACAGAGTAGTTAGCAGCATTGTAGATACCTTTGTAGACAAATATAGAGATGATTACCTATAATATATGACAATTACTCTCACACTCTTTCAGCGAGTTTGGGATGCACATCTTTGGGATGTATATTGTGAGGCCCGACATGCTTAGATATCTTTAAGGTTGGCTCCTGAAGGATTTCGTGAAGGTGAGGAGCACATCGTCATCTTTATAGGACACTCCATGGTACCAGTGACATTATGAGAGGATGTGTGGAGGGAGTTCCACACATCCCCTTTGGTCGTACATCTTGGAGAGGTGAAGATGTACCCGGACCTCTGGTGTCAGTACTGGTGACCAGGGATGAAGAAAGCAGTGGAAAAGTTTGAATCACGATGCCTCACTTCTTATTTTGTGAAGGTCGAGCATCAGGTATGAGCAGGATTAGATTATCCACTTGAGGTGCCAATGTGGAATTGGGATGGTATATCCTTGTACATTGTGACAGGGCTACCACGTATGTTTAGGGTTCATCATTCCATCTGGGTGATATTTGAATGACTCACCAAGTCGGCCCACTTCCTACCCATCCATGAGCATGAATCCCTAAGGAGCTTGAGACGCCTCTACATACATAAGATTTTATGACTTCACAGGGTTAGATCGATGACCATATCAGATCACAACACACATTTTACATCCCACTTGTGGGAGGGGATATAGGGGGCAATTGGGACTCAACTATGCTTGAGCACAGCCTTTCATCCTTATAAAGATGGTCAGACAGAGCGGACCATACACACACTTGAGGAAATGCTTTGTGATTTCATCCTTGATTTTGGCCATAGTTGGGAGGACTACTTGCAAATGGTTTAGTTCAAATAAAACAAATGTTATCACTCCAACAATGGTATGGCTCTATTTGACGCAATGTACGGGTGACCTTGCATATCACCACTATGCTAGAAAGACCCAGGGAAGTCAGCACTTATGGGACCAGATTTCGTACAAGATACCATAGAGAAGGTATAGATCATCCAAGAGAGGTTTAAGACTACACAGATCCACCATAAGTATTATGTCGATAGGATGTAGAGACCCTTGGAGTTTTAGGAGGGAGACCATGTCTTCTTATGGGTCTCAACCTGATGAGGATTATGAAGGTTTTCTCATGGCGACAAGCTATCTACAAGGGTCAATAGACCTTTTCAAATCCTCAGAAGAGTAGGTGAGGTGGCATAGTGTCTAGTTATTCCCTCATAGATTCATAAGGTGCATAACTTTTTCCATGTATCGCAGCTGAGAAGGTACGTGCATGATCAATCACACGTTATCGACTGGGGAGAGCTGAACATCAATGATGGGGAAACATTTGTGGAGTTCCCATTGGAGATAGAGGATAAAAAAATTAGGTCCTTCATGGGTGGTCTATTCCTCTGGTGCAATTTCATTGGCAGCACAGGGACCTTGAGGAGAGCACATGGGGGTGGGAGACTAAGATACATGCACAGTACCCCATTTTACCTTACTTTTGTTGTAGCATTCGGGGATGATAATCCATAAGGTGGGTAGAATGTAAATACCTGAAAATTCCATATAATTGTTTTAAAACTATTTGGGATTATTATGAGTCTGCAAAAATTTACGGTGCTTGATTCTGAATCCCGGTGTGGATGGAATGCATTTTTTTAAAAAAAATTAATGTATGTTCAGTAAATGTGTGGGCGACATTTTCAAAATTTTAAACTGGTTCTCAGATTACAAATCCGAGGGCACCATTGAATCCACAACACCGAGATTCACTTAATGGAGGCTTAATATCAGCCATAGTAGGTTGTGTGAAAAAGTTAGTTTTTGTGACTTTTAAAGAAATAATAAAATTACATAAATTTTTTTATTTTATTATCCTACCTCCTTTTGAGAGGTGGTGGTGGGGCCAATGGGTTTTCATGCCATTTAATGGCTTGACACTTCTGTTGCGTAACCACACTATTTGGAATTAAGAGGTTCATTAATTAGAAAGTAATTAATGAACCTCATTAATTATTTTAATGCCTTAATCACCCTTCACCTTATTTAAATGCTGCACGGGTAGGTGTTTTTAGACACAGCTTTAACAAGTGAGGATCCTTTGGAGAATTATTGTGGAAACTTCCACTGGCAGTGGATGGAAGATTGGGATACAATAATCCGAGATCGACAAACCCTGACGACTTCATCCAATGAGGACTCTTCTCCTACCCCAACATCGACACGTCTAATGATTCTCGAGGTAGGGGGTTTGTCTGGATCAACTCTATGGGGTTTATCTTGATTAATTATTTGTTTTTTATGAAGAACTAATGTCACCCTTGTTATGATGCTAACGCGGAGGGAGCGTGCCAAACGAACAAGGCCCGAACCCAGCATCGCTTGATTTTATCATTTCATTCTTTGGGGGTGGAACTCTCAACTTGATGGATCCTTGAACCGGGAGAAACTTAGTGATGATGGAATCCATAGATTCCCGTAGGCTTATACATGAGTGAAAATGAATATCCAAAGAGTCATAGGAGCCCTATGGAAGAAGAAATGGCCCCGGCGGATTCAGGCGGTGGCCAATAACTGTTAATGGCTTTCCGACCGCGGTGAAAGGGCGATGCCACTCAGCACCTTAGCGAACCAAAGGGTGGCTGACTCCTGACTGACCATGTAGGGGGAAGGTAGTGAAACATCACATGCTGTAGGGAGGTGGTCGTGGCTTCAATGCCGCGGAGGAGGTGAAGGGACCCATGCCACGCGGGTCCCGCGGGCAGTCGAGGAGGAACCGCATGGAGTCGTCAGTTATAAAAGAGTCAAACGACTCTTTGAGCCATTCAGGAATGAAGCTTTGCACGACCCCTTGCACGGGTCACGCCATCTAGCTGGTTGGGCCGATCCACTGCCCAGTGGGACGAGCCTACCGCGGCCCAGCCGATTTGGGCCGAGTCAATCCGTGGCCCAGCCAGTTCGGGCCGGACCGAGTCAGACTCAGACTCGGTTGGGGCAACCCGAACTGTGTTGGGTCGGCCTAGGCTGGGTCAGTCCACCCAGGTTGAACCGGACCTGGACCCATTTCTTCGTAGATACACTTAAAAGGCCATATATTGCAAACTAGACCTTCGTTTGATGAACCATCTATGGAAATGGAATCCTTGTAATGATATAGTCTTTTTGATATACTCCATTTGTGTTTTTGAGAAATTTATAGTTTGACCTTATTGGATCATACCCGAATCCAACTGGGCCCTTGATAATAAAATACCTATAAATCACATACCAGGTGTCTGATTGACGCACCATCTGTTACGTTGGAAACCTTATAACATGATGTATCTTTGGGTTGCTTCTTCCTAGGACTTCTTGTAGATTGAAGTATGACTAATGGTTCAAGGAGAGGATCCTTCATGAATCAAGCATAATATGTATGGGCATCCAGTGGCTGGTTGAGACGTGAAGAATGAATAGCGATCTAGTGTGGATAAACACCTAATGATCCTATTTCGATCTACACCTAGTGATCTTGTGTGGATCAGTACCTAGCAATTTTATGTGGATCATAATCTAGCGATCCTATGGGGATCAACACCAAGAGATCCTATGTAGATCACCACATAGTGATCCTGTGAGGATCACCACATAGTGATCACATGTGGATCAACACCGAGTGATCCTGTGGGGATCAACTGTAGAACCCTAGACTGAATAAGACCATCAGTCTTTATGACTAATCATCAATAATTCTATACATAAAGTTATACTTAGTTTGAGCTGAGTATTTTTACTTGTTCTTTGTGATTGAGTTCATACATTGTGGTTTTCCTTTGTGTAATTCTGAGAGACCTTCAGGGGTCTCAGGGTCCCTACTATGTATTGTTATACTTGCCACTCCATGAGTTTCACCCGTATTTTTTTGTGTCTTGTGTAGATGATGACTAGATTGGATGAGACTATTATACCCAGGACCGGGTAGTATATAGTAGTGACTATCTTATGTGGATAGTTGTGGAGATGATTAGTACCTACCTTTCAGGCAGGATCTTTGGTGGATGATCTCAGGAGATGTTTTCTTTTATGTAGTATTATATCATTAAGTTGGGCTTGCATTCCTGCCATTTAAATTTAGTAGGCACTTTTACTTCTAAAATTATACTTTGTGGTTTCATCTTTTAGTGTTCTCAGACAGTGTGTCTGTATAGGATTAAAGGAAACGCCTTCTCGTTTTAGGAATATGCCTTTCCGATGCTAGTCTCCATCCACTGAATTATAGAATGCTGGATTAGGGTAATCACAACATGGGCCCCGGGGGATGAGTCAAGACCATTTTTGAAAAAATTAGGTAATAATATACTAAAAATAGTAGCTTGAAATACACTACCTAATTCAATGTATATCACTATTTCATTCTTCTTTCCAATTAAATACATTCAAAGGACCACAAGATATGAATTCATCCATATACCTATATCTCAAAATTTATATATCTTTTAAATCAAGATTAATTTTCCTTATAACATGGCCATTTCTGAACATTAAAGATTCAAAAAATTTCAAATATATGATAGATTATTTTTTTTATAACAAGGGTTCAATAAACTTAAAGATGAATATTATAATTATAGTATTTTGAAACTCCTAGTGTCTTGAAAAATAATTAACTATGAATTTTTAGGTGTTTAAATATGTATCATGCTCCAATATGAAAATCATGAATAAGAATATTAGAATAATTGGTTTAGAAAACCCTAGGGTATGTGTTTTTTAGAAGTGGTTAGCGTTCATAACATGTGATTAATATTTGATAAAAAATAAAATAAAATTTTAAACCAATATCAAATGAAATGAACTCATCCAAAATTATATGAATTTATATATTATAATTAATATAATTTTTCTTAATTGATAAAGAATGTATGGTGGTAATGATCATTAAATTGATGAAAAAACAAAATTCTTTTAAAAACATAAAAAAACTAACAATAATTTATCCCTCCCCAACACCATTTTCAAGATTTTTTTTCAATTTATAAAAAATACTTGTGATGAGTATTTTCATAGAATAATCTTCGTTAAGAATTGTATACACCATCAAAAATTATTTTCTAAGGAAAGTTACACTATTTGATCAATTTTCACTATTATTTTCAGTATTTAATTAATTATACAAGATTGGATTAAAGTTTTGTTTTTAAAAATGAAAATATTGAAGAATAATAGAAAGGTGACTAAAAACTGTGACATGATAATGATTTAGTGGCTATAAACTATCTTGGAACTCTAGTTATCTTCTTCTCAATTAAAGTGTTTAACATACATAGATTGCTTTTTTTGTATAATATATAACCATTATATATATATATCACTATTTAAAATATTACAATGAATCTATAGTCTAAATGTGGAATTCTATATAAGAAACTTGATTTAATTCTTTAGATATCTATAGGTAAAAATATTCAATCAAGATTCATCATTAACTTAGTTCTCAACCAAAACATACATGTAAAAAGAGTTAAAATAATGATAATATTAATTTAAAAAAATAAAATCACACACCGTCATTAAATTTTCCAATTTCTGAAACTTTATTTATAAATCTGTTAAATAATATAATACATAAAAAAATAATTATACAACAAATCATTTATGAAAAAATAACCACTGTTACCATGGATATAAATAATTTTATAATACAAATTAAGCAATAAAAAATCATTATTGTTTAAGAATATTTTGCTATAGTAATTAAATATCTGATAAAAAATATTTTTTTCTCTCCTACTGACTACATAATTGAAATAATAGATAAAATGATAAGATTATGGATATGTTGAATAATAATTACATTTAATGTATTATAAGAAATGCCTCAATATAAAGGCCATGATTTTCCCTAACCCTTAAATTTGTATTCCATATGTGCTGGGAAGTGTCTTTAGAAAGTTTCATAGATCAATGAGGAAGAAGGGTATATTTAAACCAAAAATTAAAACGTGGAACTTTTATAACACCATGAAAAAGACCATTATGTCATGGTTAATGATTTTTCTACATGGGGTGATGTGTTGTGGAAAAGGTGTTAGATTGTTGTTTTTTATATTTTTTGTTTATGTGTAGAGGTTAATGATTATGGTTTATATTTAGTGTTTCTTGATGAACATATAGAATGAATATTTTATTTATTATGGATTTATATTTTGAGGATATAAAATTTTTATGGGGTATCTAATGGAGATACCCATAAATTCATAGTTTATATTTTTTTAATGTTATGTTTATTTTTATTACTATAGTTTAATTAATTATTTGACTGATTTTTTAATTAAGGATTATTTTATTATGATGATTATTATTATTAACAGTTTTGAACTACCAATGTAGTGATGTATGGATCCTATAGACAAATTAGTGGTGATGGTCAACTTCATTTTCCCCCTTCATGCAGGGGGGGGGGGGACTGGATTCCCCTCAACTCACCCAAATTCTTTCTCCCCATTAACTCACCCAAAATATCTTATTGATTTACCCCTAAATTAATTTTCTCAAATCCCCTTTACTCAGTGATGGGATTCTAAAATAATTTCTCTACCTTATGTATTTTACTGAATTTTCAACTCATCATCCACCAATCACTATTGGTCATCTTTGGGAAGGATTGACTATTCGTGGATCCATTATATTAATTCATTAATAGTTTTTGGGTTTTGAGGAATCAATTGATAATTTGGTTGTTTATGTATTTCATCTAATTGAGAATATTTTAGGGTAAAGAAGACGTATCCCTCTTTTTTCAAGGCTCATCATCTCACTGAAAGCTTTTGGTTCACCAATTTTTTATTGTCCTTTGATTTCATCATATATCATGATCCCTTGAACATGCCCATAATTTTTAATTTACCATGATTTCCTCTTTAATTAAAAAATACTACTATTTTAAAATGATTTTGAGTCTTGTGGGCTAGTTTCTATGATTTTATAGTCGATAATAATTCCTAATTCACACATTTTTTTTTTAAATTTTGTTGAAATTGGTGTTTCAAAATCAAAATTTAAACACTATGCATATAGGTTGAGGAATATATTATTTTTTATCAGGAGGTTGATTTTTTATGACCCAAATTTGTGTTTTTATTTTTTTACTACCATTAAGTAATTTAGGGATGAGTAACATAATGTCAATATGTATTGATGATGATGAATAGCTTAGAAATCTATTGATGTATCCAACATTGTTTTTTGAAGATTGATGTGAAGTCCCTAATAAAAAAAATTTATTATGTTGAGTATCACTTTTTAAGATCAATGAATTATTAAAGAAGCATTGATTTGTTTTGGTACCATTAAAGAATATATTATATGACCTCTTTCAATTAAAAAAATAAATATTTATATTTTCTCTAATATTTTATAGAGAACTACCCATGAGATTTTTAAGGTTCTTATATTATTTTGGATTAATTGGTGACACTTGGATAATTGTTATTGATTCATTTTATAGAATTGGAAGTCATTCTTAAGCAATTATCCTTATTATTATAATTATATATAAACATTTCTTCATGTGTGAAGTGCATGTTCTAATTTGTTTTACCTTTTCTATTATAACACAATATTTTTTATGTTGAATATTTAAGAATGTGGAAGACCATGCAAATATTTATTTGTATAAGTAAATTTGAAGGACATCAAAATAGAAGGAATATATATACATATTTCAGGATTGGTCATTTGAAAGAAATATTTTGGGTTGCTTAATAATTATACAATTGTTAAATTAGTTGTCACAATTGAGTGGTAATTATTTGAAAAAAGGGTTATCCCTTACCCAACCGAGGAACTCCAAAACCACATACGTGTGACCTTGAGGATTAACCATATGGGAAAGGTTAGACATTTCTAGTATTGTGACAAAAATAGTAATGGTTTGCTTGTATAGAAACCATAAAGAGTGTTTACGAATCATTGGTTGTATCCAACCGTATAGGTGCTCATGGACCGCACAATGGTGTGGCATTGTGGTGTGGACTGTGTGTGTGAATAGTGTGTTTGGTTGTCGACCCGATGCTAGATTGAGATGTGGAAGACACGAAAATGTCTATAAAGTGGTGGCCAATATAACTACTGTCGGATATGGGACTAAAAAATAACATCAAGAACTAATCATTTTAAATGAAAAACAAATAATACCCACCTTATGATCTATTTATTTCAAGAAATTTTATCATGATGTGATAATATTCACCCTTCCAATGATCGATGGTTTCTATTCACATAGTGATTTCTATCTTCAAACTATATTCTATGCCATGAGAAGAATTATATCCACATAATTCCATGGATGATAGGATTTTGATTTCATATCATCACTCTTAATCATGGAAGGCATTTTTTTAAATAGAAAATAATTTTTTGAGAAACTCCAATCATACATTGGGCTACACTATAATATATGATATTAAACTATAAGAAGATACTTGAGTTTCAAGTGGTTATATAAAATATAATTTTGTTACTCCATAAGATTATGGGTCTACCATTGTAGTCGTATCTAGATATAATGTGAAATCAAAGAGAAACTTTTGTTCCTTATAAGATAATTCCATAAAACAAACTTTTCAAATTAAAATTTTAATAATTTTTTTCAACGCATAGAGACATAAATTTCAGTATAGAGATTATATTCATGCATCAGATGGTATTATCAAATGAATGTGAGGAACATAATGTAATAAAAGAAGATGTGAAGTTGTCGTTATTCTCATTGTTATGTGATATCTAAAAAATAGAGTAAACTTCGTATAAAAATTTGAGTTACATTCAAGATCATTCGGTCTTTTATGAATTTTTAATAATCAAGAATTGTGGTATTTTTGCTGAAAAATATGTATATAGATAACTCACACAATACTAGAAAAATAGAATAGACCATGTATGGAGAAATATTCTAGTAGGTGAAGAAATATTGAATGGTGGAGTAATATGGAAACATGTATTCAAATATATAGAATAACATTCTCATATTGTAGATAAAAAATGGAGCATAATGGGAGTAAAAGGGAACATCACTACATTTTAAGTTAAGAGTGAAAAAAATATCATGTTAAGAAGGGGATCAATTATACTACATTTACAAAATATTTTGAAATATAGTTATAAGAGAGAAATGTGTAATTGATGTTTAATACATGGGAATATTTCCATACCCTAACGAAGAAAAAGATAAGAAGATACAGAGAATGGCATATAATATTTCATCAAACACATTCTATATATCTAATTAGATAGCAAAAAATATAATTCTATATTGTATGAGTATGAAGATAGTCAATGTAGAAAATTTTATTTGTAAAAGAGAAAAGTATGATCAACTCTTATAGTATATGAGGTACCCATGTTATCCAATTACATATTTCATCAATGTGGTAAAAGACCAATATGTTGTACAGAGGTACAATAGTCCAACATGTGCTTTGTACCTGGACAGTGCCAAGAGAACATGTTCAAGGTAAAATCCTTTTGTAATATTTTCATATAATCAATGAAAATTTGTGTTTCAATGGGATAATAACCACCATAATCCATTTATTACTTATCTATACTAGAGGTGATGCTTGTTAAAAATCGTGGTTTCCTTTGTACTTTACTGTTTGATGTGCATGACTTTTAACCATAGGGGTATAAGTTAATATAACCATTCACTAAATAATTTAATGATCTAATGGAAGGGATAATATTTTAAAGAGACAATAATTTATCCCACATTTATTTACACACTCTCAATCTGGGCAGTCCAAAGTGAACCTAAAAATTGGTATTAGATGGAGGTCCCACCTCTAATTGGATTATCATATTTTACGGTTATTAAATATTTGATATATATCTTATCAATTTAGAATGTTGTGAAATATTAGAGTATTTCTATATACTATATATCAAAAACCTATCTCCTCCAATACATTAAAAAATATAAATAAAAATATTTGAAAAAATTGAAGAAGTCATACCTCTTGTCAATAGAGGGTGAATTTTCATGTTATCCACGAAGGAAATTTATATCTAGATAATAAGAATACAAACATGTGGTTTTGTTTACTACAATGGATATTGGAAACATTATTACCACATTGGGATTAAGGGATTCAAGTAATAATGAATTATTTATTAATTTTTGTTTAAATTACCTTGAAAATGCTTCAATAAATTGTGGATGTGAAATCATGAATGTTGATTTTCTAATGGATAAATTGATATATATTATTCATCATTTCCCAAAATACCATGTTTATACTATATGTTGGATTTTCTAATCTTTCTGAAGGAAATCAATTTTTTTGGTGATGGGTTTGGAGAAATAGAGAATATCTTGAATAAGAAGTTCAATGATTGTGATTGCTTCTTCATGAAAGTTGGATTCCATAATGTAGAATATGAGGAGAATAATTTAAGATAATCAAACCTGAATAATAGTTCCTCAAAACAATATGAGAGAAGGATGAGGTCACTATATAATTTTATAAAATGTTCCACGCATTTGAATAATATATAAAAAAGAGCATTGATTTCAGAATTAACAATCATATAACAAATACAAGATGATAAAATAGCCCAAAACTCTTATATAATAAAAGTTTTAATTGCATGGAGTGGTCATTTAGAAGACGAATAAGGATTATGATGATATAATGAAATTTAATAAAAATAAAATGAACTGCCATAGTATGAGACATCTTCTATTGGAACTCAAATAGGAAAAACGTGAAATGACTCATGTTGAGACTTCAAAATCATAGAAATATGGATATTATTATACACAATGTTCTCTGGAATATTATTCTATTAAAATAAATCCATAATATATAAATGATATCATTACATTGCATAATGATTTCTCTCAGGTATTTTTGAAGAATGTGGAACCATCGATATCCCAATTTATTAATTTTTATTAAATCAGTTTTTACAAAATATAAGTGATTAAATAATATATATATATAGATATATAGATATGTATGAGGAGAAATGGAGAATATAATACCACCAAATATATGGTGAATATAAGAAGTTTTTAAGTTTCTTCCCCACTAAGATCCCAATTTGTTCTTATCAAGTCCCAAAAATAGTATACTGATTGTATAATAAATTATAAACAACATGAAAATGTTTAATTCAAATCAGGGATTGTGGGACAGTTTTGGGGTTTCAATATATTTGGCATTTTTCATCATATTGTTTCAAAATACCATAAATTAAAAATAAAAAGAGAATCTTATTCTATGGGGGATAAATATAGCGTCGATAAAACAAAAAAATTATAATAATTCTATAAAAAATATATTTGAATCACTTAAACATTATTAGGATGTTAGTAGAGATGGTGGTCAAATTTTTTTTTCATGTACCTATCATCATGTATCAATGAAAAATGAGAATATTAGACCATAAAATATATTATAAGAATCAATGGCTATAAATATGAATAAATATTCAACAAAAATTACTCCTATGGAATTTTAGAAGAAGTAAACATTGGACACAATGTATAAGAAGGATTAAAATCAAAAAAATGTGAAATAAGATTGTTAAGAGGAGTTATATATCTCTAGAGAAGGATATGAGCAATAGAACTTAGGATATTCCATATGGAAGATGTTTTTTATTCTAATAACCCTAATGATATGTTAATAATAAAACTATAATACTTGGAGAATATGGCAGAAAATAAGGAATAAAATTAACATTCGAGTAAAAAGTTGTAATAGAATATTCCTCTTGAATAAATTGAATTTAATAACTAGTTGTAAAAATATAATGACCAGAAAATATTAAATGTAACATTTTTAAGGTAAATTTTTGTATAAAAATCTTATATATTTTTTCATAACTCTATCTCAAGAAGAGAGTGGAAAAATATTCAAAAATAATATTCTGATGAATGAGCCTTAGGGTCCAGTTCAAAAATGAAATCTCCAAAAAACATTATAAAAAAAGAAACTAAAGACACCATTATTGTAATAACCAAAACATTTATAAATGGAATATATACCTTCTTAAAATTATATCATATAATATAAATAACATAAAATCAGATAGATACCACCATTAAAACTTTATAAATGAATAATTAATGAAATAAGAGGCTTCATCAAAAATTAAAGAACCTATACTGATGGAATAGTAACGTGACATTTGAATTATAACATATCCCTTATGAATAATAATTAATCTAATAGAATATTAAATTCAACTTTTAAATTATATATATAATTTTAGTATCTTATAAATTATAATATAATATATTTAAATTATTATATAAGTAAACAAATATCATTAAAATGATAAATTACATATTGCAATTTTATAAAGTCATAAATATTTACAAACAATTTTATAATTAAAATAATGATTTAAACAGAAGTTTATTTCCCTAAAATACACTAAAAAATTAATATTTTTTACCCTTATGATTATAATATTATTTTATGATACATTAGTTAATTATTTTAAGTTTCAAACAACCAGTTATAATTTTAAAATTGGTATTATTCGAATAAATTATTATTTTAATTAAAAATTTAATTTCTCAAATTTGGAAAATTATTTTAAAAAAATGGATTTCATTGTCTAATTCTAATCAATGAAAAATTATTAGGTGGAATTTTTTTATTTTTATAAAATACTTTAATTTGTTTTGAATAATGATATTTAAAAATAATGATATAATGTAAATACATGAATCATTGAGTCATAGATAAATTATGGATGATGTAATACCATAATATCAAACTCCCTATAATTAGTTTAATATATATAGTGATAATATTTAAAATATTCACATGATTCTTCCAAAATAATAATCTAATGAATAAATTAATGAGAAAACACCCCTCTCTTCCCCGATAAGTACCACCCCCGCCACCTCTTCTCATCCCACCTCCAAATCCTTGATAATTGTTCATATTCTGCGCAAAACACTTTCCAATAATCTTACCAAAATCTAGGATCCCATGGACTCATCAATAGAAAAAAACAATTTCCCTAAAGTGGTTTTAATGGATGATAAATTCAAGAGGTAAAATCATCTTTTCTTTCCTTTTAATTTTTTTTATTTTTTTATTATCTCCTCATATCATCTATCCCAATTTTCATGAAAAATATGTAATTATATCTTATTAATGGAATATCCATCAAAAAACTCATTTCTCTCTCTATATTATTCTATAAATTAAATCATCTCCTCTGATGCGTCTATTTACGGGCATCAATGACAATTTGTTTCCATTTTACTTTAAAAATATAATGTTTTTTGATAAAATAAATACATTGGTTGACACATAATTTAAAATGTATCTAATAACCCTTTTTATGATATTGAACTAAATTATATACATGATAATAAACAATGTAACATAACTAGTTTGTGATGTTCAAAAAATCGACAAACAATCTAAATGATTATCATTAACAATTTAACTAATGATTCATCCCCATAATACTTAAAAAATAATATATATTACAATTTAAATCTATTAAAGTTCATTAATTATATATAATTTCAATTATATAAAATTATACCCATTATATATAAACATTCATACTAATATTAAAGGGAACTGATCATGAAAACCAAGAAAATGAATACTCCCGAGTGATACAATTGAACTCACTAACTCATATAAATTGATATAAATGAAATAAATAAAAATATAATAAATTAAATTATTTTATAATAGATTCTATATTTGAAAATTAGTTAATTTTATTTTATTATATATGTTATTAGAGGGACGAATGCAATCCAATATATGGTAAGGGAATATTCGAACCCAACTCTCTTACAATAGGTTTTACCTATTTCACTCTATTTTTAGTATGAATTTTCTTTTTATGTTCCTTAATTGTAATTTCATTACCAATAAAATTTTTTGTATATACTTGGATCATATCTTATTTTATTACAAATTCAATTATTTTTTCAAAATAAATATTCATTAAAAAATATACATTTTCACTTCTCTTGAGATTGTTTATTCTGTAATCAATATTTATTCCAAGAATATTATTCCATTTTTATTTTGGTAAAACAAATGTTTATGGATGTTTTATTTCTTAAATGAAACTCAATCATTTTCCATGGGCTATTTTATTTCTAACATTGACATAAATTTTACATGGCAATAATGATTATGTAAATGTGATTATGTGATGAGCGCGCTCAAAATTATATAGCACATGTATATATTATGATGTAAAGGGTGCACCCAGAATTATATAGTGATCCAAGGAATTGGTTAATGTGATTAATCTCATGATATTATATGAAATATGAATGAATATTATGCTATAATTATTCAAAACTATGTGTGCTATTTGACAACTAAGACATGATATTTCATTTTTATGCATTTCCCCATTTCATGCCTCTATCTAATTCTTCCTGTTAGTATTATGATGATGATCCCATGCATATGTTATGATGATTATTATTATTATCAACCCATTTTATTTTGATCCATGTTCTTATTTATCCTATTATTTTTCTTTTATAACACCTCATTCTTTGATGTATTTCTTTAGGTGATTAGTTGTACTAAGGAGAACACAAAGACCACTATGAAGCTAGGGAAGAAATAATGAAACAAATGTTTATGTTTTCTTTTTTAAATTTTATTTATGGTCTTAATTTTTCAATGGTTGTAAACCATTGGATCTTGGTTTTGTAATTTTTTAAATTATTTTTATCTTTAAAATGATGTAACCATAACTTAAGAAAAATTTGGTTCATTATTGTTCTAATCAAAAAAACCATGAAATGTAGAAATGTCACTATGAAGATCTCAACCTTATATGGAGGAGAAGAGAAAGAAGTTTCATGGTTGGTAAAATATTCTCAGCATTGTTTATCTTATTGAAAATCATTGTTGTTACACCTTATTACATATGTTAATTGTAATATATTTACATGCAAATCAGGTATATAATGGAAGGTGATTCTAGTTACCAAATAGATAAATAGAAAAACATAAGGTGGAATAAATATTCCATATCAGAAAATGTTCCATTTCATTTTGATTTATCATTTGGAATAATAAATAATACCTAAATTTATATATCTACATACATGATGTCAAAATTGAAATAATACCTAAATGGGGAAATCCATGAGAAGTATCTAAAAACTATATATTCAATTTTTTCAGAATTTTCGTGTGAACCAATTTTAAAAATATGTTATATTTTTTCAAATATTAATTGATGGAACCATCTAAGTTTGATCTATCTACTCTTATCCTAAAGCTTATTTGTCCTAAAGAGGTTTGAGATCAACATAGAAAAATATTTTAAAATTACCAAATATGAATGATAGATATTATATAATATCACTTTATATATATATTTCAATTATTTAAACCCTCCTAATTTATCAATTTGAGCTTATTTTCATTTGTTTTGTATTTATGGTGTGTTTTATGCTACAATGTGAAATTTTCATTATTCCAGATTTTAATATATTTTATACACTTCAAAATTTTTTGCATAACATTTATAATATTGATCTATTTTATAATTTTATTTTCTTTAGGACTCCTTGATTTTTGGTATTCAACTTCTCTTCTAGTCCCAACGCTTACTCGAACATCTAGACACTAAAAACACCCATCATTTTAAAAACATTTATAGAAGATAGTGTGTACAAACCTCTGTAAATAAAGAATAAATAAGGCTACACACCTCTAATTTAGGTGATTCTAGTTTTATTTGTAAGAATAATCATTACCTCATTTAACACATAAATTTATATTTGGTATTCACGCATTAATACAACCATTAGATACTAACCATTGAATAATGATTTATAAAACATTCATCTAGAATAAAATCTTAGAGTAATTAGTTTAGAACATATTATATAAATAAAGGATAGATATTAAATTTTATTGTAAAATGAGAAACAGATTTTAGAATAATGTTTTAGAAGACTACATTTGGTGATTTGGCCAAAAAAGAGGGGGGTCACATATATTTTTTTGATTAAAACTTTTGGAAACCAAATTTCAACGGTTGAAGACCAATTATGTCTGGAAACACATTAATGGGCCATTATTAATCTCCAAAGCCTCTCCCATTACCAAAAATTAGAGGATATGGGTACATTGAAGTATATATATGTTGGATTGGGAAGCTATGGATTATGGATAATACTTTATGAAATCTATTTTCTTTCCATTTTATTTTAGTTTTATTTTCCTATATAATATTCATTAATATTTTAATTAATGTGTTTCTCATTATTTTTTCATATGTCTTTCTCTCTTTAAACAAATACCATTATCTTTATCTTCCATATTTCTTTCATTATATCTACTCACTTTTCAATGGAATGTGACTATCATGAGACTTAACAATGGGGTCAAGATGTTCTTAATTATCTTGATTACAAGAAAAATGTTATTATTCTAATTGTGATGGATGTGTGAGTTTTGAAAGGGTTTTTCACCCATAGAATATGGAATTATTTCCAATTACATTACTTTTGTTTGATTCAATATTTTTTTCTCTTATATTTTAGAAAAAAGATTATACAATTGTGTGGGGTCTCACGAAGGGATGAAATGGAATACAGTGGTAGATGGTCTCTAATGAATTTAATTCTCTATTATGGTGTTATCTTATTTGACTATTATAGGATGATTGGTTTGGTGCTCCAAATGGATGATAAGATCACACACTAAATAAATCCAAATAAATTTTTTATTTAATGAGGTTTCATTAAACAAATTATCTAATTTATTTTAAACATAAAATAAATGATGATAGAACCCATGTGACCAAACCTAGAACTAATATATTTCATTATAACTGTCATTTTATTATAAATCTTCACTTTGGGATAATGTTATTTTATTTCATATCATTATTTTCTAAATTAAATAACCATTTATTTCAATAAATAACAAAACAATATAATAATGTGATATATTAGGTGGATTAAAATTAGTGATTTAATTGAATAAGATTCTTTTCAATTGATATTATGTTGGTAAGCATCTGTACTAAATTAAAAAAAAACTTTTTTCAAATGCTCTATGCTAAGAGTGTCTCAAAACTAGAATCGTTTTGGGGTATTATGTGGTCTTTTGATTACCTTTTATATTTTCACTTTATAGATTATTTTAATTGTTTTCTAAAAAACCATAAAAAATATATTTTTTCCATGATGTAACCAAAGTACTATTATTCTAAATGAGAATATTACTCACCAGTATAATAGCAATAAAAAAAGTTTTACTAGAGTTATCTAAATGATCTGGTGAAATGGATGAATGATAATCTAGATATATTCGTTAAAAATGGAAAGATTATTTGACTATGTTTTTATATTAAGGGATAAACTAGAACATAAGACTAATGTAGGAGATCAACAAGTCTGGAATAAATAATAGAGTGTGTGTGAGAATAACTTGATCTTCCTAAGGAAGAATAGTTGTCACTAATAGAGGAAGAAACCACACAAGTGGTTGAATTTGATGATCAAATGGAGGATCCAAACTACCTGACTCCATCTGCTACTACAATACTCCAATAGATTTTTTACATACAAGAAGAAGTACAAGATTAACCGAGTCAGGGAGATGATACATTCTCGAACTCAAACTCTTTTAATATTATTAAAACTGAATTGAGTATAACACCCTCTTGTTTTGATTTTTTAGAATTGGACCGCTTTTATTACGCCCTGGAGGATGGTGATAAAAAAATATTCCCCATTTTAAAAAGACATGGAAATCCTTGAAGACATTGAAAGTTTACTTGAGGGAGTATAAGAAGAGATCCAAATGGATTTTCTATACGAAAAAGTGACAGAGGTTTCTAACATTCCAAGTTTATAATTTTGAAATTAAGTCTTATAATTTAGAAAATTTTCATATTAAATTACATTCCAAATCTTCCAATGATTAATATTTTAAATAAAAATATCTAAAAAACCATTGTTTAATGAATATAAGGAATCATAAGTCACAACCAAAGAGTTTTATGTTCCGTACTTCATCCCACCGCTTCCATAAAAACTTTATCACGTTGTGAATGGGTATATCTAGTGTACTATAAACATGGAATTGTCCAAAGTAATAAAAATTAATATAGAATAGGGAAAATGATATTTTGGTGGTTAAAATACAAGAATCCAGAACTATTATAATACATTGGATAAAATTTGTTACTTTAGACATAGTAAAATTTATGGGACCACATGGGGGATTATACAATGATTTATCCTTAAATTATTTCTATGAATTTAGATTTCAAATTCAGCCTAATGAACTAGTCCATCATGTATCCCAATCCATATTATATGTTTTTATCTTAAATGAAATTTTTCGTATGCTTAATTTTCATTTTCTATTTTTAGGTTCATTATAGCATAAGGAATCACTAAATATACCGGTAGGAACGATTAATATGGTTTATTTCAAAAGGGAGTTCACTTTTATTATTTATGTTTCAAACTTTATACATTTTTTACTAAATCAAGACATGATATTTATAATAAAATTCCATTCCCAATATTGAATTCATGTTTTACTTCAATTATCTTGGAGACATTAGTATTTTAGGAAAAATTTTATGCCACGGTTTAGAATTGAATATTTAAAAAATTAAAATGTAAATTGTATAATTTTATGATTAATTTGAAGCATGTATATTGAAATAAGGACTCATGATTTGATAGAATTAGTTGATTCAAGTAAATGAAATTTCCAAAACATTATTCTTGCATTGAATATTGGAAATTTATGTGAATTTTTTTATATTAATCATGACTTGATTGATTATCCAAAAAATTATGTTCCATTCCTAAGAACATTTCAATAACAAGTACTTACTATTTATTCATGATTATATTTCTTGAGTGGTCTAGGGAAAATTCATCAACCAGATCTTCCATTTGAAAATATCAATGATATTACTATGAAAAGACACATTTAAAATTATTGAGGCATATTTTGATAAACCACTTTTATTTAAAATACCATCTTGAGATAAACCCTTATTTATACCATAAAACACCATGAATGAACTTTAATGGGATGATCCATTCTTCAGGACTATTTTATCCATTCATACCATACTCTTGTTATTTTCATGATATTTTAAACTTCTAGTGTGGGGGTAAAGGGAATCATAGTGTAAGGGATGATTTACATTATAAGAAAAAATATATAGGGTGCGTATTGTGGGAATAAATTATGGTTATAGATTAATTCGTGATACTTCTTTATTTTTCCTTCTTGAATCAAAAAAATTAGAAATGCAAAAAAAATAAAAATTGATAAAAATTGGTTGTGTTATGGGATTATGAAAATAATTACTAGACCTGAAATTTTTATTATATGTGGTTAAGTGATTGTTGTGACGTTTATTCTAATCATAAAATTATTAAAAAAATGAAATGGTTATTTGAATATTAAATAAAAGTATAAAATTAGAAGAAAAAAATATTCATGTGGTTGCACAAGTCATTAATTATTTTAAATTTTATCATAAAACTTACTTTGTGTTTTGGGGAAATGGGTGTTTTTACTTTGAATGGGATAATTTCATTACATAATGATTTTTTATATCATTCATTATAATTAAGATATAATCCTCCTCCTTGAGATATAATTTTAAAATAATCCAATAATACCAACCATAAGCCTTTGAGTAATTTTAACCATTATTAAAATGTCCGAGTGATTTTAAATGCCTTTTGTCTTTAAAAAGTATATAAAGTAGTTCCATTAAAATACTTTCTATAAGGATAATGTATTAAGTATATGAACACAAATCCCCTTGAATTGTTTCATGGGTTATTAAATAAATGATTGAAAAGTTATGTTGGTCATGATTTGGAACGTTTAAAAACAATTAATTGAGGCACATGAATTAATGAGTAGTGAAGTTACAACATTTTCAAAAGGGAAAAATTAAAATAATTGGGTTGGTTGTTTCTTAAAAAATTGAGAAATTAAAATAATATTTTATGTGGATTTCTAAAAAAATTATTTTATATTTAAAATTGTTTGCTTCTATTTTTTTGAATTTTGAATATTAGTGAAATTGGTATCCTCTGATTTTCAATGTTGAGATTTTATGCTTGGGAAAATAAATTTTTTAGTGTTGTAGAATTTATAGGGACAATATTTTAATTATTTTTTATAATTATTTCAGGTAAACGCTATCAGTTTATCAATTTGAGCATATTTTCGTCACTTTTGGATTTTTGGTGGTTTTTTTGCAAAAAAGTGAAAATTGCTTAATTCTGTAATTTTATAATATTTAACTCACTTAGGTATTTTGAGAAAATCATTATAAATATTTCACACATTTGAATTTTTTTGGTATGATTTCTAAATTTTTGGTCTTATACTTTGTATTCTAGACCCATACCTATTTCGAATATATTGAGGCCCAAAAATTTAATAAATTTAAATACATTTCTGAAAACAAATTGTGTACCCCACCTCTATATGGAAATAATAAATTGGGATAAACATGGTTAATTAAGGTGATTCATTTTTAATTTTTAATAGGACTCATATATGATTATCACCATTAAATATAAATGAATTATTAATTAATTATGGCAACAATTATACCCTCAATATTGATTGAATATATAAGAAACATTTATCTAGAATAAAATTGTGGAGTAATTTGTATATAAATTCTTATATATGTATACGATGTAGATTAAATATGGAGTTAAAACACAAAAAATGTTTTCTAACAACTTTTTAGAATAAAAAATTCACTAATTTATCCAAAATAGTGTAGTAACAGGTGCAAATAATTTGAAGGAAAATTATGGAACTAGAATTTCTATTGTTGAAGACCCATTATGTCTCGAAACACATTAATGGTCTTTTGTAAATCCCCAAATCATTTTTCATGATTAAAAATAAGTTTATAGGGTTTTATTGAAGATTTTATTGATTTGAGAGGGAAGTTTTGGATGATGGCTATGTCTTCTGGATGTCAATTTTCATTTGATTTTATTTTAATTTTCTTTTCTCATGTAACCTACATTCATAAGTTAATTAAAGTGCTTCCAATTATAATTCCATACCTATTTCCCTTCCAACCCTATTCTCATTCTCAATCTCCCCTCCATCATTCTTTCATGATCTCTATTCAAATTTAAATGAAAATTGATTAACCTGAGGCTTGTCTCTGGGTGAGGTTTAATGGAATTCTTAATTGTTGGGCTTAAAAGGAACATGTTTTTATTATAATTATTGTGGATTTTAGAGTATTGAACATGTGTGGAAGTCATCCAGTATGATATTCCTTATAATTCATTTCATTTTGTATTATTCATTATTTCTCCCTCCCATCCCTCAGGAAAAAAATTCATCTAGTGGATTTGGGGTTAGTTGAAGGGGAATAAAACATATGGTGGAGCTAGGTATCTTAGAAATTTCATTCTTAGTTGAGGTGTTATCCAATTTAACTATTGGAGGAGTTTTGGTTTGGTGGGATGATGGGATACAAAAATCAAACACTCATTAAATCTACGTAATGTAAATTTTTAATGAGGTTTCATTAAAGGTATTATTTAATTGAATTTAATAAATAAAAAAATAATGAAAGAACTGATTTGACCAACCCTAGGACCATGATCTTTCATTATAAACCTCATTATTTGTTTCATTTTCATGTTATTATAATATTATATTATGTCATTTCATAACATTCTAAAACCAAAATCCATTTATTTCATTAAATAATTAAAACAACCCAAAAAGTGTTAGACTAGGTGTATTAGAAACTAGTGATTGAACCGACTATGACACTCCTCAAGTAAGATGACCTTGGTCAGCCTCTATGGTGCATTAGGAAAAATAATTTCTCTTTCCATTCCAAATGGATATCACATGTCACTAAAAATAAAAATTTAAGATAACATCATGTATGGGATCGCAACAATTGGAAGAAAGATCAAATTTTATTTGGATGGAAGAATATTGATGAGATCTATCATGATGAAGTGAAACTAGAGATAATCCCTCAAGGGGGGAGTATACAAGAAATTTCACAAAGAGTTATATATTATCCAAAATATTACATCACTTTAGGGTACTTGTATAGAAAATTGTTGATAAAAATCTTTAAGAAACTACCAGAATTATTTGTCCTGAAAAAATTTAATCATTCTGGAAGGTTTTATAAAAAATTGTAATTGAATAGTTTTTATTATTTATATATAATAATATATAAAAAATATTATTCTAAATCAAAATGTCTCAATATTTTTTTATTGACGACATAAAAAAATTTAAATAAGAATAATTTCAATGGATATTATAAAATCAGAGTATTTATACATGGTTTTTTTTTAAAAAATTGAATTGAGTATAAGAGTTCAAGGTTGATATTTTTTATATTTTTATCAATAATTTTTCTCAAACTGAAATATAATTGGGTAATATTTGAATAATATAGTGTGTTATAATTTAATTTGGAATCATAATCTAAATCTATAATGGATATCATTATTGTCTAAATTTGATCCTCCTTTTTCTACAATGGTTTATCCCATGTAGACATAGAGTGAAATAATTGATAACACATTTCTTGACAAAGTAATGAAACCATCCTATCCTAGATAATGTTTATTTTTTATGAATAAGCTGGAGTAAAAAAAGTTAAATTTCTAAGACGATGGAGGGGTGGGGAGAGAAACAAATAATAAATTCAAATTGGATGAACATATCGACATGGAATATTCTATTCGTATTGACAAAAAATTAAATGATAGGGATGGATGACCCAACATTTTTTTTGTTTTATTTTATATCACTAAGTTAGTTAGTCCTTAATGACATGATTTAAATATGTTTTTAATAATAATAATATATTTGATGTTTGTTTTTGTTCCCCAAAATGTTTGTTGAATATTCATGTGCAGTGCCTAATAAAAGATGTGTATTATGTTGTGAATCACATTGTGAGGATAAATGATTGATTAAAGAAGTTTGTATGAATTTTTTTACTACTGAAGAATATTTTTAGATGATATTTTGATATTTTTTATTGAATTTTTTAAAATTTCACAAAGCATTAAAGGAGAAAAATCTATGAGACTTTCAATGATGATATCATATTTTAGATAGAGATGTGATGCTTTGAGAGTTGTTATGAATTAATTTATGGAATTGGATTTCATGATTGAGTAATCATACTTATTAGAATGATTATTAATGAATTATTCATTGTGTTTAAATAAAATTTACTAATTTGTCTCATAGTTTTTACAACATCACAAAATTGATTATATTGAATATTTTTGAACCTGGAAGATAATGAAAATATTTATATTTTAAGGAAATTTGAAGACCTAGTAAAAATAGATAATAAATATATATTTGGAATTATGAATCATTTAGAATAATTAATTTTGATGGATTATAAATAATGTAGTTAGTAAATTATATGGTATGTTTGACTGGGAATTATTGAAAATAAGGGTCTTCCCTTAGACAACCAATGATCCTCTCAACCCACATGTGGGAAAGTATGGATAAACCATTTGGGAGAGGTTCGAACTAGCCAAATGTAAGTGGATTATAGTAATAGTGGACATGTATACAACCCACAGGCGGTGCATGAGGATTCCTCGGAGCATATCACTTGAAGGGGTTCCCATTGATAATGCAATAGGGTTTTATAACTTGTATGGCTAGTGTGTCCATAGTGTCTTTGGTCTCTGACCCCGGTTGTGGTTCGAGTTGTGGAAGAAACATAGATATTTATTATGTTATATCCAACTAGACCAAAGTTTAATTTCGGACTATAGGAGGACCGAAACTATTTTCCCATTTAATTGATTTGTCAATAATAACCAACATCTGATCTGTTTACTCTGATCCATTAGATCAAGTCATGCTCATCTTCAACCTCTCAGTGCTTGAGGGTTTCTATTCTCTGGGTTATTTCTATATAAAAATAATATGATACACCATATGAAGAATTTATAAACATAATTCATTGAAATTGGGTATTCTCATACCGTAGATTTTCTCTGCACCATAGAAGGTCATTTTGAATAGAACTGATGTTTTTGATAAATTCATATCATATAGTGCGCTATGCAATAATCCATGATATTCCACCATAAAAATATAATTTTTTTCATGGTTATGGGAAATATATGGTAGATGTTCCATAAAGATAATGGATATTCCCTTATAAGCATGATTAATGAAAAGTGAAAACAATAATAAATGATTTCACCACAGAAGAATATTTTATGCCATAATATGTTTAAATTTGTATTTGGTGGGATTTTACTCATTCCATAGAGACATGAATTTCACCATATATATTATATTCATATATGATTGGATATTTTCTCCTGCATGAAATTCCAAGTATGTGAAGTAAGAATCCATGGAGAAGTTGTGATTCATGACATAATGTGATATCAAAATGTAATGGGAAATATGTGTTAAAATTTTAATTTATAGTTGAGATCATTATCTCATTGAATGAGTTTTTACACAAAATGAATTTTGTATCTATTTTAAAAAAATAGAGATGGGTTTCATACATTATCTTTGAAAAACATAAGAAACCAAATACCATGGAATATTGAAGGAGGAAAAGACCAATTCATGGATATAGGTGTATTAAATGTTGAATTATAATATGCAGAATGCTATTAACATATTGTGAAAACAAATTGGAGATGAATGTGATTGAAAAAATGATCTTGACACTATGATTTAACATATATATATATATATATTTTTGTGTCAAGACGGATATCTGAAATATAGAATATACTAAATATTTTTGAAATATCTAAGTGAGTTAAAAATAATAATGATCAATGTATCCAATATAAAATACCTTCCAATATTATAGAGGAATACCATCTTATTTTTATTGGAGATTAAGACAAACAATTCGGATAGTCCGGGAGGGACATAGGTCATCATATGAGATATTACATTAGGGTAGTACTAGTCCAATATATTTTGATAAAGGGAAAATTATCCAACACTTTATCCATATATAATCATTTCTATGAGAACCTATTCATGTTCATAAACATTCTTATTATTTTATTAATAATATAAGTAATGTTATTTAGATGTGTGACAATAAACTCCATAAACCAATGAGTAATAATCAACACTAGAGAGGAACCTAATTAAAAATAATTTTTTCCATTATGCATTAATATTTAATTTGTATTCTAGTTAACTATAGGGGAATAAGATAAGAGAACCATTCACTAAATAAGTATCAATGGTAAAGAAATGGATATTTTTTTAAAAGAGATATAAATTCATCTCACAATGATTTACCCCCTCTCAGTGTTTTCATCCCAATGTAATCATAAAAAAATATGATTCTCACATAAATTGATATTATTATTTTTATTATATTTTGGAATAATCTCATTAGTTCTATAATTATGTAAGAATTATTAAGGATAATTTTACTAAATATGTTTCCCTAAAATCATCTGGAATCAATCCCAAAAGCCTCATAATCTATGTGTCTTAAAAAAATATTTATCAGAATAATAATCAATTAACTATTGAAACATCATCCTTAATGTCATATAAATTAATGGTCAGTAGGATCCTTCCTATTAGAGAGAATTTTTTACTTTTAGGGACCTTGGTGACATATGTAGATGCATTATTTACATGATCAACCCCTCAAGGTTGGATAATAGATGCTGACATCCCTATAGTTGGACCATTGTTCCCATATAGTTCTATTTATATAATTTTTTTATAATTAATGTATCTTTATAATATTAGTTGAATTCATTGATTATATAAATAATAATCCAGTAGAGGTTCTTTTCACTTATTTACAAGTTGTGATAGCCATGCACTAGAATTCATTAGAGTTCATGCTATAGAATAGTCTTGATCTTTTAAGGGGTGATTTTTTGGGTACCAGTGAAACTAATGGACAAAGATTTATTGTGTCAAATTTTGAGATAAATAATACCATGGAAAGAACCTTGAGGTTATTCTTGAGTATAAGTGTCTAGGAGTTGGAACAAATGAAGCCACTGATCAGGGGACGAATGAAAATTCTGGAATCCTATCTAGTTTTTTAGGTGATAGGTAGGTTACTATTTATTTTTATTTTTCTAGGAATAATTTGATTATGAAATGTTATAATTTAGTGGAATACTATTATAAAATGAAAATTAATTAAAGGATTTTCTAATCACCCTAAACCAATAACTACAAGATTAGTGGTTAAAGTTCTTTCCTCCTAGAGAAGTGCTGGTTCTCCTAATAAGTAGATATTTTCAAGTAAGGAAATAACTAGTAAACAATAATAAGAAAATGTTGTTGGTTCAGAAAGGAAGGAGAAAATGATAATGGGGTTAGGGAATTTGTTGGATGTTAATGAAATTTTGGGTGTTCTGCTTCATCAAGTAGAAGAAGGATAGGAAATAATGGAGAATCCTGAAGGGGGAATACTCTCATATTCCTTGGGATTTATTATTCTCTACAAGGATGTGATAGTGTGCGATTAGTTCTTCCTCAATGTCACACCATTGGAGGCCAACAGAATTTATTAAAGGGTGTTTTTCCACACTAATGGGAAACAAGTGAATTGAATCAACACCTATAATCACATATTGATATTTGGTATCAAAGCCGGTAATATAGGTTTGGTGGAGTACATGAATTATTGAGAGAAGATATCTTCTTTTCTTAAGGATCTCATCATTGAAAATCTATTGCTAAAAATATATTTTATTTTTTATATAGATCAAATGGCATTAAATTCTAACATTTTATTTTTTAGAATAGTTTATTGGTGTCAATTTTTATGCAGTATATTTATATATAGTTTTGTTTTTTTTTACTTCCATTACAATCCTTAAAAATGGATTTATCCAGAAAATGAAAATTTTAATTGGGGTGAGTTTTTATTTTTAATTAAATTGAAAAATATTAATACATTATTATTTAAGAAATGAAATATTTTTTGATTTTTAGAAATATAAATAAAATTTTGAGAAACTGTTTCCTTAAAAAAATTAATGGAAAAAATTTTTTTTCTTTTAATGATATTTTATTATTTACTTTCTAAATTAACTATTATATTAATAAATATTATTAAAATAAATTGTTTTTGTGGTTAATATATACTTGAATATATAATTAATTAATAAAAAATTAATTATTTGTTTATCAAAGGTATTGGTTGTATTTTATTTTGGTGTATAATTATAAAATTTTAAAATCATAATATATAGAACATATAATTTATTCATGTTATTATTATTACAATATTAATTATCAAAATCATATAATGTGATGTTATTTATGAGTTAGTGGAATGTGATATCATCAAATATAATGGAATACTTGAATTGGATACAACAAAAATTATGGAAAATAAAAAATAATAATTAAAATTAAAATATAATGATGTGTGTGCATTTTATATGAATGTAAATTATAAGAAAATAATGAAAAAATTTGATAAATGGGGATTGATATATGTATAAAATGAATATTAATATAAAATAATAAAAAAGGTAATAAGTGGAGATGTTTCTAGTTAAAATTATACAAAAAAACATAAGTAATGTATAATATTTATACCTTTATATGATGTAAAACATTATTTAAAATAAATAATGAAAAAATTATAAAATAAATTGTTTGTGTTGGATGTTATATAATTAATATTTAAATGTATATTATTGTTATTAAAAATATAATATTCATATATTAATTTACATTATTATGTTATATAATTTTTTCAAAATATTAGTGGAATGATAAATTAAATGAAATATTTATTTTAGACGAATTTATTTGGGAGAGAGATTTATAAAATGAATATTTTGGAGAAAGGTCCTCATGGAATTTTTTATTTTTTTATTTTTTTTTCTTTCTCTTGGAAAGTTGCTTCTTGAGGTTTGTAGTGGTAGAGTATTGAAAATATATTCATCTATAGCATACAAAAATAACTTTCATGGAATGTCGTTTCATTTTATAAAAAATCCTTGATAACAATAAATCATTTCTATGTGATATTTTTATAATATTGAATTTGTTTCCCTCATTCCATATTTTACTAAAGTACGCAATGAATTCTATTGTACGTTAATACGTAAATTACTTATTTTATTTAAATCATTTGTAACACTTTTGGTTTTACACTCCAAACATTGATAACCTACCTTTGATTAAATTATAAGGTTTTTTAATAAGGAATGTTCACATAATTCTCTCATGATTTATGGAGATGGTATAATCCGGGGGAAGGGGTTGTTATTTACTTTATATATCTTATGTTCATACATTTCCGCTATTCTTAATTTTTTTTGTTTTTATTTGAGGGAGAGATTATTATATGTATTATTGACATTTATTACTCCCTTGTCTCTAGATATTTTTTTTGCGTTTAGTTCTAGAGAATAGGGATATTGTTGGTTTCTTCTTCCTGGATTATTTTATATTTATTATTACTTATTTGTAATAATTTTTCTTTTTTCATATTTCAATTTATAGATTAATATAATATTATCATGTTATTACATTCAAAACATTATGAATGATGTTTCAAATATGATATCATCTTGATTATGGGTTAAATAAGACTGTCCAACCATGTTGGCTAAATCCATATTTTTCAATAATATTTTGGTAGTTAAAATATATATGCATGATGATTTCATTATGTGTATTTTTATGTGTAGTGGTATCTATTTTAAAATTTTAATCAATATTTTTATCTAGAAATTAATGTGGTTGATGATGGTAAATGATTAATGTAGTATTATTTTATATTTTTATGTGATAGGATGTCACTATAATATTTAGGCTAATTATGGGTTAATGTGTTGAGATAGATTTAGGGGGTTGTTTTAAGAATATAATTATATTTATTTCCTTTAAATTTTGGTAGGTTATCTAATGATGGATATAATAATTAGGTGGGATAGACTGTTTTTTCATTATTCTCTTTAGTTGTTGTAACTTCCTTGAAATTATTTCTCTTAAATGATGTCTTGAGTATGGGGTAAATAGTGAGAACGTAGAGATCTTTTAGTGATCCAACCAAGGGTGATGCATATTTTTGGGTATAAATGATATATTGTTTGAGTTTCATAAAAAATTTATATCGGATGAGCCAAACATAATTCAATTAAGTTTTAATAAAGAAATGGATGGTCTAGACAAACATGGAACCACTGGAAGATTTTTATTGAATCTCAAAGCGACACCAAAAATTTACACCCTGGTCTCACTACTACTGAAATATTGAAAAAACAATCATGGTGGACACCACAAATATAGACACAAAATGAAATTAAGAAAATGAAAAATTATGGTACATATGAAATTAGTGGGGATCATATTAATTTATGACTGAGTTGAAAAAAATTGACTAGAGTGGAAAAAAGTGATATTTCAATGGAATACCAACAAGAAAGAACATTCTTACATAACTGATTTAATGATTAGTATAGTATAATCAGAAATTAAAATAAAAATGAATCAAACCCCATATATATATTATTCATCTTCTAGTAATGCTAGTTCCACCACTAAATGATCTTCATTGATGAAATACCTCATGGATCTAGTATTCACAGGGAATGAATAACTCCTTCCTGGAAAATAATTATGTGGGTCACCCGATAAAAAATATTTTTTTTTAATATTACAAGGAATTCCATTATGTATCATCGTTTTGAGAACCCGCCTATGAAAACATCAATACATCACCAAACCTTGAAATTAGTATCATCCAATACATTATTTACTACCACTTCTTTTTCTTCTATGTTCTGGAATCCTTGTTACGAGAAAATTATCCCCCATATCTAATGAGAGAATGAATAATTATAAGTTATAAATTTTCAATTATATCAAAATATAACCAATAAATAGTTTTTCACGGAAACCCTTACATTTATCCCCTCATAAATAATTTTCAAGATTCATCACAAAATCTTTTTTCTCATATACACCATATTCAGTAAATATATTATTCAGCTAACTACTTATAGTCTAGTGAATCTTCCAGTATTATTACACCACTAAATTATCAAAGTACTACTAAACCATAACACCACTTAATGATTTCAATGATTTAATATTAGTTGTAATATCCACCAGATTCCATTTCCCATCAACTATTCATAGCTCAAATACCTTATATTATAGATCCTTATGAATGAAGTGGTACTATAGTTAAATATGATTTACCATGGAGAGAAATGATATATTTTTGTACCTGTGAAACATGCTCAACGTATTACTGTACAACACGCCTAATTTTTTCCCCTTATTATTTCCTCCAGTAAACCATTCAACCATGAAAACTCCTTCTCTGCTAGTATTCTAGAAATGTACTCAACATTCATGGTTGATAGTGCAACTAATAATTGTAACCACGATATCTTGGTCATGGAAGTACCTCTAAAAGTGAACATGAAGCTAGTGATGTACTTTTATAAATCATCACACTTATTAAATTCAGAATCTACAAACCTTCTCAATAGACCATACAATTTAATATATAGTTAAATATCTATTGAACCATTAATATAATATAAGATCGACAAGAAAACTTCTCAGTGATCCTTTCCAATATTTTCCATGATACATTAATCTAAACCTACCGTTTTAGTGATTTTAGTAATCCTTCACACCATGGAATATATTATGATTTCTATAACTAATTCTAACAAAAAATATATCCCTATACTCTAAATACTCAATTGTCTTAGGTTCCTTATCTTTTGGATGTTTGAAGTGTTAGAAAAATTATTTACACATAGGCTTTGACTCAGTATTATTGAATATCACCAGTACCTTCTGGAAATACTTCTACTGAGAAAGGAATAGGGTTCTATAACTAATTTAACTATCTATATTGATCTATAACATATTTATAAAGAAAAAAATATCATTTATCAAGAAACATTCCGAAAAATCACACTTCATCTACTTTATCATTTTCAATAAATGTACATATATAATTTATTACCAAACATAGAGATTAACTATGAAAAACCTTACATTATCACACGAGTTATGGTAATAGTAATGATGTACATTACTCCAAAAATACCCACATTTCATTAATAAGTTATCATAATTCAGATTGTATTGTCTTCTTTCCTTCTTAATCACACACACACCGCACTTGGGCATGAACAAAAGGCCCTCATTCTATTTAATCACAAAACCTTCTAGTTGAACCACATTGAATTCATCACCCAAAATACCTATGAATGAGCATAGTCTAGAAATAATGTTATCCAATATGTAATAAAATTTATGGAAACTCTTCAAAGAAATTTATTAATTGTTTTATTCTTTAAAATAGAATAGAAATTTTAATTGATATCCACTCATTCTGATTATTCAAAAACCATCACAATTAGTTATACATTTTCCTAGAATCTACAATAAATTTTATCCTTTAGAAGATAAAACCACTTATTCTTTAGTTCCCTATTTCCTTCTAGAATATGTTTTACCTCCCTTGTATAAAAATTAATTGAGGAGTATAACTATTTCTTCATTTCTAATTCCCACTACAGCGAGTCACATGGAATTTTCACCCCACCCAAACTATTTGTGCAAAGTAAGTGTATCTATGAATCAAAACACAACACTAGAATTTTAACACTATCGAATTACATCAACTCTAAATGTTTTAATACTTGAAATATTTCGTTGAAAAAAAAATAGATCTTCTGTTATTCTTGATTAATATTTTATATCAGACCTTGGAACTTCAAGAACTAAATTATCATACTTGCTTCAAGAACATTCTTCCACCTCTCAGAGTCCATATTCCTTGCTACCATAATAGAAGAACACTTCCTAAACACTCCTTAGCCCAACCTAGAATTATCAAAAACTTCCTAATTACTAAGATAATTCTACCTCAAATTAAAATACTTCTAATGGTTCTCCTCATTAAGATGAAAATTTTTGACATTTGTAACCATCTTCAAAAAATTATATTAGAGAAAAAAATCATGGTTTTAATCATAGTATTCTTTAAAGAAAAATTACTTGGACATAGCTTCCACCACTTGGTTAAACCCGAGTGCCTCCAGTAGTTGTAGTGACATTTATTTGAATGGAATCTATTTCATGAGATGAGAATCATAGTTTTTTTAAAAAAAATACATTGGGAAACTAAAACATGAACTTATTATCTCTTAATAATCATTCAATATTTGATTTAACCATTATGAGACACCATTCATCTTCGGTGTCCAAGGTGTAGTCTCTACTATCTGAATAGTCATCATATAGAATAACATATGAAAATACAATCCTCTATACATTATTGTATAATAAAAAAAAATCCATTGAAAATTCATTAAGTTCTTCGATTCCACTAAGTATCTTCATCCAGCAAAAGTAACAAATGAATTAGGCAAATTTTTAATGAAAAATACCGATAGTTTCTCTATATAATCATTGATGATTGTAGTGTAATATTGTGTACCCTCTTGAGATCAAACTTCTATTGGTCCTAATATATCTGCATGAACTATCTTGAGATTCTGATTAGTAGGTGTTAACAATCTTGAAATGAATGAATCCATCAATTGCTTTCATTACCTAAAACCATTTCACATTCCAGAATCTATGTGATCAAGCATAAAAAATCTTATCTTATACAAGGTCCTTAGACTATTCCTATTAATTTGAAAAATATACCATTTCTAGAACATTAATGGTCTATATGTTTTTACCAAAACTTGTTTCTCCAGCATTCATGACAACTTATGAAACACTAGTCAAGCACCACAATTTTTCTTTCATATGATTGGACCACATCATGGGACCCAATTTGAAATTACACACACCATCCACAAACATTGTGAAAACCTACACATCATCAAGATAATAAAAGAAAATATGATTCTTTCATAGTCTTCAGTTATGTGAGATATCTTCAAAATTAATTCAATTCTTCATTTTCCTTCTGATATATTATTTTCCAAAAACATCAAGAGACTCTCTATAGAAAATTTTAAACCTTTATAGGGCTTCCAAAAACATTATTATGCATTAAAAAACTATAATAAATTTATTGAAAGTAAGATTCAGTGTCATGGTTCCATAAATTCAATGGAACTAGTACACATAGAGGCAAGGTTCCACAATCCCCTTTAGCTATGGTTTTTTTAAAATATATGGTATTAAAATTTCCAGACATTACCCACCTCTTATTTAAATATTTTAATATATTCCCCTTCCTTTCATAGTGGTAATATGTGGAGTCACTAGGACCAGATGGATTCCCTTGTTTACTATCTATTTTTTCCTACTTAAATATTTGACATATACTGTCATTGAATTCGGTAAATGTTTAAAATTTATATTCCAACTAACTACTGTATATGTGGCAAGCAGGGTCAAACCCATAGGGAAGGTAAATTTGGCCACTAATCTTCTTAAAAAAACACTTGGAAGCTCCACTGTTGTCAACATCAGAGTGAAGTTTCTATTTAATAACTTTTTAATCATTTTATATTATTATTTTTTTTCTTTTATAGGCAATAATGTGACTGAATAATGGAAAACAAATCTAAAAACTATATTGAAACTAGAGACGGTTGTATATGAAGAAATAATAGTGGTTTAGAACATTGATAAAATGAACAGTCTATTAAAACCCTTGGGGAGTAATCTATATTCTACTTGTTTGAAGGTGTTTCAATTAAAATATAGGTTGTTACAGAGTACCACTATAAAGGGATGACACACCTCCCTCACCAAGAGTTAAGTGACACAAGACAACCAATATTAGGGTTCTCCACTCCAAAATTAATAAACTGTGTGCAATTAGAAAATTAACAGCAAGACCAAATCACTGTAAGCCTTGATGTATTTTGAATCTATTATCTTTTGAAAAGTGTTTCTACAACTAGTCTCACTAACTTACTATGAAATCTTGGGAGTATGTTCTAGTGGTACAAGAAATTGAATGAACTTGGTATTGATCTCCTTGATCGTTACAGAATTCATTAAAATCATTAATTGAAATGAGATTTAAAAATAACTAGTAAAACTTCAATTCATCCCCAAACTAAATTATTTAGCTAGATAACATTTATAATATCAAAACAGTAATTTAAGACATGCTAAACAGAGTCTAAGAATTCAAAAGAAAAGGAAATCCAAACTCCCCGAAGATACTCTGATCGTATGCTCCTCCAGCTCCAGGAAGTGGTTCTAGAGTCACCCTCTGGTCTCCTCTCCTCGGCACTAGCTCTCTGGATGTGTTGAATGAATGATCCCCCTCCCAAAATATGCAACTATTCTGCTTTAAATATTAACTTTCACCAACTACTTGTCACTGCACGCTTCTAAGGACATCAGAAGTCCCTCAGTTGGTCACCGCACAAGTGCGTTTTTTCGCAACTAGCACGTCGCACTAGTTTTACCGTAGTAATAAACTCTGGGTTACTTAGTTTTATGAATCTGTACATATACATGTCTCGTGAATGATCCTACAAAATTAAAAACTAAATAAAACTTCAACGAAAGTTAATTAATATTTTATAGTTACCATTTTAGGTTTACTGTTATAATACTTAATTAAAAGTAATTAAAGTTAATTAAAATATATATTAAATAATAATAATTATTAAATATAATGATTATTAATTTATTAAAAAATCTATAATTAATGTCATTAAGTTCTTAATTTGTAAAAATTAATTAAGTTATTAAGATAGTGTAAGTATTATTAATATTTAGATAGTATAACAAAATTAGATTCTTAAATTAGATCTATATTAATTACATTATAAATTTAATTATTTGAATTATTCTATTAAAGAAATTACATTCAAATTAAGGTGCTAATTTAAATATATTTTTTTAGTTAATAATTAATTTTACTTGTAAATAACTATTTTGAATGTTTTAGTTTTAATAAATCTTATTAATTTATCTTATAGTTTATTTTATAACTTATTTGTTAATTTATTTTATAGTAGTTATATATTATAATAGTTATTTATTATTTAAATTTAAGTTTAATATAATTCATTAACTATTAGTTTATTTTAATTTATTGTTTTGTTTTATATTTTTTTATTTTAATTTTCTTCTTCCTACCCCCATAATCCAATGCACAATAGGGGAGGTTTCTAGGATTCCTTCTCCAGGAAGAACGTAGCGTCCTGACTCCATTCTACCAGCATTAAGAGGCAAATCGACGTAACGTTTCTCTTCAGCAGCTGGATCAGACAGAGATATCCTCCTACAGTCCGACGAGACCACACCCCGTTAACAACACAACCACCATTAAACGGTGTCAATAGTAGATCTCATCATCTCCAATGTAATTCCCCCCATTAACTCACAACTTCAAACACAATCTGGCAGACCTGGTGTGGCAGCATATCTACCCTCAAGCAGTGGTGAGTTGGCCCAACCCTGCTCTTCTTGCCACGGCAGTGCTGGAATGATGCAGCGACATCAGCAAGTGGTGTGGCGCAGACTCCTCTACAACCTTGGATCGAAAGAGGATCTTGAACTGCAACATGAGCTGGCTCAGATTCAGCTCAAAGTCTTCAACAGTGCACAACTTCTGATGTTTGGGATTAAAAATTTTCAAAAAGTAGAATGGTTCATATGAAAAAACCAAGAAGAAAATTTGATTTCAGTTCTGAGGTTGATTCATTGGTAGGTTTTGAATCTGGTTTTGAAAATGTTTTGTTGAGTGGTTCTAGTTTGGAGATCTGGTCAAAATTTGGATTTGAGATTGGTTTGTGTTTTCAATTTTGGAAGTGAGACCGATGAGAAGCAGAGGATGTTGTGTGAACGGAACGGTGAGGAAGAAGCAAGGAACTGCCATAGTGGAACGGATAGAAGGCTGACGGGAATGTTGAGGCAACGATGTGAGGATGATAATGGTGATATGTGGGGAACAATGAGGGGCTTGGATGTATATTGGTGAGGGAGAGAGGTGAAACGGTGCGGAGTCTACCGTGAGAATAGTTGTTGTCGGACACCATGGGGTACAAAATAAAATCAATGATGGAATGGGTAGCAACAAAGGGTTACCGCTAGTTAGAAATTAGAGGGTAACTATTATAAAAGGTTACCGGTTGCTAAAAAATAGAGCAGAGACATGGGGTTTTCATTGTTAGAAATAAATAAATTAAGGTTACCATTAGAAAAATTTAAAGGTTATTGTTAGATTTTAAAAAAAACAATGGGAAGAAGTGGGGTGGGGGTGAGGTGCAGTGAGAGTAGTCTAACAGTGAGGAGATGAAGGGTAGATAGTCTAATAGTGTGGTGCAAAAGCTCATATAGTCCAATGGTGAGGTGCTGAAGGTCACTCTTAGACTAAAAATAAAAGAGGAGCACTGGCAGGGGGGTCACTATTACAAAATAGAAATCCAGGTCATCATTAGTGTATATTAATGTTACTGGTAGCATAAAATTAAAAGGTCACTGATACAGCGAAGATAAAAAGGGTCACTGAAATTTTAATTAAAGTGTACAAGTCACCGTTAGTAAGAAATAAAGAACAAATGGTAACCATAAAATAAATTAAAATTAAAAGTTCAATAAATTAAATAAAAAGATAGAAAATAATTAATTAAATGAATGTTAATATCCATAAATTTAAAACATTATTTTTATTAAACTTAAAAATATTAAAACCAAAACTAATATTAATAATTAGATAACACTTAAATTATAAACTGGATATTTCTTAAACTAAGATTATGAATGACTTAAATTAAAATTATTATATAACTAATTACAAGGTATAAGCGAGTAAAAAGGAAGTGTATCGGTGACCCAGTAGGTTGCTGACAACTCTTTTCTACCCAACATATAGACTGAAACCAATAGAAAATGAATAAATAAACTAACTGCATACGAAAGATTAAATATCAAATGTTTTAAAACTCTTATTTAGTTTATTAAATGACTAAGTAAACACATAAAATTAAAAGTTAACTATTTTATTTAATTTAAACTAAAATTCTTAACATAATTAACTAGCAGGATGATTAGAAATATTAATAAATAATTATAAAATATTTTAATGAAACTAAGTTAAAGGATAAATTATTAAAATAAAGACTAACTTAATTATATATAATTACATTAATTAAATAATTGTTTAAAAAAGATTTTAAATTATTAAAAAGTCTAGCAGATTCCACATAAGAAACTAATTAAGAAATAGTTATATTAGAAAAGTCAAGTAAGAATAAAATTATTAATTTAAAGACTAAAAATACATAATTAATTATAAAAATTGATTAATTGAAAAAGTTAACAATAAAAATAAAAAAGTATAGGTATTTAGTAAAAAGTTCTTAAATAATTATTTAAATAAATAAAAATTAAATAAAATGATGTTGCAAAACTATGTAAAAAATATAGGAACATCAAATTCCTCCACACTTAAGCATTGTTTGTCCTCAAACAATCCCATTTTTTATTTTCTTTGAAAAGTATTGATGTTTTTTTATGATTAAGATCACAATGTAACATGTCCAGCACTAAAAAAAAGAGGACAAAACATAAATGTAGGCTTTTAAAAAATGAATTACTCATATGAATCTTGCCTATTACAAATACTCATGGTTAATTAAGAAAGCTATGAATCATCAACAATGAATATGACATGCCTCATATGTGATACAACTTAATGACTCATTTTAATCCAAGACGAATTTCTATGTCCAAGAATGACAAGAGGTAAAATATCAGTGGAATTAAGACCTTAACCAAGGAACTTTGAACTTTGATAGAATCGTAGGTTCCAAAAACAATTAATTTATTTTTTTGAATCACCTTAATAATACAACCTAAATGAGTACCATATAAACCAATTGACCCCTTCTTTATATGGAATTAATCATTCCCCTCACCTTAATGAGCTCATTTTTGACCCTAGACACTTTATTTTATATTTTCCAAACCATGTACCATATGATATGTATTGTACAATGCAGATATTCAAAGTGTACAGAGGATTTATAGTAAACAGAAATGCACCCAACATCTAGGGTCATAAAGACTCACCCTGGGATCCTAGAAGCCAAATTACTCTATTTTCAAAAATATTATATAGAAACCATTTACATTGGATCATTAAAGCAATTACTTTTAATAATTAAAAGAAGAATGAGGCCCCTAGAATCTGAATCAAACTTTCAGTTCCAAGGGTTATGATCTTAATTCCATTAAAAGGATACCCATATCACATTCAGAAGTTATTCTTAAACTAGATTTCCATGAAACCACTAAACTAGATCACTCAAAATTAATCCAAACTCATTAATTACATACTCAGAGTAGTTCTTAACTACCGGAAACATACTTTTTTAAGGAAAAAATCATTTTAGAATAGAGTAAAGCCTAAAATTATTCACAAATTTTGAATAATTTTAACCATTCTTTACAAAAAGTTTGAATTGAAGAAGGAATTGATGGGTTTTCATTAAAACAGAGTTTAGCACAGTCAAGAATTGACCCCCTCTAGAACACAAGGAACCCACCTTTTTCCCCAATGTTGACTTCTAAATGGGAGAAGAACAATTTGACAATTAAAGTTGAAAATAGATTTTCAATAGAGTATATTTTTTACATGTTTAAAGGGTCATATTAAAGATCAAAAATATTGTTTTCCATGAAAATTTACTTACATCAGGTTCATTAGCAAGTATATGCATTAACATTTATGTCCGGTGATAAGGATTTTCAATACAGCTCAAAAGTAAATGTGAAGTGTAAGTGGAAAATTAATTGGGTGTAAACATATTAAAAAATTATTATTAAAATGGATGTTCAATATAGTAGAAATATGCATGCTAAACACCCGATAGACTAATCGGTTCCAATGAAAAACACAACTACCGGCAAATATGTACCCCCCCCCCCGCCACACACACTTAATTTCATTCAGTGAATATATTTTAAACAATGAATTTCAGTTTCCAACTATGAAGTACATGAAAATTTTTCTAACTCAACTTAGTGACATTCGGAAAAAGTTTTTTATACAATATATGAAGCCGATTTTTTGAAAATATATTGCAGAATTTCTAATTCAAGTAAAATTTTTCTATGAGTATATTTTTATTAGGAAAAAAAGAAGCCGAAATATATGCATAATGTTCAAGTACTTACCTGACTAATTTCTTGTTCAAAAATGATCATGGTAATTGCAATCCTTTATTAATAGAAGCAACAACAGCCGGAGACAAAACCAAGAAATAAAGAACAAACAGTAACATGTATTTCATAAAAATTGAGCGCAGAAGCAACATTGTATTCAAGGTTAAAAAGAAAAAAATTTAAAGAAAAAAGAACCATGGTTTTCCACACATGAAGAACTAATTTTAAATTCCCCATCCATATTTTATTCAAGATAAGTTTTTAGCCACTGTGATGTCAGCCAAGCCCTTCGGCTGTCCCTCAAAATAAATCTTCAATCATTTCCCATTAACTAACATCGGTTTATTATCTTCACTTACAATTTCTAAAGAACCATTTTTTAGATGTATCACAATTGTTAAAGGTCCATACCATTTGGACTTCTGCTTTCTAGGAAAGAGTTCGAGTCTAGAATTAAAAAGGAGGACATTCTGTCTAGGTTTGAAATTTTTGGTTTGAATGATAGAATCATGAATGATGTTAGTCCTATATTTATAAAACCATGAATTATCATAACTCCCTCTCCTAATATCTTTATGTTCACTCAACTCAAGTATCCTCCTCTCACCAGCACTCTTAAAGTCAACGTTTAGAGCCTTAACTTCCCCATATGACTTATGTTGCAACTCCACAGGCAAATGATAGCATTTCCTAAACAACAACCTGTAAGGAGACATACCAATTGGGGTCTTGAAAGCAGTTCTCTATGCCCATAAAGCTTCATCAAAATGAAGTGGCCATTCTTTCCTAGTTTTGGACACAGTTTTATCACGTATTAGTTTCAGTTCCCTGTTATGAATTTCCACCTGTCCACTGGAATGTGGATGATAAGGAGTACCAGTTTTCTGCACACAACCATATTTCTCCATAAAAGTTTTAAACATGTAGTTCTTAAAGTGTGTTCTATTATTAATGATAAAAGCTCTTGGGACTCCAAATCTTGTAAAGATGTTCTTTTTCAAAAATTTAATTACAGAATTGGATTGATTGTTGGGAAGTGCCAATGCCTCAACCCATTTCAAGACATAGTCTACACCAACAAGTATATACTCATTCCCATAAGATGATGGAAATGGAACCATGAAATATAAACCCCAGACATCATAAATTTAAACTACTAGAATTCCTTTTTGGGGTAACTCCTGCTTCTTACCCACATTACCCAGCCTCTGACATCTATCACAACCAACCACAAATCTCCTTGAATCCTTAAATAGAGTAGTCCAATAGAAACCAGATTTTTGGACTTTTTGAGCAGTTCTTTCACCACCATGGTGACCTCCCCAAGGTAAATAATGTCAACTTTATAAGGCATGAAAAATCTCTTACTCAGGTATACATTTCCTAATAATACCATCTTCAAATCTCCTAAACAGCAAAAGATCATCCCAAAAATAATACTTAAGTTCAAAAATGAATTTCTTTATTTGGTTATTAGACAAATTCTTGGGAAAGACACATTCTGAAAGGAAGTTGGAAAAAATCTTCAAACCAAGAAGATTTCCTGATTGACACAGTAAGCAACTTCTCATCAAGAAAGGAAGAGTTAATCTCCCTAGAATCTCTAGATTCATATTGAGTAAAAGGAATCCTAGATAGGTGATAAACAACTATATTTTCAGCTCCCTGTTTATCCCTAATATCTAAATAAAATTCTTGTAACAACAGAATCCATATAATTATCCTAGTTTTAGTTTCTTTCTTAGACATAAAGTACTTTAAAGTAGAATGATTAGAGAAAATGATGACTTTATAACCTAATAGATACTGTGTAAACTTCTAAAGAGAAAAGACAATAGTTAGAAATTCTTTTTCAGTGGTGGTATAATTATATTGGGCATCATCTAGCAGTTTACTAGAATAATAAACCACATGAAACTTCTTATCTTTCCTCAGTCAAAGGACAACACCTACAACCATATCACTAGCATCACACATTATCTTAAAAGGTAGTTTCTAATTAGGTGCAGTGATGGTAGGTGATGTAGTGATTTTCTCATTAAGTAGAATAAATGATTTCAAAAAAAAATCATCAAAATTAAAAGGTCAATCCTTGACCAGAAAAGAACCCAAGTACTAAGTTATTTTATAAAAATATTATGAATCTTCAGTAGAAACTAGCATGCCCAAAAAAACATATAACACCATTAACATTTACAGGAGGTGGAAATTTTTGAATAACATCAATATTAGAAGTATCAACTTCTAGACCTCTTTTAGAAACCTTATGTACAATCACAATACCTTTTGTAACCATTAATTGACATTTCTCCCAATTAAGATCATGTTTTATTTCAATTCCTCTCTCCCATACTAACTCAAGATTTCCAAGACAATTATCAAAAGTACTACCCACAATAGAAAAGTCATCCATGGAAACCTCAATAATTCTCTCAATGATATCTGAAAAGATAGCCACCATACAACTTTGAAAGGTGGATAGAGCTCCATAGAACCTAATGGGAATCTGCCTGTAGGAAAATGTTCCAAAGGGGCATGTGAAAGTGGACTTTTCTGGATCCTCTAGAGCAACAGGAATCTGGTTGTAACTAAAATATCCATCCAGAAAATAGAAAAACTCATTTCCAGCCAGCCTCTAAAGAATTTGATCCAAAAATGGGATTGGAAAATGTACCTTCCCTGTGGATGCATTAAGCATCCTATAATATATAAAAACTATCCATTTTATGGCATTTCTAACTTGGACATCTTCATTTTTTCATTTTTAACTATAGTGAAAACTCCCTTCTTGGGAAAAACCTGAACCGGACTGACCCAAGCACTATCAGAAATGGGATATATCATTCTAGTGTCCAGTAGTTTAATCACTTCTTCTCTCAAAACTTCTTTCATGTTAGGATTTAATCTTCTTTGAAATTATACCATAGGATTATGGTCAGGCTCTATAGGTATTTTATGTATACAAAATGAGGGACTAATACCATTGATATCAGTTATTATCCTGCATATGGAGGATTTAATATTCTTTAACACATTAAACATACTTTCTTCTTGATTTTCATTATGTTTAGCAAAAATTATTATAGGAAAAGTGGATTTATCACCCAATAATGAATATTTAAATGAGCAGGGATGGGTTTCAGTTCAAGATTTTGTGGTTGTACCCTAGAAGGAAGACTCTTAGGCCTAAGAGGTGCAAGATCTTCAACATATTTCTTATAGGGAGTATTGAAATATAAAGGATTTTCAATTTTATGCTCATATTCAGAAGTAACATTGTTACTGTCTAGAGTGGGCAGTACACTCTCCATAATTTCCAGATCAGATTTCAACAAGTTTATAAGAGTAGAATCATCTAATTGTCTTATAAGTTCTCCATCAATATCATCAAAGTGTTTAGCAAGGTTGGTGTTAATTGAAACACCCTCAAATTCACTCAAAAATCTCCTATGTTTAGAAACAGAGGACCCTTCTACAGTAGAAACTGGACAGTTTTCCACTTATGGGAAATTTTCCAGAATTCGTGTTTGAGCAGAATTTTCAGTTTCTAAAACAACTTCAACCTGATTTTGAGCTTCAAAATTATTTTATTCAACGAAGGATTGATTTCCAGATTTCTCAATATTTTTAGTTGATTTCACATTCTCTAAGGACTTTATCATTGAAAAGTTTCAATAAAGTTGGTCCTTTAACAATTTTATACACATTCAACTCTTCTTGTTGTTCTCCAATTTTAAAGATTAATTAACCCTTAGAGACATCAATAATAGCACAACCTATGGCCAAGAAAGGCCTACCAAAGATTATGGGTACCTCTTGATCACATTCTATATCCAAGACTAAAATGGTTGCAGGCAAAAACGCTTTCCCAACCCTAACTATAAAATCATCACCCCTACCCACAAGATGGGTGAAAGATCTATTAGATAACTGTAGTATGACTGTTGTGGGTTGAAGTTCACCCAACCTCAACTGTTGAAACAATGAGTATGGGGGAAGATTAATTCTATCACCTAAATCACATAGAGAGTTGAGCTGATCAGAGTTTCCTAATGTGCAAGTTATGAAAAAATAACCTGGTTCTTTCACTTTAGGTGGGATTTTCTTTTGAAGTACACCACATCACTCTTTAGTGAGGCTCCAAGTAGAAAATTATTCTAGAGTTTTTTTGATTGACACAATTTTATCTAAATATTTTACATAAAATGGGATTTTAATTAAATCTTGAATGAAAGAAATGTTCACTTGAAGTTTATAAAGCAGACCAAGGAACTGAAGAAGTTCAGTCTTAGTGTTACTTTGACGATTCAGCTTCTTAGGGAAAGGGATGGGTGGTACAAAAAAATTTAGGATAGTAGGTATATCCCTAACCTCTTCCTCAACTTTTACTTTTCCTTTATTATTTTGATTTTTAGAAGAAGTTTCAGTTTGTGTTTCAGGTGATAAATTCAAATTTAAATCATTTTCAAGACTTTTTTGTGAATTTCCAACATGTGTGAAAAGCAGATTTTTATTTCCAGATTGAAGTTGATTTATATTTTGGGTATTTCTAATTTCTTGATCCACAATAGTTTGAGTATTAATACCACTTAGAGTTACAAAAACCATGGAATCCTCACTAGGTTTAAGTTTAGTGGTACTATGAAGTCTACCTTTTTCCCTAGATGATAAATCTCTTGCAAGTTAGCCTAACTGTGTTTCCATGTTTTTCATTCTAACATCAGTTTTCATTTTATCAGACTCGTATTAATTTTTATGTTTGGTCAATTGGGTCATGTGTCTTTATTCTTGAGAGTCGATTTTGTTCAAGATTATATCAAGCTTTGAAGACATGTGATTATCATTGTTTCCTTTTACATTCAAAGACTCAACCCTGTTGATTTTTAATGTTTGGTCTTGGTTGATTAGATAAATTGGGGGCAGTGGATTGTTTAATTAAGCATTGATCTTTCCAGGACAGATTTGGGTGGTTCCAATAGTCTTGATTAAATTTTTTTGAAAATAGATCTTCTTTAGGAGGCATCCTAGGACCATAGTTAATTTTTTAAATTTTCATATTGTTGAGCTAGAAATCAAAATTAGGATAGAAATTTTCAATATGCCCAAGCATTCCACACTGAACACACTGTTCCGTTAAATATTGGTTGGTATTTTGTTATCTAAGTTGGTTAATTTTTTTTTGAGTTTTGGTTCCTTAAGTATTGAAGTTGGTTGGTGATTTCATCAAGTTGATCTTGAGTTTCATTCTTTGAACAAGTGTTTAAATAAAAATTTCTAGGGACTCTTTTCCTTCATGAATTTTTATATTGTAAATTCAGTGCATGATTATTAAAAATTTGTTTATTTTCTTCATCTATTTTATTTTTTTAATTACCCCCATCATCGTGATCAACTAGGTTCTTTCTAGAGGAGGATATCCCTTCATAAAATGTATCCGTAAGAAGGTGTGATAGGATTTGATGATGGGGAAACTACCTAAGCATATCCATGAATCTATCCCAAGAATCCTGAAAAGCTTCTCCATCCTCTTGATAAAAACAAGTTATCTTTGTTCTATGTTCACCTCTTAATCATTGAGGATAAAATTTTATAACAAAATAGTTATACACTTGATCCCAATTTCTGAAAATGTTCTCATCTAAACTAAAAAAGCAGTTCCTAGGATTCCCCTTAAGGAAAAAAGGAAAGAATCTCATTCTAAGTTCATTTTCTATGAGTCATAGAAGAGGTAAGTGCTACAAATTATTATATAAGTCTCTAATAAAGGCTAGATAGTCCTCATTAGAGAGTCTATTAAAAGTAGACAACAAATATATGTGTGATTGTTTATGTTCATAATTTTTGTCCCTATGACTTAATCGGATGGATGATGGATTGCTTGAAACTTGTGGGAGTTTGAAATCCCTCATCCTTGGCCTTTCATTTTCTTCTAAGAGTTTTGGTTGGTTATTTCAAAAGTTGTTAGGTTCAGGGACTCTATTATCTATGTTTTTCATTTCAGTTTTGTTCTTCCTTCTTAGAACAGTAAATTGTTTATCTAATTCAAGGTTCAGAGACTCTAATATAGCACCAAAAGTTCATGTGCTCATGAAAACCACATTAATAGACACTACTCAATAGTAACAATTCAGAAAGAAGTGGCATAATTTTTCTTTTTTAAAATTTTCAATTTTCATATTTTTATTGATTTTTAATATATGTGATTTTTTAGAGTCTTTTCTGTGTAATGGTTTGTGCCTTCCACGACAATGGAGCCAAAAAACTAGACTTGTACAGTTGTTGAAGTCAGTGAATGTTTAAAATTTATATTCCTACTAACTACTGTATATGTGTAAAGTATGGTTGAACCCACAAGGAAGGTAAATTTGGCCACTAATCTTCTTAAAAAACACTTGGAAGCTTCACTGTTGTCAGTAGCAGAGTGAATTTTCTATTTTTTTAACTTTTTAATAATATTTTTTTCATTTATTGGTAGTAGAGTGACTGAATAATGGAAAACATGTATGAAAACTATATTGAAACTAGAGATGGTTGTAAAAAAAGAAATAACAGACGTTTAGAAGACTGATAAAATGAATAATCTATTAAAATGCTTGGGGATTAATATATATTATACTGGTTTTGAAGGTGTTTCAATTCACATATAGTTTATTACATAGTAGCAATATAAAGAGTATGACTCACCTCCCTCTCTAGGAGTTGTTTCACACAAGGAAAACAGTTTAAGGGTTCACCACTCCAATATTAATCAACTGTGAGATATTAAAAAATTAACAGCAAGAAAAACTCACCATAAGTATTAAAGTCTTTTGAATCTATTACCTTTTGAAAAATGTTTCTATAACCATTCTTGCTAACTAACTCTGAAATATTGTGAGTATGTTCTAGTGGTACAAGCAATTGGATGAACTCGATATCGACCTCGCCGATTGTTACTGGATTCATTAAAATGATTAAGTGAAATGAGAATTAAAAATAACTAGTAGAGCTTCACTTAATCCCCGAACTAAATAATTTATCTAGAAAACATGTATAATATAAAAACATTAATTGATGATATGATAAATAGTGTGTAAGAATTCAAAATCAAAGGAAATCCAAACTCACTGAAGTTACTCTGCTCTTATGCTCCTCCAGCTCCAGGAAGTGGATCCATATTCTCCCTTTGGTCTCCTCTCCTCAGCATTTGATCTCCAGATGTGTTGAATGAATGATCCCCCTACCAAAATATGCTGCTGATCTACTTTAAATATCAACTGTCACATGCTGCTTGTCACCGTATGCTTCAACCGACTTCAGAAGTCCCTCTGTTGTGCACCGCACACGCGCGTTTTTTCGCAACTGACATGTCGCACTAGTTTTACCCTAGTAACTAACTCCGGGTGAGTTAGTTGTATGAATCTAGAGGTATAAACATCTCTTGAATGAACCTGCAAAATTTAAAAAAAATAAAACTATTAAAACTTTAACAAAGGATAATTAAAATTTTATAGTTATTATTTTATTTTTATTGTTACAATACTTAATAACTTGTAATCAAAGTTAATTAATAAATAACATAATTTATAATAATTATTAAATATTATTATTATTAATTTATTAAAAAATATTTACTTAAAGTTATTATGTTTTTAATTTGTAAAAATTAATTATGTTATTAAGATAGTGTAAGAATTATTAATAATAAGATAGTATAACTAAATTAGATTCCTAAATTAGATATAAATTAAATACATTATAAATTTAATTATTAGAAATATTATTTTAAATAAATTACATTCTAATTAAGGTGATAATTTAAAAATATTTATTTTAGTTAATAATTAATTTTACTTATAAATCACTATTGTGAAAGTTTTAGTTTTAATTAATCTTATTAATTTATCTTATATTTTTTTTATAATATATTTGTTTATTTATTTTATAGTATATATATATTGTAATAGTTATTTATTATTTAAATTTATGTTTAATATAATTTTTTAACTACTAGTTTATTTTAATTTATTATTTTTTTATTTTTTTATTTTAATTTTATTCTTCTTCCCCCCATAATCCAGTGCGCAACAGTGGGAGGTTTCTCGGATTCCTTCTCCAGGGAGAAAGTAGCGTCGTGACTCTCTTCTACTAGCATCAAGCAGTGAATCGGTGCAACATTTCTCTTCAGCAGCTGGCTCAGACGGAGATCTCATCTTATAGTCCGGGGAGACCACACCCCGTCAACAGCACAACCCCCCTTCAGTGGCATCAATAGTGGATCTAATTGGCTCCATCGGAAAATCTCCCTCCAAGTCACCACCTCAAACACAATCGGGTAGACCTGGTGTGACGACATAGCTACCCCCAAGCAGTGGCAAGTTGGATCAAAAGTATGTTCTATAAAATTTGTCCAACCTTAAATTTTCACTTCCAATTCTATAGATAATAAACTCCCATTAAATTAAAAGAGGGTAAATTGAAATTTCTTCAACATTTTTTGGAAATCTTATTATTAGTTTTCTTTAAGAACTCTAAATTGATCTATGATACCCTTTTTATATAATATGCAGGTTTTTTAACAAACATAATCTGATATTGTGATGTTGAATATGTAAAAATATTTTTTGTGAGAATCATGATACTTCTTGAAGATGTCTCTATAATTTTAAATATATGCTACATAGCCACACAACTAGACCTCACACATACCATAACTTCAAAGAGATAGACATAGTAAAAACTTCCTACAGTAACATTCAATGAAGTGTATATAAATCAAAACAAATAAATACAAATATTTAAAATGGGTTGGATGAATTCTTAAACCATGGGAAACTAAATCTTCACTAGATAGGTAAAATATATATATTCTCATGGAAGATAAACTCCAAATCACAATCCAGTAAAATATTTAGACTAATTAAGGTAATATAACCCCATTTTATAAAATAAATGACCACATCCACATATATATATTCACAATTGAATAGTAATCCCAACTTCAATGCCAAATGATCTCTTAGGTGGGAATTCATCATTGACCTGATCATCACATTTTTAGAATCACTTAGTCAAGGGTGATCATCGCCTAAACTGAATAACCTGATAAATAGTTTCTACTTAAGAATACACTATGGAATCCCTTTACATCTACCCATCATCAATCCCCACACCCCTAATGCCAAATTTTGAATGAAAACAACCTCTATGATCAATATTAGTATCATTTGGAATATGAACCACTACCTCTATGTTCCAAGAACCTAGTTTGTAGAACTAATACTTTGTAAATAGTAAAATATGAATGAATCAGAAGTTACACCATCCAGATAAATTCACCATTATATGAAAAACTTATTATCACATAAATCCTAATAGTTTGAGTTTATAAATTATTAGGAAGTTTTGGTGTGGTTTTGTCATTGTTGGGTCTCTCAATAGAGATGAAAAGATATAAGGTTTAATAGTTTTTCATAAATTTATTAGAGTAACTCAAAAACAATATATAATTAAATAAAATAAATAATAAAAATATCACAAATAAATATTTTTTGTGCTTTGTGTTTAGAGTGTATGTAGAAAATAATAATCAAGATTTCAGAAATAATTTATTGTATTTGACATCCAAGAGATTCTATGTATTCCCTTCACACTCGAAATCCAAGAGTATAGACAACCACTCTAAATACTTCACTTTTTAAAGGCAATGGAAACTATTAAAACCCTTGATCATTCACACCTTGAGTCATAAACTCAAACCCCACCTTTTATCAGAATAGGGAAACCATAACCTACCAGTTGAAATGGGGGAACAACTAAAAACTCTTTTATAGGGAGGAAAGAACCCCATGTGTTACTTATTATTAATGTAATCATAACTAAACACATACCTTATAATGAAGCTATAACTAGTGTGTGATTTGTGTTTCAAATTAAAAATAAACTTACAATACAATATTGCACAATATAATGAAATATGAAATACTTAAACTAATGAATGTAACTATTAGTTGTTTATTGTATAAATTAGTGATCGGGGTCCCTTATTTAGTCAGATGATATCTAACTACTTCTAACATGATGAATAGTTATATTTTGAAAAGAAAAATTTTATCCACATTAAACAGTTCATAACAGTTACTTTGAAACACATATTTGGTGTGGTTTATTCAAATTTAATGACTAATGATACTAAAAAACCATAAATTCATTGCATGCGTCAAAATAAATTTTATTGTTTGGATATTTAATATTCTAAAATATAACATTACAAAACGTTTGATATATTTTTATCGAACAATATAGAGTAGAATTATTATTACAAGTTTTAGGACATCATTATTGTTTTATAGATACACCAATAAAGCTACAAATGATTCCTATGTGATCTAAAGTTAGGGTAGATAAAAACATAGTTATAATGGAAAATAAAAACTAAAAAATATATTTAAAACTATATTTTATATGATAATTTATTAAAATTATATAGTAAATCTTGAAACATATTTAAATATAAAAAAATAATTAAACAAAATATAAAAACCAAAAAATTTAATCATATAAAAATTTAATAATGACAAAATATAAAATAATAAATGATAGAATTATGTAATTATAAAAACACATAAAACCATATTTAAATGATCATCCAAATAGTCTCCCTATTTTTGATCATGATAAATCCAAAACATTATCTCCCCCGTTTTGTAAAGATAAAACATATTGTACAAAAATTAATGGGACTTATATTATAAAAGTGTTAATTTATTAAGCCAGGTTTTGTAATATAATAATTAATATGATCCCTTATATTGAAAAATAAATTATAAATAAATTACACTAGTATTGTTATGTAGTAAATATTACCAAGAATGAATAAAATAAAATTCCCATAAATATATAAATATAAAAAACATTAAATGATATGATCAAATAAAAAAATAACACACCCCTCTAAATTATTGATTAATATTAAAAAATACCAACCACTAATGGATAACCCAAATTTTTACATAGTAAAAATATTCTCCCCCTTAATCCCGCATTTTAATTTGGAAATGATATGATAGTGTAAATCTATATTGTGAACCCCTCCTATATAAAAAGCATATAGAGTCAAAATGACTATTCAATATCCTTTGTTTTGGAAATCACAATATATTTATTTTAATTTAATTTAACATGAAGGTTTTTGTTTCAGTTATATTAGAAATAGTTAATTTAAAATCCATTATGTTTTTGTGATCAAGATCTGATACATTAATAAATAATTGGTTATGAATCAATAATGAACATTTTAAAAAAAGATAGAGTAATTTTTTTGTTTATTTTAACTATACCTAATGATCCAATAAATAACTATTGGTAGGTTTATACAACTACACCAACAAATGATGATCAAGGATTTTAGTAATTGATTCTGAATCCGATTAAATTAAATAATACAATACCATGGTTCTTGAGAGATTTCATTTTTAATTATTTTTCTGTGTGTTTTCTTAGAGCTTCCAATGAGTGTAGTGATTCTAGGTAAAAGATATAAATTTTATGTTTTCTAATCATTTATTTTTGATCCTATAATATTGATTCGATTCTTGGGATGACTTTAATAATTCATAAATTTTAGTTTTAATAAATATGGATACAAAATTTCTGATGTAGTTGATGAAATTGGAGTTTAGGGATAATACTTCCTTATAAAAAAACATATCAGGGGTGTTCTTGTACAGAAACTTGTATCTTATTATCTGGATGATCAATGAAATTATATATTCAAAACTAGTATACTTTGGATTTTTTTAACGATAACACTATCCATTTGGGATAATAGTGAAGAGTTCCCATGATCATAATTGTATGTACATTATAATATTTTTAAATGAATTCGCGCATTATCATCTATAACTCCACATACTATTTATTTAATTTTAATTTATTTAATTTATGATTGAATTGTTTACCTAAGTTAATTTGATAACTTATCATAGCTTATAAATCATAGATGAAATAGTTAGTTTATTATATTTTAATCCTATTTTTTTTGGTTTTTATCATTGAATATTTCACTTTAATGGGTTGGAAAAATTATAGATTTATTTTTCCTTGAATTTACACATTTTAAAGCTACCATACTAGGACAACACATTATATCACACAATTTCTATACATTTCCTTGCACTAAAGAGTTATTTGAGGAATAATCTTTTTACTATGGTATTTTTATCTACTATAACTCTTTCAAATTTGAAATAAAATTTTCTAGATATTTTTGGTGATGAAAATTATGAATAATAGAGATATAATATATTGAAATCTAGGTCAAACATAAGTGAGGATCATTATCATATGATAATAAAAAATTCAAATATTCTAATTAAATAAATTTCTATTTATACTGATGTGGATAAGTTATAATATATATAAATTTTTCATTCTGAAATAATTTACTTAATTTTATGAAAAATAAAAATATATTTATATATAGTAAAATTTTGTCTTAAGAAATAGCTAATGGATTTTGGAGAAAATAACATATTTCAACTTTTGAAACATCTGATGTATTATAGACTGGAATGAAAATATGATGTGATGATTATCAAGATTTTTGTTTCATTCATAGAAAATTAATTGTATAAATACAAAAATTATTTTTGATTATTTTAAATGGCTTTAATCACTTGGAAATAATGGAATTATGGGAGAATATTTGTTTGAAAATATAAGAGACATAATTTGAAAGAATGAGAATATAAAAGAATATATATCAAATTATGTACATTATGAATATTTGTTTATATGAACTTATCAAAAATATAATAAAATATGAGAATTGGTTAAATATAGATAATTAGGAAGGGATGAGAAAGAACGTAGTCCCCTTTTCTAGAAATTTTATATTTGTAACATTAAGATCTAATACTTTATAGGTAAGAACTAAAAATAGAAATTATGATAAATTTTTTAATAATATTTGTCTAGAACATATTAAAGGAGAATTTTATAATATGAACAAATGGTAATTTATAAATTATAAGTTATGGAAATATTGTCAAAATGAAAATTTTAGATGAAAATTTGATTCATTGGATGTTATTGATTATTAATGAAAGAATTAGCTAAATCTGATACATAGTATTATTTTATTGATAAATAAGGATAAGAGATTTAAAATAACTTTTAAGTGGAAATGATTGATAATATATAAAGATAATTGAAACATGCAGAGTCCATGTGAAGATCCATCTTCATACAATAATAATTATGTAGTTTGTGATGATAGATGAATAATAAATAATTATCATTCTAATTCACCTTGAAATGAAAAAAAATAATGGGAAAGATTATGGTTATGTATCTTATGAATTTATCCAAGGAAACTGATTTTAACTATTCATAATATTATTTGAATAAAGTGTGTTGTCCATATGAAGAAATAAAGAATTATGTTATGCAATTTGAATACACATATCGAATAATCATTAAAAATATATTAAACTGAAGACTGATAATGTTTTGTCTAAGAGTGATACTTCAAAAGTTAAATTTCAAGATAAATAATAAGTCTATGTAAATTTCTACACCTGATGTTCCATGTGAATCTATGACACTAAATACTGATGATAATAGCTTAAATAAGTTTCATTCTAAGTTTATGTATAGAATAAATAATTTAAAAAATATTTTTTCGCTGTTGAAGATGAAGAGGGAAACTTTGAGAATTGGTTGTAAATATCGTGGATGTTCACAATCTTGAATCTCACATTTTTAATCTATTAAAAGTATCCCAAAGGGTGCCTTTTTACACAAATCATCCAAGGGTAAACAATTATAAATATTGTTTCATTTTGAAGAAAGTCTAATCATTTGGATCTCAAAGAGTTTTTAACCCTAAAAAACATATGGATACTAAGAATAAATTAATTTAATATATATGTGTAAAAATGGTTCTATTTGAAAACATTTATTGACCCAATATGGAATGTGTAACAGAAACTAAATATAGTTTAAAATAGATATGACTCATACAAATAACAAAAATAATTGGTTCAAGTAACTTTTAATTTTTGTGCATTGAATTTTTACTTTCACACTTGACTTTTTAATTTAATGTGTTGTTTTATTACACCAAAGAATGAGTAACTATATAAAAAATTATATTTTTTATATATTATATTCATATATATGAATTTCATACATATGAGTTTTTTTTTATGAGTTTCATACACATTAGTTTTAAAAATTTGAACCCTTATGTACATATGTTTTTTTTATAATTATTATCTTCATATTTTTTGGAGACATTAAGAAAGAGGGAGTTTTTTTCGTAATTTTCATAAAAAAATTATTTTTTTTTCTTTAAATCTTCATTAAAGATAAGGGATAAGATTTTACTATATCATGTAGAAAAACATTAATGAGAATAAGATCATCCATGGGTATTAGAATATATATTATGAATGATTTATTATTTTTATTCTTGTCTCAAGTGTTTTAAATGTTGGTAAGTTCCTTAAATTTATTTTCAGTCTTATATATATTAAAGGCAATTTGATATATTTTTTTGGAAATTTTAGATTTAATAAATAATTATTTTTTACATTATATATTTTTTGAGAATTAATTTATTTCTGTTTAATGGATTTGAGATTAAAAATGGAGAGATAATCCTATATAAGAGCATGTGGGCCCTCAAATACCTTGACTTCATTTATAATGAAGTTCTACATCACTTTGTAATTAATTTACATTCACTATGCTTAAATTTTGGAATGTATTAAAACATTAATGGGTGACTTTAATAATGGAAATTTTTACCAAAACACATATGGATATTAAATAGTACATAAAAAATGTGAATCTTGGGTTAATATATTTATTCAATTCCAATGATGTTCAATGATAGCCTTACCATGAACGAAATTTCATCTATTTTATCATCATATAATCCAATTGTATTAAATCGCTATATTTTTTGATGAAGTATATAATGATAATAAAGTTATGTTTATTGTTTGATATAATTTTTTAATAATTATGTTAAATAGTTTTTTGAAAGATATTAGACTACTACTATAATGAGAATATTTTTCCATTTCTCAATAAAATATAGAAGTTTTTAGAGTGTTCAATAGTTGAAGATTTAATGAAATATTATTTCATGGGAATGTTAAATTAAAGAAAATTTATCATCAAAATCCATAAGATACTACCATATTCAATTGGTTTTAATAATTTTATGATTTGATAAAAAGTCATAATGAAATAATAAAAATTCAAGATATCAATTTTTTAGATTTAATCTATAGATAAGGAATGTAAAGATTTTTGAATTCCTATGAGACTACTTGGAAAGAATTTCCAATGACATTAGAACTATATTATGGTTAAAAAAGTTTCCACTATGTGATAAAATGATTTCCAATATGAATATGTGGTATAAATTTTAATAAATATTTTTTGAGAGCATGGAATATAAGGACCCAACCTTAAAACATTACATAATCTTGAACTAAATGGATAATTCACATTGTGAATCTTTTCAGGTTTATAGTTTTAGAGAAGTAGGCCTCAAATATTATATATCAACTTTAAAATTGCATATAGACAGTACTACTTAGTATATATTTTTTAAAAAAATTAACACTCTTTACAAAAACATGTCTAGTTCCATGTTTTAGAAAACATGACTTTTCTGTGATCTCATCCATGACCTTGTTCCACTTTATGTCCTACGAAAAACATTTCAAAAATGTGGTATGATAAAACAATCTCAGTATGGGTGATAAAATAAGGAATGAAAACATTATCCCATCAATAAATACAATTCAATGAAACCATACTTTTCATTCATAACATACCTCATGAAATCATAAGATTTAAGAATAACAAATAGAAATCATAAATCATAGTGGTAAATTGTGGTATTAATATCATTCTTAAATTGTATCTATCACAGCTACATAGGGAGTGACATTGGAATACCCATCAAAGCATATTACCTAAATCTCTTAGGAGAAACATTAATGTTTTCCACAGTCACGTTACCCAATGCATTGGAGTGCTATCACGGGCTCACCCACTGAAGGTTTATCACGAAACCACCCATATTCATAAACAATGCCCAATAACCATAACATATTCGTAACACATAAATCAATCATAAAATAAAGATAAAATTTCCACATTTCAATCAAAATATATCATTTCAAGAAATTGACATATTCAATTCTTTATCAAACCATTTTCAAAACCATTTAAAACATTTAATAAAAATATTTATGAATCATAGTGTCCCATACCACTTTGAAACTTTTAAATGAATCATCATTTGAAAACATTAATGTCTATATAAATAAATCCTAAAAACCATTTTGAAAACATGGACGTTAATGTGAAATATTTAGAAGAATAAATATTTAAAACAATAATTTAGCTAAGGAGATCTTAACCAAATGAGAGATGCTTGAATAAAAATAATTAAGGAATAACATTTAAAAAATATATACTATCATGAGAATAAAGGGATTCATGATATATAATTCTAAAGGACAATATATACACTATATAAAAGTGAATTGGTTGATAACAACAATGAAGTCTCAATGGAATGTAAATTGAGACCAAATCCCATATTAAGACATTATCCTTGGATTAAGGAAAAATCAATTACATAATTATGTGTGACAAATATAAATAAAATCAACATGATTGGATATTCTGTGTAAAACAATCAGAGGTAATTCAAAAATATTCACATCACGACATAATCAACAATTAGAAGTTTAACCCCAATGAGTTGAAATTGGGTTAATAAGTTCTCTTATAGATTTTCCACAGCCTAACGACGTCACATTAAAATTTAGAAAATATAATGATGGGAGAGAAAAGGTTATCTCATCATTTGGACATACAATTTACAGTAATAAGTAAATATAAGAACATATCTCCAAATATGATGATGTAAATTATAAGACACAATAAAAATAAATCTTTTAAAAAGAGGAGGGTGAAAATTTCCATTACCGATTTGGTAACATATGAAACATACACTCCGTGGAAGAAGGATCACACAATGAAAAGTAAATACCCATAAATTTAAGTATATTATACAAACAATACAATCATGGGTAGTAAATACACCACAAAAATAATATAGTGGAAAATATAGCATGAATCTCATAGGAATAAAATGTGAGAAGAAAACCCCTTACCTTGTTGTAATCAATCGAGTCATATGAATAAAAGTTAATAACAACAAAATGAATCACCTGATACCATGAATATAAAGAAATCATGATAATACATATCAAATATTAGTAAACAATATACCACATGAAAAAATTATGGGCGAACATTGGAAATCTCATGGAATTAAAAGTGAGATAAGAATCCCCTTACGTCGTGTCCGACTTGACTCATTTGTTCTGCATTCTTCCTTTAAATAGGGTATCTCCCTTTATTTTGAACCAAAAGGTTTACTTGAATTGTCATCTTATAAGGGTAAGTATTCTAGGAAGAGGAGAGGTATTTGGGGAACTTATTTGGTCAATGTTTGGATGAGCCAAGGGGCTTGACAAGTGTAAGGAATGGGTTAGAAGTGATGGTTTTTTATAAGGGGAGGATGAGCTCTTTAAGAATGTTTAAAAATATTATTTTATAATATATTTATTTTCGGTTTATAAATGTCCAAAACATATTAAAGATGAATATTATATGACTCATGTTCTAAATAAAATCATTCAATAATAATTGGATGGGTTTTAGATATTGTTTCAATCTTTATAGTCTTATTTATTTAAATAATATATTAATGAGGTAAACACTGCATCATTATTGTGTCATGAATATTTTTATTTATTAGATGTCTAAAAATTATAAAAAAAATATCATACAGTAGGAAATATTTTTATATTTCATATTAATATTTATAGTTAAAGATATAACTTATATAACCTCATTTAAGAATTGATTTAATAAAAGTTATATGTTTAAGTAATTTTTGTCTTTACTTTAAATTAATTAATATAAAGTGTCATTATCACTACCACATGGCTCCGTGGTGTCCCAAAATCGACCCAAGGATTCCCATGTTTAGAAATGTATCAACAAATATGATTGTGACACATGTTCGGGAAATTAAATTTTATTATAATAGTATTTTTTTACCCTTATTAACCAGATTTTCCTTTTAACCGTGGTAAATAAAATATTTACTGAAGTAAATAGTCATAATGGATAAAAATATATGATAAATATTTACACAATTTGGAGCTCCTGATTACAAATATGGAATCAATTTTTAAAAATTAAAAACACTAAAGTGGCAGAAATAAATTTTAAATTAATTCCAACATTCAAAAGAAAAAGTGGGTTTTTAAGAAATAATAACTAATAAAAGATTGACACTTATTTATGTCCAATTTCAAATTTTAATTACTTTCAATGACCAAAATTATATTAAATAGAAGAAATATAATATAATTACAATTTAAACCCAATTAAAAATATAATATATCCTTTTAAATATATTATATTAAATGGTAGTTTTGAATTAAAATACATTATTTGTAACTATTCATTAAAAATGAATTTATCAGAAAGAATACCAAAAATTAACCCAAAGTAAATTTTGATGTCCCTATTCTAAATAAGAATTTTATTCTGTCAAATAGAACATATTAAAGTTTCCAAAACTCTATTTAATGAGGTTTCTCCCTCAAAATGCAGTAAATTTCCCTTTAAATGAATATTACAGTATTTAGGCTTAATATTAGATTTATCAACATTTTAAGCCTCTAAATTTTATTGGATAAATATAAAAATATTTAACAAACATATATAATGATATTTTAGTTAGTTCTATTAATTCTCTCCAATACAATGTATTTGTGTTAACTACCATTTAAATTAATAATATTATTATATTATTTTTTTATATAACTCAACATTGTGTGCAACATAAGATTTCAAAGAAATCCTTTGTTGTGTATTGGGTACACCATCGAACATAGAATCCCCTTTAAAGTAAAATTAATATTTAATTCACACATATTAATAAATATGAAAATGTTATTTTCTTTATTTACCTGGGATGTTACATCCTTCCCCCTTTTGAAAATTGAATCCTCACAATTTTAAAATTGGGCTTGGAAACTTCAATGAAAGTCCCAAATCAGAAAAAAAGAGTCAATAAAAATATCACTTTAAAAGAAAGATAGGGAAATAAAAAGGTCACTCAAGATAACCCATACAAGGATTCCATGTTTGAAAACATGGATATGGAATAGAAACAAACCATCAAGGTTTGATGGAGAGTGATAGAAAACAAGATTGAGAAAAATTTAACCTCCTGAAAATCACAATCTTTGGATAAGTTAAATGGTCCTTGATTCCCCATTTGGAAAATTTAATAGACAATTTTTTTGTTTTAGGTTACTTTTCATCATCATGAGGAATATATTTCAGTGCTTGAATAAGAATATAAGTAAACATACTTACTTTTCATGTAGACTGTCATACTTTACTAGAATTATACCACAATCTCATATTTTCTCCAAATGATTAGCTTTCAAGATGAATTTTTCAGATTGAAAGCACTATAATCAACTTCTAGATAATCACATAATTCACAAAAGATAAACTATATTTTTTCCATGTTTTAGACATTAACCAAAACCGAAATGGTTAGTACAATATAAGATAATTAAAAAAAGGATAATCTTTTTTGAAAATATAAATTATTATTAATCTCCAAAAAGTTTCAAATAATACCTAGAGTCCAACAAACACCATTCAATAAACAACTGTCTATAAAATTCATCAAATTAATCCAAAATAGGATTGAAACCCAAATCTCAGAAGGATTTAATCACATAGTCTTCCAAGATAAAATTAACAATTATCTCCAAATAAAATCAGTTACTTTTAAAGTCTCATACTGAAATATAATTTAGGTAGTCACATATTCTCCATGATAGGTTAATCATTTCCAAAAAATTTACAAATCTTCATATTTCCACAATTAAAAAATAGATTATTCCAAAATAATATTTCAACCATTACACCACAAATGAGATCCCATTGTATTCTATTTACCTTAAGAATATAATTATTCCAAAAGAGAAAATATATTCTAAAATAACCGTAATCACTTAATCACCAAATCATTCTCTTATACTAAGGATATCCATTTGATAAAACATAAGTTCCCAAAATCAACATATTCTTGATCCATAAAATTATTTAACTTAAAAGAATAAGTCATACTAACTAGGGCATCACGTAGGATAGTGGTAGGTGATGAGCCCTTATCGCCCTTAATTTGTGGGTTCAATTCCTGTGGCCTTTCCGGATGTGACAGGTCATCACCCATCTTTCAGGTTGTCCTTTTTATAAAACTCAAAAATATCCCTAACAGGTTTTAACCTGAAATGTTTTCTTATACAATTCATTTTCATCCCAATACATTAAGACCTCAACATCTAATATATTTTCTATTTTATTATCCTCTATTTGATAAAATAAAACTATTCCCAATAGAAATAACATCATACCTTGATCATCGTGTCCATATAGTTTTATCATAATCTTGTTCACCTAGTTATAAGGTCCATTCCTTACAACAATGATTTATATATCCTTAAAAATCATATGCATCCTTCATCAAATTACTCCTCATACAACATGGGTCATATGGTTGTTCACAGAAAAACAGTTTTGTAAAATAATCGTGTATGACATATAATCTCAAAACATCTGATAAAACATGATTTTTATAAAATAGTCGGACCTAGTTTGAGTTGAATATTTCAGTCAATGGTCCTTTTAAAATACAATAAGTTTTTTTTGAGAGACTATATTGTAAAATCAAATATAGATAGGTTGTGCAAGGGTATCATTCTTCAGTACCTTTTTTAAAATCATAATATTCTTCAAAATCCCATGATAAGGTAAAATATTTAAATGTGCCTTGATAATATTTACCATTATTGAAAAAATCAGAATACTGAGAAAATAATATTTGATTAAATGAAACCCATGATCCACAATGATATTTAGGTATAATGGAGGTCTTTGATATGTCAAACTACATCATTCAAGTGAGTTGTATGCTAGAAAATGTTTCACCATCATCTGAATATTACTTTATAATAATTATTCCAAGCATGTAATTAGGAAGAGATATAAATTTCATTTGAGGTCCTCCTCCTTCCATTTATAACTAATATTCCTTGATCTGAAAAATTTATAAAACAAATATTTTCTAGAAATAATAGATATAGGGACTAACCATGGATTTAAGGAAAACTCATAATCCTTAATGTTTTCTAAACTGACATTTGATACCAACTATAAGGACTTGACCTTAAAACATTGCATAATATTGAATTAAATGAATAATTCACATTGAGGATCCTTTCATTTTTAGAGTTTTAGATAATTAGGTCATAACTATTACATATCAACATTAAAATTACATTTACACACCCCTACTCTGTATCCATTTAAAAAACAAACCCTTAAAAAGAAACATGTCTAGTTTCATGTATTAGACAACATTACTTTTCCTTGATCACATCCATAACACTATTCCTCTTTATTTTATGTGAAAATCATTTTAAAAAACATGGGATTACTAAAAAACTCAGTAAGGGTTATAAAATAAGGAATGAAAACACTATCCAATCAATAAATACAATTCAATGAAACCATACTTTTCAATCATAACATACTTCATTAAATCATAAGATTTTTGAATAACACATAGAAATAATAAAACATAAAGGTAACTTATGAAATCCATATGATATTTACATTATAGTTATAATAGAAAAGTGTGAAGTTATGGTGGAATACCCATCATAGTATATTCTCTAAATCTCATAGGATAAACATTAAGGTTTACCTCTGTCATGTTACCCAATGCATTAGAGTGATATCTCAGGCTCACCCGAACTAGGTTTATCACAGAACCACCTGTATACGTAAACAATTCCCAAAAACCATAACAATTAATAATTCATAAAATAAGAATAATTTTAAGATAACACTTCCACATTACAATCATAATATATCGTATCCAAATATTGACATAATCAATGATTTATCAAACCATTTTCAAATCCATTTAAAACATTTAATAAAGAGATTTTTGAATCAAAGTGTCCCATACCACTTTGAAAATTCTAAATTACTCATCATTTGAAAACATTAATGTCCTTATAAATAAATCCTAAAACCATTTTGATAACATGAACGTTAATGAGAAATATTTTGAAAAATAAATCTTTAAAACAATTTTTTAGTTATGGAGTTCTTAACCAAATGAGTGATTCTTGAATACAAAAAATTGAGAAATAATATTTAATAAAAAATTTAAAATATAATTAGAATAAATGGATTCATGATATAATATTCCAAAGAACAGTATATACACCATATAAAACTGAATTGGTGCATTACAACAATGAATTCTTAATGGAATGTACATTGAGTCTAAATCCCATATAAGGATGGTATCCATAGATTAAGGATAAATAAATTACATAATTATGTGTGACAAATATAAATACACTCAAAATGATTGGATATTCTATGTAAGAAAATCAGAGGACATTAACACATATTCATACCACAACATAATCAACAATTTGATGTTTAACCCTAACAAATTGAAATTGTGTAAACAAGATCTCTTAAATAAAATTTACAGCCTAATGACATCAATTTAAAATTCAGAAAATGATTTTATGAGAGAGAAAAGTATATCTCACAACATGGATATAAAATTTAAAGAGACAAGGATATAAAATAACATATCCCTACATAATAATATGTAAATTAAAATACATAACAAAAAGTCATACTTTAAAAAGAGGAGGGTGAAAGGTTCACTTACCAATTTGGTAACATAAAAAAAACATACATTCCTTGATAGAAGCATCATACAATGCAGATGTAAATACCCATAAATTGAAGTAAATTAAAATAATAATACAATAATGGGAAGTATCTAACTCACTCAAAAAGAAATATTTGAAAATATAAAAAGAATCTCACCAGAATAAAAAGTGATATGAAAACCCCTTACCTCACAGTAATCAATCGAGTCGTATGACAAAAATTTAATAACCTCCATATGAGCCAAATAATACCATGAGTATAAAGAGAATCATGATAATATATATCAAATGGAAGTAAAAAATACACCACATTAAAAAATTAGTGGCGAACAATGGAAATATCATTGAATTAAATTTTAGATAAGAAACCCCTCACCTCGTGCCCAACTTGACTTGTTTGTTCAATATTCTTCCTTTAAATTGAGTATCCACCTTTGGTTTGCACCAAAAGGATTACTTGAATTGCCTTCTACCTAGGGAATGGATTCTAGGAGAAGTATAGGGATGTACGGAGCTTAATTGTATATAGTTTGGATGAGCCATGAGGCTTGAGAAGTGTAAGGAATGGGTGAGAAATGAGGGGTTTTCTAGGGGGAGGAGGGGCTCTTTAGGAATGTTCAAAAATATTATTTTATTATATAATTATATTCAGGCAATGAAGGTCCAAAACTTATTAAATTCAAAGATAATTTGACTCATTTTATAAATAAAATCATTCAATAAGAATTATATAGGTTTTGTATATTTTTTTTAATCTTTATAATCTTATTTATTTAAGTCATTCATTAGTTAGGTAAACACTGCAACATTATTGTGTCATAAATATTTTAATTTATTTCATCTCTAAAAATTATAAATAAATATGATGATATAGGAAATAATTTTATATTTCAAATGAATATTTATTTTCGAAGAGATAACTTATACAACCCCATGTAACAATTGATTTACTAAAAGATATATGTTTAAGTCAATTTTGTATTTACTTTAAATTAATTAATATAAAGTGTCATTATCCATCCCAATTGGCTCCATGGGGTCCCAAAATCGACCCAATGATGACCATTGTTATAAATGTATCAAAAAATAGGATTAGGACACTTTTTTAGAGTAATTTAATATTATTATAATATTATTTTTTACCCTTATTTACCAGATTTACCCTTTAACCATGGTAAATAAAATATTTACCGAAATAAATATTCATAATGTCAAAAAATAAAAGATACATATTAACACAATTTGGATATCCTGATTCAAAATATGGAATCCATTTTTACAAATTCAAAACACAGAAGTTGCAAAAATTAATTTAAAATTAATTCCCACTGTCAAAACCGAAAGTCTATTTTTATGAAATAATAACAATCAGAAGATTGACACATATTTATTGCCAATTTCAATGTGAAATTACTTCCAATGAACAAAATTGGATTAAATTGAAATATAATAATATAATTATACTTTAAAACTAATTAAAAAGATAATATAACCTTATAAATATATTATATTAAAAGAACATTTTAAATTAAAATACTGTATTTTTTACTATTCATTAAACAATGAATTTTGAAAAAAATACCAAAAATTTACCCAAATTAAATTTTGAGTCTTTATTCAATAGATTAATTTTATTTTATCAAATAGAACAAATAAAATTGACCAAAACTTGATTTCAAGAGGGTTTTCTATTAAATGGTGGTATATCGACCTTTTAATAAATATTAGAGAATTTATGCTAAAAATTTGATTAATTCACATTTTAAGCCTCTAACATTTATTGGATAAATTTAAAAACATTTAAAAATCATATATAATCATATTTTAGTTAGTTATATTCATTCCATCTAATATAATGGCTATTTGTTTACTACCATTTAAAATAATAATATTATTATATTATTTTTCAGTATAACTCAAATTTGTGTGCAACTTAAGATTTCAAGGAAACCTGTTGTTGCGTATTGGGTATTCCATTGAACATAGAATCCCCTTTAAAGTTAAATTAATATTTAATTCACAAATATTAATAAATATGAAAATTTTATATTCTTTACTTACCTATGATGTTTCATGGAAGTTAATTCTTATAAAATTAGATGAAATAGAAGAAGTCAAGAGGGAATAATTGAAGGAGCCTATATATATTCTACATTATGAAACAATAAAGTATAATAAGAAGATGTTTTTAGAGACATATGATAAACAAATATAAAAGTGTATTTGATAAATATGGTTATGAATAGAAAATAAATAATCATGATGTAATAAGGAATATTAATGATATGAATACTATAAAATATTATTTTGTCTTACAAAAAAAGAAGTTATGTTTTTGAAGGAAACAAAAATCAGTCAACAATTAATTGAGAAAAATATATTGTTCTCTTTTATCTTTAGTAAGTCTAAAATTATTCTACCTCCACCATACCTCAAGGATCTAGTAGAATAAAAATGACGAACATTGGGGAAAAAATTAAATTTATTAGAATCAAAAAATAGAAAGCAAAATGTAATGTATAAAAATTTAGTTAGCATAATTATTTAAAATTTTTATTTACTTCACCACTATGAATTATATAAAATTTTATAAAATCAGTGTATTTTACTATAAATAAGTCAAAACAGTGAGAAGTTTCAATTTCACAATCATTGGAAACTTATTCAGCATCATGTTTGTTATAATTTGAGAGTTCATTAAATTATGACACCCAAAATATGATATTTACCAAACTTAGTATAGATAATGTGAATAAATATATTTTTAATGAAACTAATAATTATATAAAATCATTTATTCTTATAATAACAATTATTATGAAGTTTTTTTAAGAATAATGATGAAGTGAAATTGATGTTGAAGAAGAAGTTGATTCTGTTTAGTGGATAATTTCCTTGTTTTGAAGAACTGTACCCAAAGATCCTAAAGTTTATTGTTGTGAGATTTTAACAAATAAACCTATAAATAAATTTTGTTTTTTTGAGTAAAAAATGCTAAATAACACTATATAATGTAGTACACTTCTATTGTGTTTGAGAGAGTTCATTGGTAATTGTTTTTTAATGTCATTTCTTAGAGATTTTTTTATGAGGTCCTTTATTATAATTTTGTATTTATTAATTTACCTTACATCACATAATATTGAATATATTTTATGGATATGAATCTAGTATATATAAATGATGAGTTTTGAAATTTCACAGTGCCAAACATACTATAGTTTTGGTGGATTGGAGAAGATATCAAAGAATGAGTTTCCTATTGTAGATAATTTTTCATAAAAGTTCATAAATTAGAACATGTTTCTTCTGATCAGGTTGATTGGTGATGTTATGAGTCATAATTTTATATACATTTTATCTTATTACTGATCCTATTTTCTCTTCCGAATAAAATCAAAGGGTTCCCTAGATTGAAATTACATCATTTATATTATTTTTAATGTAGTTTTCATATATTTAAATATAATTATATACATCATTTTTATTAATCATCATTAAAAATTTTGATTATATTTTTACATTCATTTACTTTTTTAATTTCAAGTGTTTAAATTTCCACTATATTGTTTAGTTTACATTGTTATACTCTTATATGTTCAAAGTTTCTAACTTACAAACAACTTACTTCCTTAATAGGGAAAAAGTTTGTGTTTGATTTTGACTTCAATTCTCCCACTATTGTGGTTTCTATACTTGGATAAAAAGACTACTAAAAATATAAAAAAATAAGTTAATTATATTCAATTATTTAATAGATTATATTAAAAGAGTTAAAAATGGTAATTAACATTTATCTCATGTCATTTATAAATGATAAATAAATTAATTAATTATAAAAAATTACAGTTAAAGCATTTATAATAACACCATAAAAGAAAACAATAATGTATATGTATAATAAAAAAATACAAATACTTATGCTTGTATACTTGCTTGGACTAGTCGTATTTGTGTAATATCCTTTCGAAAACAATGATGAAAAAATATCAATCAGTTTTTTATTAAAAAAATATGTATAAATAAATACCTTACTATGACCAAAAGATTAATTTTACCATGAAGATTAATAAGATGTGAAATAATTAATATCACCACACTTAAAATAATAATCATTTGAAATATATTCTCTTTTAACTTTATAAATAATTTTTTGTATAAATTTGGTTCATTCCCAATATATCCAATATATTTTATTTTATTATTTTTTTCAAGTTATTCTATTTAATCCTATAAGTTATCATTGAATTTATATTCCATTAATTAATTTAGAACAATAATCCTATAAATATTCTATATTTTCATTACACTTCCCATTATCCTTTAGTAAAGCCTACAAATCATCATATACATTTTTTGTAATTCATGATGTATTATTTTTCAATTTTCCATTATAAGTACCTGAACTTAGGAATTACATATCCTCATGTTTTTTGGAAAATAATATATTTTTAAAAAATTCCAAGGATCTTTTCAGTTTTGAGTTTTAGAGGATTATGAAAAGTCTTACAAAGTAAACCCAATTATTTAAAGATTACTATTATACTTAATTTCCATTCTCTAACAAAACAAAACTTTTAACAATATAACAAAGTTTATTTCATGAAAAATATTGAAAATTTTCATCTTAACTGCCTCTATGTCCCTAAAAATCCATTTACCTTTTGAAAAAACTTTTAATAAAATAGGATGAGCTCATTAAGGGACATAAAAATAAGGAACGCATTATTCCTATGAAAACATGAAAACATATGAAAATTTTAGGTTTATCACAATAGTTTTTGGGAGTATCAAATATATCATTTCCATTTTAAAATAAAACTAAATTGTTTATAAAATTAACCATTAATACTCATAGAATTAAATAAAAATTATTTTCTGAATCTAATAGAATCACATTCAAACCCAATTTTAAACATCTGTCAAATATAAGCGGATCCCAGTTAAATCCATAAGAGCAACCCTTTCATAAATCCCTCATTCTTGAATCTCAATACAAGGAACATTCACCAACGAATTGAAGATATATATTGGAACACCGACAACTTATTATATAGTGGGATCACCTGGATCTATCTAGGCTTCCCCCTCATATAAGTTTTAATGTACTCATCTTGTGCTACCTTGGATACCCAATAATATAATATGTAATAGTCTCACTCATCACTTTCTTGGTACACCCATTTATTATGTATAATTATAAAGTATTATATCATGATAAAAATTAATCCTGATCTTTTTCTTTAAAAAACATTTTTAAAATCTTTTAAAGTAGTAAAAATTCACTTTGGGGTAAAAAAATACCATTTTATTTTAAAATAATCTTCTAAAATTAAAATAATGATCACATCACAAAGAAAAAACCATCTTTAAAACTATACATAGAAGCATATAATAGAAAATTCAAGTCATTGTGGAATCATGAATGTAGGAAAATCCTCTAATTACATATAATTTAAAAAATCATAAATTTATAATTTTATAAAAGGAGCTGAAAAGGTATCATTAAAAGAGTGCTTTTTAATGACAGTCCACAAAAATATTATATTGTTGAAGTGAGCATTCATTAGAATAACAATTATGTCTACTGTATTAAAATAATCCTAAAAATTGAATATAAAAAAATAAGATAATAATATTTCATTTCACAGAAAATCTTAACATGGAATAATCAATTAATTAGAAGTTTAATTCTATGAAGTAAAAATGAGATAATAGTTCCCTTTTAAAAAACATAATAAAGATTATTTTTGAGAAAATTTGAGTGAAATTTTAATGTTAATTTTTTATAAAATTCAGGTACATAAAAATAAATTAATATAAATAATTTCAAAAACATTTACATTAAATGGAAATATTACAAAACTAAATCATTAAATCATTTAAAACAAGGCATTTTAGTTAAATATCCCTTTACCATGAGTCTAAATTGTCAAGTACATTGTTTGTCTTCCCAAACAATAATTTTTTTTATTATTTAAATTATTGAGAAAATCTTCATGTTTATTATACCATTTATTTAAATTGTTATTATGTTATAAAAATTACTTAAATATTTATGTTTGTGTTAGATTATTTGATGATATTTGGTTCATAATTCCAGAATATCATTGGTGGGTTTTTGTGACCAAGTAGACCATAAATGAATCTTCTATAGAATAATAGTATTTTAATAAATATCCATTTGAATCATTAATTATACTTTTAAATGTAACCATGACATATGGTTATGAAAGATGTGTTATATTACAATCATGGGTATTATAGGTCTTATGTAGGAAAAAGTAATATTTCTATTTTTCCATGATCATTGCTAAATATAGGTAATTTTTTTATATTTTTATAATTTTAATAATAGCACATATATATATATATGATATTTCTTTTTAAAATATATATAAATATATCATCCCTGTGATATGGTGATGAAAAAGAATCACATCGTTTCGTGGAGGTAATAATCCACACGTACACATGAACAACATTATCATTTTTATGTGAATGGAAAGTTACAAATTTAAATGATATATTATAATTTATTAATGATAAATATTTCATTAATATCTTATATAAACATTAATTACAACATTATAACAATTTTTGATAGATGATGATTGAAAATGAAATACATCAATTCACGACATGGTGGTTCGTCGTACACACCAATGATTAAATCATTTACCATTTGAGGAATGTAGAGATGGGTATAGGTATTTAAACTAACATAATAAAATATAATTATATTTCGGATATCATATAAATTATTTTAACATGATTTATTATGTTTAATGGTATGTGGAATAATAAAAAAATATATAAAATCTATTAAAAAAGATACATCTTCTTTAGAAAGCCACTTTTTCATAACACCTTAAAAACACTATGGTTGGTGAATTTCTGAACCTAGTGCCTATAGAAAGAGAGTATGGATTATTGGAATGTATTTTGGTAGGTATTCTATGAACCAAAATGTTTTTGATGTATGTAGGATTGAGAAGAGTAAGTTCTATTTTATAAGAAAGGATAGTGGAACCCTAGGAATTTTCAAAGAATATTAAAATATAATAAGGATATTCTAGATCATAATACAAATAAACAACCTATAATTTAATAGGGGTTGATATTTTATAAAATATTTTGTAGTAATTTTTCTTATTTACTATTTTAATTTTTTAAAATAATTGAATTAAATTTTAATTCTATAAAATATAATTAAATTCCAATTTGATATTCTTCATTAGTGTATGTTTAAAAAGAACATGCAAAAATTAAAATTAGAACATAAAATTTTTTTATATAATATAAATGTCAATTTAATTTATAAAATTCATGGATTACATTAATTATAAGAAATTAAATTTATTTTATATTTTTAATATCATTTATTTTATTTTTCCATTAATAAAATAATAATTGTGTCATCGATGTGAAAGATCTTAAGGTAATTATTTCATAACAAAAAAATAAAAAAATAAATTATTAATAAAATTACATTATATTTCAAATGACTATTTTCAGTCAATTATATCTTCTGGATAAATCCATATTAAAAAGTATTGCACTTATAAAAAACAAGAGTGTGACATGGTTTACATTTCATTTAATAAAATACATTAAAGGTCATAATTTCAACCCCATAGATTAAAAAGGACAATACATTGACCCATAAATTATTATGGTTCAGTTATACCCAACCAATAATATTTAGTCATGTGTTTCAAACATTATTGGTTTTTTTCAGTTTAAATAAAATTAATTAATTCATTTTTCTCCGGCTTTCACAAGAACTACCTCTATGTTACATATTAATTAAAGGTTGTTATTTTATACATAAAATTAAAATAAATTACCATCTTAAAAAATTTATTTGACTCAATATAATACTTCATATTTTTTAGTATGTATATTAATTCATATCTATGTAAAGACAACTCATTTAATTATTTAATTTGAATTTTCTCCCCTTGTGCAAGAATTGGACATTCATTTGGATAATATTATAGTTATATAACTTAAAAATTCTAAATTATCTATTTAAATGATATTTTATATATGATATTTAATCAATGGTCCTCATAAGACTTTCAACCTCTCAATTATTTGCTATAAGTCCCCAAATTTGACATTTCAAGTGATTTGCAAGCACTACATTAACACTGAAAATGATTAACTTATAATAAAAATTTTCAAAAAAATGTATCATATATATATTATAATATAATTCTTGAGTCATTAAATTGGATTAATTAATATTTATACCATATATTTTTCTCCAGGATATCATAAAAGTTACAATATTTTATAAAAAATTGTATTTTTTACTTTTTATAAAAAATTTAAATTTTTTAAAAAATTAATAGAATTATCTCATAGATTAATTATGATATGATTATTATAGTAATAATGTTAATTTCCCCAGATAAATTTCCTAATACTTCCAAAACATTATTATAAAATTCTATCATAAATAAAAAATAAAATGCATTTTTGAGAACATTTTTTAAGAATAAAATGACTTAACTAAAGATATTGAAATAATTTAAAACCCATTGATTAAAAAATGGAAACTAGTGATACCATTATATATTCCATAAATATGTTATTCATATTCATACTCGCTAAATTAACAACCATGTTTTAACTTTCAAATTTAAATTATAATATTTAGATGTTCATTTAAGATTGATATGGCATATCTTTTATGATATCGAACATATTGTTTCCTTTTTATAACACAAATAATAATATGTTACATTCTCCCATAATTTAATTAATTGTGTCCTCACAATTTGAACATGTTATTTAAAATAAGGGGTTTTAATTTTTAGAATTCAATTGTTTAAATCCCTTCACGTAATATTGGATTAATAAAATATCCACTTGATAAGAGAGAAATTAGAATTCTAAAGATCACTAGAGATAACACATAATAGGTATAAAGATAAGAAAACCATAACACAGAAGAGAAAAATAGCATTCATGTACTAATAGGAAGTGATATTGAACACAATCAAGAAAAATTTGACCATAACAGAACCATAAATTGATGATGGGTTAAAGGTCCTTGATTTTATTGAAAGTTTCATGACCCAACATAATGGGGACTGAGACATTACTCCCCATGCCTTCCTCAAATTGGCATGGGGTTGGAGACTAGTTTCATTAATGGATATCACACAGATGGTATTCCATTTCCTAATGTGCCTGTATACAAGCACCCACAAATACTTCTAAGAAATAGTGTCGAGATATAAAAATCTGGAGAAAAAGATGCATGCATACATCTACCCCAAACAAGAATAAAAAAGAAGTACTAAATGTGTAAAATGAAAAAAAAAACTCACCCAACAAAAACAATAAAAGAAACAAACCTTCTTAGAAGGATGGAATCACTATCAAATTCAACTTCCAGAATGCTCTGTGGCCTAGCTTCGGCTAACACCTCAGTCCATCTAGCTCACTATGTTCCTCCTTCCACAGGTCCTTCAGGGATTCCATTGAATTATATTTCCTCTCCAAAAGAAAAAAACCATGTGGGAAAATCCCATACATGAGTGATTATAACAATACTTAGTAGGTGACCCCAAAAAATCCAAATCAAATTGAGAAACTAAAAGGAAAAAATCTTCTCAACCTAGCCAGATGAAACCCCATTGAGAAATACATATCATCTCGAACCATCCTAAAATACACATGACTAATCATCTCAGTAAAAAATGGGTGTTAATCCAAAAATGTGAAACAATTTCAAGGAATGCAAAAATCTCTATGATATTCTCATATCAAACACAAAGTCTGATTATGTCCCAACCTCTTGGACAACTAAATGATTCAACTCGAGGATCAAAAGATAACACCCAACCAGTAGATCAAACTCCAAAATATTATCCATCTCAGATGGACCCATATGAGATATACACTCCATCAGGAAAAACTCTACTATTTCTGATGTTCTGTATGAGAGAACATGCTCTGTTGGGAACAAATCACTAAGCCTATCTATAGTTCCCAACACATGAGCTTATTCTAATGCTAAATTGCACCTTGTGCATTGTAATAAGAACCCAAGTGGACAGACCCTACCCTCACCATTAAAAACAATTGAGGGATCACTTCTCTATACTATGAACCACGTGAACCCTCTATAATGAGAGAGAACATAGGGAGCTAAACCTATACACTTCCCTAAAGCTTAGGTAGCTCTACTTCTTAACCAAAACTAAAAAAATCTTCTCTCCCCAATATAGAGTGTCCCTCGCCTCAATCTCTCAAGGGAGAGATGAATGTTAACCAGGTATCACATGTAACAAGTTTATGGTTCCAATATTCATAATTGTACTCAATAACCGAGGCGGATCCAACCCCAAAGGAAGACCCACTCTCCGCCACTACTCGAAGATGGGGGAGTAATAATCCAGAGATGAGTACATGCACCCTCGTATGATATGTGACCACCACTCAAAGGTTTGACCACTTACACCCTGATATGACATGGGAGGATAACTCTATAGATAGAGGACCCACACCCTAGTCCAATAGAGGATTACCACTCTTTGGCTAGAGGACTCACACACTAATAGAATAAGTGAGCACCACTCAACCATCGTGATCACTATAGGGGACCCTCACAGTGACATGAAAGGGGAGTACTAACTAGAGTCTAGGGTACCCACTATCATGTACGATAAGGGAGTACCAAATCTAAAAAAACAACAACTATAGAGGACTCATGCCCAGGAATGATGGGGGAGTTCTGAATCCAAAGGTAAAGGACTCGTACCCTATCATGATAGGGAAATACCAACTCGATCTATACCTCTTAATTATTGGACTCTCTCTTTAAAATGGAAAAGGATTACCAACTTTATAGATAGAGGACCCACACCCTGGTCCAATAAGGTAGTACCTAGTCTATATGGCCACAGAATTTGGAGGTTCTGAACCCTTTCATAGTAGGTGTAATTTCTCTAACTATATAAAAACAGGGAACCCACACCCTAATTAAAACGGGGATTTCTATCCCAGAATGAACTAACACTTTAGTAGATATCCTCGACCCAAAATGGGTGGAGTACCTAATCTTCCAAGGGAGATAGGTTAGGTAAACCGTTGACCTAGTAAAGTTATGGATTACAAATCATAGAGTCTCTATCTATGAACCACACTGATCTACAACACCTATCAAGATCCATTTAAAGGAGAAACATGCTTATCATACCTCCCATCAAAACACTGCCATGGGTAGGGGACCCACATCCTAAAACAACTGGGGATCACCATTATACTATCCTAATGTGTTTTATGGACCCACATCATATGGTGGTAGGGAAGGGTACTGACCCCTATTTCAACCCAATAAACCACCATGATTAATACCCATGGATTGACACCACTACAAAAATATCAATACTAAACCAAACAGAATCATATCACACCGGCCACAATAGAGTCCACCAACCTATTCTACATTGAAATCTCCTTAGGATACAATACTCCAAATACTTAATCTTAGTGCTCAAGAATGAGATATGGAAGGTATAAGATCTCAAGATGATCCCAAGGAAAGTACATGTAATCAACGGTGGTCCACACAACATATGATCCCATCCATGTACCTATTTTTTAACCCATACGCATGGGTTGTCTAAATGTGTAGGTATACAAAACCTATACTAGATGTACATGGTGTGTCCTACCTCACTTGGCCCCCCGATTATATTATTATTCCACATGACTTGGATATACTTGACAAACACACACACACACAATGTGTACCACTAGGTACACTACATGTCTAGGCTAAAAAACCCACTTTCCCATGCTGTTTTCATGTACCCATGTCCAAAACCCCATTTCCATGTTGTTTGGCTATGTAGTTCTATACATCCATGTGTTATCACAAGGATACCCCATCAATGTCCTATACATAAGAAATGGGGTCACTACATAGCGTGTAACCCCTGTAAATGACATGTATCCCCAAAAATTCATCTTCCCGGAATTGGAAGAACACATAGAGTGTGTAACTATTTTACACATTAGATGAATGGGAGTTCTAACAGTAATTTCCATATGAGTCGCCCGATATACCATGGTTTCCCCTAAAAACTACATATCAACCTAGAATATATCTCTCATAATTGTAAAAGGAATCTAAAACCTTAAAACAATAAATATAAAAGGGGATCACAACTAAAAATTAAATATCCCTACGTCAAGGGTGAAATTTCGAAGCATCGAGGGTAGAATGAAGCCTGGATCGTGTTTCTCCACGATCTGATGATGATTGTTCCCAAGAACTGAGATCAGTAGTACCTCATCACTTCATTTAGTCCTTCGTTCTTCTTTTAACCAAATGAGGATAGGGGGTGCACCTCCTCCTTTAATTATGCACACCAAATGGGCAGGGAGGTAGTGTTAAAATTAATTTTATTAAATTAAATCAATTAAAACTCTTTTAAAACAACATATCCATCTTTCCCCTGATAGAAAATATGGTGTTAAGAATTTCTATGTCCCTATTAGGGTAAAAATGTTCTGAACTAAACTTTGGTATAAGAATTCAGATTCGAGACACCTCTAATGAGTCATTCCACATTTCAAGTGAAACCATACAAACATGGAAATGATTTTTAATATTTTTAATATCACCATGTTGAGGTTTTCTAGGGCCGAAAATCATTTTCTAACCTAGCACCTAGATTCAAAAATATTCTTCAAAATATACTAGAGTATTAGTGGTCCAAAACAATGTCATTACATAATAAAATTAAATGGATATCATTTTTAATTAAATATTTGTTTCTTAAAGTTGAGAATTACATTTAAATCCTTAATAATAACATAATAATACATACTTACCTAAATATTATAGTTTCATATTTTTGTTCATTTCTTCCGAAAATCATCTTTTACTATAGAAGATGAGTATTATAGTTGAATTTATATTTCAAAAAGCATTAAAATCAACTTCAATATATCACAAAATACACAAAAAGATAAATATATATTACTAAAATATTTAGGCATTAAACAAATTGAAATGGTTTGAATAGGATAAAATATGTCCCGAAATCAATAAACCTATATAATTAATAAATTATAATTTATTCTTCAATACCCAATGTTCATCATCAATAATTTGATAAATAAATATCCTTAAAAACCTTCAAAATATTCCACAATACGATTAACACCCAAAATTTTAATGTATTTGATGATATTATCATTTTTCATAAATTTTAATTTCATAAAAAAATAGCATTAATCTCTCTTAATGTCTCATACCAAAATTTTTATTTCCCAACTCACATAATCTCTATGATAATTTAATAATTTCCATAATTCACCAGAATCACCATAAATCCACATTAAAAACATATATACTTTCAATATATAATTTAACATTTTTTCCATAAATAAAATAATAGGGTATTCATTTTACCTTAATCATATAGGATTCGAAAAATTGTGATCACCTTTTGAAATACTTTTTATCCCATAATCACCAAATCATTTTCCAATCCCATGGTTATCAATTTAACAAAAGATATGTTCCAAAAATCAAAATATCCATCAACCCAAAATCATTTCACTAAAATGAGAATTTCAATATAAATCGGACTTTATGTAGACTACTAGAAAGTGATACACTATAATCTCTATTTGGTTTTGGGTTCAACCTCAACGAATTTCCGAATGTGATGGGTTAAAACGTAGTTGACAAGTATTCCTTTTTCTAAAACTATATTAATATAATCCTCATAAAATTATGGAAATGTTATAAAATAGAGTAAAATAAATTCAATAAAGTCAATATTAAATAAAATTATTTAACCTCAAAGGTAATCCCATAACTTCCATTTTGCATCCTAAAATGTAATAATCCATAATAAGCTAAAAGATAAATTTATACAAAAATATTATTATTCACCTTAAAATTTCATAACTGAAATCCTCAAAAGATATTTATAAGACCCAGAACTTATGTTCAAACATAAAATTATAAACCCATGACAGTATACAAAACACTTTTGAAAACATATTAATATTTAATGTCTTCTAAAATCTCTTCTTATACTAATTTTAACAACCCAACCTTATGAATTATATATTCTACTATTTTTGAAAAATAATTCAACTTCCTAAAATTATGAAGATATTTTTTTTGATTTTTAGAGGATTAGGAAAATTCATTCCAAGTAAACCCATATATTACATGTAGACACTTATACACAATATCTAATTTTCCCACACACTTTTTTTTAAATAGAACATTGTTTATTTCATGATAAATTTTAACAATTTTCATCTTGAACTCATCCTTGCACCTACTCATCCTTAAAACCTATGATGTTTTTTATAAATTTGGTACAATTAAAAAAATCTTATTAAGTTACCTAAAACCCCATTTGTTTAGTAGAAAACATGAAAACATATTATGTAAAATTAAAATCATTAAGGCTTAATAAAGGTGAGAAAATTCTATCATGTTGAATCATTTGAAATAAAATCCTTTAGACTTTAGAAAAAAGGGAAAAAATATCATCAAAAGAGGGCTTTTAAATGAAATGAAATTAAAAATATAATATCATTTAAGTGAGAATTATTCAAAGGAATAATATATTTTTATCAAATATAAATTCACATAAATCACATTTAAATAAAAAATAAGTCAACAAAATTTCATTTCATAGATATTCATAGAAAGAAATAATCAATAATGTATATTTGTTTCTCAAAGGTTAGAAATTGAATTAAAAATTCCCTAATAAAAAAACTAATAATGATTCCTTTTTGAAAAATTAGATAGAAACAAAAAAATTTCAATTATTAAAACATTAATTTCCATACAAGTACATTCTGAAAAATAATTAGAAATATATGTTCATGAAACAGAAATATTTATAAAATAAATATTTAAAACTCTAAAATGATATTTTTTTAGTTAATGAGTCACTTACACTTATACTAAATCAAAATTTATGTTATTTATAATTCTAAATAATAAAAATTGGATCTTTATTTACATTATCGTGAAACTTTTTATAAGTCTTGAATGACATTGATAGGTTTACTGTAGTCAAAGGGATCCGCATGAAATCATCTACAAAATAATATTCATGATCTAATTATTTATTTTATATGTTATTTATACATTTAAATCAAACCATGAAATATGGTTATGAAAAATGAACTATGTTACAATCCTAGAGACTGTAGTCTGCACGTTTACTAGTGTAACATTTCCAATTTTCAAAGATCTTTTGTTAAAGTAGGTATGTTTTATTTTATATTTAATAAATTTTAATAATATCATATATATCAATTAATTCTTTAAATATACTTATTTATAGCATCCAAGTGATGGGGTAATGAAAAAATAATCACATAGCTTTGTAGAGGTGGTAGTCTGCACATCCACATGAATGACGTTTTCATTTTCTATGCATTGAATTTTACAAATTTAAATAAAATATTATACTTTAATAGTTATAAATATTTCATTAATATAATATATAAAAATTAATTCATCATTATAACAAGTCCTAGGAGATGGTTATGGAAATTGAATTACATCGATTTGTGAGGCGTTAGTCCACCATACACAGAGATGATTAATTATTTTCCCATTTCATTAAATTAGAGATTTATATTGGTCATGAAAATAAAATAACAACATCTATGTATATTTAGTATACTATATTTATTATTTTATATTAGTTGAATAAGGATTAATTTATGTGGAAGAAAAAATAAATTAGATACACTACATTAAAAATGATAACTCTTCTCCAGACAATATTATTTGATTATTAGCTTGAGACCACTATGTTTGGTGTTCTACCTAAAATAAATCTTGAAGAATAATGGGAGGTATTTTATTAATGGGATTTGGTATGGATTTTCTTATCAAAAAATTTATTGAATAGTTCTTTATTGAGAAGAAGATGTTCTCTTTTATAAGATAGGCGAGTGGCACTTTGGAATTTCCCAAAATATTAAAATTTAATAAAACTATTAGAGGGCCAAAGTCGTAAAAAATAGAATATAAATGACTTGGTGTTGAAATTATAAAACATATATTAACTCCTTATTCTTAGTTAATATTTTATGATTTTTAAATAATTATATAAAATTTCAATTCCTTAAAGTATGATTAATAAACAATTAAATATTATTCCTTCCATTGACATTAAAAACATCCTGGAAAAGAGTAAAATTAAATCCAACTATTTTATTATAAGGTAAACATGTAATTTTATTCTATAAAATTTATTTATTATATTAATTATATGTAATAATATTTATTTTAATATTTCTAATGTCATTTAATTTAATTTTTTATTAATTAAATAATTACTCCATCATTATTATAAATACAGTTAAGGTAATTATTTATTTACTAAAAAATAAACTACCCAAATGAATATAATTACATTATATTTCATAATACTATTTATAGTCCAATATATCATCTATATAAAAACATTTTAAAAAATATTATACGTATTAAAAATAAGAGAGTGACATGTTTGACATTTCATTAAATAAAATACTATAAAGGTCATAATTTCATCTATGTGGAAACAAAAGTTCTCCCATTTGACACTTGGATGAATAGTTTGGATATATACTTAAACAATAATATTTTTCATTTTTGTTTCATTTATTGGTTCTAATTATTTATAAAAAATCATTTTATTTATTTTTCTTCCCCTTGCACAAGAATTGTGTCATTGATACATAAGTAATTAAGGTTATTATATTATATATAAAAATCTAAAGAAAATACTATAATAAAAATAAATTTATAATACTCAATATAATCCTTTATATTAGATCATTATGTATATTTACTCATATCCATGTTAAAACAACTTATTTAATTTTTTTAATACTACTATTCTTTCTTTGCACAAGAATTACATAATAATTTGGATGAGATTCTAATTATATAAATTAAGAATTAAAAATTATTGGTATAAATCATAATTTATAGAATATATTAAATACATATGTGAGGAAATTACATTATATTTCTTAATTATTTTCTATAAGACACTAAATTTTACATTTCTAGGGCTATGTAGGCATTACGACATCACTAAAAATGATTAAACTATAATTTACATTTAATAAAATTATTTTTATTTGATATTTGAAATATAATAAATTAAATAATCCATTACATGATTTTAATAAATACTTAAATCATAATTTTCTTGGACGATGTCATTGAAGATACCATATTTTATAAAAAAAATTATTTTTTACTATTCACTAAAAATTAAATTTTTTCTAAAAATGATAAAACTATCGTCATAGATTAATTCTGATATCCCGATTTAACAAAATAATTTAATTCCATAAAATAAATATTCAAAATAATCAAGATATTAATTATAATATTCAATCAATAGAATGAAATTAAATTTGTTTTTTAGGAAAACTTTTATAAAGAATAAAATTACATTAACAAAAATGAAGTGATTATATAAAAATAGTTAATTAATACAATGAAAATTATTCAAAACATTATATATTTAATAAACCAGATATGATTATTCCTAAATTCTAAATTAATGGATAGCTTATAATTTTCACATTTAAATAATAATATATATCTTTTGGTTTAAGATTGAGGCGGTGTATCTTGTATGCTATTAATTATAGTGCTTTATTTTAAAACAATTCTCATACTATTACAAAATTTCAATTTATTTTTATAAACATATCATGTATAGTAAATATTAAATTCCCATGCTCCTCCTTATTATATTATAAATATTATTTTTCATAATTGTATTATCTTGAATAACATTCATATTTTTCTTAATGAACTTACTGTGTTCCATACTATGATTATTGAATAAAATTATAATCATAAGAATTTACTTATGATGCATATCACATATATCATTTAAATATTCTATAATAGGATTATCATAGTAATAATAAATAACATAATCCTAATTAGAATTGAAACTAGAATCACTAGACTTATCCACATTATCCATGTAATACTAATTTTTGGATTTCATCTCACTTCAATACTCTTATATTTAATTTTAATACTCAACTATACATTAATAAATAATTTCTATCAGTCCATTATTTTTTAACATCATGTATTATCATTGATTCTTTAACCTCAGACAATCTGGTTTGATGTGTCCTTTATTCATGAACTTCGAAAATATATGAAATGAATTAACAAAATTAATATTCAATCTACACTTATTGTTATTGTTTTTTTCATCCTTCCTATGTACATTTTATAATTATTTTTGAAAAAATTACTTTTATTTAAAATTACAAATATAAATTTTCTAACATTACTCAATTCATCAGCTTTATCACTACTTCAGAAAAATTCACTATCATCAATCAATTAAAAGATACATATTTTGTAGGCATAAAAGTTGTTTATTTATTCATATAATTAAATTCACTATCAATATTATCCCATTAAACACAATTCTATAATGATGAACCTAAAATATCAACCATGGTATATTTCTATTATTCCTTTCTTTAGTTAATCAAAATCGTATTGGAATAACAGCTTTTAGTTTGTTCTTGAAAATTATCTTAATCAACATATCATTTTCAATGGTATCAAAATGAGTAGTAATGTTTTTCATATTATTAGTAAAACTTTTATAAATCTCATGAACACTTTCACGATCAAATGTTATGAATTATTTAAATTTATCTCTATAAAAGACATGTTTAGTACTCTACAACTTTTCAATTTATTAATGAGACACTTATAATGTAATCCTAATGTCATAACATGTGTTATAAGTAAAAATATTTATATAAACACATATAGTAATTAAACAAAAAAATATAATTAATAACATTGTAATTAAAAATTTATTCAACAACATCATTACTAGCCTTAGTATTAAGATATGTTTAAGAAATTTGTAAGGACCAACTATAATATTCTATTACATAATACCTATATACTATAGATATAATTTTATTTCTTCCATCTAATATACATAGTTTTTTCCATTGAAATGTGTTTGTATTCATGGATTTGAATATCAACCATATCTGGACTATTCTTAATCAAAAAGTAAATATTTCTCATAGATATTATAATTACAATGATATAATTTATTTTTCAATAGATATAAATCATTAAATTTAAAATAATCAATAAAAAATATTTAAAAGAAGATCTGTATTCGATATGATGTGTTGGGTGCTATAATAGTGATGGAAAAATATAGGAGGTGGGGGTGAAGTTCCTATCATATAAAATAAATTTAACGTATTAAAATCTAGAATTCAATGGAATGAAACATAAAAAATAAATAATAAATAGATAGTGTAGAGAGTGTTTATATCATATATACAAAAGAACAAAAAAGATATAATAATGTATTTATAGTAGTTTAGATTCAAAAATACAGACATAGACTCTTAATTCCCTCACCCTAAGACTATAAAAATTCACTATAGATACATAAATTTTATTGGAGAGTGAATACTCTTATAGTCCTATATTTTTCACAACTGGAGGCACAAACCAAAACCTTAACATTTACTAGGCCATGGAACATCCAAAAAAAATTCTTTTAAAGTTGTGAAATAACTAACATTTCCTTTTTTAGGAACTTTTATATCCATGTGTCTTGATTTTTATTATGTAATAATTGCTAGAAAATTTCCTTTTATTATAGGTATAACCAATGTGTGAATTCTGTTCTAACTCAATGAAAACTTTATAGCACAATATAAAAATATATAAAAATATAAAAATAAGAAAAATAGTGAATATAAATGTAATAGGTTACTGATAGGGAATAATGATCCGTTTCCCTTTATTATTGATTTGGAACAATAAATCCAAGTGTGATCCAGTAACACCACAAAAAATCAGTTTTCATGGAGTGAAATAATATTACATCATAATTTTTTGTCACTTTAATATTTTTTATTTCAAACTAGTATTGTTTCTTTCTTTTTTTGTTTATATTTCTTTCTATAGAATGTTTAAAATGTATATTTTTTAGGATAAAACCTCCATGATCCTTCTTAAATAATTGAAATTAATTTTACATGGGTATTCTATAATTATCTATAAATACTATAATAAAAAAACTTATAATAATTAAAATATAAATATAATATAATTACATTCAATTAAATATCAATACACTATTTCTTATAATTATAAAAATGGTTGTATAATAACAAGCCTCATATTTATCGTAGAGTGTGATTGATAGTTATGAACTTCCTTAAATCTCTATAAAAAAATCATTTAATTTATTTTTTAAATACCCCCATAAAAAAAATCCTTGATTTATTTGAATAATAGATGTCATAATATTTACATGATTCAACATTATGGAAACTCCTTAAATTTCAATTTTGAAAATAATTATTGTTTCCCATTTTATATCAAATAGCACATGATAAATAATTTAGAAATAAAATTTAATCAAGGATATGTATTATAAAAAATCCTTATTCTAAAATAGATATATTCAACATAATATAAAAATAAAAAAATTTATTTTTATTTGGTTAGTCACAAATGAGTAATTATCCATTTATAAGGTTATTTTGATTTATATGAGAGTTTTAATTCCCACTATACATTCACATGAAAGGTAAAAAACCTATGGTTTAATCTAACACAATGATATATAACACTAATTTAACTTACATGGAACTTTCTTATTCATAAATATATTAATACATAATAATATTTATCATACATGACATCAAAATTCTCCTTACACAGTGATTAGGTCTATTCTGAAATGACTTTTTTCTTCACTTTATATATAAAATAATGATTTATTATCAATAAATACTTCATGTTGTTAGTTTATACACATTTACATAATCATTGTGATAAATTTGTAACTTCATGGTATTCATCCAAACATTCTCATTTTCTAGAATTGACATCATAGAGAATTTGCATTTCTACAATGTCTGGTCTATTATCTATTGAGGGAACTATATTGCAATGCTTTATTTTTATATGATGCAATTTACTATTATTATTTCACAAATACTATGACAAAGAAATAAATAATTCTTATGTAAACCAAAATATTTTTAAAAGTTTAATGTTATTCCATGAAATGTAAGTACTCGACCATAAACAATACATATACTAGTGACATTGGATAGTAATTCACTTTTGTTAATTCTATGAAATCATCTCATTTTAGAGTTTTGGAGAGGAAAATCATCACTATAAAATAAAAAACGCATATATTAGAAAGTGGACACTTCTATTATATAACCATTTTCCACCAAGAAAATCATTAAAAAATAAATGAGTTCTTTTTAAAACACATCTTTACTATTTTTATCTTAACCACATCCTTGTCCCCACTCAACCTATTAAAAACAATATAAAGACATGGTATGACCACAAAATTATTACTAAGGGGAATAAAAAAGTCAAAAATAAACAATTATCCCAGAAATAATTATAAAAATTTTCATTTTTCAAAATAAAAATTGGCTCAAAAAAATCATTTTCCTACCAAATATATAACCTTATCTGTTCAAAAACTTCTATACAATATTTGATAATAAATCATTTTAGAAAAATAAAACTAACATTTTATTTAATCATGAAAATATCATAATATTTTTTTCAAAATGAAATAATTTTCTTCTTAAAGAGTAGAATATATGATGTTTAGAAAATAATATCACAATTTTACAATGATAAATCATAAGAATCCCATGAAAACCCATAAAAGGAATGAGTTATCTTATAGGTTACTTGAGACATCATGTTAATATCACACATATATATGAAGTAACTCTAATTTTTAAAATTTAAATAACCATAACATTTATACTAGGAGTAACAATCATAATTTTAGTTAAAATAACCATCACAATTATACTAGGAATAACCATCAAAGTATATTCTAATAATCTCTTCGGAGAAACATAATTAGTAAAATCCATCCCTTATTTAGAATAAACATCACATGATATTCCCATATTCAATTAGAGGAAACCTAATTAGTTAACTATGTCCCATATATTTAATTAAGATCGGATTATTTTCCAATATTCTGTTAGGGTAAACCTAATCATTTAACTCTTTCTCATATTTAGAATAATCATCATAGTATATTCCAATATTCATTAAGGAGAAACAAAATTGGTTAACTTTATCCCAATGCCCAATAAACTGAAGATCTATAATAATATCAACCTATCTAAAATTATAACAAAACCACCCATCATCATAAACCATTTCCATTAATTATAGCATTATCATAATGTATAAAATATTTCACCAGTAAATATTCTTTCCACCCATAAAGAAGCATTTTCAGATATTTATATATACCTTAATTTACACCAAATTATAAAATCTAAAATTCCATGAATAAAGGTATGTAGAGGTTTTTAATGAAGAAAACATGGAATATTTTAAAGGAATAAAAACATAATATAATGGTCATGGTTGAAGGAATAGTCTTTATCATCGTATATGTTAAAAATAGAACACTCTTTATGTATTTTTTATAGAAATTAATAATATTTAGTAAAATGGTTTTGTATGGAAATATTTTAATATAATTAAATAGAGGAATAAGTATCCCTTTATAAATATTTTATTTCCCTATAAAAAATTCCAATAAATAATTTTAATAATATATAAATAGATGTAAAATAGAGTTTTAATGAAAACAATTAATAGAGGTTTTTTAAAAGAAAGTCCCTTACCTTGAATGTGTAAAATCACATATGTTATATATCTTCCTAAATAATGAACTCATGTTAATTATTTACATGCATAATAAAATTGTTTAGGCTTAATATTCCTTTTATATCCATTATTACTACTTTATATACAATTAAATAACTATTTATTTTCACATCCAACATTTTGATGATATTCGGTACATACGTCCAAAATAACCATGGTAGGTTGACTATTTTCAAATAGATAATTATTTAATCATCACTAGAAAAATAATCATGAAATAATTATCATTTTTATAGATCTATTATACTTTTTAAATGAATCAAGAATAATGGTTAGGAAAAATTAAATCAGTTACAATCATGGAGATAGTAGGATGTACGTACGCATGTGTAACATTACCATTTTTCAATGATCATTTAGGAATGAAAGTATGTATAATTTTATATTTCCACAATATTAATAATATTATATTATTTAATAAATTATTCTTATATATATCATCTCTATGATGTAGTAATGAAAATCGAATCACATCGCTTCATAGTGGTGGTATCACACATGTATGCAAGAACAAAATTATTGTTTTTATTAATGGAATGGTAAGATTTTAAATTATATATTATATTCTAAAATGGTTAAATATATCATTTTTAGCATATAAAAATTTTAATTTCCTCATTATAATACATCATTAAGATATGGTTGTGGAAAATGAAGTATACCAGTTTATGAGGTGGTAGTCCGTTGTACACACAAACAATGGTTTAGTTTCTTAGTTGATGGAAGAAGAGATTAATATAAATTATTCCATTAACATAATAAAATATAAAAATAATTAGGATTTTTTTGTTATTATTTTATCATAGAATAATGAGATTTAAAGGAATTGGAAGATGAAATAAAACTAAAACATGTTGTTAAAAACAATATATCCTTTTTAGAAAATCGCATTTTCATTAAAAATTAAGACCACTAATATTGGAATTATGTGGAAAAAAACCCTAGAGAAACTTTTAAAGGACTATAGTGATTAATTTAGTGAGATGTTGGAAAAAATAAATGGAATTTTATGTGTGAAGAGAAGAGAATAATAGATTTCCTTTTATAAGAGTGTGGTGGTGCACTCATGGAATTTATAAAAATATTAAATTAATATATGATAATATTTAATTAAAAATAGATCCCAAATAATTTATTAAATATATATTATGTGTTTGAGTCTAAATCCCCTCATTACTTTTTTCAAATGTTTTGATCATATCTTTACCCTTATCATTTTTTAAACCATAATTAATAATTTAAACAATTACATTAATATTAATTTTTATACCCATTAAGGGATGATAATGTTACTATAAAATGGAAAAAAACCCAATAATTGGATAATGGTTTATTTTATTAACCATATATAATTAATATTTACAATTTGAATATTTTTATAAATTTTAATTCATTTAATAAATTCTTATTTATTATAAAATATCATTAATATTAATTTTCGTATTATTCACTTCCTTTGGTTTTAATAACTTCAATAAAAATGTTTTCATAGTAAAATGAATCACATACTATATAATGTGTCATTTCTTAACTATAATGATCGTATATCACATTATAATACTTTTAATATTTTCCAAATCATTTTTTTATTTTTCCTTTAATTGAATAATTACTACATCAGCATTGTATAAATATTTTAGGTAATTATTTAAAATAATTTAAAATAACGAGGATAAATCATATATATCTTATATGAATATTTATAAAAAACATATCTTGTGTTAATCACCATGTTAAAAATATATTTGGTATTAAAAACTAGAGTGAAAATTTTATGACTTTTCATGACATAAAATATTATAAAGTTTATAATTACATAAAAACTAAAAAAGGGTATATATTAAAATTTTGGATTATTATGGAAAATATATAATCATCCTATATAATCCTCTTTTTTTGGACCAGGTAGTTTTCCAAGGGATTTTGAATTTATAGAATGTTCTGGATGGACTGAATTTTTGTTGTTCTTCCTGTATTAGGACATGAAAAGGCCTTTTTATTACTCGTTGATTGGTATTTTTTCATCCAACGCTAATGAAGATGTTTATGGGTTAATTTTAAATTTCCAACATTATTTTGGGTAAGGTTCTACACCCATTTTTCTCCTGAACTTAAAATAAGGGTCTTAATGTGTTTTTGAGTCCTAGTAATTTCTTGTAGTGGGTTCTGATCAATTTTGAATGAGTGTGTGTGTATACAATGATATGTATATATATATATATCTTCCATGTATGTATTTCATTATGGTGTAGAGAATACATGCCTTGGGTTAAGGGATATATATATATATCAAGGTATGTGTGTGCAGGTGTGGAATGGTTTCATGTGTTGCCACTAGATTTGACAAGTGTCGAGTATCTACTTTGTCTACTACTTGAGTTAGGGTCCCTAACTATTCCCCTTAGGTTTAAGAATGCATTAGTTTATTATTTAATACTTCCTTGTAAGATGAATTTCAATTCTTGAATTAACTTCTTAATTGGTATATATGATTTTTTTGAGAAACTAATCCATGATTTTATAATAAAACCCCTCCAATGGTGGTGCACTTTTATCAAGACAAATATTATTGTACAGTTATTTAATACATTCTTGGATTTATAATTTGTGGTTTTTCCTATTCTTGGATAGTTAGAGGATTTTTTATTATGACTAGTGGGAAGGTTTCACTTTATTAGGATATGTATTACCTCCAATGATTATTGATTCTCTTGGGTTAAATGGTTCTACTGAACATGAATGGTAATAAATGGGTGGGTATACCCATGTGAGATGATTAAATTTAAATGGTGATAAATGGGTGGGTAAACCCATGGGAGATGAATAAAAGTGAATGGTACCAAATGGGTGGGTGTAGCCATGTGATATAAATAAATGTATATTGTAATAAATTGGATGGTATACCCATGTGACAAGGATGAGGATAATTGGATAAATGAGTGGTAAAACTCAATTGGTTTGTCTAAATTGTTTTAAGGGTAAATTAATGAACATTTGAAATGTGGGTGGGTAAACTGATGTTATATGCATATCATGAATTTAATTTGATGAAAATGATGGACAATCAGTTAGTATAATCATTATATGTTGTTGGTATACTCATTATATTCCTTGAATTGGAAATTTATAAATCAGTGGGTAAACTTTTATGATGTGTTTGAATGTGAATTGTTAAAGTGAGAGGGAATTATCATTGGTTGAATTGAGATGTAATTAATTATGAATGACAATACCTGAGTGGGTATACTAATGAGACATTTTTGGTTAAGATATCTGACTAATGACTGGGTATAATCATTGTATGATGTAATTGTAATTATTTTTAAATTAATGGGAAGACTCATATGATGATTAATATTGAATTATATTAAATTTTTGAATGATTTTATAGATTCCATGGATATATTCCTATAAATCATGAATGTGGGAGTAGATTTCAAAGGATTATTATTCCCCTTGGGTCTTGAATCCATGAGATGCCTTTATACATGCTACCTTATAGATCTGGATTTCTAGGACTGGCATAGGTTAAGTCTGGTATGACATACTCTTAGGACTCCAAACAATTTCTGACTGAGTTTCCATAGATATTTTCATAGGACATGATGAGGATGCCTTGGTCTTCACAACCTTGGATCCAAACCATTGTGGTATATCTCTTTGATATACGGCACAACAATGAGGTATATGATACACTCTAATATAATTCTTGGTTGTGGTAATGTGTGACATGAAATTATATGGAGCAACCATGAATTCTCTGACTCTTCTGGTTGTATGGAAAGGTCGTGAATGATTTAGTAAGTGGGGTATTTGGCAAGGTCGTGAAGGCATGACATGTTTTGATGGATGGTAAGGCCATGTTGTTTATTTGTGAATTATTATTAGATTTTTTAGTATATTATCTTGAATATCTTATATAGGGAGCCTTGAGAGGCTATTTCATTACTTCTATGTCTTTTGTTTACATTATACAAACATCTTCACTTTCTTTTATTTCTTACCTATTTTCATTCACACTTCATGAATTACATATTGCACAAATTGCATTGGTCTTGACACCATGGGTGCCTACCTACTAAGATGTTATTTCATACCCTACTCAGGTACCATTGGTTCCCATTATATGCTTGTTGTTTACATGGCTATTGACCATTTCTGGTGCTATTTTTCTTGTACCTGGGTGTCAAGAGAAAAGGACCAAGCAGGATCTTGGTATGCTTGTGGGGATCTCCCTTGGGAATTTGGTTTTACTTTTTATTTCTTAACTGATATTAAAATAGTCTTTTAGGTTAATCTTTTATTTTATGTATCATCATCTGGAATATAAGAAATGTATAAAATAGTGTTGGAAATATTATATATTCATATGTCATTACTTTTTTCTTCTGTAGCTTTATCATTACTTTATTATTCCATCAATATTTCTTATGTTTTTCTGTCTTTTTAAAATTATGCACTTTGAGTATAAGGGTATAGTCTCCCCACTGAGCTACCTTGAAACCCTTAGTGCAAGTCGATTGCCTCTAGAGTAAGGGAAGACTATATTAAGGTAATGTGGTAACCAGTTTAGCATTTAGATGGGTCGGGAAGTTAAAAGGTGGTATCATAGGTTGGTTCTTTATTTCCTTACTATTTTGGGTTGCTAGACAGGAGTCTAAGAATGTGACGGAACGTGGTAAATAGTCATGATTGGGACTGAGCACCCCATGTATGGGAATTGACCAACTGGCCATGTTTAGGAGTTGATGTTTATATTGTTCGATGTTATAATTAATATAATTTCACCATGGGTGACATGGGACTTTTTTATTTCTTATTGATTATGAAAAATTTGGACATTTATCTATGGCCTAGTATGAAAAAGATCGATAATTAAATTAATTATAATATGATCTTATAAATTCACATGTCATGCATATGAAATTACATGTAGTTGAATTAGTAATATACCATCAAATTTGGGTTTTGTGACTTTATTGTAATTCCATGACATTGATTCCCTTTATGCATTCCTACATGTATAAAATTTATGGAAAATTATACTCCATGTTTCCTAAAATTTTAACATTTTTTTCTATTAATACATGATTTTTTGTTATATCATGATTCTATGTTACTTATTGTGATAACATTCTAGATATGTTTTGATCTATAAATGGTTGCATGAGCTAAAATTTCTAATTTACATCTATGATGGGAGGCAGTTTCTGTTGTAAGGTGAATTAGAACCTTATAAAAGGGAAATGGGTAACCCATATATTTGAACCATTGAAAAAGGGATATTAAATGTAAAATTTTAAATGGGTTTAGTTTTCATTAATGGAAGTGTATTTTTAGAATATTATCTCTATTGGAACATAGTGAATTGGGAAATGGAAAACGTTATTAAATGTAAATTCATGATGCCTTTCAAATGGAGTAACATGAATGTTGCAATGTTTTATATATAAATGAATTGGTTAACTTTAAAAATTCTCAACTTGACCCAAGAAGGTCAGTTGGTGCATTTTTTATTGAATAACCATTTAAGGGTCTTTTAATTATTTTGATGTTTAACGACTACATTTGGGTTTCTTTTTCAAGAACCCAGTTTGGATTAATGGTATCCTGGAGGATTCCATTTCAATTAAAAATAATTTAGAGGAAAATTGGGATTTTATAAATAAAATTTCAATGAATAATAAATATTTTTAATGTACGATTGATATAACTTTCCTATTTTCTCTCTTGGTGTGTTGGATAAAACAATTTCCTTGTTGTAAGAAGGTACTTTAGGGGTTTTTTAAAATTATATCATATGTCTAAATATTAAATTAAATTAATGAAATGTATTTAAATTAGAACCTAAAGTGGTGACCTTTTTTTAATCCATTGTGGAAGTGTAGTTTTAATTGTTCCATGTGGTATTGCTTGGAATAGGGATAAGAGCATTTATCTGTAGGCTCATTGTTTTAGAAAAGACTTAAATGAAAAAAGGATCTTGAGCCTAGTGAATTTTGTTATGTGATCCAGTGAGGGGTTTGGTGCTTATGACTTCTAAGGGGGATATCTCATGGTAGGTAGCACCCTAAGAGCTTTATGCCTTGCTTTATGCTGTGAGATTTTGAAATTTGATGTCATTTGGGTGTCGGTGCCCCTAGGAGGATGTTTGGTTATTAAAATGACTCCCTCATTTGGATGGGTGGTATTTGTATATCAACTCTTGATATAGGAATATCATCAATGAAATCATAGTCTTGTAGGTTGTAAATTCCTCGGGAATAGTCATCTACATAAGATTTCATGTGAAACACTCTTTTTATTAGTGATGGATGACTGGGTACATCATCATCTGAGTTATGGTTGTATGATATGTTATTATTTTGATCTAGTCTCAAATTTATCCTTTTGATACTTGAATTCATAGGACATAAAGCATGTATCTATCATTTCTCTCATAAAATCGGGGTTGTATGTGTTTGTATACGTAGTACCCGTAAAGTGTTAAATGATTTAACAAACCAATTGAGTTCAGTGAGACTATTGAACCTTGTATTGTTCAGTATTTCATTGGGTAAAATCTAGTTTATAATTACTTGAGAATTACATAAACAAGTTTGTCCCACTACATGGAAGGACTATTTGAGAATTGGGTGTTTTTCCACACTGATCGATTTGATTTAGGCATTTATTCCAAAATCCTTTACATGGTGATTATAGATTTTGAAAAATAACACTTCTGTTTGAGGTTCTTATAGACTAGAACACTTCTAAGTGGATGGTATTTCATTATTTTGATGACTATGAAACTCGTAAGGTGGGGAGTGTTGTATCGGTTCTAGTTTACATGTCAGTGAATTCATTGAAGAATGAAATTTTTTTTATATGGCTATGTATGGAACATTTGGAAAAATCATTGGTCTTGGAGGGACCTTGATTTTTATGTTGAACAGTCACTAAAATTCTTTAGGGTAAAGGCATTATGATGAGTTAAATAGAAATGTGTTGGTAGGGTGTAGCCTAGATTCAGTTAAGAGGTAAACCAATAGAGGTTCGACTATTTATCTTTGGTATACTCTTAGTGTAATCTTCTAAGAGAGATGATCATGTATCCTATTTTTATTGTGACCTTGATACACTAATAGGGCATAAACAATATTCCACAATATAGTTTTTAATGTTGATGGGATGTTTTGAGTTCTATATCTATGTTGTACGTTGGATGTGTGGTTCCTGGGATGCTTGGTTTACTCAAAGGGATACCTGGATTCCAATGTAGGAATGATTCGGATGGGCTCTAGGACCCCAATTGTTTCCTTTTAATGTGAGTACTAGGAAGATTCCATATTTTACTCAGTTGATGATCTAATGTGGATGTGTTGGATTTTTATCAACTTCTCACTTATAACGTGTAGTACGGACTACCATGGCTTACTTCCAGGGACTATAGTTCGATGAATCTTAGGTTACCCCAGACTTGTAGTCAGGATCAGATGTGTCTTCAAAAAGGGTAATGAAATCCATTGGTCTTGATCTAGGTTATGACTATTTTTTTTTGAGGAATACTAGTTTTAAAATATCCTACTAATCGATTGATCTGGGAATGTCACCAAGAGTTTAGAAAAGACTTCTGTGTACATTCTTGAGTTAACTGCCAGATTCCTTGGGACAGGAATTTCTGTTCAATTTGAAATGAGCCACCCGTTTAAGTTAGGTGGCTACAAGGTATATTGATCACACTGATTCGACATGTTAAACTTCTTGTTCAATGTATGACATTATTGATAGATATTTTTTAAAAGTGGGTCATTGGTTTAAGGGAATGTGTGGTTTATATGATAGTGATGTATTTCAAGGAAAGCTTGCATACACAGTTTTTATAGGTTGATTGAGATTAAACTCTTTCCTTTTATGGGATCTTTGTTATGGTCTTAGAAGTAATTATGTTCACCTAGTTAATGGAATCATGTGAAAATCATTGCTATAATTCTTAGTACATTCCCTTTTTGGAAATTACAATGTGGGAAGAGTTGTGGTTTGGGGTTGGTCATCAAATACTATTGCCTTGAGTGGAAATCACCAATGGACTTATGATCAAAGAGATGATGATAATATTGTAACTCTAGTTGTATGGGATTTGTTAAGCACCATTATCAATTTTCAATTGGAAATTGAGATTTTCTCAGGTTTTAAAAGATTATGTCCCTTAGGCTTGTAAAATGATTAAATGTGTGTTTTGTATTTGGAAACACAATGCGGCCATTTGATCATATATTCCCAACCACTATAGTTTGGGTGATGTTTTCATTATTCTAGAAGGCTTCTTGGGGAAGAGAATTATTATGGTGGGGAGATTTTAGAATCTTGTTTTTTTGGTCTAGGTATTAATTCAAGGGTTTTTTGAATTTTTGGCAATTTCTGGATGGGATTAATTTAAAATCGTGATTCAGAATGATGTTTATAGTGTTGAATCCTCTGATGGATATTTCATTGGGCTTGGGTAAAGGCCTGAGTAGCATCCTGGGTAGCTTGGGGAGTATCTAAAGTACTGGTCTTGAAAACATAAATTTTAAATAACATGCACATGGTGGATAGTTTTTCTAAAACCATATTTCCCATAGAAGGTGAATGTGTAACATATTGCAGGTGGATATGAGGTATTACATGGGATGTGCACATTTTTTCAAACCGTGAGCCTAGCATCTATGGTTAGTTGTAATGTAATTTCCTAAACACTATTCATTACATGTTTTGTGCATATTCAAGGAAACCATGTGGTTAAAACCATGTGTGGTGCTTGAGGTTCCCATTAAAGGGCGCACATTTGGTGTATGGTTTATTAAATGGTGGGTCACAAACCATGTGTGTTTAATCGCATTAAAAATTAGATTACATTAAAATAAAATAAAATATAATAGAATCCCTCAAATCCCCTTACCTCAGTTTTGTGACGTACACACTAGAGGGCTCCCATTGGCCACATGCTCGAACCCCATCACATCTCTCTATTCATTGGCTGACTCAATGTGTTTTGTTCATGGTTTGTTTCTGATGTGATGATGTAAGGCCTTCTACCTCTTTCTCCACTATCACTTTTGTCATTTTTGGCCTCTCATCACCCATTTTTTACACGTCAAAAACCCTAGTGTTGTGATAATACACAATTTCGGTTGTTCTTCTAGTATTAGGACTTATGAAGACTTCCTCAGGACTTGTGGGTACTTATTTTGGCATCCATCGCCAAAGATGAGGCATATGGGTTCTATTTGTCTAACACCATCATTTTGGTTAATATTCTACACCCATTTTTTAGTTTTTCACCGATTAAATTAGGGTCTTAATGTATTTACGAGTCCTTGGAATTATTTATAGTGGGTTTTGATCATTTTTTATGGAGCACACACATGTACTCAAGTGTGTGTGTGTGTGTGTCTGTATATATATATCATGTACGTATCCCCCCATGTATAAGGGAATATGTGCATTAGCTTAAGGGATATATATATATATATGAGGTTATGTATGTGCAGGTGTGGAGTGGTTTCCAGTGTTGTTTCCAGATTTCACAAGTGCCAATTGTTAGCTTCGTATACTGCTTGAGGAAGGGTCCCTAACCATTCCAATTTGTTATAATAATTCATTAGTTGCATGTGTAATTCTTCTTGATGATATCAATTTCAAATAATGAATGAACTACTGAATTGGGGTAAATAATTTTTTGGAGAACCTAAGTCATGTTTTTATAAAAAAAACCTCCAAAAAAGGTGTGCTTCCCTCAAGAAAAAAATAATTGGTTAGTTGTTTAATACATTCATGTCTTAATACTTTTTTGTTTTTCTGATAATTTCATTGTTAAAGGAAGATTGATTATAAATATAAGGGAATGGATTTCTTAAGTAATGGGAAATTTATTTCTTAATTAAGAGATGTATTACCTCACTTTTATGTTGATTCTCTTGGGTTAAAGGGTTCTACTGAACTTTATTGGTGATAAATGGGTGGGTATACCCATGTGAGATGAATAAATATAAATAGTCATAAATGGGTGGGTATACCCATGAGAAATGAAAAAACGTAAACGGTAATAGAGGGTGGGTATAACAATGAGATGTGAATTACATAATGTGGTAATAAATGGGTGGGTTTACCGATGTGACATGGTTAAGGGTAATTGGTTAAATCAGTGGGAGAACTCAATTGGTTAGTTTGAATTTTTTAAAGTTTTAACTAAACTAAAATGGAAATATGAGTGGGTAAATGTAACGACTCAAATGTTTATCAATGAAATATATCCCTTATTATAGTAATTTTAGAATAATATAAAATCACATTAGGAAACCCAATGCCACATCATGCATAAATGAACTACTATGTGACCTTTAAAAACAAATTTCCCACGTCTGTGTTTGGAATTTCTAAAATATGACACATAGGGTTGCGATCAGTAAGATGTTTGGAGTCCAATAAGATAAAAATAATTTATTTAAATAGTAACCTACCCTTATGAATAGATTCTTACCCTTATGATTAGTTACATGAACCTTATGAATAGGAAATCATCCAAAATAATAGTAACCTCACCCATGAATGTATAAATAAATTTTAGGCATTATATGTGACAATATGAACTTAGTAAAAGTATTGGTATTTTTGTAAGTAATAAATAAATAAATATAATTAATTAATTAATTTAAAATAAAATTTATTTTCCTCAATTTTTTTTCATAAATTATCAATATTATTTATTCTGATTTTTATATAACTTTATAAGACCTTTTCTAATTTTTGAATGCATTATAAAAGTAGTTTTTAATTTTAAAATTTCAAACATTCAAGTAAATTATGATTTTATTTAGAAATTAAATTAATCATATTTAGAAAAATATTTTCATAAAATGTTGTTAATTTTTGAATTATAATTGTTGAAAAATTGTTACGGTGAATTTTAAGGATTTTTCTAAAATACAAATTTTTTTTGTTAATACTGAAATTTGATAATTTACCAAATATGTTAAACAAATGAAATTTTGTATCATTTTGGGTCATATATTATTTAAATGGACATTTATTGAGATTATAATTCAATTATTATTATTTTTATTCAAATTATTCCTCACTATTTCTTGTCTCGTGGAGAAATTAAAAATTAATTAACATAATATTGGGAAAATCCCTCTCCCATCCACTATAAAAACCACCCCTCACATCCTCATTTCCCTACACCTCTCAAGCACTGTGCCTACTAAAAATTATACTTAAATATCTTCTGAAGATCATAACCAATGTATATTATCTTTTGGTATCATAAAAAAATAAAAACCCCTCACTTAAAGAGGCTCTCAAAAAATATATATTCAAGAGGTAATTTCTCTCTCTTTTCCATGAAATTACTTTTAAATTTTGTTTCTTTTAATATATTACACTCAACTTATCATATCCAATTGTCATGATAACTCTAGTATGGTTTATATATTGGTATTATATCATAGTAATAGAATATTATTAAATGTACTCCTCCCTCTCTCCCTCTCACTCTTTAAAAAAATGAAATTGTTTCTTGTGATGTGTTAATTTTCCTACATCCCAAGCAATGAACTTTAATTTTCGTTCAACTCCTTCAAGGGTGTAAATAAAACAAACAAATGTTTAAAAAAAGATTTTAATATGTACATTTAAATATTTTTATTATCAATAATAAACTTTTATACATAATACTAAATGATAAAACAAAAAATGTTCCTTATAAACCAAAAACCTCCCAAATTAACCTAAAACAATCATCATTAAATTTTAACAAAGGATTATTCCCTATGGTATGTAAAATAATTCATTACAAGGAAATTTAAACTCGTATAATATCATTAATAACATTTAATATTAGTTTTTTATATTTTTTCATGTTCTACATGAACTTCCACTATTGAATACAAGTGAATCTTTCTTAAAACATGGAAATTTAACACTCCAAAATAATAAATTTAATCTCTATAACACATCAAAAGGTCCATAAAAGATTTTATAATTAAATAATGAATAAAAATAAATTTATTAAAGGCAATAAAATTTTTAATTAATGAATCTAATGTCATTATACATGACTTTATTGTGAAGAAAGTGTTCGGACACAAGGTAAGGGGAAATTCCCAAACCCAACTCTCTTTCTTGGGGGTTTCCCTCTTCAACCCATTCTTAGTATGGATATTCCTTAAAATAAATTTCTTCACTATTATATTTTCTTTTATGAGAGATACATGTTATCTAATTGATTTTATGTAAATTATAATGTTTTCCAAATGAACTCTTCTTTCTAATAAACATGAACTTTTTACTCCTCAAAGACTATTTATTCTACACTCAAGGTTGATGGTTATATGTCAAGAATATTATTCCATATTTATTTTTGGAAACCAATGTTTATGAATTTATGATCTATGAAATGAATCCTATATCATCCCATCTGTTATTTTATGTTCATGATTGACATATATTCTATGTGGCATGCAAGATAATGTAAAAGTTATGATGCGACAGATGCACCCAAAATTATATAGCACAATATAAATGTTATAATGTGATGGGTGAACCTGGAATATACAGTGATATAATGAATTAGGTAATTTTTTGAATCTCATGAGTTAATTTTAAATATGTGTGAACATGAATCTAGCTTTGTTCACAACTATATGTGGTGGTTATCCACTAAGACTTGAAGATTCATTTTTATGCATTGCCAAATTCCTTTTTATTATCTAATGTTCTGATCAACCCATGTTACATTGTTTCATGTTATTAGATTATGATGATTATGTTATACTCATTCCATGATACATTTTTAAATGTTCTTATATATCCTCTCACTGGTATTTTAGATCATCCATTTTCATGTATATCCTTAGGTGACTACATGTACTAAGGATAAGTCTAGATCCAATAAGAATATAGAGAAGACAAAATTAAATAAATGAGTATTCATTATGTTGTAAATGTTCTGTATGGTCTTAGTTTTTCCATGAAACTAAACCTTTTGATACTTGTTGTGTACTATTTCTATGTTGTTTGTCATTAAAATTATTTAAATGTAATGCACGAAAATCAAGTTCACAATAGTTGGTATTAAAGGCTAGGAATAGTAAATTTTGTAATATGGATTAGTGAACCCTGGTGAAAACCTCCTGTATGAGACTAAGTACAAATATACACACTAGAATGTTTTCTAAATATAGGTATCCCAGAAGATAGGCTGTTAGGGAAAATTTAAAAAATTAATAAGTTATTTATTTTTGAATCATTGAATTATATTTAGTTATATCCTTTTCTATTTTAGAAAATGGTGGGAACCATGAGAAACCAAGAAAAAAAACCATGTGAGAGATAATCCAATGAATTCCCGAATTACATCCCCAATTCTTTAGGAGGTGGAGTTCAAAACATCATGGAAATTATTACCCATCTATCTCTGGTTATGAAAAATAACCTGAATAATGGGGAATTTCCTCTTTCACCTAAGAGAGAGAAACAAGATATTTAGAGTTTTATGTGGAAATGACCACCAATGATCAATGGATCTTCTGATCCACTAGTTACAGTACAGTGGTTAAACTGCATGGCGAAGATTGTTTTTGAGCTTCAATATTATAAGACGGGGAATGTGATTCTGGCCATTTTTCATATAGATGGAGAGTCCTATAATCGGTGGGATTTGATTAAGAACACCATACAGGCTAATGAAATAGAAGAGATGGAATGGGAAATCATTAATATCATGTTTATTAGTAATTATTTCTCAATAAATATTCATACAATGATAGAGAGAGAATTCATAGAGCTCATGAAAAAGGATGGAGAATATATCAAAACATATGTGTGAAATTAACAGGGCCTTTAAAGTACAATTTAGGTTTTGTTATCAATAATTAAAACTAAATTGATATATTATTTAGTGGTTTAAAACCACTCCTTCGATAGTATTTTTATATTAGAGACTTTGAGTGTTATGAATAATTTGTTCGATGTTCCCTCAAAGTAGAGAAAGAGTTTTTAGAATGGTCCCATGGATGTGGTGATAAGAGACGAAAGGTGGAGTTTCAATCCAGAGGATCTAATGATAAAGGATGGAAGAAAATAAAACTTCCCACATACCAAAAATATTGGAAGAAGCATCATGATATTTTCCTCAATGGGACGGGGAAATTGGTCATGTATGGTAGAGAAGGAAACCAATCTCTTGAATATCAAAAAGACATGATAAGGCACGAGAATATGGTGGGAGAATGGAATGTACCACCAATGGTCCAATTCTACAACTTTAGGGATCAATCACACTATAATTGCCACTACACTAAGCCTCTATCCCATAAGGGTAATTAGAGTTAGTAGACATCAAATCCAAAGGAACAAGGGAAGTCTTATGACATCACTACTGAGGAAGTTGAGTATAAAAATAATGTAATACAAGGTTCACTTCATATTTACTCAATAATAGAAATATTCTTATTTGATAATGGTTATACATATTCCTTTATATCATTCATGTTATCTAGAACAATGGAATTGAATTCCCAAAAACTACAAAGTACAGATATCCATAAAAAATAGTGGTGAAATAATTGCAACTAATGTGTTGGAATATTTTTGTGTTTCTGTATCTAGGGAGATTCTTATAGATAATCTCGTACTACTTCCCTTTGTATAATTTGACACTATAATGGGAATGAATTGGATCTCGTTATACCGAGCACATATCAACTATCAGGAAAATGAAATATCATTTCATATTCTAGACCATCCCATACACATATACAAATTCAAGAAAGATCATTAATCTCCTTTGTAAAATACTTTAATGGTGAGGGTGTTGATTCCATATGAGGAGCCATACCCCACTCAAATGGTTGAGTAAAAGGAGAGTGTTTACCTAATGTATGTACCCATCGTGAGGGAATAGTGTAATGTATTTCTTGAAAAGTTACCCTGACTTCCCCCAGACCAGGAGGTGGATTTCTCTATAGAACTCATACCTAGAGCTACTCCTATCTTAATGTGTCCCTATAGGATGGTTTCTATCAAAATGTTGGAGTTAAATAATAAGATAAAAGATAATTTAGACAAATGATTTATACACCCTTTTGCATCACATTGGGGTGTGCAAATTCTCCTTGTAAAGAACTACGATGGAACAAAGAGGATGTGTATTGGTTATCAGGAATTGAAAAAGATCCCCATAAAGAACAAGAATCCTTTTACAAGGATTTGTGACTTGTTCAGCCAGTTAAGAGGAGCTCAATATGTCTCAATGGTGGATCATCATTCTAGATATCATCAGATAATGGTAAAGAAAGAATATATTCAGAACACTGAAATTTTCATATGGTATGGGCACTAGGAGTTTCTTGTGATGCCCTTAAGACACACTATTTCCCCTGAAATATTCATGTATTTGATGAATATAGTCTCTATACATTACATCGATGAATTTGTTGTAGTGTTTATCGATGATATTCTCATATACTCTAAGAGAAATGAGGATAATTAATAACATATAAGACTTGTATTGGAGATATTGAGAAAGATCAATTTTTACTCAATGTTAGGAATGTGTTACTTTTGGATGAGGAAAGTAAAATTCTTGGGACATGTGATCACTAGTGAAGAAATTTCTATAGACCCATAAAAAACAAAGGCTATTGTGGAATGGCCTAGACCCTATTTTTTCATAGAAATTCAGAGTTTTCGTGGGTTAGCGGGGTACTACTGATATTTTGTGAAAACATTCTCATGATTGTCAAGCCCTATAACTAGGTAAACAATGGAAGTGGTAAAGTATGTTTGGAAGAATGAATATGAGGGAAGCTTCAAATATCTAAAGAGATGGATGATCACTACACATATACTCACATTACTAAAGAGTGGGGAAATTTTTGTGACATAAATCAATGATTCAAATATAGTCTTGGGTTGCGTACTCATGAAAAATGATAATGTGATAGCTAATGCCTCGCGTTAGTTGATGATCCAAGAGTTGAACTACTCGACACTTGATCTAGAGCTACTAGCTATTATTTTTTCCTTGAAAATATAGGGACACTACCTCTATGGTGATAAGTGTGAAATATTCACCAACAAAAAAAAGTCTAAAGTATATATTCACACAAAAGGATATCAACATTAATCAATAGATATAGTTAGATCTAATAAAATATTATGATTGATATATTCAATATCTTCATAGAAAGGCGAACAATGAATCTGATTCTTTAAGAAGAAAATAACTAGCTTCTCAATCCATGTAGTGGATTGAGAAAGAAAATTTCTTAATGGATGTGAAAATGATTGTTTTGGAAATAATAACAGAAGGGAATAGATATTTCCTTTCCCAAATGATGGAACAACCATCTATCCAAGATTATATTAATGAATTAAAAAGGGATGATTCAGCGGTAAAAAAGAGGGTGAATGCATGAAAGGAATGGAAGATTACATAGAACCATATTTATAATGATAGTGTTATTCAGTTTGGAATGTGTCATTGTGTGCCTTAATCACATGGTATAAAGATGGAGCTATTGAATAATGCACATAGCTCACCTTTCTCTATCCATCCTGGTAGAACCAACATGTACAGTGATTTACAAGAACACTTTTGGTGTGACACTATGAAGAAGGAAATTGCTAAATATATCTCAAGGTTCTTGATATGTTGACAAGTTAAATTAGAGAGACAAAATATCAAATGCATGAAAAACCCGTTGATTTTAACAATGTGGAAATGGGAGAATATCACTCTGCACATTGTCATGGGTCTCCCGAATATGTCTAAGTTAAATAATGTGATATTGGTTTCGGTTGACCGACTCACCAAGACAACCCACTTTATTAGAATTTGGGAAGAGCTATCACTTGAACAATATGAAAATATATATGTTATTAATGTGGTTACACTACATGGGTTTCCACTCCCGATTTTCTCTAATCATGATCCAAGGCTCACATCAAAACTCTGAACAATTATTCAACATGCTTTGAGTAATGAATTAAATTTTGGCACGAACTATCACCCCTAAAATGATTTCCAATCTAAAACAACTATTCTGATGATCAAAGATATTATAAGATCATTTTATTTAGAATTAAATGGTGGATCGGATTATCATCTCCTATTGGTTGAGTTCTCATACAATAAAAGCTTCCCCTCAAGTATTCAGAAGGATCTATTTGAAGCTCTATATGGAATGTGTTGTAGAACTCTAACCTATTGGGATAAATCTAGAGAACAAAAGCTACATATATTTGAAAATGTGAAAGAGATGACATACTGTTTAAGTCGTCTAATAATATATCAAAGCCACTCAGAGGTGGAAAAAGATCTATGGTGAAAATCATCGAATAGAATTGGAGTTCGTCATTGGAGATCAATTTGTCCTTTGAATGTCACCATGGAAGATATTCATGTCCTTTGGAATGAAAGGGATGTTAGGCCCAATGTAAATTGGCCCCTATGAGATCCTTGAATACATAGGATCCATGTCTTATCAGCTTGCACTTACACCGAATACGGATCATGTTCATGATGTGCATCACGTATCACTCCTGAGGAAGTACATATGAGACCCCTCATATGTATTGAACTCATAGGTGGTATAGATGAAAGATGTTATATCTTATGAGGAGAAACCAATAAAGATTCTAGACCAGATAGATAAGGTTTTACACACCTTGTAAATGTGACTTGGGGGACCATATTTATGAAGAAGAAACATGGGAACTAGAGGATTGGATGAAGGAAAAGTACCCTCACCTGTTTATGTAAAATGATATTTCTACAGTGAAATTTCAAAAGGCGAGAAGAATGTAACGACCCAAAAATTATCAATGAAATTTCTCCCTTCTGTAGTAATGACATAATCATAAAAATTGACATTATGACACCCAATGAAATAACACGCTTAAATGAAATTCTATATAAATATTTAAAAATATTTCCACTAAAGTGGTTATAATTTTGAAAATATGGAATACACGTTTGCGATCAGTAAGATTATTAGAGACTAATAGGAGAAAAAAAATTGGTGAACAGTAATCTAACCATATGAATAGTAACCAACCCTTATTAATAGTAATATGACCCTTATGAATAGTAAATCTTCCAAAAGAATAGTAACCTCACCCATTAATGCATACATAAGGATTAGACATATTATAAGTGACAATATGACCAAAGTAAAAGTATTTGTATTTTTGTGATTCATAAATAAATAATTATAATTAATTACATAATTTCAATGAAAAAATTTTTTCTTAAAATTTTTTCTTTAATTAAATTTTTCTGTCTTATAGTTTTAAGGAAATTTTATATGACCTTACGTAATTTTTGAAAGCATTATTAAAGAAGTTTTTAATTTAAAATGTTTATTTTCACTTAAATTATTACATTAATTAATATGTAAATTAATCATATTCAGAAAATTATTTTTATAAAATGGAGTTTACTTTTTAATTATACACATTGAAAAATGGTAAGGGTGAATTTTTTCTGAATTTTCTAAAATACTTGAATTTTTGGTGAATTGTGAAATTCAATAATTTACAAAATATGTTAAATAAATGAATTCCTACACCATGCTTGAGTCATGGAAGATGAAAATTGCTATTGGTTAGAAATCACAAACACATATTAGTATTTACATTCACAATAATCATTACTATTTCTTGTCTTATGGGAAAATAATAAATTAATAAATATAATATTGAGATAAACCATCACCCCTCCACTATAAATACAACCCCTCACAACATCATTTCATTATGCCTATCAAAGCTTGTGCCTACACAATATTATTCTATAATATCTTCCCAATATCTTGCCTAATGTTCAGCATCCCTTTTTCTCATAAAATGACCAAAATCTCTCCCCTAAATGGGCTCTTAAAGAAGAAATATTCAAGTGGTAATTTTCAATCTCCTTTATTTCAAATTCTTTTCAAATTCCATTTGTTATCTTCAATTATCCTCAGCATATCTATCCCAATTATCTTGATGACTATAGTATGGTTTTATACTGGTATTATATCATATTAATGGAATATTATTCATTATAATACTACATCTCCCTCTTTTTTAAAAAGAATGAAATTGTAGCTCATGATGTGTTAATTTACCCACATCACGAGCAATGAACTTCCATTTTTCTCCAAATACTTAAATGAAATTAATAAAACCATTAAATGGTCAAAAAATTTTTGTAATATGTATCTTTATCTCCTTTTATGTTCTATTAACCACTTTTATACATAATACTAAATGATAAAACAAAAAATGCTCATTGTGATCTAAAGACAACCCAAATTGACCTAAAAAGATCATCATTAAATTGTAACTGATTATTCATCCACATGGTATATATAATAATTAATTAAAATATCATTTAAACTTCTATAATATCATTAATAACATGTAATATCAGTTTTTTATGTTTATCCATGTTCTATAGGAACTTTCATTCATGAATACATGTGAACCATTCATAAAAGATATGAAAATTAACACTCACAGACAATGAATTTAAGCTCTATAACTCATCCAAAGGGACATAAAGGTACATAAGAATCCATAAGAATTCAAATTAATGTATTAAAATCTATGAAATGGTTAATTAATTAATTTAATTTAAAAATAAAGGACATTATATCTAATAAAGTATTCAGACACAAGGTAAGGAGAAATTATACAACCCAACTATCTTTCTTTTGGGTTTTCCCTCTCCAACCCATTTTAAGTATAGATGTTATTAAAAATAATTTATTAATAATTATCTTACCTTTTATACGATTAACATGGTATCTAATTTATTTTAGGAAAATCCATTGTTTTTAAAATAACTCTTCTTTCAAAGAAACACACCTTTCTTACTCATTGAAGAGTGTTCACTCATCACTAAAGGTTGATGGTTCTATGTCAATAATGTTATTCTATCTTTATTTTTGGAACCCAATGTTTATGATTGTATGTTCAATTAAATGAATCCCATATATTTCCAGGGCTTATTTTATCTTCACATTTTACGTATGTTTTATGTGGCATGTTTGATAATGTAAATGTTATGATTTGACGGGTGCGCCTGGAATTATATAGAACAATACAAATGTTATGATGTGATGGGTGTGAACATAATTATATTTTTCTCTAATTAATTGGCAAAAGTGATTAATATCATGATATAATGTGAAAAATGTCTGAAAATAATGCTATCTTTATTCACAACTATGTGTGGTAGTTAACCACTATGACATGATGTTTCATTTTTTAAATTTCCACATTCCTTGCTATTATCCAATTCTATGCTCACCCCATGTTCAATTATTTCATGTTATTTTATTTTGATTATGATATTTTACTCACCCCATGTTAGATTGTTTCAGTATCTTGTATATCCACTTATTGGGCCTTTATCTCACCCCATTTTGATTTATATACTCAAGTGAGTACTTGTACTAAGGAGAAGTTAAGAGACAATAAGAAGCTAGAGAAGAAGGGATTAAATAAGTATTCATTATTTATGTTGTATATATTATGTATGGTTCTAGTTTTATCAATACACTAAACCTTTGGATACTCATTGTTTAAGGTTTTTATGTTGTTTATCATTAAAATTATGTAAAAGTAATGTATGAAAAGATGGGTCACTATAGTAAACTCTTGTTATATATATATATATATATATATATATCTTGAAGTTAATTTCGTCCAAATGATGGATAGTTTCTTTGTATACTCATAATATTCCTTAAATGGGAAATTGATAAAAGAGTGGGTAAACTCATAGTATTTGTTTAAATGTTAATTGTCAACATGAGAGGGTGTGATCATTGGTTTAATTAAGAAGCATTTAATTATGAATTGGAATACATGAGTGGTTATACTCATGATATGTTTTTGGTTATGAAATGGGATTAATGATTGGGTATACACATTGTATGATTTTAATGTAAATATTTATATATGAGTGGGTAGGATCATATGCTGATGAATGTTAAATGATATGAAATATGTGAATGATTGTACAGATTCCCGGGATGGCTCTCTATAGATCATTAATTTTGTAGTGGATACCTTGGTTTGAGAATGCCCCTTGGGTCATGATTCCATGGGATGCCTTGGGACTTTTGACCCCTTGGATTTGGCTTTCTTGGACTAGTGTAATTATTTTCTGGTTTGACATGCTCCTAGGACTCCAACTAGTGCCTATCTAAGTTTCCATCAATATGATCCATGGTCTTGACAAGAGTACCTTGGTATGAAACACCTTGGATATGGACTTTTGTGGTCTGACTCTTTGATATATGAAAGAACTGTAAGGTATATGATACATTATAATATACAACCTAGTTGTGGTGAAGTGTGACATGTGATATTACAGCTTGGCTGTGAATTCTATGAATATTCTGGTTATATAAAAACATCATGAATGATTTGGTATGTAGTGTATATGTCAAGGCCACGATGTTGTGACACATTTGGATGAAGGGAAATGAAATGTTGTTTATTTTTACATTATCTGTAACATCCATGTTATAGTACATTTTTTACCTAATTTAGGGAGAATTTAGGGGATATTTTAGTATTACTATGTTAAAATTTTACATTCCACATGCATCTTTACTTTGTTTTACACCATAACTATTCACCAACACACAACCTGATTTATATATTGTACAAATTGGATGGGGATTGAAACTGTGGGTTTCAGCCAACTGAGTTGTTTTCTTTCACCCTTCTCAGGTACCATTACTACTCGACTAGACCCATCTTGTTTATAGGCCTACGGACCTTTACATGCACTATTTCTTTCATACATGGGATTTTTGACCAAGGGACCGAGCGAAATCTCAGGATGCTCATGGAGATCATCAATAGCAATTTTTTCTTTCATTATATTGGTAGTGATATGTAAATAATGTTTTATGTTACTATTTTAGCTCATATATCACCATCTACCTTCCATTCATTGTATAAAATGTTCTTGTCTATATTTTATATAAATATTTTATTACTATTGTCTTCTTCGGATTTATTATTACTATAAATTTCTTCCTCCATTGAATGACTTTTACTATTTATTTACTATTTTTCACTCTGAGCATGAGGCTATAGTCTCCCCACTAACCTTCCATGACACCATCATTTGTAGTTGGCAGCCTCTGGTATACAAGGAGACATGCTTGAGGTTATGTTGTGACCAGTTTGGATACCAGTTTGGAGGTCACTTGGGTCATGATGTTAAACATTAAATTGGATTAAGAAAAGAGTTAGAGCCATTTTTTATTACTAATCATTTTATTTTCATGTTTTTTTACCCAATTTACTATATCCATTAAACTTTAAAAAAATTATTCAAAAAAGGAAACCAAGGCCCAAAAAAATTCATAGTTAGTCTAAAATAATGGATCCATATTGCATCATCTCTTACCAAGTTCCCACACTATGAGGGAATGGATCGAATTATAGTAAAAATCATAAATTGTTTACAAATAGTTGTTTAGGATGCATGAAATTTAGACACTATATTTCATTCCCTCCATCTATGATTAAAAATCATGTGGTCAGATAAGATTATATGATATTTTTGAACTAGTTAGATGATAGTCCATGGTATTTAGATAGCCTCTCCTATGTACCCATGTAAGAAAAGGGAATCAGTTTCAACCATGTTGTGTGTAATACAATGGGAGAAGCCTAGTTCAAGACCCTTGAGCCCAGAAAAGTCTTATACAATGATGAAGTATCCATGAACAAATATAGAATTCAAATCTATGACGAAACAATATCTGGATTAAAAACAAATCCCCCTCCGAAATTTTTATATTGATATATAGAATATCAAAATTCCTTTTGATACCATGAATAGGTGGGATATATTGAACCCATTTACCATGTGATACATGCTTGTGAACCATGTGACAATGACCATTTCCCACCAAAATAATCTGTAAAGAAAAGTATAACTCCCACTATTTATATAGAGGGATATTTTAAACTACTAGTGATAGGTCCCCAGCTATAAATAAACTCCAAAAACTAGGAATACCCTCATTACAAACCTATTTAAATCTCACCATAAACTTTATCATTCATCCTCAATGAACAATGACCTCACCTTGTGCTCATGTATAGTGTTATTTGTTTCATGGAAACAGAAATGAAAGAATTAGTCACCATAGATATCATAAACATCTTATCCACTATATGTTGTAACTCCATGAAAAAATGAGTAATCCCACTATCCTTCAAATAAAATATTCATAAAAGACTCCGCCTTGGGAAGTTGGTTGAAACTGCACCGATGGATAATGGAGTCCCCATTTCATTGCACCACCTCTTCCATGGGAAGAGCATGATTGCAGATTCTCTAGATGAGGAAGCTTATTTTAGTAGGAATATCATTACACCCCAGTGTCCCTCTACGTGAATCATAATCACCATTAACATGAAGAGCTTGTTTCTAATACTTCATCAAGGAATGAGTTTATGAGGAATCAGTGAAAACATGTTTTTCATACTATATATTTATCCAAATGTTACTATAAACCCAATATTTATATAGGTTTAGAATGGAATGGATAACCAACAGAAAACCACTAGAATGTGTGAAGGATATATCATGCATCATACACCTTGGGAAGCCCAACACACTCCCCACCAAATTAACAATTCAGAAGTTGAAGTATCCATACCCCATGATCCAACACAAATGATATTGAAGAAATGATATGTGACGCTAGATAGAATTGCAGAAACATGACCACATATCTCACAAGATGATCAAATATTACCTTTATTTTTATAATTCATGATAATTTCCCATAGTGACATACCCTCCATGAATTCTGTTTATATTCAATCATGGATGTAGTTTGTGGATTTAGTGATAATTTTAAGCCTAATTCCTCCACTCTCTACTTATTAGGTTAACCTATTCTATGATTCCCAATGATGTTTTTCTTCAGGATGTGCTTCCTAGATGATGGTGATTAATATGTTATCTTAATTCTATAGAAATACCATGGGAACATTGATGGATGACTAGTCATCTGTGTGGATGGTGGTGAGAACACAATTCACCAGGGTGTTGCATCCACAAAAGGAGAGGAACCATTTTTAAAAATTTAGAATATGGTTTGTGATTTTTTCGATGATCCCATAAAAGTGATGAGTTATAATTATTCTTGGAGAAATTATTACTCTCAAATATTCCATGGGTAAGGGCATTTAATGTATTCCTAGAAAATCAACAATACTCTTTCCCATTCCATCTGGGTATGATCATGGAAGATAGACCCAAATTTTGTTATAGTTAATGGTTTGAACGCTCTACTTGATATATGTCTCAAGGATAGGAGTGAGAATATGAACATATATACAATTAGCATTACTGAATCAAATTAGTTCATCTAAGTAGAATATATGGGAGATCCCACCGATGTTAGGTCTTCACAAGAATGGCCTCATGAAGCCCTTAATAATGCTTTAAATTTAATATATTCTAGAGTAGTCTTGGATCAAAATAAAATTTCTAGGGGATAATATATCAACTTATATTAGTCCATATAAAAACATGACGAATAAAATGCTTTTATACATAAATGTAATTCAAAACCCGGGGGAACTAATGCACCTGAGGAAAATATCAATGAACATTAAAAAAACCCATATAGCACATGACTTTAATGATGAAACTCCACTATAACCTATCATATTCTTTATCCATATTAATTTTTACAGCAATTATAAAGATGAGGTCCTTCTTATAGATATCACTCATCATTTATTGATCTAATGAAATAGATATTTGGGTAGGTCTTTCTTGGATAAATATTTATTTCTCTTTCAAGACCCATTTGATGAGATTCACTAAGAGACATTTATTGATAATAGATGTGAGAACTTTATAAGGTAAATTTAAAATATTTGATGATCTATACTACTTAAGATAAGATGGATTCATAAACCTCTTTATGAGGATAAATGTGGTGTCATAGGCCACTTTGGTTTAGCTCCATCCCCAGCAAAAACATGAATGATATCCACAAACTCATTTTTGATGATGTCCTAAGAAATAATAGAAAAAGATATCTGAAATCCATTAGTTCTAGGGTAACTTCCTAAATTGTGGTCATTAACTACCTCATAGACCTCCCTCCCATCCAAGATGTTCTCTAACACACTATTAATTCCATGGATAGCATATTTTGGAATGATGTTAACGAGGTCAAGATGACTTGTAGGATAGTCATCATTCACGCATGGGTTAAAATACAAAGTAAAGTAACTGAAGTTAAAAAAGCAGTAAAATCTGTAAACACTTATGGATCATATGTGAAGGATCCATCCTTGAGCAATATTTTTGAGAAATTTAATATTTCATTTCCCAAATTAATTCATAGAATAAGTCGGTAAGTTTATAACCTTCTTTAAGCCAACCCACTCTAGATCATTCCCTTTAATTAGATTATTTTCCATGGAGAAATTCATCAAGATGTTTCTTCAATACTACCATGTTACAGAAAAGATCAACATCCCACTAGGCTTCAAGATCCACTTCATCATACTCATTTCCTATCCTATGTCTATCCAAATCCTAAAATCAGGTTGGCTTGAAAGCTTCCCAAGCAATGTGGTCCTCTTTTAACCATCCGAGCTTATTGTGAAAACTGAACCATGATCCTTCGATCATGTGGTTTTCATGTGATTCTCAATCATCCAGATTATAATTTGGATCACATGACCACCATCCTGAGTAGAAAAAAAAATGATATTTGTGGGCATCATTATCAGATAGATGAATCCGAAGAGGGTAATGGGGAAACAGTATTTGAACCAGGTAATCCAATTTTTTTGTTAGGGACAGAAGAAATGCCAGGAAAATTAGTCAATAATCGATCTAAAGTTCTCCATGTGAGACTTCATCCCCTATGATTATTACACAACATAAACTCATCCCCTATATACCCCATTTCCAAAAGTACATTACATGACACAAATCCCATGAACTCATGACTGTCTTTCCTCAGGTACACCACTCCCATATTCTTCACTAAAACCACCAAGATTATGTTTCTTTCCCTCTAATAAACTAATAATAATATCCCATATTAAAGTTGTGAAGAACCTTCCAAAGAATCTACCTCTCCCTCAGATTTCACATTACATACATAGATGAAATATAAGAACATAAATTATCAGATATAACCTTCACTGTTATATGTTCAATATAAATGGGGATTTCCTCCACTAAGATAGAATAATTCCACAAAACCTAGATGTCTAGATTATAATTCTCCCCATGCATGTAGTTATAAAGTCCCGGTTTGAAGCTGTAGTCTCGTATTCTTGATGGGTGCAGATTATACGTAATCATAGATACTAGTGAAGCCCTATTACGATGAAGAACCATTGAAGTGAAGTTTTAATTTACTCAATTTCCCAATCCCCAGTAATTCTAAATGATAAATTAGATCATTGAAGATGATTCTTCTAGGATTTAGCCTTCGGTGTCTATAGGAACATAAACTTGGAAGAGGATATTTCTTGATTGTTTTTGACATGGGATCTTGTGGGAGAACAATTTAGGGGGAGAAAAATATAATAGAATTCCAGGTTTGGTTCCATATGTTATAATGTACTCTATCCATTCCAAACTAAATGGTCAAGGAGAATGAGAATTTAGTTCTCAAGGAGATTGATGCTTGGAAAGCAGTATCTTTTCTACACTGACAGACTTGTCTCTCTGAACTAGAGGATGACTTCACACATAAAGAGGGAGAATAATGAGCCATAGAAACTTGTATGGAGTTATAAAGGGGGCTATTAACTAATTTTAGATAATATCAATAATATGTATACATTTTAACTTCAAATAAGAGGGGAAATTTTCCCAAAAAATGTATGATGTCTTCACTAGAGGGGGAACATTCATGGAAGAAGGTCTGAATGACTACTATTGAACAAGAACCATATAAACAAAAATGGAGTTCCAAACATCTCTATATAATATCTATTGTAACATAATGATATTTTATAGTACGTCCATTTTTAAATGTTATTTCATCAACAACATAGGTTTCGTACAACCCGAAGCATAAAATAACAATTACCTATAATTAAAAATCATTAGCTGAAAATTTGGAGGGAATGAATAGTATTAACCAAGTAATTAAATTTGTGTATTATATATTTAATAAATATTTTCTATTATGTCCAAATTATTTTATAGGAATAAGATAACTATGAATCCACTTTTACGCATTAAAATGCTATATATTTTATAAAGGCGATTTTACAATCATTTAATGTCGCAGTTCTTTTAATACAAAATTTTGAAACTTTTAAAAATTATATTTATAAAAATAAAAATCATTTTTAAATGTGGAATTTCAATATTATCTTAGCATGAAATATTGGAATTTTTTGAAATTATTTATTTTTCAATGAATAGTGAAAATCATGATTTTTATAAAACTATCATTTTTGTTATATTAATAGTCTATTTTTGATTTTTATATTAACATCAGAAACTAATTTATAAAAAATTAAGTATCTTATAAATGAAAATATGATATATTTATATCATGGAATGAGTAAATAAATATTCTAAAAATGATAAATAAAGTGTTGGTATTTTTCTAAAGCAAAAATGTTTATTTTCGATATTATAAATAATATAATGATTTTAAAGAAAATTTATTTTCATAAAAAATATTATTTAATTAATATTTTGATTTATTATGATTATAATATAATTTTATTATACGTTAATCAAATTTTAAAATTGTTATAAAATGAGTTAATATTTAAAAATCTGTATTTTTCCTGTAAATGATGATTTTATTTAGAAATTTAATTTCTCATATTTATAAAAAAAATTATTAAATTTTTTTATTTTTGAATTATAAACATTTAATAAAAATTAGTGTGAATTGTTTGTAATTTTCTAAAAAACATTCCTTTTAGTAAATAGTGAATTCTTGTAATTTACAGTATTCAATAAGTACAAGATTTATTTATTTATAGATGATATATGGGTTATGTAAACCCTCAATCCCAAAATGTGTTAATTATTTTAATAAATTTAGTGATAATTCAAAAACAATTCCTTATCATGAGCTAATATAATAAGCTAATGAAAATAATAATGATAAAACACCCATATCCTCAACAATAACACACCCATCACTACCTCTACGCCTCATGCATATTATTCCTTAAAGGTTGTTCAATTACTTTGGAATTATCCTTCGAATTATCTTCCCCATGACAAGAAGCTTTTGGTCTCAAAAAAAAACAAATTTTCTAATGAGGTTCTTGAGGAGAATAATTCAAGAGGTAAAATCCTCTTTCGCCATCTTTATTTACATTCAATTTATTTTATTTTATTATCCTTTCTTTACCTACACTATCCAAAAATTAATGAAAATTTTATAATATTATATATATTAAAAGTTTATTATGAAAATGATATATCTATCATCAATTATTTAATATTCACCTTTTTATTCTAAAAATGAATGCATTGTTCATGAGGTGTCGATTAAACGCCTTAGTGGACAATGATTTTTTGTTTTTCAATTATGCGTTCAATGTTATCCATAAAAAAATTATAATTTTTAATTAATAAATTAATATATTTAAAAAATCTTATTTAATGTTATATAACAACTATATATACATAATATTAATTCATAAAACAAAACTAGTGCAAGATGATCGAAAAAATTAAAAAATAATCTAGATGGATGTTATTAATGTTTTATGCAATGAATAGTCCTCTTTTATGGAAAAAAAATTTATATTAGAAAATTAAATATTATTAAATTTAATTAATAAAATATAATTTCAATTCATGATAACTATTCCCATTTCACATGATCTTTCGTACATGTATACATGTGAACCAATAACAAAAAGCAAGGAAACTAACACTCTCGAACAATAAAATTAAATCTTATAACTCATAAAAAAGTACATAAATAAACATAATAAAATTATAAAAAATATAAAAAAAATTAATATATTAAAAACTAAATTATTAATGAATCTAATTTAATTATCCATGAAATTAAGTGAATATGAAGAATACCTTTTGACATAACTTATGTGTTTTCTCATCCAACTTTTTATTTTTCTGAGATATGACTTATTCAACATTATTTATTATGTGTGGTATATATATACTTCACACTGATTTATCACATAATTAATCTATTTATATTAATGGTATTTAATGTCTTATTTTTTATTATTAATTTTGTGGTGTATATGGTTCGACTGTTTTCAAAGAGTTAATGGATTCTACCAAGGTATCCATTTTTCAGTGAGGTTATGATTTGTCTCTCTTTTCAAAAATGTAATTATTATTTAATTTTATAATATTCTTATTAATTATATTTATATGTTCCATAATCATGTATCTAGATAATTTCATCCTTATTTTATGGGAAATACATGATTTTATAAGGTTCCCTTCTCAATTTTTCCTGACAAGCAAGACTAATTAAATGGAACATCCCAATTTCTTACCCATTTTCATGTGAACTCCATAATATATTCTCAAACACCATTATTTATATAAAATCACACATTTTTTCATGAAAAAATTTCATTTTTCAATTTTTTTTTAATATATAAATTATTTATTTGTTTTTAAGAAGAATATTTATTATTATCCCCTAACCCGCACTATAAAGGATTATTTCTAATGTTTCTTAAAGGATATTTTTACATTATTTCACTTTTTTTGACAAAATTTATCACGTAAATAAGATTTATTTTCCCTTCAATTTTCATTTATATGATAAACATTATTACACTCCAATGTTATAGAAATTATTTGAAAAAATAACTCTTCTTTATAATGTAAATAGGGTATTTCTCTAAAGAATTTCTTGATGGATTTATTAAGACTATTTTAATTTATTTTAATACCACATATTAAAATTTATATTTAATTTGGATTTATTTTTTATGAAATCATCAACCATATTTTCTTACATGTTTTGTGATTAGTTTTAATGTGGATGTGCTATCTTGATATCATTCACCATATTACTCATATATTCTAGTGATTATATTTACATTTTGGGGAAAGTCAGTTACATTTCATATCTATATATTGTTTATGGTTCACTCCATTAATACGAGGAATTAATTGGAATTAGTAAGAGATATAATTGGACCATTATATCCCCTTGATGCATAAGTAAGTCTCATGAGACAAAACATACATGGACATTGATAAGGCTTTGACAATTTATTTTCATATATGAATTTGGTCGAGCCTTTATCCCTTTATTTTCTGATGTCTTGGAAGAGGCCTTGACGGTATATTTTAGATATCTAAAATTATAAATTACCTCATTATAATTGTCATAGTTTATAGACCATGTGATTATTCAACAATTATAATATAAATGGTTAATTTTCATTCTCATGTGATTGTTTATTTGGAATTATTTATTCATATTTTATTCCAGTCACACTATGGTCAAGATTATATTTTAATGGAAAGTGTTTTTCTTTATGTGTCATGACTTATTATTTATGTTTATTTATGAAAATTTTTTCTATATTAATTACACTTACTGATCGTCTGAGATAACCACTTTTTTATGTTTTATTTTTCCCCAAGATGTGAAGATGTATATTATTAATGAAATTCTTGGATAATAAAGTAGTTTATGTGTCTTTCCAATTAAGTTTCTCTGTTGTTTTTACGTTCATATTATAATGTAAATCTTCTTTTGTATCTAGTATTCCAAAGATACTATACTATTCGGTCCTTTTGGATGCAGAAACTTTTTTGTGGTACCAATGTATGTAAGTATGGAACCATCTCCAGGATATAGAGGTCAAGGTATTTATATTTTGTATCAGAGAAATTTTAAAAGAAACCTTATAATCTAGATTAAGAAAACATAGATTAGGAAACATAACCCTAAGATGGAATATGAGGACTATAAAATAATAATATCCTATAATTATTTTGAGGTATATATTATGTGGGTCTTCCTATAAATACATCTATATCTTGAAACTATAAGTGGATGTAGTTTTGGAAGAGGTGTACCTAAGGGTAAAAACTCTGACAATGTCCATCGAGCCTGACTCAGTGTAATATGATGCATTAAAATAGGCCTGACTGTGCACATGGATTGACACTCCTGGGGGATATTTTTATGATAATTCAAATTTTGTTTACAAACCATTATGAACAATTTAAAAGTAACCCCATCCCCAATGAAATCATGTTTATGATTATGACATTATATATTCCTAATGTTCTTATTTATATTATGTGTTTTTATAGTTCTAAAATAATGAATTATGATTTATAAACAAATTTAGTGTATTACATTTTTTAGAAAATGATCTTAATGGAAGAAATGGAAATTGTATTAGCAAAAAAATCCATGTAGGTATTTCCTTATTATGTAAGAAAATTACTTTGGAACAAGTGCTACCACTGGAGTTTGGAAACTTATAACTATAATCAAATTTCTGACTTGGGTTATAAACAAGAACCATACCTGAATAGAGCATCTTGATCCAAAACGTGCAAGAATAATGTTAGAATGCTTCATGGAAGAAAAACATCCATCATTTAATGGGGCTACAAACCCATTTTTAGATGATTAGTAGATAAGTTACTTAGAGAAGATATTTATCACATTGGGAATTAACGAAATCAAAAAGCTTATCATGGAATTTTATTATCTGTTAAAAGTTGTTGATCAATGGTGGTAATTTTTTAAAAACATAAAGTTGGAGGAATAAATATAAAACATATAATGGAATGATTTTAATTATATTTTCTCAGAAAAATATTTTCCTCAAAAACATAGAGTACATATGGAGTGACAATTTATTATTTTTGGACAAAAAGTGGATGAAACTTTTATCATGTATAAAGGTGATCTTTACAGGGTTATCAAGATAGGATTAAGACTACAATTGTAATCCAAGGAGAAATATTGAATATTTTATTGATATACTTATGCAAATTCTATGAAGGGAACTAGTTTCCCAAACATTCTCATCATATGAGGATATAGTCTCATCTTCTATCAAAAGAGAGAATGAATACATTAAGTAATATTAAATTATGGGAATGTGATAGAAGAAGAGAATTTAAGTGCAAGAAACAGATAAAGGGAAAATTTTAATGAAGGTTTTTAACACATGTGATAATTTTGGGAATAAAAACTATGGTACTATCCTAAAGGTAATGTGAGTTTGATAAAAGTTTGGGGAGAAAGGTCACCAGGCTCATGAATTCATGGGAAAGAAAGAATCATTAATTATGAAATATTTCAACTATAAGGAGAAGAGGTATTAAGAAAATTAATATCCCAAGAATCATGGAAATATATCTCATTGAAATGAAAGGTATCAAGGTCAAGATTATGTTGTAACTATTGTCGAAGAGGAATAATTAATATATTTTTGTTTTTTGATTCGTGAATTATGAATCATGAGATATCTTAGGATTATATAATAGTACTTATTCTATAATAATTTAGAAGCATTCATGTTTCCATTAAGGAGATAAGGTTATAAAGTTATTCATATATTCGTTATGTGGGACTCATATCAATATTATTTGTGTAATATTATGTTTTTTTGATTTTAGAATGTTAGTGACCTTCTATTTAAATTTTTGGTTGATGACTATAGAGAGACTTGATTTCGATGATTCTTAAAATTATATACTTATGGAATGGATCTTGTTAAACATTGGAATTTTTTCATAAAATGTGTTATCCTACTTGGTTTCAAAAAACATTTAAAGGGAAAAGGAATTATTTTTTGACCATATAATTCATTAAAAGTTATTTAATTGTGAAAAATACATCTTGAACATTCATTACCATGTGTAATTGATGAAGTGAGAATGGATCGAAGAACATCAAAAGGATGAGATTAATCTTCTGATATATAAAGTAATCAAGTATGTTTATTTTCTCAAGTGATTTTATGGATTGTAAAAGAAACCCTAAAATCTAGTAAAACGATTTTATAACAAAAATGGTATCCATTTACTCTTATTTTTGAGAATTCAATGGTCTTTTAACCAATCACTAATTTATGGTTTTGTTGAGGTTAACATTATAATGACCATGTTTTATTTCACTCTAAATCAGCACATGGTAGTTATATCCCTCTACTATTTCTATGTAATCTCTTTCCACAAATGATTTCCTACCCAGAATCCATGTTTGCTGATGACCTTCACTTTTCCATTTATCTCTTATTAGGAAGATATTTTATTAACCCTATTTGTGAATGAATATTGAAGTATCAACCTTTTATTTTCAAAGTACAATTTAAAATTATGAGGATAAAACTTGTTTAAAGGAGGGGAGAATGTAAAACCCCAATATTTTATAGTTTGTCAGTTTTTAAATTTAATTTTTTCAGAAAAATAGGTTTCACACAAAACCAAGCTTAAACGAATAGCGATATATAATTAGAAGTTCTTCAAGTGTGAAAAATTCATTAAGAGCATTCATTTCCAGGGGTAATGGAATAAGTGAAAATAGATCAATGAAAACCCAAAGGATTAGATTATTCTTATGATATGGAATGTAATCAAGTATGTTTATTTTATAAAGTCATTTTCTGGATAGTAAAAGAAACCCTAAACTCTAGTAAAATTATTTTATAACAAAAATTTTATCTATTTAGTCTTCTTTATGAGAATTCAATGGTTTTTTAACCAATAAAAAATTTATGGATTTGTGGTTGTTAACATTCTAATGAACATTTTTTATATCACTCACTTTTAGAACATGGCAGTTAGATACCTCTTCCATTTCCATGTTATCTCATTCTACTAATGATTTCTTACCTGAAATCCTTGTTTTTTAATGACATTTTCCTTTCCATTTCCCTCTTATTAAAAGAATATTTTATTAACACTATTTTAGAAAGAATTTTGAAGTATTAAAATTTTATTTTGGAAGTATAATTTCATATTATGAGGATCTAATTTTTTTAAAGGATGGTAGAATTTAGCACCCCAATATATTATAGTTTTCAGTTTTTTAATTTAATTTCATTAACATCATTAGTTTCACACCAAACCAAGCTTAAACAAACAATAATATAAAACAAAAATTTATTCGATGATAAATGATAAGGAAGGAATATTATTAATGTAGAGACCCGTAGCCTGACGTACATGGACTTTACATTACTTTTGCGGAATACTTAGTACATTACAAAAACACACACACAAGGACCGTAATAGTTTAGTGTCTTTGGAAACTCGGACTATAATCTTCTAATCGTGGTGAAAGATCTTCAACATCTCCCATAAAGATCTTCCTTTTTTTTTACCTAAAACCTTTCTTTATATCCTGGGGAAAAGAAAACATAAAAGGGTGAGCTCAAATGCTCAGTAAGGGTAAACAAAAGAAATATCAATCAAATCATATTCATAAGAACATAACATTTTGGAAATCATAACCTGCAAAAGAGAGCATAATTTCATAACATGGGATAAATCATGGTAGTGAAATGTAATCACAATAATCATAACATAAAACATGGAACTTTGTGGCATACACACATAATCATAGAGAATCATTTCTTATTAGTCAAGACTCATTGCCAAGACTATCTTAGTGGACAAAGTCCCTTTCTGAATCGAGTAATCCTCGTTTCAGTCCTGTTTCACTGAACCGGTATAACCTACCATTCCAGCCATGTCTATCTCATGAGATATAAAATCTTTACCCAATGCATTGGAGGGAGATATAGGTCCCACCCATCTCTTAATGAATCCTTTCTTATGTGTTCCACAAAATCATAAATCATACATCATCGCATAACCCATGTAATAAAAATGGGATTCTTGAAACATCATGACATCATAAATCAATTCATATAAGATAAAGGAATTCATAAACATAATTCCATCTCAACATAGTCAAATCAATGTAAAAATATGGATATAAACAGAACCCTTTATTATCTTAGATGGAAAATAATTTTGATAAAACACTTGAATTGAATTCTTGAGGAAAATATCCTTTCTTCTTCAAAATCAATTTCTTTTCACAAAACATCATGCAATTTTAAAAGAAAGAGATTTTATTGAAAATAGTCATGAAATCTTTTAGAGGAAGCTTCATGAAAATAAGGCTTTATAAAACAGTAGAAATCCGTTCGTTCCGTATAAGTTAAAAAAACATTCTTTGTACTTTTGTCGAAAAAGTCAAAATGTACCTCGTACGATAAACGACAAAAGATTCCTTTCATATCTTTTACTAAAAACTAACCAAAGGGTAAAATTGGATTTAAACTATTGAAAGTGGATGGAAACAATATTACATATTGTGGGAACATGGATGTGGATGATAAAATACACCCCAGTAAATACTTACGAATAAACAATCTCGGATAAAAATGAGATTGTGATATTTCCCTTACCTTATGTCCGACTTGCTTTGTAAGTGTCCAAACCTCCTGTATAATGATTTAAATCATGTTATTGACTTATTCCAGAATCATATTCATTGTTATGATATCATATATGGTTCACTTATGACATTATATTACCCGTTCTTTTGTAAATTCCATGTTAAAGAAGCGTTTTGGGTAAAATCGTTTCATTTATCTTAGGTGTTTTGACTTGTTGTTCTTGACATCACTATTACTTATATCATGATTTACTTACTTCCAGAATATAAAATATGATTTATATGTCATATATATTCAGTATATATATATATATATATAATAGATAGATAAATAAAATGAAAAACACCGTTCATGGAGACGGTAGTCCGTACGTACGCATGAACGATGTTTTCCTTTCCTTATTGTCTTGAAATGGAAGTAAGTAGATTACATACATTTGTATATATATACATAAATCCAGTAGCTTTATAATGTCATATATTTCATTATTATTTCTTATATATACATTATAATCATTCTTAAATGGTTAACATGGAGAATGAATCTCATCGCGTCGTGGAGACGGTAGTCCGTACGTACGCACGAGCGATGATATCATTTCTATAAATATTGAATTGAATTGGAGTGGATTATACAATATATCATAATCAATATGATGTTGTAATAACTATGTATAGTTATTCTTTACACCATTATACCCGTCCATGTAAGGTGGTGGTGGAAAATAGATTACACCACGGCGTGGAGACGGTATTCCGTACGTACGCACGCGCGGTGATTTCTTTTTCCGTAGGATGGATAGATGGTGAAATAGGGTTGTTTCATACTTATAATAACATATCAGTATATGAGTGATACTGATGTTATTACTTCATAATGAAACAACCTAAGAAGAAGAAGTGGAAGAAGAAATAAAGATGAAAGAATTGGTAACGGTAATTACCTCTTCTTTGAAGTGCCTCTTTGAGACCTCCTCTTAGGGCACTAAAATTGGTCTTTGAGGAAGACCAGAACCTCTAGGATGTTGCTAGGGAAGTGGAGAGGAGAAATTGTCAGGGGTTGTCCGAGCTTGAGTGCTCAAATTGGTGTGAGGAGGAGGGGGAGGAGGTGTCCTTTTATAGGGGAGGAGAGGGGCACCTTAGGAATATCTCAAAATATTATTTTATATTAAAGTCAAAATCGGTTTATAATGGTTCCAAAGGGTCTTATTTCGAAGCTAAAGTAAGGATGGGTCGAAATCCTATCAACAAATAGAATTTAGACAAGTTTAAGATATTATTTTAACCTTATCAATTAGATTTAACTCTAAGTTAATTAATTTAACTTTTACCGTGTCTTTTTGTTTTCTTTCACTATATGGTTAATACACTTACTATAACATGTCAAACGAACCCCAAATTGTTTATTATTAATATATATATCCTTATCTAAGTCATTTGGCCGAACCTTAGATTTTTAGGAATAAAATAACAATTAATAATATAATATTTGATTTAAAAACTATTTTGTGTCAATTTTGACACTATTTGATATATGATTTTTGTGAAAGTCATAACAGAATTACATGTTCGAACCAAGTTGATTAAATCAACACTAATATATCATAGTAACCTAGAAAATTTTGTGGAATTCATAAAAAGTCTTAAATTACATTTATTTTGGTATTTATATTATTAATTATGTCAATATTTCATTAATAAGATAATTACTGCATCATTTTTGTGTCATAAATAAATTATATTATTTGATGTCTAAAAATTACAAATAAAATACCATCATGTAGGAAATCTTTTTAGCTTTCTAATGAATATTTATAGTCGAATTTATCTTATGTATAACCCCATATTAAAAATTATTTACTTATTAAACTTTGATTTTAACTATTTTAACCCTTCTTTAAATAAATTAATAATAAATGTCCTAATCTAATCCAAGTGGGCCTAAATGGTCATATTTTATTCCTAAGTTTGTTTTTGGTCGAATTACACTTGTCCAATAGAATTAGGACATGTGTTAGGGTAATATTAATATCATATTTACCCTTAGTTACCTTATTTACTATTAACCGTGGTAAAAAAAATAAAAAGTTACTATTCACCAAAAAATTATTTTCATCTCATTGAACCACATTTTAGTCCTTGATATTAACCGTGTCTCTCGGATTTTCGAAATTCCATTCACAGAAGCGGTAAAATTAAGTTTTATGCAAAATTCAGTTTTTAACCTACCACTTAGTAGTTTCATTATTCATCAAAAATTGATGTTTTTCAGAACAATGCCAAAATTTCATCCCAAGCTATATTTCATATTCCGAATTCAAAAATGAAGTATATTTTACCAAATTCATAACATAAAAGTTGCATTAATTAATTTTATAATTAAATCCCGCTGTTAAAACAAATAGCGTGTTTTTAAGAAACAATATCTATCAAAAGATTGACACTTGTTTAGGTCTAGTTTAAATGTGAAACTACATACAATGACCAACATTGTATTAAATTGTAAAAATATATTCTAAATATACTTTAAAACCACTCAAATTAATGATTTATCACTATTAATTATTTCGATTAAAAAAGTTGTTTTAAATTATAATTTAGTAATTTTCACTATTCATCAGAATATGAAAGTTATCCGAAAAGTACCAAAATTTCACCTTAGGCTAAATTCGATACTCCGAATCCAAAAATGAAGTCCATTTTGAGAGTTAAAATTTCTAAAATTTAAAAAGTGGTTATTACTATTCATAACGGCTAGTTTTAATAATATTTTAATAGCATATCATTGTTTCGTGAAACTCAGGATTACGTACCACACACGCTATCGAGGAAGGTTGCGATTGCGTGTAATGCAAGGCAAGTCAAGGATGCGTGTTGTGCAAGCTCCTTTTGGTGTAGCGTATAACACAAGACATTAGTAAAATAAGAAAGAATATTTTTCATAAAATCTCGGGCTGTTACATTCTACCCCCCTTAAAATGAATTTCGCCCTCGAAATTCGTCGGGGTTATAAATGGTTTACTATTCGAAAGTTTCTTTAATAGAAACCCACATCGTAAAAGGGAATACCAAAACTTGGCTTTAAAAACTAAAGTATGAAATGTAACGATTACCCAAATAAACTAATCACTGGGTTTCCACATAGGTGAAAATATGGATATGGAAGAGAAATCTAACCATCATGTTCTGATGGAGAGTGGTAGAGAACATGGCTATGGAAAAGCCAGTAATCACAAATCCATAGATTTGTGATGATATAAGGTACCATCTGATTCATCAGGTATAAGATCACTAGGACAACATTTTTGGTTTTCAAGATCATTTCCCTAAAGTTGAAAATTTTCTTAGAATAAATACTTACTTTATTTTGGTACAATCTCACTTTTGTTCATGCCTTGAACAATTTCTACTTCATCTCTTAAATAAATGAAGTTGAATTTGTTATTTGTGAAGTGTTAGAAGATCATGTGATAGAATGACTGTTCATTCCATCTGTCTCAAACAAAAGGTTAGCAAAAGTTATTAAATATACATAAGTCATTCTATAGTGAGATTAATCATATATGGTTCCTAAAATGGACTTATACTTCATATATCATGCTGATTAATATAATAAAACTAGTTTCTACTAAACAGGGACTTCCTGTAGGCCAGTGGTAGGCGATAAAGGCCAGTCGCACTTCGGTTGTGGGTTCGATTCCTACAGCCTTGTCCGAAGCGATGGGCTGTCGCCCGTCCTGCAGGTTGTCCCTTTTTCTAAAACTACGTTACTATAACATCCCATCAATAATATCGAAAATCTTCTATCCTTAAACAATACTAACTTATGTCCAACATAATCCAGTCTAATCTTTAGGCTTATACATAATACTGCAGTCCACTCTCATAATATAGTGACAACGATTACCAGAGATTTAATACTGTCGTTGATCCCCACATATCATAAGATATGTCTTGTTGGTCACATTCCAAACATTCAAAGTCCTTAATCGTGTATTCTCTTGAATACCTTAGTGAAAACATGAGTGCAGTTAAAAGTTAACACTTTCCACATACCAAAATCCTCAAAATTCTATATACTCAAACCATGATATCACTTAGTCCTTATATCAATCATGAGCTCATGAATACTATTAAACATTTCATTTTCTCGTCTTCATTATGCGCATATCATCTTATTTCCAAAATATATCTCAATCACTTTGAATACCACATCAATAAATATTGCAATACTCAATGATACAACATTATTTTGGAATCCCATTACATAAACACTTAATCATTCCACCACATCGTTGTCATATTCAACATTGTCAATAGTGATCGCATGTGATTTCCCTTTGTCCTTTGCCTTCAGTGGTTCCTCATGTTGATCATCACTAACCCTTGGATTAGGGCAATTATTAGCATAATGCCCCATTTCCTTGCACTTGAAGCATTGAAGTGTTGGCGGTGCGTTCTCTGCAGTGTTTGCTTTATTCACATCATTAGAAACCCTTTTTCCATTACTTCGACACTCAGCTGCTCGATGACCTTCTTTTCCACACTTAAAACATTTTCTAGTCCCTTTTAGACAATCTCCACCATGCTTCTTTCCACACTTTGTGCATAAGGAAACATTCATCTTCTTTTCACCATTATTCTGAGATTTCTCCTTGAACTCCATCTTTCGTTTCTTGTCAAAACCATGAGATGGATATGTAACACCAACTTCCATTTCTACCTTGATAGCACAACGCACAATTTCTTCATAGCTACTGAAGTCTCTTATAGCTAATGCCCTTCGAAGACTTGGTTTTAAGCCACTGAAAAATCGATCAACTTTACTTTCAGGTTGGATGATAATTCCAGAAGCATACCTTGCAAGTCTTGTAAAATTTGCTTCATAGGTACCAACAGATTCATCATCCCTTTGCTTTAGTTCAAGAAACTCTTTCTCCATCTTTGTTCGAAGAATACGAGGGAAGTACTTACTGAAAAACAAGTTCTTGAACTCGTCCCATTCCATGGACTCAATTTCATCTCTTGGTCTCATATTCTTGATAAGATTCCACCATTGATCAGCTTCACCTTCCAAACGATATACTGCTAAGATGACTTTATCATGTTCAGAACATTGAAGAACTGAAAATATCTTTTCAGTAGTACTAATCCATTGTTCAGCAACTAATGGATCAGTAGACCCACTGAAAGAAGGTGGACGTTGCCTCATGAAGGACTCAATAGAATATTGTTCCCTTCTCTGCTCATTTGGAAGTCTAGAATGATTCATAGCTTGTGTAAGTATAGCAATAAGATTTTGCACTCCATCTCCCATAACATTTGTTTGTTCAGGAGGGCAATCATTGCATTGTCCATTGCATTGATCAACACGGTTCCTTCGGGTTCCAGCCATCGTCTAAAACCCATAAAGAATAGTGTGAGAGGCAAAAATCATGCTAGGGAAAACAACATAATAAAGGGGGAGTACCTTCAATATCCAACATCTTAGGTTTAATTCTATGATCGTTAGCGTAATTCTATTACTATAACCTATACGTATACTTAACCTTAGAGACATCCCTAGACATACCTTAGAAATATCTCTAGGGATCTCACTAACGTTTTCGCATCCTAGTTTCCAAAGGTTGACTAAACCTTTCCTCTGATACCAACTGTAGAGACCCGTAGCCTGACGTACATGGACTTTACATTACTTTTGCGGAATACTTAGTACATTACAAAAACACACACACGGACCGTAATAGTTTAGTGTCTTTGGAAACTCGGACTATAATCTTCTAATCGTGGTGAAAGATCTTCAACATCTCCCATAAAGATCTTCCTTTTTTTTACCTAAAACCTTTCTTTATATCCTGGGGAAAAGAAAACATAAAAGGGTGAGCTCAAATGCTCAGTAAGGGTAAACAAAAGAAATATCAATCACATCATATTCATAAGAACATAACATTTTGGAAATCATAACCTGCAAAAGAGAGCATAATTTCATAACATGGGATAAATCATGGCAGTGAAATGTAATCACAATAATCATAACATAAAACATGGAACTTTGTGGCATACACACATAATCATAGAGAATCATTTCTTATTAGTCAAGACTCATTGCCAAGACTATCTTAGTGGACAAAGTCCCTTTCTGAATCGAGTAATCCTCGTTTCAGTCCTGTTTCACTGAACCGGTATAACCTACCATTCCAGCCATGTCTATCTCATGAGATATAAAATCTTTACCCAATGCATTGGAGGGAGATATAGGTCCCACCCATCTCTTAATGAATCCTTTCTTATGTGTGCCACAAAATCATAAATCATACATCATCGCATAACCCATGTAATAAAAATGGGATTCTTGAAACTTCATGACATCATAAATCAATTCATATAAGATAAAGGAATTCATAAACATAATTCCATCTCAACATAGTCAAATCAATGTAAAAATATGGATAGAAACAGAACCCTTTATTATCTTAGATGGAAAATAATTTTGATAAAACACTTGAATTGAATTCTTGAGGAAAATATCCTTTCTTCTTCAAAATCAATTTCTTTTCACAAAACATCATGCAATTTTAAAATAAAGAGATTTTATTGAAAATAGTCATGAAATCTTTTAGAGGAAGCTTCATGAAAATAAGGCTTTATAAAACAGTAGAAATCCGTTCGTTCCGTATAAGTTAAAAAAACATTCTTTGTACTTTTGTCGAAAAAGTCAAAATGTACCTCGTACGATAAACGACAAAAGATTCCTTTCATATCTTTTACTAAAAACTAACCAAAGGGTAAAATTGGATTTAAACTATTGAAAGTGGATGGAAACAATATTACATATTGTGGGAACATGGATGTGGATGATAAAATACACCCCAGTAAATACTTACGAATAAACAATCTCGGATAAAAATGAGATTGTGATATTTCCCTTACCTTATGTCCGACTTGCTTTGTAAGTGTCCAAACCTCCTGTATAATGATTTAAATCATGTTATTGACTTATTCCAGAATCATATTCATTGTTATTATATCATATATGGTTCACTTATGACATTATATTACCCGTTCTTTTGTAAATTCCTTGTTAAAGAAGCGTTTTGGGTTAAATCGTTTCATTTATCTTAGGTGTTTTGACTTGTTGTTCTTGACATCACTATTACTTATATCATGATTTACTTACTTCCAGAATATAAAATATGATTTATATGTCATATATATTCAGTATATATATATATATATATATATATAATAGATAGATAAATAAAATGAAAAACACCGTTCATGGAGACGGTAGTCCGTACGTACGCATGAACGATGTTTTCCTTTCCTTATTGTCTTGAAATGGAAGTTAGTAGATTACATACATTTGTATATATATACATAAATCCAGTAGCTTTATAATGTCATATATTTCATTATTATTTCTTATATATACATTATAATCATTCTTAAATGGTTAACATGGAGAATGAATCTCATCGCGTCGTGGAGACGGTAGTCCGTACGTACGCACGAGCGATGATATCATTTCTATAAATATTGAATTGAATTGGAGTGGATTATACAATATATCATAATCAATATGATGTTTTAATAACTATGTATAGTTATTCTTTACACCATTATACCCATCCATGTAAGGTGGTGGTGGAAAATAGATTACACCACGGCGTGGAGACGGTATTCCGTACGTACGCACGCGCGGTGATTTCTTTTTCCGTAGGATGGATAGATGGTGAAATAGGGTTGTTTCATACTTATAATAACATATCAGTATATGAGTGATACTGATGTTATTACTTCATAATGAAACAACCTAAGAAGAAGAAGTGGAAGAAGAAATAAAGATGAAAGAATTGGTAACGGTAATTACCTCTTCTTTGAAGTGCCTCTTTGAGACCTCCTCTTAGGGCACTAAAATTGGTCTTTGAGGAAGACCAGAACCTCTAGGATGTTGCTAGGGAAGTGGAGAGGAGAAATTGTCAGGGGTTGTCCGAGCTTGAGTGCTCAAATTGGTGTGAGGAGGAGGGGGAGGAGGTGTCCTTTTATAGGGGAGGAGAGGGGCACCTTAGGAATATCTCAAAATATTATTTTATATTAAAGTCAAAATCGGTTTATAATGGTTCCAAAGGGTCTTATTTCGAAGCTAAAGTAAGGATTGGTCGAAATCCTATCAACAAATAGAATTTAGACAAGTTTAAGATATTATTTTAACCTTATCAATTAGATTTAACTCTAAGTTAATTAATTTAACTTTTACCGTGTCTTTTTGTTTTCTTTCACTATATGGTTAATACACTTACTATAACATGCCAAACGAACCCCAAATTGTTTATTATTAATATATATATCCTTATTAAGTCATTTGGCCGAACCTTAGATTTTTAGGAATAAAATAACAATTAATAATATAATATTTGATTTAAAAACTATTTTGTGTCAATTTTGACACTATTTGATATATGATTTTTGTGAAAGTCATAACAGAATTACATGTTCGAACCAAGTTGATTAAATCAACACTAATATATCATAGTAACCTAGAAAATTTTGTGGAATTCATAAAAAGTCTTAAATTACATTTATTTTGGTATTTATATTATTAATTATGTCAATATTTCATTAATAAGATAATTACTGCATCATTTTTGTGTCATAAATAAATTATATTATTTGATGTCTAAAAATTACAAATAAAATACCATCATGTAGGAAATCTTTTTAGCTTTCTAATGAATATTTATAGTCGAATTTATCTTATGTATAACCCCATATTAAAAATTATTTACTTATTAAACTTTGATTTTAACTATTTTAACCCTTCTTTAAATAAATTAATAATAAATGTCCTAATCTAATCCAAGTGGGCCTAAATGGTCATATTTTATTCCTAAGTTTGTTTTTGGTCGAATTACACTTGTCCAATAGAATTAGGACATGTGTTAGGGTAATATTAATATCATATTTACCCTTAGTTACCTTATTTACTATTAACCGTGGTAAAAAAAATAAAAAGTTACTATTCACCAAAAAATTATTTTCATCTCATTGAACCACATTTTAGTCCTTGATATTAACCGTGTCTCTCGGATTTTCGAAATTCCATTCACAGAAGCGGTAAAATTAAGTTTTATGCAAAATTCAGTTTTTAACCTACCACTTAGTAGTTTCACTATTCATCAAAAATTGATGTTTTTCAGAACAATGCCAAAATTTCATCCCAAGCTATATTTCATATTCCGAATTCAAAAATGAAGTCTATTTTACCAAATTCATAACATAAAAGTTGCATTAATTAATTTTATAATTAAATCCCGCTGTTAAAACAAATAGCGTGTTTTTAAGAAACAATATCTATCAAAAGATTGACACTTGTTTAGGTCTAGTTTAAATGTGAAACTACATACAATGACCAACATTGTATTAAATTGTAAAAATATATTCTAAATATACTTTAAAACCACTCAAATTAATGATTTATCACTATTAATTATTTCGATTAAAAAAGTTGTTTTAAATTATAATTTAGTAATTTTCACTATTCATCAGAATATGAAAGTTATCCGAAAAGTACCAAAATTTCACCTTAGGCTAAATTCGATACTCCGAATCCAAAAATGAAGTCCATTTTGAGAGTTAAAATTTCTAAAATTTAAAAAGTGGTTATTACTATTCATAACGGCTAGTTTTAATAATATTTTAATAGCATATCATTGTTTCGTGAAACTCAGGATTACGTACCACACACGCTATCGAGGAAGGTTGCGATTGCGTGTAATGCAAGGCAAGTCAAGGATGCGTGTTGTGCAAGCTCCTTTTGGTGTAGCGTATAACACAAGACATTAGTAAAATAAGAAAGAATATTTTTCATAAAATCTCGGGCTGTTACAATTAACTAAAATATAATATTTATTTATTATATATTTCCTGAACTGTTTTTAAATTCCTCTAAATGATTTTATATTCATAAGATAAGAATGAATCCAATTTCATTCTTTAAAAGGCTATATTTTTTCAAATGGCGGTTTTACCACCCTTTAATGGTGCACATGTTTGAAACCTAAATTTTGAAACTATTATAAATTGTATTGATCAAAATAAACATTGATTTTAAAATTATAATTTCAAAATTAGTTAGCATGTAATTTTGGTATTTTAATGAATATGTTATTTTAAGTAAATAGTTAAAATCATGATTTTGATAAAACTATCATTTTTATTATATTAATAGTATATTATGATTTTAATAGTAGCATCACCCATTAATGTGTAAATAATTTCTTGGTATATTATAAATTAAAATTTGATATATTTATATCCTGGAATAAGTAAATTGATATTTAAAAATTGGTAAATTAAGTTGTATTTTTATAAAGCATAATCCTTTATTTCATATAGTATAATTAATATAATTATTTAAATGATAATATATTTTAATAAAATATATTTATGAATAAATATTTTGATTTCATATGATTATAATACATCTTTATGAGACTGTAATTTATTTTTTCAAAGTGATATAAAATCTGTTATAATTTTAAAATCGGTATTTTTTTAGTAAATGATTATTTAATTTAAAAACGTGATTTCCCATATTTAGAAAATAATTTTCATAAAGTGGAGTTAATTTTTCAATTATAAACATTGAAAAATAGTTAGTCTGGTCTTTTGAGATTAATCTAAAATAGTTGATTTTTTAGTGAGTATTGAAATACTAGAGTTTACGGTATATAATAAATGCAAGAATTATTGAGTAATAGATGATGTAAGGATAAATTAAGCCCATAATATCTAATTGGCCTTCATTATTATAATATATTTAGTTAACATATTGAAACTAGAAATTTTTTGAGATAAAATTATAATCTAAGGAATATAATTATGAAAAAACACATGTCTCTTCTATTATAAATACCATCATTAATCACCTCTTCTCTTAAAACCTCTTATGTGATAAATATTTTCCAATTTAGAACCAATAATCATACAATGTATCTTCCCCACTTCTAGGAGTATATAGAATCAAATAAATACCAAAACTAATTTCTATTATGTGGTTCTCATGGAGAAGAATTCAAGAGGTAAAATCCCCTTTCACTTTCTATATTTATTTCAATTTATTTTATTTTCTAATCATTTACATACCTAATATATCCAAAAATGAATGATAAATCTAGTTTCATATATATAATTTACATTTATTTGTTGATAATGAGGTATGCAACAATAATTATTTTTTTCTTCCACTAAATTGAAAACACCATCCGTGAGGTGCCGATTTACATCCTTCATGAATGAAGATGTTTCATTTTTTAACTATGACTACAAGGACAATCATATAATAATTTTAATAGTTAAAATTGACTATAATTAGTAAAAAAAAATTATATAATGTTTTATAACAAGTATATATTCATAGTATTAATTCATAAAACAAAACTAGCACATGATGATAAACAAATGTGAAAATAATCCAAATGGTTATCACTAATGTTTTATATAATAAATCATCCTCATATATAGAATAATGATATATATAACCATTATATATTCTATAAAATTATTAATAGAATATAATTTCAATTCTGGATAACTATTACCATTTCACATTATCTTTTGTACACGTATACAAGTGAAAATTTCAAGAAAAAAAAGGAAACAAACTCTCTTGAATGACAAAATTAAATAATATAACTCACCAAAAATTCCATAAATGAAATAAATAAAATTATGATAAATAAAATTACGATAAATAAAACACTTGTTGATAAGGTTATAACATAAATTATTAATGAATATGATTTCATTTTCTTATAAAATAAGTGTTGGTTCATAGCACTTTCAGTCATAAGGTAAGGGTTTTCTGATATCATATTTATTTCTATGATAAATGAATTATTCACCACTATTTATTATGTGTGGAGTCTATATAATAACCCATTATGTATCATATGTTGAGTATATTTATCTTCATGGTATTAAATATCTTATGATATGGTCATTAATTTTATGGTGCATATGGTTTGACTCTTTGAAATGTAGTAAGAGATTCTACAACAATCCCCATTTTTCCCTTCAACATTCACTTTATCTCTCTTTAGCCCAGTGTAATTCTTATTTAATTTTATATAATTCTTATAAATCTGCTTTATATGTTCCAACATCATGTATTCAGGTCATTTCATCCTTCATTGATGGTAAATACATTATTTTATAAGGTTCTCATCTCAATTTATCTTCATAAGCAAGCTAGATTTAAGGGAACATAATTGTTTCATACCATTTTCAAGTGCACTCTACAATATATATTAAGACACCATTATTTTTTTAAAACAACTCATTTTATCATGATTTTTTTCATTTATGGTTTTATAAAAAAATTCATTTGTTTTATAAAAGTCTCTTTAGTATTATCCCTAAAACCACAATAAAAAGGCTCATTAATAAATTTTATTAAACTATATTTTTAAAAAATTTAACATCATTTGGACATCATTTATGCCTTAAAAAAATTATATTCCCTTCCCTTGTTCTTTATTGGATAAAAATGATTACAGTCTGATTTTATATAAATGATTTTTTAAAATAATGATGCATTCCAATGTTGAAAGGGTATTTCTCTCAATAATTTATCAATGATTTGATTAAGAGTATTTTAATATATTTTAACACCCTATGTTGAAATTTATATTAATTTTAGATTAACCTTTTATGATATCATCTACCATATTTTATTGAATATTTTATGATTAGTTTGACTGTGGATGTTCTTTCTGGATACCATTCATCATATTATTCTGAATGGTTAGTAATTATATTTACTGTTTGGGTAAGGTTATTTCATTTTGTATGTATATGTTATTTTTGATTCACCCCATCCATATAAGGAATGCATTGGACATGGTAAGTGACTGATGGGGCTCACAATATCCCCTGAATGCATCAGTAATCTCATGAGAAGAAACAAATATAGACTTGGGATTGGCCATTCGCATATATTTTCAGATATGGATGTGGTCGTCACCTAAACCACTTATAGTTATATTTCTTGGGAGAGGCCTCGAAAATATGTTTCAGATTTTAGGCATTATGCATTCCCTCATTTTGATATTAGTAACCGATAAATCAAGTGACTATTCAAATAGTATAATATCTATGGTTAATTTTCATTATTATTTGTTTATTTATATATTAATATTTATTCATCTTTTATTCTGTCTATATTATGCATAAAATTATGTTTTAACAGAATGTGTTTTTAGTTATTCATCATTTCTTGTTTATTATTTTTATTTACGATAGCTTCTACTGTGTTTTATTTCCTTTACACAGCATATGATATAACCATTTTATTATGATTTATTATTCCCCATGACGTAAATATATATATTAATAATGACATACATAAATAATATAGGTGTTTATTGATGTTTATAATGGGTTTCAAATGTTTTTTACTTTCAAGTTGTAATGTAAAACTAGTATTTGTATCTTGTTTCCCAATGCAACTAAACTATTCAATCCTTTGCGATGTGGAAAATTTTTCCTAGTACAACTGTATTTAAGTAAGGAACCGACTCTAAGATACTAGGGTCAAGGTCATTATATATTTTCCACATCTAATATTTGGGAGGAATTGTAACTGAGTATGCCACCTGAGAATGGACAATGACCCTGGAGTAATGCTTCCAAAAAACTAGGATAAAGTGCCCTTTGAAGATGGAATTTAATGAAAACCCATAATGGGGAGAAGTAAATTAATGATTTCAACCAAGAAACAACATTATCCTCTCTATGGATGTTTTGGTATGAAAAGGGGAGAGAAACATCAATTTCAACTTAGATTCATGCAACCTCCATGTCTTGATGCTACAATATGTTCTCATCCATGAAATGAAAGGATCTAAAGGTATTCCCTATTCCACAAAGAAACCCATGTTTGTGAAAGGGGATGGGTTTGTGGAATTTTATCTATACTAGTTCTTGAGGAGATTCATGGTCGAAGTGTTCACCAATCATCCCCAGAATAAATTTTTCACGACCTGTCCCTAACCATGGATAACAATGAAAATACCCAAAGCCCTCCTCTATAGGCTAAGGGTGGTAAAAAAAATTGAAAGGGATATCATTAATGTGAGGCCTCTTCCTAATGTAATTATACTCACACCCTAAACCCTAACAATTCAAATGTACAGAGTAATAATAAATGAAATGATGAAATAACAAGAATTAAATAAAGCACGATAATCTTTCAGGGTGTACAAGAGTAAAATAGTGAAAAAATAAATGTAAAGGGAAAAAATACACGCCCAACCAAAACAATGCCCAACATAAAAAATAATGAATGTAAAACCCAAAGATATCCCTACTTATAATCTTTAAGCTATGGACACCATACACACTCCAATACGTTAAAAATAGCTAAGCTCTTATGAAGTCACCACTGACCCTTCCATCATCTAAATAATAGATAAATCGTGCAGAAAAATCCCATTCATGGGTTTGTATGTACATATTTAGTAGGATACCCTGAATGTTGAATGAAGGAGTAGTAAGGGGAACAATAGGAATGGAATGATTATAGATAGTAAACAATGAATAGCTCAAGCCAAAGAAATAAACAAAGCACATAAAAACACAAGAGGCCTCACCATGGTGTATAGGTGTACATTAAATTTATCATTTTACATAGATAAAAGGAGTGTAAAATCATCCAAACATGAGTAACTCAACATGGTGACTAGGTGTATTTCCTCATGTATCTCTACAACCCCTAGCAAGAGTGTAACCAAATCCAACAACCCGGATACAGATATATATACATAAACACTAAAATATATATATATATTCTTAGTAAAAGAAACCCAAATGAGAGAGAGATATATGAAATCTCTATATCATATCTTTGGCTATGAAAAGAGTCCCCATTAGTTTTAGAAGTCTATCAATGGTTCCTAGTAGCTCAAAAATATTTCTGAATAAGTGGTTTATAGGACTCACACCCTAGTGCGATAGAGGAGTAACACCTACATGGATAGAGGAACCATTCCCTCATGCCACAGGGGAGTACCATCTCTATTAGCAAAATGAGTATGGAAAAAATGTTCCATAGTACGATCGAGGAGTATCATATCCATGATAAAAAAATATGGAGTACCTTCACCCTAATATGGTAGTAGAGCATCGTGTCCATGAATAGGGGACCCACATGCTATTACGATGGTAGAGTATCATTTCGATATCTGAACAATAATTATGCAGGACACAAACACTAATATGACTGAAAATTAAAATTTTATTATTATGATCACTTTTTAGGCAAAGTGAAAAATCAGTCCCAATCAATCCAGAGGTAAATCCTCATAAGGTAATGAAAATACCTCAAAGCATAGCCTCAACCTATATGTACTTTACTCTCTATAAATTTCTCAGTCTATATGTCATTCCTTCGTATTAGGGTCATCTCCATTAAGAACGTCGAACCAAGATTCCATTTTTCCCAGGTATGAATAAACTATTATTTACTGATTTTCCCATCATTGAAGTACCTCATCAGGATTATACCCTATTTTTATATCCAATTATTCTACTCTCTATTGAACTCCCCTTGTATATGTATTCTCATCATCTCATCTTCCTCATTTGGGATTTTGACAAAGAGAAATTCTTCCACCATTTCCTCCTCAGAGTGGAGGATAGATTATATAGATTCCTTTTCCATTATGGTATAGATTTCATTAACTTTACAACTCAAAAACTTTATATCATTGCTGATTCCCTAAAGCTTAACATGAGACTTCTCTTGCCCAAAAATTGGGTAATCTGATGACATTTCATTCTCATATAGTTTAGATATCTTACCTGATCACGTTTACATCGGTTAATGTAAATGTGAGTAGTCCTTACGCCCCTCCCCTTCTTATTCTAAAGGATATTACCCTCCTCCTGAGCCTTAGATACTTCAGTATCCTCCTCAGACTCCATACCTTCTTTCTTTCCTCTATCAGTATCGTAGGGTGTACCTTGTACATTCTCATTGGTGTCAAAACACTCAAAAGTGTTGTGGGTCTGAACACTATCTTGGACCAATCCCTTTCTTATACAAAAAATATGGAGGAACCAAAAACTGATATGATAAGAGCATACCGTATTGATTAATAGAGGAACCATATTATGTTATGATAGTGAAATATAATCTCTTTATCTATAAAAATATTTTGGAGGACCTACATATCGATACAAGAGTGGATTACTTTATCCATGAATATAGGACCCACACCCCAAGTTCTACAGGGGAGTTCCACCTATATCTGGACATTAATGATCATATCACTACCATCATCGATCACCACCTAAAGAAGTTTCACCTGATCACGCATCCATAGGTTTATGTAAATGTGAGTAGTCCGTATGCCCCTCTCCTTCTTATTCTTAGGGATATTACCCTCCTCATGAGCCTCAGATACTCCAGAATCCTCCTCAGACACCATACCTTCTTTGGTTCCTCTATCAGTATCGTAGGGTGTATCTTGTACATGCTCATGGGTGTCAAAACGCTCAAAAGTTTTGTGGGTCTGAACACTATCTTGGACCAATCCCTTTCTTATACAACAAGTATGGAGGAACCAAAAACTGATATGATAACAGCGTACCATATTGATTAATAGAGGAACCAGATTATGTTATGATAGTGAAATATAATCTCTTTATCTATTCAAATATTTTGGAGGACCTACATACCGATACAAGAGTGGATTACTTTATCCATGAATAGAGGACCCACACCCCATGGTCTACAGGGGAGTTCTAACTATATCTGGACATTAATGATCCTATATGATCACTACCATCATCGATCACCACCTAAAGAGGATTCACCCTTGGAATATCAGGCATCGTATATATAAATCTAAAATAGAGGGAACAATCACATTCTATATGAAAAAAATCTCATGATAGGATACTCAGAGGAAAAAATCCACGTCCAAACAAAAGAGATATGATAGACTAATATTTTTTAAAAACAACAAACGAGTAAATGGTGTGTGAGTGTACCCACAAAGTGTGTGGTCCTTCGACACTGCATGGTCTTGTCCTCGATATTACATGAATCTATTCCCATGTGAGGTTATATAGAATATAGGGATACTACACTGTTTTTCTATGCCACCCATTTCTTTACATGTACACCTTGCTCGTGTCAGCATACTTCAGTGCACATCCATCTATATAGTCTTTCCTATGTAAATAATTTAATGGTCTAAACCTCGTTTGGTCCATTAATATTAGGTCTTTCTCATTTTTTCTGACACATGGTTCTTCTACACAAGGATGAGGAACATGGTGTGTTTGATATATCCATGCCATTATAAGCTTATAATTTTCCAAAACCCTAGCTGGTGCAACATAGGGTCTACACATCATGTATTCATCAAGATACACAACGTGTAGTCATGTTTTTAAAAGAATATATGATCTTAACTCAGGTGTCTAGATCTGTCCATTCTACCTTTAGATCAAGCATTTTCTTTACCCAAAATTGGTTGATCTAGTTGTTATCATTATTTTCGACCATATAAGGCCATGAAGTTGTACCCATTGATCCATAGAGGTTCGTCACACATCCCATACAAATATTCCTAATACTGTATTTGATTCTATATTCCATTTCAACAAATTTACCATCCACAACCCAAAAATCCTTTGTTTTCATCACTTATTTGATGTTCGGATAATCACACATAAAAATTTTGGAAATCCTGGGTTCTTATCAAGCTCAGTCCTTACCATCAATGAAAAATCATGACCTCAGGGTCCAACAATTATAAAAGTGAGGAAATTGATAAGGAATGTAATCAAAAACAAAGAAAGAATTATTCTTCTCAATAAATTTAATCAACATAGTCATAGAAAAAATATTCATGACTCATACTTAGATATTGGATCATTTTTCATTGAATAACTTGATCTACAATGATTGAAGGAACTTATTTAATTCACTACATCCCAATATGACCCAATCAAAGGTATCATAATTGTCTGATGTGATTTTTAAATTGAAGGAAGAAAAGTTATCTCAAGTCCTCTTAAGGTGTATAAATATTTCCTGGGAGGATATTCCATACTGATTCATTTATAAAGGAAATACATTATATTAATATAATTAATAAAATAAATTAATAATTTAAATAAATCCACTAAATGTACCGCCTATATATAGATTATCTAAATTCCCCAATCTGACCTATTTTATATTCCACCTAGGATAATGATTGCATTCTAAACACAACAGTTGTCTCCGATTTTTGATATGATATTATAATTAAGATTCATCCAATTTTTTTATGAAACTAATCACATATAATATAAAATATTTTTAATATTTAAATAAAATTAATTTTGGGCACACTAGGCCTCAAAATTTAACATTTTCTCTACTCCAAACTCCAAAAATATAATTTGAAATATTTCAAAGCATTATAAGGAATAAGATGTATCTTTATACCATAACTTTATTTATTCTTTTTCATCCCATAAAATAAAAACTAAACAAAAATGGGATACCGAGCTAGCATCTAGCTCACCCACATTCCCCCACCCTAGAAAAATACATGAGCGAAGGCGATGGTCCATCCATGTATTATCATCCCCTGTAAATACTCAATCTCAGCCAGGTGATTTACAAAATGGGCTCCATCCTCGATGTCCATATCACACTAGTCGATAATGTGTATACGGTCATTCACATATTTCCTCAGTTTTGACACATGGAAGATGTTGTGCATCCACTCTAACTATAGGAGTAGGATGATATGGTTTGAAACCTCACTAACACTCTACCTGATCTGAAATGGATTAATGAAACTTATTGATATCTTTACTCGCAAGTTAAAACCCATAAATACTCATCATTGGGAGAGTCCTAGGAAAAAATGGTCTACTAACTAAAACTACTAGGGCCTATGATTTTAATATACATATTATTTTTTCCTATTATGGTCCATCCTCATCTTCTCAACGATGACTTGGACCTTCCCCATCATCGCTTACAGGATATTTTATCCCACAAGATATATCTCTCCAATATTCTCCAAACATAGGGATGACTTAATGGGTCTCCAGTATAGGGACTCAAAAGGTGTCATGTCGATAGTAGGGTGGTAGTTGTTTTACTCAAACTCTAACAATGGAAAGTGATCCTCCAAGAATTGGAAAAAATATAACTTGAAACCCCTCATCATATCCACCAACACATTGGTAGTGAACCATGTCTAACCATCCATTTGGGGATGAGATTTTGTACTCATCATCATTTGGGTCTCGAATGACACTTATAGGCCCCTCCAGAAATGTGATGTGAACTAAAAATCATGATAAGAGAAAATCCTTAAGGACGCCACATGAATGTGAATAATCTAAAATATATATAATAGCACCAAATTTTCCATCGAACATTGCCCTCTAATAGAAAGGAAGTGTGCCAATTTCCTCAGGTGAAAAAATGTCACCTAAAAGGGATCATCTAGCTTCACTATCCATGGAAGACCTATCATAAATTCTTAGGATATGTCTCCCCACTTCCACTCCATGTTTATAATGGGCTGCAAAAATGCCTTCGAATCCCGGTTCTGATTCTTCTTCTATAGACATGTTAGGCACTGAGAGATGAACTCATCCACACTACCTCTCATTTATGACATCAAAACTACCAATGAAGTTATCTGTACATATTCACCACATTGGGATGTATATCCAATCGAGATGTATGGAACGCCCTCTCCACCTCCTCCCACATCATGACTGGGACCATTATTTATCCTTGTAAAATGACTACCTGATTCCCTTATTTGAAATATTCTTCTAATGAATCCTCTATAGATATATTCTCATGCAAGACCTCATAATAGATTTCATTTATTTTGGACTCTCTCACATGATTGATAAGTGGTGGAGTCAACACCATCGACTGAAGAAAAGTTGTACCCTCTTACTCAACCATGGTCAACTGCAAGGAAGTCAAAAAGTCAAAATATTCCTATATAAAATGATCCATGAACATCATATTAAAGGAATATGCTAAAAAGATTCCCTTTATTAAAGTATACACATTCTAAAATTCATATTCCTACTTGAACCCCAACTCTTTCCATTGTCTCATGTTTATGTCCCTCTACATGATAACTTACATGAGACTGTAATGGTCAGAATAAGCCATAGAGAACTCTCTTGGATGATAGGCTCTTCACATCCTCATATAAAAGGATACCTCTTACATATCTATGTTTTCAATTGTTTAGTTTTTTCGAGGGGATATCAACTTCCTTATCACGTATTTGATGACCACCTACCTCTCCCTCAACATTTATCTTATCCCAACTCATGAGGTTTCACAATACAATACGTACTCCATACCCTCTTCCAATAGTCTCAATATAGTAGCACTCTTCATCCCCATCCTCAACTCCACTAGTCTATCTAAAAATTATAAGTCATTGTAAAATTCATCCATTTCTACATTATGGCAGTAAAAGGCGATGTAATTTTAGAAAAATATTCGCTAATTTTTTTATTACTCCTCCAATCCAAGAAGGATTTTTATATTTGAAACATTACTGGGTGGATCTGAAGAAAGAACTACATTGATCATTTCTAGGTCCATGGGTAAACCATACTCAGAAATGACTGATCTAAAAAGTGAATCTCATGAATCCAGAACTATAACTATATGATATTTCAATAAAGCCGAGTCTCTTGAATAAAATATTGAACGATCACTATATTCACTACATCCTTCTTCTCCATCACAGAGTAGATGAGAATGTTTTTAATTCAGAAAGCCACAAAATGGGACACATACAAAAGGAATATCTATTTCATCAAATCCATGAACATAGTGGGTATTTTCTTCACACCAAAGGGAATATCTATGAATTCATAGTGTCTGTAGTGACATCAGAATTCCAACATCATAAAACTAGTATAATAAACTCTCAACTTGTGGTAATCAAACTCAAGATCAATCTTCTAGAACCTTCTCTCACCAAGAAACATGTCAAATTTTTCAAAAATCCTCATAAAAGGATACCTATACATTACTATGGTATGGTTGAGGTGATGAAAATACCCAAAAATCCACAAGCTATCATCCTCTTTTTTCTGGAATAACACTTGAGATGCCCAGGGAGAAAATGTGTTATACAAATCCCTTATCTCAAAGGTCCTATAATTTCAACCACAGCACCCAAAACTCGATAGGGGATATCTGATATATTACAATAGATATTAGAGAATTCTTTGGATCCAAGTTGATAAAAAACAGCACCTTCCATAGTAGAGGATGTCCTGAAACATCATCAGGGACGACATCCATCAAAACATACACATGTGATGAAATATATACGACTGAAGGGATTTCTTAACCATTAGATAAAATCACTAACTTATGATTTATGGTATGTATCCTCCTTTCAATAGAACCGACTCATCTTGTCATGAGATCTCTCTCTACCAGAATGGTGAATATCATCCCATCAATGCAAAGGAATCTGACTCATTTGTGGTGATAGTCAATATGGGATTAGACCATGGGAAAAAAATTAGTACCAATGATGACATGATGGGGTTCAATCATAATAACCAAAACATACCAATTGAAACTCTCTCCACCAAGTGATATCTGGTACTTCACATTGATAAAATAAAGAGAAGTGGTGTTCCCTGTAAGAACCTCAAGCTAAAGTTGTTGGGCTACCTCCTTGACTAGGAGCTCCGGCACATCAAACAAGAGTATAGAGATGAAGGAATGAATAGAAATTGTGTCTATTAATATTAAATCAAGATCCAAAAACACATAGTTTGTACCTTTAATCATCCTGTGTGATGTGGGGTCGTAAGACTCCAAATCCTATAGTTGTTTGCAACCCCGACCACCAACAACTAGAGCCTGACATGGGTTTCATGGGGGTGTTGGTAGTGGAAGGATCGCATAGAATCTTCCACCACCCATATATCTTCTTCCTGGATCCCTATCAACTCCACTTACAACTCCACCTCATAGGGGGTTCCACCCTTCCCATTCTTGGGTGATCGCTGATCATGGTTTTGTTGATGGAACCATGGATGTTATATGCAAGACTTGGAGTATGGTTTGTGTTTGTTTTCAATCCTTAGTGGATGTTCAGAATGTGTGCCAGCAAAGTGATCATACAGTTCAAAGAGACAATTGTATAGAAGGTGGCACTATTCTCCAATGTTTGCCAAATTTTTGGACTTGAAAATCAGAAAATGAAGACATAGGTTGTTGGAAAGTGGAGGTGTGTGCAAAAATAAAGTGGTGCGTGATATAAGGGAGGCATGTGTGAAAACGAAATGGTATGCGTGAAAAACTGCAGTGTGCGTGAAGTACAATGAGTTGTGCGAAAAAAAGTGTGGTGCATGAAATAGTGGAGAGGGATTTTTTACAGAAGAGGTGTTTTAGAATTAGAGCATCAGAAAATGGAAAAGGCATGGAATGCATGAAAAACATAAAGATGTGTGCGAAAAAGGGTACATGGACGAAAAAATACATGCCAAATGAGAGGTGTTTCCTGGCACAGGGGGATTTTTGTGAAGGGGTCTCGGACGCCTATACATAAGAGGTGACCCCCCCCCCCTCATTCTGTAATGTTTAAGACTTAGATAATATCTGAGGTTTGTTACATGTAAATGTTTCACATAAAGGGTGTTGCGTGAAAAAGTCTGAGTGGTGCAAAAAGGGTTAAATAGTGAAAAATCGCAGGAATTGCATGAAAATTTTAATGTTTCATGAAAAACTTTGAGTTGTGGAAAAATGGACATGCTACGTGAAAAAGGTGGGTCACTTAAAGCTGTTCTTAAAGGAGGGAGTTGCGTGAAATATTATCCATAAATAAAATCAATTATTTCACGCCAAAGTCAGATATTTCATGCAAAGGGTGGGAGTTGCATTAAATCTTCAGTATAACCTATTTGCACATTTCTGATTATCTGGTTCAGTGGTTCAGTGCATTCAAGTGCATCATTTATGGACTTTGATGCAAGAAGAGTCTCATGCTAAGTAGAGGCAACAACTTCAATAAAAATCTATTGAAGATACCTTCATGTCTATAAACTAACTGGGACATCACCAAAGGAAGTGAGCTAGGGGGAGTCAACGAGAGTGACCGGAGGGACACAGTGATCTATCCCTGAACTTTTGTAAAGTGTGCCTAGGATAGAGTGACTGTACCTGAACATTGTAATCTGCAGCTTGTGAAGTTTTTTGTAATTAAGTACGACCGACAACCTGTCATCGTATGCTCCTTGGATATAGCCCTTTGTGGTGAACCAAGTAAAAGTGATGTGTTAACTTCTGGCTTTATTTTGTTTGACAGGTTTAACAAGTTACTACAAACATGAGAACAAGATCCAAATCTTTAAAAAGAAAAAGTTGACACCCTGATTCACCCCTCCCCTCTTAGGGTGTTCCAGGGTCCTTCATTGGTCTCTTACATGATTGTATTTAAGCTATCTGCATGTGCTCTTTGGTACATTTTGTCAAGAAATATCATCCTCTGGGACCTCTCCCATTATAGGAATATCATCATACCTCAATGTACTACCTTTGTACTCTATGTAGTCCTTGAACAGCATGACCACATTCCTAATTCCAGTCACAGGTATGCCTCATGTGTGTCATCTCAAGTCTCCTTCCAGTCACTGTAGATTACTCTACCATGGGATACCTACTGAAGAAACCAACTATAAGAAATCCATATGAATGAAATATCTCTATCCACAATGTCTGCTCCAACATCCCAGAAAGGTGGGAATCAAAAATGTGTACCACAATACCATTGATCTCTTTGTGTAGTTCCCTCTCAAAATTATGTTCTTGGAAGTAGCCATCCAATATCATGTTGAGAGAGTACCGCATAAGGTTTGTTATCCTCAAGGCCTAATCAACCACCATCACCCCTCAATACTGCCTCACTAAAAGATATTGTATCCAAACAGACTGCATGCAGTAGGGGTAGTACTCATCACATAACAACTTTTGAAAGTCAGGTCATTCGAGTGTCAAATCATCCTTCATATAGGTAACAAGCCTCCACCAGTTCCCAAATACTCTGTGTAAATGAATACCAAATATTGAAATCACATGATTCATTGATTTATGGATAATCCTGAAGATATGAACCACATAATCTAGCCAATACTCCACTTCATGGGGATCCGTCTCTCCACAGAACCTCTGTGGCCTCTACATTGGAACTCATAGAGTGTACTAAACTCTCATGCATCTTCATCCTACTCTTTTTGGATGATCTTTAGATCAACATGTGGGGGGTGCTACTTCCTATCTACCCAGAGGAAGATTATCAGGGGTTGGAACTTGAACTAAAGCATTGTCATGAACCTAATATGGTTTCCACCAATATTTGAACCCAACCTGGCCCATGGTATGGCCCGAAGGGAATTCCCTATCACTACAGGCAAGAACAATTTCTTGAGTATAATTTATCTTGTCTTGGGAATTATTTAACCAAATATGTATACATAAAACATCAAAAACATTAGGTAAACTGAATCTGAAAAATTCATACAAACATGGTTTATACAAAAATACAGAACTGAATACATAAGTTAAAATGAAATAAAAAATTTCCAAAGACACAAAGAAATAGCATAAAAACATCCTCAAGTATTACATATGATAATGGGTCATCACCCACAAGCCATCTCTACAACTCTGCCCCATGGATCGGAACTAACACCCCGAACCGCCCTCACCCAATGACTTTCCTTTACCTGAGTCAAGAATAATAAAGTCAACATAAACCCAAGAGGTTTAAGTATGGTGTGAGAATATTCCCAATAAGATACCACCCAATGATTTTAATGTGCATGTAATACATGGTTAAAAAGCAAGTAGTTTTAATATGAAATGAAAATTAGTGACAAATACCATGAAATGCAACTTTCAATTGAAAATAGTTTTCATGATAAAACATTCAGAATGTTAACACATTTAAATGGTCATGTTAGCTACTATATTACACTACCAAACACACCCAAATACACGGTCATGTTCCAAAAATACATTGAGAAACAAAATCGGGAACACTCGTAGGGACTAGATAGTCTCGGACCCCATGTACCTCACACCTCAGTGTAAAATAACCATTGTAAAATTTGTTCCCATTCCTGAGTCCCCAGTATGGAACATAACAATGACCTAGTTGTCCCTAATCCTCATACATATATTTTAGTTATAGTTTCTGTAATCCAAATTCTAATTGAAATAGATTGAAAACTCATCTGGTCCACTAGTCATACAAGTACATATCTGCCCCACCTAGGTACCCAGGCTTCCCCCTTTGAAATCAAACAATTTCAGTGTGCTACATAAACCCATTTTCATATAAAACACCACTACTGGTCACATACAATCAGTAAAGTATCTATACACATTTTAAATAACATAAAACACACAACAAAACATGCTGATTTTAAAATGAAACAATTTATCAAAATCTCACATTTTTTTGCACCCAAAACTCCTTGAAATCCCAAAATTTTACACTATGTGCACACTTTTAAGTTACAAAAACTAAAAAGGAAGCCTAATAAATTTCAATGAAACCGAAAAATAAGTTTTTGGTCAGCCTTATGTGATCAAAGAAATGATAACATTGGAAAACCTCCATTTACATACAAACATGGCACTTAAAGTTCACATGTTTCACAAATACAATTAAAACCCATTTTCTCTGCCAAAACCAAAGGGGATTAACATTCAAAACATTATTGGAATCCTAATTCAGATCAATAAAATCAAATAAGTATTTATTGGGCAGCCCCAAATAAACCAATAAAACATTTCTATGAAAAACCCCTATTTCACATAAAATTTGCATTTAAAATTCATTTGCAATACAACCACCACTAAAACTAATTTTTCCAGATATAATGAAATGTGATAAACCTGAAATTATGATTAATACATCATTCTAAGATGAAAATATTTCATAAACATGGAATCACAAACAAAATTAATGAAAACACTTTATTCTTTATGTGAAAATTATATCATACTACCGCTGCACCAAGAGGGACCAAGATCAAGCCTAAAACCACAAGAATAAACCAAGAAAACCCAATGTTAAACCCTATGTCTGAAACAATACCATATGAAAATTGTAAAAACCAATAATAATTGGAATAAACCCTATCCAAAAAGAAAGAAACTCTTATGAAAATGGGAGGAAGAATGATGGGGACCCACTTACTTTAGGGATCTTGAAAAAATCGCCCCAAATACACTAGTATCATAATTTCAAAATAGAAAAAAATAAAAATGTTGTTCAAATAAGGATGATAAGGTCATGTGATAACTGAAATGGGGTAAAATAGTAATAATTGAAAGAGTTATGTGGGAAAGAAGTTACCTATTCAAATCTGGACGATTTGAGACACCCAGTGAAGTTCTGTACAAAATCATGATGAATACAAGCTTCAATCTGGGTGAGAGGATAATGGGCTTGCAGATGGGTTTAGTGGGATTGGGTGAGACTTTTAATCACCAAAAATCCTTAAAATGTAATATGTTATTAATTAAATATATAGTTTTTTAAACTGGAAATGGGCTTTTGAGATGGCCAATTCCTTAAATAAAAACCCAAACCAACCATTATTATGGATTCATAAAGATTCCAACATGAAATGGAGGTGTTAATAGTTTCAAAGAGGCCATTTAGAAATTTTAATGGGTGAAAAATATAAAAAAATTAAATATTTATAAAAGAAACAAAATTAGTTTTCAAATATGAAAATGGGCTCACAGTTTGGCAGAAATCATGAAAACTTTCCCTTTCCTCCTAAAACACTTGGGAAACCCCGAAAACAATGAATGAATGGAAATTAAATGAAATTTATATTTAAAATATGTCATGTAAGTGACAATATTCTCTACCATGAAAGACATTCCACCCCGGAAAGTCAACCTGAAACTTGATTGGAAAAATTAGAACGGGTACTCTTCCTCAACCCATGACATACACTCCTACGTATCATGTGTATCATTCCCATCATGCCAACGAACCCAGACCAATTGAATAGACTTACCTTGATGCACCTTCTAATGAGAGTCCACTATTTTTGCCAGCTGCTCAATATCAGACAAGTCAGGCTCTATCTCTAGTTCTTCCTAACTCAGCACATGGGACATATCCAGGTTGTATTTCTTTAACTAGGAGACATGGAAAACCTCATGGAAGGATGTCAAATGAGAAGGTAAAGACAACCTATATTCCACTATTCCAATACACTCAGTGATCTCAAAGGACCTGAAATATTAGAACATCAGTTTCCCTTGCTTCCCCAATCGATGATGGCCTAGATGAGGGGCCACTTTCAAGAATACTCTGCCACCCACAGAAAACCCTAGGTCTTAATGCCTCCAACCAGCATAAGATTTATGGTGACTCTGAGCAATCAATAAACAATGACTGATCAACTGGACCTTCTCAGATGTCTCCTACACCAGACTCATCCCCATTAGTGATGTCTCATCTACCTTAGCCCAACACAGGGGGACCAACAAGGCTGACCATAGAGCACCGAAAAAGGAGCCATTCGAATCTAGGATTGGTAACTGTTGTTATAAAAAAACTAAACCAACCCCAAATGGCTATCCCAGGAACCTCCAAAGTCTAGTACACATGCACCGATCATGTCGTCCAAAATCTGATTCACCCACTCTATCTGACCATTCATCTGAGGATGGTATGTCATGTTCATATTAATCTGAGACCCCAAGGCCTTATAATGTTCTTCTCAAAACCATGAAGTGAAATTGGGTTATCAATCTAAGACAAATGTTGATGTAACACATAGAGTCTCACCAACTTTTGAAGATAAAAATGACCCAACTCATACACTTTAGCTATATATCTGATCGAAATGAAGTTGGATGATTTGGTTAGATGATCAATCACCACCAAAATGGAATTCTTACCCCGAGGTGTATGAGGTAAGAAAACAATGAAGTCCATGGATACCTTGTCCCACTTCTAGATAGAAATGTGTAATGGCTGGAGAAAAACCATATAGCCTTAGAGGCTCTACTTTCACCTGCTTGCATGTGAAGCATCTTGACACAATGTCTGCTATTACTCATCTCATAACAGGCCACCAGAACTACTGATGAACAACATAAGATATTTTTTTGGCACCCATATGGACATCCCACTAAGACTGGTGGGTTTACTTCATCCCCACATTCTGTAGAGATAACAGCACTACTGAAGTGCCCTTGAAGGAAAAGATTCCATTGGAGATGATGACCAATTAGAGGAGTTCTCCCCACCAGGAAGAAACTGCTTAAATCGATGACAAAGCTCATTACTAGGCCATTTCCATTGGATCAAATATAAAATAGAAGGATTCAACGGGATGATTGTGAAGAATTCACCTCCACTATGCTCCCCAGTCTCCACATTTATCTAAGAAAAGAGCCCTATCAACGTCCACTCTTCACTGAACATACTCAAAGCCTGCACTGGAACTCTTCTGCTCAAAGCATCGACCCCCACATTACCCTTACCTAGGGTATATATAATGTCAATTTCAAACCCCTTTAAGTACTCAATACAACGACGCTTCCTCAAGTTGATGTACTTCTGAGAGAAGATATAGGCCAAGAATTTTTGATAAGAGTAGACCACCAACTTCTCCCCAAAAAGGTAGTGACACCATGTCTTCAAATCATACATCACCACTGCCAAATCCAATCCATGGGTTGGGTAGTTCTTTTCATGTGGTCAAAGTTGGAAGGATCCATATGCCACCATGTGATCACCCTTCATAAGCACACCCCCAAGACCCATACCTAAAGCATTAAAATAGACCACATACCCCTTTCCAGCCTTTGGAAAAATTAAAAAGGGGGTGTTATTCAACCACCATTTCAGCTCCTCGAACAATTCCTAACATTTTGGTCCCCCAATAAACCTCACCCCTTTTCTAGTGAGCACGATCCTCTGTGAAGAAAGCTGAGTGAAATCCCGAGTGAATCACCTATAATAACCAGCAAGGCTAAGGAAACTCTTGATCTCAAACACTTTTTTCAGCTTCTCCCATGAAATAACTGCACTAATATTCTCAGGGGAAAACTGAAACCCCCTACTCAGAGATCACATGCCCTATAAATCTCACTTCCCTAATCTAGAACGTCCACTTAGACATCTTTGCATAGAAGTGGTGATCCCAAAAATTGCCCAAGGTGATCCTCAAGTGATGTTTGTGTTCCTCCTCATAGCCAATGTATATTATAATATCATCCACAAACACCACAATGAAGGAATAGAGATACTGATGGAACACCCTGTTCATGAGTTCCATAAATACCACTGGATAATTGGTCAATCCGAAGGGTATGGCCAAATACTCCAGGGACTTACCTGCTTCGGAAGACTGTCTTTGGGATATCTAAATCTTTCACCCTGAGATGATGATATCTTGATCTCAAGTCTATTTTTGAGAACCAGTTTTCCCCCTTCAACTAATCGAACAAATCATCTATTCTGGGAAAAGGGTATTTGTTCTTAATTGTTACCTTATTTAGCTATCAGTAGTCAATGCACAACTCGAGGGATCTGTCATCCTTTGTGCAAAATACACTAGAGTGGCCCAAGGAGAGACTCTCGGGTGAATGAATCCTTTGGATTGTAAGTTATATAGCTATATCATTAATTCCTTCAGCTCTATGGTGGCCATGTGATAAGAGGGAAGAGATATAGGATGTCTTCCCAACTCCAGATCAATCGAAAACACCACATCCCGCTCCGGGGGAAAACCTAAGAAATAATCTCAGAATACCTCCATAAACTCATTAAATACATGAGGTAGTGTACCTTTAGGGGAAATACAATCATCATATTGCATGACCAATGAAAATTGGAAGGAAAGAGTTCCCAAATCTGGAAGTGGAGGTCCTGCATCATCTGACCGAGGATCCCATTCTCCTCCAAAAACCTGACGACTCCCATCAGGTGTCATGAAACTCACTCATCATCTATAGAAATAAATGTTTTCCTAGAGGTGTACTATCCAATACATTCCAAGCATTATGTCAAACAATTTCATATCTATAACCAAGAGGTCCCACTCCATCTCAACCCCTGACATAGAAATCGCACACGAGGGGCATCTGAGGCCCTGCTCCTTCTAGTTTCCCAGTGGTGCCACTAACTCCATCATGAAAGACTTAAAATCAGTTGGAAAATTAATCATGTCCACAAAACGGGAAGAAATAAATGAAAAATAGGCTCTAGTATCACAAAGTGCAGCAGCTATAGAAGATGCAATGAAATTGGTACTTCATATTGTCCCACCTCTGATCCTGCTGGTGCCTGATCCACTGCATGCAGATGCCCGGTCTCTACTTGAGCACAACTGCAAGTCTGTGGCTATGCCCTGAACTAGACCTACCCAGATGATGACCCATCACTACCCCCATGACCTCCAAATCAAGATCCCCCAGTCCTCAATGGCTCGGACTGTGATGGCCTGCCTCTTGGAGCCACTGAACCAGACCCAATCAGAAGTGGGCATGTTACCCCGTATAAGCACTGCAAATGACCTAAACCTACACACTGGTAAGAAAGATTTAGAGGATGCAGGAATTTTGTTTGGATGTTCCCCGTCTTCCAAAAATGGTGGAACAAGACTGATCTCACATCAGAATACACAGACGAAAACTACCTAGAAGAGTGGAATGAAATACCACCTCCCTTCTTCACTTGTTCCTCCCACTTCCTTTTCTTTTCTGAAGAGCTGCCACTTCCCACTATGGATACTGACCTAGAGAAACCATCCCTACCTTTATGGTCAGTCTCCACTATGCATGCCCAGTCAATGACCTCAGCATAGGTCTTAAGATAAAACAAGAACACCTGAGAGTATATCTATGGTCTAAAGCCTTTCACAAACCTTCAGGCCTTCAATTGTTCAATTGAGATTATTTCGAAGGCATACCAAAGAAACTCAGTGAAATGGTTGACGTACTGGCATCATTGAAGGATTCCTCTAAAAAAGGTCCATGAACTCATGAGACCTGGCATATTCCAACACCTCTGGTAAGTATAGTCAATTGAAGACGGCATTAAAATCTCCCCATTGCATCTGCTCATTCTTCCTAGTCTGAAGCACTAACTCCCACCAATTACGGCTGGGACCCTCTAACTAAAAAATGTCAAACTTCACCCTGATATCCTCATATGTTTCTATAAACTCAAACATATGCTCGATCTTCTTGATCTATTCTTCTCCTTCCTAGGGTCCTAAGCTTCCTCGCAAGGTAGGAGGATTGTTTTTTAGATACTCATGTGCTTTATCTTTTCTAGGACCCATCTCTTCTACACAAACATGAATAGTATTAGGAGTTGTTCCCTTCCCCAAAGCTTCGAAATCCTAGACCACAGCCTCAACTAGCCTCTAATCAATCAGTGTGGGAGAACTCAATCTGGCTTCAACATATGAGTGTGCGGGAACTTTCTGAGGAGGCATGTTGCTACAAAATGCAACAGTCACAAAACAATAATCAATACCACAATTATAAAAAAATTAATCAAATATATCAAAAATAAATAATCTAAACACATGTTAGTAATAAAAGAAACAACTAGTCCACCCCCGCCTGATGTCCACGTGTGGTCTGTAGCCCACACGTCTCACATAGAAGTGTAGTTAATCTGTAAATTCCAACATCCCCTGATGACTCAAGGTATACCATGATAAGTTCATGCCAAGAACCATACTCACGACCAAAACCTTGAGCCCAAACATTCATATCTCTTCTCTATCCCAACTCATCCCAAAATATCATTATAACCAAAAAAACATTGGCCTGCCTGTGATATCATTTTGTCCTGAACTAAATACGGTTTCCACCAATATGGACACCAAAACCAGCCCGTGGAATGGCCCGAAGGGCGTTCCATATCCCTAGGGGATGACACAAGTTCCCGAGTATCATTTATCTTGGTTTGGTAATGATTTACTAGAATATGTATACATAAAACATCAAAAACATTTGGTAAACTGAATCTAAAAAATTCATACCCACAAGGTTTATACAAAAATCCAGAACTGAATACATAAGATCAAATGAAATACAAATGGTCTAAAGAAAAAAATAAACAGTAGAAAAATATCCCCAAGGACTCCACAAGACAAGGGGTCATCACCCACAATCCGTCTCCATAACTCCACCCTAAGGATAGGAATTAACACCCTGAACCGCCATCACCCAAAAGTTTTCCTTTCCCTAATTCAAGAATAATATAATTATACTTACATCCAAGAAGTGTACATAGGGTGTGATACTATTCAAAATAGGATACCACCCAATGATTCTAAATTTCATGCAATACAAGGTGAAAAATAAATAAGTTTTAATATCCAATGAAAAGTGGCGACAAATTCCAAGAATTGGACCATTCAATTGAAAATAGTTTTCAAGCTAAACCATTCAGAATGTTAACACATTTAAATGGTCATGTTACCTACTGTAATATACTTCCAAACACACCCAAATACAAGGGAATATAACACAAATCCAATGAGAAACAGAATTTGGAACACCCCTAGGCACTAGATAGTCTTAGGCCCCTTGTACCTGATACCTCGGTGTAAAGTAACAATAGTGAAATCTAATCTCATGCATGAGACACTAGTAGGTAACATACCTATAACCTACTCATCCCCAATAAACATCCATATAGTTTTGATAGAGTTTTATTTATTCAAATTCAATGTGAAATAGTGAAAACCCATCTGGTTTACTAGTTGTACTTGTACATATCCGCCCCACCTAGGTACTCGGGCTTCCCCCTTTGTACTCAAACAATTTTAGCAAGCCAAAAACACCCATTTTCATATAAGACACCACTACTAGTCACATAAAATCAGTATAGTAGTTATACATATTTTAAATCATTTAAATCCCACAACAGAACACATTGATTTTTAAATGAAACAATTTCTCAAAATCCGGCGTTGATTTGCACGTAAAACTCCTTTAAAACACCACAATGTACAATATGTGCACACTTGTATGTTACAAAAAACATAAATTTAAGACTAATACATTTTAATGAATCCAAAAAATCCATTCCAGGGCATCCCTATGTTAACCAAGAAATGATAACCTTGTAAATCCTTCATTTACGTACAAACATGGCACTTAAAGTTCACATCTTCCACAAGTACCATTAAAAATAATTTACGCAGAAAAAACCAAAGGGTATTAAAATTCAAAACATGATTGGAATCCATATTTCAGTTCAATAAAATCAATTATTTATTTATAGGGAATCCCCAAATAAACCAATAAAACATTTCTATGAAAAATCCCCAATTTCACATAAAATTTACATTTAAAATTCATTTGCAATAAAACCACAAAAAAAACTAATTTCTGAAAAAAATAATAAAATGAGATAAACCTGAAAATATGATAAATACATCATTATAAAACCTAAAGATTTCATAAACATGGAATCACCAACCAAATTAATGAAAATAGTTTATTCTTTATATGAAAATCAAATCGCACCACCGTCGCACCAAGAGGGACCTAGATCAAGCCTAAAACCACATAAATAGGCCAAGAAAACCCAAAGTAAAACCCTAGGTTTGAAACACTACACTTTTTTCATTAGAAAAATCAATAATAATTGTAATAGAACCTATTTGAATGGAATGAAAACCCTATGCAAATGGTAGGATGAATGAAGGAGACCCACTTACTTAAGGGATCTTGAAAAAAATGCCCCAAATACACTAGTAGCTGAATTTAAAAAAATCCAAAAAATGAAAATGAGTTTCGAATAATTCTGATTTGGTCATGTGAAAACTAAAATGGGGGAAAATATTAATAATTGAAAGTGTTATGAATTAATGAAGTTACTTATTCAAATCTTGACGATTTGAGACACCCTATGAATTTATGAACTAAATCACGTTGAATACGAGCTCCAAAGAGGGTGAAAATATAATGGGCCCATGGATGGGTTCAGTGATCTTGGTTGAGACTTAGAATCACCAAAAAAATCCGTACAATTGAATATTTTATTAATTAAACAAATTGTTTTTTTAAAACAAGAAATATTTTTTCAGGCTGGCCCAATTCCTTAAACAAAAACTCAAATCAACCATTGTTATGAATTCCTAAAGTGTCCAAATTTAATTGGTGATGTTAATAGGTTAGTGGAGTACATTTTATAATTTTAATGGTAACAATATATTAAAAAATTAAATATTTATAAAAGAGACTAAATTGGTTTTTAAATCTAGAAATGAGCTCACGATTTGGCCCAAATCTGGAAAACTCACCCTTTCCTCCTAAAAAGCATGGAAAACCCAATAACAAAGAATGAATGTAAATTAAATGAAATTTAACATTAAAGTAAGTCATGTTTGTGATAGGAATCATCACTCATCATATCCTCATCATGAACCGAAACTATTATCCAAGATGATTGTTATTTAGGAGGCATCCTGAAAATTAATCTAGACATACCACAAACATATGAGAATATATATATATAGAACATACTCAATAAGTAAATTCCAAAACTAAATCATATATGATTCATGAACCATTGATTCTTTCATCCAATGTCTCAGTATACTATGTGAACAAGTTGGTAGCTAGGGTCTTGGTGTATTGATTTGTTAGTCACCAATACCATAATTGGATTCCCTATCCTAAGAGCCGCGCGTGAGACACTTTGACACTATTTCCCTAAACCACAACCAAATTCTCACATGGGGACTAGAACAAAAAAACATCCCAATGAATGAACTGCACTAATAGAAATCTATTGCATCCCAACTCTAACCAGGGATTGAGCCTCAACTACCCTAATCCCACATCCACAGGCTATGGGGAGGCATCAGGTATCAAAAGTCATATTCGAAATCAGATTCATTTTACAAATGTACATGTTATCACAAATCTTATAATTTCAGTAAATAAGTTAATAGGAATAATAAAAGAGAAGATGAAATAGTTAGAAATTAATCCAATAATGAAAAACCTCTTTTTTGTAGCAGTAAAATAGTGAAAACCTAAAATTAATAGCGAAATTTACACACCCAAACAAAATAATATCCCAAGATGAAAAAACTAGAATGTAAAACACTTAAAGATTTGATATCTTAATCTCCAAGTTATAACCACCATATGTAGTGAAAAATAGCATGTATACCTAAGAAACACTGAGTTCACTGTCGACTTATCTGTCATCTACATAATACATTAAACATTAAACAAAATCTCATATAATGTTCAATATATACATACGTAGTTGGATTCCCCAAAAGCTGAAAGGGAGAGAAGAATGTGACCAAATAAGAATGGAAATTAAATAGTTAATATAAAAATATCTCAACATAAACAAAGAGAGTATGATCATACAAATACAAGAGGGATAAACATGGAGTTTAGTAGAACTACACATCAAGTATTCTCCACCTATTTCTAGAGATTGTCCTCATGCGACCATATGGATTTCAATACAATGAGTAGGTGGACTACCCGAAATGTCTTTATAACCCATTTAAGTAAATAAACTGAATTCAACAACATGGATACAAATATATATATATATATATATATATATATAATCAGTAAAAGAAACCAAAATGAGAGAGAAAGGGGATCTTCATCTCATATCCCAGTATAGGAAAAGATTCTCCATCAGTTCCAAAAGTCCATTAATGATTCCCAACAAATCATGCATCTATATGAAGATATTGTATAGATGATTTGAAACCTGGTGCAATATGGGTGTACCAAATATATAGATAGAGGACCTACACCTTGATTCTATATGGGAGTACTGTCTCAATCATCATAATGAGTAAGGATTACCCACAACCTGTTACGATGGAGGAGTGTTGTTTCCATGGTAAGAGGTATGGATAAATATCATGCTAATAAGGTAGTGGAGTACTATTCCCACAAATAGAAGAACTACATACTATTAGGATTGAAGAGTACCATATCTATATCTTTAAAATAAGTTTGAAGGACCCACATGCTGGTATGAAATTATAATACTGTCTCCAGGAAAAGCGGACCTACACAATGTTACAAGAGTGGAGTATCATATCTATATTTATATAACAAGTATGGATGACCTTCACACTGATATGATAGTGGAGTATTATCTCTATGAATAGAGTACTCATAAAATATTATGAAATTGTAGTATGTCTCTATATTTGTAAAACATGTATGGAGGATCCACACACTAATACAATAGTGGAGTACCATCTCCACAAATAGAGGACCACACCCTAGTGTCACAGGTTAGTACTGACTATATCTAGAATATATGGAGTTGGTCTGATCACAACCATTTTAGAGCATAGTCTAACAAGGTGCTACAATTGTAACATCTCACAACATATTGGAAAGCCACAACAGAGGACACCATTGAGTTCAACATTGAAGAAAACATAGGATTGGCTACAAACAGTCCAGAACCTAGCTGAAAATAAAGGATATATGAGAGATTAATGTCCCATCAAAAGGATCTAAGTGGAACACGACATGTGAGGGGACCCACACTATGTGTGTTCCCACTCTACTACCTATCCATGTCCCATACTGTATGTGGAACAATTTTCATTTGGGGCTACATGTCAATTAGGTATACTACACAGCGCATCCAAACCACTTGGGTCCTAGCCCGTGCACATTGCTTGTGTCCGTGTACTTTGGTGCATGGCCATGTTCGTGGTTGAGCACATGTACTTAAGTAGAATACATCCACCTAGATATGTACTTTCCCACAATCTATTTCTCGGGGTTTCTAGCTCATTGATTTCCACCCATTGAAGTGGTGTACAATGTGTATGTGTTCAAATTGTCATTACTCCCTTATAATTTTATGAAACACTAGATGCAGTGACATAAGGGTTTCACCATGTTTTCATAATGATACATGGATTATACACATGTATTTTATATAACTTTAGATATATTCTTAGGCATACAGATTTGGTAAATCCTCGTTCACATTATCATTTCCCAAAACTAGTTAATGTAGCCATTGTTTATCTTTTCGGCCATCTAGAGGTCAGAAAGTGGTACCCCTTGATCCATTTAGGTTCTTTTCACATCCCATATTTAGTACAAGAGAATCCAATTCTAGAGTCCATTTCAATAAATATATCACCCAAAACTTGAAAATATTTTTTCTATAACTGGTTTGACATTTTGATTTTTGATTGTATGTGAAACCGTCAGGAATCTGGTGGTCCAATCAATGTCAGTTCTTCTCAAAAATGTTAAATCCTGACCTCAAGGTCCAATGATAATGGAAATTATGAAATTGAGGTGGAAATATATAAGAAATTTTTAGCGATTGTTTCTAATAATTATTGAACAACAATTGAGATTAAGGATATACATGGTTATAATGAAAAACAACAACAAGTCAAATCTATAAATATATGAATACAAATATTTTGTAATTGGTTAAGATCAAATAATGAATTATTATGCTTAATAAATTTAATAAAAAAATGTGTAAACAATGAATTTTCGAGTACTAACTTGATATTGGATAATTTTACATCAAATAATGTGATCAACAATGATTAAAGGAATTAATAGTGTTCACAATATCACGATCACCCTGATCCATATCCACATCAACTTTTAATGTGATTTTCCAATGAATGGAGGAAAACAGTATGGAATCTACCCAGTGTTTATGCAGCTAAACTAATAGGATTATATATAATAGTGATTATATATAAGTCACCTATTTCATTAATTAGATGAATTAATTAAATTATTAATTTAAATTAATCCGCTAAATGTACCTTCAGTGGACAACATATCTGAACTTCTAACGTCAACCTATTTTCTGTGTTTCATAGGTTAAACATCATGTCTGAGACATAACTATGGTCTAAGGTTTTTGATCTGATCTTCCATTTAAGGTTTATAAAATTTTATTTAATAAACCATATGTTTGTAATATAAAATATATTTAATATTTTCAATTAATTAATCTTATGCACACTGGGCATTGTAATTTCATTTCATTATAGGAACGAGCTATGAAAATAACGTTTTAAATAAATTAATGTCTTAAAATGAAAACAATGGGTCTCTACATGATTGAATCTCCTTTTTCCAAAGTCTAAAATCTCTTTTACCATGATTTCACAAATTCTTACTGGGATATAAGGACTTGACAAAAATATTTCTGATTGAGTACTAAGACGTGAGCTGGAGACTCCAACTCTAATGAAAGAATGATGTTCCAGAAAAATGATGGGGACGTTTTTTTGCCCCAAACTAGGACCCTAGTGTGCATTAATAGATATAAATGGATACATTGAAATTTACCACTTGAAAATATAGCATCTGGGTCCCCTCCACTAAATAATAATTATTTTTTGTCTTCTTGATCTCTAGTATCAGAGGGAGATGAGCATACCGAGAAAGGGCTGGATTGAGTAGCATCACTTTCATAGAGGGGTTTATTTGAGATTTACATGGATGAATAAGATTGATATGATGCCACTAGAAAAATCAGGGATCACTACTTTTAAATATTTAACCCACTATTCATAATTCCAAACACTAATGTCAAATAATTTAATTTTAAATTAAACTGACAAAACATGATGAAATTGTTTTCCATCAAAATGTCTATTTTATCTTTTACATTTTTTATACAAAATTCATGGATATATATTAATTTAAAAACCATAATTGGATTAATTTATACAAAATATCTTTTTAAATTTTTAAAATAATAAAAAATATAATTTTAATTTGTACATAACTGATAATAATATACAATTTTCAATAAAAATTAGTATTTTTCACCATTCATTGAAAATAAATCTTTTTAAAAGTTCTAAAAATTTAACCTCTAGTTAATATTTATATTCTTATTTAAAAAAATTATATTTATTTTAAATTGAAATTTTCAAAATGTTACAAAACATATTTATAATATGTTATCTTAACAACCAATACAAATAATTTATGATGAAAACGTATTTTTTAAGAATAGTGGAAATTTACTAAGAATTTAGTGCATGATTGCTAATAAATAATCAAAATATTTTTATTTATTATAACCATTATATATTTTTAAAAATTAATTAATTCTATTCATACCCTCCAATTTAATGTTTTTCATATAGTTGTCACATTAAAATAATAATATTTCACGGTTTATTTCTTTTGATGCTGATTGTTTCGTATACTATCAAAAATAGTTTTTTTAAATATTGTGATATTAAATCCTACCCATTTAAGAAAACTATCTTCATAATTTTAAATCATGCTCAAAAATCATGGTATTGAATTTTTAAAATGCCTTTTTTTAAATCCCATACCATAAAAGTGGTTAATAAAACATCCACTTGAAAATCAAGAAAAGGAAAGTGTAATGGTAATATGGAATAAAAAAACTAGGTTTCCTTATAGGGATACATTGATGGAGTGTAGAAACATAGACTTGAATTAAAATATTTACACTAAATAATGGATATATAGTCATAGATAACATGGTAATGGGAATGTTAGTGATTAAAAAATGGTAAATTTGTGATAGGTTCAATTAACATTTATTTCTTGGTATGAAAAGTAAACAAATAATATTTTTATTTAAATTTTATATTACTAGATTGTAGGAATTCCATTAAATTCTATACTAAATAATAAGGAAATAAACATACATTAAAAGTTTAATTTCGTCCTTTGATCAATTTCAACCAAAATATCATCTCTTTCTCAAAACGATGCATATATAAGATGAATTTGTCATCCATAAAAAACTAAAATAAACTTATAATGGATCCAATATTTCCATAAATTTATAAAAACTTATTCCTTCAATATTTTTACCATAAAAATGGTTATAAAAAGTTATTAAAGTTCAAAAAATGAATAAACCATTATATAAAGAAATACAACATTAATCACTAAAGCCTAAACAATAAAACCCAATGATTATCATATATCATTAAATATACAAATAACATAAATATTCACAAAACTATTCTATAATAATTTGGAAACCCAAATATTAGAAGGATTATATCACATATTCATTCCAAGATATATTAAAAACTTATCTCTAAATAACATAATCACTCTTAATGTCTTAAACAAAAATTTTATATTCCCTAATCATATAATTTCCATGATTTGATAATTTCCAAAGATAACCTAAATCACAATAAATCAAAGTTTAGTTCAAAAATAATGAAAAATATTTTTCATCATTGACTCCAAAAATAAAACCTCATAATATTATATAATTTACCATAAAATTATAGTTTCATTATTCAAAAATCACTTAGTCATTAAATCACTTTTAAATCCCATGGTTACGATAAAATGTATGTTCAAAAACTCAACATAAAAATTATATTTCAAACATTTTATGTAAAAAATAAAGTTATAATAAAAAATACGTCATATAGTCTATTATTAGACACAACACCATTTTCTGCATTCAGTTGTGGGTCCATGCCCTGTAACCTTTTTGGATGAAACATGTCATTGCCTAGCTTGTGGGTTGTCCTTTTGCTAATAATATATTTATATAATTCCTTTCATTTTCCCATAAATATTAATAAGATCCTAGAAATCAATGTTTATAATAAAATATCATGATAACCCTATAGTTATACTATACCTTTAAATTTATTCCCACAATTTGAAGGAGAATTATTCATTAAAAAACATTTCCACATGTTAAACATAATGGTAAAATATACCACAAAAAATCTATCTTAATATAATAAATGAATCCCAAGGTATTACCATCACATGAAACATTGATAGGGGTGTATAAACAATTGAACTTATGATACACCATTGCATCATTACTCTTGAATCTCTATATGTACAAACCCTAATTATACAACGTTCATTTTTATCCATTATTTTCTGTTTATTACTTAATACTTTTTTCCTATAAAAAATATGTACCATACCCTAGGATTAAATAATATAAAATCATAAGCCATAATATAATCCACACCTTTTATAAGTTATTATTTTTTCCTTCATCATCAACAATGATGAAAAAAGGCATCACTAAACTTTCATCTGTATGGACTTGTTGATCCTGTTATTATGATTTTTTTTAGGACGTGGATTTTTATAATCACCATACTCTCCACATTTGAAACATTCAATGGATTCCTTGGGATTAAATTTATTCATATTCATGGTGTAAACTGAAGGTTACCTTTTTTTATAATTTTATTTCTTTATGACCTCCTTTACCATATACAAAACATATTCGTATTATTTAAATCCATTTTCCTTATTATTTATTCAAACATTCATAACACATGATTTATTGAATCATTTTACCTTTGTGATATTTACTACATTAACTTCAAAGAATATTCACTTATCTCTTATTTTATTATTTGGTAAACTCACTTAGTTTCATGTTATTAATCACAAAATTTGATAGCTAGTTACGAATAAACATAACATTTTTAATTAAAGCTCATATTTTATCCAATTTCTTATCAAAAAACAATCAAATTTTCCATGAAATTTTTAATTACTATGGTCCTTATATATTCAACCATTTACTAAACCAATAATGTTAGTATGTTCATATAAATAAAATCTCAATAAACCATCATATAGGGATGATAAATAGTAAGATTTTCTCATCCATGGTATCTTCATCTCTCCTCTATTTATAATAAAATTACCATTATTATCACAAAAATACTATCCTTTATGGATATATAAGTATTTTAACTTATTTTCAAATAACATAAAAACCTATAATATAATGTAAACCCTGATTTGATAACAACAATAATGACCAAACTTTAAACATTACATATTCTTATTACTTTAAATAATAAATCATGTTATTTAAATCACAAATATATTTCAGGATTATAGTCATAGAGAGTTATCTAATACATCTTACATAACATACACATATATTATAAAGTGTACATTTCTATTTATTAACAATTTTTTCACTAAACAAAAAATTAACAAATGAAATGTGTTTTCTTTTCAAGAAACAACTTCCAGTTTTTCATATTGACCTCATCTTTATCCCTACTCATCCTATAAAAATAATTTTAAAAATTTGGGATGGAAATAGAAAGATATATAAGGTACCTAAAGAAGAATGAATAAAACTGTTAGTCTATGAATACTTATAAAAATATTCTTTTTCCAAAATAATCATCACCGAAAAAATAAAAAATTTCATACCTAATAACTCACATTCTCTACCCAAATACTGTCATAAACAATTTAATCAAAAATATTTACAAAAAAATAAAAATGTATGGTTTCCTTGATATAACGAAAGATTAATAATTATATGTTCATGAAGTTATAATATTTTCTATAAAAATTTAGAATATAAATTCCTTCAAACATAAGATCATTATATTAACTTTGGAAATAATAACATTCCCATAAAAATTCATAAAAAGAATAAATAGAACTTGTAGGTTACATGTGTAATCATTTTCATATCACTATTATATATGGAGAAACCTCACTATTAAATATCAAATAACTTTTATGGTTATACTTAGAGTTAAAATCATAGTTACACATGAAATAAATGTAATGGTTCTACTTGGAATTACGATTATAGTATATTCTCATAAACTCTTGGGAGAAAAATAATCAATTAAATATCTCCCATATTTTGAATAAACATTATAGTATATTCCAATATTATCTTATGAAAAAACTATTTTTTTAACTCTTTCCCTGTAACGCCCCGACCCCAGCTACCCAGAGTCAGTGCATTACTTCATAACATTGGCATGATCACAAAAGATCAAGTCTCGAAAGACCGATTAGATTAGTATCTTTAGAAACACTAGAAACATTCATCAATGTTACATTACATCATAGAATTAAAAACAACAATAAATAGGTCCCCATACTCCATACTCATATCCTCTTCTGACTATCCCTACAGGTCATTCATAATATACTTCTTCACATCCTCGAAAAATTAAAACATTGAAAGGGGTGAGCTCAGATGCTCAGTAAGGATAACAATATTGCGGATGCTTTCATAAATAAACATAAACATTTAAGGCAATGTATAACTAAAACAAAAGCCTTTTAAACTTGAACTTCAGTGTAATATGGAAAAAGTAAAATGAAATAATGCCATTTACTTATTCACATGGATATTCTACTGGTCGAATAATCACATGCAATATCAATAACCACTTTCATAATGATGGAATGCATAATTCCAGACTATCATAACCACGTATTCAAGGCCTCGTGCCAAGACCACAAATAAGATTTTGTCAAGGCCTCGTGCCAAGACACTAGTTTGTCTCATGAGACCTACCGATGCATCGAGGAGCTATAGCGGGCTCCACCAGTCACTTATTAAATCCAATGCATTCCTCATATGAATAGTTTTAAACATATCATAAACCATAACATAATCGTATCACATAAAACATGCATAAAGGAAACATAAAATTTCCACATTTCAATCCCAAGATATCAATACAACACATTCATATAATAAAAACGCTTTCAAAAACATTTTCAATACCAAAATAAAAGAAAAGTATAACATGGTATTTATTTTTCATTAAAAAAAAGGTATGGCTTGTAGAGGAAGCCAAAACTCAAATAGTGGTCACGGTGGCGGAGAAGTCATTGTCGCCACATACGTATGACAAAAACATTCCCATTTGTCATTTAGTAAACGCTTCATATAAAAAATATTCCTTTTGAATAAACATAAAAGTCAAAGGGGTTTATACACCGTATAAATGAAAGTTGTGTATAAAATAAAATATGCCTCAATGAATAGAGATTGAGACGAAGTCCCATACAAAGATCATTTTTAAAATAAAATAGTTATATTATGTGTATTCACTATAGGTACACATAAAGAAAGTAAAAATACAAAATAATACATAATAATATCATGACATAATTTGAAAGTAGGAGATTAACCCAAAGAATAAAAGTTGGGTTAAGAAGTTCCCTTACCTCGTGTCTGACTTGACTCAACCATTCTTTAACCTCCTGAATAATAAACTAGAGTTAATATCTACCTTATTAAGAACCATTTTCAATTTCATTATCCTTTTTATATCACTTATTACAATGATATGAACATTATGTAATTATTTAAGTTAATAACGGTCGTTTTGTCGATCTTTGGTACTTGAGTCAACAATAAACTTCTTATAATTACAAGTTGTTTATGTGGTAGAATATCCATTATCTCCAGAATTATATTCATGATTTAGATGTCATATATATAATATATATCCAGTATATACATTCATTCATAATATTACGTAACATTTAGAGGTAAGAAATGAAATGCATCGTTCATGGAGACGGTAAGTCGTACGTACGCATGAACGCTACTTTCATTTCTATTTCGTATTTAATGGAATGAAATAATAATGATATAAATGTATAATATAATTCCAGTATAATATAGAATATAATACCATTTACTCCATCCTTTATACATCCCACATATGGTATTAACGATTCAAATCACTTTGAGGGGGCGGTAGTCCGCACTTCCTAAAATAAAAATATCACGTTTACCCATAATGGAAACCATAAAGGTATTCCATAAAAGAAAAATACAAAATCATAATGGAAACGAAAACATAATATATATCATATATAAAAATAGTGTCATCATAATGGCCACCATTAGAGGTGTTATATGAGTGTTGAACAATCATCATTTCGTGAGACAAAAATTCTCCATCCACAGAAACAGTATGTTCTTTAACCATTAGATGTAGGTGTGTGTAAGTGTAGCTCAAATACTTCTTATGAAAACATCCTAGTATATTCAGGATACTGGTGTTGTTACAAAAGAAATGAATAAAAAGTGTTTATGGGGTTGGAGAAGAAAAATAAAACAAAACAACATTAGAAAAGACATTACCTCAAAATCGGGTAACTCTTTTTGATTTGAGACAAAGGCTTCCTTGGGAAAAGTTCTGCCCAAAGTTAGGCTTCTAGAATTAAGGGGGGGAAGTTGGGAGAGTATTTGGGCAGAGGTTGGCTGAGCCAAAAGGCTTTGAAGTGTGAATGAGGTGGAAGAGGTGGGGGCCTTTTATAAGAGGAGAGGAGGGGCACTCTTGGAAAGTAATAAAATATTACTTTATTATACAATGCTTTTCGAATTCTAAATGTCCCACACATATATATTTCGAGGATAAGGTGCTAAGGGTTTTTAATCTACCCATAAAATAGTCTTTGGACAAGTTTAAGCCTTGGATTTTACATTATCTTTTCATTTTATTAAAATCGTTAAATAATGAGGTCATCGCTGCATCATCATGATGTCATAAATAATTTAATTTATTTAATGTCTAAAAATTATAAAAAAAATACTATGATTTAGGAAATATTTTTATCTTTACAATTACTATTTATAGTAAAAAATATGACTTGTATAACCCCATTTAAAAATTGTTTTAGTAAAACATTTCATGTTTGTGTCATTTTTTCACTTTAACATTAAATAAAAGATATTTATGTCATTTTCCAACTAAAGTGGCTCCATGGGGTCCCCAAGTTGACCCATGGATTGTCTTGGTCGGCCATGGCACATCCAATGAGTGTAGGACATGTGTCAAGCTCATCTCATATTATTAAAACATTATTTTTACCTTAAACTACACTAATTACCTCTAATCGCGATTAAGAACTTAAAAGTTACTATTCACCAAAAATTATTTTAATCTCATTGAACCACATTTTACTTCTTAATGACAATCATGTATGTAGGATTTTTGAAATTCAAAACATAGAAGTGTTAATATTTCATTTAAATGAAAAATCAGTTTTTTAACTACCACTTAGTGGTTTCACTATTCATCAAAAATTGAAGTTTTTCAGAACAATGCCAAAATTTCACCCTAAGCTATAATTGATATTCCAAATTCAAAAATGATGTCTATTTTATGAAATTCCAAACATATAAGTTTCATTAATTAATTTTATAATTAATTCCCGCTGTCATGACAAATAGCGTGTTTTTAAGAAACAATATATATCAAAAGATTGACAATTGTTTATGTCCAATTTCAAAGTGAAATTAATTCTAATGAACACCATTGGATAAAATGGTAAAAATATATTCTAATTGTAATTTAAAACCACTCAATAGTATAACTTATCACTACAAATTATTTTTATTAAAAAAGTTGTTTTAAGTAATTTTCACTATTCATAAAAAATTGGAAGTTCTCAGAAAATTACAAAAAAAATCAACATAGGCTAATTTCAATATTAGGAATACAAAAATGAATTCCATTTTGAAATATAAAATTTCTATAATTTTAAAAAGTGGGTATTACTATTCATAACGACTACTTTGATTAGTCGCGGTGTGTTAGAACTCGAACTTGCGTAAAATGCAAGCTATTGCATTATTGAAAGAGAGCTGTATCGTAGAAGCTCGGGGAGTTACATTCTCCCCTCCTTAAATAAATTGCGTCCTCGCAATTTGAAATTTTTCTTTGAAAATAAAAGGTTGAAAATAGAAAATACCTTTGTGGAAAACCCACATCGGAAATAAGGTTAATAAAAATATAACTTTAAAAGAAAGAAAGATAAGTTCAAAGGTCACCCGAGATAGCCCATACTAGGATTCTATGAAAATATGGATATGGAAGAAAAACAAACCATCAAGGTCTGATGGAGAGTTATAGAAAACTGGATTAGGAGAAAGTTAACAATAAGAAAATCACAAACTTGTGATTGGTTAAACGGTCATTAAATCCCCAGTTGGAAAAGTTAACCGGCAATGGTTTTGTTTTAAGTTTCCTTTTATAAAGTTAAAGAATTTATTTAGGGGATTTACTAAGAATGTAACGGAATATACATACTTGTGATATAGACTTTCATTATTTAATAAATTTTTACCAAAAACCCATCTTTCACTCTAAAAGGTAGTAGAACTCAAAAATATTCTATTTATCCTAATTGTATAAGGTTCCAAATATTAACACATACCATTTCGATTAGTAAAAATATTTTGTAATAACCAGGGACTTCCTGTAGGCTAGTGGTAGGTAATAAAGGCCTATCGCACTATGGTTGTGGGTTCGATTCCTGCAGCTTTTTCCGAAGCAACGGGTTATGCCCCACCCTGAAGGTTGTCCTTTTCCTAAAACTATAGTATTATAATATTCCAAAAATAATCTTCATAAATGTTATAACATTAAACAATACTATCCATGGTTCAACTTAATCCATTCCAACCTTAATAGTTAACCAAAATACCTATGTCCTGACTTTCTCTAAAAGGTCTCTAAATTCCAAAATCAATTTATCAGATTCCCCAAACAAAGTAAAGTTTCTCTTATTGTCACATACTAAAAATATAATTACCTTCATCATATTAAAACCTTACTGAAATCAACAAGTACTGCAGTACAATCCTTATATATATATCACATTATTCTAATAACCAGAATATAGTCCATGAGTCCAAAAGCACCAATACATTAGTTATTCTGCTTCAACTGTAGTAACAGCATAAGATTGTCCTTGATCCCTTGGCCTTTTCTGAGGTAAGTTTCCCTGGAGCTTAGGACATTCATTTGCATAATTCCCCATTTCCCTACAATTGTAGCATTCAACATTGATAGCCTCTTTCTTTCCCTTACAATCACGCGCCTGGTGACCTTTTTCTCCACATTTATAACAAAATCTCATTCCTTTTAGGCAAGTACCATGGTGATTCTTCCCACAATTATCACATAATGGAAAATCCTTCTTTCCCTTTTTCCCTTTATCTGTCTCTTGTTCCACTGTTATCTTCTTCTCCTGCTTTACTTTGTTGTCATAAGACTTAAAGAATTCCTTTTCTGTCTTGATAGCACATGAGACAATATCTTCGTATGTTGAGAAAGATTGTGATACTAAATCTCTACGGAGAAATGGTTTTAACCCATCAAAGAAACGATCAATCTTACCTCTTGGGTTACGTATATAATCTGCAGCATACCTCGCCAACCTTGTAAAGTTGGCCTCATACTTTGCGACATTCTCATCCTTCTTTTTTCTCAGACTCAGAAATTGTCTTTCCATATCTGCTCGATGGTCATGAGGAAAGTATTTTTCTAAGAAAAGATCTTTGAACTCCCTCCATTCCATATTCAATACGTCATCATCTTCCTTTGTATTTTGAATCAATGACCACCATTGCTCGGCATCTCTAGTGAGGCGGTAAACTACCCTGATAACCTTCTCCCTTTCGCTACTCCCCAAGGCGTGGAATATTTTCTCTAAGGAGTTTACCACATTGCTCAACTACTAACGGATTTTTACCCCTATTAAATGTTGGTGGTTGTTGCATCATGAAGCGGTCTAACATTGATCCTCCACGTTGCGGATCAGGGTGCTCCATACGAGTAAGGTTATTATTCATAACCTGAGTAAGTTGTCCCAGTATGGTAATAAGTTGATCAGCACCAGTTGTATCTCTAGATCCACAATAATTATCTTGAGCAGGAGGGAAATCCCTACACGGAGTGCGTACATTGATATGGTTTCCATTCCTTCCACTAGGCGCCATTTCTAAACAATGTCATAAACTAGATTAGTTTATGAATCAAAATACATAATTCCATACTTGTAAAATACTTAACATAAATTGAACTATTTATGGACATAATCCATAATCATAAAAATGTTTTCTTTGGGCAAGTATATACTCATAACCCTTCATAGTGGTTTGTAAAGAAAATGAAAATTATCCTAAGCATATCCCCCGGGAGTGTCGTAACCAAGAGTGCAGGAAGGCCCGTTGTCGTGCACCAGTTCCCATTCGAGCCTAGCTCAAAACGGTGTTTTCAGGTTTTACCCCTAGGTACATCTATGCCAGAGCCACCTCTACCTGCTCATATCCAGACATGGATGTATTGCTCGGAAAACTCACAAAATCTCTACAATAACAAAATTCTAGGAAGTTCTTCTATACTAATCCTCAAAGTCTATCTTTGGGCTATGTTCTCTAATCAGAGTTTATCTAAATCTAGATTCCAAGGTTAGTACTAAACTGCCTCTGATACCAACTGTAATGCCCCGACCCCAGCTACCCAGAATCGGTGCATTATTTCGTAACATTGGCATGATCACAAAAGATCAAGTCTCGAAAGACCGATTAGTTTAGTAGCCTTAGAAACACTAGATACATTCATAAATGTTACATTACATCATAGAATTAAAAACTACAATAACTAGGTCCCCATAGTCCACACTCATATCCTCTTCTGACTATCCCTATAAGTCATTCATAATATACTTCTTCACATCCTGGAAAAATTAAAACATTGAAAGGGGAGAGCTCAGATGCTCAGTAAGGATAACAATATTGCGGAAGCTTTCATAAATAAACATAAACATTTAAGGCAATGTATAACTAAAACAAAAGCCTTTTAAACTTGAACTTCAACGTAATGTGGAAAAAGTAAAATGAAATAATTCCATTTACTTATTCACATGGATATTCTACTGGTCGAATAATCACATGCAATATCAATAACCACTTTCATAATGATAGAATGCATAATGCCAGACTATCATAACCACGTAGTCAAGGCCTCGTTCCAAGACCACAAATAAGATTTTGTCAAGGCCTCGTGCCAAGACACTAGTTTGTCTCATGAGACCTGCCGATGCATCGAGGAGCTATAGCGAGATCCACCCATCACTTATTAAGTCCAATGTATTCCTCATATGAATAGGTTTAAACATATCATAAACCATAACATAATCGTATCACATAAAACATGCATAAAGGAAACATAACATTTCCACATTTCAATCACAAGATATCAATACAACACATTGATATAATAAAAACGCTTTCAAAACCATTTTCAATACCAAAATAAAAGAAAAGTATAACATGGTATTTATTTTTGATTAAAAAAAGGTATGGCTTGTAGAGGAAGCCGAAACTCAAATAGTGGTCATGGCAGCGGAGAAGTCATTGTCGCCGCATACATATGACAAAAATATTCCCTTTTGTCATTTAGTAAACGCTTCGTATAAAAAAGATTCCTTTTGAATAAACGTAAAAGTCAAAGGGGTTTATACACCGTATAAATGAAAGTTTTGTATAAAATAAAATATGACTCAATGAAAGGAGATTGAGACGAAGTCCCATAAAAAGATATTTTTTAAAATAAAATAGATATATTATGTGTATTCACTATAGGTACACATAAAGAAAGTAAAAATACAAAATAAGGCATAATAATATCATGACATAATTTGAAAGTAGAAGATTAACCCAAAGAATGGAAGTTGGGTTAAAAAGTTCCCTTACCTCGTGTCTGACTTGACTCAACTGTTCTTTAACCTCCTGAATAATAAACTAGAGTTAATATCTACCTTATTAAGAACCATTTTCAATTTCATTATCCTTTTTATATCACTTATTATAATGATATGAACATTATGTAATTATTTAAGTTAATAACGGTCGTTTTGTCGATCTTTGGTACTTGAGTCAACAATAAACTTCTTATAATTACAAGTTGTTTATGTGGTAGAATATCCATTATCTCCAGAATTATATTCATGATTTAGATGTCATATATATCATATATATCCAGTATATACATTCATTCATAATATTACGTAACATTTAGAGGTAAGAAATGAAATGCACCGTTCATGGAGACGGTAAGCCGTACGTACGCATGAACGCTACTTTCATTTCTATTTCGTATTTAATGGAATGAAATCATAATGATATAAATGTATAATATAATTCCAGTATAATATAGCATATAATACCATTTACTCCATCTTTTATACATCCCACATATGGTATTAACAATTCAAATCACTTTGAGGGGGCGGTAGTCCGCACTTCCTAAAATGAAAATATCACGTTTACCCATAATGGAAACCATAAAGGTATGCCATAAATGAAAAATAAAAAATCATAAGGGAAATTAAAACATAATATATATCATATATAAAAATATTTTCATCATAATGGCCACCATTAGAGGTGTTATATGAGTGTTGAACAATCATCGTTTCATGAGACAAAAAATCTCCATCCACAGAAACAATATGTTCTTTAACCATTAGATGTAGGTGTGTGTAAGTGTAGCTCGAATCCTTCTTATGACAACATTCTAGTATATTGAGGATACTGGTGTTGTTACAAAATAAATGAATAAAAAGTGTTTAGGTGTTGGAGAAGAAAAATAAAACAAAACAACATTAGAGAAGACATTACCTCAAAATCGGGTAACTCTTTTTGATTTGAGCCAAAGGATTCCTTGGAAAGAGTTCTGCCCAAAGTGAGGCTTCTAGGAGTAAGGAGGGTAAGTTGGGAGAGTATTTGGGTAGAGGTTGGCCGAGCCAAAAGGCTTTGAAGTGTGAATGAGGTGGTAGAGGTGGGGGCCTTTTATAAGAGGAGAGGAGGGGCACTCTTGGAAAGTAATGAAATATTACTTTATTATACAATGATTTTCGGATTCTAAAGGTCCCACACTTATATAATTCGAGGCTAAGGTGATAAGGGTTCGAAATATACCCATACAATAGTCATTGGACAATTTTATGCCTTGGATTTTACATTATCTTTTCATTTTATTAAAATCGTTAAATAATGAGGTCATCACTGCATCATCATGATGTCATAAATAATTTAATTTATTTAATGTCTAAAAATTATAAAAAAATACTATGATGTAGGAAATATATTTATATTTCCAATGACTATTTATAGTCAAAAATATGACTTGTATAACCCCATGTAAAAATTGTTTTAGTAAAACATTCCATGTTTGTGTCATTTTTTCACTTTAACATTAATTAAAAGGTATTTATGTCATTTTCCAACTAAATTGGCTCCATGGAGTCCCCATGTTGACCCATTTATTGTCTTGGTCGGCCATGGCACATCCAATGATGGTAGTACATGTGTCAATCTCATCTCATATTATTAAAACATTATTTTTACCTTAAACTACACTAATTACCTCTAATCGCGATTAAGAACTTAAAAGTTACTATTCACCAAAAATTATTTTAATCTCATTGAACCACATTTTAATTCTTAATGACAATAATGTATGTCAGATTTTTGAAATTCAAAACACAGAAGTGGTAATATTTCATTTAAACGAAAAATCAGTTTTTAAACTACCACTTAGTGGTTTCACTATTCATCAAAAATTGAAGTTTTTCAGAACAATGCCAAAATTTCACCCTAAGCTATAATTGATATTCCTAATTCAAAAATGATGTCTATTTTTTGAAATTCCAAACATATAAGTTGCATTAATTAATTTTATAATTAATTCATGCCGTCACAACAAATAGCGTGTTTTTAAGAAACAATATATATCAAAAGATTGACAATTGTTTATGTCCAATTTCAAAGTGAAATTAATTCTAATGAACACCGTTGGATAAAATTGTAAAAATATATTCTAATTATACTTTAAAACCACTCAATAGTATAACTTATCACTACAAATTATTTTGATTAAAAAAGTTGTTTTAAGTAATTTTCACTATTCATAAAAAATTGGAAGTTCTCAGAAAATTACAAAAAATTCAACATAGGCTAATTTCAATATTAGGAATACAAAAATGAATTCCATTTTGAAATATAAAATTTCTATAATTTTAAAAAGTGGGTATTACTATTCATAACGACTACTTTGATTAGTTGCGGTGTGTTAGAACTCGAACTTGCGTAAAATGCAAGCTATTGCATTATTGAAAGAGAGGCGTATCATGGAAGATCGGGGTGTTACATTCCCATTTTTGGAATAACCATTATTGTATATTTCCATATTCACTTAAGATATACATAATTTGTTATCTCTATCACATGTTTGTAAAAATAATCTATGTATGATACCATATTATTTTAGGAGAAACTTAATCATTTGACTATCTCCCATTACCTAATTTATTAGAGAGTTATAATGGTTTCACATTCTCTTGGTTTATAATTGATCCACCCATCTTCCAAAAAAAATCTCAAGATTCATAACGGAATCATAACATATATAATCTTGAAAAATTACAACATAAAATTCACCTATAAGAAATCATTTCCAAATATCAATATATACCATTAAATTAAAACCAATTTTGAAACCTAAATTTCCAATAATAATGTGAAATTATAATTTTATTTGATTATTATAATGTAATAAAAAAATAAAATGAAGATTATGGTGGTTGGTAATGTCACTATCACTGTATATGTTAAAATGAAACATTGTATTTGTCTTTTAGTAAAGAAAGTCAATAAATTTGGTAAAAATGCTGGGTTTTCAATTACATTGACATATAGTCAATAGATATATAAAACTTCCATTAGAAATATTCTATTTCATTATAAAAACATCTATAAAATAAATTTAAATATATTTATATAGAATAAAATGATAGTTTGAAATGAAACATTTAAATGTGATTTTTAAATGAAAGTCTATTACCTTGAGTCTGACTCATCATAAAAAATATTTATCTTCCAGAATAATAAAATTATGTTAATTTTGTAATTTCTTATAACCATTTCCCTAATTAATATTCCTATTATATCACTTATTACCATTTTATATACAATTACATAATAAAATGTTTTCATGTTATATGTTTTGATGATATTCATTACAGAAGTTCAAAAAGAATATTATTGGTCTATTATGGTAAAATAGGTCATTATTCCATCATATAACGAATAAAAATCCTGAAATAAATTTAACTTTATAAAACACATGCTAATTTTAAAAATACTAGGAATGATATTTATTAAAAATGAACAATGTTACAATTATAAATATGGTAGGTCGTACGTACGTATGAGTCTCATTTCCATTTCTCAATGGTCGTTATGGATATAATATAAGTGTAGTTTTATATTTATATAGTGATAATAATATTAAAAATATCTTATTATTTCATTAATTATACATATATAAACCATCCATGTGATGTGGTGATGAAAATTAATCATATCACTTTATGGAGGTGGTTGTCCACACTTATGTAAGAACAATGACATCATATTTTCATGAATAGAAAGGTATTATGGTAAAAGATATATTATATTTTTTAAATTATATATATATATCATTAATAGAATATAAAAATATGAATTATATGATTATAATCTACCTTTGAGATATGGTGATGGAAAATGAATTACAACAGTCCACGAGGCGGCAGTCTGTCGTACTCATGAATGATAGTTTTGATTCCAATTTGATGGAAGTGGAGATGGATTTAGAATATGAGATTAATATTTTAATATTTTAATATATTTAGGATAATAATTTTAATATTTTAGCTTGTTTTGTGAAGATTAGAAAGAGTTGTAAGAACAAATAAAACTAAAATATATGGTTAAAAACTATACATCTAATTTGGAAAATCTTATTTTATTCACACCATATAACCTCTAGGATTGTTATTATTACAAAAATTGAATTTAGATCATGGGGGAGGATTTTAGGAAAGGGTCTAGATCAATATTGGCTGAACCAAAAGTGTATTTTTGTGTGATGTAAATAAAAAAAGAGATGTTGTTTTATATGGAAGGGGAGTGACACAATTTGAATTTCTTAAAATATTAAATTAATTTAAATTTATATTAAAAAATAGATAAAAAATTTATATATAGAATTTAAGAAGACTATGGTTCGAAATAAAGTCATAAAATAAAATTTTCCCATATATGGAGGACATTTTTACCCTTATATTTTTCTTTTAACCCATTGTTAACCCTTTTGAAAATAACGTAATATTTACGTTGTATACCATGTAAGAGTTCATAATATTACATTAATGTCACAAAAAACCCATAAATGGATCATGTTTTATCATATTATCCATACTTGATTCATTATTTTTAATATAGAATCTTTATGAATTTAAAATCATTTAATAAAATATTATTTATTATAATATATCATGAACGTTAATTATAGTACTGTTTATTGACTTTGAATTTCTTAACATCAATAAAACAAATGAATTAGAATAAAATTCATTTCAATATATATATTAGTTCATTAATATCAAAAAAATAAGTGGGCCTCATTAATGTTTTCAAATTATAGTAATTTGAATATTTTTAATATCATTTATTTTATATTTTCACTCATTAAAGCAATACTATGTCAGCATTGTGTAATCATTTAAGGTAATTATTTATTAAATAAAAAATTTAAAATATTATATTATGTATATAAATACTATATATTTGAAATGAAATTTTTTAAATAAAAATAACATATAGTTATCCCCACTTTAAACTATTATATTTATTAAAAACTAGAGTGGGACATTTTTTCCTTTTCATTACATAATATATAATAAAGAGTATAATCACATAAAAATTAAAAAAAAAAGAAAATATATTAATGATTATGGATGATATATACTCATCCAATAAATTTAATTCTAGATTTTGTCTCCTTTTTTAGTCCCTGTTATTTTATTTTTATCTTTAATTACTCAATTTACCTTTTAGCGTGGTAATAAAACTTACTAAAGATACTATTAATATTGAACAAAAAAGGGAAAAATTTAACAAATTTAGACTGACTAATTAAAAATCTAAAATCCAATTTTAGAAATTCAAGAAATACATGTTGAATATTTAAATTAAAAACTATATTTCAAAAACATTATGAAAAATGGTTTTTAAGAAAAAATGCATATTTTCGATATAAAGATTTTTTATACTAAATTAATTTATAAAGGAAATTATAAAAACAATATTTGGATTATTATAAATTAAAACTAACTAAATATATTTTCAAACAAATATAAAATATAATTTTACTTTGTCCATATTCATAATGAAAATATAATTTTCAATAAAAATAAATATTTTCACTATTCATTGATAAATTAATATTTTAGAAAATTCTCAAAATTTCACCTTGAGCAAATTATTATTTGATTATTTCAATAAAATTAAATTTATCTAATTAATTTTTAATGTTTTAAAAAAATTATTTATAATGGTTTATGATAAAAACAAGTACATTTTATAAGAAGATGTAATTTTAAAACAATAAAATGGATATACTAAAAATTTATTACTTATTATCTATGAATTTACCAATACATTTTTATTTATTGGAACCATTGTATATATTTTGAGAAAAATTTATCTTATTTATGCCTATAAATATAATGAATAGGTTATAATCATAACATGTGAGTAATAATATTTCCCTTTTCTTTTACACTCGGTGTTGCATGTTATGAACATTATCAAACATTTTTTAATTTTAATAAATATATGGTTACTACATGAAAAAAGATATTATTATTATTCAAACTATATTTCTTAAAAATTTACATTCATATAATAAATTATTTAAACATATTAAAAATGAAAAAAAATTATTAACCAATTAAAAAAATAATAATATAAATGAAACATTTAACATGTAATAAAAAAATTAAAGTAATAAATGGAGGATTTTTGTAGTTATTAAAACACATAAGATGATGTATGAATAAGTGACTCAACATTATACCCCATTATAATAATTAAAAAATCCCAACATTCTCTCCACTTTTTATGAAGATAAAACAGATAATACCATATTAATTAGATCTTGTATAATAAAACTAACAATTAACAATTCAAGGGAATGAAATATAAAAATAAATATTTCCACCTATGTTAAACAATAAATAATATTAAAAAAATTTGTTTTTGTTATAAACATGTAATGAATAAAAATAATTAATAAATAAAAATTCAAATATAAATATTAGAAAAATTAACTTATATGATGTGTTTAACTAAAAAAATAACCAAATACCCCTAAAATCAACCATAATAACAAATAATACCAACAACTAAATAATAATTAAAAATATAACATAGTAATGATATAGTCCCCCTTAGTCCTATATTTCATTCTTAAAATGAGATGATAGTGTAAATCCAAAATGTGAACTCCTCCTGTATAAAACAACTACAAAAAGGCTCCATAAAAAGAACTATTATATATAAATAATTAATTTTATATTTTCAAATAATTAAAAATAATAATTAATAGTTATAAATTTTTATATAAAATTGATAGATAAATAAATCTTTTCATAAAAAATTATAAAATAATTAAAGCACATTCTATAACACTATGAAATAAAACTACATAGTGCATGTTTATTATACAAAAGTAAATATGATAAAATAAGCATGTAGACTACCTTTGGACCAATTGTATTTGAATAATATCTTTTATGAACTCATATAATAGAAATATAAATTGGTTTATCATTAAAATAATATTTAGAAATAAGTACTTTCTTTGGAACAAGATAATGAACAACCTGTAATGAGAAATCAGATGCATACTAACCAAAAACCCCATACATAATATAGTTAATAAATGAAATACCTTCACTTTTACATTTAAAAAAGTAGTTTCTATACAACTTTGGTTATTTTCCACTATTATAGTATATTTTATTTTCTTTCTTTTTCTATTAATCCTAAATTATCTTATATGTTCTTCTACTAGTTTTCTTTCATTATATAATTTGGAAAAAGATTCATTTAAATTTTATAATTTTTACATTATCATATATTCTCCCTCTTCGTGGACTCTCAATCATAAAATAATTTCTCTTTAGTTCTTTAACTAGTAGTTTTCAATCTTATATTCACTAAAATTATCTTATACATATCACTTATCATAAAAAATAATTTCTTGATTCACCCATTCATCGTGTTTTTTAAATAGTATTTTACTACCTTTGAATTTATAGAATAATATTCCAATTTTTATAAAATCTATCTTCTCTTTCTTTATTAAAATATTTTATTATATTGAAATATTTTCAATTTATCAATGATACTTATAGAATACAATTTTAAATTATCAACATTAGTCTTATCACAATCAGAATTAATTTTAGACATGTAATTTGAATCAAAATTTGAATCACTATTCTAATTCTTGTTAATCATTAAATAATTATTTCTAGTGTCTATATCAGATGTCAACACTTTACCTGAATCTTAATCATTTCTATTATTCTATTCATACATTTATCTTATTTCTTTGTTTTTGATATTCATTAACTTTTATTATACACCCTCCATAGAAAATTTGGTCTAATGTATATTTTATTCTTTTTCACATCACAAGTAAGATCTAAATTACTTAAATTTATTTGTTTTTTAAATGAAGAGTTTTTTTTTAAAATTTTTTGATAATACCCAATAGTATTTTTGAATTGATGAGAACTACATGTACTAAACTGGGTGAATAGGATATTATGGACTACATGGAGTGGTTGTAATGTAAAAAAGGAAGAGTGAGTTGACATGGTAAATGGATGGAATTGATAGTCACAATATACATAGTTTTATCATTTGATAATTATGAAATGAAATTCAATAATATATCTGTTTGGTAATCCCTATGAAATAATCATATAGAATCATTGTTAGTTTTTCAAATTATGTTATAGCTATAGTATGGTTTTTTATAAAGGTCTATATATCCTTTTTAATATATTTCTAATATGGTAGATTAAAACATGGAAGATTATTTCTAAAGTCTTGAAAAAATGAAAAAAGTAGTGAGGTGATCTAGTAGTTGTTGTTAGAGTTGAATGATTAATGACTCAAAATGATTTTTTAGAATAATTTTAACTAGAGGAAGACACAACATAATATTACTAAATATCAAGGATATGGAATAATGGGTACTATAGTATGAAGGAATAAAAAATGGGGTATAACTTATGCTATTTAGGGCATGATCCTCTCTATGTTTCCCTATTCTCATTAATCAGGTAGAATCTCACACGAGTGGAAGTAGATCATATAATGTGCATAGGTGGAGTTGCATAAAGACTATAAAATTTGAGGTATCATTGAATGGGAGATGTGGAAATAAAAATACATGAATATTGGGGTGTGTTACATTTTACAATGGTTTGGGTCTACCAATAAATATTACATAACCCCTCTCATTTAGAACTAATAATGGTCAGAATTTGGATTAAGTGCTCTGTATTCATATAAATCATACATTAATTAACTAATATTGATTGATATAACCAATAAATAAATATGTGTGTACTAGGTTTCATATTTTTACTTAATCCTTTTCCTCGTATTATAACATGATTTTTGAAATATAAATAACTAATTAGTACATTCCCAATGACCATGAAGCCAAGTTTATTTAGAAGACTAGGTCCATGATACATAAAACTAAAACTAAAAAACAATGTAATTATTTAATTTTCATTAATGAAAACCTAAATAACCTTGACCTCAAAAAATTGTATAGTATAACCAAATTAATGTAGAAAATAATTATGTTAGATAGAAATCCCCATATGGGAATAAACATGATAAGAAAATAGAACATCTAAGTAAAAGGTAATATATGATATCTTAAAATAAATGGGGTCACAACATAAATAGCCTGGTATTAGAAGATTGTGGAAAAATAGAAAATGTGGATGAAATATAAAACATGACATAGACATAATTCAAGGATAACCACTGATACAACATCGCATAGTGGACATAGTCCCACAATGGATTTGGTTCATGCCCTAATCCCATACATGACATGTAATGAGAGTAAAAAATTACCCAATGCATTTAAGGGAAACATAATTTTGGGTAAAACATTCAAAAACATATCTCGTACATTCATATATTTACCATATAATTAAATGAATCATAAGAATGAACATAATTATATCCCAAGGATATAAAATGTGTTTCCTAATTTTTCCCCATAACATAAAAAAGATATTTCTTGAATAGGGTAATTCATAAATGATTATAAGAAATTTATTACCCCATAAAAGGGGGTATAGTACACTAGATATACTTGTAAGAGAGTTATATATTGTATTTAGAAGCATTACATAACATTAAATGGATAGATAAAGTGAGTCAGAGATAGAGTGGTCATAACCCGATAGAAAAGTGTTGTTTAGAGAGATCACTTACCTCAAGAATAATTCATCATATACATCCTTTTTATTCCAGAATAATACATTTTGTTAATTATTTAATTTCTTAATAACCATTTTCATGTTTATTATCCCTTTATTTTATTAATTATCATGTTATTTTCAGTTACATGATTATTTTTGTTCAACTCAGATGTCTTGATGATATTTGGATCATATGTATAAAATACCTTAAAATGTTGACAAATGTCAGGGATATTAATATTTACTAATCTCCAAAATAATAATCATTAAATAATTATCATTATAATACATAAATAATACTTTTTAAAAAAATAACCATGAATTATGGTTATAAAAAATGAACTACATTACAACCATGAAGATGACAAGGCGTATATACGCATGCGTAATGTATCAATTTTTAAACGATCATAAAGGAAATATGGTAAGTGTTAATTTATAATTAAAAAATGATAATTATATAAAAAATAAACTATTATTTATTTAAAAACACTAAAATACACTATCTATGTGATGTACCAATAAAAATTGAATTGAATCACACTGTAAATAGGTAGCCCACAATACACATGAATGGTATTATCCTTTTTCGATGGATGATAAGGTAAGAAATTATATGATATATTAATTTTAAAAAATGATTAATTTTTCATAGATATCATATATAAACATGAAATCCATCATCATGAATATCCATGGGATGTAATGATGTAAAACTAATTACATCTGTTCGTGAGGAGGTAGTCCACCGTACACACGAATGATAGTTTCATTTCCCAGTTTATAGAAGAAGAGATGGATGTAGATTATGAAATTAACGTAATGAAATTTTATTATATGTTATATATTTATTTAATTTTATCATTATGTTTGTGTAATATTCCAATGAAGAGAAAGATGAAATAAAATAGAGTCTCTATTAATAACGATACCTCCTCCTCGTACAACCTCTCTAGGATTATTACTAAACCCTCTATAGATTGGGGTTATGATCAAAACAATTCCTATATAATTTGGGGAAGGAATTAGTGAAGTTTGTTTTGGTATATATTTTCTGAATAAAATGTATTGATATGTGTGAAGAGGATAGGAGAGTAGGTTCTCTTATATAAGTGGGGGAGAGCACACACTTGGAATATTTGGAAAAAAGGTATACCCAAGTTTTACAAATTCCAAGAGGCTCAAAAATCAATCATTCAAAAACCTTATGTGATATAATGTTTATATATGGCCAGTAAACAATATTTAGATAAGTTTTTAGGACATTTTAATCCTTAACCTTTTGTTTTAACCCTTGTTAACCCAGTTTAACCTTAACTGTGGTAATTATTTTTTATAGTTTTTTCAATTCATTATGACCAAAAAATTAATTTTTCCATAAAATATAAAATTAAATATATTTATTATATATATGGAAAAAAAGTTACCTATAAAATTTTCATAATTGGTAGAATTTATTTAAAATTAATCCCGCAGGCGTGATAACATAAAGATTTTCCAAAAAATCTTTCAAAAGTACGAAATCTTTTTATAAAAAAATATTACAGGAAATTGATTAAAATGAAATAAATTGGATTGATAATTTTATTATTGAACTTTTTTTCCTATAAAAAATTCTAAAAAATATATAACATTTTATATATTATAAATGAAGAGATATTTTTTTAATTAAAAAAATATTTTCATTTTTCATTAAAAAACTAATAATATCATTAATTTATCCAAATTTTACCCTAATAAAATTTTTACATATTGATTCAAAAAGTTAAATTCATTTTTTAAAATTAATTTAATAAAATTTTCAAAAATTTACATTTTTATTTTTACACAAATAAAAAAGAAAACATTTTTATATTAGATTTATTTTTCAAGCATAGAATGTAATCATTAAAAAATTGAGTTCTCATTTCCAATAATATAGTAAATAAATTTATATGGATTAGGAACTTTATAAATATTTAATAAATTAGTATTTACTATTAACAGAAACTTATTTAATGGTTGGGTTATAACTGTAATAAATAATTTTGGTTCGTTTAGTCCTGGTGTGGTGTTCAATATATATTATCAAACTAATTTTTATTTATTTTAAAAACACAAGATGTCTCAAAATTAGCCCTTAATTAAGGACATCATTGAAAACTTTTATTATTCAGTAAGGGGAAAACATGTGAAGGTACTTCTGATTCATGGATTCCCCAGATTCCCATGTTTTAAAATCATATATATAGTTATGCCATATCACATTGACCAGTAATGTTATCATGTAGCATATAACTTTATCTCTACAGTCTTGGATCTTCACCAAATACACCTCAAAAGAGAGGTTATCTTCCAGTTTTACCTCCTCTAAAATTAGTATATGTGATGGATCTGGTATTTACTTCCTCGAGATGGAAATATGGAATATGTTAGGTACTTGAGAAGGGTTTAGTGGGAGTGATATTCAATAAGTCATAACTCTAATGCGACTGATAATTTCAAACAGACCAATGTACTTGGGGATTATCTTTTCCATATTCCCAAATATCATGAATCTCTTCCATAGAGGTATGAATAGAAACAATATATCCACAATGTCAACCTTAAGGTCTCTTCAATAATTGTTAGCACACCATTTATGTTGAATATGAGTAGTCCTAATGTGTTGTTGAATGGTCCTGACCATTTCTACCATTTCCTTTACTATTTCTTGTCACAAAATATTATTTTCTCTATCTTCATCCAACAAGAAGTTGTTCTTCATACCTTACAATAAAAAGTGCTTCATAAGGTGCCATTTTTGATGAGTGAGTTGAAGCTATTATTTTATGATAACTCAAATGAAGAATGATTTTGATCCTATCCTCTTTTTATGTTCATGAAAAATGATCTGAACATGTCTTCTTCTGTCTAAATAGTCTTCTCATATTGGATGTCAATTTGGAAATGATAAACCATACTAAATTTCAAGTGATTATTTATAGTATGTTTGATTCTCTACCATATCATGGAGGTCAGTAATGGATCTTGTTTAGATACAATTGATAGTTGTGTTCTATAAAACCTCACAAGTCTCTAATGTATATCTGTGAAAGGTGATTAAGTGATATGTCCTATGAAATTGAAATTAAGTGAACATTATTTGTTTGTCAACCCACCACAACCCATATGGTAGTTTTACTTATTATTTTCTTTGGAAGACTAGTGAAAAAGTCTAGGGATATGTTTTTTCATTTCAATGTAGGTATGGGTAATCTTTTCATCATCCCCTTAAAATTTTCCCTTTTAGCAATCACTTATTGTTACATCAAACACTTTGATGTACATTCTACAATACCCTTCATCATAATATCCCTCCCACAATTTTCTAGTAGAAATTTATAGAACTTCATGCTCCCTAGGTGGATTGAGATGGTATAGATATATATATCATTCAATGAATCATTCATTATCTTTGTATTTGATGGTATACATAGTTGTGACCCAAATCATACAACTCATTATTCTGAAATTTTAACTCTATGGATTTTCCATTTCTTATATCTTCCACAATCTTCTTAATTTCAACATCATCTCTTTGAGAATCATTTAACTTATCTCGAAGGGATGGGTTATAAATAATTTGACAATGGAATGACATTGTTCCATCTCTCGTGATTCTCATGTCCATCTTTTAAAAGTATAAGAATATTGGATCCCTCTCAATTATCATCTTTGATAAAGTTGTAGAATCTTTTATACCTAGACAATATACCACTTTTTCTCTTTCTGAAGATTTTAAAGGATTGATATATTAAAATCCTGGATCATATATAACCATATTCAATGTCACATGTTGAGTTAGTTATATGTGAATATATATTTGAGGATCTTATGGACCTTACATATTTCATTGTTCTTCCAATAGAGACAATGTTCCCATATTTTAAATTCAATGATCACTATAGCCTAATCCAAATCATGTGTGGGATTGTTTTTCTATTTAAATATTGACTTTATTGAGGCATAATCTATAACTTTATCATCCTTCATTTATACACAATCCAATGCCTTTTTTAAGGAATTTTTTTATACCAAAAAATGTTCCCCACTTGAGGGCGGTGTGAGGACTTCAATAGTGATATGACACTTTATCAAATCCTAAAGTCTTTCTTCACATTCAATACTCCATAAAAACATTACTCTCTTCAAAGTCATCTTGGATATAGGGTATGAAAATCATGAAAAGTTTTTAAAAAATCATTGATTACAGTTATCTAGACTAAGAAAACTATGTAACTCTATTATAGGTGATGGTCCAGGTTAGTCCTTGATTGAAATTGTATTATAATGGTCTATATATATCCCTTTTCAATTTATATTATAACCTAAGAATGATACATCCTTTATATATAATTTAAATTTACTATACTTTTCCCATATCTTCTCCCCTCTAAAATTATTTTTGAATAGTATTTGTATTGTCCTCATAATCCTCCTTACTTTTGGAGTAAATAATAATAAAATTAATAAAGACTACCTGAAAATTTTCATGTTAATATTTAAAGACTCTATTCATTCAATACATTAATATTTATTGAGTTTTAGTGTGTCCAAAAGTTATTAATATGAACTCATAATGTCCATGAAATTCTCAAAATGTATTTTTGGGAATATCGTCCTTCATCAACCTTAATTGGTGATATCCCAATAAAAGTTCCACCTTAAAGAAATATTGACTCCACATGGTTTAATAAACAATTCAACAATCATTTTGAGGGGATACATATTTTTATCATTATTTTATTTATTTCATGATAATAAATGAATAGGCTCATTGATCCATTAATTTTATTGATGTAGGGGAGTGGAGTACTCCATGGTAAAGCACTCATATTTATAAAACCCTTTTATAGTTTCTCTTGTAAATTCTTATCAATTTCATCCAAGTCAATGGTGTCCAGTCTTTACATATTCATTTGTATGGGTAGATATACATTTATAAATTCATTTCGTAACTCAACCTCCTAGTCAATATGAAGACTCGTCAACTCTTTGGGGAATACATTAATATAATCCCTCACAATGTTAATGTCATACACCATGATCATATCCTTTTTATTAGTCATTTGGGAATGATATTCTTTCTTACATAGAAATAATATCTTTATTTAAACAGAATATTCCATGGATGATTTATCCTCCTTGTTACACTTGTATATAACAAGGAGATTACTTGGGATGTGGGGAGTGATATCTACCTCTTGATATTTGATGTGGACTTTATATAAAAATTACTAGTCCAAAACCAATATAGAATAAAACTCTACTAAAGGATTTAAGGTGATATTTTTTTGGAAGATTCCATCCACAATCATTGATGAATATAATTAACATATTTTGGATGTAACCATTTCTTGGTTTTATATTATCACAAATAGTTTAAAACCCATGTTTTCATGTGGTGTTTGAATAGTTCTACTAAACAGGCATAATAATAAATAATTCATATAACTAGAATCAAATTGTATATCAAATAATATTGAAAAAATAACTACCATACCTATCACCACATCATTTTAAAAATCCTCCTCAACTGTACTGATAAAATATTCTCACATTTCTCTATAGTCCCTGGAGGTTGTTTTCATTAGTTTTCAATGATGACCATTGGTTTAGTACATTGGTTTACATTGTTTCCATTATCCTTTTAGTTGAAACATTGAACTATAGGATAAGGGTTGGAAGGAGCATTGCTTTCATCCATCCCATTGGTGGGTTTCTACTTTCAGTAATCATTACATATATTCTCATCATCTCGGAACAAAAATCACATCATTATCCCCATCATGAAATTTACAGGATGCTTCTTCCGTCAATTTTTACTAATAAGATGCTAGAATTTTGTTCCATTTATATATTTATATATCATACAACCATAATTAAAAATCATTTTCCACTTATTATACCCTTGAGAGAATTGATATTATCTAAAAAACATTTCAACCTTGATGGATCATTATAAAATATACTCATAGATATCAAATTATAAAATTTAAAAATATTTTTTTAGATGTATATTTATCCCACTAAGAGTAAGTCAACATTACATTCGGGGGATATAAAAAACCCAAAGGTGTATTTTTAATGTCTTCATATGTTTGATTCATATTACCTAATATATTCTCCATCATTTTTCATAAGTCTAATGAAATACCTCTCTATTATTATTCATATATTGATATGAAAATATATTATAAAAAATTCCTCAAAATTTCATCCACTCTATCCCATGGATCACATCCATAGGCTTTATATTTTTTATCAATGTATGTAATTGATCAAATTCACCCTCCATATGATAAATATAAAATATAACCTTATCTTACTTAGAGAATTATAGGATAGAGAAGATCATTGTAATGGATTTGATTTATTTTTCTGCTAATAAGGGATTGGAAGATCCATAGGGCATTAGAAATTTTTATCTCATAATGGTATCAATTGAATCTTTCTCATCTCAAGAAGTGTAGGGAGTTCCTCATGATTCATGTTATTATTCTTATAATTATCTAAATAAAATAGTATTTCCATGAATTTAATACCTCCTTCACCCATAATAGTAGGCATATCATTGGAGAAATCATCATATTTCCTATCAAGTTTGGTTATTGGAATAATTTTTTCTATTTCCGACCATTAACTAAACAACAATAAACCAGATGAGAATTCATTAACTAATAAATATACAAATGGAAAACATATAAACAAGTGAGTAATAAAACATAAACTCTATGTATATATTATTTATGAGTCTTTACATTTCAAAATTTTTCATCCATATAAATTTCTCTATTAGGTTTCCTATCATAATATTTTTTTCTTGTCCTTCATAATGGTTCGTAAGGAGCTTTTTACTTTAAAAAATATATCCCATGGTAGTGTAAAAAAAGGTGTGTATAAAGGCCTATTGTATTCCACCATATGAGTATTGAGTGTAGATCAATCCACCTTTTGGGGGTTATTACCCCTACATACAAATTTTTCAGAACCACATCCACTTGTAGTTTCCCAAAAACGATGTAATATCTTGAAACCCACTCACTCGATAAGTCACCAAAATTCCAATATATTTTTTCTATACAAGTTATTATCACAATACTTATCACAATGGTAATAACTAAATTATTCAAGTTATATTCACCAATATTAACTAAAAGTATCTATGATACCAACTATAATGACCCAATCCATTTACATATATTATCACAAGATTTTTAAACTTTAATATCCAATAAGTACAACCCCAAAAAAGATGAGGCATAATGTCTTTGAAAGGAAAGGTTTATGATACATCAAAATGAAACTAAAACATTGTATCCTAATTTTATTCACCACAATGAGCTCTTAAATCCATTTGATCTCATAAAACAACATGGGATATCCTAGAGAATATATATAATAAATGGGTGGTCTAAAAATCCTGGTTAAGGAACATTCATGCTAAATGAAAACAACATGTGTGTCAAAGGTATAACATGATATCATAAAAGATAAGAATCATGAGTAAACACATTGGAGCGTAAGAAAAAGATCATTGTATCATAGGATCTGAGAATCATATAAAATGTGGAAGAAAAATAAAACATGAAATAAAAGAAGTTAAGGATGACTACTAAGATAATATGAAATGGTGGGACAAGCCCCAAAATGGATTAGGATCCGTCCCTAATCCCATACATGATGCCTCATGAGACTAAAAAATTACCCAATGCATTGGATGAATATATATTTTCGGGACCACCTATCACATACATATGTGGTAAATGAATTTGTGTGTCATATGAAAAAAATCACATTTCATAAAAATAATATTTATCCATCTAAACAAATTAGAATTGATAATATTTCCTCATATCATAAAAAATAGATTTATTAGAGACGGAATTTGTTAAATGATCCTAAAGAATGTATTACTTTGGTAGTACATTGTACACAAAAATAATAGATTCATTTCACATAAGATGGATGAGTACATGGATATAGGTTAGAAAATTTACATAATAACATATTAGCATAATGTATGTTTTGATTTGATTATATAGTAATGATTTATTTCCCCTTAGGTGATTATCTTAGATGTCATGTCTCTAAGGGTCTTGTGGGAGGTCTCAGGCTCGAGTCTCCATGAGTAATATTCAAAAGTATATCTTCTTTTTTTCTAAATAATAACCCTACATGAACTATTATAATTATATAACAAATATTTAGAAATATTTTCTGGGATAAAATAATAAATAAAAAAATATTTCTAGTTAATAATGATATCATTTATTTAGGCCCACTCTTAAAAATATATACGTAAATCCCCCAAATATTGTCTTTTTGATCAAAAAACTCACTCTATTAAATTGTTAAGAAAGAATTATATTCCTTTGATCAAGTATTGGATTAACCACAAGGCTTTATATATGTTAATAGAAGAGGGGAGTAGGTTCTCATTTATTAGTAGGGGATAGTAAACACTAATAATTTTTTAATGGAAAATGTTATACCCACATTTTACACATTCCACAAGGCTCCTAAATAGATAATTATGGAACTACAGATAATATAAGGTTTAAATATGACAGAAATATTATTTAAAGAACTATTACATCATTTTAACCCTTATCTTTTTATTTTAACCCATGGAAACCCCATTCTAAACATAACTATGATAATTAATTTTTAATGTATTTACCACACATTATGACAAGAAAATAAGTTGAAATTATTATATAATTTTGATTATATTAATTCAAAATATGGCATATATTTATATAAATTCAATTTATAAAATTAGATGAATTTAATTTAAATTTAATCTCATAGATGTGATGCAAATAATCTTTTCTAAAGAAATGTTTCTCAAAATAATGAAACCATTTTATATAAAAATACGACATAAAATTCCTTCCAATGACTTAAATTGGATAAATATTTATATAATTTTATTAATTATACAATTAAAATATTTTAAACATATATATAACTTTTTAAATACAATAAATGAAAATTTAGTTTTTAATAGAAATTAGTATTTTTTACTTTTCATCAAAAAATTAATATTTATAGAAAATATCAACACTTTATCCTAAGAAAATATCAACCTTTCAATTACAAAAATGAAGGTCATTTTTTTATTTAATTTTATAAAATTTGAAAAAAAAAATATATTATTTATCAAATAAAATCAATTGAAAACATTTCTTAAGAATAAATGTATTTTCAAAGGATAAATGACTTCATTAAAAAATTGAGTGTTTATTTCCTAGGAATTTATAGATACATTTTTACTAATTATTACCATTATAAATATTTCATAAAGTAGTTAATAATTTTTATACTTATTAAATTAATTTATAGGTTATAATGGTTATAAATAATCATGGTTGATTTAGACTTGGTTTTGTGTTTCATATACATTATTGAACATAGTTTTCTTTATATAAAAAACACAAGGTGTCACATTTTAGATAGATAATACAGTAGATTAAAATTGAGTGATATATTTGTATTTCCTCTTGTTAGGAGGACCATTGAAAGGGAGGTATAATGTACCAGTGGTCTTCTTTTAAAAATTCTTCTCTATTTTAATCCAACCTCTTAATAGAGATAATCTTCTTGATCCACATAAAACTATTCCTCTGAGTATCACCACTTCTAAAGTAATAAACTATACGAAATTAGCATATTGTATTTAGTTGTTTTGGAATAAAATAATACTCCATAATGAAACTATTTATTCTCCCTAGATATAGATTCTTTACTATCATATAAGTTACTACAACCACAGAATATCCAAACTTAATCCAGACAAATTCCCACTGTGTTCCACCACTTCTACAAAAAACTCGAAGAGACATTTTTTTTCTTAAATAAATATCCAACATTGAAATATCTTCTTTCTCTCCTTTATTTCTTTATTAAAACATTAAAATAAAATCTTCCTCCCTGAATATATAGATCAATTGGTCTACTTGTGTACACATTCTATATCATCAGTAGTGGCTTGAAACACTACCAGTAATGAAACTCCTTTCAAATCTACTATGATCTACATTCTCCTAATATTACTCAATACTATATGTATGAATATATCTCATTATTATATTAAAAAATAGATGGAATATCTACCTATTCTCAATAACACATTCTTTGACAACATGTAATGTTTATCAATATGAAAATTATTTCTATAAAATTAGTTTCTCCTTCACATTATATATTCATCCATAATTATATACACAATATATTCTTCTTAATAATATGAAATTAAAAATAAAAAAAATCTAATTCAATATTAAAAAAATATGGATTAACTTCATATTTATTCTAGATATTATTTAGAAAATATCAAACAATTACTCTTCATAAATGAAACAAGAATCGTGATCAAGATATCATGAAAGTAATTTGTTGATTTCAAAGTCATGGAAAAGTAATAATAAAGGGAAATCATTAGGGAACGCCTCACTAAAACTGCTCACGGAGTCTACGTAGCCCTACAGTCAGCGCAGAGCTCTCCCTTTGCAAACACGCCATGGAGAAAGGAGGTGAGATGCTTCACAAACCCCTTTGACGTTCGAAGACTCTCTACGGAGCAAGGATGTGGGATGCTCTGTGAACCGATGTGACGTTCGTGAACCCACCACAGAGCAAGGAGGAGGGATGCCCTACGAACCCCTTTGATGTTTGCGAACCTGCCACGGAGCAAGCTCTGTCTTCACGTTGAGCGAGTACTGCTTTACAGTGCCTCTTGCCTTTAAATACCAGGATCCCCTTGATCCCAAAGGACGGATCCTCTGACCTTTCACCTTCTGAGCTCCCACATCATGAAGCAATTCTTGCTCTATGAAACATGAGATTTTCAAGGTACTTTTTCATTGCGAAGTTCCTTCCTCTTTGTATGAATTCAGCCCCTCTTCAAAGAGGGATTCCCTTCGTGGAGACCATGGGCCTCCATAAGGGGAGGAGATCCCCAATGGGACTCAATTCATCACATAGCTTTTATTCTTCATGGAACATCCTCTATACACATGTGATCCACATGCTAAGGCATCGCCACTGTGCTTTGGGAAGCACATTGCACACACAATGTTATACTCTGCAAGGATCCCTTTCTTTATGAGGCATTGCTCCATGAATTCCTTTCAACTTCACGAAGAAACTTCCTTATAAACCTATACCCTATAACTAGGTTAGGAGACTTCACATCGCAAAGAACATCCCTTCACAAAGCCCCTCCACTTCATGAAGTAACAGAGCTTTAAAAGGCTTCTACCTATCAACCCCTCTGCTCTACAACTCCTTTTCCAGTACAGCCCATCAGGTTTGCATAGAGCAATTTCAATGTCCCTTGGGTGGTATTTCACATTGTGTTGCTTCGCCTCATGCTTCTTCTCATAGGCACGCTAATGGATATTGATTCTTCATATATCCATACTAACATGGACCCCCCCCCCCCAATGGATCACTCCATAACACCCCCTACAATGGCATTGTCGATGCCTTCCTTACCTCATGGGAAGGCGGGTATCAGTTATGTATTTCCTAGGTGTGCAAAGAAAACCCACCTAATCCAAGCAATAGGATGTTAAACTTCCAAGAAACATTTTCCACAGAACCTGACATTAAACTGTGACCACGCCCCATGCGTCGGACATGCGGTTCCCCCACCATGGGAATTCTGCATACCCATTGGTCTCCATGGGAGAGAGATAATTCCTCACATGGGATGACATCCACTTTATCGGAGTAGCATTTTTCTGTGTGTAAAGGGAAACCAATTTGGTGTAATCCCCATGGTTTTCTTTCAGGAGGTAGCATCCCTGCTCCTCCTCCCTTCCTGAGTGCCAAATCCTTCTTTCACTGGGCTTTGTCACCCCCTAGGCCTCCATCCTAGAGTAAGTCACAATCTCCATATCCTTGGGCTAATAACCATGTGTAATCCTCCTTTTCCTCTTTGTGATGATTAATACATGTAATCCCTACTCCACTTCCCATGAACACACCATTCGTGACATGATTGTCAGCTCTTTGCTACCTCTTGTTTCTCACACCGAGTGTGACTCATGTAGGGTTAGAGAAAGCACTGGCCATGACATCCTCTTTGGGCCACCATAGAGTGTAATCCCCACACACCAATTCTGTACTATGGGGCCTTTTATATTTTACAAGGCATGGTATGTAGGAAGCCTCCCTGAGGTTCAAGTCAAAAACCATTATTCCTGACAATCTTTACGTCGGTTCAGTAAACACCCTTCTGAACTACAGGGATGTTGATCCCTGCCAAGGAAAGGTATATAGAAGTCCACCATGAGGTTCAATCCCACCATCCATTGGTTCAAACCCCCTTCACCTCAGACCACCTTTGTCATACATGATGTTAAACTATATGCCCCCTTTTCATCATGCATGACATTAAACGGTATCCACCCTCCAGTGGTAAGCAGTTGTGACCCCATCCATCAGTAAGCTATTGTGACCCCATCCAGCGGTAAGCCATTATGACCCCATTCAATGGTAATCCATTGTCAATCCCATTTTGTGGTAATCCATTGATGTCCCCAATCATTGGTAATCCATCGTCAGATGAACTATGAGGACTTTGATTCCCCACCACTGGGATATGTAGGAGGTATCTTTGAGACTTAGGCCCAAAATCACTGTTGTCCTCGGGTCGAATCCATCTCATTCTCCACCTACATCACTTAACCATCCATCATCCATTTTGATTCTTACTCAGGCCACCACATCTTGGTGGGATCATTCCACCTCATTCCCCATTTCCATTAACAACAATAGGATATATAACCATGCGTTAGCCCCAACATAAGTGTTCCCACTAGGGGTTTCACCAACCTGATCCACTCTAGTCAGAGTTTTGATCAGTCCAATCTGTCTCCACAAGACATTAAACTCATGGAATACCCTATGCTAATCATATGATGATGATAAAAAAACTTAGTTACATGCCTATGGCATATAACTCCCCGCATTCGACGTGGGATACCTTTGGCTTTCACACCCTTGAGAAGCCCTATAATAAGGGGATGAAACCTAGAAGTGCCAGTGTTCCAGCGTCCAGACATGCCAGTGATGTCCAAAGTGACTACTTCCTTGACCGAAGGCTACTGTCCTGACTGGACCCATTGGAAAGTACTGATAGAAGCAGTGTAATTAACCAGTGTCCATGAAGATATGGAACTGGGAAGAGTTTCACGAACAACATCTTAAGTCTATGAGGGAGACCCAGACTAGGTGATGAGTTTCGAGGAGGAATCAACTAAAGGAAGAACTAACATCCCATTATCCCCTTTCGATCACAGAGAAAACATCCCTGAATAAGGAACGAATGATTCCCACCTTTGGAAACTGGGAATGAAGGGAAATAAATAGTATCATCGTACTCTAATGGACGGACGCATGCGCCCCAACGAAAGCATCAGAATCAGAAAGGGTGAACCCATCTTGATGTTATTCGCCTCAAAATGGAGATTAGTTTTGTTCAAGACATCAATGGACTAGAATATCACCACATCCAGCTATACATTTCCAGGTCCCCCCATACTAATAGCGGACCTGGTGTGATACTCACCAGAATTTGGGTCAGTGAAAATGTTGGACATCCCGATCTGTGACGTTATCAGCGTGGATCAATCTCACCCCCCATGGAAGATTGAATGGAGTTGGTACACTGGTTATCAATTCCCTCCACTTTAGAACTAATGGGTTAATCTCCCAGCTTTTTAGGAACCAAGCTGCTACAGGAATTCGATCATCACCCGCCCACCGACGCTGGGGCAGTGGCAATGCCAACACGGAAATCTCGCACAGATCCCCTACTTTGGAGACCATCTCCATGCCTACAATTGTTAGATTCCCACACCCCATCTCCCCATATGAATTCATCCAGTGGATAGTGATCAACGACCTCGTACACTGGTATAAGTAGGAAGGGATTATCCCAACCCTGGATATGGCCTGCTATGATACGGGCGCATATGCCCCTTGCCACCACCGTCACCCACTAGGTCCACATAGGGATCCAATACTCCACACTACAATGTACAATCATTTTGGGAGCCTCTCCCAATAACGCATCAATGACTCTCTCCCCTATGTTGACAAGGTAGGGGATGTTTGGGGCAGCCCGGACAGGATCCCTTTTCAAGGGCCCCTAAGGGGGGATCCCACTAGGTCGTGCCATCACCATCATCTGATCCCGCGAGTCGAGTAGCAGGTAAGCCATGACCCTGCGTCGTTGACCCCAGTCTGGTTGGCTGATGTTAACGACGAGAACATGCTGAGGAGAACGCCCTCGAAGGGGTATCAATGTCAGCAAATACTGTCGCTCAGGAAACCGCTAACATATATCATCAACCCCTTCTGTATTCTAAGTAGGGGGACTTGTATACAAGGCTCGGATCAAGGCCCCAACCACCCCATAGGCAGGATGGGTCGACTCTCCAGGCCGCAGGTGCAGGTAATGGACACCGTCCATATGGAGGACCTCCTTGTACTGCCACCATGGAGAATGTGGGTCGTCCCCACATCCAAGAACGACGTGGAGGTCCACCTCATACTACCCTCAGTATAGATGAGGGATCTCCCAATTATGGTTAAACCCACCACAGAAGCCTCTCTGGTGCTCATTTCATCGGGTATGGAGTCATCCCCCCCACCACAGACCGCATGTGTGGGGACTTTGCCCATCTGATCAATCTCCTACGCCCCCCCCCCCTAAGGTCTTACAGCAACTGGCAAAGGTTATCCTTGCCTCATCCACTAGAGGGGTGAAGGCCAACCTCGCTTTACCAGCACCCGACATGGAGGACCTACTAGTGTTCGGCTCGATCAGAATAAGGACCTTCCTCACACTGATGTTGCTAGAGGAAACAAGCATGGGGGTCCAACTCGTGATTCTATGAGATCGAGCAGAGGTCATACCCGCTCCAGCACTTCCCATGGAGGTCCTCCCCATATCCATGTTGATATCTATCCCGGTGCTCCTCACACCCTAGCTTTCTCAAGAAGAAGCCCTCTCCTCCCCAACACCAGTATAGCTAAAGGTACTCCTCATTCCAGAAATCTTAACTTCCCTGAAGAACTATGTCGGGGCAGGAGGGCGGGTCTTCGCTGACAAAAAAAACACTGAGAAGATTCGGTCTGGATCAAACTGGTTTTCTTCTCAGATTCTGAAGCCGAATACGACTCAGCGATGGAACCCTCTCCAAGATCCTCTATGTCAAGGGTTGGGGAAGGAACAAGGCGCATCATCCTAGTACTCCCAAAATGTGAGGTCCACTGGATTCCCACTACCCTCCTCAGGTATTTCTTGGTGGACAAAAATTTGGTAGCTCCATAGGTTACAGTCATGTGATCACCACCATTATCACTAGAAGCACTCTCTACCATGAGTAGAGATCGTGAAGAGCTATTCTAGGTACCAATGGCAGATGAATAACAGTGTGGTCCACTACCATAATCCATGTCCCTCGCACCAGAAACTATGGTAGTTATCCCATTTTATTGCGATGTCGTGACTATGTCACTTCACTCTTCGGAAGATATACTGAGATGTGGCGGTTTGTCTGCCCGCATGCTATATTCTCCACTGGCCAGCCTACTATCCTAGTAGTCTGATTCAGTACCATTACCCATTCCTCAGCCACCTATGGTTGAAGAGATGGGTAATTAAGATCCAGACTCTGAATTTGAGCCCAATAGTTTGTGGAATATCCTCACAGCTGACCACTTCTCTGAGATGTTTTGGCTGGTCACAGTGCAAAATTTTTGTGCACCAGAATCCCTCACCCAAGAGAAAGATGAATGTTTCGGACAGACCCTCTAGGAGACTCAAATCATTCTTCTTTAATAGTGATTGACTTACCCTAAGAGCTAAGCACATTTCGATGACATTGGAGAACAATTTTGTATGGATTATTTGGTCCCACTCCCTATTGCCCAGCACCATCAGTCACCAGGTCGCCATAGGGCCATCCAAAAAAGATGTGTTCAGAGCTTTAGGGTACTCCGCAGGATTATCAGAGAAGTTTCTCCCCACATACAGATCCATGAATGGGGGCAGTAAACTGACCTCATCTTCAGCACTATATGAAGACAACCCGATTTTTCAGGAGAAATAGAGGATATGCCTTCAGGTATAGTTGCGGTTAACATGGAGGACCTACCAGAGGGTGAGAATGAGCTAGAGCTTCTTGGAGAGGACCTTCCCCCTGAGGGATTTTACACTTCTTAGATCCTTTAAGAAGAATTATCATCAATAGAGGATCTATTGGGTCTTCATTTTTCCACCAAGGCACTAGTCCTCAGCAGGAATCCCAAAAAGGGCAAGGAACTCCTTGGAGCTATCATGCCCTATGACCTATCTGGCTTAGTTCAAATGGTGAAGGATGACCCCAAGTAAAATACCTTGCATCAGCAACTCACCGAACATAAGGAGGTGGTCGATGACCTCCTTGCTGAATGCACTACTCAGCGATAGCCAGACTACAATGATCCTAGGCTGGGGCAGCAGGGGTAGGGGCAGACACAGCTTCCCCTTGGTGAATTACCTCAAGTTGACCCAGAACATCTTGCCCATGTAGAAAGTTTTGAGGCTGGAACCTATGGAAAGAGGGCACGATATGTCTCACCCAATCCTCCTGAATAGTGTGGAAATCCTGGAGACCCATCTCAGATCCCCCCAACTATCCCGAAGGTCGTTCCACCAGCTGCTACATGAGATGCTGGGCCACCATATCATGTTAAAGAACCCACCAATGCACTAGTGGTCAGGGATCCCAGTATAGATAGGAAGCCCCACCCAGATGATACAATGGTGGCACTAATTTCCCATATTGAAGCCTTAGAAATGTGACAGGTGGCGCTCCCACCTGATGGAAAGCCATATCCATCATGGGTGGATGATATGAAAACACCTTCAGGTTTTGGGAATTCCACATTTTCCCCCTTCAATGGGACAGGGGACCCATGACAACACCTGGACCACTTTATCTCAAGGAGTGGTCCCATTTTGGGAATTCCAGGGTAGTAGGAGGATGCCAAGCTCCGATGATTCCTACAAACATTGGAAGGTCCTGCATTTTTCTGGTGTAGCCAACTCCCCATAGGATCAGTAGCCTACTGGGAAGACAACCATAAGAAATTTCTCTAACAGTTCATCTCCACCACATAGAAGACATGTATCATAGACCTCTTCAAGTGCATGCAGAGGCTTGATGAGCATGTTTATGACTCTATCGCCTAGTGGAAAGGACTCACGTACTCCCTTGACATGCCACTGACTCTAGAGAAATTACTAATGATGTGTGTAGGGAATTTCAAGACAGGTATATTACCCTATTTGATCACCCAGAACAATCCCAGATAATTCTGAGACTTCTATGATAATGCCAAGTTCCTAGAGGAAGCCTTACTACAGGCCAACCAGGCACGTCCATTTCCCCCTGCAATCCCCACGAGAAAGGTCACTAGGGCCAAGACCACTACAGTGGCCTAAATAGAGTCCTCCATGCAACTAGATTTATTTCTAGTGGAGCTGCCTTTACAGCCTCATAGGGGACCTCCACCTCAGGCACAGCCATCGGCCCAGCAGCGCCCACCTCAGAATCGACAGGTTCCCCCACGCAATGTGTCGCCACTTCCCAGGAAAGATAACCAAGATCCACTTCCTCGGAAATCTCCTCCATCCCCTTGTCTCAGTCAAGCTCCAAGGAACCACTTCATGGATATGTGAAACTGGACCTACTCGTTCAATGAGGTGCAGGTCCCCAGTTACTTTTATAGTGCCTTGGAGTGGAGGATTCTAGGCCTACCTAAGTGTAAAAGGCCAGAAGAGGCAAATCTCACTGATCACCCTATTTTCTGCCCCTACCACTAGATCTGGGAGCACACTCTCATGATTTTATATGTGTTCAAATAATGGATTCAAGACCAGGTTGATAACAACATAGTCCATTTGGGCCCGACTCCGGCATAGGAGGCATGCATCTTCGTGAGGCTAGACTGCAGTAGTTACAGCAACGCCAAGTGGAATTAGGTTTCCTATAGCGGATCTCATAAGTTTGACGACTGGATGGATATCAAAACAGTTTCACGTTCCCATGGTGTCATCCTGTCATGCTTGAATTATCCAAATCCTTTAGATTATGCAGCCACCACTTCTCCATCGTTGTTTCAGTCAGCCTCTTACTAGAAGAGCAAACACCGACAGCATAAAAGAAAGCATATCCCCCCGCCAATTCCATTTCCATCCCCTACTCTTGGTGAATTAATTCACTTGGAGATGGAAGTCACTCCTGTAATATATCCAATAGTGTATGAATCTTTGAGTGATGGTAAAGGGTATGCCTTAGTTAACAGTATAGAGCTGGTAAATCCCTACCTGATTCCTGACGATGAGGGGAACTAGGCGGATCCTCTCATCGTCCCCATCCATATTCATCATCGATAGAGAAATGGCTATATGGTCCATTGAAGTTCCTCGGTTAGTACTCCCTGCCAGGTTATGCATGCTACATAAACTAGCAAACAGGCTCAGCGTAGAGCTCAGCATGCGCAACCTTCTCATCTGGTGGCATCAGGCCTGCCCTGGCTGTCATTTGTGTTGCTATCTCAGGAAGAGTCACCCGACCACACTGTGACTAGCCAAGCCCTGCTACAGGCCGGTCTCAGTCATCTAGCCCTTATCTGGTAGGCACTCCATAGGCATTGACCAATGGGAAGAAGGATGTTCGCAGTACCAGTCAGCCGTCAGTCCAGTTGGCAGGGCCAAGTATTCCTCTTATCACAGAGTGACCTCTTAAAAGTAGAAGTTCATGCCTAGTGTAGAAGTATGATGTTCTTTTGCATCATTATATTATTATATAAAGGATCTCCATCCTTGAGGCCCTTCACATGTTGTCAGATATGCATGAGGACCACACTGAGGCTTTAACAAGTCCCCTCCAGTTTGAGACGGAAGTAGCATCCGCAGAAGCCTTTAATGTTGAAGAGGTCAAGAAATAATAATACTAGGATATTATCTCATTCTATGCAGAAGATTAAGGCTCTCCCATACATGGTAACATTCACCCATTGTACATCACTGACCAGTTCAATGGCGTGGAGGTTCATCATTGTTTGGTCGACATGGGCTCTGGAATTAACCTAATCCCAACTCGAACACAGCGAAATATGGTATTGTCTGAAGATTATCAGATTCCATCTGACCTATGAATCCTAGGTTATTATAGGATAGAACAAACAGTAGACGGTAAGATCCTCTTCAAGACTATTTTTGGTATCCTAGTTTCCAGCACAAAATTTAAGGTAGTCTCGTAATACATCGCCTAGAATGCACTGAAGGGAAGGCCATGGATCCACCAGCATGTGGTGGTTCCCTCATCCTATCAACAGTGCCTCAAGTACTCCCTTAATAAGCAGGTGGGCGTGCTTCAAGGTGATGCATCTCCCTTTACCTCCTGTGAAGCTTACTACCTGCATGCTAGCTATACAAGATCAAAGACAAGCAGATTCAGGCAAGAGAGTTCGAGCATGCCTTGGCTGCAACCGACCCGTGGACAAATCTAGATGATGCCAATGTCATTCCAATCCCTCGATTGGAGGCTACAAACCCATACATGGGACAATTCATTGTTGTTTCCATAAAAAGGGGGAACACATTCCCAGGCCTAAGCGATGCTGGAAGATCACCTCATACTCCTACAAAAATCATGCTAAGATGATCCCGGAGCCTCCTACCCCTGTAAGGGATCGGCATGTCAGCCCCATGGCTATGAAAATACGTCATACTTTCTTTTTCTGCCAGGATAGAATTAATAGGCTCAAGTTAACGTTCCACTATTGATTCAACATCATCAAGCGTGACCTCTTGCGCCAAAGGCCCGATGGGATCAGATCGATAGCCGTCATTGCTATGGTTGTGGCATCACAGAAGTCCTCTGATGCAGGGTCCATTACCACTCAGGCTAGTACCAGCCTCCCGTCAGGATCTAGCGACTCAGAAGAAATTCCTCCCACTGAGGATTCCCCCTCCAAAAGTGAACAATAGGACATGGAGGATGCTCTTCCCGCCTTGAAAGAGGGAGTCTCTTCCATTTTCAATGAGCTAGTACAGGTGAACTTTGATTGGGAGGCAAACCTGATACCCACATTGATTAGTTCCATTAGGCCTCTCGAGGAGTAGTAACAGTATGTATACTTCCTGAAACAACAACATGATGTACTATCCTAGAGTTATGATGAGATGCTAGGAATAGATCCTCATGTAGCAGCCCAACACCTCAGTCTCCCGGAAAATCATTGAGAGTTAAAGCAGCCTCCCAGAAGGATGCACACTTCCCACAGTGGCATGGTCAGGGCCGATGTTAATAAGCTCATCAGGGCCAACTTTGTTAAGGATGTATAGTACCCCAATTGGCTGGACAATATTGTGCCAGTAAGGAAAAAGAATGGATTGATCAGGGTATGCATCAGCTTTCAGGATCTCAACCATCATTGTCTGAAGTATGATTTTTCACTTCTTATGACGAAACTGTTGATTGATGCTATATATAGGTTTCAAGCCCTCCCCTTCGTGGATGGGTACTCCAGGTACAACCAGATCCAAATGGCCTCAGAGGATGAGGATTTCATAGTCTTCAGGGCACCACAAGGTACTTTTTTCTACCGAGTCATTCCATTCAGTTTAAAGAATGTACGTGCCACCTGTCAGCGGTCTATGCATCTCAAATTTAAACAGATCCTTGGAATGTTGGTGGAATGCAATGTCGACAATCTGGTGGTCAAATTTCACTAGTGCCAGGACCATCTAGAAGACCTTGAGAAAGTGTCTGTCTCCCTCTGTTCCTATCACCACAAGATGAACCCCTTGAAGTGTGACTTCGGGGAACCTCTGGAAGGTTTATCTGCTTTATTGTATGATAAAGGGGCATTGAGACTGACCCAGAGAAGATCGAGGCCATTAGCTAGATGCCTCCTCCAAGAAACATTCAGGAGCTTCGAGGCTTCTAAGGACACATAGCCTATATGTGATGATTCATTTTGAATTTGGCCAAAAAGTGTAACCCTTTTCTCAGCTCATGAAGAAAGTCACCATCATTGAGTGGGGTGAAGAGTGTCAGACTACTTTTGAGGAGATCAAGTAGTATCTGCTCTAGAATCTGGTCTTAATGCCACCTATCTTTGTAAAACCACTGGTCTGTTATGTAACCACCCTAGAAGGATATCTCAGTGCCCTTCTCACCTAGAAGAACAATGAGGGGATGGAGAATATCCTTTATTACCCCAGCCGCATGCTCCTCGATATAGAGACCAGATACTCCCCCATCAAAAAGAGTTGACTTTCACTGGTATTCATAGTATAAAAATTGTGTCATTACATGTAGAACCATGAGGTATGGTTTCTGTCTTGAGTTGGCCCACTGATGTACATCCTGAACTGCCCTATGCTAATAGGCTGACTAGCTCAGTGGGTGATAATCCTCTAGTAGTTCGATATCATATTTTTCCCTAATAAGGGTATTATGGGGAAAGCATTGGCAGACTTCCTTGCTACCCATCTGGCTCCTATGGACCAGTCCTTGGACCTTGATTTCCCTGATGAAGCAATTCTCTCAATGGACCAAGCCATGTCATGCTGGCATATTCACTTCGATGGTGCTTCCCAGATCCCCATAGGTAGAAGGATCAATGATCCCAGGCTCAGCAGGGTAGGCCACAATATTGTCTTCATTACCCCGGCACAAGCCATCCTACCATACTCATTCTAGTTGTTGAAAGGATGCACCAACAATGAGGTAGAGTATCAAGCACTCATCACAGGCCTCGTGCTGGACCTTGAGAATGATGTGCCCCAATTTCATGTGAAATGGGATTCTGAACTAGTCATTAAATAGATTAATGGTGACTATGTCATCAGAAAACTAGAACTCGTACCATTTTTAGAACACACTCTCCATCTAGTGTCCCAATTCTTGTCTGGGAAAAAAGTTACTCATGTCCCCTGATCTCAGAATGGTCGAGCTAACACCATGGGCGGCCTAGATTCATCACTCACAAAACCCGAGATGGATGATCTAATTATCCACGTGGCACATTGAAGAGCCATTGCTCCTATCACCCCAGATGATGATGATGACCTAGAGGTGAGCCATCCTACCACCGAAGCCTGCAAATTAGGACACCCAGGTTCCTTGGATGTAGTTATTGAAGTGACTCGTGACTGGAGATACCCCATTGTAGATTATCACTATTATGGTTACCTCTCGGTTCATCGGGTCGAGCGTGAGCGAATCCGATGTCGTGCGTTGAAGTTCACCATCCAGGATGGCCCTGGCCATGAGCAGAATTTATAAAAGCATGGGTTTGATGGGGTTATCTTCTGTTGCATTCAAGGAGTCGATATTTCTCAACTCATGAAAGAGGTAAACACCAGTTCATGCGAGGATCATTAGACTGGGCTGAAACTATCACACCAGATCCAGAGACTGGGGTACTTTTGGGCCTCCCTGATCCATGACTGCATCGAGTTTTCCAAGGGATTCCATGCATTCCAAATTCACGATAACTTCATTCATTGACTACTAGAGCCTCTCCACTCCACAAAGTACTATTGGCCATTTGTGGTGTGGGAAATCAATGTTGTGGGACAATATCCACTGGTGACAGCTTGCTAGTGATGATTTATCCTGACTGCCACAGATTGCATCTCCAAGTGGGCAGAGGTAGTTCCACTCAAAGAGGTTGAGTCACATTCCATTGTTGACTTTGTGAGATCCAACATTGTCTATCGATTTGAATTCCCTCATGTCGTCTTCACTGATAACAACATGAACATCCTAGCAGTCGAGCTGAAGGAAATGTACGCTATGTACAACATCCATTCTAAACACCCCTATCGCTATCATAAACAAGAAAAATGATAGATCGAGGCATTCAACAAGACCCTCTCTAACATTCTACATAAAATGGTTGGTCAGAATAAGAAGAGTTGGATGGAAAATATCCTAATGTCCTATGGGATTATCAAAAGACGACTCGTAATTCCACCCAGGTTACCCCATATTCCCTGGTGTACAGAATGGAGGTCGTCTTGCCCATCGAGATTCAACATCCCTTGCTATGCATAGATTTCCATGATCCTCAATTTCCAGATAATGTAGCTAAATTCCTTATGGCCGAGTTGGAAGTGCTTGATGAGAACATGCATCGTGCCCTGAACAATCTGGAAAGGCATCAGAATAGGATAGCCAGATAATTAAACAAGAAATTTCACCTCCACTCCATCTTGTAGGGAAACTTGGTATTAGCCCTTAGAGCACCATTAACACCTGGCAGGAAACCACCCTAGTTGGAACCCAAATTGGAAGGACCTTACACCATTCCCAAGGTTTACTCTAATGTCATGTACTCACTAGTTACAATGGATGGTTGGAGTGTAACTCCTCCCACCAATTCCATGTTCCTTAAGAAATACATTTCTTGATCCATATGGTCCTGCAAGACCATAAACTGTATGGCCATGAATGACCTTAAACTGGTCGGTCCTGCATGGCCCTATACTACATGGCAGTCCTGCATTACCTTAATCTAGATGGTCATACATTACCTCAAACAGTGCATCGTCCTACATGATGTTAAACTGCATCTTAGTAACTATGTATGGAATGATTCCCATTCCCATGGGATATGTAGGAATTATCATATGCCTTATCTTGAACCCAACCCTAGCTTCTTTTTTGAATATCCCCTACATGGCATAGTTATTTTTGGGGATCTCACATGGCATCGTGTAGGCTTCTTTAGCCCCACCCATGTTATGGTTACAATGATTGCACCATGTGCCCTCCTTCGTTCTTCCAATCCTCCCACGTTCTCACCGCAGGACGCTAAACTACATGCCCTATTATGAACTATGTGGGGCTTGATTCCCATCCTCATGGTATACATAGAACTACCTGGCCATTTCATCTATAGGCCCATCCCCAATCATCGGGACCTCCCATTGGGACGAAACACATGGTGTGGTGAGGGCTTTTTACCTCATTCACGTCAAGCTCATCATGACCATACCTTGTATCCATATCTCCTGAAGATCTCTATTTCTTCTTTGGCCTCACTTTGTTTGGGATTTATGGGAACATTCATGCGCAACACACCCCATTGTTTGGTTTCCCATTATCTTTCCCATCCGGAAGGTCCCCCGAATGGCATGGCTGATCGGCCCAAGGGATCTCCTACTATTTTGGGCCAACACCCTAAAGGGTTTTAGGAAAAAAAATAGATATGAGTCCCACATTGCGAATATGGTCAGTGGTCAATGATCATTGGTTGTCCCCATTTCAGGTCACACGATATAGATGTTGTGTTTTGAATCTGGACAACAACTATCTCTTGTCATTGTAACCACCCCCATATGTCACAAACATGGAGTGTAGTGGTTCATTTTGGCATGTCACCTCTCCAAATCTCAATATACATCGAGCGGGAGGGTGATGCTGGCTGTCGAATCCTTATGTGATGGGGAGATTCTAATCCTACTCCTTGTTTTCCACACAGATCATTGCACATGTGGGATTAAGAGCTATGATGAGGAAATGTCCACATGAGAGGCCATATGGCTACAGTTCACCGAGGCACCCAGCCTTAGGCCCTTCGACCCCTTCGTCCCCCTAGCCTGAGTTCTCATTTAAGATTGGGTGGCATGGTATGGACTCACATCCTCAATCATGTCAGGCTATTTCTCCGCTCCACACATATACCATTGAGGCCTCCATCCCTTCATTTATCATCTGTCCCATGAACACAGAACCTTCCATGCTTCGTGAGTCACATCATTTGGGCTTCCATCACCTTATATATTCCAAAGGACCCTCATATGGCATGGATTTGAAGCCCAAGGGCTCTCCTACAATTATATATTAACATCCCTGATGATTGCGGGTGACAAATTAATACAAGTCCCATCTTTTAAATATGGTCAATGGTCAACTCTCAATTATTTTCCCCTAACACTAGTAACACAAGGGTGGATACTGTGTTTTGAACCTAGTCAACAGTTTTCCTCTATCATCATTGCCACTTTGTGGTCATCCATAAGCATGATGATTCGCCCCCCCCCCCCCTGTCCCATGCATATGACATTAAACTAGTCATATACGGTCCGAGCTCTAGGACCCTAAAATAAGATCACCTTCATCCTCACTGTAAGACATTAAACTGTAAGCTGGTCATGACTTTCTGTCCATGGACTAGCCTCAATCCCTTTGGACTTTTTCGGCCACTGGCCAAAGTTCTCACAGAGGGTTGTACGGTGTGGTGCGAGATTATGTCCTCATTCATGTCAGGTTGCTCGTCGGGCCATCTACATCCTCGGATGAGATACCTTACCCATACCTTTGTCGTCACAGAAAGACATTAAACTGCAAGCTGGCCATGACATTATTGTCCATGGCCCAACCTTCGTCCCTTCATCCTTTTCGGGCCCCTAGTCTAATTTCTCACTTAGGGTTGTACGATGTGGTGGGGGATTATGTCCTCATTCATGATGGGTTACTCATAGTGTCGTACACACACCTCGTTGGAGTATATTGACCTTATTAGTGTCATCATTTACCTAGAACTACGTGTGGATTCATTCCCATCCCCATGGGATACATTGAACTGCCCGAACGTCTGGACTTCATGTCCAGCGCTATCTCTTAGAAACCTCCCTATCATTTTGGCCCCTTGGTCTACGTTCTTCCAGAAAAGGGGTATAAAATGTGGGGAGGGGTTATGTACCCATTCATGTCGGTTTTATAACAACCATGCCGCAAAACTATCAATCTCTCTTGTGAAGTCTTCGCTCCACTTACCTTCTTTCATCTCTTTGATTCGGCTTCCCTTTAGTCGAGTCCCTCTTCCCTCTTCAGTGATTCCCCAATTAGACCTTGAATGATAGGCTTAAGGGCTCTCCTACCATTACAGGCCAGCATCCTCAAGGGTTTCAGAAAAAAAATCGATACAAGTCCCACATTGCAAATATGGTCAGTTGTTGATGCTCATTTGTTGTTCCCATTACATGCCACATTACAAAGATGTTGTGTTTCAAACACGATCAATAGTTACCCCACATTGTCACGCCATTCCCTTCTAGCCTTGAATGTTGGTTACGTGATTCACATTATTTTCCACCCCATCATGACCAAATGGAATTTATACACTCCTGGAACAATCCCTCAGTGCACATTTGCATGTTAGGAGGACAAAAGTTGTGGTAAAGGCATCATTCGGGGCTCCGCACCGACTTCCCATTTGTGTTCATTCCAGGTATTGCAAGAACTTCTTCAGCCCTTATTTCTCACACTGAGATTGGATCACTTGGGCTTGGGGATTGGGTTGTGGTATCCACTTACATTGAGGGATTCCGCTTCTCTTTGTTCTGAACTCTAAGACCATAAACTAAGATCTCTTTTAGAACTACGTACAGCTTGATTCCAATTCCCATGGGATACATAGGAATGCCCAAACATCCCGTCTTGGGATCCAAGTCGAGTTACACTAAGTTATCTCTTCTATTCTGCCTTTTGGGCTATGAAACTTATAGGACCAAATGGTGTGGTGCATGTGGGCTTACTCCTTCATTCACATCGGGTTTGCAATAGCCACACCACGTACGCCCTTTTCTAGGAGTTATCCCCCTACATCTTGTTCCACATGACATTAAACTGTATTTTATCCACCACGATGTTAAAAGGAACCTCCAAGAACTACATGTGGCTTGATTTCCATTCCCATGGGATACATAGGAACACCCGGACATCTCGTCATCGAGTCCATCTCAACTAGGGGCTAGCCTCTCTAGTCCCATGTCCTTTATATTTTTCTGGCCCCTTGGCCCGAGGTTTCCTACTTGGAATAGTGCACGTTATGATGTGGACTTCATCCTCATTCACATCACGTATGCTTTACCATGCCGATCACATTCCCTCTGGAACCTCATCTCTCCCATTTCATGTCTGAGCCATATGACTATAAATAATTATGCTTAGTCCCACATGACTTTAAACTGTAATGTTTATACAGCACGATGTTAAAATGCTTGTTTGGTCCCATCACATGACCATAAACTATGAGATTATCATCTGGGCTTCATGATGAAAAACAGTACTACACCATGATATCCTCACTCGGTGGGGCCTCATGTCAGATATCAGTCATACGCCGTACCATTTTTCAATTCCTGTGTATGGATTGATTCTTGTGGTGATGCAAGGAATCTCAATCCTAAGTCCATCGGGTCACAAAAAATCTCATTCATTCTAAAGGACAAACAAGATCTATAAAATACCGCTTCTTTTGGTGAAAGGGCCAGACCCGCACGATCTCATCATCCTTGGCACTAGTAATTTACCATGCCACCCCCATGAACTACTTATGACTTGATTCCCATCCTCATGGGATACGTAGGAATGCTCATGCACTTTGCATCAAGCACAGTCTAACTTTTGTTTTCGGTCCCATGACCTAAAACCTCCCTATGGAACACGTGTCGATCTGGACTCCGAATCCTCATTCATGTCGGGTTACATAATTACCTCACCATGTGTATCCCGTGTTCCCTACCACCTATGGTCTGAGCTCTATGACCATAATCTATTACCACTACATGTCCTTGACAGAGGACGTTAAAGTACATGACAACTTCTAGAACTACGTATAGGTTGTTTCCCATCCTAATGGGATATGTAGGAATGACCATACAACTTGTCACTAGGTCTAGCCCCAGGAATTTAAAATCTTATTTACCCTTATTTTGGCTGCTTGGGCTGAACTCTTCTTGGAACATGTGGTGTGGCGAGTACCTCCTGGGTTCTCATTCACATTGGGTTTTTCAACAGCTGCACCATGCGCCTCCCTTGTCTTTTCCCAATCTGGTCTAAGTTATATGACCATAGACTAAGATATCCCTATAGGAACTACACTTTGGGTTTGGATACTTGACCTCCCAGCACACGGTCCATTAAATCACATCCCCATTAATGGCTCATCTTAAGACCTTATGCTGGAAGCATGCATCCCCAAGACCCTCATCCTTGGGAAGGGACTCGAATCCCTCTATCCGATACATCTTATAGTCTTATATAGATGCGTCTTGACAAAGAGCCCAAAGTGTGGTATTTTCATAGTGACATTCCCCTCATTCCACGTCCAAGCTTCAAGAGCCCATTATTTGGATCATTATCCTCCTCCATGTCTGAAGGGACACCCTTTACGACCTGCTCTCATGGAACATTGGCTTACCTACCTAATTGGGCCAACGTCCCTGAGGACCCAGAGTGACATTTGTGACAGGTCCTGTGTTTCGAACATGGTTAACAGTCGACCCTCATTTTTATATCCCCATTCAATGATAACATGATATTAATAATTTGCTTTGAACATGGTCAACAATTATCACCTATCGTCATGCCACAATAATTTTGGTCCAGATCTTGAGCAACATTATTCACATATTTCCACTTCCATAGGTTCATGTTGAATTCTAACATACTTAGATTTTTCCATCTGCACATGTAGGTGCATTATATAAGCAGTTCAACATCTTTGGGATGTCATTCACCTAGTTTCCCATCGCCCCAAACATGTACCTTCATGTTCTAGGAAAGTCCCATCACTACTGCTTGTTTTCGACATCTAGCACGAATCACGAGGGCTTAGTAGTTCTAGTAGGATGCGTATAAGAATAGCCATGCCACACATTCCCCTCCTCGTCCCACATGATGTTAAACTATTCCCTCAAGAACTACATATGGCTTGATTCCCATCCTCATGGGGTACGTAGGAATGCCGGGGCACATTGCCTCTGACCCAACCTAACTTTCACTTTTGGTCCCTTTACCTAAAGAACTTCCTCTGGGGATATTCGTGTGGACATATGCCTTCATTCGCATCGGGTTTACAACTACTACAACACATATACCCTTCTTGGGATCTCCCCTTTCACCCTTCATCCTATCGTATGTCGTTAAACTGCATAAGTCCTTATGTCCTCATTGCATGAAACTAAATTGTGATTCTACCCTGATCAATTTAGGATACCACATGTTGATCATGGTACGCACAGGATCCTGTGACAAAGTGGTCCTGCTACTAAGTACATTTGATCCATGATCAGACGGATATTCCAAACTAATGTTCCTTCATCATAGTGGCCTGATTTCATGACTTTTGGGCTCTATTTGATCAACACATCACTCTATCTCCATGATTTATGTGCCCTTGATTTATACCATAATCCTATTTCATGCCTGAAAGAACCACCTAATAGTATGGATGCTCAATCCATTGCTCACCTACTATCCTATGCCAATGTTCTAGAAGAAAAGGGGATGGAATTTCGAGTCAGGCCCCATGTTTCGAACATGGTCAGCAGTCAACCCTCATTTGTTAACCCCATTTCAAGCTAACACAATAGGGATACTATGTTTCAAATATGGTCAACAACTATTTTTCATTGTCATTCCATCCTTTTTTTTGTATTTTTGGTATTTTGATTCACACATTCCATTCCCCTATGTACGGATTATTTCCAACACCCCTGGTGTTAGCCTCCTCATGCACTAGTGCAGATTGGGAAAGCACTGATTCAACTGTTTTGAGGTCCTCATCCTCTATCCAGGCCTCCCCCTTTCTTCCTGGAAATCTAGATTGGTTGTTCAATACCCTCAGATGCCTAAATCTTGGTTTGCATTCTTACATTTGGGTGGAATAATAATATGTTCATCCCTTATTTCCCACACCAGGCCTGACCCATGTGAGATTAGGGATTGATCATTGGACACTCCACAAATATTATGCGAATGCAATAAACAAATTCAAATAACATAATTCCTGCATGCATCTGGAATAAAACAATAAAATCATGAAAGTACATTTGAGGGTTTGTAATGATTACAGTACCTGAGGGTTGATTCCCCCAATGGATGGGTTAACCCCATCAAAAGAGCATTGCACCTCCAGAACCCTTCAGCTTGTGGTGTCTAGTATTTGATGTCTCTTGTTAAACTCTCACTCCTTCTCAAAAGTGATGGGGCACAATTTGTCAGCCACAATTCGGGGTCACTCTATGTCGGTCCGGATAACTATCATTTCTGTCAAGGATTGCATCATGTGCTCTTTGGCCTCTGCTAGCTAGGCCTTCAATCACAATATTAGCTCCAATTGCACATTGAGGGTGTCTGAGTGATCATATGCCCAGACCTGCAGCCACTGAACCTCGTTTTCAACCTCTCAGAGTCTCTTTAAGTACACCACTTTCCTCTGCTACCGTCCCACATTGAGGCCACAATCATATTCCTGAATATTCTCTTCCATAAGGTCTCAGATGAGCATTTGGGGACACAAGAAATCCAATCCCCTAGCACACAGTTCATGCAGCCATGAATAATGTCTATCCACCTCATCCAACCATTTCACTTGGGGGTGTCATCAATGAAGCGCTTGATCAGCTTCCATGATCTGTGACAGACTATTTTTATTTCCTCTTCATCAGAGGTCGTCTCATCCAAGTCAACCTGGTTTACAGGCTCCTATATAGGGAACGCCCCCAGGAACTCGTCATCAGGGTCCACATATGGTGTTTGATCGGGTATGGCGGGACCTGGGTTGTACGATCGATCCTCATCATCGGATCCCACCTCAATGATCTTGGGTTCAGCCCTGCTAATGGTCCCACTAGTGATTGAGAGAACCACTACTTGGTCGATTTGGATCTTTGACTCCACAATCACATGCATTCCCCTGGGAAAGGTGCCACCAGATTCCCCGACCAACCTCACCAAGGTGGTCCGTTCCTTTTGAAGAACTGTGCACACTAAAAAGTGGAATGGATTTTATATGACATAGTCAATGGGAAACAGTCATGAATTTGTTTAGGGAGACTTACATAGATAAAATTCCTAGTCTCGTTCTTGGGTTGATGCCATCGGGACCCCAATTCATGCCCCCCATATATTGTTGGAAGGTCTGAAAGCTCCGAAGTGGCCACCTCAGTTTTCCTAGCCCCACCCGATGCAGTAATAAATGTAACCGCAGGAGTAGATCCTAAAGGTCCTACATCAGGATCTGTTGAGGGGTGAGAATGGGTTATATGTATGAGACCCTACCGCAAAGTTTAATTATTAGTAAAGAGTCCAGAATGACCTATAAAAATAACCTGAAGAAGGGTCTTGGGATTTTACCTCAATGGCCTCTGAAAATTCATCAAGAGATCACCATATTCTCCCTCCTCCAATGGGATCCCTCTACTGACCTCCTCCCCTAAGGAGGATTCATATTATTCCTCCGACAAAGGAATGTGCTCCCTCAGTTTGGCAGCTATCAACTATAGGGGGGGCTGTCTGATTCAACAACACCTTCACCTGGTCTATCATTGGACGTCGAGAACCTCGAGAGTGTACCAATTCCTCCATCTTTGCTAGGTATTTCTCCACCTCCTCCTGTGGTACTACAAAGCTGGCCCTGATAGGGCCAATTCCAAGCAAGTCCATCCTGAGATGGTTCATGTTTTTCCACATCTCGGACAGGTCGAGGAACTACCTATTGACATCTCAGATGTCCCAGGCCTTGAAGAAGGAAGCATTCTCTAGAATGTCTATATGGTGTATCCACTTCCCTAGAGCCTTGGTGTATATTATATGGAATCCTCTCAGTGGCCTACCCTATGGATAACTCAATTCTTCTGAGACCACCGGTTCCACTGCTGTTATGGGATCCACTGCCGCTTCCTCTCCCTCAGCCGGTACGGGCCACACTATCATGGAAGACCTACCACCGTGGGGTGTCCTTGCCGTTATACTACACCAGCCTTGAGGTTGGAGAGTCACACCATCACCGTCTCAAATGTTTGGCTACTTCAACATCTTTCCCGGGTAGGCTGCCTCCCAGCTTTTGGCATACCCCTTCACCAACCCGAAGACGGTCATGGGAGGAGGCAATTCGTTCCACATATTTCCATCTTCCCATGTGAACATGAGCCACATCTTCCTCATCACACATGGATGTTACTCATGGAGAATCCTTAAATATACTTGTGGGGTCAGCCACAACATACACTGAAATTTCCTGGAAAATCAGTGTGGGGTGTACAGCTCACAGAGAGCCTCATAGTCTATTCTGGCCACCAGAATTCCACCTAAAATTCTAGGAGATAGGATTGGTGATATTCCGTTCCTTGGAAATCATCAGTAAAATAACCTTTTGGTAGAAAGAATTGATGAAATTTGAATTTCTCTGTCTTCCAGACGTAGTTTAGTACTTCTTGCATAATCAGTTTGGTCGGAATGCTCCCCGAGGCATTCGGAATGGACATATGGAAGTTCAATCCTAGAGGGGATATGAGGTTCGGATATTCATAGACTCCCCTGATGCACGATAATGTCCAGTCATACAAGAGGTGGAACAGCCCTCATATCCTCTAGGGCCTCTTCCCTTAACTAATATACAATATAATCTTGTACATATTGGCGAGCATTGGGATTTTGAGGTTCACACGCCACCCTGTCACGCACATGGATGGCATGATAAATCTGCTTAATCACATGTCCATGTTTGTATCCCTCACAGGAAAGATCGGTACGAATTATCCTTTCCCTGTTGATCACCCTTCGAGCTTGTATGAGGCCTCACCAGAAACTATCTATTTTCCTTGAAGTAAAGAAACTATTTGAACCACCGTTTAAAGTGGACATCTCTCACTTCATCGTTGTCCTATCTCATCACCAGCTCTATCAGTGCCATCTCCAGCCATGAAATTTGCTCTATATCCTCCCACACACCCATAACAGGGAGGAATTAATCATACATCACCCCCAGTATTGGGACCCCTGAGATCTGGTGCACGTCCCATAAAATGATTCCAACCTCCCTGTGGTGCAAATGGAAGTTGTTGGTCCTTGATGACCACCAGCTCAACAACTCTGGAATTATCTGCTTCGATTAGTATATATGAAATTGGGAGGCCCAAGCCGCCTTGTAAAAACCCAATCTCCCCATCTCTACCTCGAACTCTTCACATGAGGAACCTACCTAGTAGGCCTAGACCCAGTCATCTGTAATGTTGTTGCCCTGGTGTAGATCCCACTCATCATACCATCCCTTCAATGGGTTTCTTCAGGGACGCCTTCAAGATCATCTGGTAAAGATTGTGGGGGGATTTCTCTGGCTAAAATTCATTACCGTCAACATTATTCAGATGGTTGTGTAGGAAATCATCAATAATAGGTTTGAATTACTTCCAGGCATGGTCGTCAGCCACCCTGAACCACTGGCGCTGGCATGGCTTGCTCCAAAACTAGTAATTCGGTTCGTCCCTACTTGCTTCAGGGATGAAGAAGTCATCACTCAGCCCAAAACCATATAGTGGCAGCCTCTTACATAGTGGAAAGTTCCTCTGGATTTCTGAAAATAGCTCAACCAGTGAATTATGGTTAGAGTGTCTTTGTATCAACTCCCATCGACCCATGTTGTTCGCCATCTCATCCCTTTGGGTTGTGTCAGCGTGGACCCCCTGGCATCCTCCTGGTGAGTCATTCGGTTTTGATGTTTGGGACTTTTCAAGGTTGGGATCGTAAAATTCTTTCACGGAGCAAGTTCACGGAGCTCGTTCATGAAGGATGCTCACGGAGGCCTGCCCCGACCTTTAAACGCAGTTCGCGGAGCGCTCCAACGTGATGTCAAAGACTCATTGTACGTCGTGAAGTAGAAGACCATATTTTCTGATAGAAATCAAGGAGTATGTCGAGCTACGTGAATCAAGAGTGCAACAATCCAAAAAAAAATGAAGAATAGAAAGGACAAAAGTCGGTTCAGCTACCCTATTTATAGGCAAGGACCCAGGAGCTTCGTGGCACATCCGATCCGCGGAGAGCTTCATGGAACGCCAGCCCATGCGCGCTACTCCGCCTCGCATACCCCCTTCACGAGAAACCTTCGAGATTGACCAATGAGTTTTGGTGGTTGACCCTATGACTTTAACCCTTGTTTTCTTCTCAGATCAATGTCTATGGCAGGGGGTATTATTTCATTCCAAAATCATGGAAAATCAAGAACAAAGGGAAAGAATTATGGGTAGCCTCATAAAAACAGCTCACAGAGTCTCTGTAGCACCATGGTCGATATAGAGATCTCCCTTCATGGACCCACCACCGAGAAAGGAGGAGGGATTCTCCATGAACCTATTTCACATTCACATACCCGCCGTAGATAAAAGAGGCAGGATGCCCCATGAACCCCTTTGACGTTTGTGTACCCACCATAGAGTAAGCCTCGTCTTCTCACCGAGTGAGATCTTCTTCGCAGTGCCTCTTGCCTATAAATAATAGGCTCCCCTTGATCCCATTGAATGAATCCTCAGACCTTTTGCCTTCAGATCTCCCACATCAAGAAGAAATTCTTGCTCTGTGAACCATGAGCTATTCAAGGTACTTTTTCATCGCAAAGTGCCTTCCAAATTTTGTAAATTCTGCCCCACTTTAAAGAGGGATTCCCTTCACGGATCCCATAGTCCTTTTCGAAGGAAGGAGATCCCCAATGGAACTTGGATTGTTGCAGAGCATTTATGCTTCACGAAAAACCCTTCATACACATGTGATCCACATGCTAAGTCATGGTCACTATGCTTCGCAAATCACAATTCTTTACAATGTTATGCTCCACAAGGAACCCTTGCTTCGCAAGGCATTACTCTATGATTGCCTTTCCACTTCACAAAGCACCTTTCATATGCACCTATTCCCTATACCTGGGTTAGGGGAATTCACTTCGTGAAGCACATCCCTCCACAAAGCCACTCCCATTCATCTAACACTAGATAATTATAGGGTTTCAACCTATGAACCCCTCTTATCTACAACTCCTTTTCCAATGTGGACCTTTAGGTTTTCATGGAGAAATTTAAATGTCCCTTAGCTGGTAATTCACATTGCGTTACTTTACCTCATGCTTCTTCGTGCAGGTACACAAAAAGCTATTGATTCTTTGCATATACATGCTAAATTGGACCCCCAATTGATCGCTCCATAACACCCCCTACCATGACATTGCTGATCTATTCCTTCCCTCAAGGGTGGATAGGTATTGGTTATGTATGTTTGAGGGGTGTGGTGCAAACCCACCTCGTCCGAGCTATAGGACATTAAACCACTATGCTCCATCTTCCTCATCACATGGCATTAAACGATGACCACTCCCCATGCGTCGGATGCGGGGTTCCCCCACCGTTGACAATATACATTCCCACTAGTCTCCACAGGAGTAGATCATTCCTCACCTGGAATGACACCTTTTTATCTTAGCAGCATCTATCCATAGGGAAAGGGAAACAACATTGAGGTAATTCCCTATCTTTTCTTGCATGAGGTATTATCCTTGCTCCTCCTCCCTTCTTGTGAGCCCAATCCCTCTTTCGCTGGGCTTTTTCACAACCCGAGGTCCCATCCTGGAGTATGTCCCAATCTCTATCACCTCGGGCTGCTAACCATGCGTGTGTATCTATTTTCTCTTTGGGATGATTAATACGTGTAAGCCCCACTCCACTTCCAATGGATGCACCTTTTGCGATGTGATTGTCAGGTGTTTCCTACCTCTTGTTTCTCAAAATGAGCGTGACTCACATGGGCTTAGAGCAAGCACTAACCATGACATCCTCTCAGGGATGCCTTAGAGTGTAAGCCCCACACACCACTTATAAACTATGGGGACTTTGATCCTTACTAAGGAAATGTACATAGGAAGCCTCCCTGAGGTTCAAGACCAACAACCATTGGTCCCGACCATCTTCACATCAGTTCACCAAACACCCTTTTGAACTACGGAGAATTTGATCCTTGGAAAGGCAAGGTGCGTAGGAAGCCTCACTGAGGTTCAAGCCCACCATCCATTGGTTCTGAACCCCCTTCACGCCGGACCACCTTCATCCCACATGATGTTAAAATATATTCCCCCTTTTCATCTTGTACGATGTTAAAATGTATCCACCCTCTAGCAGTAAGACATTGTGACCCCATTCCATGTTAAGACATTGTGACCCCATCCAGTGGTAAGACATAGTGACCCATGTTCAATAGTAATCCATTGTCAACCCCATTCTGAAGTATGCCATTGAAATCCCCAATAGACAGTAATCTGTTGTCAGATGAACTACAAGGACTTTGTTTCCCTACCACAAGGATACATAGGAGGTCTCTTCGAGACTCAAGCCCAACATCACCATCATCCTCAGGTCGACTCCATCTCATTCTCCACCCACTTCACTTAACCATCCATCATCCATTTTGATTCTAACTCAGGCCACCACATCCTAGTGGGATCATGCCACCTAATTCTCCATTTCCTTTAATAGAAATCGGGTAGTTAACCACATGTTTACCCCAACATAAGTGTTCCCTCCAGGGCCTGCACCCACCTGATCCACTGTAGTTAGTGTTCTGATCATTCCAATTTGTCTCCGCTAGATGTTAAACTCACGACATACCTTGTGCTAAACATAATCTGATGAGGAAAACCTCAGATACATGCCTATGGCATATAACTCCCCGTATTCGATGTGGGATGCCTTGGGCTTCCATGCCTTTAAGAAGACCTATAATGAGGGGAAGAAACCCAGACGTGTCGGTGTTCCAACATCTAGAAACGCTAGTGATGTCCAACCTGAATACTCCCCCAACCGAAGGTTACTACCATGAACGGACCCCTTGGAATGTCCTGACAGAAGTAGTGTAATTAACTGGTGTCCATAAAGATCTGGAATTGGGAAGAGTTTCACAAACAACATCTTAAGACTATGAGGGAGACCCGAACTAGGTGACGAGTTCTGAGGAGGAATCCACAGAAGGAAGAACCGACATCCCATAATCCTCTTTCGATCATGGAGCAAACGTCCCTAAACAAGGAATGGATGTCACCCGCCTTTAGAAAGTGGGAATGTGGGGAAATAAACAGTTTCACCATCCTTGAACGGACGGATGTGCGCACCCTGGTGAAAGAATCTGAAACATACATATTGAATGTTTGTCTTAATAGAATTTTCATGAGTTATTATTTGATATCATCCCATATAAATACCACAATGTATCATGTATTATTCTTCAGTTATTACAAAATTTGCCTCATTTAAATACACATATAAGAATTAGGATTCCACGATTATTTACCATGGATAAATAAGTATCACCACTCATCTCCTATTAATGCAGTATCTTCCAATGTATATTGGGTTCTTATTTATATACCCACATCATCATGATTAAAATTCCTAAACAACTCAGGCTTATCAATTTTAATACCTTAAATTTATTATTCTCAAAATATGCCTATAAACATGTGTCTCCACATAGCATATTCATTTTTAAATTTTCATGAACTCTACAATTACCCAATTCATTCCTCATTAAAACCCATCTGATATTTGAATTTCTTCATGAACCTTGATACATCATAAAATTTATTATCTACAAATCATACACATTGTTCTATAATGGTAAAATAACAATTGTCTATGTGGATTATTTTCAAAAACAATACATATAATATTATGCAACAAGATTTCTTCATTATACATTGAATTTTATCCTTTTATGCATGAAGACTCCCAACATCTCAGTATGAGTTTATGATAACATGGTTAACTTATTCTTGGGTAATGGAAACTTAGTTGCACACATACGTTGATTTTCAATACCTTTTTGAAATATTCCTTGTACTCTTACACAAGAATTGGAAATGTCAATGTTTCGTTACAATATCTTCTTATACCCTTTTTCAGTGGTAAAAATACCATTGAACAAGCTTACTCTACCATTACAGAAGACATATACTCTTACAAAACTCACTTAGTTCCCAAATTCCATTTATATAGGGATAAATTACAACCACATAAGAAGTGTAAATCCTTTTATACCCTTATACAAGTCTCCAGATTCTCTAATGTGTTGGATTTGACCCTTACGTATACTTATTGTATACCATTATATGAGTCTATTACCCTAACATACCCTTACATGTACCTTTACACAACCTCAAATTAACATTGTGTAGCACGAATCCAGAACTGAGTACCTTAATGAAGCGCCTCTGAGTACCTTTACCTAGAATCCAAACTGATCTATATACCTTTACACTATGCCTAGTTACCATTAATCTGCTAATGATATTATCAATTTTAATATACATATACTGGAGTTTCTGTTACATAGGTGAAAAATTCCACACATTACATTTATAGAGATTATTTTTTCTTATATTTCAATATTTTCAAAATAGAATATTCTCAAACACACTGTAATCCTTCTCAATTAGTTCAAAGACACTTACAACTTGTTGTATACAATGATTTTTCACCCAAAAACACCTGTCTTTTTCTTGAAGTCAATTTAATCAATCATTATACATACAAGTATAACTATTAAAGTATGAAATACAATATCATAAAATGAATCAATAAAAATTATCTGATCATCACCACTTCACTAACCAAATAAAGTTGATTCATTTCCATTCAATGCAACACTCACACACAACAATCCCAACCTTTTTTAGGTTTCAATATCTCTTCACTTTTTTAAATCCCATATGTGTACTAAAAATTTATCCTACTTATTAATAGTCAAATGGATATGGTAATACATGATTATTATCTTATATTATTTTACCTTTCATGTAATTCATGATTTTATTCCCCTATTTATAATAGAAGGATGATATCAAATGGTAATCTAATCCATGTAAATTTGTTCAGTCAACACTATGTGTATATGGGCTTCCACAGTGTATAAAATAATAGACATACAACCAATGTTGTATTTATTTTCTATTAATGACTATGTGTTGGATGTAATTCTGAATATTTTTTCTATTATAGTGGTTGTATAAAAGTTGATTCTTTTAAAATAAACTTAAAAACTATCAAAAATGTTTTTTTCTAAGTCATGTATCTCTGCTCTTTTCTCATGTTTCGATAACCAACACTCCATTTTTATACATTAATCTAATACAATCCTATAAATGTGTAGTAAGTGTGTTTAGAATACCTAAATACTTTGGGTTTTAAATAAATCATGAATTTATAAAGACACTTGAATTTAGTAAAATTACAAAATCTTCTAAGAGTTTCTACCTCATAAGGGATGCACTCTTTTTCTTTCATTTCATGGAATTAAATACTCAATGATGGAAAATATTTGCATGCTATCCAACAGTGATAGTATCAAACTTATCCTTCAATTCGCTATATTTTTTATCTATAATATATTATTATAGGTAATAATGATGGATCTCTAGGTTTCTTAGAAATAGAATTCATACTTAGAGCTTCTTCACAATCTAGGGAATTCTTTTTATCCAATATCATCATGGGAAGATTTATTTGGTAACTTATTTCTTATATAAGTATCATATACTTTATTATCATCTTTATCATCTTGAATTTATTCTTCATGTAGAATGTTTTCTTCCATATCATCAAATTTCACTTCATTATATAAGGCACATTGATTTCTATTAGCTTTAACAAGTTTCTAAATTTCGTCAAATTTCTTAGCCAATTCTAGATGATTTGGATAAATAACTAGGAAAAATTTTGGAACATTATCAGTCATCTTGGAATCATTAAATGAATTTATAATATATTTCATTGAAAATTTCATCCCTTTTATGGAATATAAAACCTCACTACCTAACCATTTCATGCTTACCTTAGCCTTATGACCTTTCAAAAAACACCTCCTATAAACTTATACAAAAATATGATATTTGTTTTATATATGTAGTTGGGTTGTAGATATAGTCAAAGTTTGTTTTCTTTTTATATTTTTTCATTACATTCACTATATAACTCCCCCTTATTTCTTTTATATTTCATGGGAAATACATATTAAACAAGAAAGAATAAAATTTTACCAATGTTTACCACATCACTAGTAAAACCCATTAAACATTGTTCTTTAATATTGGTTTAAGACCTATCAATTTTTAATTTTATGTCATCTTGTTGAAAACCAAAACATTAATTTTTTAGATAGTTATTTCCTCTTTATTATATTCTTCCCTTCAAATGATGTGTTATATTTCCATTTAGTTTACAGGTCCCAACCTCATATAGCATTGTGTTTAAGACATGAGGTTTTATTTAGAAATTATTTTTCATGGATATTAATATTACCAAAATTTTGTTAATTGTTGTAACCCTTATTCTCAACCATGTGAGAATATTACCCATTGTATTACACTATTCAATTTTATTCATTACTACCATTTATTGACTCATGTTCAACAATGATACATATGGATGTGTTTTAAATAACTCTTCTGCTATTTATGTAATATTCTATTCAATAACATTATCCATATTTTCATTCTTGGAATACGTTTATTTATGATGCCTGATCTCATCAACATAGGGTGATTGATTTTCATTTAGAACTTACTTCATAGAAATTTCAATTTTATTTTCTATATAAAGGTTCTCTATTTCTTTCATGAGGAATTGTATCTTTCTTATAAATAATTCTAATTTTAATTTTATCTCCCAATCATGTCTTTTCCTTTCTTCTTCATCATCTCTTTAACATGATGAATCAGTTCCTTTATTTACATAATAAAAAAACCCAAAACATCATCAAATGAAATAATATATGATTAATCATTCTATTTCATGATCAATAGACTTATAATCATACTTTCTTAGTTATATTTTATATCTTACCCCATTTATTTGTTCTGAGTAATTTCATCATTTTATTCTGATTCTGATTCATTTACATTCTTCAGTAAGAAATATTAGAGAAAATTACAAGAGTCAATGTAGTTGAATCAATTTTATTTTTTCTTACTCTTTACCTTACACTTTTCCTTTTTATACATCTGATATAATATCAATAATTTTATTAACATAATCGTCATCTTCATCACTATATAAATAACCTTTTTATAAAATATCATCATCTAAAATTTTCAATTTTCTTATTTTATATAAGGTAAATTTAAATATTTCTTTCTTCTTGAAGTCTGTAATTTTCTTCATATAATAAGCTATGATAATTTTTTGTTCATAAAGATAAATATCATCAATGTATTCCATGGGAAATTTTTTTAATCAAAATTATCATGAAAATTCATCATAATTTTTTTGACAGTTATATATTCATATAACATGTCCCCAAATCCTTGAATGTTTCTAACTATCTCAATCACTCTGGTGAAAAAGCCATAAATAATTTTCTTCATCAGTCATTTCAATTTCCTCAATCTGAATTCTCCAAACTTGTTGTTTGTCTTCCTTGACATTGAAAGGAACTTCGTAGCTACTTTATAATTTTTAAAATATTTCATTATAGTTTGGAGCCTCATGATTTTTTTATAGACCTTTTATTCGAGATACATTGAGTTGGAATTTTTTTCCCTTCCATCTATCTCCAAACTTATCTTTTTTTCTTGTGTAATAGAAACATCATCATAATTAGATAGAAAATAGATTTTTGAAAAATCAATCACTTATACGCCATGTGATAGGTGGAAGGGAAATATTATATGCCTCCATATATGATAATTCCTACCATCAAAAGTGGGAAAAATCATCCCTTACAAGAATTAAAATTATAAATCAGTTAGAATGGTTCTTGGATCATTAGATAGAACCATCACACGATTCCAATTTTAGTTCCCCATGCCAAATGGATAACAAAGAGGTGTGGGTGAATTAGTGGAATTATTTTATAAATTATTATCATTTTAATATATATATATATCTTGAATTAGATAATGTTATCAATAGAATCATGAATTTTTCTCACAACCTCACCTCATGTCAAGTAATAAAAATTAAGAAATCAACAATCAATATTTATATTGTTTTATATAAAAGTGTAATAGTTATTACAAATAGTTACTCCCACTAGTTACAAATTATTCACAACCAAACATTTGATTATAAAAAAAGTCTATCCTAGATTAATAAACATAATTTCACACTCTATTCATCCAGTTACATCACTAATTGAAAGATACACTTCACTTCGAGCACAAAATCGAAAATAAAATCCTCTTCTTTATTGAAGATCCAACATCAATAAATCTTCATCCTATCTTTTTTTGCATTATCACCACATGTAAATGTAATCTTACTCCATGAAAATATAGATAAATATGTTTTCATGTATACCTATTCATGAAATATAGTAGTATTTTTGGGGTCCTATGGTCTTGAAACACCGTTCCGGATCTATTATGATCTTGATTCTCCTCAGCTTCCTCGATAATAAGCATATTGATATCTCTCATAATTGATTTACATAATGGATAAAATATATCTAACTTTCCAAAAACACATTCCTATAAAACCAAAAACATATATAAATATGATAATTATAAATGTAAAGTTAGTTTATCCACAAGATTGTCTTTTAACCCATATTCTTCCCCACGATTTCATCATCATAACTAAATAAAATGAAAAGAAATTATTATTTATTTTTAATTTGGTTAAAATGAAACCCAAATTATCTTTATAGTTATCCTGGATATTTTTTTATAATATCTTAAAATTATTATTTGTCAATGTTGAAATAATATTGATCTATATATCTGAGTATTCCTCTCGAAATATTAGCATTATTGAATAGTTAATATTTGTTAGTTCATAAATCCTAATTTAAATACTACAATGTTTTATATATTCTTCCTAAATTATTATAACGTCAAACTCATTTAAATAAACCCAAAATAATTGGGTTTCAATTATTATTTAATATGGGTATATAAATACTATGGATCGTCTCCTAATAATGCATTATAAAAAATCTATATTTGATCTTTATTTAAATACTGGTAGTATCAGGTTTAAAATTACCACACAACATAGGATTATCCTTTTTAATACCTTACATTTTTAATGCTAAAAACATTGAGGACATCCTGGTTATTCACATGACATATTCATTTTTGAATTTCGGTGAACTCTATAATTAATAAAATCTCTGTTCTTTAAAATCCATCTGATATTTTCATGTCATCATAAAAATGAATAAATCACGCAATTTTTTACATAGAAATTGGTTATGTGGTTATAAAATGGTTATCTTGAAATAGGATACATGGATTCTTTTCAAAAACCTTTTTAATCATAATTTTTTACATGATTCATTCATGGTATAGTGACCTTTTCTCTTATGAGGTGTAAAGATTCTCTCTTTCTCTATATCAGTTTAACCTTACATGGATTCCTCTTATGTGGGTAATGGGCACTAATTTTCACCCTCACACAATGTTGTGGTACCCATACACAAGATTCCATGCCCTCTTATGTAGGATTAATAAATCTCATAGAACCTTTACAGAAAAATCCTATGCCCATAAACAGTAGTAATGATACATTAACATGACTGGCCTATACACCTACACAATACATAAACCCTAATGAAACTCAAGGATTCATTGGATTACTTTTAAATAGGGATAACATACACTTATCTAGGTATTGTAAATCGTTTTTCCTTTATTTAAGATTCTATATACTATTATATAATGGTTTGTAGCCTAAAATGTTCTACCCTTATACCATTACAAGAGCTTGGTACCCATACACATCCTCATCTATACCATTACGCAGCACCTAAACTAACATGAGTACCTTTATAGACTTCCTTCAAGTACCTTTAGGCATAACCTTTCTTTAATTGAGTACCATTACTCCATGTCCAATTACCATTATGCATGTAATGATATCCTCAATTTACCATAATGTAGGTTGGAGTTTCCCTTGTGTAGGTGATGATTTTATTAATTTACCCTAACATAACAGCTTATTTATTCTAGAAATAACTATATTAAAAAAAAAACTTCTCAAACTCACTTCAAGGATTCAAAATTAGTTTAGACAGACTACCAACATGTAGTAGACAATGTTTCATCACCCATCAACACCTTTCTTTTTCTTAAATACTAGTTCATCAATCATCATACTTAAAAGGATAATTGATCAATCATGACATCCAATGACACTAAATAAATTGATAAAAATTATCAATGGATCATTAATTTACTCACCAACATGTATTGACTCATTGAAAACAAACAGAACACTTGGAAATAATTATATGTGTGGGAATAATTTGTATGAATTAGTCTTCATCAATATACTAGTTCAAACTCAACTTTGATAAATTATATTATACCAATAATATGTATTATGATATTGGAATGAGTGATAAATGAGTAAACCTACATTAGTTAAAGGGGTTATATGAATGATTTTCCATAAATATTGTAATTTTATTGTAGTTTTGATAACATATTTATTTGGATAGGTTTTAATGATGAATATTTTTTGAGACATAATCATGTGAAATCATCTGAGAAATGGGACTTGAAAAAACAATATGTGAGTGATCATACATGGTAGAATAGTTTTTCGTGAAGGATTTATGTGAAGCATAACTAAACGAAGGAACCTGAGTGAAACTACTAATAAAACCTTGAATTAAGGTGCATAGAATTTTTTTTAATTGAATAGGAAATTATAGGGGATCATTAATGAAGGAGTGGATTACATTTAAGAATCATTCTCTGGTTTTCATGATGCAAATAAAAATAAAAATTCTTGATGACATGGTAGTGAGCTTCAAGTCCATAAACTATAGAAGAATTGTAATGACCAATGATTTTGGATCCTTTATCATATATACTTTGATATATATATTTTTTCATATTCTAAACCCTATATAAAAAACCTCAAAAAAATTTGAATACAAAACTAATAAAGCTATTATAAACATTAACATGTTAAATCAGTAATATTCTTACTTGTATAAGATAAATAATTAACATGAATTAACATATAGTCCTTATTTACATACCCATATAATTGAATTACTTAGTTATAAAATTACCCTTTGTTCATAATATAACTCTCTCACACAATACATATCCTTTTTCTACCCTTTATTACCCTAAAACCTTCATTTCCAAGGACAATTAAAAGGAAAATAAAAATTCCCAACATGATTATTACACTCCTCCTTGTATTTATTTGTAAATTTCATCTTCATGATTTTATATAACATCATTTATATATTTAATTAAGTAACATATTTATAACTATATTTTATGATATTAATTTGAAAAAATATTAATTATTTCGATATCACCTACTAAGAAAAAAATTCATCAATCATGTGTACGTGTAGACTACTGACTTCGTGACACAATACAATTAAGTTTTCATCAATTCATGTTATGGATGGAATCAAGGATGTGTTTAATTTATTATTATTATATTTATTTCAATTAAAAAATCTAATACTTATAAAATTTAACATTTTCCATTATCCCATCCATGTTCTAATAAATGAGATTGTTAATTATGCATATGTGCAGATTACTACCTCCTTGATTGATGTGCCAAATTTATCTTAACCACCAAACATTGATTTAAATAAAATTGTAATTAGTGTCTTAATATTATTTTTATAACATTAATAAAATTATAAAGTGATAAACATTCATATACAATCATTCAATTCATTCATTGATAAATATTTTTGTTAATCTAGTGTATATGTGAACTGCCACCTCCACAAACGATGAATTGTATTTTTCTCACCACCAAAAATTATTTTTCATAATAATATTATATATATATATATATTTGATATTTATTACATTTATTATATTTTTAAATACTATATCAACATTGAAATAGTTCATACTAATTCAGTCATTATAATATGCTTTTGTTTTGGTCTGTTTACCACCCAGTTAAGCGATATAATATATATGTATATGTATATATATATATATAGTATATGACTATGTTCTCTTATACCTTATTAATTACATGTTATAAATAATTAAAAAATATTTTTTAAAATTTTAGGGAATTATATTATTAATATCTAAATATTTAAATAATATATCACCATCATTTATTAATAATGGTTGAAAGTTGGATGTCTCTAATTTCAACTTCAATTGTCATAATTAAACCTATCAAGGGATAAAATTGGAAAGTTATACATAATTATTGAAAATATATTTTATAACCATACTTAATCTATTAATTGTTAATGTTTAAAAAAATATAAGGAATCTACATTAACAATACAAATCTTGTGTGAGACAACTAAAAGTGTTAACCTGAAATTTTAAAAATATGTTATGATAAACCCTTTTAATCATAGTAAATAATTATAAGTAAATTAAATAAATGTTTATAGAGATCCATAAGTTAGTTAAATAGATTATTAAGATAATTATATCTATTTAAAATGATGTTATATTGTGATCGTTTATGCGGGGAAATAAGGTAATTGATTTTTGTATCAAACTCCCCTTGTTGAGAAACATTTTATTTTACACACTCATCCAATTTCATATATTGTATATGATTCCCTAGTATTATAATAAATAAAATTTCTTTATTAAGTAGTCATCCACATGTTTAGGAATGAGTTAATACTAATTATTTTCCTCAATTAATGACTTATGTTTCATAACTTGATTGAGGGGTGTTCACATAGATTCCCAATACATCAATTGATTGGGGAAACTATTATCTAAACCATTGTTGCATAGTTTCTTGAAAAATGTGTTCTAGTTTTAAGAATCACTATTTCTAGAAAGTTTTAATTTTATTTATTTATAGAACCAGAAACTTCTAATAGTTCTTTATCTAATGGGTACATTCTTTCCAAAGGCATAAGTTTGTTAAGTTTGAAATTTTCAATACTTATGAATGTGAATTGGTTGAGGGGATGGGAGGTCATACTAATCACACCATTTGGGTGGGAATTATTGTTTACTCAGATACCCTCTTTGTAATTTTAAGATATTTTCATGAATACTTATTAATTCACCATGTATATCATAAGTTTCATATGGAATTTACAGTCACTTATTAACATTTGTAAAATTTAGAATCATCAGTATGAATTCAAGGTTCTTAATTAATGGAAATATTCATATGTATTCGAGGTTTTCCATTAATGGTATCCTCTAATATATTGATTAGATATTATTTTAATCATCGTTGTGATGATACTGGTTTTTAAGCCACTTAGTGTGGCACTTTGGAATTTATTGTCATCCAGGGAGATAAAGGTTTGTTTTGATCTTGGGATCATGACCATAAAATGGGATACCTACGTATCCTTGTGAAAGGAATCATAACCCTCATAGTTTGGTTTCACATAATAGGAAACATCATACCTTCGATGTTCATGTGATAAGGAACACTAAGTGAATGGTTCCTGGTCCAAACTTAGTGCGGTACTTATGTTGAAGCAACTCGGGGAACTTGGAAGAGAACATGATTTTCCATGTAGGATCAGACCCTATTGGCAATATTTCCCAAGGAGAACATAGTTTATTTGAAATTTTGGGTTTTAACCTTAAGGAGGCTTCCTAAGTATCCCATATTAATGGTAATCAAAGCCCACTTAGTTTGATAAATCTCATAGGAGAGTATGGTCCTCTAAGAAAGATGAGTTTGGGATTACTTCCTAAAAAAGGATTCCTTGATGACATGGGGGTTCAAATTTGGGGCTTATTCCTAAGGATAATTACCAGATTAAAGGAATTAAAATTTGATTCCTAAGGAGGATATCCAGTGAGCTCGGGCCCTGAGGTGTCTTCCTATGTATCCTAGTTCAAACAGGAATCATATTTCTCATAGTTCATTCAATCATGAAAATTATATAATTGTGGAAAATATCTATGCCCACGTGAGTCTGGATCGATGTGAGAAACAAAATAATTTCAAAGATTCAACAAAGTCATTCAAATGTTCAAATTTTTCCTCCATGTTGATGGAAGAGGGTGCACCCACCGTGGAAGAGGGAGAGGCAACAAACTTTCCCTATATTCTTCTTCACATTGGAAAAGAGTCCAAATAGAAGGATGATAAGGTTAATGTGAGGGGATTATACTAGGATGGATTCCATTTAATTTATCTTGGTAGGGGAGGTAGAATTTTTCTATTCTTGTGCAGAGAGGATAGTGTGAAGTGTACCTTCCTTACCAGAGAACTGAGGTTCTGGGTCGCCACTTTGAGAAAGGAGAGGCCAAGACCCAACCCTCCTCCAAACCGGGATCTTCCCTACACAGTTTCTGGGAGAAAATTCCATGTGAATGTGGATATAAAAACTAATTAACGTCCCATGAATCCTAAACCCATTGTGAAAAAAATTATAGAAACCTACGAATGTGGAAATACAAACCCAAATAGAAGACACAATGATGTGCCTTTCCCAAAGGATTGATATGTCAGGAGGTTTTGGTGGAGGCTTCAACTTAGTCCTTTTTAGATAAGGGAACCAAGGAAGGAGATACCCTACCATGAATGGATTTTAAAAAGGGTACTTGAGTTGGTTGCGTAGGTACCTCACACAGTTATTCCGCATAGGTACCCCGCGTTGCTGTACCACATAGGTATAACATGCAGGTATGGCGTGCAGGTATACTGTGTAGTTATTGATGATTACTGAATAATGTGAAGACCTTCAAAACATGCTTCTCCCATTTAATTTCTTTTTCTATAGTGGTATAGAGAGCTACCAGAGACAATTTGAGGGATCTTGGCGAAAGATCTATGCAATGGGAGCTTTAGAGAGTCTTTCACTTTTTTTCAGTCCTAAAATGTGGTGCTGAGGGCACTATTTATAGGCACAGGTGAGGCCTAGTCAAAAAACGTTTCTCGCACAGGTATTTCATGTAGCTCATGCACACATGTATTCTGCATAGGTTCACAAACATATTCTATCGTGCAACTCTACCGCATAGGTTCATCGCGCAGTCCTGCCGCGTAGGTTCATCGCGCAATCCTGCCGCATTGTCCTATATAGCTAGTCCATCGTGAAGTTCTTTGGGAGTGTTTTGATTTTATTTTTTATCTTTGGGAACCATGCCTTAGTATATGAAATATCTGGGTTTCTCTTAATATTCGTGTTGTTTTTGAAAGTGGAATCAAAAAAATCCCCCCCTCAGTATTGGATCTAAAAAAATAGAAAGAGGGTCAAGTCCTGAAGTGAATTTTTGGGGATGAAGACTTATGGATCAATTGTAGAACAGTGTAGTCTTTACATGGAGGTAACCTGTGAAGATATCCCATGCAGATGTTTTGTATAGTCCTTTCATGTAGGTCTTCATTTTTCTATAAATAGGTCTCTTCCTTTGCAATTTTATTCACCTTTTCTTTTCAGATTTTTAAGTACGTTGTTTACATAGTTCATTTATTCAGCCCCATCACGTTGTTCCCTCATGTAATTTCATTGAAATCCTTAAAGGAAAACTTATTTTAGTGATGGAGCTAATCTATATTAGTTCATCGAGGGGTTACGCTATACACCTTGCCGAGGGACCTACGCGATGGACTTCATCGAAGAATCTACGCAATGGACCTCATCGAAGGACCTACATGACTAGTGTCGTTTGCCAAATTTTTGATTTATCTCATTTAAAATTCCAACCTAATAGTGGATGTTTGGTAATTATTTTGCAGGAATGAATAGCCCATGAGATGAACCATACTGAAGAACCCAAGGCACATCAAAATGAAATGATGAAGATCATTGGGCCAGACTACTATGACGATGTTGAAAGTACTCTTCCAGGGTTGTTGAAAGGATTAATTCAATACTAGTGGGATTATACACAAAGTCCTTACTTACCCTTGTATGGACATGGGCCTTTTCAAGATGCCCATGTTCCATCTTTTAAGAAGTACATTCCAAAGAATTGGTTTTTTCAATACTCCAACTATAATTTCATGAATATTAGTGCAAGGGGGTTCCAGTATATGAAAGAACAATACTTATTAGTTGTATCCATCATCATATTGGTTACACTCCCGATATGAAGGATAATTTTTTAGAGCCAACAACACATTTGTAATGACCCAGAATTTCCGTGGAAAATATTTTCTTAAATACACGGGAATTTTATGAGTCTGCAGTTTCTGACAGCACTTGATTCTGAGGCCCGATGTGTCCGGAATCAATTTCTGAGATATTTTTTGGGTATGTCCAATAAATGTATGAGTGGGATTTTATAACTTTTGAACTAGTTCTCAGAATTTAAATCTGAATGCACCATTAAACTCGCAGCATCGGGGATTGCATAGTGAGACCTTCACCACAGTTGCGTTCTGATGAGTTTGGAAGTTAGATTTTGGAGGTTTAAAATTAAATATAATAAAAATAAAGTGTTAAATTTATTTTTATTTTGGTGGTTGAAACCTCCATGGGGAGGTTATAGGTGGGGGCCACCACAACCTAACCTACCGTGGGAGGTTAGTGGTGGGACCCATCTGCACATAACCTCTCTTGGGAGGATATTTTTATGTGGGGGCCCACCCAAGATCTTTAACTCCTATAACCCCCTTTAACCCCTAGGAACTCCCAATTAATTGGGGAGCCTCTTCACCTTCCCTCATAAGTGTGCCACTCCACATATATTAATTAATGGTTCATTAATTAATTATTTGAATCCATTTGAATTCATGCTGACCATTTAAATTAAAGGTTATGCTATTACTTTATTTTGGTTGTCATAATTCTTTGGTGGAGCCTAGGAAGAATTGAGATAACATCCTCTCAATGAAGGACACGATGAACCATCGCCATCTTTCTCCTTCTTCAACCGGGGCTAGAAAGGGAAGCGACACCCATGAAGAATTCCCATGACATCTCCAACGAACATCATCCGAGTCAAAGGAGAAGATGCCACCTGAAAAGAATGTCACCAACGATGACATCACCTCCTTCCGCCACCAATGAGCGACAATCGAGGTAGGGGTTATTTTACGACTGAATATTATGCTCCGTACCCCATCTTATGTTGTGTTCTTTGAGAACCGAATGATATCATTATAATGAGGATGGTTCAGACCGCACGAACATGGCCCGACCCTCCACTTTTGTGGGTTCTTGTTTGATTATGACAAAGGCTATACACACAACGACCAACAATGAGACAACCACAAATAGAGTCAGAAGCACAAGTCCACCAGGTCACCACAAGGGCACGACACTGCCGTGCCGCATAGAGAACCAAGCCGGGGCCAAGGCAGGCTGTAGGGGAGCTGGAGGGTCGTAGTTCCATCACACTGTGCTGGAAGAAGGGGGTCGCGACCACAAAGGCCATGGAAATCGCATGGTGGGAACAGTGTCGTTGCACTTCGTAAAGCAGGGGAACCAGGCTCATAGGCCATGGTGGATAGCAGAGGGTGGTTGGTTGTGCCTGCCGCCGATGTGCACAAGAGGCGGGACCCCACGGATCCTACAGGTCACCTGAACTAACACTAAGCTCCGGTTCCGCTCGACAATAGGGGGGCGTGGCACACCCCCCCCCCCACCCCCTCACACACGTGGAAAACCAAGCCACATGGGCCAGACAGCTAGGCCACACTGGCTGGCCAGCCAGGCCCTGCGGGCGGGCCAACCAGGCCACGGGTTGGGCCGCCACGGGTCGGGCCACCTCCGGCCGAGCCACCTAGGGCTGGGCCGCCACGGGTCAGGCGGCCTTGGACCGAGCTGCCTCGGGTAGGGACCCCCTCAGGCCGGGCCTCCCCCTTGGGATAGGTCAGACCTGCGTACCAAGTAAGACCCCGGTTTGGACCGGGTCGGGTCGGGTCAGTCCGAGTGGGTCGGACCGGACCCGGACCTGCTATGGGCCGTTTATACCTTTTATCCCACATCTTGGGCTACGAGTGTCTGATCGATGAAACGTCTATGGAGATAGAATGAAGAGAGAAATAAGGTTACTTGGGAATACCCCACTTGAGTTTTGGATACAATTGGGGTATGGTCGGGTTGGTTCGTACACAAATCAAATCGGGCCCCCAGGACTAAAAGGCTAATAACTAACAGATCAGGCATCCGAATGACGTGTAGTCTGTTGCGTTGAGATCCCATTGATTAGAAGGACCTTTGAGATACTTCTACATGATACTTTGCACCAGTTGGAGTTTTTTCCAATAGCTCGAGGAGTGGATACTTCCAGTGGTGAGCAGACATAGTGTGGAGACCTAGTAGCTGACAGACCTGATGACTGCTTGACCGATTCGACTAGCCCAGTGGGGAGCGCTTGGTAGTTGGTGGAAGGCCCATGGCGAAGGAGTGACTAGCAGTTGGTGGCAGACCTACAGTACTCGACAAGAGGAGTACCTCTGCAGGCTATTAGGGGGAGCGCCTGGTAGTTGACAGTAGACCCACAGTAAAGGAGTGCCTGGTAGTTGGCAGAAGACTCGTGGTACTCAACATGAGGAGTACCTCAGCATTCCAAGGTTAGTGAGAAGGGCCTCGGTGTCACGACAGTCCCACTATTCTCGATATAGGAGGAGTTCTCTTGCTGTCATGGTTTCGATATTAAAAATCCTGGTTTGAGCTGAGTCAATGACCTTTGTGATTTCCTCATGATTGAGATGGTTCACTAGATAACTTAGGTATATGTAAGGGCATATACCTAAGTAATGGTTATCTATTGATTCATACTTTTTATTTTATCCTTGTTGGATTTTGTGAGACATTGAGGGTCTCAAGTTCCCTACCGAGTATCGTTATACTCACCCCTGCACGGGCTATGCCCGCACCTCGTTATGTTCAATGCAGACGATGGACAGCACTGACCGAGGCAGAGTGTAAGAGGACTAGACTGTACCTGTAGGTGGACCTCATGACATGCCCGTACTCGAAGGAGATGGATTGATGTGGAGCACTGAGGAGGCTATCTGTACCAACCCTTCAGTTAGGATCTATAGTGGACGATCTAGGAGCTACTAGACACCTTCCATCTGTTTGTCTTTTTAGTTGTACTTTTTTGTCTTTTCCTTGTACTTTACTGTTGGGCTTGTATTTCTGGCCCCTTCTACTTTCCAGCACATCTTTTGTTTACAGTTTCTACTTAGTGTTTTACTTCCAGTTGTGTACTCTGATTTTGTGTGTTTAATTTTAAAAGGCAATGCCTTCCTAGCTTTGGGATTTACGCCTTTGGTGCTAGTTGCCAGCCCCTGGCCTATGGAAGGAGGCTTGGGGTAGTCACGGCATGGGCCCCGAGGATGGGTTGTGATAAATTGGTATCATATGATACGGTTCTGCTGCAGAACATAAAAATATGATATTTATTTTCTGTGAAGTAACAGTGTTAAGGGTACTGAGTGTGGTTTTCAGTTCAGGGAGTCTAGTGTTGGTGCGGCGGCCGATGTATCCGTACACCAGGACCCTAACTACTGATTTCCTACTTAGTGCATGAAAACACTTATTGCGAGTGTGTTTCAAAATTTTTTCTTTAAGTCAACTCAAACCGGTGAGCTCACCAGGTATAATCATTTGACCGTGTTGCATCTCTTTCTTTCAGGATGCCTCCCCGGGGATGACCAGTTAGAGCCCTTAGAGTTGTACGCACTGAGATCCCACCAAGCAATGTGGCCTCAGTGTCGGGCCCTTTTCCAATTGAGTATCTAGAGGAGGCACCAGCGGTACCACCATCCGTTGGGCCACCAATGCCACCATCCCTAGCAGCAGACGATGCACACCACTTGAGTGCGCTACATGAGTTCCAGTGCCAGAGGCAACCCAGGTTCCAGGGAGGGACGGACCCATAGGTGGTTGAGGATTGGATGGAGGCTATGGCGAGAGTCTTCAGGCTAGTAGGGACACCAGCAGACTAAATGGTGATCCTTGCTGCCGGCCTCATTTAGGAAACAACAAACAGATGGTGGAGCCTGATGCTCCAGGTCCACAACATGGTGATGCTACTCTGGGGATACTTTGAGAGCCTTCTCCAGGTGGAATTTGTACCATCCACCCTTCAATAGGTGTAGATACATGAGCTACTTCATCTACAGCAGGGCAGGATGATAGTAGCGTAGTAGTCAACAAGGTTGACTGACCTCTCATACTACTCTACAGATATGGTACGAGACCCATTCTTCAGGGATCGGACCTTCGAGTAGGGTCTCAGGTGAGAGATCAGAGCCTCGATGCTCTCCCTCAGCATCCCGATACAGGTGGGGGTGTTAGAGAGAGCCCTCCTGGTAGAGAGTTTCTTTACTGAGCAGTCACCAGCAGCGAGACCTACTAAAAGTCGACATGCAGTGGAGTCTTCTGCAGCAACCAGTAGACAGATTTCACAGAGGTCCAAGAGGACCAGACCTACAGGTGTACGACCACACGACTCAGGATCGATTGTGCAGGGTACCCGGAGTGAAGACAGAGACAGACCTGCCAGGATCAGGTATTGTTACTCATGTGGCGGGCTTGGTCACATGGCTCGTGACTATCCGACCCGCCATTTTGAAAATCAGGAGTTAGCTAAGGGACCTACCAGGCAGAGGAAAAGGTTTGATCAAAGCGGTCCGCAGGGTGTTGGTGGACGTGGCAGAGGATCTGGTCGAGCAGCTGCCGGCGGTCGACGTTACGAGGTGCTACCGCCACCACCACCAGGAGGTCAACCCCGACTGTAGTGAGTGGGTGGAAATGGGAGAGCTTAGCTTCAGGAAGCTGAAGTGTATGACCATGGTTCTCCAGAGATGATTTGAGATATGATCTGTGTCTATTCCACCTTAGTTGCAGTTCTTATAGACACCGGTGTCAATCACTCTTTCATAGCCACTGCCCTCGTTCAAAGCTCAGAGATTTCGACGGAGCCATTGGCTCAGTCCTTATCGCTAGAGACTCCTATGGGAGAAGACACGAAAATTACGCACTAGTTCTGGCAGTGTGATCTTATGCTAGGAGGCGAGAGCTTCGGCTGGGATCTCCTCATAGCGGTGTCAAGTCCTTACGACATCATCTTGGGTATGGACTTGTTATTTACATTCAGTGCTCAAATCTACTGTATTTGGCGCAAAGTGCTATGTGTCTACATGGATGGGACTAGGTTCACCTTCATTGTCAATAATGGAACCTCTACAGTACATGACAGACTTACACGGAGGAGGGTGAAACCGATCACTCACCAGTTGTCTTGCCTCACCCTCAGAGCAGTTGATGTGGAGAGTCCAACTTATCCTATAGTGGTGGACCGGTACACAGATGTTTTCTCTGATGATGTTCCAGGACTACCTCCATGTAGAGAGGTGGACTTCTACATTGACCTGTACCCCAGGACAACATCGATATCTACTCCAACATATTGGATGGCTCCCGCTCATCTTCGCGAGCTGAGGGTACAGTTGGAGGACTTATAGGGGAAGGGATTCATCCTGCCTAGTGTTTCACCCTGGGCACCAACAATTCTGTTCACCGAGAAGGTGGACGAGAGCTTGAGGATATGTGTCGACTACCATCGCCTGAACTAGGAGATCGTAAAGAACAAGCACCCACTTCTAAGGATTGAAAACCTCTTCGATAAACTAAAGGTATCACGATGGTTTTTGAAGATAAACCTTAGATCGGGCTATTACCATCTCAAAGTTCGAGACGAGGATGTGAAAAAGACAACCGTCAGGTGTCGGTATGGCCACTATGAGTTCTTGGTTATGCCCTATGGCATAACCAACACTGTAGCAGTTTTCATGTGTCTCATGAAGAAGATATTCCAGCCTTACCTCAATTGCTTTGTCGTAGTCTTCATCAATGACAATCTGCTCTACTGGACTACTGAGGAGGAGCACACTTACCATTTGTGGGTGGTACTGGACACACTCTTAGAGCACCAGCTTTATGGTATGCTTTCAAAGTGAAAGTTTTGGATTCGAGAGGTTCACTTTTTGAGGCACGTCAACTCGAAGGCTGGAGTTTCAGTAGATCTAGTGAAGATTGAGGTGGTACTTTCTTGGGATCCACCCAGGAGTGTGACGGAGGTACGATGTTTCTTGGGCTTGGATGGATACTATCAGAGATTTGTTCTAGACTTATCATGAGTTTCAGCACCACAATCATCCTTGATGAAGAAGGGGGAACCCTTCATGTGGACGGAGAGATTCCATTAGAGCTTTCAAGAGATAAGGCAGAGGCTGAATAGTGCCCCCATCTTGAGGATTCTAGAGGAAGGAGTAGGGTATGTAGTCTACTATGATGCATCAGAGACCAGACTCAGGTGTGTCCTGATGAAGGAGCAAGCTATAATTGTGTATGGTTCTCGACTGTTGAGAAAACATTAGCAGAACTATGCTACCCATGACTTGGAGTTAGTAGCAGTGGTCTTCACCTTAAATATGTGGTGACACTATCTGATGGGAAAACGTTTTACCATGTACTATTATCACAAGAGTCTTAGGTATATCTTCTCTCAGAAGGAACTGAACCTGATACAGCGGTGACGGCTTGAGTTCCTCCAGGACTATGACTTCAAGATAGTCTATAATCCTAGGAAATGGAATGTTGTTGCGGATTATCTCAGCATGAGATCAGGTTTTCAGCTTATAGGAGAGGCGATAGATCAGCTAGCTACCTTACAAATATCCTTTGTGGATAGGGATGGATCAGCCCATCTTTAGCCTCTTACAGTTACTCCTCCACTTTTTCATCGAATCAGGGAGGTGCGGCATTAGGACACTGACTGTGAGACGCGATGTGCTCAGATATCCATAGGTCAGGCACCTGATGGATTTTCTGAAGGTAGGCAGCACATCATCCTTTTCAGAGGATGTACCATGGTACCAGTTTCACTTTAGGAGGTGGTGTTGAGGGAGTTCCACACTTCCCCTTTAGAGGTAAATTCAAGAGTATCGAAGATGTACCAGGACCTCAAACGATAGCACTGGTGACCAGGTATGAAGAAGGCGGTAGTGTAGTTTGTCTCATGGTGCCTCACTTGTCAGCAAGTGATGGCAGAGCACGAGGTACCACAAGGCTTGCTTCAACCTTTAGTGGTCCTAGATTGCAAGTGGTATGGGATATCCATGTACTTCATGACGGTTCTTCCACGTACATCCAGGAGTCATGAATCGATCTGGGTGATTGTTTACCAACTCACCAAGTCGACCACTTCCTACCAATCAGAGAGCAGGGTTTCATAGAGAGCATGGGACGCCTCTATGTGCAGGAGATAGTGCATTTACATGAAGTACCTTACTTGATTGTCTCTGACTAAGACACATGATTTACTTCCCGGCTATGGAAGGGGTTGTAGGAGGCTTTCGGGATGCATCTATGTCTGAGCACCACCTTCCATCCTCAGACAGCTGGTCAGACTGAGAGGACTATTCAAACCCTCGAGGACATGCTATGTGCATGTGTCCTTGACATTGGTCATAGTTGGGAGGATCACTTGCCTTTGGTGGAGTTTTCCTACAACAACAAATATCACTCCACCTTATGTATGGAACCTTCTAAGGCCCTGTATGGTCGACCTTACAGATCGCCACTATGCCGGATAGACCCAGGGGAGTTAGCACTAGTGGGACCAGAGATGGTACGGGCTACCACAGAGAAGGTGAAGATCATCGAGGAGTGGATGATGACTGCAAAGAGCAGATAGAAGTCGTATGCTAATAGGAGACAGAGACCTCTGGAGTTCGAGGATGGCGACTACGTATTTCTACGGGTCTCACCTCGACAAGGTATATGGAGATTCGGCCGAGGCGGCAAGTTATCTCCATGGTTCATAGGACCTTTATAGGTCCTCAGTATAGTAGGCAAGGTGGCTTACCGCTTAGCTCTTCCAACTCAGTTACACCGAATGCATGACATCTTCCATGTATCCCAGCTGAGGAGGTACGTGCACAACCCATCCCACATCATCGACCATGGGGAGCTAGAAATCGATGATGGGGTGAAATTCACGGATGTTCTAGTAGAGATTGAGTATCGACAACAAATGGTCCTATGTGGATGGTCGATACCTATGGTGCGCATTCATTGGCAGCAAGGGAACCTCCTGGAGAGAACTTGGGAGAAAGAGGCTTAGATGCATGCCTTTTGCCCCCAATTTGTTCCCTTAGTGTGAGTTTTAGCTTATGGGGACATAAATCCCTGAGGTGGGGAGAATGTAAACACCTAAAATTTCCATGGAAATTTTTTTCTTAAATACATTGGAATTTTACGAGTCTACAGTTTCTGATGGCACTTCATTCCGAGGCCTAGTGTGTCCGAAATCAAATTTTGAAGTTTTGTTCAGGTACGTTTAGTAAACATACGAGCGGGATTTTATAACTTTTTAACTTGTGCTCAGAATTGAAATCTTAAGGCACCGTTGAACTCGCAACATCGGTGATTGCTTATTGAGACCATCACCGTAGTTGCGTTCTGACGAGTTTTGAAGTTAGATTTTTGGGGTTTTAAATTAAATTTAATAAAAATAAAGTGTTAAATTTATTTTTATTTTGGTGGTTGAAACCTCCAAGGGGAGGTTAGAGGTGGAGGCCACCACACCCTAACCTCCCATGGGAAGTTAGTGGTGGGACCCACCCACACATAACCTCCCTTGGGAGGATATTTTTAGGTGGGGGACCACTCGAGATCATTAACTCCTCTAACCCCATTTAACCCCTTAGAACTCCCAATTAATTAGGGAGCCTCTTCACCTTCCCTCATAAGTGTTCCACTCCACATAAATTAATTAATGGTTCATTAATTAATTATTTGAATCCATTTGAATTCATGCCAACCATTTAAATTAAAGGTTATGCTATTACATTATTTTGGTTGGCATAATTCTTTGGTGGAGCCTTGGAAGAATTGAGAGAACATCCTCTCAACGAAGGACATGAAGAACCGTCACCATCTTCTTCCTTCTTCAACAGGGGCAAGAAAGGGAAGCGACACCCACGAAGAACACCCACGAAATCTCCAACGAACTTCATCTGCATCAAAGGAGAAGACACCTACCATGAAGATCATCGCCAATGCCGATTTCACCTCCTTCCACTACCAACGAGTGACAATCGACGTAGGGGTTATTTTAAAATTGAATATTACCCTTTGTACCCTGTTGTATGTTGTGTGCTTTGAGAACCGAATGATATCATCATAACGAGGAGGGTTCAGACTGCATGAACATGGCTCAACCCTCCCATTTTGTTGATTCATGTTTTATGATGACGGAGGCGGTACACGTGGTGACCAACAATGATTCAGCCACCAAGAGAGCCAGTGGCGCAAGGCCACTGGGTCGCCACAGGGGCGCGGCACCACCATGCCACACAGAGAACCGAGTTGCGGCCAAGGCAGGCCGCAGCGGAGTCAGAGGGGCGCAGTGCTGTTGCACCATGTCAGAAGTAGGGGGATGAGGCCACGAAGGCCATGGTGGTCGCATGGTGGGTGCGGCGCCGTCACGCCCCGCAGAGTAGGGGAACCGTGACCATAGGCCACGGTGGACATTAGAGGGTGGCCGACCGAGCCGGCCGCCGGTGCGCACAATAGGCAGGACCCCTCCAGTCCCGCGGGTCACCTAAACTGTCGCTAAGTGCCAGTTCCGCTCGACAACCGAGGGGCGCGGCACCCCCCTCCCACACGTGGCTAGCCAAGGCACGCGGGCTAGCCATCCAGGCCACGCGGGCCGGCCAGCCAGGCCACATGTCTGGACCACCAGGCCATGGGCCGAGCCGCCACAGGACAGGCCACCTCAGGCCGGGCCACCTCAGGTGGGGCCGCCACGGGCCGGGCTTCCTCGGGCGTGGCCGCCACGGGCCGGGCTGCCTCAGGCTGGGCTGCCCTCGGGCCAGGACACCCCCTTGGACTGGGTCGAACCCACAAACCAGGTCAGACCCTGGTTTGGATAGGGTCAGGTAGGGTCTGTCCGACTGGGTCGGACCGGACCTGGACCCGCTATGGCCTGTTTGCACCTTTTAGCCCACATCTTGGGCTACAGGTGTCCGATCGATGAACCGTATGCGGCGACGGAAATATGAGAGCAATATGGTTACTTTGGAATACCCCACATGAGGTTTGGATACCGTTGGGATATGGTCGAGTTGGTTCGTACACGAATCTAACCAAGCCCCCAAGACTAAAAGGCTAATAACTAACAGACTGGGCGTCCGAATGACGTGTCGTCTATTGCGTTGAGATCCCATTGACGAGATGGACCTTTGATATACTTCTACGTGAGACTTCGTGATAGTTGGATTTTTTTCCAATTGCTCGGGGAGCGAATCCTTCAAGTGGCGAGCAGACAGAGTACAGAGACCTAATAGCTGACAGACCTAATGACTGCTTGACTGATTCGACTAGCTCAGTGTGTAGCACCTGGTAGTTGGTGGTAGACCCACGGTGGAGGAGCGCTAGGTATTTGGCGGCAGACCCGTGGTACTCGACAGGAGGATTACTTCTACAAACTATTAGGGGGATCACCTGGTAGTTGGAAGTAGACCCATAGCAGAGGAGCGCCTAGTAGTTGGCAACAGACCCATGGTACTCGACCGGAGGAGTACCTCAATAGTCCAAGGTTAGTGAGAAGTGCCTTGGTGTCGTGACTTTCCCACTGTTCTCGACAGAGAATGAGTTCTCCAGCATCCTTGGTTTCGATAATGAAAATCCTGGTTTGATCTGAGTGAATAGCCTTTGTGTTTTCCTCATGATTGAGATGGGTTACTAGATAAAATAGGTATATTTAAGGGAATATACCTAAGTAAGGGTTATCCATTGATTCATTCTTTTTGGTTTATCCTTGTTATATTTTTTGAGACCTTGAGGGTCTCGGGGTCCCTACTGAGTATCGTTATACTCACCCCTGCATGGGCTATGCCAGCACCTCATTGTGTTGGATGCAGATGACGGACAATGCTAACCAAGGCATAGTGTATGAGGACTAGATGGTACTCGGAGGTGGACCTCACGATGAGTCAGTACCCGGAGGAGATGAATGGACGTGGAGTGCTGAAGAGGCTTTTTGTACCTACCCTTCAGGTAGGATCTGTGGTGGATGACCCAGGAGCTTCTAGACACCTTTCAGATGTTTGTCTTTTTAGTTGTACTTGTTTGTCTTTTACATGGACTTTACTGTTGGTCTTTAATTTCTAACCCCATTTTCATTCCAACACGTCTTTTGTATACAGTTTCTACTTAGTGTTTTAATTCTAATTGTGTACTCTGATTGTGTGTGTTTACTTTTAAAAGGAAATGGCTTCCCAACATAGGGATTTACACCTTTGGTGCTATTCGCTATCCCCTGGCCTATGGAAGGCGGGCTTGTGGTAGTCACCACATGGGGCCTGAGGATAGGTCGTGAAAAAATTACTATGATTCAACTTTTCAAGCATGTCAAATAGATCAATCTAATGGTTGGAAGGAATATTGGGATCTTTATTCTGGAGGAGGTGTCAAACCTAAGTGGATGTGGGATTTTTGGGCATGTCGGACTTTTGCAGAATTCAAGAAAGAGTTATCAGACGTTCATATCTTCTATGCTATCTAGATAGAGAAAACTTGTGTTTATAAAAATGATTTCATTGCTGAATTACTAGTCCGTTGGAGTCCACAAATGAATTACTTTCATTTTAAGCATAGTGAAGTTGGTATTATTCTTTGGGATATTTACCAAATAGCTGGGATTCCCATTCTTGAAGAAATGTATGATGAGTATATTCCGCCTACTACAACATGGGGTGATACTACTAGAAAACCACCTTTGGCCCATGAATTATTTAAGATAGCAACGAATTTACCATAATACAATAAAGATATTCATGCCAAAGTGTGGATGGAAGCCTTTTTAGAACCAACAATAGAGAAAGGTCCAACCTTTGGACATCCTAATGTTTGTCCTTATGTAGATAACTGGGGATGTTTAGGCACATATTGGCCTATGCTGGAAAGGGTTGACTTTAAGAACTGGGGATATAAAGTGAAAGCAGATATAGATTCAAAAGTATGCTTAACTACATTCCTTGATTTATGGATAAGAATTTATTTTCTTCCAGTCCGTGAATCCGAAGGTGATGTAAGATAAGGTAATTTCATCATTGCAGCTGAATTGGTATAAGGAAAGTATATTGGGCTATCAACCCTTGAATTATCAAGAATTTACCATCTCCTGCTGCATTTATACAATGGGAAGGTTCCATCTAGAATTTCAGGGCCATTCTAAGTGTTTTGGGGCTATATTGCATCACATTTTTATTCATACATAGTGTTGAATTCTGTTAGAGTTCCTAATGGTCAATTCACCCCATTTTTAATGAAGTTTTCTAGTATTGAGCCTCTAAACAAGAGACCTGAAGTGGTGCTGAAGGCATTGAATGTCTTGTGATAATTCATCTTCTTTCTTTTTGGTATCCCACTAGTTGGAACATCTATTGATGATGGTAAAGAAAATAATTATGAATTGAGATCTTATATGATGGCATTCATGGATGGAGTATTATCAACCTGTATTGAAGGTAAAATTATATTCAAGGGTTACGTCTTCTATATGTTTGCTTGTCAGTTCTGGTGTCTTCAACCATCAAAAACTTTTCCACCTACATATTTCAGACATTAAAAACACCCAAAGTTAGTGAGATAGTTGTGGATTCTAACAGCTTTAGAGGTATCCGAATTGTCAATTACATTACCTCCACTAGATGAATCGATCAGATTGGAAGCTATTTATGCTAAATCTTGGGCTTCTTCATATCCTCAAGGGGCTTTGACAAAAATAATATATCAAGTGGAACCTACAACGACTGTAGCACATGGAAATCATGGTAATAATTCTAATTCCAGAGGTGATACATAAGTTTTAAAGACTTAAGAGCCCTCAAAAAGTCTTTGTAGGAGGTATACCAAGATGAAAAAGGCTAGAGAAGCAATAACTCAAATGGCAAGGCGATCCAGTCTCCGCTATCAAATAGAGATTCCTATTCCATCTGTTGAAATTTATGAAGAATGGAGGCCTGAAGAAGCCTACCATTTAGAGGGTTTTGAATCAATTCCACAATAAACCAAACCAAGATTGAACTATGTGCGACTTTCAGCCATTCATCTTTGGGAGGGTGTAACCCATGATATTAGGGATGCATGGGAATTCCACTAGCATGGAAGTTGAATACCAGATATTGGTTTTATCAAGGAACCTTCTAATTACAATCAGGATAATAACTTGGCTAAAGTACATATGTATATTACAGAGTTGGAGGCTTTTATATATGAAACTAATGAAAAAATCCCATCCTATAAATGATTATCTCATATACTGGACTTAGGAGTCTGTGAAGGGGTAATTATCAACTTCGATGAGGAGTGGGATATTTATGTTAATACAGATAATGTATTTCCCTTTTTCTTTTATCTCAACTATGTTTTACCATTTATTATCATTAATATTCCTGAAAATATATTTCTACAGATTGAATGTATAGAAGGAATCTCCAGACTAATTCTCAAATCATCTATGTATGGTCTTGCAGGATCTCCTATTAATGCAATGAATGATCCTCCTAGGTCGACAGAACTTTCTCTAGGAGAAAGAATCATGACTGGGGTAATGTTGATAGATAATCCTCAACCATTACCTCGTGTTTCACCTGATAAAATGAGTGTTTCAATCTCTCCCTAAGCTTTTGAAAAAAATGCAAGAGAGCAATGAGATTGATCCATAGTGTTCGTCGAAGGACTAGGTATTTATAATATCCTTAGGTCATATAACTTGCTCAATATACTCTGGTAACCATGTTTTATCCTATTATAGGATCTATGTCTCTCTCCACTCTCAAGGGATTAAGAGCTGATTCATTAAGGATAAAAAAACCCCAGGGGAAACCCAGGTTCATGCTGATTAATATGCAATTTTAGTACATAAATCATCAAAAGATTCAGTTATACCTGCTCCTAGCTCTACTACGAGAGAGGAAAGTTATGGTAATATTAAATACATTCCTCATTTTCTTTTGTCAAAGGATCCTGAATTAATAAACATTAATATTCCTATTTCTTCATAAGAAAGGAATAAAGATCTAGGTAAATCTAAGAAAAATACTGATGTTGGCGCAAACATAGAAAGACCTAATTCTACCGTAACAAATAATGTGCCAACATAACAAAATATTAGCAGATCCAATTTTTCTATAAACCAATGTTTGTTAGATAACTTAAATAGTGAGGATACATTAACATTTCAGGCCGTATATACTGAAATTATGGACACCCTTAATCCAAATATTGATATTCCATGTTCAATCAAAGAGGATGGGGATTTTCACAAAGAATTGCAAGGATGTATGTCCTTATTCTTGAATTTTCTATCTGTAATTGTTCTTCAACTAGATTCATTACATCATAGTTCACCTTGTGAAGCTTTATCTGTAGAAAATGTTGCAAAGGATCTTTAAGAATGAGTTATTCATCTTTATCCTTCAACTAGAGCTGGAGAAACTTCAACAAAGGATCCTTCATCAAGAGATGTTCTAGAGACTTAAAATGTCATAACCGAGAAAATTCAAGAAAATTCCCCGTCTCAAGAAACATCTTCTCAAAACCCTAGAGCTGAGGATATAGGGGATGAATCCAATCAGGTAGATAACTTATTATTTTTTAAATAGAATCAGCTATCTAAATCATATTTGTTTCCTCTATTTGAAACTAATAATGACCTCGATTTATCAATTAGGGTTATCAGCTCCAAGATTAGAAGGTGATACTTCTACTATCTCAAGAGAAGTATAAAAAAGCAATTTTTAAGTGACCTATTTCTAGATTACATTTTACCTCATGGTAGTGACTCAGATTCATAATTAGAGATGCAATATGATCTTGGCATGGAACGTAAGAAGACATGGCGATATATCTGGAGCATAATAGCTAAAAAGCCTTTAAATGAATTGTTGTCCTATTTTTCAAAACTCCAAACATTATTCTGTGTATTGGGATTTGGTGGATTTAATTATCGACCAATCTATGATGCCATATAAGAGAATATTCACCAATGGGAGAAGGAGCACACGTTGTGACAAAATTTTGAAGAGGCTAATCAACTCATCAATATTGAGGGATTTCAAGCTGCAGTAGTTGAGGTGGAGTCAAATAATAACAATAAATAACTCTAAATTGGCCAAAAAATCCAAGAGACCATGAAGGAGTTTTACATCTATAATAGCAATTGGATGTTGTTAATAAAAATCTTGAGCAGTTGAATCGGACATTGAGAGAAACTCAATTAGAAGGAAAAAAATGCCATTTCAACTACTAAGGAATCACTTCATCAGGTTGAGGAGAATAGAGTTTCTCAACTATCTCAACATCAATAGGCAACTGATAGAGCCTATGAAGTGGTCCAACAAATGAAAAGTCATGTTGAGAGTTTATTCTAAAACATGATAGAGTTGCTCCATTTTGTGGATGGCCCTTTATTTTCGTATTAATGAAAGAAATTTTGTTTTTAATCATATAAATATTCATTACTATTTTTCATGATTTTAATATTAAAATTAAATGATTATAATGATTCCTTTATGTTAAACAATCATTATTATAATAACAAGAATAAAGTGCTCAAAATTCTCTTTATTAAGACGATGGACCTAATGAGCATAATTTTATTGTTGCTAGAGTTATATGGATAACCCCACAAATTTGGTATCTTTTGACCCTTTTTTTACTCAATATTACCTAAATCATACAAAAATATATGTTTAGTGAGCTAGGACTCGACTTTTTTTAGACTCCCTTCACAGGTTCTCAATCTAATGAGTACCAAATCTTATGTTATAGTAAGTTTAGAGTCCTGCATTTTGGTCAATAAAGGGATAATATTTAGGGTCAAATAGCTTTAACTATAAATTTTTAATTAAATCCCAAAAAAAACTATGTGGCTAATAATTTAATTAATATTATTTAAAATATTTCCAAGGGGAATCACGAGCCATGATTTTTAGGGTCACCAAATCTAAAACCTGTATCAAAATAAGGGGATTTTAATCCAAGAATGAAGTTACCATTATTTAAAAAAACCCATTATGGGGGTTGTATTATGCAGGGAAAACTGGGGCATAAGCTGTATAGCTAAATTGTGGAATCTTTTGAATGACATGCATGTTATGTAGGGAACTTATGCGAGGCCGCCTAAGCACACGAGCTGTATAGTCAGGAAAAAGAATTCTTTTGGAATTTAACATTTAAATATTGATGGATAAGGGAAAATAAGATTGGGGTGAATCAAGACCACAATGGGTGGTTTTTCCAAAGAAAATAGTTTTTAGAATGAAAATGGGATATTTTAAACTGACATAATTCATGAATAGGAAAACCATTTATAAACAAATTTGGTGTATGAGTAATGGTTAAAACTTATCAGAAAAAGGAATTTCTGGTATCATATTGTGTAGTTTTATGTCATGCAGTGGGGACATTGTACTGTGCAGTTTTATGTCATGGAGTGAGGATGTTGTACTGTGCAGTTTTAAGTCATACAGTAAGTATGTTGTACTATGAAGTTTTATTTCATGTAGTGAGGATGTTGTATTGTGCAGTTTTAAGCCATCGAGTGAGGACGTTGGATTGCTACAATTTAAGGTCTTTTTCTCTTACCAAAGATACGAAACTATCCCAATTTCATGATAATTTGATTATAAATATACTATCATATTCAGGTATGGAAGAAAAAATTGTAAACCGAGATTTGGGAATTTTTGGAACCGAGGAATTATATAGTAAAAAAGCTAAAAGAATTAGGGAATGTCTTTTATAGGAATAAAGTTACCAATATTCGACAAATCCATTTTTGGGACTGTGTTATGTTGAGCCAACTGGGGAATATGTTTTATATGCAAATAGTGGAATCTTTTGACTAACAGGCTTGTTGCGCAGAAAACTTATACAAGGCCACCTAAGGGCACGTGCTGCATAGTCAGACAAAAGAGCTCTTAGAAGTTTATCATTTAATTTCTAATAGCCGAAGAATGTATATTGAGATTCAAATTTTCCGAAGAACATAGTTTGATTTGTGGAGAATGGTACCTGAATATAGAAAGAGTATTTCCACCCAAGATGTCCAATGAATCGGAGGAAGAGGACTTTTATGAAGGTATGACCCAAACGTAAGAGGTATGGTGGTTTTAGTTCTTGGTCAAACAACTAGGACAATAAAATGGAAACAATATATACAATATGTGGCCCAATTATTTCATGGCTATTTCATAATGCATTGAACACATGGTGAGGTAGATGTGTATACCATGGTCTTGAAGATTTTCTGGTTGTGAGAAAGATATTGGGACACATATAATTGAATGACTATTTTCAAATATAGATTCTTGTATACTATCATCCATGATTAAAGGGGACACATTTACTATAACCAATAATTATGTTACAATTATTTGAAAAATCCATTATGGGGGCTGTATTATGAAAGGCCAACTAGGGAAAAAACTGCATAGCCAAATAGTGGAATCTTTTGACTGACTGGCCTATTATGTAGGAAACTTATACAAGGCTGCCTAAGGGAACATACTGCATAGTCAAGAAAAATAGTTCTCAGGTATTAGAAACTCCGTTACAAGAAATTTTAAGAATGATTATGAATATTTAAAAATATTCAAGATTAAGAGTATGAAATATAAAAAGGGTTTATGTTCAATGCATATGAGAAATACTTGAACTAGTTTTGGCCATGAATTTGACATCCTTTACATAGATCTCACCCATTTGTAAAATGGAGACTTTCTCTGTTTCTTTTGAATTAATATTATGATGTGCAGTTTAAAGTCATGAAATGAGGAAATTTTCACTCCCATAAAGTATCAAAACAGCTTACTTGTATTAAGATGCTCCTTATCCAATTCCTAATATCACTTGAGCTATGCTCAGTGTGAGATACAAGGATTAGAAAGGATATTTTCTATAATACAATGGTGACACCGATAAAGAATAGTGGTTTTAGATTTCCATATAGTTTAACATCATGAGGTAAGGAAGTAAATGAACTGATATGAAAGGAATGACATATTTTAACTGGAATAAGGGATAAAACCCAAGTGTCACTTTATATCTTTTCTGGGAAAGAATCAAGTCATACAGAGTTCTTAAACCATTATCTTTGCAGATTTGTATTCTAAACAAGAAATAAATATTTTTTTATCCCATCTAGGAAAAGATTGAAGATCTAGGTGTCTCTACGTATCAAAAAATAGATGAAAATCAATCTATACATAGTTACTTAAAAAATCATTCCTTATAATAATGGAGTTTTACATGAAGAATGGGGTCTTTTTTACATGTTTGGAGAAAATGATAAATCTTAAGACATAAAATGGTATAAGGTCCAAATCATATATCTTAAGGAAACACTCTATACAGATATGATTCATATATATGAGGAGAAAATAAAATAAGAAGATTTTGTGATTGTGGTTGTGCCAAAAATTGGAGATTTAGGTGTCTCTATGTATCTCATTGAAAATGAAAATCAATCCATACATAGTTCTTGAAACATGTTCATTATGCATACCTGACTCTGATATTGGAAAGAGGGGGACTAATTTACTACTAAAAAGTATTGATGATGCCAATGACTTTTTCTTATGAAAACTTCTAACGTCTTATATCGAAAACGATAGTTGTACAAATGATTTCATGTATTTTAACTTCACGCGACATGGACAAAGATGTTATGCGCTTTAACGTCTTGCAGCATGGACACTAATGGTTGTTATGCAGTTTAATGTCATATAACTAGGACATGGAGGCTGTTCAATTTTTTGTCTTATAGTAAGGACATGGTACTGTGTATTTTAAAGTATTGCAGTGAGGACTATTTTTACAAAACTACACAAAGTATTTCTTCAAAAATCTCGCATTGGTTGGAGTGGTTATAGGCTCTCTATCCATTGAGATTAAGGCATATACCCCATTTGAATAGAACTTATGTATGGAAAAAGGTCCTTCCTATTTTGGTTCATATTTTAGAGATTTCTTTCCTGGTATCATTAGAGTCTTAAGGACCAATACAAATTCTCCTTGAAGTAATGAACAAATGTGAACTTTATTCTTAAAATATCATTCTATTATATTCAAATAGACTTTTAAATGATGAAAAGTATATAGTATTTTCTCATATAGTCTTTAAAACTCATTGAACCATTTTTTAGATCTTTCATTTGTAGACAACTGATCACTGATTTGAACTCAATGTGAAGGAAATTGTATTTCAATTGGAAAAACTGCTTCAGTTCCATGAACCAAGGAATAAGGAGTTTCTTGGGTAGCATTACAGGTAGTTGTACGATAATCCCATAAAGCATTCATAAGATTATTAGGCCCTGATTTATAATCTTTATCCACCATCTTCTGGAGAATATTTGATAGAGTCTTCCTAAATGTCTCTATTTGTCCATTGGCCACTACATGATAGCGTGAGTAATGGTTGGATATGATATTTTGTTCCTGATACAAATTTTTACTTCAGAAGAACAAAAATTGGTCCCATTGTCTGTCAAAATAGTATGAGGGACACCAAATCTAGTGATGATATTAGTTTTTACAAAAATAACAATGGTTTTGGCTCCAACTTCCTTGAGAGGTATTGCCTTAGCCCATTTAGAGAAGAAGTCAGTAGCAGTGGGAATATACTTGAACTGCTTAGACGTGGTTGGAGGATAAGGCTCTACAACATACATTCCCCATGTAGAAAATGCCCAAGAGTATTTAGCTATATGTAGAAACTATTAGGGTTGATGAATAAAGTTAGCATGTACATGACATGGATGCCATTTTTTAGAGAAATCTGTACAATCCTGTGTCATTGACGGACAAAAGTATCCAAGCCTTTGGATCTGATCGGAGAGTCTGTGCCCAGATTGGTGGGCCCCACTAGCTCTTGAATGTAATTCTTTCATGACATCTGTGGTATCTTCTCAATCAATACATCTGAAGAGAATTCCATCAAAGACTCACTTGTAAATAATCTTTTGGTGGTCTTGACTATCATAAAGAGAAAAATTGGCCACTCATTGACGGATATGTTCTTTCTCAGCCTTGTCTGGTGGAAGTGTCATATTTTGATGATATTCTATGATGGATGTTATTAATCCTATGGTATGACCATATGGTTCATAAATATGGAAAATTTCATTAATGTCCCCCATTCTGGTTTGAACAAAAGGTGATACCACACAACGTAGTGTTATGTTGATAACTTTCTTGTCCCAATTTGGATCTTCCAAAGCTATAGCTGTGTTAGCCAGTGCATCTGCTTGGGAATTTTTTGATCATGGGACATTAAAAAATGTTGGATATAAGGTAAATTTAGTCATTAACTCTTTGACAAAATATCACAATGGAATTAATTCTTCTTTTCTGATAGAATATTCCCCATTAATTTGTTTGATTACCAATTCTAAATCACCTTTTACATTTAAATGATCCATTTTCACCTGAAGGGCTAAACCCAAAAATGCGATGAGATCTTGGTATTCTGCTTCATGGTTTGTACCACCTTCCTAAAATAGGAATGGATAAATAAATACTTCTTTTTCTGGGGAAATAAGGACAGTTCCTAATCAAACCTTACTGAGTTTATGTTTTTCCATTATCTTTCTTGTTGGACTCCTGGAAGCACCATCAAAATAAATTTCCCATGTTTGGAAATTATCTTGAATAGAGAAGACCTCTTTATCAGGAAGATCGGTATTAAATGATGTATCTTCCAAAGATGGATTCACATCAATGAAATCAGCCAAAGCTTGTCCTTTTATTGCCTTTTGAGGTAAAAATGGATATAAAATTGTTCCAAAATAACCACCCACTATGCCAGACGTCCTGTAAGCATAGGACAACTGAGGATAAATTTGAGTGGGTTATTATGATATACCAATTGAACCTCATGATGTTTCAATTAATGTCTCAGTTTCTAAACATCAATGATTAATTCCAGGCGCCACTTCTTAATACTTGAATACTGAGTTTCCGCATCAAGAATAGTTCTACTGAGATAATAATGGTTGTTTTCATTCCCAACATCATTATTTTGGGTGAGTAAGGTACCTAATGATCACTCTAAAGCTGTCACATAGATAATAAGTAGTCTTCCATCAATATACAGAATCAATACTTGTGGAATCAAGAGATATTTCTTGACGGTATTGAGTGATTCTTGGTAATATTCAGTCCATTGGTAGGTGACTCCCTTATTCATTAATCTGGTGAGGGGTAAACACTTTCCTTCCAAATTGGCGCTAAAGCACCGAATATAGGCCATGTTTCCTTGGATTCCTCTTAATTCATTTAAATTTATAGGTGGTGACATACCAGGGATTCATTTGGTTTTCTCAGGATCTACATTGATACGATGATGGCATACAACGAAGCCAAGAAATTTTTTTGAGGTTTCCCCGAAAGCACATTTCAAGGGGTTCATCTTCAAACTGTGTTGCTGAAGTTTATTGAATATGGTTTCCAAATCAGCCAATTGATTAGAAAATTGTTTGGATTTGACTTCCAAATCATCCACATAACATTCAATAGATTTCCCTAAGAAGGTATTGAAGATATGTTTCATGGAACGTTGGTATGTTGCACCTTAATTCTTTAATCCAAAGGGCATTACTGATAGAAAAACACACCTTGAGGGGATATAAAGGCTATATATTCTTCACCCTCTGGGGCCATACAGATTTTATTATACCCATAGTATTCATCCATGAAGTAAAGAGCTTCATAACCAGCTATTGCATAATTAGAAGTTCTATAATTAGGACTGGAAAACCATCTTTAGGACAATGCTGGTTAAGATCTCTAAAATCAATGCAGACTCTAATTTTTTCATTCTTCTTTTTCACTAGGAAAATATTGCCTAGCAATTTGGGATACTGAACATCCCTGAAAAAGTTGTCCTTTATAAGCTTACCAACTTCTGCTTAAATTTTAGAGGCATGAGTTGGGTCTGTTATCCTTGATGCTTGCTTAAATCCAAGATTTTCTTCTGGAAAACCCCAATAATGGGTGGATACCTCAAGATAAAGAGTTGGAATTTATGTATAATTCCAAACAAATATATCTCGATGTTTATTTATAAAGTAAGTATACACCTCTTTTTCTTCAGAGGTCATGGTGCACTAATTAGAGTAGCGTGTGGAACTTCTTCTGTACCCAGATTTATTTCTCTGATTTCATCCACGATGGTAGAGACACCTTCTTCCAATGATGGAGGAACATCCCAAATAAGAGGCCACCATATCTGACCCTACTAACGATGAAGGGTCTTCCTGTGGTAATAAAGAGGAATTGATGGATTTAGAATCAACATATTTATCTTCCCCTCGCATTTATACAATTTCTTGTACTCTAATTGATGAAGTAGAGGCTTGTTGTAGTTCAACAGATGAAATGAAAACATCTTCATTCGGGATTCCATCATTTCATTGTGTATCAATAATTTTTCCCATGTTGTCAGAATCAATTTTCACAGTTGATATTATGGAAATTACTTGATAAGTATTTGGGTTTGGTTTTACCCTTTTAATCTGATTGATGGGTAGCACATAATCTGTACTCAAATGCATGAATGGATTTGCAAAACTCTTTTCCAGCCCAATTAGAGCATTAAATCTAGTTATTTCTTTCATCATGGACTTTGTTCCTTTTGTGTGATAAAATTCTGCCTCAAAGAATTGAGATTCACTTGTTTTGAATGGAGCCTTGTAACCATACAATGTTTTTATTTTACCATTGAAACTATATTTTAGAAATCATTGTTATGACGAGGGTATTTCTTCATGCTGATGCAGCCAAGGCCTTCCAAGAAGAATATTGAAGGTTGTGTCTGGACAAACAACCATGAAATCTGAATTAAAAACAAGATCTCCAAACAGAGTTCTAAGTGTAATCTCACCCAAAGGTTCTTGTTCATTCTAATCATATGCTTGAAACATTAAAGTCGAAGGAGATATGTCAGATTTAGTCAATCCCAATCGACAAAATATATGAATAGGAATGAGGTTGACCCCAGATCCATTATCAATGAAGGCTTGTCAGATATCTACATTATTGACCTTGATAGAAAAATACAATGGTCTGATATGTCCATGTACCACATGGTCTTCATCTACATCTGTAAATGATATGACTGCATGAAATTCTACAGAATCATTCTCTATACAGTAAACCTCAGTAGTAGCAACTTCGGTTTCAAATTCTTGAGGACTTAACAAGGCCTAAATGAGTGTATCTCGAAGATCTTTTGATAGATTCAAAGCATCCAAAATTGATAACATGGCCAATAATTGGGACAATTGTTTCAAGACATATTACTTTTGGTCCAAAGTTCTACGTTTCCCAGCAAGGAGATGTGGTTTTTCAGGTGCTTTAGAAGTTGATGCTTCTGATATAGATTTACTTTGTATCGCAGTAGAAGATGGAAATACTACTATATTTAGTAATTTATTCCTTTGCTAAGATGAGGATAGTGTGGTTTCAAATCGGCCTTCCAAAATAATTGTGTTAGAACCAAACATGTCATTCATGGAAGGATCTCTTTTTTCTTATTGGGCTCACTTAAGGTCCCTCCCACAATTTTCTGTTGCATATATAGTTCAAGTAGGGGTAGAGTTAAAATGGTGGTTTCTTTAATTCCCATGCCTTTCCCTGTATCCTTGACTTTGTCCAATTCCTCTTGTTCCCCAATTAGGTACATGGAATTCTGGCTCATTATATTCAGAATCATCATTCGCATAAGGATATAATAGATTAGAACATTAATGGAACCAAAGATCAATTATTTAATTGATGAAGATTCTTTTTTTATAGGTTAATTCTGGTTGTACCATTTGGCAAGGTGGTGCCCATTATTTTGAAATAGATGGCCTAAAATCAGCCTAGTTCATGGACAACTTTGGCCTTGATATGAGCTCATCTTCTTCTGACCTCTCTTTGTCCTAATGATCACTTTTTTTCTTTGAGGAATGGCCTTTTTACAAAGATGATTTTTCTGTGGTAGTTGTGGTAGAAGGCATAATTGGTTGTTTAAACTATGTTCATAAAATATAACGAGTTTAGTTGATTGTTTTACTGATCATCCAACCATCATAGTTTTGCACATTTTTACTTTTAACCTCTTGCCATTCTCTATATTCCTCTATATTGGTAGAAATAACACATGCTACATGAGCTGATGACCTTTTCAATTTCACTTGTCCAGAGTATACAATATTTTGTAGAAGGTCTTTGAAAATAAAACAATCTTGAATGGGGTGTCCCAATATCTAATGAAAGGGACAATAATTTAGAAGCTCTTCATCTCCATCTGTATTTGGCTTATTCGGCCTTGGAAACTGAACCATTTTTGTTTTCTAAGGCTGAGATGAAGTAACCAGGAACTTGCTCATTCATGATAGAATAGAAATTATTCTTTAATTAATTAATCTGTTTCCACCTTTGATCTATTTGATCATCTTGACGAGGCAGTCATTACTGTTTATGCTCAGGAAGTGAAGCCCTTTGGTATGATGATGTTTTTGATGTAGTAGCAGGTATAAGTGCCTTCTTGAGTGTTACTTTAGCAACTTATTCCTTTCCTATCCTCCTTCCCAGAGATGATGGAATTACACGAGTTTAATCCTTAGTTTCTATAATATAATCTTCATTCTATTGTGTGACTAAAGTAAGGTCTAAAAATCTTCCTGTGTATTTCACAGGGATTAATGGTGTGTGTCACTCATCACACAGATTTTCCACAGATATTGGCAGCAACTCCTCTTGAGGGAGTGCTAGACTTAAGGAATATGTTAATATTTTCTATCATGCAATGAAATATGAAAATCTTTCTTTCTCCCATTGTTTACAATTAATAAGATCAAAAACTATCATCTTAGGTACCGTTGAGCTAAATTGGAGATGAAATTTCTGATGGATATCTTCCAATCCAATAATTGATCAAGATTGTAAACTTGTGTACCAGCCAAAAGTAGGTCCTTGTAATGACTACACAAAACACCTAAGATTAACTACCTCTTGTTATTGAGAAGATCCCATCAATGGATCACAATGAGAAAAAAAATGTGTTAAGTGTTGTTTTGGATCTCCCTAACCATTAAATATTGGGAATGTGGTATTCAAAAAATTTGATGGGCGAGGAATTACATCCACCCATTCAGGGTAAACCCTATTTTAAAACTGAACTGGTGCATTTCGTTCCTCCAAAGCTTCCAATCGAGTCAGTAATGCCTCAATTGTGTTTATAAGCATTTGGGTAATATCTGGATGAGCTGGATTCTGTGCAGGTATAGAAACTGGAGCTTGAGCTGGTGCAACAACCGGTAAATCCATTGATGGTGGTGTTGATATCTTCCTTGGATAACCCATGGGAATAGGTCTCTCAATATATATATATGATCCTACCTTGATTGTGTACCCAATGGAGGGAATTAATTATCTGCATTTGTAGTTATTACAAATCCCCTTTGCTGAGGATCACCAACAGGATTTTCTAGTTGAGGACTTTCCTGGGGATTATGTCTAGTAAAAATATTGTTTCAAAGTAACTCTATATTGAGTCTTTTCAACTCCTTCAATTCCTTTTATTTCTGTGTAAATATCTCATAAAGTTAAATTGATTGACCTTATCTAGTTGAAAAGTGAGATTCAATCTACCTTTTTTACTTTCCCCAAGTAAGATGCCTTTCAGAGAGGGGGAGTTTGTCATTTGAAGGCATACCTAAATTCTGGATAAGCCTCTAATTTAATGTATGAACACCTTCTTTATTTTCCTTAGTTTGAACGATATTATGGACATGAACATTGTCTTCTAATTCCTTTGAAATGTACTTTTTTTCAAGAGGATCTTCTGCAATGGTTTTAATAACATTCATTTTTTTAAAAGCGGTGGTGCCTCAGTCAAAGACCAAGGCACAATTTATTTCATAAAAGAAAAGATAGGAGTTACAAAAGTCTAAAAGACAGAATTTGATTACAGTCCTTATTGAAGAAAGAGAGCGAGATAGCAGGCAGATCATCTAACCAAGTAATGTCCTGATTGACTCCCTTATTGGCGAGACTATCTGCAACCATGTTCACTTTGGGGAGCACATGAGTGGCAATGTAGCTGAGATTCCTGAGCGAAGTAAGACATTTCATCCAACGAGAGGGGAGCGTCCAAGCAAGTTGTACCACTCCCTTCTAGATAGCTTGGAAGACAGTGGTTGAATCACATTCAAACCATAGGTTGGTCCAACCCTTCTGTATGGCGAAGTCCACCACATGAATGACTCCCAACATTACTGCTTCCAAAGCCAAGGTCGTGCCACATCCACCGAAGAAGCAGCCGAGGAATCTTCCAGAAGAATCATTGAAGATAGCACCACAGCCTGCTGTACCTAGGTTACCTCTAGATGCACCGTCAACATTCCCTTTAATCCATCCTGGAAACGGGGCTTTCCAGAAGACCTCAAAGGTATGTCGGGGAGGCCTATAATAACCTACAATGCGAAGACGTCGGAGGATCACAAAATCCCCAACAGAGTTGTCATAATGATCCTTCAAAAGAGAGTCAGCATCCTTAATGACAATGAGAATACGCGTTTTACCTATATTGAGATTTTGTGTCTCCAATCTTTTGGGATTTCTCTTTGCTCTAGATGTCATCTGTGCAATAAACACTAGGAGGATGCTAATTATTTGTTCTTGTCTTGGAATACAGCTGCAGCTCTTTGGAATTACATTTCTGACATTTTTGGCTGCAGATGGTCCCTCCTTGCTTCTATCAGTCTCTGTTCCTCTATATGAAGAATTAGCTAGAACTATTTGGAGGGAAACTACATGAATATAATCATTGGATAGTTCAGTTGTACACTTTCCTAGTGGCGTCTTCCCTAATCGGAAGAAAACTGAATTCCATTGAGGAGGGGATTGTAGATGTGAAAAATCACCCAGCCCTATAGGCTACAGTTGTTCTTGTTCTTATTCTTCAAATATTTGAACATTGTGTAATGAATTTCAATGTTAAATTAAATGATCCCCCAGCCTGGAATGTTGGGGTTATTCTTGAACTGCTATTGTTGAAATTCGTGCAACTACTCTTCTATTTTTGTGGATTTTGGTTCAAACATTTTCTAGGTGCATTATCCAACAATCACTCAAATCACCTTTTTCAGATGATAGGTGTTCTATTTCAGACATTTTCATCCTCTAACGCCTGACATCCTCAAAACGGGATGGTTTTTCCCGATTCTCAGATGCTTGATGTAAAATTAGCTCAACAAATTCTTTTCCTTGGCCCTGATTCTGATGAGAACTGGTTGAGTCCTATTCTTGAGTGTACATTTGATTACAAAAAAAACCTATTTATTGTGGCCGACCATGGAAAATAACATTTCATGAAACCACTTTTTGTGGACTTTGTTGATTTTGGAGTGCAGTCAAATGCAGTGCTCCATATCCACCCATCCTTTGATGAAAACACTATATGGGGAATCAAAAATTAATTGGTGAAGCCTCTTTAGAGCATTGCGACATACACGCTGAAGGGTTCTATATTGTTTTTCAACCCTTGGATGTTGGGAAACTGAGATAGATGCCAAGTCAATTTGGCACTGCAACCCTTCTATTACCTTTACAATATGTTAATATTCATCATTTAGTAATAATTTGGTTTTCAAATGATGAAGAGTTTTCCATAAGTTGAGATGAATGTCATAAATGCAATCTTCTATATCAACTCTGGAATATAATACTGAGAATTTTACAAAGGCCAGAACATGACTGGTATTTCTCCTTTAGATTTTGTTTCCTCATGTTTAGCACATCATCCTTATCTTTCACAAGAGGCTTCTCCACTTGATCTGACCAGAGTGGATGCTCTGTATTAGAATATAAATGACCCAATGGAGGTTCGGAGAATGAAATTTCCCTTATGATGTCATCTATTTGATAAAGTATTTCACCCCTTAAATGACAAAGCACCAGACATGACTGGCTTTATGTTTGCAAGTTCCTCGAGATAAGAGGAATTTATTGTCGCTACATTTTCTATAATGGAATCATTTTGACAATGTAGAATATTACTACAGATACGACTTTTGTAGCGAATGACATCATGGGGAGGATCACCATGGTGGATTATAGAAATGGATAAATATTCTTTCTCCTTCATCTTTTGGCCACACGGAGGGTTTCTATGGCTCTCATCCAGATATAGACACCATGGATTAACCGAATTATCATAAATCAAGCCTTAATGATGATGTTTCTGATGAGATACATCAGAATTACTACTACCACTACCAAAAGTTAGTAATGAGTGAGTAGGATCATGAGCGGCAACAGATAAATGTTTGAGGGCTTCAAGAACTCTGGAATTAAGAGGATCCAAATCACTGATTGACTCTTGATTTTCTGGTGGTGTTTGGTGAGACTTTATTTTGGATGTTCTCTTATACATAGTTGGGGCCACCTACTAGGAGAAGTGGTTATAATGGGGAGGTTTATATGCTTGCCTTGGAGTAGTTATCGGAATTGACCAACTAAATCCAATTGGATAGGGTGTATATTCCTGATCCTGTTGTCCATATGATATGGGGGAATATGCCCCATGACTCTCTTGGACTGGAACATAGGTGTGTATCTACTCTAGGATGGAATTCCGATGTGTCATAAAATGTGTGGGGAAATATTTATATGTATGTTCCACTGATAATGATGAATTATTTATTAAAATATCAAGGCATGCTTCCAGAATATGGGCAGGGATATGCGTCTGCCATTTCACAATTGATAACATGCGTTTGGTGACTACAGTAGCCAAAATGGGAATATATGTCCATTTTGTATCTGAATTATGTGTATGTGCCTGCTCCTGTCCTCCTTTTTTTATCAATGGATATTGACAGTACTCATGCATGGGGGCAGAGAGTTGGGCCTGCCCCAAATCTGTAGTTGGAGCTTTCTGACTGACTTCTCCAGGTGCTACCAAATGAGACTGTTGGCAGGCTTGATGAACATGCAGGTGTATGTTCCTTCTGGCTGTTTTCCATCTAGTATGGTTGAATTACTTCCTAAAATACTGGCATAAGTGACTGCTGATAGAATTGGTGATTGTAAACAGGTGTGTGTTCCACTTTACCAGTTTCCACCGTATTAGATTGGTGGGCCTTTTTTTAATGCAGTCAGACGAGCCTTCTGACTAGCTGATAACTTTTAAATAGGTGTCTATGCTTTTCTACGGTACTCTACTAGGTTTATTTGGTGGGATTGGTGGGTTACTGTCAGATGATTCTACTGACCAAAAAATTTAGGACAGACGGGGGTATGTTCCCACTCGTTGTTTTCCATCAAGTTAAATTGATGGACTTCTCCGGAGGATTCAGAGGTGAATACCATCTCTCTATTGATAGGAAGTTGTCCCTGGTGGTTCATCTTGTGTGCCCGGGTCTCAGAGACCTAGGCCAAACATCCAGAGGAAACACCCCCATCATGTTGGGGGTACACTACCACATTATTCTGGTGGCGATTGCAGGTGGGAGTCCTCAAGAAATACTCTTTCATTATTTAATAGAGACCATGAGTGACCTCTTGATCTACCTCCCTACTGTATGGGAGGGATTGGTTGTTGTGTTCTTTGGATAAGGACCTGAAATGGTTGAAATATTGGTTGGAACTATATGATTCCTGATCATTGGTCATCGTTAGCCATATGATATAGGATTTTTCTTAACCTGGAGGGAATATCGAGCAGCCTCTAATGTCAGGATTATTTCGTGCTAGTGATATTCCTTCACCATCACATTAGAGACCTAGTGTTAAAGTCACTGGGTTGGTGATAACGTCCTTGTCATAGATGGAGATCCAGCTTGAGCAGCGGTCAGGAAGTTCACAGATGTTTTCTTGGAAAAAGACCTTCTTTGGATTTAAGGGAGTTCTGTGGAAAATGGAGAACAATGACAAACTCTATTAAAGAAACATATTTACATATGGATACATTCATGATTAATTCCTTTGTCTGGCCTTCCATTATCCATTGATAGGGGCCTAAAATGTGGGTAACATTATTAAATTTGTTAAGGATTCACGTCGAGTTCATCATTTTTATTTTGTAGATCCTTGAAACATGTGTTCTAGTTTTAAGAATCACTATTTCCAAGTGGTTTCCATTGGATTTACTTATGCAACTGGAAACTTCCAATAGATCTTTATCCAAAGGGGACCTTCTTTTCAAAGGTAGGCTTTCATTAAGTTTGAACATTACAATACTTAACAATGTGCATTGGTTGAGAGGATGGGAGGTCAGACTCATCACACCCTTTTGGGTGGAATTATGTTCCACTCCCGGAAAATATTTGTAATTTTAAGATATTTTCATGAATCATTATTAATTCACCAAGTATATCACAAGTATCCATTAGAATTTATAATCACTTATTAACTTGTGTAAAATTTAAAATCATCAGTATACATTAAAAGTTCTTCATTAATGGAAACATCCATATGTATTTGAGGTTTTACATCAATGGTATACTATAATATACTGATTAGAGATTCTTTTAATCATTTTTGTGATGATACTAGTTTTTAAGCCACTCAGTGGGGCACTCTGGAATTTATTGTCATCCTGAGAGATGAAGTTTTATTTTGATCTTGGGATCGTACTTGTAAAATGGGCTACCTATGTATCCTTGTGAAAGGAATCAGAACCCTCTTAGTTTGGTGTCCCTTAATATGAAACATCATACTATTTAAGTTCATGTGATAAGGACCTCTAAGAAAAAGGTGCTTGGTCAAAACATAGTGTGGGGCTTATGCAGAGGCATCCTGAGGAACTTGGAAGAGGACATGAGTATGATTAGACCCTATTGGGAATATGGACCAAGGAGAGTAGAGTAGAGTTGAAATGATGGGTTTGAACATCAAGGAGGATTCCTACGTATCCCATATTAATGGTAATCAAAGCCCATGAAGATTGATAAATATCATAAGAGAGTATAGTCATCTGAGAAATATGAGTTTGGGATTACTTTCGGAAAAAATATGCCTTGATGAATTGGGGGTTTTGATTTGGGGGTTTTTATGATGGAGAATTACCATATTAAAAGAATTAAAATTTGTTTCATGAGGAGGATATCCATTGAGCTCGGGCCTTGAGGAGGCCTCCTACATATCCTAGTTTAAACAGGAATCAGAGTTCTCATAGTTAATTGAATAGTGAAAATGATGTAATCATGACAATTATCTTAGCCCATGTGAGTCATGCTCGATATGAGAAACAAAATAATGTCAACTATTCAACAAATGAATTTACACGTTCAAAATTATCCTCCATGTTGATGGAAGAGGGAGCGTCAAACGTGGAAGAGGGTGAGGCGACGAGCTTTCCCTCTGTTCTTCTTCACATTAGACAAGGGTCCATGTCACGATCCGCCATCACCAATATAAGATAAGGGACAGCAGGTTTCCAAACCCTTCCTTCTTCAGTTTTAAGGAGAGATAATGGCCCCTGAGACCCGCCTTTAATAGGTCTCGGAGTGTTGACTAGCACCAAGGGTATAGAATCACACACAAGATGGAAGGCATTACAATTTTTATTTAATGGGATCGATAGATAAGATAGTGAATCCCAACCACACCAAAAGTGGAAGTACTGGTAAAGAAGAAACAAACCATTCCCATATGCATGTTCTAGAAGTAAATTCTACACGGTATAAGAAAACCCAAAATAATACCAAAGAGAGGAAAACAACAACGACAACTGTCCCAAATTCTAAACTAGTACGATCCTGAACGATCCATGAAGTCCTCCTAGAATCCTGAAAGTAGTCTTATATATGTAGGGTGAGCATACAAGTATACTCAGTTAGGAAAAACCAAAAGCTCTCATGTACAATTGGGGAGGCATTATAATTCCCTGTGAGGAAGGAGGAAACCAAAACACCTGACAAGAAAAAATATCCACTCAATCCTTACCAAGGCACACTCCTCAAATAATGCAAGTCAAGTAATGTATAGTAATATCACAACTATGTCTAGGTACCCCATGCCACTTTCCCACTGGTTATTGGATATATCCTACGCATCAAACCTCTCCTGCCATTCTCTCCACAGTCCCACAACCACACCCCACCTGTAAACACCTGGGCCACAACCTCACATCCTGCTCACAACAACCTGGGCCACAACAAACACATGTAACCCTGCCCACAAACACCTGGTCCAGAATAAATACTGCCATGCCTGAAGACACCTAGGCCTCATCCTGAAAGACACTTGGGAAACAACCAGCCTACACACACCTGGGACAACCATCACAACTACCATGCCCGAAGAACCTTGGGCTATAATGGACCTCAATCCATCACAGCCTGCCCAATGAATCTTGGGCTATTCAGGAAAGGGAGAAAAAAGGAGCTAATAACCAGCCACTCATAGAAGTGTTGGGAAAAACACCCTCCCCCATGAAATGGGGGTGTTCAGCACAAAGTTCTCAATATGGGTGGGGTGTGAATAAGAAACATAAAAACTACAAATATATGTATAGGTAATAAGAACTCATCCAAACATAGGGGTTCCAAAACTAACCTAAGCACAAACACCCTTGTTATTATTCATTCATAAAATAAAGGCACAAAACTCACAGCCAAGTCTCAACTCATTCCCAAAACCAATTCCCCATTTAACCCATTCTTGTGTTCATGTTCAAGTGATATTATTTAAGTGAATTCTGTACTTCTGGGAAACTAACAAGAATAACCACAAGCTAGATAAAGAGAAACATCCAAACAACAATTTAAGCATTCACACCTGGTTCTCTTGTGAAGCACAACAACAAAGGGATCAGTGAGATCTATCAAAGTACTAGAACCGAACCATGCCTCGAGACACAACCCCGTACGAATTCAGATTCAAAACCAAGAATATTACCACAACAGAGGATCCCATCCTCATCCACATCACCTCATAAGAATCTAGTAGGAAAACACACCTACTACCAAACATAGTAGGGAAACTTCTAGATTCAAGCATATTATTCATAGGGTTCTTCTTTATTTTGTTTAACTGGGGTGATCACACAAGGATTTTTGTTCACTGGTCATTCATTTAAACCATCCAAGTTTATGTTATTAACCAAAATTCCCATGTTGGATCTATTCAATCATCAAAAATCACAGAGGTTCATTAATTCACAAAGAAAGACCACCAACCGCCATGATTTTAAATTGTCATAGGCCTACAAAATTAACAACATAAATAATCAAGGTTAAGGAAAGTACAAAAAAACATCGATCATACCCCCCCTTCATTCTTTAAAATTCTGTTTGTTATATTCAATAATATTGGGTTTCATCCATCCCGCAAAAACAAATAGCATGCCCTCCCCACTTGATACACAGTAAAGAGAGATGAAGGAAAACCCTACTTGGATGATTAACGATGAAGTCTTTCTCCACGTGCCAAGAACTGAGGATGTGCAGATTGTAGAGGAGGAACTTCGGGGACTCCATGTACGAGCAGAAATCTCCAGCAGACTCGCACCGCAAGCCTCAGGAAGGAAACTCCAAACGTTCCAAGGGAACAGGGAATCTGACCAAGCAGAAGAAAAGAAGGAAATCTAGTGCAATAAAAAGATGAGCTTAGGCATTACTGGATATCAAGATCTTCGGCAGCTTTAAAGGCAGATTGTGGTTTCACCACAAGGTTGGGTGGTTACACATGATGAGATTAATTGTTATTTAAAAACTCTCATCGGGAAAAGGAGGCAACAGATGTGACTTGAAAAGGATTTTATATAAACAGATGGGAACATTACACAGACACACAGCTGGGTCCATTGAGGGTCATCCCACACTTAGAAATTTAAACATTGGTTATGGGGCAAAAAATGGCCTTAAACCATTTGAAAAAGGATAAAAAGGTTTAAGAGTAGCGTTACAGGAAAAAACTATAGAAGAAAAACTCAACAAGGCTGTGTGACACTGATCTTGTTGCACTGATCATGTCGCACCGATCGGCCGCACCGATCATGTCGCACCGATTGGTCCCACCGATCGTGTCCCACCGATCGGTCGCACCGATCAGTGACACACTGATCATGTCACACCCAAATGACTTCCTACCATCGGGACACCACCCTTAGGATCTGGAATTTGGGAAAGGGATGGATCATGAGGGTCTGGGACATTACATCAGATACCCCTCGAACTATTCTCATCCTTGAGAATCAAATCTAGACCTGAGGAGGAGAGAGGGGTCTGAAAACCCCTCCTCAAAAGATACCCCTTGGGGACAAACCACCCCAAATAGCCACGCTGAACTCAAGGTCCATATTGTCCTGACACACGAGTTCCTTCCTCCATGTCAAGATACTATCCACTTTGGGTGGTACTGACTCACCCGCACGGGTTTAATCGCATCCACCTTAATACACCTTCTTTAGGGATCAAGTCCTCCCTTCCCCACATATCAAGACTTTACTTAACATTCACAAGGAAGGGAAACAAAATACCTTATAAACCAACAAGTTCAGAAATACATCATAAAAAAGTAAAAAACGAAATAGAAAAAAAATCAAAACAAATCTAGGTATTGGGTGCGCATCCATGCCCCCTGTTCCCAGGTACTCTCCTCGAGCCCACCATGCCTCCATAACACACAAAACAATGGGATTTTTCATCCACGGAGCATCTTCTACTCGTGATCCTCGATCCTCACCGTTCTTTCTACAAACATTGTGTATGCCTTGATATCTATCTTTCCCCAGTTTAGGATGTGTGAGTCGCTATGTAGAAACCATCGGAGCAGAGACACATGGAAGACATCTTGCATTCTCAGTAGCAACGGTGGTAGCGCTAGCTGATAAGCCACTTCTCTGACTTGCCGCAGCACTTCGAATGTTCCGATGAACCTTGGAGAAAGCTTACTCCCCGTGCCAAACCTCCATTATCCATGCCAATGGGGGACTTTCAAGAATATGTGGTCCTCAGCCTCGACCTCCAAGGGTCTCCTCCTATTATCAGCATATGACTTCTGTCGGTCCTGATCTGCCTTCATCCTCACCTGTATAAGATGAACCTTCTCTGTCGTCCTTTACACCTCCTCTGGTCCAAGAACACCTACTTCCCCAACCTTGGTCCAACACACGAGTGAGTGACATGGCCTCCCGTACAATGCTTCGAACAGATCTATTCCAATGGTATAGTGATAGCTATTATTGTCGGAAAAATATACCAGAGGCAAGTGTCACACCCACGATCCCCCAAAGTCTAGAATACATGCCCGTAGCATATCCGTCATTGTCTGGATAGTGCGCTCCGTCTGTCCATCTGTCTAGGGGTGGAAGGTAGTGCTAAGATATAGCTGGGTACCAAAAGAATGTTGCAATCCTCTCTAGAGTCATGAGGTAAATCTTGTATCCCTATCCGAGACTATGGACCGCGGAACTCTATGCAACCGCACCACCTCATCCACCAACCTCTGGGCTAAGGTATCCACTTCACCTGACTCCTTGATCACCAGAAAGTGGTCCGATTTCTTCAACCGATCCACCACCACCCAGATAGCATCACAACCTCCCAGAACCTTGGGTAGTCCTATGAAGAAATCCATTGATATGTCATCCCACTTCCACTCGGGGAAATCTAAAGGTTGTAACAGACCGCCTGGAATAAGGTGTTCAGTCATCACCTACTGACACACTAGGCACCTGACCACAAACTCTGCCACCGCCCACTTTACCCCAGGCCACCAAAACTGACTCCTCAGACCCTAGTACATATTGTAAATTCCTAGATGTACCTCTTGGGGAGAGTTGTGGAACTCACCAAGAACTCTCTCGTGCATCGTCTCTAGAACACACAAATTCCCTCGGAAAAGCATCTGATTCTGACCATCCTTTTTCCACCCTTCTGGAGTATCACCTTGGTTAACCTGGTCATGCATCACTTCACTCTCTATGTCTCCCCACTGAGACTCCTCCACCTACCACTGTAGAGAGTATTGCACTGTCATCTGAAACAGACAACCTTTACCAACATCCTCCCTTACATCAATGTGTAGGGAATCCAACTCTTCCATTTCCTTCCAAGCATCCACATATTCCTGAACGGCTTCCCTCCACAACATCCTTCTCAAGGCATCAGCCGCAATGTTTGCCTTACCTTCAATGTAATAGATCTCTAAGTGGTAGTCCTAGAGAAACTCCACCCACCTTCATTGTCACAAGTTTAGGTCTCGTTGGGTAAATATATAATTCAATCTCTTGTGATCCGTGAAGACCATGAAGCGCTCCCCGACGAGGTAATGCCACCACAACTTTAGTGTGAACATAACCGCCAAAAGTTCCAGATCATGGGTGGCATAGTTACACTCATGGGGATGTAACTGCCTAGACCCATAAGAGACCACCCCTTGTTTTTGTATCAGAAAACACCCAAGGCCTTATCTTGAAGCATCTCAAAACACCTCATACGCTACCCCTTCATATGGAAACCTCAGCACTGGGGCACTAAACAACTTCCCATTCAGATAGCTGAAGGCTGCCTCACACTTCCCACTCCATACGAAAGCCTAAACCTTTGATGGCCTCACTGCTATTCCCTCATCAGACACCACATGTCCTAGGAAGTGCACTTCTCATGTCCAGAACTTGCACTAGGACAATTTCCCATAAAGATTGTGCTGTCGGAAGACCTCTAAAATCTTTATCAGGTGCTCAGCGTGATCATCCTCTGACCTTGAGTATATCAGGATGTCGTCAATAAAAACGACTATGAACTGGTCCAGATATTCCTGGAAAATGGATTTCATGAGCCCCATGAACATAGCTTGAGCGTTAGTAATGCCAAATGGCATGACCACCAACAGAAAGTGCCCATATCTGCACCTGAAGGTGGTCTTTGAGATGTCACCCTCCTTCACCCTCATCCGGTGATATCCCGACCATAGGTCAATCTTGGAGAACCATCCTGCCCCTTTTAACTGGTCAAAAAGGTCGCCTATTCTCGATATAGGGTAACATTTTTTGACCGTTACCTGATTCAGTCTCCTGTAGTCTATGCACAGCCTGAGACCACCATCTGCCTTCTTTACAAACAAGGCTAGAGCAACCCATGGTGAATCACTTGGTCGAACAAAAACATTCTTCATCATATCGTCAATCTGAATCCACCACTCTTGTAATTCATAGGGTGCCATCTGGTAGGGAGCCATCGAAATTGTATGGGCACTAGGTTGCAAGTCTATCCCGAACTCAACATCAAGTTGAGGGGGGTAGAGTCACCACTTCTATAGGGAAGACGTCCATGAACTCACTGATGATCCCTGGGAATTCTACCATGTCTGCATCCACTGACTCCACTGATAGTTCAGCTGACAAGGAAAGGAGGGGCTCCACTCACCGATTACCTTCTTGGTAACCCCGCTCACCGATGAAAGTCACACGTTGGATGCCCAAGTCTAAAAACATGATCCTTCTTCGGAAGCAGTAAACAATAGCACATACATAGAACAAAGTGTCAATGTCTAGGATGACATTGTATGGATGTATCTGCAAAATGTAGAAGATACCTAATTGGCTGATGAGGCACTATCATCAGTCTACACCCTCTAAAAACATAAAACAAATTGGTCTGACCTCTGACTGGTGTACTCAACACCAGGGGCACTAGAAGTCTCTCAGCATCTAGACCCAAATCACTGGCCAGACTGGGTGCAAAAAAGGAGTGCGAAGCTCCTGTATCGAACAAGGCATATGCAATAGTACCAAACAAGCTGATAATACCTCGAATGACTTCCGGCCCTACTGGAGCTGCTGCCTCTGCCACGTGTAACTACCCATGCCCGGATCCCCTGCCCCACAGTTGTCGGCTACCTCCTCGACCGTGCCCTATTTGAGGTCCCTGAGGAGTGTCTTGAGGTTGGCCTTCTCCTACGATGTCTGCCCTTGGAGTAGTGGGAGCTCGTTGTCCCTATTGTTGCTGCTAAAATGGACTAGTTGGAAACTACTACGGCTGGGGTGGGTGCTGCACCGGACCACCCCCATTGTATTGTACTCGGTCCAGGCACTGATTTTGAACGTGCCCATGGATGCCACAGATGAAGCATCTCAATTCTGGGCCCAATAGAAAAGGGTGAGGACCGAAAGATCAGAACTGGAACTGTTGGGGCATGCTCTCTACTGGTCGAAACCTAGAGGGCCATGATGCTGGAGGCCTGCTGCTGACGGCCTTCCCCTTCAACGAGCCCAACTGGATTCCCTCTCACAATACACCTCTCAGAATGTGCATCCTCTCCACCACTTCAGCCTTCTTCTGGACCTCCATGTATGTCAGTAAGGTGAAGGGAGTAATAGCATACTGAAGAGAAGGTCGAAGTGCCTCCTAAAAACATCTCACCTGAGACTCCTCATCCTCAAAGTGGTTCGGAGCGAAGCAAAGTATATCCTTGAACTTGATCCCCAACTCACTCACTGACATACCCCCTGTTGGAGGGAGATAAGTTCCTACCTCTTCTCAGCCTTCATTATGGAAGAGAGGAATTTCGCCCGGAACTCCCTCTCGAAGTCAGTCCGTGTCACCTCAGCCTCTCTCTTATCCCCAAGATAAAGTTTCCACCACTGATGTGCTGCTCCCCGCATCTAGCTTACATCCAGAAGAACCCATTATTCTTTCGAAGCCCATATTAAGCTTAAATATATCTCCAGCATCTCTAGCCATCTCTCTATCTCCATGTTTGAGATGTTACCCTCGTACTTCCTGAGGGCTTGCCGCTAAAAGTCATGAAGAGTCCTCTACTAGTGATCATCCTCCTCCTCTCAGTCAGCCTTCTGTCGATCATCCAAATCATCCTCTGGGGCTTCGAGTTCCCATACTACCCTTGGTTGCCGTTCGGGTGCCATAGCTACAAGGTAAACAAAGAATGCCTTAGACCGAGTAGTGTAGAAGACTGCTTTTAAATTTTCATAGACTTATTATTCATTTTAAATCCCCAAAATACCCATGAAACACATGAACACAAGTCATTATGATGAATGTACCTTCCCTAGGGTCTCTACCCTACAATCAGTGTAGCCTCACTTGGTCGTTTGGTAGGCCCAGAGTCCTTGCATCAGATCACGGGGGACCTAAAATTCCATGTCCTAGCCGGTCTTCCCTGGCCTATTTCACTCAACAAGATAACCCAAAACTATTTCCCTACCATCCCATGAGATCCTCATTGTTCTTATTCCCATACTCCATCCTATCTCCCAACCTCCCCTTTGATTCCATTCTGTCATGACCCGCCTTCACCAAGATGAGAGAAGGGACAGAAGGTTGCCAAACCCTTCCTTCTTCAGGTTGAAGGAGAGATAATGACCCTCAAGACCCACCTTCAATGGGTCCTGGAGTGGCGACTAACACCAAGCGTATAGAATCACACAAAAGATGTAAGCCATTAACCTTTTTATTTAATGGGATCGAGAGATAAGATTGTGAATCCCAACAAAACCAAAAGTGGAAGTACTGGTAAATCCAAAACAAACCATTCCCATATGCATGTTCCAAAAGTAAATTCTACAAGGTATAAGAATACCACAAAAAATAACAAAGAGAGGAAAAAAACAATGGAAACTATCCCAACATCTGAACTAGTACGATCCTGCATGATCCCTGAAGTCCTCCTGGAAACCTGAAAAAAGTTTTATATACGCAGGGTGAGCATATAAGTATACTCAGTAGGGAAAAACCAAAAGATCTCATGTACATGTGGGGAGGCATTCTAATGCCCCATGAGTAAGGAGGTAACCCAAACACCTAACAAGGAAAACTATTCACCCAAGCCTCACCAAGGCACACTCCCCAAATAACACAAGTCAAGTAATGTATAGTAATAGCACATCGATGTTTGGGTACCCCGCGCCACTTTCCCATTGGTTATTGGAGACATCCTACGCATCAAACCTCTCCCTTCATTCTCTCCACAGTCCCACTGCCACACCCCACCCGTACAGACCTGGACCACAGCTGCACATCCCACCCACAAACACCTGGTCCACAAAAACCACATGTAACCCCGCCCACAAACACCTGGGCAAGAACAACTATTGCCACGCCTGAAGAAACCTAGGCCTCATCCCGAAGACACTTGGGAAACAACCTGCTCGCACACACCTGGGCCAACCATCACAACTACCCTGCCCGAAGAACCTAGGGCTATAATGGACCTCAGGCCTTCACAGCCTGCCCAATGAATCTTGGGCTATTCGGGAAAAGGAGCAGAAAAGGGGCTAATAACCAGCCACTCATAGAAGTGTTGGAAAAAACACCCTCCCCCATGAAATGGAGGTGTTCGGCACGAAGTGCTCAACATAGGTGGGGTGCGAATAAGAAACATAAAAATTGAAAATATATGTATAGGTAACAAGAATTCATCCCAAACCTAGGGGTTCCAAAACCAACCTAAGAAAAAACACCCTCGTTACTATTCATTTATAAAAGAATGGTACAACACTCACAGCCAAGTCACAACTCATTCCCAAAACCAATTCCCCATTTAACCCATTCTTGGATTCATGTTCAAGTGATCCCATTTAACTGAATTCCGCACTAATGGAAAACTAACATGCATAATGACAAGCTAAAGAAAGAGAAACATCAAAACAACAATTTAAGCATTCAAACCCGGTTCTCTTGTAAAGTCACAACAATAAAGGGATCAGTGAGATCCCTCAAAGTACTAGAACCAAACCAAGCCTCGATAAACATCCCTACACGGCATCAGATTCAAAACCAAAAATAATACTACAATAGAGGATCCCATCCTCATCCACATAAACTCATAAGAATCTAGCAGGAAAACACACCTACTACCAAACAGCATAGGGAAACATCCAGATTCAAGAATATTATTCATAGGGTTCTTCTTTCTATTGGTTAACTGGGGTGATCACACAAGGATTTTTGTTCACTGGTCATTCATTTAAACTGACCGAGTTTACGTGATTAACTGAATTCCCATGTTGGATCCATTCAATCATCACAGAGGATGGAGGTTCATTATTGCATAAAGAAAGACGACCAATGACCATGATTTTCAGTGGGCATAGGCTCGCACAATTCAAAAAATAAATAATCAAGGGTAAGGAAAGTACAGTAGAAAAATTGATCATACCCCCCTTTATTCTTTAAAAGTCCATTTGTTATCTTAATTAATGTTGGGTTTCATCCATCCGGAAGAAAAAAATAGCATGCCCTCCCCACATGATACACAGTAAACAGAGATGAAGGAAAACCATAATTGGATGATTAACGATAAAGTCTTTCTCTGCACACCATGAACTGAGGATGCGCGGCTTGAAGGGGAGGATCTCCAGGGACTCCATAGATGAGCAGAAAGCTCCAGCAGAGGCACACCACAATCCTAGGGAAGGAAACTCCAAACGTTCCAAGGGAAGAATGAATCTGTCCAAGAAAAAGTAAAGGAGGAAAGCTAGTGTGATAAAAAGATGATCCTGGGTGTTACTGGATATCAAGATATTCAGCGACTATAAAGGTGGATCGTGGTTTCACCATGTGGTTGGGTGGTTACACATGATGGGATTAACTATTTTTTAATAACTCTCATCAGGAAAAGGAGGTAACAGTTGTGACTTAAAAATGATTTTATATAAATAGCAGGGAACATTACACGGATACACCACTGGTTCTGTTGAGGGTTTCCCCACTCTTAGGAATTTAAACATTGGTTAGGGGATAAAAATGGCCTTGAACCATTTCAAAAAGATTAAAAAGGGCTAAGAGTAGAGTTACAAGAAACAAACTGTAGAAGAAAAAATCGACAAGGTTGCATGACACTGATCGTGTCACACTGATCGGTCGCACTGATCGTGTCACACCGATCAGTCATACCGATTGTGTATCACCAATTGGTTGCACCAATCATGTCCCACCGATCAGTCCCACTGATCATGTCACACCAACCGGTCGCACACCGATTAGTCGCACCGATCAGTGAAACACCAATCGTTTCACACCAAAATGATGTCCTTCCATCGGGATGCCACCATTAGGATCTGAAATTTGGAAAAGGGATGGACCATGACGGTCTGGGTCATTACAATTCAGATGGAAGGAAGAAGGGGTGAATGTGATGGGCTTATACCATGATAGATTCCCTTTAATTAATCCTCGTAGGGGAGGGAGAATTCTCTTATGCTTGCACAGAAAGGCAAGTGTGAAGTTTATCTTCTTTTCTAGAGAACTGAGGTTCCAGGTCACCTCTTTGAGAAAGGAGAGGCCAAGACTCAAAACTCCTCCAAACTAGGATATTACCAACACTATTTCTAGTAGAAATGTCCATGTGATAGTGGATATATAAACCCAGAAACATCCCATGAATCATAACCCCATTGTGAATCAAATGTGGGAAACCTATGACTGTGGAAATACAAACCCAAATAGGAGACACCTTGATGTGCCTTTACCAAAGGTTCAATAAGTCAGGAGGTTTTGGTAGATGATTCAACTATGCCCATTTCAGATAAGGTAACCAAGTAAGGAGATACTCTACCATGAATGGATTTTAAAAAGTGTACTTGAGTTGGTAGCGTAGGAACCTCACAGAAGTATGCCACGTAGGTACCCCACGTTGTTGTACCACGTAGGTATAACGCACAGTTATGGCGAATCAGTATACCTTGTAGTTATAGATAATGTCTGAAGAGTGTGAAGACCTTCAAAACATGCTTATCCCATTTTATTATCTCTTCTCTCGTGGTCTAGATATCTACCAAATACAATTTGAGGGATCTAGGGGAAGGAGCTATACAATGGGAGCTTCTGAGAGTCTTTCACTTTTTTCTGTCCTAAAATGGGGAGCATGAGGGCTCAAATTTTAGGTACAGATGTGGCCTGGTCAAAAAAAGTTTCTCACGTAGGTATGTTGCATAGCTCAGGCATGCAGGTACTCTGCGTAGGTGCACAAACATATTCTATCATGTAGCTCTGTCGTGTAAGTTTGTCGCGTAGTCCCGTCGCGTAGGTTCATCGCATAGTCCCGCCACATAGTCTGGTGCAGCTTGTCCATTGAGAAGTTCTTTAGGAGTGTTTTTATTTTCCTTTTGATATTTTGGAACCTTTCCTTGGGATATGAAATATCTGAAGTTCTCTTCATATTATTTTTGTTTTCTAAAGTGGAATCAACAACCATATATCAATTTTATTTATTGTTTAAATATCAAATGTGTAGGCATATTTTTGGAGATCCATTTCATTAGAAATATTCATAATGTGATTGTATACCCATTTATTTACTATGGGGTTATCATTTCATGTATGTTGATTAAGTCATTAATTATTATTTAGGGAACTAAATGAAAATGATATAAAACCCATGTTATTTCATTATTTTTTTAGGATATATTTATTGATTCCATGTGTGACACATATGTATAGTTTTAAATATGTGTTGTGGGGGCCCAAAATTATATATCCATATACTAATTTGGGTAATTTGATCATATCGTGAGATTTCATTGTGTGGGTAGTGAGCCAAGCCAACTATTGTGTGTGGGATGTCAGCCTTCCCAACTATATTATGTTAACAAGGTTGGGTTACTTGAATTATGATTTCAAGTTTTATAGTTTCCAATTACTATGATTCTATTATATTATGATATTATCATTTTTTAATCCTTGTTATCATCTCTGTATAACATTCTCCCGTGCTTACTAACATTCTCTTTATGATATCATGTTATGAATCTATACTTATATAATTTTTCTCACCATTATGATTTTCTTTACATATGACCTTGCTAAGAATTTATTCTTATCTATTTATTCAAATTCAATTTCCCTATGTTATTAAATAAAGCATTATGTATGGTAATACTAGGAGAGTATCATGTCTGGATAAATTATCAGCAATGGTGAATACTCATTATATATATATTAGATTCTTATGTAAGGAGGAAAAAGTTATCATTTGATGAGAATAATTGAGATTTATTAGTTTTTTATCCCAAATCTCTTTGAATATAAACATAAAGGTCCCATGTATTTTAAATATAATAGTGATACTATAATCTTATATGTGTATCAAATTAAATGTTCTATGTTACAAGATTTCAACACCAGATCGGGGATCATGAGTATGGGTGCCTCTACATGGATTCTCAAAAGTAGTAAGAAATTAAAGGCCTATGGAATTGATTTAAGGGAGTTAATATGTTATCCCTAAATTCAATATAAATGTATTAATCCTTGTATTGAATGGCTGTATCCAAATAATATTATGCATTACACTAGTGATTCATAGCGGATTTTGGCACATTGAAAAATATTTCTTGTGTTCTCCTTTGGTGTACCCAATTACCGAAGAACCGTATAAAATATTTTTGTTATGTGCATAATTTACTTTCCCATATATCATGTTATTATTTGGTGATGATGTTATAATGATTAATAGAGAAAATTGTTCAACATTGAATCTGCTAACATGGGAGAATGATCTTAAATTAGATTTTCAATTAAAAAATAAAATGTTATAAATTATCCCACAATGTAATTCACCAAACTCCCCCTCTTAGGGATTATTTGGTTGAAGCAATATTAGAACTTATTTCAGGTTATAGATTTTTTAATAATCACTATAATTATTTTTCCACTTATTTTGGAAACCTTTTCTCTACTTAATAGGTCCTATAAATTTTTCTTCTTGACTTAATTGATTACATTTATCACTATATGAAAAACAAACACTCTCATCAAAATAATTAGTATGTACACATTTAGTCGATAAAAAATTAGTTACATTATTCCATTAAATAGCTTCATTATCAACATTATTCAATTCATGGTTATACTGTAATAATGATCCAATAATCTCATCCATGGTATCTTAATTTTTTTCAATATCAACATTCATTTAATGTCACTTTTTGGTAGTTCATGATGAATTATCTCAACTATCACTTCATTCTTCAAAGTCTCAAAAATATTTTTCATTATATTCACAATCTTATTTAACCTATTATACATATCACATTAAATTTCATGTCCAAATATTTAGAAGTTTCTAATGTAATACCTACTACAACTAAATTCATTTTTCATTACCTTTTTAGATCCTTAATGAGTGACTTGAAATATACACCAAATTTTATATGTTTTTTAAAAGAATAAATATAGATATGAAAACTTATTGTAATCAAATAATAAATATAATTGATAGCTTTGTAATTCAAAACATATTTATCGTCATCATTACCAACCAAATTATCATGCTCGCTTTTAGGAAATTTACAATGTCAAGCCATAATAGTCTGGTATTGAACATCAATATTATTTAGAAACAAATCCATTATATCCATCCAATAATGATATTCATTTCCACTTAAATGTGTTTTTATTTATTGATTTGAATATTATATAAAATTTTTCATTAAAAAATTAGAAATATATCTTTCAATTATCTATATTATATAGTAGGATATAGATTGAATAAAATTTATATAAATCACTATGAAAAATAGTCAAAGAAAAAATATTTAAAAGAATATCATACTTTGATAACAAGTGTTTATACCAATAATAGTGATGAAAATAGAAAATGTGGGGTGAATGATTATCTTAAAAACATATGAGTAACAAAAATAAGAATCATGAATTAAATTTGATAAAAGATATAAATAATTCAATAATAAATATTAATTTCATAGAGTGTTCAAGGTTTATGAGTAAAATAATAAAAAACATGGAATGATGAATTTATAGTAGTTAAAATCCAAACAATCCTATATATATTCTTCACACTCCCATCGTAAGAGTATGTAAATCCACTATAGATGCATCATTTTTAATTTAGAGCGAAAACCCATTGAAACCAACATTTTTCAAATCTTTAGGCACAGAAGGAAACCATAAATTTTACCATTCCATGTTGCATCCCACAACATTGCTTTTGAGGTGGAGGAATAACTAAACTTTTCTTTAATGGGAATATAAAAAAACATGTATGTATATCTTTTTTAGTTAATAATAACAAAAAACATACCTTTTAATAGAAGTTTAAACAATGTATGTTTTGTGTTAGAATGGGATAATAGATTTATAGTATAATAAAATATATTAAAATGAAATATAAAATAGTTGAACAAATTTAATGTTAATATAAGTGGTTTCTAGTGTAAAATAGTTATCATCATCCCTTTAGTGTTGTTTTAAAATAATTAATCCTTTGGAAATCCAACATTTTCATAGGAATTTTTTTGAGCACAAAAATATCACTTTGGAATGTTTTAATACTTATATATTTATTATTTAATTTTTTATCTTGTCCGAAAGGATTTTAGAAGTTTCATTTTTCATATTGATAGTTACCTAAATCTCATTATTAGGGTAAATATCCTAAATTCATTTTTAAATTATTAATTTTAAAATTATGTGGTCCCTCCTTAATTATCTCCATGTTCAATAGTCATGATGGTTATACTACATGAAATATATAAAAAATATTATTATCATTGATGAATCATTAATACAACATAATCCATAATTCTCAAAATGTTTATATAATAGAATGTATTTTATCAAATGGGGATTGTGATTGAAAATTCATTAATTTATAAAATTTCCCTTAAATGTATCAATTAACACATCATTTAAAATTCCCCATCAAAATCATCATTTAATTTTTTTTAATAATCACTATAATAAGTTTCACACAATATAATATTTTCCAAAATAATTAATATTGAATTTTTAAACTGAGTTGCATTACCAATTTTTCTTATGTATTATATAATAATTAATTCATGAGGTAGCTTTATTTTTTTGGATGTATTCATACATGTATATCTATTCAAAAATAGATACATTCCACTTAATCTAATATGATAGTTTTTTAGTTTGATCGGGTTAATTGCACGTGAGAAACTATTCATACATTAGACTCTTATGATTCATAAATGAGCTTCATCACTCCCAAGATAATTCTTTCACAAGATCAGGTGAATATGGTCTAATATAAAGTACATATATTTAGAGTTTCTTCTTCTTATGTCACACTTTATGAATCATATATATATATATATTAATACATCGCCCCACTAATCAGTCATGAAATTGAACTTCTCCTGAAATAGTGGTGAGTTCTATTCCAATATGAAATATCTTCTTCACCATATATGCTAGATAATAATATATATACAAAAAATATTTCACATGATTCATTCATATGCAATTACTTAATTTTTTTGAAATAATTTTTTCTTCTAGGTTTTCTTCTAATTTTTATAATTTTTTAGAATTTTCATCATATATAAAATCCCCTTAAAACATGTTTGATCTATTATGATGCAAGAGAAATATATATTGTTTCTTTAACACTACATGATACAGTACATTGTAATTTTTATGTATCAATTCAATCTATCAACAATTTAAATAAAAACAAATGAAACATAACAAATAAATTTAATAATATAATTCATCCTATATTTCATATAAAGATGTATTAATATAATATAATAATATCTTATTAATATTAATAATAATAGAATAAATTAGTTAAAAAATAAAAATAATAGTATAAATAAAAATTATAAACATATAGTAATAAATAATAACAATTGATAAAGTTATGTAATTATCAAAACACATAAAATAAAGTGTCAATGTTCCTAAAAAATAAGAGATATGGGTAATTTTACGTGTTATAATCCAAATATTTAGGAAGTAATATTTGAGTTAGGTTACTTCTGGATAGTTAATATGTTATGGGTTGTATGGATTAGTTTTCCATATATGTGGGTTGATGTTTAATATTAACTAAAAAAATATAATTGTGGAATAATTAAATGAATTCACTACAAAATAATATGTTATGATTAAGTAAATAAATAATGTTTTAAAACAAATGTGCATTGAAATATTTTCAATTTATTTAAGAATGGAATAATTTGAATTGTGGATTTATTAATATTTTGAGATACTTAACTGAACAAAAGAAAAGGTAATATAAGCATGGGAAAATTTAAAAATGTGACAAAATATTATTTAACTAAACAAAGGGTCTGAGTTGTTATTGATATAAATTTTAAGATATGCATAATGAGATGATTAAATGATAACCTTGTGAATTATATTTTATGATTAATAATGTAGTCAACAAATTATGTATCTAGTAAGATAATAATTTACATGATGGTATTGAATATGGAATTAATTACGATATCTTATATGATGTGATGATGATTTTTGTTTTTTATTTTAGCACCTTGTGGTTTGATTATTAAATATTTTTTATCATTGTTTATAATTAATGAATCATTAATATATTTGATTATTGATATGATATATTTAATTAATCATATAAATTGGAATTATATGAAAATAGGATGTAATGGATCTTGGTTTATCACAAGTGTATACTCAGGCTATAATATATTTTGGAGTAGACATATATATATGTGGCTTGTGATGGATAAAGGTTATGCTTTGTGTGGAAAAAAATAATCTGGCGATAGTGATACAACTATATAAATAGTTATTTTGATGGGTGTTGATAATATGTTGGTTGTACGTTAGTAGGGAATTATGTTATGGTATAATTTGTGTTTTATTCTTAGCTTCATTATCTATTAGTGATGGTTTGTCTATCATGAATCAACCCTTATTCCCTACCTAAATAGAACTCAAATAAATTTTGATATGGATAGAAGGGAAATTTAGATCCCCTTGGGCTGGTGAATATCATGAGGGAATCAAAAAATCAGGATTAAATAATTTATCGATAGGTATAATTCATACATACAAAGAACAAGTTTTAAAAAAAATAAATAGTTGGTATTCCCAACACTCCACAATAGGGAATGTACCACTAGGGTATAAATAGAATACTCAAAATTTGAATGTCAGATAAATTCATCATATATTATCTAGAATACATCATCCTAGAAGTTGTGTGCAATAAGAGGATCCCACTATCCACTGGTGATACCCAAATCCCAAGGTCCCGAAAATCCAAAAAATCCACCAACACTAAGAAGTTCATTTGTATTTATATGATATGGAATAATAAAATCTACAAATTCTTGATTAGAAATGTTGGCTTTGAGTAAAAAATCCTAGTAAGATCTCCACAAGAATCTCATAATATTCCTTTAAAAATTAAATAATTTTTTTTCAATTTTAAATAAATCATGGTTTGGAAATACAATCTCAGTTCTTATGAAATAACTGTTTATAAAATTCTAATATCTAATATAAAATAGTTTTTAAAAGAGAATTTCCTTTAAATAAAATAGATATATGTATCCTTTTGAATACATATATTAATTCTATTTTCTATAAAAATAGGAATGGATAAAAATTTAAATCAAATTAGGTAATGAATAAATTATTTATAAACTTATAACTATTATTTAGAGTCATGGGTTTATCATAGTATATGGATTCTTTAACATATCAGTGAAATAGGGCACTATGTGTGCACACATCCCTAGATATGAGACCTAGGGGGTGGAAGAACATCCTAATGAATGAACTTCATACCGTAATCAATGTTTTGTTGGTGTTTCCATCATAAATTCATTTACTGGTAGATCTAGTACATTCCTAGAAAGTCTTATTTCCCCTAAAAAACTTTCCCCCCATGAGTTTCAAAGAAATAAAACAATTATATAATAGGAATTCAAACATTTATTTTATTATTAAATCATGAAATCAATCATTTTGAATCATCCCCAAGTTCAAGTTCCAATACATTCCATTTAATTTTAAAAACCAACATGAATTGTTTTTATTAAAAACAATTCCATTAATTTTAATCCATCTCTTTTAAAACCATCAAATAAATCATTCCCTTTCATATATTCAAAATCATTAATCAAATCATTCATTTCAAATCAATACCATTTTTATAAAACCTATTCTTATTTTCTAAAATCCATTATCAAGGTATTTTATCACAGACACAATGAAATATCATATAATAAATCAGGAGACTTCATTGAATATATTTAAATTAATTATAAAACCAATTTAAATTCAGTAATCACCAAAGGTTTTAGTTGATAGATATTATATTATGAAACTTCCAAAATCAATCTCAAAATCAATGATTACCCAACCTGTGATCCACCAGCAGATAGTCATTGGATAGAACAATCAATGGAGAATCATAGATTTAAAATTCATCATGTCATGATCAATACCCATCCAAAACAATAGGATTAACCAATCTCGAAGATGGTGATTAATGCGTAAACAGGAATCTATGATTAAATTGAAGTTAAACTTAGCAGAATAGTTCCAACACCCTAACTAGTAATTCATTCTATGAATAACTAAGTTTGAAAGAGGAAAAATAATATCTAGAGAGTATAAAAAGTTTTAATTATGTTTTAAATTTTAGGTACATGTTTTTATTTAAAAACTAATATTAAAAAAGTAAAAATCATATAACCCTACTGATTCTCAGCCCTGTTGATGTCATTGACTTTCCCTTGGCCTCCACCAGCTACATGGTTGTACATACAATAATTTAAATCCACTAGAAGTATCACAAGTTGGTTGGAGTGATTATTCTAGTTGTTCTATGGGATTATTATTGAAATAAACCTATAATAGACAACCAACAGCTAGTTGGTGGCCTTCATATACTATCTGATGTGCTCTTATTTCTTTTCACGGTACCGAAGCATGCCCACCCCTAAGAAAAAATTTCCGACTACCACCCATCCTCTAAAACCATGGTCAAACATTGTTCTAAAACCCTATATAAATCTAGAAAAGAGGAAAGAACCATGAAACAACATATATAACCATGAAATTATAGAAGGAACTAGAGATTGACATGAATGAAAATTATAACCAGATAAAAACAAGGTTCTTATATGAACGATGCTAATAATATATTATAATCTCCCACCATAAAATATTTCTAGTCCCAAGATTATTTTAAAGAATACTATTGCACGAGGAGGAGGGGAACTACTCTCCCATCAATGCTTCATGATAAAAATTATCATGTCAATTTGCACTATGTTTATATTACACAAAAACCAAGGGGTTAGTTTTTCCGTAATGGACCAGTAAAGTTGAATCAATAATATGAATTGACCACTAATTGGTGGATAAATTAGGTTCTAGCTCAAGGAACTACCATCAAAATACATGATATATGTCAGAGAGATAATTTTAGATCTATTATGTAATGACTTAATTTTTATTTTGTAATACTTTGGAGTAGTTATAATATTATTTCCGAATCGAACCACTGATTTGGCATAGAATTATAGAACCTAGAGAGCCTTGGTATAGTGATATTATATATATATATATATATATATATATATTTCATTATGACAAAACAATTCTGTTGAAATAATGGAATAACTCTTGAATGTTTATGTAGATTGGAAATGTAATATCACAGATTTTCAGGGGAATGTGGTTTACCCTATGCACAATATTAAGTTTTTTGGTGTTAGGAACATGATTAACGGTGACCACTGGTATGGAATTAAATGATAGGGGTTTATTTATTAAATTAAAACTTATTAATAAAAAAAATCACGCCATTTTGTTTCCATACATAGTAGAGGTAGTGGAGGATTTCCTCCTATTGGAGATGACCAAAATAAGGGAGTGAGGATAACCCTTAAGACTCCATCTTTGATGGTGATCAACACTATATTGCGGTGTATTAGTATCCTAGTGTCGAATTGGACATGTAACTTCATATTTTCTCTAAGAGATAGTCATATTTGTGAAATTTATGTAATAATCCCCATATATTCATATTAGTAATGTTTCATAACCCTTTTCTTACTTCAATAGATCCTGTTGGGGTTGATATATTGGTAATTTGGAGAAATAGGATGTTTTGGATGATAATAAAGATTTCCCATTCAGAAATCCATATCACAAGCCTTGTAGAGTAGGATCCCATTGTGTATGTTTTTTCCATTCGGGGATTACTTTTTTGGGAATAAATTTTGTTAATTGGGGGTACAAACTATTTAGAGAGACTAGGACATGTTACGAAGTACATCAGTAGAAATTCCATGTAAAGGGACATGGTGATCTGGAAATACATGGTTGTACCTTGGGTGTATATGAGCTTGTCGACATGGTCAGGTACATGGAAATTGGATGGGATACATGAGAACATATTGATGTACATGGGAACAACCAAGGAAATGGTCATCCGTAGGGACAATAGGTACACATAGTATACTGAGTGCACACATCGTGTAGGGTGACATGGTTATCCAATGCATGTGTGGGAGAGGACAGGCCCATGTGATTATGGGAAGTTACTCATAATGTGATTACATGTACTTTTTGGGAACATTCTTAAACACCAATTACCTTTAGGGAACATGGACATAGTTTTCCATTGAGAGTACATTTTACATACCCTACAAGGAAACATCATGAACATCCATCAAAGACTTCTCCCTTTCATATATCTATATTTAGGACTTTGATAGAGGCCCGTGACTAATCTATCATTATTTTTTTTCACATAGTGCAAGGTGTAAATGGTTTTTCATTAGAGATGCAATGTGATGTGATAATATAAGGAAACTTATTTTAGTGACACATTGATCAGTTCTATTTTGGTGATTTCTCTTTATCTTTTTATTTTGAGGGAATAGAGCAGCTTTACATTATAATTATAGGAGTGTGATCCCAAATTCTATATTGTTTCAAATAGAGGTCATTTATCCCTCTAAGAATATTGGGGAGGATCCCTATATCATATTTTCCTCTCTATGTGGGGTTTACATAATCGGTGTGACCAATGCATATTGATGATTATCCCATAGTATACATGTTATATCATGTGGGTTATTATAGTCACCTAGTAGTCTTGGGTTTGATCTCCTATCTGAGAATCAAGATCTATAGAGTTCAATATTGCTTTTTTGGTTCCCACAGTATTCCTATGTGTGATATCCAATATTTTTTATGATATATTATGTGTTTTAATTGGTTTCTTGGTGTCCTACATGATACATGGGCGTGATACCCAATTTTATAATCAAGATCATCAAGGCTCCATCATTAATTTCTTCATGGAAAAACCTAGTGTGTATGTTCTATTTGAGGAATTTCCTCAGAGTTGGAAAGGAGGTTCTAATGTCTTAGTGATAATAAATTATTGGTATCTCTAAGATGAGTTCTATTATGTAAGATATGGATCAAGGTATTATATCTCCTGGATGAGCTTTATCTTTGAGCCTCGACCATTATTTTGTTTCTAATTGTATATTTCAGACATCTTTAAGATTTGGATTATATGATGAGTATATCTAGTTTATTTTGGGCATCCTTGAGGTTATGTCTCATAATATTTATTGACATACTATGTGTCTATGATAAAACTAGTTATGTATAGATGAATTGTGGAGATGAAGATTCGTATTCTCTATCACCTGAGATTTCTATACCCTATTACTATGGGTTGAGATGAAAATTTACTTTTAGTTTCTGACTCTTTATTTTAGGTTTTTGAGGATCCTAAAAGGTATTTTTATAATCACCCCTACATGGGCTTTTCTGGCACATGTTTTTTCTTATGTAGACAATAAAACAATTAATGGTGTCCTAGGTGGACTATGAGAAAGAATAGTACTGTGAGCAAAATATTCTACAGTGTGTGTCATTGGCTCTGTTTGATATTAAACCCCTCCAATATTTAAGGTTAAACTATTTTATAGTATTCGGTGGGTTTGAATTTTTTTATGTTTTCCAGAACCCTATGATATTCTGATTTTAGGATATAAATATATACTTTCATTTTGTATTTTTTGATTTTTTAACTCGACTCTAATGTATGGAGATGGATGTGTGTTACTATTTACAAGTACCATAGGGTATGGCCTATCCTTTGTTTGATATGAATAATCGATGTCATATTTCATCCCCTAGCCTATTAGAGATTTTTATAGTATAGCCTCACTTGTCTTACCATTGGCCAGGAGGGCCTTGATGTGTCGGGTCATGACAGAGTGGGGACATGGAAGTTCTTCCTATGGATTAGAGTTGAGAGTTGTCTAACTATGAGGTTGTATTTTGGATTTATTAAAATAGAGTTAAAATGTTTGGAGTATATCTATTATGATTGGGATTCCAATGCTGGTGTGTTGGACAGTGCTTTCATTCTATAGGTAACAGAAAACATACATGTTAACTCAATACATTTGGATACTAGATTCATGGAATATTTTGATACAAGAATAATTGAGGAATGGGTTATGGTTCTCATTTACATATTGAGTTAGCTCTCTAGATATACTATTTGAACATGTTATGACTTAATCATTTCAATATACCTCTACAATTTCAACCGTTGAGGATTACATGGAAGTATTATGATGATGTTTTTCATAGTGATTAGGATTAATTATAGGGGTCTATATTTTAGGTTTTTCCTCCATGTGGTTTTCCAATCATGTCATCACATCTTGAGAAGTAGGTTTTTCTAGAAGTGCAGAATGATGATGTGTCCAGGTTGACAATCCCCAATGATTTTCAATGGTAGATACCTCCCATGTTTTGAAGTGATCATGAACCACATAAAGATGAACAATAGATTGGGGTAGTAACACACATTTTCACTCTTGTAAGGAAACATCAAGATCATATGGTGCTCTTTAAAATGAGACTTCTTCCAGGCACCGCAGGGTGATGGTCGATTTTGGTGACATAGAAAAATTATTATATGATTCTCTCTGGGGAATAGATTGATGGCCACATCAAGGAAGATTTTTATCAAGAAACATTTTAAGTGGTGCACGTTTATGAGCTTCTACAGCATCAAAAAGGTAACATTACCAAGATAGTGTATTCAATGACTTTCAATGATCTTTCATCATACTCCCAATATATGTTTTGAGATTCATTTTTCTAAGAAATGACCTCTATGTAAGTCCTATTTATAGATATTAGGGACACAATTATTTCTCATTACTTTCCAACTAATGTTTGAGTTCTTGAGTGGGTCTTGGTAGTGGGTAGCCTTTTTGACAAGAGTAAGTTCACATTTTTTGATAGTAGTGGCCACTCAAAGGATGAAACTAGGAAATATGGTAGCTAATAGAAGGATAAGAGATCTAGGGGACTTAGGCACCATATTAGATGATCCCATGATAGAAGGTATATAGTTCATTGATATCAGGCTAGTTCTCATCAAGTGGGAGAGAGAAGGGGTTTCTCTTGAGATGGTTGGAGATATCTCCTGTAGGATTGTATGACCCCCCGTGCCACAGATTGGGATGTGGTCATTGGACTACCCCGATAAATATATGAAAAAGAGAAAGGAGTTCTATGAGATAGGAGACATAGACAAAAAGGGGGGAGAGCATCTAGAGGTGGTACATTGTTAAATATGTTTCCACCACAACCACCAAGTGGTCACCGTGAGGCTTAGTGAAATAATGGATAGGGGTGAGGATATCTAAAATCTATTAAGGCCAATAAACTAGAGGCTCCATGGATAATTATAGGTTCTATATATGTCCTTTAATATTTTTTAGTAGTACTGACAGACACTGGTGAAAGATACTCATTCCATAGAACTTCTTATTCAAGGATATTTGAAGGTAAAATCAGTTGTAGGGGATACGTGTGATGGTAATGTTTGATATGGATTCAGACTCATAAGAAAGAGGGTTGCTTCCACCACCATGATTCATTCATAAGATGCGATCCAAAAAAGTGTTCATGTGAGTTAGTGTCACCCAATGTGAATAGTGTCAATTTGTGGTGGATGAGTACCTTTGAAATGCGTGTCTATGGAAGTTTTTTGTGATAAGGCTTCAGAGATATCCCTTTTTATAATGAATAGAAAGGAAAGAGAAATGTTGTACTTTGTGAAGAAGTGTCTTATGAAATGGAAGATTGGGTAGGGTTCTAAGAACATCATGGGTCCTCACTACTACAACTATAGTTTTAGAATATAGCCACGAGACACTTTTCATTGATATTAGCTATTGATTAAGCCCTAACATCACAATTGGAGCCTATTAGATATACCCTTGTACTTTGAGGATCCAAATAGTAAGATCATAGTTCATGCACTCTTATCGACCAGGTGATTCGACTCTAGAGGAGAGGGATACTAGAGAGGAAATCTTTATACAATGGTAGATACACCATATATTTTCATTCTTAGAATGTATTTTTTACCTACCATCCATGCTTGGAGGATTTAAACTAGTGTTTATAGTATTTTTCATTCTTTTGGGATGGATTTTTCTTCCTTTTATGAGGAGTGATCATATGTCATGTAATATGACCACATGTGCATGAGGATAAACATATGTTCTAATTAGTTCACTAGTATGACCAATATATTAGGTTATACTATTATTATTCATATTTTTATGTTAGTGGTGGAGTGTAGGGGTGTATTTTCTAAGGACATTTCAGGTTTACCTCCCTACCAAGATATAGATTCCTTTATAAACATTCAACTATGGACCGCCATTTAATTTGCACCATTATATCACTTGGATCCCACTATGTATCATGAGTTATATTTGTTGTTATATATTTACATATTAAGGTATTTTTAATTCATAGTGTGTTCACTTAGGGAGACTTAGGTTGTTCTCTTAGGATTCATATGAGAGACCTATGAATTGGGTCTAACCGTTTTTGGATTAGTTCAAGGTATTTTTCCTTGTTTTCACACATATACTCTTGGAGTCATAGTTACATGTGAGACATTTACAGAAGGTTATTTAATTTCTATGAGAGTACCATATTTATGGGAATATATTATGGAATAAACAAAGAGTTCAATAGGTTTAATTAATCTTATATATTTTCTCAAGCATGGAAGGGATAATAGAACCAACAAAGGATGAGGTCACGCAAGCTTCACATCCACCCTAAGGTGTAACAATAGTTTCAGGTGCTGAATTTAAGGATTATTGTCTCTTGTTGTTGAGTGAGGTGAACAAGTGCATGAAATCTTTTTAGTTTTCCACTATAGATGAAGATGGTGCATTATATCTTCAATTTATGGTTTTTACTCCTCTACCTTTTTATTGAGTCAAGGAGGCACATTTTATGGATATTTTTTCATGGTTCTGTATGACCAGATATCCACTAGAAGCTTTCCAGATAGATTTTCATAAGTTGGGAAGTATGAATCTATCAGATGATTATTGATGGAACCAATCATGCTTTGATATGAGGTGATAAGGAGGTTTTTCCCTCAGTTTTACAACTAGGAGATGGGTTCTTGTACTAAAATATTTTGTCATTGAGTTTGGTGAAAAGGATTTAGTGGCTTGTTACTAAGTTAGCTATTGATGTCTCACCTACCAGGAGGTGTAGATAAAGGTTCCTTGGTGGTAGAAGAAATGGGGTAGTGACATTGTGGATTTTAGTATGGGGTCTCTATTATTAGTGAGAGTTCATGAAACTACATGAGTTGTCATAGTCAGGATCCTCATGTATGCCCACATTCAACCAGTATAAGGGAAGTGATTAGTGAATATTTGGAGAATCTTGTTGGTTTATATGTTTTTTGGGGCTCAGTTGTAGTTCATGAAAGCGTCTTTGACCCAAACTGATGGACATGGAAATCAAACCATGATGTTCTATAGAACATTATTTTGAATTTTATAATGTTCTAGTTTTTTCAATTTAAATTCAATGTGGAATTTGTTCTACCAATGAAAATTTTAATGATCAACATCCATAATAGACAGAAACATCTAAATATTTTAATGGGAACTTTCCTGTAAACCCTTTCTTGAACAACCCTAGCAGTTATTTCCCCAACCAAAATTTCCAACTTAGGAAATTTCATTCAATCCAAAATTTTAATACGGACTATAATATAAAAATTCTTTTAGGATTAATGGAAGACTAAACAAAAAATTTGAGTACCAAAATTTCAATCAACAGTAAAGGTATAATAAAAACCAATTTTGAATAAAATCTCATGGAAATTTCATAATATTTCAGAATCAATAAAATCAATAACAACATGTTAATGAATGAAATGATTCACAAATTGAAGAAATGGTTAAAAAAAGATATTTCACAAAACAAAAAGTGATTCAATGAAATATGGTTACACCTATGGGTCATATTGAAACAGAAAGCAAGGGTTTAATGAATCATAGAAGCTATAATTTACCATACCAGTATGGAGTTAACCCTAGTGGAAGTGAAAATGTTAATGAAATTATATCGATATGTGGAACTAAAATTCAAAACCCTGAAGATAAAAACATTTATAAAGAACCCAAAAAATGTTTCAACTAATAAAATTAATGTCAAATAAAATGCTAATGTTTCCAAACCACATGATGAAGTGGTAATTCATTCTACTGAAACTATTTTATATCCCACAAAATCTTAACAAATATTGTTTTCCACAACAGTTGAACAAGATAAATAATACTGAATGAAACAAATACAACTTAAAAGAACCATTAAAGATATTATAATCATAATGGGTTATTATTAAGGTAATAAAAAAGTTGATGATGATCATAAAATATATAGAGATCCAATACCTTATCTTTTGGGTATCACTCGATTGAAAAATTATATTGAAACACAAATAAAAAAATAATTACTTGAAATTTTTTGAAAATCATACGTTAACATCAATATATTATAGTATATGAAATATATCCCTCATTATGAAATATACCTTAAGGGTATTGGTACTCTCAAAAGGAATTTCAAGGGAGTTGAGAATGTTAATTTAGTAAGAAATGTTTCTTCCTTCATCCAACACCTACTCCTGTTAAACGAAATAATAGATGTATGTTTTCTATCCAATGATTCATTGATAATCATCAGTTTCATGATGTGATATTAGATTTATAAGCCTTCATTATCATTGTTCCTTGTTATATATTCTCTTCTACATAGGATGGAGACCAAGAAAATTATGTAATTGTTATCCAATAAGATGATAGGATCTCACCCTATGTAACATGAGTTATTGAATATTAATTAGTAAGGGTAAAATATTTTTATTTAACTATTTACTGTTACTTGATAGACATAGAATACAATCACTTAATTCACCATTAATTTTATGCATAATATTCTTGAAAACTTCTATGAAAATTATAAATGCTAGTAAAGTTACCTTGTCATTATAGTACGAAAGATATATGGTTAATTTTTGTATCATTCAATCAAGGAAACTCTATATGGAAGACCATTCATCACACCAAGTTAACAAGATTGATATTTTTTAAATTATTTTTTACTGACTATATTCAAGACAACCAACATCAATATTCTTTGAAAAATGAAAGTTCTTTTGAAAATGATACTTTTTTGATAGAATATGATTTGGAATCTGAAAATTCATAAATCTTTTGTAGTGATGAATCTTGAATTAAATATGTTTTTTTAGAATATTGTATTTTATTTTTTAATGTATGATTATGTGAAATATGATTTTTTGTGGAGTGAAATACTAAAATTGGTGAAAAATTTTATGAATCATTTGAATCAAGTTTTTCTTTTGAAAATTTTAATTTTATTAGGAAAATTGATTTGGATTATACTAAAATTGACTAATAATCTACCCCAAATTTCATTAAAAATGTCACCTCATAAATAGTAACATTAATTAGTAATTTATTTTAAGGATGAAAAAAATTTCTACTTGAAAATGAATTTACTATTATTCTAGGAGTTTGTAATTCTAATCTTCTTATTGATGTTTTCTTGTATGAAAAAAAACATAAAAACCCAAAGAATTTTATTTTTCCCTAGGGGACAACCCATCCACAAATGAACTAAACCCTTTAAATAAATATTTTAAATATTATACATAGATTACAAAAAAACATTCCTTTTAAAATTTGATGTGGGTTTTCTAATGAACAAGAAAATCAACTCTTAGAGTTCCTTCAGAAGAATAAAATACTATTGTCCAGTCTTTTGACAATTTAACATTTATTGGTGATTAGATGTACATGCATAGGATTATTATATTGTGGGTTTCAAAGATGAGACAACTTGAAATGATATTGAACCATAACCATTTATTAGTAGTTAATAAATAATTTACTACCTTATTAAATGCAAGTATTATCTACCCCATTTCTTATAGTTGATAGGTAAGTCCAGTTCAAATTGTTCATAAAAATAGGGGATTTGAAGTTGTTTAAAATGAATTTATAGAGTCATTACATTCTAGGTTACCCAAAATTTAAATGTTATGCATTGATTATAGGAGGCTGAACTTAGTGAATAAGAATAATCAATTTCAATTTCATTTCCTTAAACAAATTCTTTATAGGATAACTAGTTAATATACATATTACTTTATATGGGGGGGTTTCTAGATATATAATGATTTACATAAAACCATAGTACTACAATAAAAAATATCACATGTCCTTTATTTACCCTTTCATATCATAGAATTTGATTCAGACAATGTAATTCTCCTTCCACCTTGAAAAGATGCATCATCAACATTTTTTCTGAATTTTTAGAGGACTGAATGGAGATGTTCATTGATGATAATATAGTGTATAATATATCTTAGAAGATATTTTTGAGTTTTTTAGGTATTATTCATAGAATTATCATTGATAATAACCTTATTAGAAAATATGAAAAATGGCATTTTGTGGTTTAGAATGGAATTTTTCTTGGTCATGATATGTCCAAGAATGGAATTCAGGTGGAAAATTTGAAGGCTAACTTTATCACATCACATTATTTTCTTAAAACTATTAATGATATTTAATATTTTTTTATCCATTCATGGTTTAATTGGAGATTAATAAAATATTTTAGTTGGAATGATTTTTATTTGATAGGATTATTTGATAATTAAATTCATTATTCCTATGATGGGAATTGTATAAAAGCCTTCAATGAACTCAAAAAGAAGCTAGTGGCTCTACTAATATTTTTACAACATAATAGTGACATAAATTTGAGATGATTACTGGTGAATCATAATTATATTTAGGGGATATTATTGTGAAAATAGAGGATATGAAACAATTTTTTATTTCTTATGATTCTAGGACTCTAGATGTTGCTGAATAAAATTACTCTACAATAGATAAGGAATTATTAGCCATTTTTTCCCTTGATATGTCCAAATTTTGCCTTTTTTATTTGAAGTTGTTTCTTTCACAAATCGTTCTTCTATTACAAAAAATCAAGACACTTAAAATTTCTTGAATATTGAGAGACAATCAGATTTACCATTTTTAAATAATCAATCGATGTTTAATGATTGCATATTCTACACATTTGTTTTCTTTTCCTTTAAAAAATTTACTGAATCGTAGTCGATTGACATGTATTTTTCATTGATTGAGGAAATATTAGTTTGGTTATGAGTTTTAAAATTGAATTTATTTATTTTGTTCTCCAATATTGGTGAGGAATTGTTAATATAAAGGGTGATCCTTTTTGTCATAGTGCTCAGTGATCGTTGAGCCCTACGAATAAATATTTTCAAAATGAATTCAATTTCTGATATTATATTTAATGGTTGTGACATCTTAAACATAATGAGACATGATGTTAAGAAATTTTGTATGGTGTGTCCATATAATTTATGGAATGAATTATTCTTATACAATGAATAATGGAAGAATGAGTATAATACCTTTGGAAGGATATGGAACCATTTTTAACTTCTCAACATTTTTCGTTAGTTTATGTTTGTTTTCTCATATTTTACATTCTAATAGATTTAGAAAATATGATTTTTTCAATATTATTTATACTAATACCCCTTTAAAAATATAATAGTTATTAAAAACAATAAAAATTGTGACAAAGAATCTCTTCAAGGACTCTATATACTACTCAATCCAATTAGTATTCAACAAATAAGAATTTGTTAGTCATTGTATTTTTCTTTATTATATTCAAGGTATATATTTTGGGATCTAAATTTTTTATATTTACAGGTCATTATACTATTTGACATCTGAGGAATAATAAAGAATAAAAATTGAGGTTTCTTCAATGGATTTTGTTACTTTAAAAATTGTTATAGAGATTCAAGATAGGAAAGGAATTGAGAACACTGAGGAAGATCATTTGATTTAGATACCCACAAAATTTTATGATGATAATTATTTTTTGATCCTATTAGAGAGATTTTAATTGGGGATTTTTCTTACTTCTACCATTTAAAAATGGATATGGGTTCCAAATATCATGAATTACATAGATTCTAAAATTGTTCCTCAATCATTTTCCATGAATAAAGATTGAAAACTGAAATTTGATTTAAAGAAATATGTGTTGAATGATCCTTAACTATAGAATTTGGGAATTCATAAAATTTTCTGGACATGTATTCTAAATTCAAATATTCCTTAATTTCTGAATTTTTTTCATCATTTGGTCTGTTGTGGCTACATTTGGAAATAAAATATTTCTAGAAAAGTGATAGATTTAGGACTATTTTGGCCCACAATTTTCAAATATTCTCTTGAGTTATTTATTAATTTTAAAACATTCTAATTCAAATGAAACATTTCTTAAATACATGGTTTTCTAAAACATCATTTATTGTTCTATGATGTCTTTATTATTTGGGGAATGCATTTTATTGATGCTTTTCCAAAATTTTTTGAAAAGCTGTAAATCCTTTTTGAGATGGAATAAGTGACCAAATAGATTGAAGTTATTCCTAAGAGAAAAATTAATTCTAAAGTGGTATCTTAGTTTTTCCAAAGAAATCTATTTTTTATATTTGGGTTTCCAAGATCTACTCTCACAACCTAAGGATCCCATTTTTTAATTGGACATTGGGGGATTTGATGAAAATATATATCCTATGTAATAAAGGTTCTAAACCATATCCCTCTCAAATTAATGGAATGGATGAAGTTTCAAATAGATATATTAATCATATTCTTCAGTAGACTAGTAACCCAAATACGATGGATTGGATCTCAAGGATTTAGGATGCACTTTGGGCATATAGGACATCCTATAGGACTCCATTAGGGATTCCACTTTATAGAACTATTTTTCAAAGAGATTTTCATCTTGCAATGCAAGTAGAGAATAAGGTTTTCTGAGATGTCAAATCATGTAATATTAACATTTTTAGGGTTAAAAAGAGAGGAATCTAAGTTTCCCTAAGTTGGAGGAGGTAAATAATATTTAGAATAAAATGAATGTATTCTTAAGGAGAGACCCAATACTATGTAAGACAAGATTATTCTAAAAAAATAGTTTCATATTAGAAATATGATTCTATTTTATAACTCTAGGTTAATTTTCTTCCTCAGAAAATATCCTTCCAAATGGGATGGACAATTAATTGTAACTTGTCTTTCTCTTTTGGTGCTTTATAGATTATAAATTCTATGAAATATGTGCCATATTCTATTAATGGAAATATGAAGAAAAAGTAGAGATGGTATTAAGTAACCTATAGGGGAGTATTTCTATTCAATAGAAGTTTAATACAAATGAAAAAATAGGTTCTTTCTTAACTTTTTTTATTTTGAATATCTATTTGGGAAGTTAACAACCTTTTTTGGAGTTAAATGTTTTATTTTTATATAAACTATTTTCATGGTAGAGAATAATGTGATCTTTATGGGAGTATTTTTCATTTTTTTCTCCATAAGGAATCAACATATGAATTATCTTCACATTATCTTCCTTTTAGAGTCGTTGTCTTTAAATCTATATTCATTAACATATTATACTACCTAAAGAAACAAATTTATCCACTTACATTCTTAATTCCAAATAAATTTTACCATAGATGAAATTTATTGAATTTAATGTTAATGTTTTTTACTTTTTAGGAGTTTTTAAGATGACTGAATATCTAGTGGGGAATAATGTTTCTATACTGGGGGTGTTTTTTAAATTATACTATTTTCTCATGTTTTTTTAATATTCCTTTTAGTATCTTTTCGAACTTAAATTTTAATAAAACAAATTGAAATGAAATATCTTTTTTCATGTTGAAATTTTCCTTTGAACATGACAGTTTCATTTATTAAATAGATTATTTTGGATTGTATATTAGTGTTTTATAATCTCATTTTTTGTTGAAACATTTGATGCATACTTATTTGAACAAGAAATAGTATAAATTTTATGTGATCGAGATGATTTTATGAAGTGGAAACCAGTAATCAAACATCTATGCATGCTATAAATTGATGTTATTTATTTTTTCTATTAAAATCTATATTTGGATTTCATTTAACACTTTGGAATATGGTTTTTTCCAAAATAATGGTAAAATATATTATGAAAATAAAATTAAAAAAACATGTTTCTTCACTTTGAATTCAATATTGGGTTCAATGTTGATTTTTAGTATGGGGAGAAGGTTTTTTCAATTTCCTAATATGTACCAAAATTCAAACCCATTGAGACCAAATATATTATTCATATTAGATTCTTTTTCAAGTTAAAATAAATCATTTTCTCTTGTATTACAATTTTTAAATGACCGATGAAGTGCATCCACCTTAATGAGGTTAATAATATAATACCCCTTAAATATAGTCTGTAAATTCATTTTTCACTTCTCTCTTGTAAATGGGTTGACATTGGTAAAGGGTATTTTTGAATGTTAAACAATTATCATTACCCTTGAATCATTATATTTGGATTAAAACATGTAATATATGCATGTAAATGAATTAAAAAATAAAAAACCTAATCTAGGTTTAACATTTTTATAGTATTATTTATGTTTTTAGAAGAGTTATTTATACTCCCTTTTAATTTATTATGTTTGGATATTAAAAAACTATCTAATTTATTTGGTTAATAATTTATGTGTGTCTATTTTTTGGAGGTTGAGAGAAGTTTGGAATTTTAGATGAATTTAAATTTCATGTGTTTAATCTGAATTCAAAATTTTATGATCAATAAATCATATATAAAGAAATAATTTTTTCACTAAGAATACTTAATTTCTTAGGGGTAAATATTTTCATTTCATGATGAAAATATAATGGCTGAAATCATTTTGAATTCAATTTTTTTTGGTCATCCAGTATTTCACACATAAAATTTATTTCATTCAATTAAATTTGTAATATGATTTTCTGGAGGAAAATTAAAATCCTTGATTAAGGGAATTCGATGTGTCTTTATGTTACTATTAATTTTTTAAATAATATTTTTAATTGAATCGTGTTTTAATTTATAAAGTAAATTTTAAATTGATGGTTTTATTTTTATTGAATTTTTTTTGTGTAATTAATTAAACCCATAATTCTGTGGTGATTATTAAATTAATGATTTTACTTTTAATTAATGTCTTTTCTCTTTAATTATAATTTTTTATTTGACATTGAATTGATTATATAATTACTAATTTTATTTTAAATTATTAATTTTGTAGACTTTTGAAATTATAATTTTCTGTTATTTCTTTTCTTTCTTTTACATTGTTTTTTGTAATATTTTATTCATTTCTTATTTGATTTTATTAAATTTAAAAATTTAAAAATTTTGGGTTTTAAATTATAAATATTCTAATCAATTGATGTTATAATTTATTTATTTTGATAAATAATTAAACAGTTATTTTATTCATGACTATTTTAAATTTTAAATATATTTTATTCTTTTAGCATAATATATTAGTTTAGATTGTATTTTATTTAAATATTTAATTTCATAAAAAATTTATTTGACAAAAAAAATTGTTTTTATATTTATTTGAAATTAGTTATTTTTTTCTAAATTTTAATTGTTTTTAACTAAATTATCTATTTTTAATTATTTTAGTTCAATTTATTTTATTCATTTTCATGTGCATGAATTTTACTAAAGATAACTCTTTTGTATAAACAGAATATTCATGTAATATAAATGGGCATGTAGTGAAATAGATTTTCTTGTGTTTAAGAATTGTCTCTCAGTGTAAGAAAAAAGAAAGCCTCTATGAAATAAAATTTTGGATTCTGTATAAGATAATCTATATTGTATAATTTGGAGGAAATCTGAGTAAGATAAATTTAACAAAACAAAAATAAAAATAAATGATGTTTGAAAGACCGTGTAAGATAAACCTATTACAGGAGTTGGAGGATCGAGTCAAAATAACACGTAAGATAAATTAGTTGAGTCACCACATGTGATAAATCTCTATCTAGGAATAGGATTTTTGTGATTTGTAATCCAATCCTAGAATATATGGATAATAATATATGAAGAGGACAAAACAATGATGAATCTTCAAATAGAACTTCACTTGTTCAATGAGACCCCCACAATGATTCAAATTCACACCACAATGGATGGAAACAAACACTCAAAACCCTTGTTAATAACTGATATTTCCAATATTATATTCAGTCAGCACTGCTGGAACCATATCATGGTGGATGGAGGGTAGTCGACCGATGATTATGATAGAAGATTGAATTTCTATCAATGATGCTTCTACCAAATATGATGCATATGATCCCGAAGAAGAATGATGAATCTATATTTGGGATTCATCTGAGTTTGGATATTTAGAAAATGAAATTAAAGAAAATCTGTAAGCTACAAACCTACAATAAAGATTGAGGTTGTTGGGTTGATAGTGAGTTCACATGGTAAAATATCAAGGTCTATGTTCCACGATCCCGTAGAGAATAAAATAAAATAAACCGTGATAAATTATTTGTAATTTTTTTTCTATAAGTTAAATTGAAAAACTTTACAAACAAAAACAATAAATTGAAAATTATATCCAAATAAAATTTCATTTGTAAAATATATTTTAATTATAATTATAATTTAAATAAAATAAAATATAAAGTATTTATTCTACAAAAAAAATAAATTAAATTAAAAAATTCATAAAAAATTTAATAAAATAATTGTTTTATTAATTATAAATATAAATAAATTATAACATATATTAAATAAAATAAACACAATTAAAAACTATTAATTTTAAAATTCTTAAAAAAATTAAATCAAATAATAAAATATAAATAATTTATTAAAAAAATGGAAAAAAGAGAAACTCGATAATAGAAAAACACAATTAAACAAAATCACTAAAATTAATGTTTGAAAAGAATCTTTATTATTAAATAATAATCTCAATGTATGAAAATAAATTATAATGAAAAAGTATCATTCATTAATTAAAAATAAAATTGTTAATTTATCCTTCAATAATGATTTGTGGCGTTAATTAATATCATAAAATTTATCCACTAAATTAAAATAATCAATGAAAACATTATTTTTGAAATTAAAACTTCATGAAATTAAATATATTATGTGTAAAACTAATCCCAAAACTAATCCATATAAAAGTACCCCACACTAGGACATTTATTTTCCTCAACAGAACAATATTCCATATTTAGTGGAAAATAATAAATTATATGTTTGAAATGTTGGTTGACCAAAAAAGATTATTTTCAAAATGATTTTCTCTATTGGATTTTTGTAAAGTGGTGAGAATATTTACTCTCAAGAAATTAAGTATTCTTAATGAAAAACCGATTCTGAGAAGATCACTTATCCTCGAGAAAAATATATTCTAAATTCATTTGATTGAAATAAATATTATGTTTGTAGTACATGATGACTATGAATGTTTTTTTTTCAAAATTATTTCCCTCCTTGTATTTTCATCAAGGAGTGAAAATATTTTCCCTTAAAAAATATGTTTTCATAGTTCAAAACTGATTCATGTTTTATGTGAATAATTGATCAAAATAAAATAATTCATATTAAACCCATTTAAATTAATATTCAACTAAAATTTAAAAATTCTATTTACATGTACAATAACATACTCACATAAATTAGAAACCATTATTTTTTAAGACTTCAAAAAGGGTTGAAAACCTAATATGTGGTTGAGTTTGAAGAATAATTTTGGAGCCTTCGATGTCAAAGTCTATATTTAGATAAGGTTGATAAATAAAATACAGTACCAATATCATTCCAAATCACTGTAAATAATTTGAAACACACATATTTTAATAGTATGATATCTCCTAGTTAGGAATGATGAATCAATGCAGAGGTATTATGAATAATGTGTTTCTATAGTGATTTGTGAGTCGTGCGATTGGGTTTGACAGATTTTTTTAATTCACATATAGTTGTTCCAAATATATCCAAAGTAGTAAGATATAACCAATTTTCAAATCTAAATATCCAACTCAGTTCGAAATACATAAGTCATTAAGGCCACAAACATCTCCTATTCTTCCATTTTAATGATAGTGTTTGGTGCAAAAAATGTGTTTGAGGAAATTTTTATATGGATTTGAATAAACCAAGAATATGCTTATAGGATATTAAAAAAGATTATACACGATTTCTAAGATTTTTACTTTTATCATTAGATGAATATTTTTGAATCAATCAAACGAGATGAAAAATAGAATATGTTTTGTCTACTAAATTTCTGGAGTAACATGGGTTGAGTGGGTTTCGATATATCCTCATTTAATGGAGGATAGATATAATTACAAATATTAAAAAAATAACAACTAAAAAATATTTCTAAATGGAATTAAATTATGAGGAATTGACTACTAAAAAATATATATTCGGTGCTTCACAAGAGTGATAATGTAGTGATAAAAGAATGATCATTTTGTTCTTCATATTTCCTATCATAGAACTGATGCAAGAATTTGAGGTTGTAACTTTGGATGAGAATATTTGTTTTTATTTGGATAAAAAACAAGGGGAAATTCAGACATTCTACGAATTTGTGGGATAGAAACTGACACATATATATATTTTCAATGACTTAGGAAGTAGATAAGTTATTGTGGAACGAGTACGTATTATAGAAATCTATTACTACTCTAGAAGATGATAAATATGGAGATTAAAGTGTTCCTTTTCTCCTCCGAGAAGAACGACTAAAATTTTTGTATTTGAAGATCATGGATTCAAATGGTGACTTCTTTTTTTGGTTTCATCTCTTTAAATTCACAATTTTGATTCTCTCTAGAATTTTGTGACTTTAAATAGGGTCATTATTTGATGATCTATTATTTTTTCATTTAGTTTAACATTTTTCTTCTATTTTTAGTACATAATATTTATAATTAGATTGTGATGAACTATGAAAGAGTTTTTTTTTCAATACAAGACATGTTGGAGTTTTAGGATAACTATAACAATTTAATTTCCTAAATAGACATTCAAATATTGTGAGTACAATGAGTGTTTTTCTTGACTATGTTTTTATTGATCACCAAGAAAATCAATCAACTCCTTCCGAAATGAGATCAGCTTCTAAGATCTTAGTTGAAAACTCAAATTAATAATTAGAATGAGATGTGAGATTATAGATTTTTTTCTTAGTATTCAGAGATTTCTAGTTGTGAAATACATTAAAAAGGATGAAGAGGGACTAATATATAAGAATAATTATTTATACTAATTCTTCTTCTTCCAGTAAATGTTTTCACTACATTCTTTCTATTTTTTAGTTGTTTCTATTTTATTCAAAATTAACATTTATATTTGAACATTTAATTATTTTTGTTTACAAAATTTTTTATCACCTCATAAACAATTAAAATATAATAGCTAGAAAAAAAATAAATCATTACAATATAAATCTTATAGTGAAGTCCTTCTGTGAGACAATCAAGGTTAATGGTGTACTGGATTCATGATGTTTTCTTAAAATTTTGAAAGAATTTTTATACTGAAATAAAAAACACCTTGTTCCAATGGAATGTTGTGCTCAACTTTACCTAGTATCCTATAACCTCCTAGAGGCCTCTCTAAAATATGTATGTAAACCAGGGATCCATAGTCCAAATTATAGCTGACAGAGCACTATACAATCTAATATCTCTTATACAAACTTATTTCCAAGTGTTAAACATTTTTCATATCAACAATGGAAATAAAGTGTTCCAATTTTGTTGATCAATCAATCACCATCCAAAAAACAATTCTTATAATTTTATATGAAAACCAAACCAAAAATACTATATATATATCTAAACTCTTATAATTTATAATGGAAATAGTTGTAGAGGAACTAATTGCTTCTAATGTTCATCCTTAATCTACTGAAATGTATACAAATTAGAAACCAAATCAATAGTAACCCATTTCAAACCTGACCACTATAAATTTTTCCTCATATAAAAAATAATTATTATGTCAGGGTGTACCACCCATATGGAATGATGAAAATTAATCATCATATCCTTCCCCAAAAAATAGAACAATATAACTATTCATAAGGTAAAGGATATCCAAGGAAGATAAATACCATTTTTCAATGGTCTCTGCACAATATAGAGAGTCCCAAATGCCGAACAACTCACCATCATGTTGTTGTTATTGGATAATCATCTTAATAAGATGAGACGTCACTTGACAACTTGACACCAAAGCATAGTATCATCTTTCTAGACATCCAAATGCATAACAGGAAATAGATCCATTAGATCCCACTCCTCAAAAATATTATTTCATAGCTTAGGATGTAATTCTCGATATCATAGAATCAATAATTATATTCCTTGTACCATGGTTGTATGCAATTTAAAATTAAAAAACTATTGATACTCTATCGATTTAATCTAGTAAATATTCATTTCTTTTTATAATAATAAATAACTCAATATTTTAAAATCAGAGTATATGGTAAACCTTTCTCAAAAATTTTAATGGTGCTGATACTTTAGAGTGTGCATCACAAAAATGCTTATGAGATCCTTCATGGGATAGTAATTCCCATGAGGTTTAAGATAATGAGAACCAAATGATACCACACGATCACCCTTAATATGAATACAACTCAAAGATGAACTCAATGCATCAAAGAATACCACATTACACAAAATAACTTCATGGAGATTAAAAAATATAGTAGAATTCAAATAAAAATTCATCTCATTAAAGTAATTATCAGTTTTAAAATCCCACATAAAAATTACACCCTTCCAAGTAAGATTGGTCAACCAAAAAGAACTTTTGTTGAAATATTTTTTAAATCTATGGTATAACCCAACCATGTCTCAAAATAAATGCATCTCAAATATGTTTTTGGTTCCTCTCAAGTCATAAGAACCATTAAATTATTATGAACAATATAAATTCCATGTTCTTAAATCATGTTCCCCAATAACATTACCTTAAATATATAATAATTTCATTTGAAAATCAAGACATAGAGTCTAAATTTATCACAATGTATAGAACTATACTCAAATAGAACACATGGTCCTCCATGATTTATGAGAAAACCATGATGTCATCTAAGAATTTCACTACAAATGATTCCAGGTACTGAAGAAAAGTCATGTTTATCAATTCCATAAACACTGTGGGAGCATTGGTTAGAAGAAATGGAATGAGAATGTACTAATAGTGTCCATACATACTCCTAAAATAAATATAATGGATATTAGACACTTTTATCCTAAGATAGTGATTACGAGACCAACGAATCACCATTGATAACCACTTCACCCCTCTCAGCTAGTCATTCAAAACATTAATATTTTGAAATGAGTACTTTTGCGTGATTTTGATTCGATTGACCTTATGTTAATCGACTCATAGGTGAAGGGTCATATCATCCTTCTTGGAAAAAAGAATTGTTAGTATATAAGGTGACACATTGAGTTGAATTAAGCTTTTTTAAATCAAGTCTTCTATCTTTTTATTTAACTCATTCAAATAATCATGTTCCACATGATAATAAGAAATACCAATAGGTTGGGTATGTAGTACCAAATTGATAGAAAAATACAGCCTCATTTCCTATGGTAAAATATAAAATTATAGGAAAACCCAATCCAAAAAAGAAAAATATTCTAAATTAAATCAACACCAGAATAATATTTCTCTCATTTAGCAGAAAAAACAAATATCATCCTACTCAACTCTAGAAGGGAGGGGTTAGCTCAACTCAAACATGGGTTACACTCTCACCGAATGACGCAATACACATTATCGAGGGCAGTAGAGAAGACCAAAAAAAATAGTTGATATGATCTCTATGTGAAAACCTGAAATCCATAGATAGAATAATTTCTAGAGGATTAACAACCACAACCAAAAGGTCCCAAACATGGTTCATTAATAATCATGAAAAAACTCAAGAGTGGCATCGAAGACCCTACTCTATCATTCTCCCGAGATGCACATAAATATCTATTATATAGGGAATTTGATCCCTATAATGATTATTAGTTCCATAAAATGGTATGTTATAAAGGAATGAGAGGTTCCCGTATCAAATAAAGATGTAACTAAAGATGAATCAATGATAATTGTACCACTCATATTCACAGGAACCATATCAGTTTCCTCTCATTAATATTCAACTGTATAAAGAAGCACCATTCCTAATTATTATCGATGACACCCCTTTTTATTGTTATATATGAAAATTACACTAATCCTACTAGAACTATCGAGCATGTACCCCTATATAGAGTAGTAAAAGTAGAGAAAAATATCTTCTTGTGGCTCGATCATCTATAAGAGCTACCAATATTTAGAGCCACCATAAAATCTTTCTTTGGGTGCCAAAACGTTCCACATTATAAACAAGTTAGTTTTTATTAACTAGATATTGAAAAAGATTTATAATAAGTATATTTTTTATATCTTCCACCATAGTTTCAAACATGAGACTCACCCCCTTCCACTTTCCAATATAAGTAGAACTCAAGCTACCACTAGGAGTATGAGAAAGCAATTTTAACCTCAAATTACAAACCAGGTTAAGTTTTTCCATAAAATATATATCTAGAACATCATCATATGAAGCGACCCTTAATAGGAAATTTAATATTAGATATCCACTCAAATACCCATCTCAAAACATTGAGTGTTAACCATCTCATCTAAAACTACATAAAGTGAAAAATACAAAAAATCAATTAATATTTTAGCATGCTAGGTCACTTTCTAATCATATTTATAAAGTTTAAGGGACACTATCCGCTAATCCGAAACTAGGGATTCTATATAAAAAAAATTGTGAAAAATATATGATCTCATTCTTCTCCATGTTATAATTATTCCCTTATTAAACAAAAGTATTCCGTTGTCTTCTTCTAGGATCCAAAATTATGAAGGAAACATATTTCAGCTTAACTGAATCTTTTGTCTAAAAACACTCAATGAGTTTTATAAACTTATTCAAAAAATTCTCAACCTCCTAAGGATTAGTGGTAACCTATAATGATGGTGGATTCAGACAATATAAATCCTAGTCATAATACCTATGATCATCCTTTTGAGGAATAACCTATATTTCATGATAATTAATAGGTACAACTACCTATGATAATGTTTATACTACACATACAACAACCTTTACAAGGTTTAGAATAAAAGGATAGTTCTCTTGTTGTGGTTCCCTATAATCTCCATCCTGAAGATTTTTCAAACATTATATTTGGGGAATAATACAACACAACATTAACATATAATAAAGAAACATCAGTAAAGATTCATGATATTAATTACTCTATCAATCACAATTCTTCTATAAAACACCATTATAAAACCAAATATTTGGAAACATTCTGGAATTGGATCAAAATAATCCTCTAAGGAACTTTTTCCTGACATCCCATAGTAACTAAAGGATTATTACAATGAGATAAAACTAGGAAATCACTCATAACCTACCCCATAAGGACACAAAATATTTCATCATTTATACCAATATATCATAAATAGCTTACTGATATTGAGAAAGGAGGAAAAATATCTAATACAAATTTTTTATGAACCATCCTAAATAAAAAAAATAAAAAAAATCTAAATAATTTTGTCAATGGCCTTAAATATAATTTTGATCCCCATAGGTTTATGACTAACTCCATGTAATTGATACATTCAATAAAGAGTGATTTATTCACAAGGATGACTCTCAAGAATAATAATCATACTTTATGGAAATAAATAATCAGTATAAAAAATACTCAATATGAGAAATTGTTCCAAAAGTTGATAGATACAAGTCTCAAAATTGGTAATTTAACTAGATTCATCATATAATAACATAATGTCAGAATCCTAGAAACTATGTGTAAGGAGAGGATCACATGATCTATTAGTTACCACCAACTCCCGATGTCCTTTTAATAAAGAATATACAGTCCCTCCAAGTGGATCCTTTATTTTTCCTAATAATAGAATAATAAACACTACACTGTCCTAAATAAATGCATAGCATGTACAAAACAAATCTCTATAATATTTCACCAATCATTTCATAAGAAATTTATGACAAATAAACTAACGTATCTCAATTTTAAATAAAACACCAAATAATATTTTCTACATAGTACATATCAAAACATGATTTAAAAAAACAACATCTAATTTAAAATAGTATTCCAAATTGTATATCCACCAAATCATGCAGATATAAACGTCTTTCTCAAAATAGGAATGAATAATCATTTCTATTGAAGTAGGCATGGATACAAAGTTAAACCAACCAATATAATATATAAATAATTTACAAAAATAGAACCATGGATTAAAGTCCTATGGTTTTATGAGTATAGAGATTTTAAAATATCTCAGGGAGTACAGATCATTGTGTGCACACTTCCATATATCTTTGGTCAAGGGTGGTATGAGAACACCCCAAAGAAAAAATTCCCTACACTCATCATTGTTCAGTTGTAATGCCTCGACCCCAGTTACCTAGAGTTGGTGCATTATTGCATAACATTGACATGATCACAAAAGATCATGTCTCGAAAGACCGATTAGTTTAGTAGCCTTAGAAACACTAGATACATTCATAAATGTTACATTACATCATAAAGTGAAAAATCACAATAACATAGTCTCCATAGTCCACACTTCTATCCCCTTTAGACTATCCCTGTAGGTCAGTCATAAAATATTTCTTCACATCCTCAGAAAAATAAAACACTGAAAGGAGTGAGCTCAGATTCTCAGTAAGGATAACAATATAGTGGAAGATTTCTTAAATAAACATAAACATTTAAGGAAATGTATAACTAAAACAAAAACCTTTTAAACTTGAACATCAGCATAATATTGAAAAAGTAAAATGAGATAATTCCATTTACTTATTCACATGGATATTCTACTGGTCGAATAATCACATGCAATATCAATAACCACTTACATAATGATGGAATGCATAATGCAAGACTATCATTACCACGTAGCCAAGGCCTTGTGCCAAGAATAAAAATAAGATTTTGTCAAGGACTCATTCCAAGACACTAGTTTGTCTAATGAGACCTGCCGATGCATCGAGGAGCTATAGCGGGCTCCACCCGTCACTTATTAAGTCCAATGCATTCCTCGTATGAATAGGTTTAAACATATCATAAACCATAACATAATCGTATCACATAAAACATGCATCAAGGAAACATAATAATTCCACATTTCAATCACAAGATATCAATACAACACATTGATATAATAAAAACACTTTCAAAACCATTTTCAATACCAAAATAAAAGAAAATTAAATTTTGGTATTTATTTTTCATTTAAAAAAAAAGTTATGACTTGTAGAGGAAGCTGAAACTCAAATAATGGTAACAGTGGAAGAGAAGTCATTTTCACCGCATACGTACGACAAAAATACATTCTCTTTTGTTGTTTAGTAAAATGGTTCGTATAAAAAATATTTCTTTAGAATAAACATAAAAGTCAAAGGGGTTTGTACACCGTATAAAAGAATATTGTGTATAAAATAAAATATGCCTCAATGAATGGAGATTGAGACGAAGTCCTTACAAGGATAATTTTTTAAATAAAATAGATCTATTATGTGTATTCACTATATGTACACATAAGGAAAGTACAAATACATGATAGGACATAATAATATCATGACATAATTTGAAAGTAGTAGATTAACCCAAAGAACAGAAATTGGGTTAAGAAGTTTGCTTACCTGGTGTCCGACTTGTCTTGACCATTCTTTAACCTCCTAAATAATAAACTAGAGTTAATCTCTACTTTCTTAAGACCCTTTTTCAAGTTCATTATCTCTTTTATATCACTTATTACAATGTTACGAAAATTATGTAGTCATTTAAGTTAATAACGGTCGTTTTGTCGATCTTTGGTACTTGAGTCAACAATAAACTTCTTATAATTACAAGTTGTTTATGTGGTAGAATATCCATTATCTCCAGAATTATATTCATTATGTATATATCATATATATCCTATATATCCAGTATATACATGCATTTATAATATAACATAACATTTAGAGGTATGAAATGAAATGCACCGTTCATGGAGATGGTAAGCCGTACGTACGCATGAACGCTACTTTCATTTATATTTCATATTTAATGGAATTAAATCATAATTATATTAAGTTATACTATAATTCCAGTATAATATAATGTATAATACCATTTAATCCATCCTTTATACTTCCCACATATGGTATTAACGATTCAAATCACTTTGAGGGGGCGGTAGTCCGCACTTCCTAAAATGAAATTATCACGTTTACCCATAATGGAAATCATAAAGGTATGACATAAATGAGAAATACAGAAGTATAAGGAAAACATAAACAGAATATATATCATATATAAATATAGTTACATCTTAATGGCCACCTTTGAACGTGTTATATGAGTGTTGAACAATTATCGTTTCGTGAGGCAGAAATACGTCATCCACAGAAATAGTATGTTCTTTAACCATTAGATGTAGGTGTGTGTAAGTGTAGCTCGAACCCATTATATAACAACATACTAGTATATTGAGGATACTGGTTTGGTTACAAAAGAAATTAATAAAAAGATTTTATGGGGTTGGAGAAGCAAAATAAAACAAAATAACATAAGAGAAGACATTACCTTAAAATCTGGTAACTCTTTTTGATTTGAGACAAAGGCTTCCTTGGGAAGGGTTCTGCCAAAATTGAGGCTTCTAGGAGTAATATAGGGAAGTTGTAAGAGTATTTGGGCAGAGTTTGGCCGATAAAAATGGCTTGAAGGTGTGAATAAGGTGGTATAGGTTGGGGCCTTTTATAAGAGGAGAGGAGGGGCACTCTTGGAAAGTTATAAAAGGTTACTTTATTATAAAATGATTTTCAGATTTAAAAGGTCCCAAAATTATATATTTCAAGAATAAGGTGATAAGAGTTCGAAATCCACCCATCCAATAGTTTTTTGACATGTTTAGGTCTTAGATTTTACATTATCTTTTCATTTTATTTAAATCATTAAATAAAGAGGTAATCGCTGCATCATCATGGTGTCATAAATAATTTAATTTATTTAATTTCTGAAAATTATAAAAAAAATATCATGATGTAGGAAAGATTTTTATCTTTCTAATTAATATTTATTGTCAAAAATATTACTTCTATAACCCCATTTAAAAATTGTTTTAGTAAAATAACTCATGTTTGTGACATTTTTATTTTAACATTAAATAAAAAGTTTTTAATGTCATTTTCCTACCAAAGTGGCTCCATGGGGTCCCCAAGTTGACCCATGGATTGTATTGGTCGTCCATGACTCATCCAATAGGGGTAGGACATGGGTCAAGGTCATTTCATATTATTATAACATTATCTTTACCTTAAATTACACTAATTACCTTTAATCGTGATTAATTAAACTTAAAAGTTACTATTAACCAAAAATTATTTTAATCCCATTGAACCAAATTTTACTTCCTAATGACAACCATGTATGTAATATTTTTGAAAATCAAATCACAGAAGTGGTAATGTTTCATTTAAATGAAAAATCAGTTTTTTAACTACCACTTAGTGGTTTCACTATTCATCAAAAATTGAAGTTTTTCAGAACAATGCCAAAATTTCACCCTATTCTATAATTGATATTCTGAATTCAAAAATGATGTCTATTTTACAAAATTGCAAACAAATAAGTTTCATTAATTAATTTTATAATTAATTCCCGCTGTCACAACAAATAGCGTGTTTTTAAGAAACAATATATATCAAAAGATTGACAATTGTTTATATCCAATTTCAAAGTGAAATTAATTATAATGGACACCATTGGATGAAATGGTAAAAATATATTCTAATTATACTCTAAAACCACTCAATAGTATAATTTATCACTATAAATTATTTTAATTAAAAAAGTTGATTTAAGTATTTTTGACTATTCATAAAAAATTGGAAGTTCTCAGAAAATTACAAAAAAACTCAACTTAGGATAATTTTGATATTATGAATACAAAAATGAAGTCCATTTTGAAATATAAAATTTCTATAATTTTAAAAATTGGGTATTACTATTCATAACGACTACTTTGATTAGTCGTAGTGTGTTAGAACTCGAACTTGCTTACAATGCAAGCTATTGCATTATTCTAATAGAAGCGTATCGTGAAAGCTTGGGGTGTTACATTCTCCTCTCCTTTAATAAATTGCATCTTCGCAATTTGAAAATGTTCTTCGAAAATAAAAGGTTGAAAATATAAAATACCTTTGTGGAAAGCCCACATCGGAAATAGGGTTAATAAAAATATAACATTAAAAGAAAGAAAGATAGTACAATGGTCACCTAAGATAGATCATACTAGGATTCTATGAAAATATGGATATGGAGGAAAAACAAACCATCATGGTCTGATGGAGAGTTGTAGAAAACAGGATTTGGAGAAAGTTAACCACAAGAAAATGACAGACTTGTGATTGGTTAAATGGTCATTGATTCCCCAATTGGAAATGTTAACCAAAAACATTTTTGTTTTAAGTTACCTTTCATAAAGTTGAGGAATTTATTTAGTAGATTTACTAAGAACGTAAGGAAATATACTTACTTGTCATGTAGACTTTCATTCTTTAATATATTTTTACCACAAACTCATCATTCACTCCAAAAGGTAATAGAACTCAAAAATATTCTATTTATCCTAATTGTATAAGGTTCCAAATATTAACACATACCATTTAGATTAGGAAATATTTTTGGTAATTACCAGGGACTTCCTGTAGGCTAGTGGTAGGTAATAAAGGCATGTAGCACCATGGTTGTGGGTTCGATTCATGCAGCTTTGTCCGATGCGACGGGTTATCCCCCGACCAGCAGGTTGTCCTTTTCCTAACACTATAGTATTATAATATTCCAAAAATAATCTTCAGAAATGTTTTAACCTTAAACAATACTATCCATGGTTCAACTTAATCCATTCCAACCATTATAGTTTTCCAAAGTACCTCCGTCCAGACTTTCTCTAAAATTACCTTAAATTCCAAAATCAATTGCAACATTAGATTCCCCAAATAAAGTAAAGTTTCTCTTATTGTCACATACTAAAAATATTATTACCTTTATCATATTAAATCCTTAATGAAAAGTACAAGTACTACAGTACAATCCTTATATATATATCACATTATCCTTATAACCAGAATATAATCCTTGAGTCCAAAAGCACCAATACATTAATTATTCCACTTCAACTATAGTAACAACATAAGATTTTCCTTGATCCATTGGCCTTTTCTGAGGTAAGTTTCTCTAATTCTTAGGACATTCATTTGCATAATGCCCCATTTCCTTACAATTGTAGCATTCAACATTGATAGCCTCTTTCTTTCCCTTGCAATCACGATCCTGGTGACCTTTTTCTCCACATTTATAACAAACTCACATTCCTTTTAGGCATGTAACGGGGTGATTCTTCCCACAATTATCGCATAATGGAAAATCCTTCTTTCCCCTTTTCCCTTTATCTGTCTCTTGTTCCACCGTTATCTTATTCTATTGCTTTACTTTATTGTCATAAGATTTAGAGAATTCATTTTCTGTCTTGATAGCACATGAGACAATATCTTCGTATGATGAGAAGGTTTGTGAAACTAATGCTTGACGGAGAAATGGTTTTAACCCATCAAAGAAATGATCGATCTTACTTCTTGGGTTACATATATAATCTAGAGCATGCCTCGCTAACCTTGTAAAGTTAGCCTCATACTTTGCGACATTCTCATCCTCCTTCTTCCTCAGACTTAGCCTTTCCATATCTGCTCGATGGTCATGAGGAAAGTATTTTTCTAAGAAAAGATCTTTTAACTCCCTCCATTCCATATTCGATACTTCATCATCTTTCTTTGTGTTTTGAATAAATGACCACCATTGATCAGAGTCTCTAGTGAGGCGGTAAACGGCCATGATAACCTTTTCCCTTTCGCTAATCCCCAAGGTGTGGAATATTTTCTCTAAGGAGTTTATCCATTTCTCAGCTACTAATGGATTTGTACCCCCATTAAATGTTGGTGGTTGCTACCTCATGAAGTGTTCTAACATTGATCCTCCACGTTGTGGATCAGGGTGCTCCATACGAGTAAGGTTATTATTCATAACCTGAGTGAGTTGTCCCAGTATGGTGATAAGTTTATCAACACCAGTTGTATCGCTAGCTCTACTATAATTATTTTTAGCAGGAGGGAAATCCCTACACGGAGTGTGTGCATCGATATAGTTTCCATTCCTCCCACTAGGCACCATTTCTAAAACAATGGCATAAACAAGATTAGTTTAAAATACATAATTACATACTTGTAAAACACTTAACATAAATTGAAATACTTATGGATATAATCCATAATCATAAAAATGGTTTCTTTGAGGAAGGATATACTCATAATCCCTTCATAATGGTTTGTAAAGAAAATGATAATTATCCTAAGCATATCCCCCGGGAGTGTCGTAACCAAGAGTGCAGGAATTCCCGTTGTCGTGCACTAGTTCCCGTTCGAGTCTAGCTCAAAGCATTGTTTTCGGGTTTTACCCATAGGTACATCTGTGCCAGAGCTGCCTCTACCTGCTTTTATCCAGATAGGGATGTATTGCTCCGAAAACTCACAAAATCACTATAATAACAAAATTCTAGGAAGTTCTTCTATACTAATCCTCAAAGTCTATCTTAGGTCTATGTTCTCTAATCAGATTTTATCTAAATCTAGCTTCCAAGGTTAGTACTAAACTACCTCTGATACCAACTGTAACGCCCTGACCCTAGTTACCCAGTGTCGGTGCATTATTGTGTGACGTTGGCATGATCACAAATGATCATGTCTCGAAAGACCGATTAGTTTAGTAGCCTTAGAAACACTAGATACATTCATAAATGTTACATTACATCATAAAGTGAAAAATCACAATAACATAGTCTCCATAGTCCACACTTTTATCCCCTTCAGGCTATCCCTGTAGGTCAGTCATAAAATATTTCTTCACATCCTGGAAAAAATAAAACATTCAAAGGGGTGATCTCAAATTCTCAATAAGGATAACAATATAGTGGAAGATTTCTTAAATAAACATAAATATTTAAGGCAAAGTATAAATAAAACAAAAACCTTTTAAACGTGAACATCAGCATAATATGGAAAAAGTAAAATGAGATAATGCAATTTACTTATTCACATGGATATTCTACTAGTCGAATAATCACATGCAATATCAATAACCACTTTCATAATGATGGAATGCATAATGCCAGACTATCATAACCACGTAGCCAAGGCCTCGTGCCAAGAATACAAATAAGATATTGTCAAGGCCTCGTGCCAAGACACTAGTTTGTCTCATGAGACCTTCCGATGCATCTAGGAGCTATAGCGGGCTCCACCCTTCACTTATTAAGTCCAATGCATTCCTCATATGAACAGGTTTAAACATATCATAAACCATAACATAATCGTATCACATAAAACATGCATCAAGGAAACATAATAATTCCACATTTAAATCACAAGATATCAATACAACACATTGATATAATACAAACACTTTCAAAACCATTTCAATGCCAAAATTAAAGAAAATTAAATCTTGGTATTTATTTTTCATTTAAAAAAAGTTATGGCTTGTAGAGGAAGTCGAAACTCAAATAATGGTTACGGTGGTGGAGAAGTCATTGTCGCCACATACGTATGACAAAAAAAACATTCCCTTTTGTCGTTTAGTAAAATTCTTCATATAAAAAATATTTCTTTTGAATAAACGTAAAAGTCAAAGGGGTTTGTACACCGTATAAAAGAAAGTTGTGTATAAAATAAAATATGCCTCAATGAAAGGAGATTGAGACGAAGTCCTTATAAGGATCATTTTTTAAATAAAATAGATCTATTATGTGTATTCAATATATTTACACATAAAGAAAGTACAAATACATGATAGGACATAATAATATCATGACATAATTTGAAAGTAGGAGATTAACCCAAAGAACAGAAATTGGGTTAAGAAGTTCCCTTACCTTGTGTCTAACTTGTCTCGACCGTTCTTTAACCTCCTGAATAATAAAATAGAGTTAATCTATACTTTCTTAAGAGATTTTTTCAAGTTCATTATCCCTTTTATATCACTTATTACAATGTTATGAAAATTATGTCGGCATTTAATTTAATAATGGTTGTTTTGTCGATCTTTGGTACTTGAGTCAACAAAAAACATCTTATAATTACAAGTTGTTTATATGGTAGAATATCCATTATCTCTAGAATTATATTCATGATGTAGATATCAAATATATCCTCTATATCCAGTATATACATGAATTTATAATATTACATAACATTTAGAGGTAAGAAATGAAATGTACCATTCATGGAGACGGTAAGCTGTACGTACGCATGAACGCTACTTTCATTTCTATTTCGTATTTAATGGAATTAAATCATAATTATATAAGGGTATACTATAATTCTAGTATAATATAATTTATAATACCATTTACTCCATCCTTTATACATCCCACATATGGTATTAACGATTCAAATCACTTTAAGGGGGCGGTAGTCCGCACTTCCTAAAATGAAATTATCGCGTTTACCCATAATGAAAATCATAAAGGTATTCCATAAATGAAAAATAAAGAATCATAAGGAAAACATAATCATAATATATATCATATATAAATATAGTGACATCTTAATGTCCACCTTTGAAGGTGTTATATGAGTGTTGAACAATCATCGTTTCGTGAGGCAGAAATTCACAATCCACAGAAACAATATGTTCTTTAACCATTAGATGTAGGTGTGTGTTAGTGTAGCTTGAACCCTACTTATAACAACATCCTAGTATATTGAGGATACTGGTTTTGTTACAAAAGAAATTAATAAAAAGTCTTTAGGTGGTTGGAGAAGCAAAATAAAACAAAATAACATAAGAGAAGACATTACCTTAAAATCGGGTAACTCTTTTTGATTTGAGACAAAGGCTTCCTTGGGAAAAGTTCTGCCCAAAGTGAGGCTTCTAAGAGTAAGAGAGGGAAGTTGGGAGAGTATTTGGGCCGAGGTTGGCTGAGCCAAATGGCTTGAAGGTGTGAATAAGGTGGTAGAGGTGGGGGCCTTTTACAAGAGGATAGGAGGGGCACTCTTGGAAAGTTATAAAATGTTACTTTATTATAAAATGCTTTTCGGATTTAAAAGGTCCCAAAATTATATATTTCAAGGATAAGGTGATAATAGTTCTAAATTCACCCATCCAATAGGTTTTTTACATGTGTAGGTCTTAGATTTTACATTATCTTTTCATTTTATTTAAATCATTAAATAATGAGGTAATCGCTGCATCATCATGGTGTCATAAATAATTTAATTTATTTAATGTATAAAAATTATAAAAAAATATCCTGATGTAGGAAATCATTTTATCTTTCTAATGAATATTTATAGTCAAAAATATGACTTGTATAATCCCATTTAAATTTTTTTTAGTAAAACAACTCATGTTTGTGACATTTTTATTTTAACATTAAATAAAAAGTTTTTAATGTAATTTTCCTACCAAAGTGGCTCCGTGGGGTCCCCAAGTTGACCCATGGATTGTCTTGGTCGGACATGACACATCCAATATGGGTAGGACATGTGTCAAGGTCATTTCAAATTATTATAACATTATCTTTACCTTAAATTACACTAATTACCTTTAATCGCGATTAATTAAACTTAAAAGTTACTATTCACCAAAAATTATTTTAATCCCATTGAACCACATTTTACTTCATAATGACAACCATGTATGTCAGATTTTTGAAAATAAAATCACAGAAATGGTAATGTTTCATTTAAATGAAAAATTAGTTTTTTAACTACCACTTAGTGGTTTCACTATTCATCAAAAATTGATGTTTTTTCAGAACAATGACAAAATTTCACCCTAAGCTATAATTGATATTCCGAATTCAGAAATTCTGTCTATTTTACAAAATTACAAACATATAAGTTTCATTAATTAATTTTATAGTTAATTCCTGCTGTCACAACAAATAGCGTGTTTTTAAGAAACAATATATATCAAAAGATTGACAATTGTTTATATCTAATTTCAAAGTGAAAATAATTCTAATGGACACCATTGGATGAAATGGTAAAAATATATTCTAATTATACTCTAAAACCACTCAATAGTATAATTTATCACTATAAATTATTTTAATTAAAAAAGTTGTTTTAAGTATTTTTCACTATTCATAAAAAATTGGAAGTTCTCAGAAAAGTACAAAAAACTCAACTTAGGATAATTTTGATATTATGAATACAAAAATGAAGTCTATTTGGAAATATAAAATTTCTATAATTTTAAAAAGTGGGTATTACTATTCATAACGGCTACTTTGATTAGTCGCGGTGTGTTAGAACTCGAACTTGCGTAAAATGAAAGCTATTGCATTATTGAAATAGAAGCATATCGTGAAAGCTTAGGGTGTTACATTAGTTATAATTTCCATGGTCTATCCATTTAATGGATGAGATAATAAATATGTATTATTTATTCCTTCCCCCTAACTACCCATGATTCCATGTTCTTCCTGAAAATAAATTTATCATATAAGGAGATATCAAACATTTCATTTCATCTAAAATCAAGGTATTAGTAATTTTAAATCTGCCCTAAGTTCATGTTCCAAAATTTTCCATTCCTTTTCAAAACCCAAAACCTATAGTTTTTATAAAATCTTATTCATTTCATTTTAAATCATCTAATTTCAAATGATAAACCATCTCATTCCTTTTCACCTCATCAAAATCATGCATCAAATCATTAATTTCATATCAAGATTATTTTATAGAATATGATTCAAAATTTGGAAAAACCATTTAAAAGATATTTCATCACACCCATAATCCCATATAAAATAATTTATAAGGAAGATCAATTCAATATTTAGAAATAAATTAGAAGACTAAAATAAATTAAACAGAAGTAAATAGTATTAATTAATATATATTTCCTTATGAAATTACATACCAAAAACTCATGTTCAAAAATCACCCAACATAGATCCACTAATGGGATGTTGTTGCCTATATAAGTCAATGGATGATTTTATAATAAAAACTAATCAATTCATGATCTCTTACCTTTAATTATATTACGACTCACAACATTTTAATACAGAGAAAATGGGGAAAGGAGAATACCTAATCAAATTCATATTACACTTGATGGAGGAGATCTAATGCACTACCTAAAACATCGTTCCATGATAAATTAGGTATGGAAGATATACATCTTCTCATGGGTGTATCGAAAGATTTTATGGTTGAATAAACTTCTATATAGGTATATTAGTTTTAAAATAGAGACTAATGAAATAAAAATATGATATTACTGTACCGATTCCCACCCACATCGATGTCACCGGCTAGCCGATGGCCTCCAATAGCTACCTAGTGATGCCTTGAAAAATATTATTTCCACATGATGACATGGTATATAGATAGTGGTATTATACTAAATGGGTAGTGGGATTCCTATAGGCATCCATCAAAGACAACCTCCCACTGAATGATTAGTGGATTTCACTAGAATGCTGGTGGCACACCTATAGCTTCTCTAGATATAGGAGTATACCCCCTCATGAGATAAAAACCCATTCCACCTTCTAAACACTAAAATCTGGGTAAAACACTCTCCTACACCCCTACTAAAATCTAAAACGAGGAAAAAAACTAGTAAAAACGTGTATAACTATGAAATGAAGTCAGAAAATAGAGATCAACATGAAAACAAGAATAACCAAAAATATAAAAGTATTCTTAACTAAAATATCGTAATAATTTTTTCATTCTCCTATCGGTATTCTACCATTTTTAGTTGGAACTACCTTATGGAAAAATAAGTTTGATTAGCGGTAGATTTTTATAATACCTTTCTATTATATATAATTCACTTCATGATTGGTGGATTTGGTGTTTTGATATAAATATATTGTTGTAATATAGTTAGATAATGGATTAGATTATAATATCCCAAGATTTTATATATTCCCCTTGATTATAATGTTTTGTTTGAACCCTATTCATCATTACATATTTTTCTTTCATTTAATTGATTTCACATATAGTTAAACTTAAACAATATTTTTAAATAAATTCGGAATTTTTTAGTTGTATGACCCTGTTGAGTATTCCCAAGTACTAAACCCTCTGCTATTTCTTGAGTAGTACTTTAGGATCGTTCTATGGAGATTTTGGATGATGTTTTTTATGTGGGCCAAATGAAGTTGTAGGAGTTCATTATTGCATTATGTTTGGTTACATTGTATATAAGGACTTACAATGATATGTTTGGGTATGATAATAGTTTATCATTTTTATATTTATATATATGGAGTAAAATGATGCTTCACTTTATGATCTTGAGATTTTTTAGGGTAATGAATCTCATATGACTGTTAGATACTCTGAGATATATTCTCTAACCCATATTATATTGAGGGTGGGATTCAAGAGTAACACTTATCTATACTTTTGTCTTCGGTTGGGTTCTAGTGGGATAGGATGATGAATCTTAATTTCATAACCCTACATAGGATTTACATCATAAGATACTACATGACCGTTTTTCAGTTTTACTCTAGTTGAAACTCTAATTACTTGAGATTAGAAAATTTAAGTAAATAATATTCTTCTATATAATTCCATATCAGATGAATGTTGGATACTTGTGGAAACACTTCTAGTATTGATTCATGATTTATATACATTATATTTCATTATGTAGTAACACAATCACATGAACCCAACTAGAAAAATTATATAATTAGACTCTATGTTAGCTATGGTATATGGATCCACGTGAATAATTCCACATAAAACATGGTTTATACACACACTAAGTAAACTTGCTCAGCTTACATTAATAACTAATTTTTATGTTTGATTCAGTGATTCACTAAAGCCTATTTTGATTTAACAATTTAGAAATCCATATTCATATAGACCATATTTCCAATATATTCATTATGTAAGCAAAACACTCAAACCAAGTTTCATTTCTATCTCCAAATCTACAAAATTAAATATTCCTAACTAAATCCCAAGGATCCCAAAAAAATTATGAATATATTTCTTCACATTCATCTTTATATTAAACCTACATCTCTTTATCTGGGAACTATTAAAACCCCGCACCACTTGATCTATTATAGTATCAAACTAGATGAACCAAATTACCTTCAAATTTAGAATTGAAATAAATATAAACTATATCAATATCCTGCTTAATATGTTCCTTATTTTCTATGAATTTTATAAAAATAGATGAACCAACATAAAACTAAAATCATCTTCAAACAAAAATATTCGAACTAAATAATATATCAATATAAGAAACCAAATATAAATGGTGGGAAATCCAACAATTTTAATATCATTAATACAATACAGAAGAACTAGATAAAATTGATAACTAAAATAAAATACCATAAAGAAAAAGAATGTCTAATATTATTTATTAAAAATACACCTTGTATCACTCAACTTACCAATATTCAAATAAATTTTCCTTTTAACAATATTGACTAAACTAAAAATTATCTTGATTGAAGAAAATGAACAACAAAAATAGTGAATTTATTACTTAAAATATCATTTCTAATTTTTTTTATAAATAGATAAAATGGATAAATCAGATGATATATATAAAACATGTTTGATTTTATTTCACCAAATAAGACCCCTTTTATTACTCATTCTACCACCTTAAAAATTACATGAAAATAAAATCATCATTAGACAACATTAATTGAAAAAAAATGCAATTGTGAAAGAAGATAATGAAAAATAATAGTGGTGAAACTATGAGTTTAAATATCATTAATATATCTGGGTAAAAATAGATAAAATTGAGAACCAATATAAACCCTCTAAAAGAAAATAAATGGATTTTATTTTAATTATTCAGTCAATGCCACTTGTATCTCTCATATTCAACATAAAAAATAATTTCAAAATAATTTCATAATAACATTTACTTGAAAAAATAGTGACTAAAACAAACACATTCTTGGTGGAAGAAAAATAATAGTAACATTAGTGAAAATGGTACATTGAATATTATTAATACAACATGAAAGAACTTGATTAAATGGACAAATAAGATAAAATTTCTTGGAAAATTAAATGGGTTTTATATTCATTAATTAGAAAATACACCTTGTATCCATCATATTTCTAACTTTCAAAAAACTCATAATTCAACAATAGCGATCAAATCAATCACTATGTCATAGGAAGCAAATGAAACATAGTAATGGTGAATATAAGATAATAAATATCATTAATAAATATTGGTAAAACTATGTGAAATATAGAACTAAGATAAAATATATAAAATAAAATAAATTCATTTCATTATATTCAATTAGAAAAGATCGCTTTTATCACTAATCCTACAAAATTCCAAATATCTCCATCTTTAAAGAACTATGACTAAAAAAAACTCTGTCTTAATGGAATAAAATGAAACAAAATATTGTTGAAACTAAGACATCTTGTATCATACAAAAAATCTTATAAAACTATATGAATTAGATTAATATGATAAAATATACCTAGAAAATAACATCCGTTAAATCTTTTTAATCTAACAAGACCCATTTTTTACTTATCATTCCAACCAAAAAACAATATAGTAACTTATGATTTTCAGTGGTGTATAGAGTCTTTGGAAAATAGGTATTCTAATTATCAATATTATTAATTTTCTCCATTAAATAAAATAGTAAAGATAAAATAAAATTATGATGTAACAACCTAAAAGATGTGATGATATAGAAAAGAATATGCAGTAATGTAACGAACTATAGTATTGAACATTATTCAGAACATGTTTTTCCTACATACACAATATTAAAACTACCCCAAAATGTATTTATTATGAAAAATATAATTGTTGTTTTATAATATCGATAATAAATAATGAAAAAAACATACAAGACTGCTAAATCTAAATGAGGATCAAGTTATTATAGCTCAAGGATATGTGTTGAACTCAAGATGAAGACATGACTTATACAAGAATTTTGGAAACACACACACATAGGGGAATAGAGTGAATAATTGAATAAACACAAAACTATAATCTAGAATAAAAAATTATTACAAATTTAGGCCTATACCAATAATATTGATGTAAATAGTGGGAGGGGTGATTTGTACTATCTGTATTGAATTCCTATGAAAAAAATCATTATCAATGATAGATTTTATAAGGGTAAAGTCTCAAGAAAATGTGAATTTTAAATGAATATACTTGAAATATACTATAAATGATGCATCTATATTAGAACCCATTTTATTATCTCTCTTCCTATTGCCTCAAAAAAATCAGAAGACAAATTTGAAGTCCTCAATCGATGAAGGAGAATGTGGAAGGAAAATAATCTGTAATGATAGTGTGTAACGTAGAAACAAAACACATGGATGAATAAGAATGACTAGAATAATCAAGAAGTCTGGTTGGTATAATAATTTACATTTCAGAGATGGACATAAGGAATAACTATAGTGGATGTCAAAAATTGGGCATGAATTGTGGTGATAGTGAGACACATTGAAAAGGCTCATAAATCCCTATAAATTTCAGATCGATGTAAATAATTAATGGATCATATTAAAACATGGTAGAATATATATTATTTTAATAAAAAGAATAAAATTAGATTAATACCATTTTCTATAAAATAATCATTCCATATATTACTAGATCTATCTATTAAGAATATATAAATGATTCATTGTGAATTTCATGTAGAAAAATACACCAGAAAAAAACACATCTTAATAAGTTTACATAATATTAAATCACACAAAATAAAACTTAGGTCATAATATTATAAAATTTACATTAGATGAAACAATAGATAAATAAATAATATACACAAATAATGAGTAAAATATGAAAAAAATTATATCTAATATTGAATGGAAATTAAAAATACTTATAATGTCATGATAAAAAAATGGTTGAAAAACTATATAATTTTAATATTAATAGATCAATAATTCCATATAAACAATAATTACCCACCATAAAAATTAAAATTTCAAATAGATTTGATGAAATTAAAATTTAATCTGACCTATTCTATCTTCATGTTCATATTGTTTTTAATTAATATAAAACCCTAACCGCTTCATCCTAGTATGATTTTCTAATTTACATGTACCATAATGGAGCATGTATAGTCATACCATATCATCTGATAAAATCAAATGATAAACATGATAAAAAATCATAATCTGTGAAACAATATTAAATAAATCCTACCAACCCATATACCCAATTCTCCACCTAAACAAAAGTCAATGGAATTCCCAATGGAACTACAAACATCCAATAGAAAAAAATAGGGACTATAACTATCCAAATAGATAAAATGGTTATCTTGAAACTCAGAAAGAATTTATCAAGATTAAAGAAGAAATATTATTGAATAAACCTATAAACTAGCCACAACAATCAATTAAGATAAATGTTTACACCTAGACAAATATAGACCCAAAAATAAGCTCCACTCACAGAATTTTTTCAAAACTGGAAAATAATTCATCACATACTGATCCAGTCATAGGATACTAGAAGAAAACAAAATTAGAATTACAATAAATTCTACTTTAAAGTATATAATTAAACTAAAAAATATATTATTACTATAAAAACATGGTATACCACATTTTTATGCTCCATAATACCCCTAGAATTATTTTTTGGGAAGTTTATCTTAATGTGTTTATTATTTACAAACTGATAACCCCTAAAATTACAAAACATCCATTCACCCTTATTCTTTTTTTTATTATTTTTAGGTTGAAACGTAAAATTCATCAAATGGGGTTCATTTATAACCCTAAAAGTGTCCTCTTTCAGACCTTGGGTCTAAAGATCCCTAAAAAACATGGATTACTTATCTTCATATAAGGTAACATACTCACAAACGTATATAATAGTTACATTAAATGTATTAATAATAATCATATAGTGAGGTCAATAAAAAAATGTATTAGGATTAAATTCCTCTCTTAACAACTATGTTATCATTATCATGGAATAATTTATTAAATTTATCACAACAATCCTATAAAAATATTCGAGGATAAATTTTAATGTTTCAAATACACATATTCTAATTGAATTTTCCAATAAAGTATTTATCCATGTGAAAATGTATAATATTAATATAAATATAATTAGTAGTAATATCACACATAACTTCAAATAATACCTCATATCATAGAGTCAATAATTACATACAATATTATTTTTCAGAAATACTTTAATAAAATTAAATTAAATTGTTGGATTTATATTCTCTATAGGACATAATCATGATATTTTTATCAATTCTAAAAAATGGATTTGTTAGTCTATTGTAGAGACGATGTGCACAGATATTAATTTTATATAAATTAAAATCACCCTATTTATAAAAAATCTCAACATAAAACTTAATAGGATACATTATTAAACACTATATCCTGATTTCATATCTTTTTTTTTGTGTGGGATTCAATAAAATATGGTTCTAAACAAAATATACTCCTTGAAATGTTGGAGTTTTTAAATATTGACATTAAATAAATAAGAAATCAAATTAGACCAAAGAAATATTTTAGGATCCAATACTTGAAAATCCAATACATGTGGCGAACTCAAGAAGAGAATATGGTATTTACAATAAACAAATATGGACACACACCCACAACTATGTTATTATGAAACTAAATTATTGAAATATCTAATGGAAAACAAAAAATGAAAATACATACATGTCAAGAAATATATTAAGAACTTAGATGCGTATAGTCAGAATGTTGATCAATTTTGTTTATATTTAATTCAATTGAATTAAATAATTATCCTCAATAGATATTTAATGGGTCATGATATCCATAAAAACTTACCTATATAAAATAGGTATAAGAGGTACCATTGAAAAAACCTTTGGATTAAAATCTCTCTCAAAATCTCTCATTTCTCTCTCTCAAAATCTCAGAAGTTGATTACGAAGTATTATTGAAGATAATATGATCATGGAAGTTATTGTAATTATAATGATGGAATAATATGTGGATCAAGTATTTTTAGATACGTTAGTGAAACTAGAAAAAATTGAAAAAATCATGTGGTCTATCCAATTATGTTTCATAGGTGGACATGAAATAAAACACCCATGGACATCAAAAACTGGGCACAAATAATAGAGTTTGAGAATCATGACAAAGAAGAAATAAGGCTCCCCTACACAACCATTTGATATATATAATCAATGGAATAGATCACACTATGTGTTGGTGTAACATTAAACATCGTATAAACCTTAGAGAATATTGAAACAATATACAAACTAATAATAATTGCAATGAACATAAGAAAAATGTAGAAAGAATCTGAAAAAAATATTTCTATTTATCCATATAGGATTAATCCCCTAAAAAAATAATATGATTATATTTATACTAGATTAAATTATATAAACTAAACCTTATATAAGAATATTTTACTAATCACATGAGATAAAACCCCAAATAAACAAAATCCAGCTACAAATAAGGAATCAAATTCAATGGATAAAAAAAATAAAGAAATCATTGCATGAAAAATAAACCCATTTTATTCATGGGTATTAAAAATTGGTATAAAAATTTGTAATTTAATTTCTAACATATCAATAATTCTATAAAAACAAAAAAAACACTTTACCAATACAATTTTCTCCTCAGCATATACCATAATGGAACATGTTTACCCATACCACATCATTTTCATCTATCTACTATAAAACATGAATAAAAACATCATCATCTAAGAAAAAACATTAAAAGGAGATTACTAACCCATATACCTGAGTCTCGACCAAAAATAACATCACTAGATTGACCAAAGGAAACACAAACACCTATAAATTAAGATAAATAGATAGAAAAACCTTATTGATTATTTAAAATGGATATTTTGAAATATAGTAAAAAACTCTCAAAATGAAACTAATAAGATAATATAAAATACCCAACAAGCTGTAATGATAAATCATTAAGAGAAATGTACCATCCTAGACCTAAATAAACAATGAATCCAATTATTTTCAAAAGATTTCTTACAATAAGGGCCCTCTATAAATCACATACAAATCTATTCCATAACCTCATATAAAATTATAGACTCCCTAATATATTTCATAGATACTTTCAAATAATTAAATGAATCATTCAGTGTGGTCAAAAAATGATGGAGTGATCTTCTTCACCTAAATTAATATATATTTTTGATATATTAAGAAAGACTTTGTAAAATGTATCTAAATTAACTTAAAATAACTTCTAGGAAAAATTTTAATGTTATAAATCTAAATCTACATACAAAATATACATAGATAAAAAATATTTATTTATAAATATTCATGATTCATCAAAATTACTTTTGCAATGGTATCATGTGTAGCTTCATGCAAGAACCTATCTTATAGAGTTATCAATAGTATATAGTGGGAATTTTCAAGTATACCAGGGTGAACATCAATATAGGTGATCAGTTTCTAACCATTAGAGGACATCATGTGTACCATTTTATTTTTTCTCGACAATTTTTTTACAATTACACTATGTAAAAACATAATAGGTAGATTTACTATTTAGAAATTAAAATCATTCTCCCCTTTTAACTTCTAAACGTCACAAAAAGTAAAAACTATTATTAAACTCAATATGATGATCTCATACCATTTTATAGGTGAGGGTTTCTATAACCCATTTTTATCCCCTAAATAACATTAATGAAATGTAATAGTTTATTATTATTTTTTATGAATGAAAAAATATGAAGAATGAAAAAATAATCAAATAAAAAAGAATAAAAATTTAATTAATCCATAAAGAATTATTAGTAATGTAAAGAACATGATTATTTAATTTTTTTTATAACATGTTTTTCTAATAAAAACTATAATAAAACCACCCCAAAATTTCATTATTATGAAAAATGAAATATAAAAGATGTACAATCGAGATAAAAATGAAATTAGAAAAATAAAAGGCAATAAAAGCTATCTGAGGATTAAATTATTTTGTCTCTAGGACTTGATATGAACTAAATACAATGATAAAATATACACAATCATTATAGATAGACATTAACATGCATAGGGGTGATGATATTTATAAGGGATTAAATCATATAACTAGAATCAAAAATGTAAAATGCATAATAATCCAAACCGGTATCCAAAATAAGTATTAAAAATAGTGGGAATTTAAATTAGTATTATATAAATTTATGCTCTTAAAAAAATTATAATATACTATAGATATTTCAAGGGTAAATATGTACATTGTAATAGAAATTTGGATAATATTACATGAGTTTTACCATTGATACCATGAACGACCTTCAGGAAAACCATGAATCGGGTACCCAGGTTGGCACATGATAGACATGAATTGTGATATGAACCCCATAGGCTAAAAAAAGTGTTTGGGTGTCTAGGAAACTCCATTTGGGGATGGTTTTGACAAAATGAGATCAATTAAACTAGAATCTTAGTTTCTCCAATTATTCCTACATGAATCGTTCATAAATTGTACATCCATTACAAAATCAAATTATTAATTCTATATAAATTATTAATAATGAAGAAAAACATGATAGATATAATGAAAATAAATTCCCTTAGATCAACTTCATATCACACCATATAAAAAGACACGAATATCCGTCACCTGGTCTGCACATATAATGTGAACCATTGATTTTAGTATAGAAAATTAGTATAGGACTCTTTGGATGATGTGAAAAGGTAAACTAAATAAATTAGAAGGACTAAAATACCTCTATGTGACTCAATTTTTCACCATCCAAACTCATACCAAACATTATTCATAAGCATACATGATCTCCAATAGAAGATGAAATATTATTAGGTATCCACATTAAGGATCATTATGAATTCTAAATAAAACCACCCCATATGAATTATATTTAAAAAAGTGATCCATTACATGGATGTTTTAAATAGATTATTAATATAATGCAATATAAGAACCTAAAATCAAAAATCATTATCATAAAAATATTATTAAAATTTTTATTTTATTTTCATTAAAGTAAAACAATAACTGTAAAACCATTTCATGTCCAAGACCTCCTTTTTTTAAAAAAAAACCACTATAATAGTAAACTTGTACCACTTATAAAAACAATATTTTCAATACACATTGGGAATATAATTTTACTAAATAGATTCAAATATTTTAAATAAAAAAAAGGGTTATAAATTATGGATAGTATAATGTAATGAAAGAGAAAGAGAAATCCAAAGAGTGAATAATATTAAATAATAATCATGGGTGAATGTATTATGATTTACAAGGTTAGGGAACCTACTAATATAGAACTACCTAGGGTGAAACACTGAATTAGTGGAAATAGTTATATATTAGTGGATAGTAGAAATAACATATTTACATCACTAGAATAACTAATTAAATGTTCACTCATCCAATCGAGGTTCACCTACCCAAGTACATATGCTTCACAAGAGGTTTGAATAATAACAATCATAAGTAATAAAATACAACCTGATGTAGTGATCCCAAGAATACTATAATCATTCAAATTAAATAAAAAATTAAGAGTATGTTTAAAACACATTCCCACACTCTATTATAATATAATTACCAAAAAAACCAAAGATTCACAATTTTAATCCTACGAAAGGATTAAAAAATTATTTTGAATTTATTTTTTGGGACATTCAATTGATTATTAATAAATTTTATGTATTATGAAACAAGCTTAAATCCATTTGTAAATCTTTATAATATATCCTAAAATATTTATTTGATTTTAGAACCCCATTCAATGATCCACGAAGACCATTAATAAATTTTGGTAAAACACATTGATATCAATTGTAATATCCAAATACAAATTTAAAATCAAAAATACATTTTTAAAGTACATTCGAGTAGTTTAAGAAACTATCAATGTGAATAAAAGAGTAAAATAAATTTATACTAGACTACTAAATGAAAAAATCACTTCTATTGAAAATTAAATCAAATGAAAATTTATTTTAATTTCAAAAAATAATTAAATATATTTAATACTATTAGTAAAAACCAAAAAATAAAATTTGAAACACAATAAATTGTGGTTATTAAATTTATAAACAAATTAGAAGGGATTTGAACCTCAAATTGACAAGGTAGTAGTGAAACTGCCTTTAACAAAGAAGAAGAGGACGTGAAGAACTAATGATGCACCCTAAAATAAATTCATAAAATATATAGAACCGAACACCTACCTATGGTTTGTACAAATCAAAATTTAATGATTGGAGAAGGATAAATAAGGATGAATGGAATAAAAAAGGAGTCTTAACATTGAAGATACAACATTGAATCATAGAGAAATCACCTAAAATCACCCATGGAGTAGAAATAATCGAGGGGAGGAGGCCCACCCAGGGTTTCATCACAGATATATTTATTTTCATGGGAGAAAGAATGGGGACAGTGTCAACATTGGTAAATAAAACTAATGTAAATTATTTAAACATCAACTTTTAACTTACAAGGTAATATGTGTTGTTTACACATGGTTTTTCAATCTGTGAGCCAATCATGTACCCTTCATTGTCCATGTCGAGGTATTCACATGGTTGGGTCAAAATGTTAGAAAAACTATGCACCAACCATCAAAATTAACCATATTTAATCTATAAACATTCCAATATATAATCTGTATTATTACTATTGACCATGTGGTAACCATGGGGAAATTTATATGTTTTTCATGAGATTTATTGAGGAGAAGTCCTAGAAATAAAGGTAAAAATAAATAGATTAAGAATTAATAATTTAAATATTTAATAATGGAATGTGATGTTGGGGTGTGATAATCATCCCCATGATAATTCTTTCTACCACCATAGAGCCTTGGATGAATTGGGTGATTCAATAAAAAATGGGGTCTAACCCCTATACTATGGAAATGAATTAGGAATCATAATCGATGATTGAAATTACTATTAGTGTCTGAGGATATAATCTTAAACATAGAAATGGGGTATAATAGAATTATCCAATTACATCATAAAAGGTATCCATAAATTACCCTAAGAGAAACCCCCTATGATTCAAAAAATAAAGGCAAGTCAAGAATGAAAACCTCCTAAATATCAATCACTAACAAGAAGAAAAAATATGACTCAAAAGGTTTATGATGTAAATAATAATTTGAAACTCAATTGATGGTATATAAGAATATATAATGGTATATATCAGGATCAATGATTAATACTCACTTTTTATGTGGGAGTGGCTGGTAATTGATCAAAAAAAAGTACCCAACGAGACACCATAACTTCTCCACTTTATGAAAGGCACATACAAAGCCAAAGAAAACTATTATGCCAAAAAACATAAACAGTGGCCTCCCCACAATAAAATAATTCCACTAAGACACAAAATCACTAAGAAAATCACCTACTCTTGGGATAAATCACAATCCAAATCACTACATAGTAGAAGAATAATCAACCTGAAAAGAAAGGATCACATTCAAAATCACCATGGAAGTTATCTTATCATGTGTTATAATGAATATAAAAAATAAACTAATAAGAAATAATATCCATCATATTGTTAACATTACACCTAAAATGAGAGTTTATGATTAATACCACTTCTAAAAAAGCTAACAAAAGAATAAAATCAGTATAATTATTAAAAATAAGAAATTATTGAATCAAGAAAAAATGATACAGAACATATTATAGTTGTACAAGAGAAATAGACATAGGGAATCCTACCTGGATCACTGAATAACTAGTTAACCTATTTTGAGAACTAATATACTTGCTAGGATACAACCTATATTGGGCATAACACTCATCTACATCCCCTAAAAACTCTTTTGAGACATTAAATTCCCAGCACCCACCAACCATGAATGATCAAATGGAAAAATTAAGAAACTACAAAACCCTCAAAACTCAACCAATAATTATGATAAAAAAATCTATGATTATCCCTATTCCACCAGGGGAAATTAGGGAATCCTCGAAGATAAATACCGACCAGATATTACATTAGAAACCCCATCCATTCTGGAACGATAATGATATATCCCAAAAAGATAAACATTTCCATTATATATTGGTAATATAATTTGAAATTAGGATAAATTTATCCTATAGGGCACACACCCACCCTTTTTATACACGATTTTCTAGGAAACCAAATAAAAATTATATGAGGAATAAGAGCAGAAAAACTATACTACACAAATTAGAACAATCTGATTCAAATTTAACTTAGGTACATAAGTTAAAAAATTAATCACTTTAATAAAAAACATATTTTCCATTAAAAATTCACCATTTTCATAACAAGTTTTTAAAACATGATTCATGAAGTTATATAAACCATAACACAACTTTCCCCTACCCCTTTTAAGATTAAAATATTTTCAATACATTTTGAAAAACAAATAAAAAATCATTTATAAAATTAAACTTTATTCCTAAATTTATTTCTAAAACATTTTCCAAAACCATTTTATATTAAATAAGAGGCCACTTACCCTTTAGAACACCACCTAAAATTATATTTTAAACTGACCACATTCACATTAAGAATTTGTTTTCTAAAAAACTAGCATGAAATGTATTTAGTGGTTATTAAAGCTATCCTAAAAAATTTCTAAACCCAAATGAAACAACTATTTATGTTTAAAACATAATAATTTGAAATTAATAAAATTTATTAATAATTTAAGAAGAAAAAATTAATATTAATTATAAATAATATCACCAATATTTTAAAACAATTAACACTAAGCAATTTTATAATTTTCTAATCATTTGAAATCAAATATAATTCTCCCTCAAAACCAAATCCCATTTTCTAAAAACCATATAATTAAAATTTAAAATTTTAAGTTAATAATTAAATTAAATTTGGAAAATATATTTATCATTTTCAAAAACAAATTTTTAAAATTTTAAACCATACCTTTTAAATGTAAAACAATGATTTTCCCAAACAACACAACATGATATGATATAAATGAATTTAAATCAAAATAAGTATAAGAAAAAACCTGAATGAGGACTATGGTCAATGTTAAAATATGAAATATGTCTTTTAAAACCATGTTTAAACCAAACAACCACCCTTAAGATAATCATCGAACCATCCACTTGGGATATATATGGTTTTCCAAGACCTACAAGATCTCTGAGAACCACTAGTTCACTCTCATTATTATCCACTAAAATTATAATAAACTACAATACACATAGAATTATGGGAATCCAAAACATCATCACTATTAATCTAGTCACATAAAAATATGAAAAAATCATAATCCTAATCAATGAATAAAAACCAAATATCCAATAGAAGCTTAAGGATTATTATGTGCAAGATATGGAAAGAATATTCCAACTCCAACCTTGAACATTCCTAAATTCCTATCTCTAATATCACATTAATAAAAAAATAAAAAGGGAATCATAAAAGATAAGACCTCTTAAGAACAAAGGATATTATATAATTTACATAAACCATCTCTAAGCCACCACATAACTAGGTTCATGGGCTATCCCATAATATATATGAATGGTAATCCAAATCCCAACTGGCTCGCACAAGTGATTTGGTGTATAGAAATAACCATTTATTAATACATTCTCCAAAATAATGGAAAATATGATATAATTTTAATTTCTTAAAAAATAAATACATAACTCATCAATAATTTGAATGAAAATTCCAAAAAAAATTCAAATTCAAATTCAAATATAGAAACACAAAAATATACATATGAAGAAAATAAATTTTTTCAACTCAACACCATCTCACACCACACAAACACCCCTAATATTTATCATGTGGTCTCAACATATAAATTGTACCCCTAATTTTTGTAATGTAAAATGGTAAAGGCCTATTTGACCGATGTGAAAAAGTAAAATATATTAAATAAAAAAACCAATGGGATTCTATGTTATTTCATTAAATACCATGAAATATCACACTAAAGATGTGTTATGATCAAACAAAAGTTGAATAAAAAATTTAAATGTTTATATGAATGATAATGAATGTCTAATTAGAATACTAAATGAATCCAAACCCCAAAAATAACCTTTAGATAAAATATCCATTACATTATAGATTAAAATATATCATCCAAAATTAGTTCCTCATCCATATTCACCTAAAATACAATATCATTTCTAAAATAGTTTTAGAATATTTCCTTTTTTTAATTTTTTTAATGAAAAAAATCACATTGAAAACATTTATAGTATGAAACATTAATTAATAAAAACACCCACTTTGAGAAAAATAATTAGAAAACTTTTACAGTATTTCTTTTCGATACACTTTGGAATCACAATTTTACTTGAGAGAATAAATTCTACGGAAGAATAAAAATCTATTCAAATAATGGGTAGTATAATGTAATAAAAGATAAATATTAAAGCATACACTCATTTATATAATATCATAATAATGGGAGAACTCTATATGGTTAACAAATATATGGAACATAGAAATACATCACTAAATAGGGTTCCACCCTCAATTTATGGTAATATTAACATGTCACTAACTAGTGGGGATATCACATTTACATTACTAGCATATCTAGTTGAAAGGTATCTTGTCCTATCAAGTTAACCTTCCCAGGTTCTCGAGATTCCCATATGTTTTTAAAAATAATATTTACATGGAATAACATATGACATTATTATGTGATACTACAAACACCATGATAATAGAAATCCATAAATAATTTAGGACAAGTTAAAACCACACACCCACACTCTTTAAGATTAGTATTTCATAAAAAACACATGGTTTGTATATTTAAATCAAATTACATGATAAGAAAATAATTTTCATAGTGTCAAATGGGCCTCACAATAACCATTTAAAAATATTATGAATTATAAAACTACTTTAATACCATTTTTTATGATTTATAATTTATTCCAAAATATATAATAGATTTCAAAACCATTTTTTAAGAACCAAGAACATCATTAAAAAATTTAGTAAAAAACATTAAAATCAATTTGAATATAAAAGAAACTATTTAAAATCATAAATACATTAACTAACACCATTGATGAATTTTGGCTTCAATTAATCATATTCAATTGGGTAAACCCAATTTGAACCATATTTATAAATCTGGAAATCATTTTTCTTGAAAAGAAAATGGTATAAAACATGATTTTACATTAAAATATTCCTTAAATATATTTAATAATATTATTAAATACCTAAAACCTTAATTTAAAACACAATTAATTCGTGTTTTTAAATTCCAAGAAAAATGTGAGGGGAATACCACCTAAAATATACATGAAAACAGTGAAATCACAATCAACATTGAAGAGGAGGACCCAAAAAACCCATTACAAACCCTAGAAATATAATAAAAAAATATGTAAAAGAAACCCCCCATCTTGGGTTTAGAAAATTGAAATGAAATGGTTGGGGAAGGAAAAACATAGAAAAATAGAAGAAAAGAGGGAAAAGATGTTTTAACCTTGTATATTAAACGTAGAAACAACGAAAATACACCTCAAATCATAATGGAAGATGATGAAATAAAATGAAATAGTGAATACATGGGTGGTTGTCAATGTCGGGTCATGTATATGGGAGAAATAAGTGTGGAGTGGGTCAACATAAGTTAAAAATCAAGGGTAATTTTGTAAGTGTACACTTTTACATTATTATGTAAAATATTCAGTTACCATACATTTTAAAAAACTGTGTGCTATATATGTTTGATTCACAATGTATATATAGGTATTGATGTTGTTGGGCCATAATATTAAATAAAATGTTCACTAACTATTCAAAAAAGGCTTGTTAAAACATCTAATAGAACCACATGAGAAATGAAAATTATCATTGTTCATGTAGTAACCATATGACATGTTTATTTAATATTTTAACAAAATTTAAAACAACATGGTTTAAAAAAAGGTATATATTTAAAATGGAATTAATAGATAATAAATTTATTAACATAATGTAAGGTTGGGATGTGACAATCATACATAACTCGGGGTGAAAATATCTCTCACCTTCTCTCTCTCTATTCTCTCTCTAAATCTTGGAAGCTGAATGTGATGTCCAATGTTGAGGATGTCATTATGGGAAGGAATAAGAAGATAAAATTTTCCATGATAGGGGTTTCATGGTAGAATTTATAGATGAGCATGGTGTAAATAATGGAGAACATTGATTGGTGTAATAATTTACATATCCAAGATAGAAAAACAAAAAATCTCTAGTGAATGTCATAAATTAGATGTGGATCATAGTGATTGAGAGACACTCCAAAGTAAAAAAATGGATCAAGTTACACAATTTTTATATCTAGTTAATCGATTGTTTAGATTACAAAAATGAAAAATAAAATAATAATTATCCCTTAATACTCATGTTATATTAAACCATTTTTTGTGTAATAATCATTCCAATGAACACAAGTTCTACGATGGATGAAAATACATAATATATTCTTATCTAATCTTATATGATTAATCTAAAAAACACACAACACAACTCCCACAACACATTACAAATAAATAACCCAAAACAAATTTCACATTATAAAATTTGTAATCTAATGTTAAATGGAACACTATAAAAAGAAAAACCAGTAATAATTCATAAAAACAAGAAATCACATAATAAAAAATAAAACTAATATTTCATGAAAAAAGACAAAGAAAAATGAGGTTTAAAAAGAGGTATAAAAAAATATAACATATATTTGTAAAAAAATTATCCATTATAGAAAAAAACATTGAAAAAAAATTATGAACAAAAAAATGTATCAATTGATGTAAAAAAACATCAAAATTAGTGAAACTGGGACTTCGAATAGCATTTACATACATTGGTAGAACTTGATGAAATGATTATCTAAGATATAATCTATCAAAAATGGAATAACTTTTGATTAATCAAATTAGACAACTTATATCACTTATTCTAACATTTACATTGATCTAATTGTGAAAAATTATATTCTATAAATGATCTAATCTCTGTTAGAATCAATTTTGACTACATGAAACCCAATTTCTAGCATTTAAAGATGCCTCATGTGTGTGACTTAAATCCAATATGACTATGATTGTTTTAATGTCCAATGTTAAAACCCCGTGGTTTACATTACTTAGCCCAATAGACTTGATCCCAATATTCAGGTCCCTGTCAGGTTAAACATGTATAATATATTCCATATTTTTATTTATTATATATATCCATCAAAATATGCACATTTCATTATCTATTATACATTAATTAAAATATAATAAATTATTATAAATATGAAAAAAATATTATATAGTTTGTAAAATACAATAATTAACATGATTTATTTAAATTCACATAAATAACTATTAAAATAAAAAATATAATTAATGAAATAAAAAGGTTATAATAAAAATTAACTAAAATGAATTACATTTAAAATATGAGGTTGATAAATTACCCTGCATAATCGTTAGAATATCCAATGAAAAAGAAGAAATAAAAGTCAAAATATATTCCAAGTATTCTATGAAACAATTCTCAATTCAATAAATCGTAGCTTGTCCTCCTTAATTTAAGACTCGTATCCTTTTCTCATATTATTCATTGAATTAATTTTATTTTTCTATTATACACATGAAGAGTTTACCAATATTATTTTAATAGTTTTAACTCACAGCCCATATAAATTAAATAATTTTTTACACATTCTTGAAAACATATTCACTCTATATAGGCTTATTTGTGAACTAATGACTCTATTTATTTGAGAAATGTTACTATTAATAAAATGATATTTTGAAAATTAAAATTTCATAGAAACAATTTTAGGGTTTTATTTTACAAACCCAATACTTTAAAAATTAGTTTAAGTCGAATTTTTTTTAATTCATGTCTGGAAGTTCAGTCATATTGGTAATTACTCCTCTTATTCATTTATTTATTGAAAATGAATCATTTATCTTGTTTAATTAATAGTAATACACACAAACTATATGATATTTTTTTAATAAATTATCTTTTTGTAGAGATATTTAGTAAAAAAATGTTTTATCATCCATATTTTCAATTGAAACCCTTTAAAATATATCCTAAAACAGGTAAATCATTTCATAGAAACCAAAAAAAAAATTGTCCCCTACACTTAGAATTTAATATCTAGAAAACATCAACAAAATAGAATGGTGGGATGAGATTTATGATTTTAGAGTATCCCATTGTAAGTAAATTATTGTAATATGTGGCTTAAATAATTAATTCAAGTCAAGGTGGCTCAAAAAAATTAATTAAAAAGGCATAATTTTTATGAAAATATGAAAATTATAATTTCATCATTTCTTAAACATTTATATTTTGAGAAAATAGTTAATATAGGTTTTAAAATTATTACCATGTATCATGTCTTTCTTAATCACTATGAAATATGAAAAGAGTTTGAATATATGATTTTCAATCTTCTTAAGTAGAAAAAATTTAATTTTATATAGAGTTCATCATCATGGGTTTCATAGTGAATTTTTTTTCTCTTTCCCACATAATCTAATACTTGGAAAAGTATGAAATTAGACATCATATAAAGTTATAAAATATTATATAATGTAAACACTAGAAAAAAAAATCTCTTGTGATAATGACAAATAACTCAATAGAATACATTAAAATATAGTGTGAAACCATTTATTAGGTAGTATTATACAAGAAAACTGCATGAAAAGTGTAAAAATAATTTAAATAGAGACAAAATAGAAGGAGAAAAATACATAAATTAATAATTTATAACTTTCCCCATACTTATATTATGCAATTTTCTCAATAAACTAGTGTTTTATATGAATAATTATTGGAAAAAATATTATACAAAAAAAATATTAAAGAATGATATAGCCTAGTATTAGTGGTAGTCTACATAAATAATAACCTCCCCCATAGGTGGCTCTCTTAAACTATTATACAAAAATCAACCTATATCCACTAATTATGAATAGAATATTATTTAATGGATTTTTTAAAATTATAAAACAAAAAGTGTTGGGACCAAGTTAAATATGTGCTCCCGGAGAGGGAGATTAATCTAATTGTCACCCATCTAATATATTTCCCTTTGATTACATACACCCCTTAATCGGATCGTGTTCCCTATTCCAAATGGATATGTTTAATCACTCACTCTTTATGTTACTATAACTAAATGATAAAATAATACATAAATATAAAGAATGATGTACACCCAATAACCAATATATATATAAATGAACAATGTACACATATATTTTAATGGTTATACACAAAGGGTTATGTCCAATGAACACAAACCAATGATATTTCCATGTTCCAAAAATATAATATACTCACTTTTGATTGATTAAAATTTTGTTCTTGGTCACTCTGTACTAGGGATCACTGACATTACAAGATTTATTATTCAGTCACTCCTGACCCAAGGAGTACTCATTATTATTTCAATATATAAAACATTTTAGCAAAGTCTTGGTCAGATTACATAATTGAGGGTCCCTTTAATTGTTTTTAAAAATTAATATATGGTTCATATGTGGAAAAAAAGAAAATTGTGACATGAATCATTACCTGTAACATAATTCTCTGTTAAGATCCTTGTTTGTGACACTCTTAATGTTTAAAGTTGAATGAGATCAACTCCTTATAATTATTTTCAACTATTTTTCCACTTCTAATTACTAATGTGGGTGTCCTATTAGTGTGAGGAATAAAATATTTCTTTCAAAACAAAAAAAATACTGACCATCCTCATATATATGAATAATATCATATACTAGAAAAATCTTATGTGTTTTGTATTCTTCTTCAATATATAGATGTTTCAAAATAAATGATTTCTTCTTCAATGATATCTTATTGTCATCCTTCATTTGCACTAAATATGGAAATTTATTGTTATCATTTTATGAGTATATCAAATGGAATATATTTTTAGATCCCTCTTTTTTTCTCTTCAACTAGATATTTCAATTTTTTATACAACTCCATCATTTTTTAGAACTACTTGATGAGGTTTTATAAACATACATTAAAAATCATAACATAATTATATTATTTTTTCTTATTTATATTTTTATAACAATTATCTTTAATTGGAATTAGATCTCCCAAAATAACTCCACATTATCTTCCATTTGAATTCAAGACAAAATCATAAAAACATTTTGGAAATAGTTGCTTCATAATCATTTCTAATTGTTATATTAAATATATCCTATAAAACATGTACAAAAACTATTGAATTTTGGAAAAACAATTATTACATTTAAATAAATAGATATATCAAGTCAAACCCCTATAAAAGGCTATATATTTCCAAAAAATCAAACGAAAAAAATCTTTAACATGTAATGTAAATTACCAAATAATAGTGTGGTCTTATTCATTCTAATGTGGTAATCATCAAAACAATAGAAATATTCAAATTGATACAATTTAAATGTGGAATAAATTTAATAAATAAAATCATTATTATATTTCTCATAACAATATCCATTCAAAACTCCCTAATTTTCTCCAATTATTCCCCCATCAAATCTTCCACAAAAATATGAAATTAATTCTCATTTAAATAATAATTTAATTATCCATTAAAATATCTATTTTCATTTTCCATGGATATCATCATAAAAGTCAACATTTCATAATTATTACCCAATAAATTTCAATATATTTCTTATATAAAAAATTTCATTTAATAATTTTTAATAATTTATATATTCAATTCATTGTAAATAACTCCTCTAAAATTATTCCTAAATTTGTTTCGAAAATAAAATAGTTATTCTATTTTACAAATCTACATTACGTCCCAAATTTATATATGTTTTTTTATCCAGGTTACATTTTTTATTACTTATAATTAATAAAAGCATTGAAAAAAACAAATCATACAAGTCATGAATAAAAATAGAAACACTTTATTCATTCATAGTGGAACATTATAAAAAAAGTACATGAATCTATGTATTTCATACCATGGATTAGTACATTCCTTGGATGATTACATAATATAAAAGTAAATAAAATAAAATGGGATAATAAATAATAATGAATATTACTACTAGGAAATCACTCGAATCATCTTCACCCTTGACAGTATCAGTTAGAAGAAAAACATGCAGTGAAATATAATATTATGAAATCAGAAAGAATTTAGAAAATTCCATGTAAAAACTATAATAATGAGAAATGTGATTTTTAATATTAAAATAGAAGGAATTTATTGGATGTAATGGGTGTATTAAAGGACTTCTATTACCATTACTAAATATTATATAATGATAGAGTATAATACCATTATGAATATTACATGTTTGTAATTATCAGTATTTGGTTAATATGCATAAAAGATGATTAGTTTTTAGAGAAATAAGTAATTTCATTATAAAATTTTTTTTCAATCAAATTAAATGATTTTTAAATCAAATAAAAATATACAAATCTATTTTTGAAATTCCATTTTATTTTAAATAAATAGTTCTTATAAATTATGAATTTTTAATAAATGTATTACTATTAAAGATTGATTTCAATAAATTAGTATGATAAAATTCATTTAATTATTAGAAAAAATAAATTATTAATATCCAAGAAATAATTATGTTTCTATGATGAATGTTAATTTAATTTCTCATGGATTAACAAAAATGTGTTGTTCGAAAACATTATTTTTATTACAGATTATTTTTTAATTGAATTTTCAATTTATCATATTTGGAGTATAAAATTTAATTAAATTCATTATATCTATGTGTGTGAGTGTTTAAATGAATAAACAATCATTTTTGATTGCTAATTAGATAGTAATATAGACACAATCATTTACTGTCAAAAGGTATTTTTTTTATTTAATTATTTTCTATATATTGATTATTTTTATTTTAATAAATTAAACAAATATCTATTAAAACATTTTTAAGGAAAATAATATTTTAAATATATATTCTATTAAATTACCAAATATCTACTTATTATTACTAGTAAAAGAGTAAGAATAAATTCATTTTTGGTTTTAAAATTTTATTTTTCTAATTTTTTTTTGCATCATATATTATAATATTGAAATAATTTTTTTAATTAAAAAAATTATTATAATAAAGGGATTTAATTATTAGAATAATAATTTCTAAATTACTAAATTTTTTTATTTTCATTTTTAGTCATTCAAATAATTTACTAATGTAAAAAATTAGATACCTTGGTAAATGTAAATGAAAAAGAAGAGATAAAATTAGAAGTATATGGAAACGATGTACTCAAAAATCATATCTAAATATTTTTATGAGCTAAATATTAACCTAAATTCATTGAATGATAATTTCAGAGTGGAATCCTTTGCAATATTAGTTGTCTTTATAAGGGAAAGAAGGGGTATTTTTGAAAATGTTACTCTTCATTTTTAAAAGGGACCCTCCACCACACTTTATATATCACCCATAAAATTTATATTTATCACCATAGACTATGAGGTTTTCATACCCATTAATTATAAATAATATTTTATAGATACTGGTTTCAATATAGTTCCCTATTTTCTTTAAAACTAAGAAGGATTATATAAGAATATGTGATTTAATATTTGTATGTAATGAATTATTATCCTTCATTTTCATTTATCTTCTACCTCTAACTCATCCCAATAATAATTTAAAACATTAATAAAATATAAATAATATCATTATACATATTAAATAATTAAATTATAACAAAATCACTTCAAAACTTTACTCATCCACTAATTATAGAATGTTCTTATTTGGATCTTTTTTCCACCTACATGAAGATGATATTAATTATTTCCATGGATGGTTATGGAATAATAATTTATAGAAATTTATTATATAAAATTATTATTAATTATTATTTTTAAATGGTAATATTAATATATTAAAATTACTTATTATACCTCCTCTTGTCTGTTAAAAATTACTAAAACAAGTGTGTTATGGATTTCATCGCTGAGAATTATTCCGAGAACCATCATATAATAAAAAAACATCACAAATAATTATAAAAAGTTTAATAAATTACCAGTTATATAATTTAGTTGATTAAAATATGATCAAGGACTGATGAATGAGGTCAATATTTCGAAACACTTAATGAAAAATTAAAACAACTAACAACATATAATCAATATAAACTAATATTATATAATAACTATGTAATAAATGAATAAAAATATTAATTTAAAATGATAATATATATATATATATATATACTATTTATAAATATAAGATTAGTTATTATTAGATTACTATACTTGGGTTAGATAATATCAAACTAAGAAAAATTACAAGGTATGGGTTTTTATAACCCAGTTTCTATTCATTGGGTTATAATCAATTTTGATAGAAATTTAATCATATAAGTTGTGTACATTCTATGTTATAGTTTTATTATATTTTAATTACTCTTATGTTTCTTAGGATTTTCATTTCATTCACATAATTCCATATTCAATTGATTCTTACACAATTAATATGACATTATAAGGGTTTCTAATCAAAATTTCATTTCATTGGGATATAATCTACATTAATAGCTTGTTTTATTCTATTTTGTGCATATAATTCCACATATATTTAGATTAACCTAATTTACATGTAATTAATGGTATTTAAAAACCATATCATGTGCTCTCTTTCAATTTCATTTGTTTAAAATATACCAATGCTCATAAGGGTTTCTTTTCCAATCACACTCTGAAATTCAAATTATCCACAACTATGTTTAAAATAGAGAAAAATATATTTTTTATCATTTTTTGAACCCTATATAATTTATTATCATATGGTTATTTATTATTTTTAAATATATTCTTACCATTTCACCCTCTATTACTGTACAATTAATCTGAAAATATTTCTATAAGAGGATCCTTCCTTATCTATTCTATTCAGTTGATTATATTTCTCCTCCATGTCAATATACATTATATTATTTTATATATTTCTTTATATATACTTCTATGATTTATTAGGGTCATTTTATATTGTACTAGAATTTATTTTAAAAAATAATTTTAGGAATATATTTTTATAAATATCCACTTGAATAATTTTCTATTTTATTTTATTTTCATTACAAAAGTGTGAAATGAACATTTTTTAAAACAATAAACATTAATGTGTTATTGAATTATCATCATCAGTTTTCTTCATACATATTTCGTTTTAAATTTTCATTTTTTCAAAATTATTTTATATTAGCAGTATTTGATAAAATATTTCCTTCGAAATGAAACATATCAAAAACATAATAAATATTTTATTATTTTTGGAATATAGTTTTATAATTAACAAATAATGTGTTTTTCATAAATTTAATCATCCTTAAAAATTTCTTATACTTCCCTGGGGGTGTGATATGCTGACATTGTCCACATGTTTTCTTTCTATGGTCAATGATCATTCCTTTTGGAAATATTCATGAAACCCATTTAATTTTGAATTGTAAATTAATATATGATTTATTTATGAATATTAATATATACATATGAAATAATGTTTATGTATTATCATTATTTGATGGGTAGGTGTGTTATATCTCTCAAAAAATTGGTCACTTGTTTGTATCTCATGATATTATGATGGGACATGGTTGTTTATCCCAATACCAAAATTATTTGGTTCTTAGGTGGTTATCCAAATTCCACAATTTAAGGGAAATTGGTTATCCTACTCTATTATAATATTAATGTATTTGTGGATGACCATTAATTATGTTATGATTTCCATTCTTATGATTATGAAAAAAAATTATGTTACGAAACATACCTATTTCATATCATCATGACTCATGATTACCAACTTATGTTTCTATACTCTTGTGAATTAGTTATTTTATGATAAACAATTATCATCTTAGGAATCAAGTTTTATTATGTAGAATTTCATTATATGATGTTCATGCCCCTTGATTATGTTCTCATACCAACAAGTTCATCGGTTGATCCCATATGATCTTTGATTGATACCTATTATGTTCACCACTTTCTAAGCTTATGATCTTCCATTTTCATTTATTTCCATTCCCAATGTAATGAATATGAATATTATGTGTAACATTTATCAAGGTATTTCATAAATGAATATTATTTTTGGAATATTTTGAATAATATTGAATCATTAGTTGGCTCTATATCCAAACTGTAATGAAATTTCACCGATAGGATTTGGATTTTAATTTATTATGATATGTAGTGAATAACCTTGTAAAATTAAGTATTATGTATGTATTACATGGTTGGTTTTACTTAGTTTGTATTAGAGTATAGTTTAGTTGTTTTTATATATTATGATAATGATATAAAGAGGAGAAAACTTATTGAAACCTTGGTTAAACTGAAAGGGTTATATGTTGATATAGTTATTTAATAGTTGAACCAAATGTTTAATATGTTTAATAAAAGGTTTCATGGTATAAGTCATATTTTTATTGGTATTTAGTATTTATATGATGGTTTAATTTTATTTTACAATATATTTTCATGATTATGTATAACTATTGTTAATTTAGTTTTTGATTTGAAGCAGGATCAAGATAAAGAAGCTGTGAATGGTATGTATATAGAAAATCATGTGTATTATAACAAAAAAAGAAGAAGTATATTTGGTAATAATTATTAAGGATAATTAAGATATCAATATATTATAATTATAAAGGAAAAAATATGTTTATAATTCTTAACTAAGATAGTGAGTTTCATAACTCAATAAAAATTATAACTTACTCCATGTCAATCTAATGGGTACAATTACTTACATTTATTTCTGTGTGATAATTATAATTGAAATTATGAAACTTATTTAAGGGTGGATAATGTACAATATATTATTTATTTATTCATCTTATTTACCTAAGTTACTTTTTTATTATTTATAATGAATAGAAATATCACTAAAAATAAACTGTACAATACATGAGTCAAAATAACAACACATTATTTTTCCATAATGGAAAATTATATGAAAATTATATGAATCCATGTATTAAATATAGTGGATTATAACATTTATTGGGTGAATACATCCCTCAAAAGTGAATAAATTAAAAGGGAAAATAAATACCAATAAATAATATTTTTAATAGTAGTAAATACCTTGGATCATATTCAATATTGTAAAACTATGACCCAATTTTTCATTTATTATTTTGTTTTTATTTATTTATTAGCATTTGATTCTTTAGTTTAGGATTAGGTGTTATCCCTAGTAATAATTTTTGAGTTATTTAGGTTTTGGGTGGTTTTGGCCAGGTTCACGGAAAGTGTGCATGGTTTAGGGAGAAACCATCAGGCTAGTTACAATAAATTATGTTTTCAGTTCATTTTTTTTGTTGAAAAGTATGAATTTCATGAACTACAAATGATTTAGTTCAAAATGTGTGGGGAAAATTGTTAACCAAGTGTTTCTTCAGTGGTGTCTGATATAAGTTGCATGGATTTCTCATGGGTTGGATAAACTATGCAGAGAACTTGCTGAAGCCTCTTAAATTTCAATAGTGGTGATTTTCATGGTTGGTTCATGGTTTTCCAAACCATGAAGCCATCAAATGTCAGTTCCCTTTAACTCAAGTTGGGTTCACATGGTTGGTGCATATTTTTGTAAACCAGGCTACCAAAACTTGCGAGTTACCAAAAATTCTATAATCTTGAGTTTCCATGTTTTTCCCTTATTTATTTTAACACCAATTCAATATTTCCCTCCACCATCCAACATATTCACACTAAAGGGGCTCATAAACCACACAATCATTGGATTTATTTTCAAATTTAAGTTTCTTAAAAATTCAAAGGAGAGTTCCTCTGGAATCTTGGATAATTTATCTTTTTATTATCCTTGCCTCTTTGTTTCTTGGTTCTTCTTGGCTTTGTTCCATCTTGTCCCAACCCTAGGGTAAGGTTTGGATTTTGTGGTTTTATTCCATTTATTCTAGGGTGTGAGCTTTTTTCCATGGGTATTTACCATCCTTCATCGAGTTTATATTTTCATTCTCGCATCATTGAGGTACGTGTTTCAATCCATTCTCTTTCCAAAACATTCCATTTGCTGAATAAGTATTACTAATTAATTGAAAAAAAATATATTCATGATTATGATGTGTTTGTATGAATTTTTTTAGTGTTTTCATGTTATCAGTTTGATAAAAAAGGTGTTTTGAGGGATTTCTATAGTTATCCATACATGTATATGGATGAAAGGTATTTAACAAAATGACAAGTCATATTTTAAAATGAGATTGGTTATTTTTGGATTGTGTTTGGCCTTGGTCAAATCTTGGTCATTTTTTACTCTAAAATTGATCTTGTTGTGAGGTTTAGGTTCCTTTTATGGTGTTATTCTTGTGTGTAAATCATTATAATTGGTTTCAATGATCTTCAGTATTATTTAAATTTAACTTTGGGTATTTTTATGGTAATTTATATTTACATTAATGGATGTGGGTATATCCATATGATAATGGAGTTCATATATCGATAAGAATTCAAATGATTATGTATTTCCATAATTGTGTTCATCATAAACCTTGGATTTCAAAACACTTTTCTTCCACTCCTTCTCTCTTCTACACTATCTTTTAATCAATTTATATAAAACTCACAATGTTCTCTAAATAGATTATTGGTTCCAAAATACCATCAAATATGGTTTCTTATTGTGTTATCTAAAATATATTCTACTTTGTTTCTTGAAAACTGATTAGTAAACCCATTAAATTAAAGCCCCATTTGGAACCATCCTACTGTGAGTTATGTTATCTACATTATTTGAAAAATGGTTTTTAGAAGAAATGAATTAAATTTTGAAATGGTTTGAAATAATATATTTTAAATCCTGGTTGTAACTTTTTGTTGTTTAATATATTGGTTTTAAAATCATATTATGTATAGACCTAATTTTCACTTTGTGATGTTTCAGAGATTGGTTTTAAAATCATTTAATTTGTAGGCCTGTTTGGAACTTAAGAATTGAGTGATGTGTGATGGGAACCCCTATTTTCATCCTTCTAATGAGAGGGAATTTTTATATTTGATGTCTAGTATTTGGAAAGGCATGCATGGTGGAATCTATGAGTTGGTTATAATGAAATGTGTGTTATAATCTCCTCATTATCCTTTATATTATTATCATGGGATTCCAAAACATAATATATAGGTTCATGTGATGGTTAATTTCTAGTACTGATTATATAGATTGGAAACCACTAGATTGATGATAAGATAGCTGATTTTTTTCCCTTAGTGAGACTAGTTTAGAGTGGCTTAATTTGTTATTGACTATGGAGTTGCATCATACGCCAATAGGTGGGCCCAATCTAATCATTTTCAGAGAAATATTCTTAGCATGTTTGTGAAATACCCATGATTATATATTTGTATAATCCTAATATATTTTTCTACAATGTGGTTATTTTTTATCTAGTATTTGTTTCCCTACAGTTATATTTTTCCTTTATTTTAAGTTTTGTTAATAAAACTATATTACTAATACATAGTTTTAACTATCCCTTCCTTTATGAATTTTTTCCATTATGTTCTTACTTGTTATTTGATCTTCAAAGTGAGTTTTATATAGAATATTTTTTTAAGAAGAAAATCATGTATTGATTTCGAAAATATAATTTTTTGGAAACTGTGTTTAGTGTTTTAATGATTAAAAATCATATTTTCATTAGATGTATTTGAAACTAGAATTATTGGACTGTTTTGGGGAATGGAAACATATGGATTTTATGGTGCATAAATATTGAAATATTTATACTCACAGCCTAATAGTTCTGCTCGACCATAGTAGACCCAAGATATTTTGTCGGTTCAGTTTTGTTTAGGTTTTCATATAGAGAAAACTGGCTTGGTGGATGGTGGTGACCAAGGTGTGACATAGAGATAATGTTGGTTTAGTTCAGTTTTGGTTTTGTTTTATTTTTTTTGTTTCATTCGACTTCTCATGTATCTGGTATGTTTATGCTTTTATTTATGTTTATTTATTTTTAGATTATGGTGAATGCAATGTTTTAATTATATAATATGATTTTTATTGGGATAGATTATTACCATTATATTCACTTTGATGCCCAATACTTTTTTCTGTCCCAAGAGGATCAAGAATTCCTCTAGGGCCTTGTTTTAGTCATGACTGGGTGACAAGTTCATGGTCAACCTGTGTTACTTTGGGAAAAAATGGTATCAGAAAAAACCATTTATTATTCTGTGGTAGCTTGTATCCTTGAGATATGACTATTGGGAATCAGGAGGTAGGCATTATAAGAGATTAATAAACTCTTTCTCGTCCAGATCCTTGAGTTACTTGGGGTAATTCAAGATTTGAGACTTTTGTTTTGTATTTTTGGGTTGGTTCCAATAGTGCTGGTTGGGTTTGTGATATAAGTAATGATAAGGAAAGTGAAATAATATTACACGGTGAAATTTCATGGAGTTTCAACCCATGTGGAACCTAATTTCATTGTTATATATACTACTAGTTGTTGGTGATTCCTTTGTTCATGGTCTGATAAACCATGTTGTTAGGTTTTTCATGGCCACTAGTTCCCTATTTTCAGATCACAAGTCTGATTATATTCGGGCTTGGTTTCAGTTGGTGTGGGTGGATTTTGAAACAGAAAATTATCTTGGAAAAAGTGTTTTCAAATGGGAAATGATTTTGGGAAATTGATTTATTTAATAAAGTGGACTCGTATGTTTAAAATTAGATTTGTAGTCAGGTTCTCATAACTGAAATGTGGCCTTAGAAGAAGTTAATTTTTGGATTTGGAATTAAAATATCGGTTTTTAAAATAGGATTTTGGTTGTGTATCATGGTGTTTTAATTTATGAGATTTTTCTTTTGTTTTTGAATGTAACTATTTGGTGGAATTTTGGTGCGATGATTATTTAGTTTTGTAACATTATATTATTGTGAATATCCAACCAGAATGGTTTAAAAGGTTTCTAGTTAGTATATTCAAGTTGTTGACCCTTCCAAGACTCATATTGGGGAAATATGGTGAATATTTTCTTAGTTTTACTAGTTCTCCATGGTTATCAATGTCTTCTAGAGGCTATAAAGTAATAAGAGAATGTTGAAGGTGTCTTGAAATTATTTCAAACTCCAGAAACTCTGAGGGTGAAAGCTATTTTAGTTCATTTAATGGACTAGATTTGGATCCTTGGAAGGTGATCATCCCAACATCTTTACAAGTTAGAATGTCATGGGAAGTATTTAAGAACACTTTTAACTGATAGTTCATAATTGAGCAGGAGAAGGTGAAGATGGTGGATTATCTCTTAGGTATTCAGAATGGTCATTGGATGGTGAAGGAATATACTGATCACATTAAGGAGTTGGTTTCTTTTTCTCTAGAGAAAGAATTGAAAGATTAGTTGAACACTTATCCCTTTGTCCATAACCTTTATCCAGAGATTAACCTATGATTTATTTGATATGGGGAGGTTTTATTGGAATTCTAGTGGATGAGGAATTTCTTGCTGAGTTGGTTCTTAATGTAGAGTCTGTGGGAATGGGTTCTCATAGAGGTTCCTTATATTGTGAAGAGTATATACCATAGGAAACTGATCTTGAGAAGTTTCCTTTCAATGTTACTTCATATCATTATTTATATTGTTGGATCATGTACTTCTAGTGTGGTCGGTTCAAGATCTAAAACCCATCTTTTCATAATACTGTTAATTCTTTTCAATGATGTGTTAGTTTGAGTAACTCATGGAGGTTTTGAACAGATTGTTTCCAAAATGGGTTGTCTTGGTTGGAGGCAACTAACTTCTAACCATAGAGAAGTCAATTATTCAATGCACTAGGGATCCAGCCATAGGACCTAAAGAGAAACATTTTACAAAGTCAATAATTTTTTATTATGGGGAAATGTCGGCCTACTTTTGTCCCCAATGTCAAATTAGGGACAATTTAGGTTCTCATTGATGTTAGTTTCTTATTTTTGGATAAAAATTCTTATTCTAGGTAACTTGGTAGCCTTTTAATCCTTGAAATTTATATAGTGGTGCTTCATGGATGTGAATCATTAAATTTATCTTCATTTTGGGGGTTAATTTTGGTTTGGGTTTTTCTTATTGTAGATATGTTCACATATTTTGGAAATTATGAATCATGGTTTGGTTCAATTTTTTCTTGAGTTTCCACTGCTGGGTTCTCATCATTCTAGGAATTCTAGTGTTGGTAAATGGAGGTAGAATTGCACATGATGGAAAGACCTAGCTTGAATCTTTCTATGGATTCCACCAATGTTGGTTGGGTGTAACTCAGAGATTTGGAAGGTCACATTGAGGATTGTGGTCTTATATGACCTTGTTTAGTTTTTAGTTCTTAAATTGTTCTTCATTTGTATTTGTGACCTTATGGGGGAATAATTGTTTTGTGGTGGGGTGAATTATCAATCCACAACCCTAATTTTCGTTTATTTCATTTGTTTTTTTATTAATTTATGGTTTTGTATCATTCAGTTGATGTTTAGGATGTTCTCCCATTGGGAGTTCATGAGTTTCTGAGGTTTCATGTGGTATTTGGCCATATGAATGGTTAGTGTGCATGGTTTTGGGAGATATTATGTTCATGGTCAATGTAGATGCTGTTTTCAATTAGTATTTCTCTTTTAGTATTGACATTCTTGGACCATGAAAAGGTTGTACCAAACCATGTGAGGAAAAGGAGTAACCATACAACTCTTTTGTGGTGTCTGGGACAAGACACACACCTTGAAAATGGTTAGGATAAACGTTTTGGTAAAAATGTAGGAGCCTCTATAATTCTTATAGAGTCAATTTTCATATTTGGAGCATGGTTTATTGAATTGTTCATCCATCCCTCATGGTTTCTCATTCTCTTTAGTAGGGAGAACACAGTTGGGACATTTTTTGGTAAACAATGTGACCAAACACTACAACATACCCAAAATGTTAAAATCATGAGTTTCCATATTTTCCCCTCCCTCATCCAAACCTCAATTGGGGATTTCTCTCCCCCATCTGACCTATTCCCACAATAGTGACTCCCAAATCACTCCCTCTTTATATGTCCTCACATTTTTATGCCTCTTCAATCTTTCAAGGTGTGTTTCTCTTGAATATTGTTCAATTTTACCCTCTTCTTACCTCTCCATTTTTGTTTCAATGTTATTTTTATATCAATTACTTATTTTCCAAAATATGGAGTAAGGGTTAGCTAATGTAAGATGACACCTTTGATTCTAGGGTGTTCATTTTGTTCTGTGGACTTTGATCTTCATTCTCTGAGGGTTTTATTTTGATCACACATCATTGAGGAAGGTATTTCCATCCATTTCCCTTATAAACCATTCTATTTGTTTCTCGAGTATTTATAACTACATCCAAAAGGTGTAATTCATTATTTTTATTTCATTGAATGATTTTTAGGTGTTTGATGTTGTAAATTTGATGGAAATGTGTTTTTAGAGATTATTATAATTATGCCTATGTGTATATGCCTAGAAGCTGTTTGATAAAATATAAATTGGTCTTTTAAAATGGTATATCATATCTTTTTATTTTTTTGGCCTTTCGTATATCTTGGTAGTTTAGTTGACATGTGAAATTTAAATTGTTCTATGTTTTAGGTTCCTTTTTATGGTTCTCTGCTTGTGTGTAAATCCTTGAATTTGGTTGTAATTACCTTTTTGATTCTTTAACTGGAACTTTGGGTATTATAATGGTGCTCCATATTTTTTTGTAATTGTATTTGGGAATATCTATATGTGCACAGGTTGCAGATAATAATAGACAGACATATGATAATTCCTTTCCATAATGATGTCTATCCTAATCCCCGTATTTCAAAAAACGTTTCTTTTAATCCTTCTCTCTTCCACTCTATATCCCAAATATGTTCTCTAAAACTACCAATGTTCTATAAATAAATTCTTTCATCCTAAATTCAATCAAATGTGTTTTCTAACTAATTTATCTAAAACTTGTCCCATTTGGTATCTTGAATCATAGTTAGTATCCCAGTTCCTATAAAGTCCCATTTGGAACAACCCAAGTATGAGTTATGTTAACACCTTAATTTGATAAATTGTTTTGAAAAGAATGGTATTTTTATTGGAAATGGTATGAAATTTTAAATTTTAATGATTTGTTAGAACATTGTGATATTTTGTAGATTAGTTTTAAAATCATATAATTTTTAGGTTTCATTGGATATTTGTGATGTTTTTTAGATTGGTTTTAATAACATATGATATGTAGGCCTAGTTGGAACTATTGAATGCCTTGATGTATGATGGGAACCTCTATGGTCATCCTTTTGATGAGAGTACCTTCACATAGTTGGTGTCAAGGTGTAGGCAAGGCATGCATATTGGTATTTATGAGTTCTGTCTAATCCCTAGCATGTGATGACCTTGTCTTTCTCAATTATAGTATAGTCATGGGATTCTTGGACATCATCTTGGTGGCCGAGTGAAGTTTACATTCTATTCCATATTAGATTGATTATAACCCCCTCAATAGAGGATAGATCAGGTGGTATTTTCTATTGGTGGAGCTATTTTAGAGTGGCCAGGTTGGTTATTGAATATAGTGTTGCTCAATACATTGGTAGATTGGCCTGAACCGAGTATGTCCATGGATTTCTTACAGGGATGTTGAGGAAATTACTATGATTATATATCTTTATAATCCTACTTTATTTTCTATCACTATGGACATTTGGTAACCTAGTATTTGTCTTCTAGTACTTATATTATTCCATTATTTCTAGACTGGATAGATATTCTATGTTCATCATTCATTGTTATAGTTCTCCCTCCTTTTATGCACTATTTACTTTATGTTCTTACTTTTTTGTATTAAAATTTAGGTTTAAATGAAAATTGTATTAAATTAGAAATCGCGTGTTGGTTTTGAAAATGGAATTTCTTGGATACTTTGTTCACTGTTTTATAGATAAAACATATATTTTCATTATATATATTTCAAACTAGTGTTTTATGGACTATTTTGGGGAAATTAAGTTTATGAATTCTATGGTGCTTACCTACTCATATATTTATGCTCATGACCTACTTTTTCCACTGAACGTCGGTAGACCTGGTCTATTGTTTAGGTATAGTTTTTTTAGGTTTTCCTATCGAGTGGGATGGTTTTGTGGTTGGTGGTGACCCAAGGGTCACATGAAGACAACGATGGTACAATTCAGTTTTCATTTTTTTAGTTTTTTGTTTCATTCTATTATATTTGTATTTGGTACATTTATGTATTTATTTAGGTTTAGTTATTTTTGGATTATGTTGTGTACACTATTTTTCTTGTTTTATATTAGTTGTATTGGTCTAAATAATTATCATTTGTTTATCTTTGACTCTTGGAACAAGTTGTCAGTCCTAGTGAATTGGGAATTACTCTTGGTCTTTGTCGTGGGATGGCTCATATGACTGGTTCTAGGTTAACCCGAGTTAGTTTGCAATAACCGTTGAGAATTGTAGTTAGTAGAATTCAACATAATAGGAGAAATGACAACATTAATAGAGAAATAATATTGTAAAATCCAAGTGAAAACACATAAATGAGAAGGGATCATTATGAAGATAGAATGGGATGAATTTATAATATGTAATATGGGTAACATAGTTGTTATACGACCATTATTACATGTTGTATAACAGATGGCTATAATATTAGTTTGTATATTACCATTTTAGAATTACTATTTGTAGTTAACATACAAAAATATTATATTGATGTAAAAAATATAAATTTTCATTATAAATAATTAATTGGAAATAAAATAAATAATTTTTTGGTGTAAAATAAAATTATATTATTCCAATTTTTTAAAATATATTTAATTATAAATAATCATTTTTATAAAAAGTTAATTTTTAGTAAAATTATTTCTTTTAAAGAATTATTTCAATAATATGAATTGTTATAATTTAAAAAAAAATAACTAAATTAAATTATTAACATCTATGAAATAATTATATTACTATAAAAAATACTAATTTAATTATTCATGGTCAAAAAAATATTTTCTTTAAAACATTGTTTTTATTATATATTAAATGATTTAATATAATATATTAATTTATGAAATTTTTTGAAATTTTTGGTTTCTATATATAAACAAATTAAAAATAACCGTTAATTTTTTATTAATTTTTTATTAATAAAGATAAAATATTATAATGTTAGAAAGAAATATTTTTCAAAGAATTGATTTTTCTAAATGTTATGTATTTTTATTTAAATAAATTAAATTCATCTAATGTAAACTAGGATTCTAATGCAAATATATATATATATATATATATATATATATATATATATATATATATATATATGGGGTAATGGCATTGTGTGCTACGGGAGCTCTTCTCCGCGTCGATGGCTTTTAGGGTTTTCGATCAGCCATGGCGCTTCCATCTTTTCATGGTTTCGATCGTCTCCTTTCTTTCGGTGGTATGGTATCGGCGATTCCCTCTTCTATTTCTACTCGTGGCACTCGGTGTTCTGTAGATGTTGGAAACCCTACCGTTGCGGTGAAATCGAACTTCTCGGCCGGTGTACAATCGGCTTCGGATCCTCGTGTAAGATCTGAAAAGGCGTCGCAATGAGCTTCTGCTGCTTTGAAGATTGGTGCGCATCGTGGGGATCCGTGGAATTTGGATGATGTTGCTGTGAAATCGACTTCTTCGGCCGGTCTACAGTCGGCCTCGGATCCTCAAGTCAGGCCCGCGGAGGTGTCGCAAGCATCTTCAAAGATTGACGCGCATCACGGTAATCTGTGGTATCCGGATGATGTTGTGGTGGCTACGATTCCTACTGCGTTGATTCTGGATTTAGGTGATGGTGTGGTGAGGAAATCAAGTCCTGGGTTGAAGCAAGCTGGAACTAGTTCGTTGGCCCTGTTCAAGGACTCATGTCCTAGTAGAATTCTTCATAAGGGTTTTTCGGCTCACGTTGAAGCTAACCCTGTAGCTCTTGCTAAGCGAATGTCAAATGGTAAAAATTCATTGATCGCACGTATTATTCTTAATAAAGGTGCACAACCGTGGAAACTTGATGATATGATTTGTTGAACCTCAAATTTGTGGGGTTTTTCTAACTAGAAGTGTGTTTCACTTGGCCGAGGATTTTTTCATTGTCTTTTTTCATCTGATGACTTGAAGCTTGAGGCATGAAGTATTGGAACCCTGTTTCTGAAACCTGGATGGTTTCATTTTCATGAATGGTCTTTGGATTTTAATTTCTCGCGTGCAGGAAATGCATATTCTCAACATTGGATTCGTCTTTATGGACTCAATTGGGTCCTCTGGCATCCAAAAATTCTGCATGACATTGGGATGAAAGTTGGGACCCTGATTCGGCTTGACAAGGAGACTGAGGATGTTCGGTTTGGTCATTTTGCTAGGATCTTGGTGGAGGTTGATCTTAGCTCCACTCTGATTGACAAGGTAACCCTTTCCACCCCTTCTGATAACATTCAAATTGATGTCGATTATGAAAAAAATCCTCTTTTCTCTAATGTATGTATGGCTGTTGGACACTCTTTAGAGTTATGTCAGAAGAATTTTTATTGTGAGAAATGTGGCATGAGAGGACATTCAACAGCCCTTTGTCGCAGGAAGTCCGACCTGAAGGATTCGACGTTTCCAAAGTCTAATGCTCATGATGGTGATTCACTTAACAAGCCAGCTCTTGATCCTGGTAAAGGGTTACTCATTGATGTATCTCCGAAGGCGGATACTAGTGGCCCTTCTAATACTCTGTCTGATTTGGTTGAAGAGGTTACTCCAGTTGAGGACATCCATATGCGGACCCCGGAATTGGTGACCCCTGCTACTTTCTAGGTTGATGTCTCTAATCAGAGTGATGTGCCACAAAATGTTTATTGTCAACAAGAAATCCAGAAGCATTTTTAGGTATCTGAATTACATGAGAAACGGGGAAACAATTTTTGAAGATGAGCAGGGTAATGTGAGTACCCCGATTAGGGTCTCGGGAAGTGGTGGTAACGCCTATTGCAAGGATTCAATTTTAAGTGGCAAGACAAAGACTACTGATAATGAGGGTCTTCCCACTAAGAGGAGACCACGTAAGGATTATTCTAATGTTCCTAGAACCGTGTCTATCAGATCCTCATCTAAGGTGTCAAGGAAAGTGGATACAGATATCTTGAAAATCTTCAACCGGGATAAGTCTCAATCTGAGTGGGGGAATGCTGGTGATTCTGATTATGTAAATGATATGTCATTTTATGATCTCTAGACTTGTTCCTGGCGGTTGCGGGCATTTCAGTTCTTTGACCCCATCTGCCGCTCTGTTGTAATTTTTATTTCTTTTAATAAATGATCGGAAGCAATTCCTGGTATATATATATATATATATTCAAACAAATTACCAATATTTTAATTATTATTTCTTCTCAAGGAATATGAGGAAATTTATTTTCATTCTCAAAAATGTATTGTTTCTAAAACTATTTCTGTGATTTTTTTTCTAATATTGACCTATATTTTTAGCAGTTTTAGAAATGTAATTTAATAAAAAATATTAATATTTGAATAAAAAAATTACAATTTATTTATTGAGTTCATTTTCATTTTTTTGGATGAAAATAAATAATTATTGGAAAAATCAGTTACCATAGTAATGGTAAATGAGGAAAAAGGGATAAAATAATAAGTAATGCATTAAAATATGCATAAATATAATTTATAATTTTTTTATGAGATATATATCAAACTAAATTCATTCTATGATAATTTTAGTTTAGATTACTATGAAAAAATATCTATCTAACAAAAGGAGTTGGTATTCGTGAAAATGCCCCACATCCTCACTTATAGAAGGACCTATCCACCACCCCTTCTAAACCACAACTAAAATTAAAATTTCTCCATTTTAACTACCATAAAAGTTTATATATTAGTCCTCTCCCATAATACTTATCTTCATGAATCATGGGAATTCTTTCATTAATTCAAAACCAATAAGGCTTGTAAGATAATATATTATTTCATCTTTATAAGTAACGACTTTTTATCCTTCATTTTCATTTATCTCCTTCATCCACCTATTAAAAATTACAATTTTTAACATTAATAAAAAATAATATTTTTATTATTATATTATAATAATTAAATTATAGAAAAATCAATTCATAAGCATTTAGATCCAATATTTATAGCATGTTATTGTTTGGTTCAATTTAACCTTCTATATGGAAGATGATGTAAATTCTTCCCATGAATTATTATGGAAATTTAATTATTGTTAATAATTATGTTAATAATAAAATTATTATTATATTATTTGTTGTATAGTAATAATAATATTTAAAATATTTCTAATTAACAACCTTATGTTAATTAAATATTAACGAAATAAGCATGTTATGGATTTCAGCTTATAGAACCATCCCTGAATCCTTCATGGGATGAATGTGAAAGACAATAAATCATTATAAAATTACATTATATTTCTTTTAAAATTATTTATATGATACACTTATGAACATGGAATGATGATCAGGACCACCATACTGAGAAAGATATAGAATAGTCCAAATAACAGACAACAAATGATCAATATAAACTAATAAAAGTATTAACTATATAATAAATTAATATGAAAGATTACTTTAAGAGGTAATAAACATAATTATGGTTTTTCATTAGATGATTAATGATAATTATTTTATTATATATGAATTTATATTATGTTTTTCAAAATATGAATCTATGGTAAGGGTTTTGGATAATTCAATTTCCTTTTATTGATTTATAATATTATATTTCTTGAACTTACTTATAAGTTGTGTAAATTATATATTATTATTTTATTATATTTTAATTCATTTTATTTTTCATTAATTTAGAATGGTCCCATTTTTTATTTATTATTACACTACAAAGTATAAAGTTATAAGGGTTCTCATCTTAATTTCCCTTCTTTGAAATATTATCTGAATTCACCACTTGTTTTCATTTACACAGTTTATATAATTCCAAAAGGATATCATTTTTAATAATTTTAATTTAATTTGAGTTATTTAAGAATACATATTTGTTTCTCCCTTTCAAGGTAATTTGATTTAAAATTTACTAAAGCCTTGATGTTTTTTCCAACCGCACATGGAAATTGATATTATCTATGTCTATGTTTTCATTTTTGGAAATTGTATGTTTTTTATATATTAAAACCCACATATTTTATTCACATCTAGTTTTTATAGATTTTATTTATATTTTCACCCAATCACCTTCCTTTGGTTTACAGTTCAACTAAAAGTATTCTTATAATCACATTTAATTTTATATATTCTTTTCGATCATAATTATTTCTCAAAAATATCTATATATTTTATTCTCTTATAAATGTTATTATATATGATTATATTATTTATCTGGGTTATTTTTTATTAGATCACACATTATTTAAAAATAATGAAAAGAATGGTTGTTTAATATTTTCAGTATAAGTCATTTTCTACTTTAATTTTCTTTAAAAAAAGCCTAAAATAATTTTTTTTTTAATTTTTGTCACATAAACGATTTTTTCCACCATAATATTATGTTTTATTTATTAATTTCAATATATAGGTTTTCATTTTTTTTTAATTAATTTCTATTACAATTTTTTTAAAAAGTATTTCCTTTGAAAAATATATTAAAACATAAAATGAATTTGTACTATTTTTTAAAATAATTTTATAATTAACTTATAATGTGTTTTCATTTAAATAAAAAAAATAAAAATTTCTTATAATTAAATGGATGTATTCTCTAATGATGTCGTCAACATTATTTATCTTGATGACTTATGATCATGTTTTTTGGAAATATTCCTGAAACCCATTTATTTCTCATGGGTTAATTAAGTTTTGATGTGATGTGGAAAGTTTTCATGTTCATATGGAACACATATGTAAGGTTTATCATTACTTGGTGGGGAAGTCTATTATACACCTCCATTGAATTGGTTAATTTTTTATATCTCATCATATCTAGATTAGACATATGTGGTCAGCCCATGTCCAAAATGTTATGGGGCATGGATGGTTTTCCAACGACTATATTATTATGTGCAGGTGGTTAGCCTTGTCTATTTTTATGTAAATGTATTGATGGTTAAACATGACCAATTTTATGATTTATATTCTTATGTTTATTCCAAATTCTTTTGTTATCCCATTCATATATATCATGTTCTTATGACTCGTGATTATTGACTAATGTTTCCACACTCCCATGACTCATTTCATATGTTATAATAATAGTCGAAATTAATGAAGCATGTTTTATAATCTATGTTTTGTTGATTATTATTTCTGTATGTTATTTTCATGTATCTTGATTATATTCTCATACATAATTTGTTTTCTTATTCTCACAAATGATATTTGATTTGTATCTCTTATTTTCAACAATAGTGAGTATATGAGCTAATCCTTCTTATTTTATAATTCTCTAACTATTGAAGATGAATATTATGTGAAATATATCAATAATAGTATCAAATTAGATGATTATTAATAAGAGATATTGTATAATTTTCTTAAAATTATATGGTTATGTATCTAGTATCAAAAGACACTAAACCTATAGGTTTTGGGATGTGAAGTTTCTTGAAATGTAATGAATAATATGGTAATGTGATGAAAAATTTATCTGTGGAATGAATGGGTCATCCCAATTCAGTAATTTATCTTAAGTGATCTTAGGATAAGGTAAAAATAATCTCACTCAAATTTGGTTTCAATCTAATGCAGCAGTACCAAAACTCTCACATTAAACTTATGTAGGTTCTTGTTTAATCTGATGCATCATTCATACTATTATCATTAATATCATGTAGTGTTTATAAAATCTATGTTATCTTACCAAGATATTTAGATAATGTTATTTGATCTTACCCAACATAAGTAAATATAGGGTTAATCTCATGCATCTCATTTATGCATTATGTTAAACTCTCAAAACCCATAAAATTTCAATTTAATATCCAACAAAACATTTTTGAAATGTTTAATCATTCATAAATCATTTGTGATATTTTAAATATTACTTGTCCCCTCTTAAATGTGGATTAATTATAAAATCCATATTTAAAAAGACTAAACATAATTAATCTCATTGATATTTCATCGAATAAAATTTTTAATTCAAACCTAAAAAACTACCTAAACAATCTTCAACAAATGATTATTTATCATGACTTCATGTTTTACATCAATATTCAATAAACCTAGTAAATATCCAAACATATCTCAATCATTATCATGAAACATCTCTAAAAAAATAAATCATTTCATTGTATATATTATCCCATAAATAAAATATCATTCTGTTCTTATTTTCATGAATATATTTAATTTCTTTTTTCTATTCAGTAGTATATCTATATGCTCAATGTACATTAAAACCATAATTTGGTTTGTTTAAAAAAGTACAACAAGATCTCAAATTTTATAGCCTTTATATTCATGTAAAATAATCATCCCTCACCATCATAAAACATTATTCTGGTAATTTAGGATAAACTCATCACCCAACACACATTTGGTTCAAAATTTATATGCCTTTGGTATTTATTATCAATACTATCATAAAACCATATTTTATAAATATTCAACAAAACTTAAAAGATATGGTTTTATGGTCCCTTTACATCCTCCCTATTTGATATTATAAAGTTAAGGGATAAATGATGTTACTCACCCATTAAATTAATCTTCATGGATCTAACAAATTCCATATCATCTTTTCATTAATTATAATAAATTTAAATAAATCTAGCCACTTGATAATTATTGTTCCAACTCTATAGAGTGAATGTGAAGCTTTCATGAGATCTATTTTTTCAACGTGACTCCATGAATCCTTATCTGTAAGATCAACTTTTTGAAAAAATAATTTTCCATCTCAACTTATTTTACCACATGATAAATGCTATCTTTCCCTCTTTCAATTATATCCGTACAAGATGCCATAAGATTGGATATCAGCATATTTAGAATTGCTATCTATGTTCAACTGATTTAATTTATTGGAAATAATTTTTCATGTCATCATTAAATATCCAAATCACTTCCACCTACGTATATATTCTTTCTAGGATTTTAGAGAGTGAATTTAATACTTAGAAGCGAGTCATTGATAAATCATTAAATCATATTTAATGAAAATGTGTTGTAGTGAACTAGTGTTTATTTCAAAAACATTAATACTATCCATGTTAGTCGCTTATTTCTATAAATTCTATATCTCTTTCAAAATTATTGTCTTCTAATATCTCTCCCTATGATTTAATTACACTGAAAAAAAAATTTAATTAACATCAAAGAAAAAATTGTGTAGACCATACCAAATGAAAATTATTTTTTATTGATATATAATTCAAAATACATATAGATGTCATATTTCATTATAATTGATAACTTCCAGATGAAAAATTTCAAACAAAAAGTCCCTTCAAAAATCATGTCTCTAAGCATCAATAAATAGATTTTAAATATCATTGATCAAGTTAGAAGTACTCATGTAAAACAATCAATAAGTATATTACAATCCTAAATGATTTTACATGCTACATAATCATATATACCATTTAAAATATATCAGGTTCATCTAAAATCCATCATTTAACTGCTATCATTATTCAATGATGATGTTTACTTCATCTTCTATAAGAGCTTATACCATTAAGAATATGTCCTTATTCTAAATATTGATCCCTAAATTAAGCTTAATAAATCTTCACAACTCTATTCATGCATTTGTCTCCCATAAATTCTAGATTATATTCTATATCACATGTACTTATTTGAATTAATAATAAAATTTTGATTTATCTATTGATATCAATTATAGTATCTTCAAACCCATTTTTGATTTATATTATGCCTTTATATGTCACGACCCGTCCTCCACGGCCCATGTCGTGACTACCCCAAGACCGCCTCCCATAGGCCAGGGGCTAGAAACTAGCACCAAATGCATAATTCCATAAACCTGGGAAGACATTGCCTTTATAAACTGTAAACACACACACAAGAAAGCACACAGCTGGACGAAACACATAGTAAACTGTATAATAAAGGAGTGTTGAAAGTAAAAGGGGTCAAAATAGAAGCCCAACTGGAAAGGTACATGTACAACTGAAATACAATAAAACTGAAGAAGAAGTAAATTAAGTCAATGGGTCATCCTCTGAGGTTCCTACCCGAAGGGTTGGTACAAATCACCTCCTCAGCACTCCTCATCCGTCAGTCCCCTCCGTGTACCGACTCGTCATAAGGTCCACCTCCAGGTACCATCCATTCCTGGTACTCTCAGCCTCAGTCATCACTATTTGTCATCTTCATCCAACACAACATGGTGCGGGCATATCCTGTTCAAAGGTGAGTATAATGATACTCAGTAGAGACACCAAGACCCTCTAGGTCTCACAAAATCCAACAAGGATAAAACCCAAAGGTATGAAATCAACATAAACCCTTACTTAGTTATATGCCCATATGTATACCTATGTTGTTAAGTAATCCATCTCAATCATGAAGAAAACATAGTGGTTCTGACTCAGCTCAAACCGAGATTTATTCTAGGGGTAGTAACAAGTAACATTTTGAACACAACGTCGAACACCTCAGTTGCTGGAGAACTCCTCCTCTTCTGGGTACAGTGGGCCTGTCGCGTCACATAGAGGTGCTTCCCACTATCCTTGGACTGCTGAGGTACTCCTCCTGTCGAGTACTGTGGGTCTGCCGTGTCACACAGTGGCGCTCCCCCTCAAGGCCTACTAAGGTACTCCTCCTGTCAAGTACCGTAGGTCTTCCACATCACCAATGCTATCCCCACCGTGGGTCTTCCGCGTCACCAAGGCGCTCCCCATTGGGCTTGTCGAGTCACTCAGAGTCTAAAAGGTTAGTAGTCGTCAAGTCTCAGCTAGTTATTAGGTCTTTTCACTATGATCGCATGTCTCCGGGAGGATCTGCTCCACAAGCTACTGGTCGATACTACAACTACCACAAAGTTCCATGAAGAAGTGCCTCAAAGGTCTGTCATGTCATAGGGGTCTCAGCGTAACAGAAAATGCCTCAATCGGATGCCCGGTCTGCGAGTTATTAGACTTTTTGTCCTAGGGGCCCAGTTGGATTCATTATCGATCAAACCTGACCATTCCCAATATCAATCCAAAACCCAGTGGGTTATCACTCAAAGGGACCATCTTGCTCAAATATTTTCAGCACCGCTGACGTTTCGTCAAATGGATGTTCGGTGCCCAAGTTATGGCTAAAAGAAGGTAAATGGGTCATAGTGTGTTCGGGTTTGGTTCCACCCGGATGGACAGACCCGGCCAGACCCGGCCTAGGCCGACCTAGTTTGGGTTGACCCATCCCAACCTACTAGGTCTGGCCCGGCCCGTAGTGCGGCCCGACTCGTTGGGTCGGTCTGACAGGCCGTGAGGGGCCACAGAGAGCTGAGGATGGCCGTGAGGGTGCGAGGCCACAAAGCGGCTTGACAGGAAGTTACCGCGAGGGCACGAGGCCGCATGGCAGCTCAGAGGGTCAGTGGGCAGTGTGATCCTGGGCGGCTCGTAGGGCCGCGACGAGGACGGTTTAGCCAGGGCCTGGGTCCGGTTCGGCAGGGAGGCCAGAGCACCACAGGGATGCAGGGTTGATTTAGCCGGGTGACCGGTGCACCGCGGGGCGGCTCCGCCGGGGTGTGGAGATGGTTCATCAGGTAGGTCAGAGCATCGCGGGGGCGTGAGACTGGTTTGGCTATGAGTCTGGTGCACCATGGGGTGGTTCAGATGGGGAACAGAGTCGGTTCGGCCGGGAGGGCAGAGCGCCGCGGGTGGCTTGGCCGGGGCGCGCGGCCGATTCGGCCAGGAGGATGGAGCGCCGCGGGTGGCTTGGTCAGGGCGCAGAGTTGGGGGCACACAACCAGTTTGGTAGGGAGGGCAGAACGCTATTGGGGCAGTGCGGGTCATGGAGTCCATGGGTGGTTGCGTCGTTGCCTTCATCACCTTCGTCTCCTTCATCGCCTTCGTCACCTTCCTCCAATTCGAAAAGTACGCCAAAGAAGAACGGTTGAGGGGTCAGGCCATGATTGTTCAGCCCGCACCCTCTGTGATTAGAGAGATATCAAGCGGTTCACAAAAATGAAGCATAAACGTGTATGTAAGATATTTTAAAACATCATTTTCCACAACCTTCTTCAATCTCTACTCCCAAATCCTGCAAAAGATTTATAAGGGGAGAACATTGGAAGTCTTAATCAATAAACCCCTACCTCATTCGCAGGATGACGTTGGCACGAGGAAGAAGGTGAAGTCGTCAACGTTCATCTCATCTGCCACACATCTCCAATCTCGGGCTCGTGCGTCAATTCTTCATAGTCGAAGACGTTCCTTATCGTCTCTCTTTGTAGAGGAAGCATTCTTCGTTGGAGAAGCTTTCTCCAAATTCCATAGAAATTGAATGTGGTTCCAAAATAATACATTATCCCCTCTATTTTGTTTGTTGGCATAAATTCAAATAGTTTAATTAATTAATTGATCTGTTGGCTCAATTAATTAAAGTGGAGTGTTGGAATATTAAAGGTATGTGCATTAGCATAATTAATATGGAGGAATTCAAGAGGCTCCTCCACATTACTGAGGGGGTTGAATGATTTTTCTCTATAATTAGGAGAGTTCAAGAGTTTTAGGCATCGGGTGGTCCCCACTACCATAACCAATCATGGGAGGTTAGCTTCGGGTGGTCCCCTCTTCTCAACTTCCACAAGGAGGATTAGTTTCGATGGACCACACCTCCCAACACCCACATGGGTGTTGAAAATAAAAATAAAATGTTTGCAAAATTTTATTTTTATTTTATATTACGTCATGAAAAACCCAAAAACTATCTTTCACCCTTGACCATCTGATGTCGAGGTAAAATTCTCTTTAAGAAATTTCTGGTGATGCGAGTTCAACAGTGCTCTTAGATTTCAATTCTGAGCATCAATTTAAAATTGAGAAAAACCCACTCATATGTTCACTGAACGCACCCAAAACAATGTTCAAAAATTCATTATGGGAAATCCAGGCCTCATAATCAAGCACCATAAATTTTCGTAGACTTGTAAAATTCCCATTTTTTAAAAAAAATTACAAGGATATTCTGGGTTTTTACATTCTCACCACCTTAGGGATTTACATCCCCGTAAGCCACAACTCATAACTATGTAAACATATGGGGGTACTGAGCATGCATCTGAGCCTCCCGCACCCATGCCCTCTCTTGGAGGTTCCTGTGTTGCCTATGAACGTGCCCCCGAGTTATTGATCGTCCATAAAGGAACTGATCATGTCAATCCTCAATCTCTACTAGAACCTCTATAAAAGACTCCCCATCGTCGACGTCCACCTCGCCATGGCTGATGATGTGTGAAAAGTTGTGCATGTATCTCCTCAGCTGGGATATGTGGAAGAAATCATGCACCCGGTGCAACTGAGATGGAAGAGCTAAGAATTATGCCACCTCGCTCTGATGAGGACCTGAAAAGGTCTGATGAATTTCAGAAATAACTTTTCACCTCATCCAAATCTCCGTATAACTCACCGGGGTGAGACCCATAGAAAGACGTGGTCACCATACTCGAACTCCAGAGGTCTCTGTATCCTATCGGCATATGACTTCTGCCAACTCTGTGCAGTCTGCATCCACTGCTGGATGATCTACACCTCCTCTATGGTATACCATATCATCTTTGGTCCCACTAGTGCTGACTCCCCTAGGTCAGTCCATCACAAAGGTGATCTACAAGGTTGCCCGTACAACACCTCGAAAGGTGCCATCCCAATGGTGGATTGATAGATGTTGTTGTATGAAAACTCCATGAAAGGAATGTTGTCCTCTCAAATGCGACCAAAGTCGAGGACACAAGCACACAACATTTCCTCGAGGGTTTGAATGGTCCACTCAGTCGGGCCATCTGTCTGAGGGTGGAAGGCGGTGCTCAAATGAAGCTATGTCCCGAAAGCCTCCTGAAACCCCTTCCATAGCCATGAAGTCAAACATGCATCACGATCAGAGACAATCATCGAGGGTAATCCATGTAACAGCACAATATCTTGCACAGAGAGGCGTCCCAAGATCTCTATTGAACCCTACACTCTAATCGGTATGAAGTGGTCCGACTTGGTGAGTCAATCGGCGATCACCCAGATCGAGTCATGACCTCTGGATGTACGTGGATGTCCTGTCACGAAGTCCAAGGATATCCCATCCCACTTCCACTATGGGACCTCTAAAGGAAAAACCAAGCTAGCTGGTACTTGATGATCCACCTTCACTTGCTGGCATGTGAGGCACCAAGAGACAAACTCTACTGCTGCTTTCTTCATTCTTGGACACCAGTGTTGTTGTCAATGATCCCAATACATCTTCACCACTCCTGGATGTACTGCTTGTGGGGGAGTGTGGAACTCCCTTAACACTTCCTTCTGAAGTGACACTGGTACCATGTTACATCCTCGGAAGAGGATGACGTGCTCCCCACCTTCAGAAAATACATTAGGTGCCTGCCATATGGATATCTGAGCACATCAAGCCTCACAGTCAGTGTCCTCATGTTGTGCCTCCCTGACTCGCTAAAGAAATGTGGGAGTGATTTTAGGAGAATATAGAAAAGTATCTCCATTATGTTCCACGAAGGATATCTGCAAAGCATCCATCTACTCTGTCACCTCACCTAGCAGATGTATACCAGACTCCTGCTGAGTGCATATGGTACAATTTTCCCCTTCCCAGGAGTATTGACCATCTTGAAGTCATAGTTATAGAGGATCTAAATAGAACACCATTGTCTTAGGTTTAGGTCCTTCTGGGGGAATATATACCTGAGACTCTTGTGATCAGAGTACACTGTAAAATGTTCACCCATCAGATAGTGCCTCCAAATCTTCAAGGTCAAGAACAATGCTGCTAACTTCAGGTCATGGGTTGCATAGTTATGCTCATGATATCTTAGCTTTTGAGAACCATATGCAATCACTGCTCACTCCTGCATCAGGACACATCTATGCCCGGTCCTTGATGCGTTGCAGTAGACTATATACCCTACGCACTCCTCTATAATCCTCAAGATGGGGGAAATAGTCAGCCTCTACCTCATCTCCTGAAAACTCTATTGGCATCACTATAACCACACGAAGGGTTTCCTTTCTTCGTCAAGGCTGATATTGGTGCTATAACTCAAGAAAAATCTTGAAAAAACCTCCGGTAATATCTGTCCAAACCCAAGAAACTCTATATCTCCATCACACTCCTGGGTGGATCCCACGCAAGTACCGCATCATTCATCGCTAGATCTAATGCAACTCCAGCCACTGATATGACATGTCCTAGAATGTGAACCTCTCGGATCTAGAACTGGCAGTTCGATAGCTTACCATAAATATGGTGCTCTCAGAGTGTGTCCAGTACTACCTGCAAATGATAGGAATGATCCTCCTTAGTAGCCATGTAGATCAGAATGTCTTCGATGAAGACCACTATAAAGCAATCAGGGTATGGCTGAAATATCATGTTCATGAATCCCATGAACACTTCAGGAGCATTGGTCACACCGAATGGCATAACCAAGAACACGTAATGGTTGTACAGACACCTAAAGGTTGTCTTCTGCACATCCTCATCTCTTACTCTGAGCTGGTGATAGCCTGATCTGAGGTCTATCTTTGAGAACCACTGTGCTCCCTTCAGCTGATCAAAGAGGTCATCAATCCTTGGGAGTGGGTACTTTTTCTACACATTCATCTGGTTCAGTTGCAGATAATCAACATTAAGACTCAAGATCCCATCCACCTTCTTGGAGAAAAGTATCAAGGCTGCCCAAGGAGAAACACTGGGCTGGATTAATCTCTTTCCCTACAAGTCCTCTAACTGTACTCGCAGCTCACAAAGCTCCGCGGGAGCCATCCGATATGCTGGTGTAGATATCGGTATCGTCCCGGGGAACAAGTAAATGTAAAAGTACAACTCTCTATGAGGAGGAAGACTTGGAACATCTTTAGGGAAAACATCCACGTACTGGTCCACCACTATAGGATAGCTCAGACTCTCCACATCAATAACTCCGAGGGTAAGGATAGCCAACTGATTAGTGATCAGCTGCACTCTCCTCTAGGTAAGTCCATCCCGTGATAAAAAGGCTCACTTCTCACCGATGAAGGCAATCTTGGTCCCATCCGTTCAGACACACCACACCTTGGGCCTAATACAGTCTATCTGAGCAAGGACTGTAGATAACCATTCCATACCCAAGATGGAATTGTAAGGCCTCGATGCCTCTAATAAGAGATCCCAGCTGAAGCTCTCACCTCCTATAGTAAGCTCGCACTGCCGGCACCACTATGTAATTTCCGAATCTGCTCCCATAGGAGTCTCTAGCTATAAGGATCGAGCCAATGGCTCTTTCGGAATCTCTAATCTACTAACGAAGGCAATAACAATAAAAGAATGACTAGAACTTGTGTCTATAAGTACTGCAGCTATGGTGGAGTACACACAAATTGTACCTCGTATCATCTTTGGAGTGTCATGATAGTAGGTCTCAGCTGCCTGGAGGTGAGCTCCCCCCTGTCCACCCACTCCCTGCAGTTAGAGTGGAACTCGTGGTGGGGTGATGGTAACACCTCAAATCATTGCCCACCACCAGTTGCACGACCAGCTCCTCGACCACATCCGCCTGCTCCCTACGGACCACCTCGGTCAAACCTCTATCTCTTCCTGGTCGGTCCTTTGACTGTCTTCTGATCATTTGAACGACAGGTCAAACAATCACATGCCATGTGACTCTACCCTCCGCATGCATAACACTGCCCACTCCTGGTATGACTAGCTCTGCTTCAGTTGCCCCACACAACCGATCCTGAGTCATGCGGTCTTCCACTTATAGGTTTAGTCCTCTTGGACCTCTTTGACGTCTGTCTACTTCCAACTATAGAAGAATCCGATACGTGACGACTGGTAGTGGGTCCCGCAGCCGGTGACTGCTCAGCAAGGAAACACTCCACCAATAGGGCTCTCTCTAACACCCCTGCCTGTGTCAGGATGCTGAGGGAGATCACCAAAGACCTGATCTCCCACTTGATTCCCTGCTCGAAGGTACGAGCCCTGAAGAAAAGGTCATGAACCATATCTGTGGAGTAGCGTGAGAGGTTAGTGAACCTCACGGAATACTGAGCCGTAGTTATGATGCCCTGCTAAAGATAAAGAAGCTCCTATATGTGCACTGCATGAAGAGTGTTTGAGACAAAATTTTCCTGAAACAGGCTCTCGATGTCTTCCTAGAGAAGCGTCACCTCATCATGAACCTGGATCATCAAGCTCCACCATCAGCCTGTTGCTACCTGTAGAAGTCTAGTGGCAAGGATCACCATGATATCGGCTGGTGTCCTTACGAGTTGAATGACTCTCACCACAGCCTCCATCCAATCCTTATATGCCTACGGGTCCATCTCTCCCCTGAACCTGGGTGGCCTCTGGACTGGAACTCATGTAACACGCTCAAGAGGCATGCATTGTCTACTACTGGGGATGGTGGCATCAGTGTACCAATGCGGAGTGGTACTACTGGTGCCTCTGATGGTGCCTCTATTGGAAAAGTGCCCTGTACCGATGCCTCATCATTCAGTGGGCTATCAGTGTGTACATTTCTCGGGACTCTATCTGGCTGTCTGTGTGGTGGCATCCTAAAAAGAAACAGGGGTGAGATGGTCAAAAGTTTTAACTGGTGAGCTGAAAGTAATACCTGGTGAGCTGACTTTGAAGATAACAAAGAAAACTCATGAAAAAACACACGCAATTATTGTTTCCGTGCATTGAGTCAGAAATCAGAATTCATGGAACTAGTGTATGGATACGTCATCCGCTGCACCAACATTGGTTTACCTAAACTGTTAACCACAATCACTACACTTAACACTATTTTCATTTAAAGAAAGATCATAGTCCTAAGTTCTGCGGTAGAACTGACTCCTAGGATACCAATTTTTCACGACCTGTCCTCTAGGGCTCATGTCGTGACTACCCTAATCCCTCCTTCTATAGGCCAGGGGCTGGTGACTAGCACCAAATGTGTAATTCCCTAAAAATGGGAAGGCATTCCCTTTATAACCTGTAAACACACACACAAGCAAGCACACAGTGGGACGAAACACCAAGTAAATTGTATAACAAAAGAGTAATGAAAGTAGAAGGGGCTAGAATACAAGCCCAACTGGAATGTTACAAGTCAAACTAAAATAAAATACAACTGAAGAAGAGGGAATATCAGCCAATGGGTAGTCCTCCGAGGTTCCTACCTGAAGGGTAGGTACAGATTACCTCCTCAGCAATCCTCATCTGTTTGTCCCCTCCGTCTACCGACTCGTTGTATGGTCCACCTCCATGTACCATCTAGTCTTGGTACTCTCAGCCTCAGTCAGTGTTTTCCGTCATCTCCATCCAATACAACAAGGTGTGGGAATGCCCATAAAGGGGTGAGTATAACGATACTCAGTAGGGACCTCGAGACCCTCTAGGTATTACAAAATCCAATAAGGATAAAACAAAAATGTATGAAATCAACAGATATACTTACATAGGTATATGCCCATACAGATACATAGGTTTTTATGTAATCCATCTCAATCATAAGGAAAACATAGAGGTTCTGACTTAGCTCAAACCAGGATTTATTTTAGGGGTAGTGACATGTAACATTTCGAACACAATGTTCAAACACCTTGGATACTAGAGAACTCCTCCTCTATCGAGTAAAATGGACTGGATGTGTCACACAAAGGCACTTCCCACTAACCTTGGACTGCTGAGGTACTCTTCTTGTCGAGTACTGTGGGTATACCATGTCAAACAGAGGCGCCCCCACCATGGGTTTGTCGTGTCACATAGAGGTGCTCCCCCTCAAGGCCTGCTGAGGTACTCCTCTTGTTGAGTACTGTGGGTATGCTGCGTCACCAAGGGGATTGCCACCGTGGGTCGGCCGCGTCACCATGGTGCTCCCCAGTAGGCCTGTCAAGTCACTCTGAGTCGAAACGGTCATCAGTCATCAAGTCTTAACTATACATTAGGTCTCCGCACTATGCTCGCTCATCTCTGAAAGGATCCGATCCACAATATAAAGTTCGATACTCCAAATACCATGAATCCCCATTAATAAGTGTCTCAAATGTCCGTCACGTCATAGGGGTCTCAACGTAATAGACAACGTGTCAATCAGACGCCTGGTTTGTGAGTTATTAGCCTTTTTGTCTCGGGGCCCTGGTTGGATTTGTGCTCGATCCAACCTGAACATTACCCATCTCAATCCAGAACTCAGTAGTTTATCACTAAAAGTGACTTCCTCGCTTAAAGATTTCTAGCACCGCTGACAGTTTGTCAAACAGACATTCAATGACAAAGTTATGGCTGAAAGAAGTTAATGGGTCCAATTGGGCCCGGGTGTGGTCTGACCTGGTCGGACCGACCTGGCTCGATAGGCCGTGAGGGGCCACAACGGGTCGGGGATGGCTGCGAGGGCACATGTTTGTGGAGCGGCTCAGCCGGAAGCTGCCGTGAGGGCACTAGGCCGCAGGGCGTCTCGACCGAGGAGGCTCGGAGGGCCGGCGGGCGGCGCGAGCTAGGTCGGCTCGGAGGGCCGTCTGGAAGCACGATTTGGGGCGCCTCAGAGGGCCGCGGACAGCGTGAGTCGGGGAAGCTCAGAGGGTTGCAATGGGGGAGGTTTGGCCGGGGCGTGCGACCAGTTCGGTAGGGAGGTCAGAGCACCGCAGGGGCACATGGATGATTTGGACTAGAAACCAATGCACCGTGGGGAGGCTCGGTCGGGGCGCATAACTAGTTCAGTAGGGAGGATGGAGTGTCGCGGGGGTGTGGGGATGGTTTGGCTGGTAGGCCCATGCACCATGGGGCGGCTCAGCCTGAGTGTGGATCTGGTTCAGCCGGGAGGCCGGTGCACCGCAGGTGGCTTGGTCGGGGTATAGAGATGGGGCGTGCAGCCAGTTCAGTCGGGGGGGGGGGGAGCATCATGGGTGGCTCAGTAGGGGTGGGAATCTGGGGTGCATATCCAGTTCGTCCGGAATGGCGGAACTCCATGGGGGTGGCGCGGGTCACAGAGGCCGCGGGTGGCGGCATCGTTGCCTTCATCACCTTTATCGCCTTCCTCTATTTCGAAGAGTACACCAAAGAATAATGGCGAAGGGGTCTGGACATGTATGTTCGCCCACACCCTCTATGTTTAGAGTGATAGATAGCAGTTCACAAGAACAAAGCATGAATGTGCATGGAATATATTTTTAAACATCATTTCCCACAACCCTCATCAATCTCTATTCCCAAATCCAACAAGAGAATTGGAAGGGGAGAACATGGAAAGTGTTAATCAATAAACCCCTACCTCATTCGCTTGATGACGTTGGCATGAGGAAGAAGGTGAATTCATTGATGTTCATGTCTTCTGCCACACACCTCCAATCCTGGGATCGTGCGTCGGTTTGTCGTAGTCAAAGATGTTCCTTAACAGATTTTTTCATGGAGGAAGCGTTCTTCGTGGAGGAAGCATTTTTCGTTGAAGATGCATTCTCCCAATTCCACCCAAAAGTAATGTGGTGCCAAAATAAAAGATTATCCATTCTATTATGTTTGTTGGCATATATTCAAATAGTTTAATTAATTAATTGATGTGTTGGTTAAATTAATTAAAGGGGGGGGGGGTTGGCATACTAATGGTATGTGTGTTGGCACAATTAATGTGGAAGAAGTTAAGGGGAACCTATATATTAATGAGGGGGTTTGAGAGGTTTTTTCTCCATAATGAGGGGAGTTCAAGAGGTTTAGGCCTCGGGTGGTCCCCAACACCATAACCACTCATTGGAGATTAGGTTCGGGTGGTCCCCTCTTCTCAACTTCCACATGGAGGTTTAGTTCTGATGGACCCTACCTCCCAACACACACATGGGTGTTGCAAATAAAAATAAAATATTTGCACATTTTTTTTTATTTTTTATTACTTCATGAAAAACCCAAAAAATATCATTCACCCTAGACTATCTATCGTTGAGGTAAAAGTCTCTTTAAGCGAATACCAGTGCATGAGTTCAATGGTGCCCTTAGATTTCATTTCTGAGCACTAGTCCAAAATTTAGAAAAACCCGCTTGTATGTTTACTGAACGTACCTAAAAAAAGATCAAAAATTCATTCCGAGCACTGTGGGCCTTGGAATTAAGGGCTTTAAATTTTCGTGGACATGTAAAATTCATATTTATTAAAAAAAATTAGATGAAAATTCTAGGACATTACATTATAGCAGTGGTACATTATCCTAAACTACTTCTTCTATGAATTTGTGTTTAACATATAAACAATCCCTTGATTGTATCTCCTAATTAAATCTATATCACTTTGATAACTTTTATAAATATTTAAGGAAATCAGAGAGGGGTTATTTCTAAACTTCCTCAAGTAGGGGAATGTGGTTGGTCATGGGGAACCAGCCTTTTAATTATCAATCTATTGATCCTTTATAGTGGTTATCCTTGCAATAAAACTTTTATAATCTTAAATCCAAATATTTTCATGATAATGATCTATATTATTTATCATGGTATTGAACTTTGTTGTGTAAAAAATTCTACTTATATATGTCTCTTTCTTTTATGGACTATCATTGAAACCATCACCAGGCTTCCTCTATCATTGGAGGGTTCTTCCACCATATTTTACCTCTTACAATATGGAATAATTAGTTAGAACACGTTGATTTTCATTGTCTTTTTCATCATAAATATCCAATAGAGTCACCATAGAGTTCATTATCCATTCTGAATCTTTCCTAGCATGTTCATCCATATTTCCCATAGCATAACCTACTTTCTTCTTTCCCCTCCATTTTATTTCATTCACTCTAAGAAGGATATTATGAGAAACCCATTATAATTTCATAGTAAACCATTTATTGAGATCCATCATTAATTTTTTCTAATGGGGTAAATATATTTCCCATCATATAATATTTTCTTTTAGTGAAAACAATCATCCTATTTTTCACAGGAATTGGTGATTTTATCAGGACCCATTTATCACCTCTCATGTTGGGATTTCCGTCCATATATCCATGGATATCAAATACAAAACATCTATCACTAAATTCATACATATATAATTGTTTCTTGGTTATGATGTCATTATTTTATATTTTCTTCAACCTGTATTACTTTTTCCTTCTAGAAACATACTACTAGTGTACCCTATGTTACCATAAAAGTTATGATTTTTTTCTACATACCATTTATAGTATTCTCTTCTATATTTGGAAATAATATTATTTTTATCATTTGATTTCATATTTTTACACTTTCTATCTCTAATTTTTGAGGATTTTAAGGAAGGTATCTATTTCATCCTATTAAATGATTTCAAATTCATTTCATATTCATTGATATTCTCATCATTTTCTATTAGTTGACAGGTCTTCTCCTCCAACCATTATCCTACTTCTCATATAAAGTTTACCTATCTTATTGTTTTTTAAAAGGGATAATTATTAATTTTAGTTCTTCTACCATAGAGATGTTTTGCCATTTTATGCTACATTTTTCACATAAGAAAGATTCACCCTTCATTTTTTACACCCAATTTTATAATTTATTTACTAAAAGATACCCCTAATTCTATATTAATTTATTATATATGAATAACTATTTAATAAATTCATAATTCACTCTATAAACAATCTCTATTTGATCCAGATACTCATATATGGATTGGATCATATCATTTTTTATATATACATTCTCTAAATTGATGAATTTTCATTATTTCCATTTATTACATTGAATCACGAACCAAATAATTTTTTATGTTGGAATTTGAATTTTTATATTGATAAGTATCTTCTAAAATAATGTTATCACAAAAATAATAATAAAAATTGGATTCACACATACATTATTTGGTGTATCCTTCTTTACATGAGTCTTCTTCCCCGTGCCCCTTTTATTATTACCTCATTACATAATGTAGTCATTATTTTCCTTTGATGAAGTTATTTCCATATCATATACTTCCATTATTTTTCATAAATAAATTCCAATATTTTTCTTATCCTGAATGAAGTAGTAAAATGTTATTTTTTATTATATACCACATCAAGAAAATATCTAATCAAGACCTTATATGACATAACATCACTAACTCTTTAATTGAGATTAATCAAATAAATATACCATTGCATATACTATTTTATCACCATGCTAAAATCATGAATAAAAAAATTAAAAAACCTTTATAAAATCATAATAATTCATTCCAATAAGAAAATGAGGCCTGATCATTGATTATTTGTATATAAAAAAGAATAAAAATATTTTGAAGATTGAATACCATTTTAGAAACATTGGGCTTTGATACCACTTGTTGGTACCTAGTTCAATATTTGATCCTATAGGGTTAGTGAATTAATATGTCTCGTATTTAAAAAATTTCCATTTCATCATGTTCTCCCCATTATTAGATCTCATTCCTTCATTTTAATGACCTTGTTTTGACTCTTAATCATAATTATTCTCTCACTAACTCATTGAAGAACATAAAAATAAAAATCAAAAATCACACAAGGAGTTTACATAGTTCACTTGAAATGTATACATATATGTTTCATCCACCAATGATGTGCCAATTTCCTAAAATCTATTAAACTCACTATTTGTGGATTATAATTGTTTTGATGGTCACTTTACACTAATGTTGACTACATTTTTCAAATTTATGGTTTGATAACTAATCACCTAAGGTGTAAAAAATCTTCTTATCCTATATAAAATTAACTAGGGAAGTCATGGTTAGTTTATAGATTTCCCAATCACTGAAATAGTTTATTTACATGAATGTATTCTTAAGATCGCTGTAAATAACATATATGGATTTCATCCTTATATCTAAGTAGATACATTACTAAGCACACTCAATCTCTATAAATTCGAATAAGCTAAACATCTTAAAAATTATATAAATTATTTCTTCAACATCCATTATTAAATGAAAGTGTCCTTTTAGTGTTATGGACAACCATTTATCCTCCGGATCAATCACAATAGTGACTAGCCCCTTCTGGATAAATAATATCCGATAATAGAATAATATTAATATGTTTTTATTTTATTTTTAATAGATGGATATAGCAGTTGTAATTTTTTATTCTTCTAATCCATATTTTCCTATTAATATCTTTTTACATGATATGAAAATGTATTCTACATATTTTATATATAAGTTAGATAAGAAATATAATTTCAAATATCCCTTTTTCAATATAGACATGATTTTACAATTTTATATCCAGCACCTCTCGTTTTCTAGAACTACAATAACAAGTTTTATAAACATCAACTAAAAACACCAAGATAAAGTTATGTTTACCACTCATTAATAGTGGTAATTCATTACCATTAAATTTAATTATAGCTCCAAATATCTCCCTATATTTTCCTTCATCTAAAATCAAAATTGAATCTTCTATATATCTAAGATATAATATCATAATATTAATTCCTATTTATTTATTTATATATATCATCTAAAAACATGTAGCTTAAATCTTCAAAAATGACAAAAAAACACTTCTATTTAAATTACTATATATCTCATGTAAAACCCCAACTAAAAATCCTTAGATACTTTCATAGAATAAAAGGAATGATATAAAATCAAGATATTCATTAAATTATTAGATTAGATTGTAGTATTCTTCATTATAGTGAAACAATCATTAATGAATCAAGAATATTTTCACTTTAAAACATTAAATATAGAAATAAATCAATCTATTCATACATTATAATATTTATAGTATTATCATTCTTTAAAAACTATACAAATTTGAGTAATAAATAATTTTAAAAAAATAAATGAAAATATGAAATCTATTCTCCCGGAATATATTTATTTATGTATCCACTAAAATATACATTAAAATATTTCATGGTTATCTTCATATAAAAACTTATTGCAATAAAAATGGAGTTTAATTATCCATTTAATTATATCATGAAAAAATTCTTTTAATTCAGTAAATAATTCTTGTAACTCATTTGTAGGACACAAAACCTCTTCCATTATTTATTCTTATGTTTTTTAAAAAATTATTATTATCTATAATGTTGGTTCATAATAATACATGATATTCTAAAAATATTAAATAATATCATGTATATTTAATATTAATACAATGTATCAATTCATAAAATTCTAAGTTAAGTTTATGAAAGGTCTCGTTTAATCTTACTAAACATTCAAACTTCCCATGTTAATCTCATGTACCACATAAAATATAATTTATCTTAAATATTTAAAAAATTTAATGATTTAATATCATTTCATTTAAAAAAATCCTTATTTAATCCCATTCATTCTAGGTATGAATCAATTTAATCTCATAAATCCCCAAAAATTAATGATAAATATAATGCATCTTGTTTATTCTTCTATATAACCTAGGTAAATCTTCCATAAAACTTTTGTATGGAGTTTAATATTTTATATATACTTAAAATGTTTATTAATTATATGAATCTCATAGAAAAACAATTTTAATCCCAAACATAACCAAGAAAATTCAATTTAATCTTATATATATAAATATTTTAGCCTTTTCTAAATCACATCAAAATTTCTCTAAATCCATATTAAATAAAAAATATTTTCCAAATTAATCATTCATTCATAATATATTTCACATTAAAATTTAAACACCATCAATCCAATATCTACCAAAATCATCTCAATCAGTCCTTCAAAGTTACTAATATTAAATAGACTTACTCAATATCTTGACATAAAATCTTCTTTACCTTGCATATTCCCTAATAAAATAAATCATTTAATTATGCATCCCATGAAATTTAATAAATCTCATTTATATATTATTATAATTAGTATCCTTATATGGTTAATGATTTTCATGAGTATCCACATATTTTTAATCCATTTAAAACACTTATTTTTAGTGGTTAGAAAACAATAAAACCAATATCTAAAATTCATAAATTCCTTCATCTTTATATACCCGAAGACATATACACCACTATACTTAATTAATCTTTTGATTTATAATAAATCCATCACCAAATACAATTTTTATTCAAAAAAATTGAAAGGCATGAGTAACTAAGAAAGGTATATAATAATTGGAATGAAATTTTCATAGGAAAAGTTTTAGTATGGAATCCCATAATATCACTTTATCTCCCTCCAGGAACTATTTGTTTATTATAATATGATAATGAATAAATTTATTTTTCTTCTTGAAAATCCTTGTGTTTTAAGTGGTATTATTCCCATTTTATTCTAAAATCAAACAAAACTATGTGTTTTCCACCTCAAATAATTCCATATTATAGATCATGACAACCCAATAATGCGTATTCCGTAAAATAACTAGAAGTTGGAAGGCACTACAATAAGATAGATCCTGATGTTACAACCATAACATACATTTAAATTTAAACTTTTATTCCCAAATTAAATCATCTAATCGAATATTCCAATATTTTCTAATTATATAGAATAATTTTATTATAATGTGTACTATTTATCTTCTTGAATCTTTAGTTAGGACATTTGTTCGAGGATGGTAAATTTTAAACACCATATATAAAACTCAATACTTTCTCAACATTTAATCAATTTTTTTTATAAATGTTTTTCCTGATCAATTTGAATTATCAAATGATATATAATCCTAAAAAATGAGCTTCTCCTCACAAGTTGAATAAATGCCTTAGTGTCACCAATTATTTTTGGATTGGATTCTACCCACATGTAAAGAAAGTTTGTAATATATAATATATTAATGTATCCAAAATAATTAGATAATTTAACAATGAATTTCATCACCAAAATGTTAAATACACCATATAATAAAAGTAGATATTGTTCAGAATGTATTTTCTCAACAATACTGTATAAATCTTATTGATATTGATGCTCCAAAATAACATTGTTTTTTATTGAGGATATTATATTATATATGATTCAGAAAAATAATATTCTTTTCATTATTTATTATAGAATTACATTCAAGCTTAATCTTCCATGAATATTCAGCAAATCATTCAGAAATAATTTTAGGCTCCTCTAGAAACATTTCTCATACCCAATGTTGATAAGAGTAATCTAAGTAATGAACCCTACATTACAAATAGCTTGTTCATATTTCATAAAAATATTGAAAAAAATAATGGAACATCATTCCTTCACTGAAAAGTTAATATATGGATCAGAAACCCTACATTTGGTAAGTGGACCTATGTATCAGAAACCCTATCTTTGATAAATAAATTTATGTAATACCACTCTGACATTTATGTCTGTAGTTATTGTTTATACCCAAAATTTGGATAATGAATTAATGGTTAATCAACCTTATGATAATAGGTCAAACGTATGGATTTTTATCCCCAAGATTATTTCATCCCTATATTCTGAGAATATGAATGTATGGTTTAAAAAACATACATTGGTAGGAACCCTTCACTACATAAAGGAATGGTTCACTGTGAAAAAGAACCCTATTCTATTCAATGGAACCCTTCAATATGAAAAGAAACCCTATGATCTGAAATGGAACCCTATTATATGGAGTTCAATCCTATGTTGATCTATTGCTTTTTATATATTTCATAATCCGTGGTTTTATTTTTTAATTTTTAATTGTATTGATGAAATTAATGAATGGTAGAAAATTGTTTTATGAAAAAATAAAAGGCTCATCACAATCGATTAAAAGAACCATATTAATTGTAGAAAATAACTCCTATTATTAATATAAGTTATGAATCACCTGACTGATAACATTTTGAATATACATGATCTGTTTGATTATTTTTATTGATCTTCTCAACCTAAAGAAATCAATATATATTTTTAGTTCATTTTTCATATATATATATAAATATACTTCTTATAAGTTTTTAAATAAACACATTGTATAATATTTGTGAATATACTTTAATAAAACTTATTCAATGAATGATCAACTCAGTTATTTTTAGAGAGAGGATATACTTTTGGGACTTACATAATCATCCTTATACTACTATGAAATTGCTTCTTGTTTGTTTCTATTTGTTTTGAAAATAATTTTAAACCAGTATCACTTCTATGTTATTCTTTCATTAATATTTTTCATTTTTGAAGAAGAACATCCATCACATGATAGTTGTTTCTATAAAAAATGTAATGTATAACCTAAATCATCAAAAAATCATACTCATTTGATTTATTAGATTTTAAACTACTTAGAATCAGTCGTGGTGGAGTATCAGCTTCTCGATTTATGATGTGGATAACCGGTTCTCTGTAAAATAACTTGAAGACTCTTTTTAGACTTATTGAAAAGGTGTTAATCCAACAAACCAAGTTTTATGTATGTAGACATTACATTTATTTTGTGGAATAATTAATACATTACAGAAATATATTCCCAATGATAATATTATCTTGGTGTATTGGGAAACAAGGGATGAATTCTTCTAACATGGTGAAAGATATTCACAATCTCTCATAAATATCCTCACCTTTAGTTTTCCTACCTAAAACCTTTCATTATATCCTAGGAAGAGAAAACATATAAAGGGTGATATCAAATTCTCAATAATGGAAAACATGGAGAAAATCAGACAAAAAATAAATATATATATGTAAAAACATGGACATATATTTTTAATATCAAAATCCTGGGTCATAAAATAAATCTTGAAAGTACGTAATGCATAAATCATAAATGAACATGAACCAAGACAAAATATCATTGGAATAAACAATGGAATTGCGGAAAACACATAAGTATAAAAAAATAATTTTCATATTAGAAAAGTTATATTTCCAATACCATCAAAGTGGAAAAATTCCATTACTGTACTAGATTTATTTGTCGTTACATCCATATAGTACTGAACAATATTTACATGCCACTGGTTCACTATATTACTGAACGAAATTTTCTTGTTGTTCTAGTCTGGTCTATCACATGAAATGTAAATATTTTCCTAATGTATTGGAGGTAGATATAGGTCCCACCCCTTTCATAATAAAATAATTATTTAATTCTCCACAAAATATAAACAATTCATCAATGCATAACCCATGGAAAAATGGGTTTCTTAAACATTATTCCATTTTAACATAATCCATGTAAAAAAATGAATTTTATAAATATAATTCCATAAAAACAAAATACAACAAAAAGATAAATAAGTATATTTTACTTGAAACATAACCATAATAAATAATTAGATCAAATATGGACAATAATCTAGATATACCACTTGAAATTTATTCATGATTAAAATATCCTATATTCTATAAAAATATTTTCTTTAATTGAAACATTGTGATATTTAAAATGAAATGATTTTCATTCAAAATAACCATTAAAACTTGTAAGTAATGTTTGATGGAAATAATTAATTATAAAATTGTAAAAATCTATTCATTTCATATAAGTTAAAAAACTTCTGTTTAGTACTTTTGTCGAAAAAATCAAAAAGTACCACGTATGGAAAATGAAAGAAAGATTCCATCAAAACCATGTAGTAAGAAGGTTTAAATGGGTAAAATTGACATTAAACATCCATAGGAGAATAGTAAAAAAATTTAGGAAATAATTTTTATGAAACATGAAAACAAACGACAATTAAACCCTAGTAAATACTTATATATAAACAACATTGAATAATAGTAAGATTGCAAAATTTTCCCTTACTTTGTGTCTTGAATATCTTCGTAATCGAACAAGATTCCAGTATAATAATTATAAGTTTATAATAAATATTATAAATATTATATTATTATACATAATTCCATTTATGGTTTGATTATGACCATGTATTAACCACTTGTGAAATATCCTATGTAAGGGATTTAATTCGGGTAATATTCACTTTGTTCTTTGCATGTACCTTAATTTGTTATATCGTTGGCCCTTATAAATAAATCATGATTCTAGAAGATATATCATGATATAATTATAAAAAATATCCATTATATTTATATTTTAATAATCTATATCATAGAGAATCACGAAATAGATTACACTATTCATGGATACGTTAATCCATACGTATGCATGAACATTTTTCCGTTTTAATTATCATGATGGAAGAATGTGTATAAATGTAATATGTATATATAAAAATGTATGTATATATATAATTATTATAGTATCATTTTTATATAATATAATATCACTAAAACCATCATTGAAACATTCCATGTGGTGTGTGAAAGAATCACATCGCTTTGACGGGGCGGAAGCCAAACTTCCTCAAACGAGATTATCGTATTAACCCCAAATTGAATAAAAAATTGTATGATTTAAAAAATTGGATAAGAAAGATTAAATAAATAATAAATATAATATAATACATATATAAACAAAGTTTCTACAATAATTTACACCGTGATTAGTGATAAAGGATAAATGAACAATCATCATTTTGTGAGGTTGTAGATCACCGTACACAGAAACCGTGTGTTCAAAATCTTTTAGATGGAGGTTTGTATAAGTTTTGTAAGAAACCATAGAATAAAAAATCCTATTATAATTTTTATAATATTCTTATAATACAATATTTTAATAAAGAGAGAGGAGGGGTTGATAAGAAAAATAATGGAAATGAGCTTGAGTGAAGACATTACCTCTATATCGAGTAACTACATTTGGTTTATTCCAAAAGGATTCATTTATTTTAATTCATCATTTTGATAATATTATTGATCATATTATGGGTCAGATCCTTAATTGGAAGAATTGTTTTTTGTATTTCGGTGGGAGAATCACCTTGATCAACAATGTGCTTGCTTCTATGCCTTTACATGTTCTTTCCACGCTGAATGTACCGAAAAAGGTGATTGTGCGCATAGAGAGGATGATGACAACCTTCCTATGGGACAATAATTTTGATGGTAAACACCACTGGGCATCATGGAAGAGGCTGGAAAAACCCATCTTGAAGGGGGGTATCAACCTTAAATGTGTGTTTGGGACTATGAGGGGTCTTCATGCAAAGTTAGCTTGGGAGGTTCTTGAGGGGAAGTCGATGTGGGGAAAATACATGCAAGGAAAGTATGGGCATGACATGCAGATTCGGAGAGAAATACCTTCTACCATGCAAAAAATCATACAGCCTCATATTGTCTTCCTACAACAACATTCCAGATGGATCGTTGGTAGGGGTGACCTTAATTACTGGCATCAGAATTGGGCGGGGTTGATCCTTGGTTTTCCATGATGTCCCACCCCGGACATCAAGTTCAGTGAGGCTAGTGGCCATCCAAACTTTATCCAAGACACCTTGTATGAGTACCAAAAGGGTGTTTTTGATAGTATCGTGCTAAGAAATGAACCAGACAAATGAATTTTCATAGGTTCCTCTTCAGGGGTGTTTTCTATGAGAGACTTTCACTTTTTTCAGGCTTATCTGAATGACGTGGATTCTTGGGGGGATGTGATGTGGTGTAAGGATGTCCCTTCGAAATTAAATTTTCGAGTGTGGAGGGTAAGGAACGGGGCACTGCCGACCGAGGTGAACATCAAGCGGATGGGAATTTTCTTAGACTCTAGATGAAAATTTTACAGGCAGCCGAAATTGGAGACCATTGAACACCTGTTTTTTGGGAGCGACTAGGTGGCTGCGATCTGGGGTGAGTTTGGGAGTTTCACGGGTTGGATGTAGCGGGAGGTTTCTGTTGAAATATTCCTTTAGTTCTGGTTTCAGGGGGCGGGTAGCTCATGTTTTGAGTAGAAGGCAAGAGCCATATTATTTGCAGCGGGCTATTGGAGTATATGGTCCTCCAGGAATGATGCAAGACATAATGAGTTCACAACGTCCAGCACAAGTATTATCCTCAAGACTAAAAGCATCTTTCTGGACCTAACTTGCATATGTAGGGGATGGACGGATTCCTCATCCCTCAGTTCGTTTTGGGCTTTATCTTCTATCCAGTGTTTGGCCTACAACATGGGGCAGGGTAGATGGGTTAGATGGTATCCTCCTCGTCAAGGGCTCAATCTCAACACTGATGGGTCCAATATCATGGGGATCATACGTGGTGTAGGGGTGATCAGGGATCAGTGGGGTTATGTTATTATGGGTTTTTCAGCTTATTATGGTGGGGGTGACTCTCTCTAAGCTGAAGCACTTTCTATGCTCACAGGGCTGCAGGTATGCGTACAAAAGAATTTACCCCTTAAGGAAGTTGAGACTGACTCACTCATCCTTAATAATGCGTTGCTCAATATTGGAAACACCCCATGGACCATAGAATAAAAAATTAGGAGATTTAAGAGACTGGTGAAAAACTATACTATCATTCTCCACACATGGCATGAAGGTAATTCTGTTGCTAATTTCTTGGCTTCTAAGGCGACCAATAGTGAGAGGATTTCCATATTTTCCAGTCTCAGATCTTTTCCTTTCGATGGGGTTCACTTTGTACAAGATAATTCCCTCAGTCTTCACTACTATCGACCTCCGTGAGTAAATTTCCTCTGGCAGTTTTGTCTTGTACTCTTTTCTCTTTTCTTTTAAAAAAGTCAATAAAAAATTATTTTAAGGCTATTTAATTTTATATATTTAATAATTATTTCTATATTAAAAGGTTGAAATATTTACATATATTATGTAAATTATATCATAAATAAATAATTTATAAAATTTTAGACCATAGAATAGTAATTATATATTTTTAAAAAAGTTTTATGAATTTTATATAATTTAATAAAACATTGTTTTGATAGAACAACAATAGTGTGAATTTTTACACTATTCAATTCATGTATTTTTAAAAATATCATAATAATATTTTATAATCGAAACAATTATTATATTACATTACTATGAGTTCTATATCATATATAAAAAAATGGAAACATTAATTATCTATAACTGTGTTTATTTAAATATTTTCAATTATATAAATTTAACATTTCCAATAATTATATAATTTCTATATTAGTTTTTTATAATGATTTAATATATAAATTTTTTGTGTAAAAATTAAAATTAAAAATATATTATGATGATAAATATACTATATTTCATAGGAATAATTTTAGTTGAATTTATCTTCTGTAAAATAAAACATTAAAAATGTTATATTTATTTAATTATTAATGTGAGAACATTAATATCACTTTAAGTAAAACAATATAAGTGAAAAAATAACATCCATATGTTTCCAAATTTTTAATAACTATAACCATAGATTATTGTGGTCGGGATATACTCTAGTGAAAACAATTTAGAATGTTTTTGGGTATTTTTATTGTTATTATAATTTTAATAATAAATGTTTTATTTATTTCTCATTACTTAATTAATTTGTACAACATCAATGTATATAAATTTTAGTTAATTATATATTTATTAAAGTTTAAAAATAAAATAATGTGATAAAGGAAAACATTTTAGATTTCAAATAAGAATTTATAATCAAATTAATCTTATATATAACCTAATATAAAAATGGTTTAGTTATTAAAATTTGAGTGAAACATATTTAAATTTTCTTTAAATAAAATATTATAACTGTTCTAATCTCATTGATGTGGCTTCAAAAGGGTATAATATAGACCCAAGGATGTTTTAGGTTGAAACTCATTAATCTAATAATATGAGGACATGTGTTAAGGTAATTTTAAAATATTATATTTATCCTTAATTACCCGATTTATCTTTTTACCATATTAATAAAAATAAATAAAGATATTATTCATAATGCGCAAAAATAAAATAATTATATTAACATAATTTGTAAATATTGATTCCAAATATGGAATTCATTTAAAAAAAATCAAAACATAGAATTTTCCATAATTAATTTACAATTAATCCCAATGTCAGAATAAAAAACAGGGTTTCAAAAGTTAAAACATTGCAAATGAATGAAATGTTTTACACATGAATTAAATATAGAATTAATTATGATGACATACATTATATTAACTAATAAAAATATATTATATTTATAAATTATAACCATTAAATACTATAATTTATCAAAATAAACTATTTTGATGAAAAAAGTTGTTTTAAAATTAAATGTGGGGTATTTTTACTATTCATCAAAACATTAAAGTTATTATAAAAATATCAAAAATTCATCAAATGTAAATATTTATACCCTGATTCTAGAGAACATTTTTATTTTGTTAAATTAAATATATATATATATATATAAGTGTCAAAAACTAGATTTAAAATGGGTGCGCCATCAAAAGTTGGCAAAACCGCATTTTTAGAAAATTATTTATTTTATCCAAAAAATTGATTTTTTTCTTATATGATGTCTAAAAAATATATAAGATGAATTTTAAACATTATATTTAATATTATATATATATTTACAAATATATTCCATCAATAAGATCCATCACATCTGATTTCATTATTTTATTTTCATTTTATTAATTTTTTAGAAGAAAGTTAATATTGTTCATACCTTCCATTAGAATGAATAGGTTTTAAGGTAACATAATAATATTTAGATGTTCACTTAAACTCAATATTTAGTGAAAATTATTCTATCAAAAGAACAAGAAATTGATTATCACACAATCCAATAAAATTGTTTAGTATAACACAAGATAAGACAATGTTACATATATCGCAAGCTAATCTTGGTGTAACAGTCAACACAAGAAATCAAATAAATTAAAAAAATATATCTCATAAAAACTATGGGTGTTACATTATACTCCCTCAAAATTAATTTCTCCATCAAAATTTTATGGGTTTATAAAAACATAGAATCCCACAAGGAAAAAACTAAAACTACCTTTTGAACAGGAATATTAAAAAAAATTACACATAACCAAAGTAAATCATGACAAGGACTCTATATTGGAGAAAATAAGTGATGATTGGGAATATAGTAAAAGAATAAATAATCATTTATATTGATAAATATCACTTATCATAAGAAATTTAATTATCTAGTTAATTTTATTAATCACAAAACCATAAAATAAAGAAGTGTGAAATATATCAATAATATAATAAAAAATGATGATCATAAGACACAATTTAACATCATGGTCTCTTTTCCTAATATTTAATAATTTTCATGAGAAGATATACTTGCTTGATTTAAGTACAATTTCAATGTTGTTTGTGTAATGATGTTGACTTTGTCATTCAAAATGTGTTAGCATATCATGCGATCTATAAAGAGAATGATAGGTCATTCCATCTGTCTCAAAAAAATTTAGCACATGTTATCAAATATGCCTAAGTCACCCTATAGTGAGATAATACATTAATCTAAGAAACTGCAACCAAATTATAACTTATACTATCCATAAATTGATAACCTTACAATCTTTCAAAAAAACTTATAATTTTAAAAATTATTAAGATGTCAAATAAATATTCATAACATTTATCTCTCATATCTAATAAAGTTTTTCTTGGTTGTCACATTCAAAACATGTTAATAACTTAATCATTTATTCATTTTACCAGACATCCTTATTGAAAACATGTATGTTTCCTTATTCTTAAGTCCAAAAATCTGTAAACTTAATCCATGATAGAATGAAACACATTTCAACAATCCTTAATCATTTATATGGAATTCATTAGTGTTTAATTTACTTATTCATATCCAACATATAATTTTATGAATATCATTATATCATTATCATTCTCATATTAAGGGTTATCCTCCCCTTATTAATGTTTGTGCCAAAAATATCATCTTATTACCTCAATCACAATTCATTTTTACTAGTACCATTCAATATATACTCTTAAATCCTTATGAAAAAACAATAGCGGACCAATACATAGATGTTTTATTATTTCATAATACCATAAATTTACTTCCATAAATTTATTCTCAAATTCTATTACATAAATACTCAATCATTCCACAAAATCATACTTAAATGCCCTATCACCAAAAGTGATCACATGTGACTATCCTTTGTCTTTGTCCTTAAGATATTTCTGATGTCAGTCAACATCATTAACCCTTGAATTTGGGAATTAGATATCATAATACCCATTTTCCTTTCACTTGTAACACTAACTTGTTAAAGGTCCAATCTATGTATATTTTTGTTTATTCCCATTATTTATGTAGTTAATCGTCTGTTAAACTTATTTACCACACTTAAAACATTTTTCAGTACCTTTTAGAAACTTTTCTCCTTGTGTACTTCTATACATTAAGCATAAAAAAATATAATCTTCTTTTCTTTGTAATTTTTACTGTTCATTTGAATTATATCCTTATTTTATTATAATAACTATGAGGTAGATGGGAAACTAAAATCTCCCTTTTTATAAGACTAATACAGGTACATAAAATACTGAAAAATAACCTATTGAACTCGTACCAATACATAGATTCAATATTATCTTTTTTCCATGTATTCTTGATAAAGATACACCATATATTCTCTTCACCTTCTAAGATATAAGTTCCCAAAATAAATTTTCCTTTTTCTGAATAATGGGTAATGGAAAATATATTTTTAATAGAACAGATCCATTTCATAGTAACTTGTGGATCTGTCAATACACTAAAAAAGGTGGAAATTTCCTTAATAAGGATTCAAGAGAATATTGTTCCAACTTTTTTTTCATTTGGAAGCCCAACTGGATTTGTTGTAATATAAAAAATATTCCTTATTATATCTCCCATAACATTCAGTTGTTTAGAATTACAATAATTTTATTTCCCAATGCATTCATCATTAACATGGATTTTTCATGTTGCAACCATTATCTAAAACCCAAAAAGAATAGTGTGTGATGTAATATTCATACTAGGAAAATAACATAATCAAGGGGGAGTACCTCTAATATCTAACATCATTTGTTTAAAACAAGGTTATTCATGATTTGTACAAAAATTCAAGTATTGTAACCTATAATTAGACATATCCTTATAAATCCCTTAATATTTCATAATAATATCTATTGGGATCTCAGTAAATATTTTGTATCCAAATTTCCAATGGTTGACTAAGCCTTTTCTCTGATATAAACTCTAAAGACCAAATTATGATGTACATGTACCTTACATTTCTTTTGCATAATATTTAATAAATAACAAAAATATATTCCCAAAGATCATATTATATAGTTTCATTGGAAACATGGAACACATTCTTTTAACTTGGTGAATGTTCTTCAACATCTCCCATAAATATCATCACATTTTGTTTTTCTTCCTAAAATATTTTTTATATACTGGGGAAAATGAAACATAAAAAGGGTTAGATAAAATTATCAATAAGGGTAAACATGGAGAACAAAAAGAAAAATAGTAATAATAATGTAAATACATGAATATATATTTTTAATATCAAAAACATGAATCATAAAAAATCTTGGAAGTACGTAAGGCGTGAATCACAAAGGAGCGTGAACCATGATAAAAGATAATTGGCATAAAACATGGAATTGTTGAAAACCCATAAGCTAATAAAATAACTTCCATATTATAAATTTCTCATTTTCAAGACCATCATAGAGGAAAATTTCCATTATTTATCTAAATTTACTCTTCATTCCTGCCCTGTATTACTAAACCAGAATTACTTGTTGATCCAACCCGATATTGTTGAACCCAATTTGCCTTTTGTTCCCATCCTATCTATCTCATGATATAGAAATATTTACCTAGTTAAATAGAGGGAGATATATGTCCCACCCATAACATAAATAAATAATTCTTATATCTTCCAAGAAAACATAAATCATTCATCATAACATAACCCAAGGATTAAAATAGATTTCTTAAACATTATTCCATTATAAGATAATCCAAGTTAAACAAATGGATTCAATAAATAACATTCCTTATTAAAAAGAATAAAACCATAGGATCAATTAGGATATTATACTTAAAACCTAACAATAATAAATAATTCCATTCTATATGGAAAATAATTTTTATATAACACTTCAAAATAATTCTTCAAGAAAATATCCATTCTTTTTTAAACCATTTTCTTTTATTAAAAGACCATGAAATTTTAAAAGAAATGAATTTCATTGAAAATAAAATTGAATATATATAATAGAATATTCATGTAAATAAGTTATTATGAAATCATAAAAATAAATTCTTTCTGTATATGTTAAAAAACCATATTCTCGTACTTTTTCAAAAAAGACAAAAAGTACATTGTATGGATAATGAAAGAAAAAAATCCTTAAAATCTGTGTAGTAAAACGTAAAAAATAGGTACAAATGAGTTGAAACATACATATGAGAATATTAAAAAATTAAATTTATTCATTTTTATGAAACATGGAAATATATGATAAAACATCCTCAGAAAATACTTACGTATAAACAATCTAGAATAATAGTGAGACTACAAAATTGTCCCTTCCCTTATGTCTTGAATCTCTACATACTCATACTAGCTTCCTGTATAATAAATATATTTCTATTATAAATATTTTATTGAATAATATTCTTATACATAATACCATATATAGTATCATTATTACATTATATTACCTAATTTTTAAAGATCTTTTGTTAAGGTTTTACTTTGGTTAATATTCTGTTTATTCTTTGCATGTGCCATGATTTGTTATATCACTGGCCCTTATGTTTATATAATGATTATATAATGTAGATAATGATATAAATATAATGAATATCTAGTATATGTATATTTTAATAATATATATCATAAGGAGGTATGTAATGCAACACAACATTCATAGAGTTAGTAAGCCATATATATACGTGAACGTTATTTCTATTTGAATTATCAATTTGGAAAAAGTGTACAAATGAACTATATATATATGTATGTGTATATATATATAATTATTAAAATTTCATTTTTATATCATATAATTTCACTAGACCCATCATTAAAACATTATATGTGGTGTGTGGGGGAAACACATCTCTTTGAGTGGGCAGTAGTCCATACTTCTTCAAATGATATTATTGTATTAACACCAAATGAAAATTAAAATTGTATGCATTGTAAAAATTAATAATGAATATTAAATACATAAAAAATATAATATAATATATATATATATATAAACATTTTCCACCATAATGTCCCCCATTATTAGTGTTAAAGGAACAAAATGAACAATCATTATTTCGTGAGGTCATAGTTCACCGTACACAGAAATAGTATGTTCAATATCCATTAAATGGAGGTGTGTGTAAGTATTGGTAGAAACATTACCATTAAAAAAATCCTAGATTATTAAGGATACTGGTGTTTCATTCCATATTGGAATAAAGAGTGTGGGTGGATGGAGAATGAAAATAAAGAAAAGGAGCTTGAGAGGAGCAGTTACCTATTAATCAGGTAACACATTTTGGTTTGATTCAAAAGAATTAAATGAGTTTCATTATACCTAATGGAATGATTCTAAGAGTGAGGGAGTAAATTTGGGAGCTTATTTTGTTCGATTTTTTTCCATCCACAGGGCTTGAGAGGTGTGAGGAAGTGGGTAGAGGTGGTGGCCTTTTATAAGATAGAGGTGTGACACTTTAGGAAACTCCAAAAATATTAATTTATGATAAACTCAAAACACCTACAAAAACCTAAATAATGTCATGGTTTCAATGATGAGATGATATAAGGTTGTAATATCATCAACTAATAAGTTTCAGAAAAGTTTTATATTATTTTTAACCTTATAATTTTAACTTAACACTTAATTATTCTATTTGAGTTTAACTTGGGTAACAACAAATTCAATATTAAAAGGATGAAATATTTAATTATATGATGCAAATTAAATAATAAATAAATAATTTAGATTAATTTATTCCATATAATAATTATTTTATTTTTTCAAAAACGTTTTATTATTTTAAAATAATTTAATAAAATATTATTTTGAAAAAAGTACAATGGTGTCAATTTTGATTTTATTCAATTCATCGATTTTTAAAAATATCAAGATAAGATCATCTATAAAAATCATCAAGAAAAATTAGTTATTCTAATTATATTTATTTTTCTATTTTTAATATCATCACTTTGATATTTCTATTAATAAACTAATTACTATATCATTTTTGTGTACTTATTTAAACTTGTTGGGAAAAAATAAAAATAAAATACTATAGCCCAGGGTAGTACATCACTGAATACTTATAGTGATGGAGTAAATAGTTAGAAATGGGTGCGGTGGCATCCCCTAGTTTCTGGCATCAAGATAAATGTGGATGGTTCGTGAAAATATGATAATTTCCATGGGGGAGGCATCGTTCCGGATCACAGGGGCACCATCCTTCATGCATTTTCAGAATATTATGGCCTTGGGATATCAATTCAAGCAGAAGATAATGTGATGCTCATAGGCCTATAATAATGTGAAAAATGAGAATATTGTTCTTTCTCAGGTTGAGACTAATTCCAAGATCATTCTAGAATATATGCATGATTAAGATACCACTCCATGGTCAAGTGTCAATGCCATTAGAAAGTGAAAATGCATTCTTGATGATAGTAATACGGCAACCCATACTTGGTGGGTGGGAAACAAGGTAGCTGATCATCTTGCATCTTTGGTTGTGGTGGATAATTGTATTAGTGTCACTGGCTTTACCAGATGCCTTTTTTTGAAACCTGAACGGGTGAAATTGGTTCGAGGTGATGCTCTTGGACTTCATTACATTAGGTCTCCCTAAGTCTTATGTTTTTTACACCAATCCTTTTATGATGGTCCTATTTTTGGGTTTATAAAAAAATTACCTTTAATGATAATGAGTAGGTTTTAAGGTAATATAATAATACTTAGTTGTTTATATAAACATTTTCTTGTGTGAAATAGATTCTATCAAATGTACTCAAAATTGTGTAACACAATCCTAGAATAGTGTTTCGTATATCACAAGCTAAGATGGTGTTTCATTTGGTGCTATCCAATCATTGTGGATCATATAACACAAGAAATCAAATAAATTATAAAGAATATATCTCATAAATTATTGATGTATTACAATCAAATACCAATACTCCATTGTGGATTTTTTCGTCTGGTGATAATATGACATTTCTAGTGAAATTCATGACGCTCGTATGGAGAACATTTTTGGAGTGGACTAGGGAATCTTTATGTCCTGAACTTCTATAAAAATTCTATGTTCATTATTTCTATCTATCCACTACTCATTCTCCATGAAGGAGAAAACTCTGCAAATCTGCATAAGTTGAAAAAAGTGTCAAATAACATAATCAGAGAATATTATTGAAAAGACACGATTTACCCCCCCCTCTTGATTATATATTTATTATTTTGACCAAAAAATTCTTATCATCATGTAGTTTTTTAATAAAGTTATATCAACATTAAATGAACAAGGTCTATAAAAAATTGATTGAATTTGATGATTAGAAAGATTGTTTTTTATGGTTTGTACTCCATATTTTAAGGGTGAAATCTATGGATTCTAGAAATCATGAATGATCATCTATCTAAAGAACCTAGGATTCAAATTTTACTCAAATATTATTACTTGTTATAAAATTCATGAGATTTTATAGTCTTAGGATGCTGTAAAAGAATCTAAATATGACATCAACTCAAAGGAAAGGAATGCTATCATCGGTGGTTTTGGAACTGATTAATTCAATAAAATATCTCAATGCCCTACTATCTATAAAAAGTATCAAAAAGTAACTATCACATTTGAAATAATAGATAACATTAGACAAATGAGGTATGATAATGAAAAACTAAAGTTTTACACCTTTTGAAGAAAATATCAAATCCTATTAGTCAATCAACACCATTCAATAATGTGACTATGAAGGAAGTAATTGTAACATTCCTGATATACAAATCAGAAATAAAATATGATGTAGAAGATCAAAATATTATAGAAAAAATGGAAAGTATATCCCTTAACGAGACATCTTAGAAGCATCCAAGAAAAATAACAACATAAAGTCAAAAAAAAATCACAATCCTTAGACTCTGAAATAGAACTAGATTAGATAGAAATAAATTATATAAAATTACACAAAAAGAAAAGAGGCTTCATAAAATCATTTTATAAGCATGTAAGAGAGCCTACAAAAGTAAGATTATACAAATAAAAAAACTTTAGGTCATATTTGACCTGATTTACCCCATTGAAAGACGAAAGAAGAATGATAGAAAATAAATATCAGGAGAATGCATAGTATGATCATAAAGGAAAAAAGAACCAAGAAGGATACATGGAGTGTGTATAAAGACTCCAGAATCCCCTTGAAATCTATTTTAGAAAAAGAGCCACTAAATCTCAAAGATAATATGTTCTGTATAGCTACGAAAGAAGTATATGTAAAAACTTATTATTCTTATACATCTGACCCAAATAGCTATTAAAATGATAAATTTTATGCTCATATTCTATAATAAATAAAAAATATAATTATTTAATAAATAATCATAAATCATTAGAAGATATTAATAATTCTATATTAGTTGAATGAGACACTATTTTAAAATAACATCCAAAACTAATTGAAAAATCAATTCATATACATCAAATTGTATTGATCGTGAAAAAGGATTAAATAATTGTAAGGTGAAGTAGAATCATATAAAAGTGCTATAAGTATTTTTACAAAAGGATAACACACTATAAATGAGATTCTAGGGAAGATTTTTATTAAAAATAAAATGATTGGAAAATGAAACAACGGTAAAATATATATGTTAGACATAAATTAATTTATGCCCAATTCAAAAAATCATACCTACTGTTATTGTGGATAAAAAGTTCATTACACAAACAAATGTTACTTTCGAAATACTCCAAATTAGTGGTGTTAAAAAGGATTTTATTTCTAAAAATACATATGTATAAAGGGATATAAATTGTTGAAAAATAATATTGATCTAGATTCACAGATCTTTTTTTGCTGACATAGCTGGTCCATAAGAAATATTTGTACCAAAGCAAACAGATGTTTAGTTTCTTTTACAGGAAAAATTATATAGGAATAGAAAATATATAAGGCATATTTATAGTGGATGATCCTAACACATTAAAGGATACTCATAAAATTTCTATGCACTAACCCAAATCAACATACATATAGTCTCTTTTGTTGATAATGAAAAAGGAAACATTATTGGAGGGGAACTTTTGGAAATATAAAGACAATCTCAACCAACAAAGTATAATAATTACAAGGGATAAAGAACAAAATGATATGTATAGCTAAAATTTATAATAATGGATATTATGTTTATTTTTCTTAAAATTCCTCCTTAGTCTTCTAAGATAAACTACATAAATTTGGAGCACCCATAACATAAAATGTTTATACTTCGGATCTCAATTCCTTGTGTAAACAAAGTGAATTTATTAACAGCTATGACAAATGAGTCATGAATCTATAATAGGAAAATTGTACATTGTAATATATATGACTAATAAAAATTATCTAAGAAACAATCATATTCTAATTTTCATAGTCTTAAGTTTGAATATGATATATTTTGTGATGGATGTTAAATTGGAAAACAACAGATATAATATTTAAGATCAATTAAAAAAATTGCTACATATAAACCATTAAAACTTCTACAATGGGATTTATCTGGACCATAAAGGGTAGAAATTATTCATGGTAAATTATATGTTTATTTTTTAGATGATGATTTTCAATATTTACTTGGGTTTATTTTCTGAAACTAAAAAATGAAGTAGTTACTATTTTGTAAATATTTTGAAAAATTTTTCAAAATGAAAAATATTTTTAAATAACTTCATTGATAAGTGTCATGGGGGAGAATTTTATAATCAATAATTTAATTATATTTTCTCAAATATGTGTAATAAACAAAACTTTATTCTTCATTAACACCTTAACACAATGGAATTGGTTAAAGAAGAAACAAAACTATTCATGAAATGGAAACGACTATGTTGAATGAATACAATATTCCTACCTATTTTTGGGTAGAATTTGTATGCACATATTACTATATAATGAATATAGTTTTAATTAGGGAAGTTATTAAAAAGAAACCATACAAACTCTGGAATAACAGAAAGTCTAATGTAAAATAATTTAAATTCTTTGGATGTAAGGTATATGTCTTCATTAATAAGAACAACCTTGACAAATTCAATCCAAAATATTATGAATGAATATTTATAGGTTATTAGACTATATATAAATCCTATATAGTGTTTCATAAAAATTCAATTATTGTTGATGAATCCGTTCTTGTGAAGATTGCTAAAATTGACTCTTTTAATAGAGAGAAGGATCAAACTGATAAAAATACTGAATCTTTTGGAAACATGAGACATTATTAACCTATTTCTAATTTTAAAAATACAATTAATGAAATTCATTATAGTTTATAAGAACATGAGACTAAAGAACCTAAAATAATCTTACTCAAAACTGCTAGAACCTTAAAGAACCATCCTTTAGAAATAGTTACAAGAAACCTATACATATGAGTTATAACTGGAAGAAATATAGGAAACTTTTTTGAATTCTATACCTTAATATCTTAGTTAGAACCTAATTATTTTGAAGAATATTTTTAATATGAGATTTGGAAGTTATGAATACAATAAGAACTCATCCAATTTAAAAGGAATAATGTTTTTGAATTAGTATAAAGACCATACAATTATATAGATAAAAAAATATAATGGATATTTATAAATAAATAGGATAATAAAGGGATCATAACAAGGAAAAAATATTTATTAGTACCCAAATGATATAATCAGGAAGAAGTAATATATTGTGAATAAACCTTTGGACATGTATCTAGATTATAATCCATTATAATCCTTTTAGGCTATTCATCTCAGATAAATTTTAAATTATATTAGATGGATGTTAAATATTATTTTTAAATTGATATATAATATGGAATGTTTTTAGTGAACAACCATAAGGTTTTTAAAACCCTAAAAATCCAAATTATATTTTTAAACATACTAAACCTATCTATGGAATTAAACAAGCACCTCGAGATTGATATAAATGATTAATCTATTTTTTTGACAAAAAAAATCTATCTGAGTATTGGATCCTATAGTTTTTAGGAAAACATTTCATTCTAACATTTTATTTGTACAAATTTATACAAGTGATGTAATTTTTGGTTCTAATAAGAAAAATATTTCTAATGATTTTTCAATTATAATGAATTTTTTTTGAATTGAGTATGATGGGAGAATTAAATTTATTTTTAGGATTTAAAATATATCAAAAATATTATGGAATTTTTTTAAATCAATGAAAATATATTATTTATTTATTAAAAAATGATGGAGATGAAAATGGTAAAACATGTACAACTACCATGTGTATAAAATTAAAACCTAATTTGGATGATGTAAGAAAACCAATTAACAATAAGTTATATAGAGGTATTATTGGTAGTTTATTATATCATACTACTATCAGACCAACCATAATGTTTTTATGTCTATGTGGTAGATTTTAATCAAATACAAAAGAAACCCATATTATCACTGTTAATATAATTTTAAGATATTTTAATGAAACTATTTCTCTGACTATTTTTACCCCCAACTTATGATATAAATATATTTTCATACTCAGATGCTGATTTTAGAGGATATAGATTTGATTGAGAAGTAACTTCTGGAACCTGTCACTTTTTAGTAAAATATTTAGTATCATAGTTGATTAAAAAATTACTTTTAGTTTCCCAGTTAATTACTAAGGCAGAATATATATCCACTAGAAGTTGTTGTGCATAAGTGTTATAGATAAAACACACTATACAATATTTTAGACTAAATTTTAGCAATTTTCTTATTTTATGTGCTAATAATAGTGCTATAGATTTTCCCAAATATCTTATATTAAATTATAGGACTAATAAAATTGATATCATGCATCATTTTCTAAGAGAACATAATCTTAAAAAGTATATATCTTTAGAATTATTAAATTCTAAAAATAAATTAGTAGATAATTTTACTAAACTACTTCCCAATGCAGGTATTGATTTTGTTAAGGGGGATTTAGGGATATTTAATTTTAAATAAATCATTATTAATTTATTTTTAAACTCCCCTTTTTATTTTATTCAACCTTGTCTATTGTATTTAATTATTTATATTACTCTTTCTTTTTACTTGTTTTTATATTGGTTTGAATTAAAGCAAAATGATCATTTCTATTTTTTATCTCTCGTCTATTTAATTTAATAAGTAATGAATACATTCCTAATCGGCTTGAGAAAACTATCAGTCTTATCTCAATATCTTACAGACTCATTCATGTAGTTTTAGAGCACAAAGAGTTTATCTTTCCAGTTTACCAAAACCTTAACCCTCAAACATAAAACCATTAAAAAAGAAAACTTCATTCATATTTGAAGATGTTAGACCAAGTGAGCCTATTCGATAGGATGTTAAGTATGAGAAAGTACTTCATTGAAAGGTAGTGGATTATTATTATCTGAATAAAATGAATCTATAATTGAAGTATGTAACAAGATTTTATGTTCTTGAATTAATTTTTTGTGATAGGAATGCACCTTTTGTTGTTGAGATTGAATTAAAAGTGTTTTATTGATATGAATCTTTTTTTAATGATAATGATATTGACATAGTTATTTCTAGGATTTATCATGGTGAGTTTTATATCCCTTATAATAAAATTGTTAAGATCTTAGCTTTCCCCATGATGTGGGATTTCATTGTGATGTTTTAAATATTGCTGATGAATAATTCAAATCAGGGAATAGAATGTTTTCTCTCATTGAATCTAGATCAGTCAATAAGATGATGACTAGAGACCTTAATGATGATCAAATAGTCTTGATAAAGTTCAAATTGTTTGGAATTATGCCATGGACAAATGAGTTAGAGAATTTTATTTATAAAGATATGAATATTTTTGTTTCTAAAAAATATTATTTTAAACTTCAGTTTTTATATGTTAAGGTATTTGAATCACTGCTGTGAGAAGTTCAACAATGTTTTCAACAATACCTAAAGCTGAGTTTGAGGCACTTCAAAATCAATTTGGATATATTCAACAAAAAATAGTTTCATTTGTGAGATATTCAAGATCGTATCAGACCTCTAACCATTGAGATCTCAATGTTCAAGTAATAATTTGTGAGGAAATCATATTTAGATGAGTTGAAACTATTTTTGGGGAGAGAATTTCATTAAATCAAAGCAAGTCATCAGACATAAACTTATTCTGAACCAACATCTCTTAATTTAATCTGATGTTTTAGGGACATAAATTATGTGTCAGTTGATTTCAATAATATATTTAACACCCTTCAGTGTGATAGTACACCTTTGAATGTTCTTTTAGAGAATCAAATAAATTGGATAAGTCAAATAACCTCTAATTAATCCTAGTTGGGACCATTTATTCATCAAGTGGGAGATACTTTCACTACCTTTATTCAATCTAAAAAATATCTAATGACTTTGTTATTGTCAATTTGGTTGAAATCATGTTGATCGGTCAAGATTTAAAGAAGATTCTTCAATAGTGGACATATATTTTCAACAAACATTTTCAGTGCTATTTGGTTAATCTTCATGATATTCATGATGTAGTTCAATCTAGCCCTCATCTTACTACTCCTTTTACATTTAGATATTTTGATCATGAAAACCAATATGACCCAAGCACATCTTTGTGAACATTTCTTTAGATAATTGTGGGATGTAATTGTTTTAAAATAATTTGAATTGTAATTCAATTTACATCACATTACATTTTAATTATATATGTGAGTTTTATATTGTTTTATTTTATTTTATTTTACTTTTTACCATTTATTCAATGCCAAATATTAATTTATTTATCTTTTAGAAGTTTTTCATACACATTCACTTACAGTTGTGTGCTACACTAAATGTATTTTAATCCATTTTCATAAACATTTTTTTGATGTACCAAATAGGGGAGAAATTAGGGTAAACACAATATTCTCAATTGTTAAAGAATCCATTTTCTATTAATATATCTTCTATTAATATAAAGAGTACAATGATATTAAAAATATTACTATAAAAAATTAAATTTAAAAACATCAAATATTTTCTTTAAAAGATTTTTTCTTCAGCGATTAATATTTCAATGTTTTTTATAAATTATTTTATGGGTTTTGTGATCATACAAATAGGTTTATTGTTAGGAATGTATAATATCAATATAATTTCTAAATATAATTTATTTTCCTACTCACAAATAACCTTGTTTTTTATTAATGATATTACTTTATAGGAGTTTTAATAAATTATATTCTCTACATTATATATTTTAGGATTATATTAATACTTAATTAGAAAGTAAGATTCCCCAATGTATTCGGAAGGTGTTTTAGTGTTCTCTAAAAACACTATTCACAACCAACATTGATAATAGTAATGTAAGGAATTAACCCTACATTCCATATAGTGTTTATGGATTCCATACCATATATTTATAGAATTTTTCTCACATTATCCCTTTACTAAACAATTAATGTCTAGATCAGAAACCCAATGTTTGGTAAGTGCCTGTATGGATCAACAACCCTATGTTTGGTGAATAAATGTATGTTGTATCAATTAAATTTTGAAGTATATAATCACTATTGAAGGCCTTTATTTAGATAATGAACAGATTCTTAATCAACCTTATGCAGAAAGGATGAACATTTGGATTTTCATCCCTATATTACTTTTGATCCCTACGTTCTGAGAAGATGAATTTATGGATCATGAACAGAAAATTTGTAGGAACCCGTCGCAATGGAAAGGAACCATATTCTATGAAAAAGAAATATTCAATATGCAAAGGAACCCTATGCTATAGAGTTCAACCCTACATTGATCTATTAAATTTTATATATTTTTTAATCTATGGTTTTATCCGTGATTTCTAAAAAACTCTTGACATAATGGAATTTTTTTTGAAAAAAAATTCATGATTGATTCAAAGGGTCTTCTTGATCGATTAACATACCCATATTTGTTACTAAAAATCACTCCAATTATAAAGAGATGTTACGAATCCCATGGTTGATTAAAATATTAATATTCATAAAATATTAGGCAACTTTTCATGATTAGATCAACTGAATGATATATATATAGTTCATTTTTTATATATAGAAACCCATGATATGTTTTTCAATAAACACATTTCATACTTTATATGAATTTCCTCTGACAGAACTTCTATAAAGAATTATAGAGACTGTTATTTTTAGAAAGAGACTACACTTTAGAGCCTTACATGTTCAACTTTGGACTATTTTGAAACATATTTTTATTTGTTTCTATTTTTATTGAGGAACATTTAAAACCAATATAACTTCAGTAGCATTATTTTATGGAGATTTTAATTTTATTAGAAGATCATGAATCAAAGGTTAGTTGATGCTGCTGCAACAATTAAGAATAATAAAAACCATCAAAAAATAATACACAATTGATTTATTTGATTTTTGACAGCTTGGACTTAGTTGTGGTGGAGTATCAGCTTCTTGGTTTATGCTAATGATAAATGGTTCCATGTAGAAGAACCAAAAGGATTTATTTAGCCTCATTGTAAAGGGTTCTACTACATATACTAAGTTTCTAATATTAAGGTCTTGTGATAAGAGGACAATTCTTGTGAAATTCAATAAGCTCATATAGAGCGATTTGGTGGCAAAGGCTATGGGATATTTGTGCCCCGAACCACTATAAAATTGTTGTTTTCATTATTTATTTTTATACACAAATTATTTTACATATAGTAGAAAATCATTCATATCTATATAAATCACAAAAGGAGTAAAAAGAAAGAATCGATGAAGATTATATAAAAGACATAGTTCACCCCCATCTTTTGAATATTTTTATTATTATTACCTAACAAATATTATGGAATATATTTTCTCTTAGATATGTTTCTATAAAACTAGTAGGATCTATATGTTTAAAAAATAGTAATTTTTCAAAATATTGGGAAAAAATAGTATTTAATCAAATAATTTCATAGAAGTTATTAAAATCCTAATGTGACCACTATAGATCTATTTAGAGTAATTTTTTTGATTTTAATTGATTTTAAAATTTAGCACACACTACTTAAGGATTTGGTCATTAATAAGGCACTATTAGTATGTGTCATCCCTTGTATACTTCCAAGAATAACTTTTTAACTTTGAAGTTTACTTCCATGATAACAAGTGAGGTTTTTTATTTTCATTGTATTTGTTGAAAAGGTTATAAAACCATGGTCATAAAATTTTAGAAGAATGAAATTACTCATCCATGAAGTTCACCTTAATAGTTTGATAAAAAATTTATTTTCCAAAAATAGTGTTTAGTCTACTAAAATATTCATCCACTAAGTTATCACAACCCTTTTCTCTTTACTTCAACATCAAATTCATGATGTAGTTGAAGGCAAAAAAGTATCATTGTATTTTAATGAATTTTACCCATGAGATATTTTATGAAATAATTGTCAATGAACACTATAAATTTATATCCAAAAATATAACACATAATATTATCTAAGGTAATTATAGTGTTCAAAATCTATTTTTAGTGGTTTTTAAATTATCTAATGAAAAAAATCAAAAGTTATAGCTATATAATATTTTATATGAAATTTATTTTACAACAATCGAAATATCATTGACACAAGATAAAAATATAAGGAATCAGTTAATAGTTCAAATAGAATATCCAATCTAGGTATCTATATTATAGGAGAACTTATTAACATATATTTGACATTATATATTATTCCTTATAATGTTTACCAAAGGAAAATGGTAATAAATTATAGAGAAATATTGAAAAAGGAATGGGAATATATTTTTAGTATTTTATTGACCTCTTATAATATCCATTTCAGATAAGGAATGATCTTACATTATTCATTTTACTTTTGAAATAAATTAAGGACATAACATCCACTATTAAATTATTAACTTTGATCCATCTAAAGAAATTAAATTTTCAAAAAAAATACTAATCATAAGAAAAAAATAAATCTTTTCAATGTTGAGAATAAGAATTTCTTCAATGTGGAATTAGATAAAAACCCTTGATTATATGAATAAATCATAAGATATGATGCATAAACATATAATTCATCTATAAAACCATATATATGGCCCTTTTAAAACCCAAAAATGTTCATCATCATTACCCTTACAATGTTTATTATATCATTACATATTATTTAGAGAAATATATTTAAAAATTACTAAAATTATTCGGAATCATAGTACTTTTTCCATGGGTGTTATGTGAATTTTGAAGTACCCTAAATCCCCATCTAAAAAGAACTCATGGGTCCATTTAAAGAGTTTCTCTAGGACTTTCTCTTTTCTTGAAATATGAAAGTGTTATTTCTGATTCATAAGGGTAAAATTCTAATAGTATAAACATAACCTCATTTATTAGTGAATCTAGTAGAAATAGTGTCACCAAACTAATTTTTGGTTACAATGAAACCACATTTGGGAACTATAGAGACTAGACTGACACACTGAATATCGAAAATTTGTATTTTTATTCAAGAAACAATAAAGATATTAGTTACTTATTGAAAACATCTATGAGAGTGTGATTGAGTCTCCATAAGTATTTCTTAATAGTTTTACAATCATCTTATAAAAATATATTTTATATGTTGATCAATGGAAATAATCTAAGAAGTCTTGATTGGGTTTATCATAAATATTTCTTATTCTCTTTAAGTATCTATAAAGGTTATTTTTAATTCATTAAATATAAACTATTAGTAGTGAGAATAATAATATATTAATTAAATTTTAATAATGTAAATTTATAGATCTTATACTGTGGTTTTAAATATATTTATAGAGGGGTGTCCACATATGGTATAATAAGATTTTTTAACTTTTTGATACTCCATAGAGCCCAAAAACACTCTTCAAACAATTAAAATTATTGATGGTGTCAATTGTGAACAAGTATTCATTATATATTGGGAAAGTTTCATGTTGATTAAAATATTAATATTTAACATATTTGATAAAATGGTATTTATATATATAAATCCCATCATTTTCTGAGCAATAGATATAATATTAATTTGAATAATTATAAACACGCTAAAAAATATTTTATTGGAAATTCATAATATTTTTTTAGATTTTTTCAAGGAATTAGTAAGAAAATTTTAAGTAGTACTATCATCAATTTAAAATAAACCAATAAGAAAAATAATTTATAGAAGGACCATAACCGTAATATCCAGTTGTTAAATTCTTTACATATAATACGACATCATAATTATGTAAAACATGTTTAACAATATGAAAATATTAATTCATGAAACTTTTTAATTATTATTCCATAAAATAAAATGTATTGAAATAAATCAATGGATAAATATTAAATCATATTGACTAAGTTATTAGAGTGATTTTATATTTGGTATTTCATAGACACATATATGTTAAAATGGATAATTTTTATATAATAATAAAAATGATTCTTTCTGAACAATTATATTATCTTTTGAATATTTCCAAAAAAATTATTCCTAATTTTAGTGAATAATTATATATAGAGATATTATTTCCCATATCTATTAAATAAAAAATAAAACTTTTATAATGGATATAATATACATACATATAAATATCCGACTTTTCAATAAGATTAGTTATGATTATATTGGCCAAATGTATTAAAATAATTTAATGTGTGACCTCTTTAACACTCAATGTGGAATAAACTGATTGATAAATAACCTTTATGGAAGATCAAAAATCAAACATAGCCTCTTGGAACTAACACCACCCAATTATAAAGGTGCTCTTAATGGTTTTATGATCTATTCAAATAGTTAATAGGTGGATAGTATTATTAAAGATATAATTCTACTAAGGTTTAATTTCTCACCCCATTTTAATTTCCACTAATGTGTGAACATATATTTTCAAAATTTTTAATTTTTTTTATTTTCAATATAAATCAAGGGAATATAAACCTAATACTTTTTTTGGTAAAACATTTCTTTATCCATCTCATGCTTGACAATTGTTTATCTTCAAGGGACTGCCTTATGGGTAAATCATAACTTCCCATTAATTTATAAAAATATCAGGGGGTTATATCAATCATTAAACCACTATTTTTAATATTATTTGGTGTAATAGTGTGATCAAAACGTTTAGCAGGATCAACAAGTGTTAAATTGTTTTCTAAAAGATTAAAATCAGATATTATGCTTGTGTAACTGAATCTTAGATGTCATGAGATAGAAATCATAGACTATGCTTATTAATTTGTACCCTATTTTATGATACATAACACTTTCAATTTATTTCCCATTGAGGATAATCTCATGTTGTGAAGTAAAAATACCAATCCATTTATTTTTAAGATTGGTAGAATTAGTATCCAATCCCACTTGACTTGACAATTTATTAAATAAAAAATTTATTAATTTTAATAATTTATTTACCTTTTGAAATATATATATATATACATATATATTGGTGTCATAATATAGAAACTACCTATAAATTGGACTATTTTTGACATTAATAAAAATTTATAGTAGGTCAACAATTGGATTTCTCATAGTTATACCTAGGATGTTGATTTTTTGTATTGGCATGAAAATATTTACATTTTAGTTTTTGTTGTCTAAACCTATTATTATAAACATCCCATTATATTGAAGGAAGAAAAATAAATGATTTATGCATATTTTTATGTTTTCAATGGTGGAGGAAATACAGATTATAGGATGATAGATTTCTACTCTTCCAGGGTTTCAAGGTCTCACTTCAGGGTGATTCAGCTAAAAGTGAATTGTTTTGAAAATAAAAATGCTATGAAAATAGGAACACATTGATTAAATTATTAGGATGTAGTCACATGACATGATGCATGTTCCCAAAAGAGAGCTTTAATGTTTATATCGAAGGTTGTTTTTGATTTGATGAAATTTATGCTAGTTCCCTAAATTATAGATTTGTGTTGGACTTCTTGGACTGAAAATTTTTATACGGGAAAATTTAATTTAAGGAGGTCTTATAAATATTTCATCCGATGAGGGAGTGTCAATCATTACTACCACATTTTTACAAAACCCACTTATTTCCGGATAAGTGAATATCAGGTTCTCCTTGACCAACATATGAAAGAGAGTGTAGGTTTAGGTTCCCTGAGACACAATGATTTTATGTTTTTATTTTGAAAAAATTGGATGGGGTTCAACAAATTATCAATTTAGTAAAAATATTATCACTTATAAATTAGGAGGATGTTTTTTAAGGCATTGGATTTTTATAGGGAGAATCAATAATATGGATTAGTGGAGATATTTTTCTATATCTAGAAGAAGATTTTTATAAAGAGAGTGGAATTTCATAGAATTAGAATTCTAGAATATGTATACATTAGAATTATTTCCATCAGTAAAAAAGAGTAAAAGGATATAATAGGACATGGATAACCTCAGATTATTTCATAGGGGACATTATACTCGATGTACCTTCATTAGTTTTGTAACAATATTGTTAGGGATGTTCTTCCTCAATAAAAATATCTTAGGTTCATCCAAAATTTTATTGAGTATAACCATATTTGATTTTTTTAGACAAGATGATGGTTTGGGACATGAGAGTTCAAAGGAAAAAATGGAGTAATATAAGTTTCACTGGTTAAGTGTATGTATAGTTTGATGATACTAACCTAGAATGTCGGAAGGTATCATGCAGTGCATGTACATTAAATTAAATAATATGGAGGACCTGTAGGGGTCATAATGAGTCAAAAGTCTACATAATGGTGTTATCAGGTGGTTGGTTCTAGAAATACATGTAAAAATGTTTTTGATCTAGTTGAAATATACTATTGGGATGTTCCGTTATGTTCGGGGTTGTATATTCTTGAGTTACAATAATGTTTAAAAATGGAAAATTATTTTTCTATCATATTTAAAGTATTTATAAAAGTTTAAAATAACCATACATAAGCTAAAATTTAGATAACCCTAGCCTATGGTATGTGGTCTCTTGAAAATGATAGTGATGAAGAAGTTATTGACATCTAACTCTACATAATGATTCTTATAGAATATTTAGATTACCGAAAGATCCTATGTAAAATTAAGGGATCCTAGAAGTATCATAATAAAAAACAGTTATAGTATGAGAATAGTATCACACATTCCATGGATTACCTAATGTACGGATTCAGTGTGATTTCATCATTCAATGGTATCATATTTTTTTGGAACATATGTGTTCTGAATGGAGCTTGGTTCTAATGGTATCATTAGAGCTCAATGAATAAGAAAATTCATTGAATATATGGATTCTCAGTGAGAGTTACTTTAGAGGAACATGTTATTATAGTATCATGTATATGTATATGGTATAATGAATTTTCAGGTTATGGGAATTTAAAATTATTTATATGTGATCTTATGTTTCATTTATTTGGAGGAATAACAATGAGGCATTTATATGATATCATGATTCATAGGGAAGAGGATTTTTTTCTTTCGTGGGGTCGGGATTATTATAATAAACTTGGAGGAGAACCATATGATAATGGAATGTGTGAATAGAAGTTTTATTTTAGGACTTTTTTACTAAATGATAATTGTTTTTTGTGGGAAAATTTTAGTGTGACATGCAATAACTTTTCCAAATTGGGATATTGTTAGGCATGCTGTGATAACTATTTTCTAGTGAAGTGATGGATGTTTTGAACAATAAGTATCAATAATATACTACTTGGAAATATTAAGGTAGATAGTAAATAATCTCCTAGGAATTTTTGGATTCAGGATAATAAAATACTTCACTAGACACAACATAACAACGAATGTTGAATAGAAATTGTCAAGAAAATGATATCTTGAGGATGAAAGTATGAGAAAAATGGAGGAATATTATTGGAATGAAAACGATGCATCAATTGGATATATGTACTCAAATATCATCCTTGTTTAGTGGAAAAAGTGATACAGATCCAAGGGGTGTATTTTGGTTGTAGCACAATGTTTTATAGGTGTTTTTAGAATGTGTATATGTTTTAGATTATGATAAATCATTTGTAATAATATGTGTAATAATTTTATTATGAGTTAGTGAGAATAGAAATGTTTTATTGAATCATCAGTGTAGATCATAATAGTTTTATTTACAATACATGATGTTTTCTTAGTCAAAGTAGCCAACAATTCTAGGGAATAGAGTTAACAGTCATATATGGTGGTTAACCTATATATTTTGGATGGTGGTGAAAGCCTGATGAAAATATTGGGCCCATAATTAGGTTTTTGTTAGACTACATGTGAATATATTTTGAAAAAGTATTATGAATCATGGGATGGATTCCTGAATCAAAAAATCCATTAGATAAAGTCCTTATTTCTAAATATTGGATGGCCATAGAAATAATGCCAGAATACTGGATTGAGTAGTTCCAGTAGTTGAAACAATCAGAGGCATTGGATCATCTAGTTTTAGTTGTTCGGGTAGGGTTTAGGAACATGGTTCCCTTATAAATTAGGTGAATATTTCTTTGAATGAAATAGATTATGTGATTATTCCAAGGATGTATGACACATATTATAAACCATTTTATCACTTATCCATTGTGATTTTGATTGTTCTGACATATTTTGTATGTTTTACTTGGTAATTAACTTCTTTTCAATTTTCCAAAATAAATTTCTTTACATAAAACATGGATAAGGATTATGAATCAAGGAAGGGTGATTTAATGTTTTATTGGTGCATGGTCTTCGAAGTTTCAAATTTTTAGGGCATTGTTGATCATTTTCCAATTGAAGTTACTAGAGAATTGTTTTGGGGGTTTTAGAATCTAGTGTTGTGCTTCTACGGTTTGATTAAGCAATATAAAAAAAATAAATGAATTATATGGAATCTATAAACATATATTTTAATTTCTATTAAAATTTTCCATAATCAATGGAAAACGATCTTGATTATAATAAAAAAGGTTATATTTCCCACATTTAATATTGGTGATAGTTTATGTTTTTTTTTCATGCATTTATTTTCACTAATAGATGTTTGTCTTGGTTTTTAGGATATTTGTTTTTATTTTGGTGTTATTACTTATATTCCATAAATATTACATAATTATATATCATTACATTATTTAAATATAAACCATGTTTTATTGATCGATAGGGTGAGTATTTGGTTGTTATGATATTACCAAGGTGGTGTATTGTTGTTATTGATTGTGAGATGGTATGGCTAGCATAGAAATTTATTAGGGATGATGTTTTAGTGGTTGGATTTTTATGGGGGTGATTTTATTATTTTTTTACTTACTTTATGTTTTTTGGTTGATCCATGATGTTATATTTTTTTGCTAGTATAGTTGTTGTGTCATAACACGTCAAAATTATGAAATGATAAATTAATAATGAATTAATTAGTGGGAAAAGTTTATAAGTATTTAAATATGAAATATATAGATAAAAAGATTATGTGAATAAAATGATTATTTATAGATGTAATAGTATATTATTATTTGTGTATAATGTAACCAAAGTTTTGATTAATGATTAAATGAATTTATTAAGTGGACGAATGATGATTTTAAATTTATTAATATATATCAAGGAAGTAAATAGAATGGATTATTCTAAATAAAATAATAACGTTAAATAAAATCCCCTTCGTGTTAGATGACTATTGTTAATATCAATTAAAAATTGTTGATATAATATTATAAATAAATTAGTTTTTTATTAATAAAAAATAATAAGAAAATTGTAATAAATCACGATGCTTGTTGTTCTTGAAGAGTAATTTCTTCCTCAAGATTTGTGTTTAAAATAATGTTTTTATTTTAGGAACTAGTTCCAAATTTAGTCTTAACTCTATTTAGTGTCCCTTATGATATTTTTATCATAATTAATTATCCAATATAGAATTTTATTTTTCATTCTCCTCTATCTGAGTTAGATAACACAACTAATACCCATAGTTGTCATCATATTTTGGGTTTCATCCCAATATCTAGGTTGTTAAGAATAAATATTATCCACTACTCTCCAAATTCTGCTTTCACTTCAATAATTACTATGTCATGTTTGAATACTTGGGTTATAAGGGATTGTTGTTATATTTTGTGTACTTATACCACTTTTAAGAAGCTCAAAATTATAAAATACATGAATATGAGAGATATAATAGCATAAGGTTATAGTGTATACATATATCCAAGTTATTTTTTATTATAATTTTTACCTGTGTATATTTACATAAGATCAAATGGATTAATGTATATTGTGTGTTTATATGGGTTGTAATGGACATTGATTTTAGTATGTCATTATAGTAATGTGATAGTGATTTTTCTATGGTGTAGGGTTATGGTTGTGATTAACTATATGTGGCTATAATTTATTTATACTAATGTCTTATATGAATTATGAAGCAGAAGTTTTTTGATATGTGATGTTGGGTATTAAGGGTGACATGGTTAGTGGGAGTGGATGAATAGTACCCTTGCTTATATATGTTTTCAATATTATGTTTCCTAAATTTGTGTTATATTTTTTGTGTCATCATTAGTGAGTTTGGGAATTTAGATTTTATAATTTACTTAATGATTTTATTTCACTGTTTCTTCATAGGGCATTTATTATTCATCATCAAAATTTTCATGAGGGGTTTTGGGGAAGATCCAACTATGTATACATTTATTCTCACACCTATAATTTTAAAATTAAATATAAACTAAATGATCATGAATTATATTTTATAAAACCTTGATATCACAATCCATGATATGAATTTGTTTCATATTATAGGTTACAATATAATCATATTGTAGAAGTTGTATAAATGAATGTCATATGATACAAATGAATTATGGTAATTGATATCAGCTATGTGGGATGATATAAGATCATCCACATCATTTCCCTTGGTTTTAAATCCTTATGATAGTTCATTTATAGATTAAAAAAAATATTATAGTCTTTTAAAATTTTCAATTGATTATATCTTAATAGGCATTCTTTATGGGTAATTCTTGTCAGCCACTAAGCATTGGTAGCCCACCCTCATCTCAAATCATTAAATCGTGGGAGACAATATAAAGGGTTGGGGTCCTTCTCTTTAGAGTTTGACATAACCTATACTTGTTGAAGCACTATTCTTATGGGATTCTCCATTTTTCTAGGATGATAATCTATTAACACACCATTGGAGTTCTGGGGTTGTCCCATTGAATAAATGGATTCCAGTGTTTGGTGTACATCCTCATGGATGAGGGTGTCTTTCATCTATTTCTAAGTGATCTCCACCAAAAAATTATCAATAGAGATCAACCATGATATAATATTATCTGATAGTGTAACACTTTTATATTTTTCTTCACAACATGTTGATTTCATAGTGATATATCATATATTTAAATGGGTTTCTTCCACTGTATTTATCTTGATTTGATCCTACAATGGTCATCAGGGCTAGTAGATCCATGATCACATTTGAATCAACATTTGTTTCCAGTAATTATGTAAAGAAAATTGATATTATAGGGTATATTATGTGATATTTAATTGTATGATAATATTTTTCCAAATATCAACCATTGGATCAATCTTACTCGATTTATGATATAGGACATCATTATGTAAGATTAGGTTTCTCATAATCATTATTTTCTACATCTCTTTATTTATATTTCTGCATCAGCCTGTGTTGTATATGGTTGTAATCTATGTCTTTCATTATCGATTTCCATATGTGGGAAATATAATATAATGGGGTAATAGTGGTAGCACCTTGATTTAAATAGTGTGATGGGATGTTGGAATCTCACTCATAAGCGTATCACATAGTCAGGTCTCCCTTAATAATTTAATATTTTCTCAGGAATCTCATTATTAAAGGCATATTGGTTTATATTTCAGTTACATATATAACTTACTGTTGTAATAGAGTGGACACCTTTTGATGGAGAAGATAAGTCTATTAGGAATGCTCAATATCTTGGGAATATATTTTATATCCTTCAGAATAGACCAATACTATATATTAAGATAACCACATAAAGCCTATTAGTTTCTTCACATAATGAATGTTATACTCATCACATGATTCATCTCATTCTTGTCACTTTAGGAAGCTTATTCTCATCAGATATGGTATCCTAGGTTCATAATCTAAGGCATCTTACACTCATCTCATGATTCAAACTATGCTCTCATTACATAAGGTTGCCTCAGTTCATCCCCTAAGGTCACTTTTTACAGTCTTTAGAAACACTAAAAATTATAATTAAATTGTTGATACTCATAGTTAAAAGTATTTGTATATTATCATGGTTTAATTTATATGGATTAATCTCATGGTTTAATGTTTGTGTGAAAGATTGTGGTTTATAGTCAGTGGAAGACACTCACAGTTTAGAGACTAGTAAAGACCCACATTGTTTAGATTCTTATGTGTATAAATCAACTTAAACTCAACCCATAAGGGTGGGAATTTTTTTAACATGTAATTAGTATATTTAGAAGGATTTTTATACTCTAATAATATGATCAGACTTACGAGGAACCCCCTCCCAAAGGAACTATATAATAGTAATGTTGTTGGGGGTGAACCAAAAATAGGCACCCTATGTAACTCATTGAAACAAGAATAAATTACAATATAGTTTGAGTTGTATTGTTTAATTTCAAATCATAGGACCGGTCCAAGTAGTATAACATCATTTTATGAGGTAATTTGTTTCATGAAAGGGAAAACATAAGGGATAGAGTGGGGATTATACTTTGGTGTTCATTGATAGAGGCATGAAACATTAAGTGGAAGATGGGTTTGATCATTAATGATGATATAGTTTGAACCTTGACTCATTAAAATGCCCATGATGATATTCTATATTATGAAGGATACATTTTGTGCTTACACATGTACCTTTTCTACATGACCTATGATTTGGGATCACATGAATGGATTATTTCTAGCCCATGTCTAAAGAAAAGGTCTTGGGGATTAATGTCAAAGATGTTTACTATGTGCACGGATTTTTCATGAAGAATATTGTTTCTTATTGATGAAGCTCTTAAATAACATAAACTTTCAATAAATTAGGTTCCAATAAAGGTAAGGCATTGAATATATATCCATGAAATTAGTTTTCTGCAATTTAGGTGTTTAGTGAAATAATGAATTACATGAAGATCTGTACTTTTCCAGAATAATGTTCATTATTAGAGTGACTTATATAATAAAATCTAAAGAAAAAGAAATTAATTAAAGTACTTATACAAGGTAATTTTTAAAATTTATCACTCAAAGGAAAACATCAATGAGGTTATGGGTTTTTAGAACCATGGGAGTGTAGGTTTTATGATCATAGAGGTTCAACTTCCCCAAAATCTATAATACTAATGGTTAACCATTAAAATGGTGATTGAAGGTGTATTTTTAGGTTTATTACTCATTGAATATGGCTAGATCGGATAATATTTGAGTGATTGTAAAATTTAGGGAATCTTATAGTGCCTCTTGATGTGATTCATTGACATCTAGCATGAGAAGAACATTATTATTTCTAAAAGATACAGGTCTTAAACTCAAACAACATTGTGTTGCATGAAATTGTGTTTTTGTATCAATAATTTATTTGGTTGTATATCATTCCTATTAAATTTAACATGAATGTTTTTTTTTCAATTCCAAAAATCCCACCCCCTCAGAATTGAATATATATGGGAAGATGTGGAAAATGATTAATGAAAATTCTAAAATTCTGTGATTTTCTCCTCCACATAAATGGAACTCAGGTAGAAACTTTTCATATAAATAGGGTCAGGTCCTTGAGAGGATGAAATTACCTTAATGAAAATTTAGCGATTCTATCCTTTTATAAAAGTATCACATTCATGAATGTCTTGTGGGTCATCCTCATATTTTTTTACTACTCTTACATTAAGTAAATAGTATTCCATGAGAAATAGTTTTTTAAACAAGATATAATCAACCACAAAAATATGAATTTCATGGCGTACCTTATGTGAATTATATTTAAACAATATAGACATATATATTTATATATGGACTTCCCAAATGGATAGTCCAGAATCAGAAACTGTGACTACTCAAAGAAAGAAAATGGAATATCACACATATCTTGGATTAAACAAACAATCCCAATATCCCTAACTAACCCTCATGGATCTACTGGTAGAGGAGAAGATTGATTATCCTCTATCTAATTAGATCCTTTTCTATAGATATATGTTCTTATATGTCACTGGTAATGTCATCATAAACACCCTAATATATTGATTTTGAAGTTATTTGGGATATATGAGATACAACATCCCTCACGCTGACACATCCTTCATGGAACACATTTTAGAATTGGAATATATGTTATAGAATATAATGTAGAAAAGAAATGGTCTAATTCTATCCCAATCAATGTACTCAAGCATCATCCAAATGGCCTCTCATACAACCATTAAGGGTGGACTAATACATTACAAATGTTTCTGGTAAGATTATTAATGCGTGAGTAGGTTTCAGAATAATGGGGTTTCCAATTCTGAGAGGAGTTTGGAGATCATCTATAATAAGGTAAACAAAATGAGATAGTATATAACGCATAGTTCTATGTTGATTATTAAATATATCTAATACCAGAGCCAATGATATGATTGTGTCCTAGCATTAGAACATTCCTCTTATACTATAGTGATGTTGGAATTAGCCTCTTGGACCTACATAATATCTTTTGTATTTATATATTTAGGGTGATTAATGATGTGTTCCTCCTAACATGGTATATGTGGGATTACCTGAAAAATTTACCACTAATGGCCAATGTAACAACTGGGCCACGCCCACCAGTTACTCCACAGGCACGTAGTCCCCACCCTGGGGCCAACCCACATGCCTGAATGGGTCATCTGACTAATGATAGTCCCCACAGGCCAACACATGTCCTACATGTCCTTTACAGTGTGCTTTGTCCTCACTCACACACACACTGGGAAACTTCCAGAAGGTCACCTATCCTGATCACTACCCCAGGCCTAGCACATAAGGTTGGGATCCTCTTCTGATACCAAATGTGACAACTAGGCCCCACCCACCAGTTGCCCCACAGACATGTGGTCCCCACCCTGGGGCCGACCCACATGCCTGAACGGGTCATCTAACTAATGATAGTCCCCACAGGACAACACATGTCATTTACAGTGTGATTTTTCCTCACTCACACATACCCAAGAAAACTTCCCAGAAGGTCACCCATCCTGATAACTACTCCAGGCCAAGCATGCTTAACTATAGAGTTCTAATCCGGAAAGTTCCTGAAAAGGAAGGTGGACCATGTTGACAAGAGTCATATCATTTATCCATTTAACCCTTTATCATTTGGGGGTGTTACAGACATGGTGCTATATGAGGTTTTGTGTGATGAAGTGAAATTAGAACCCTAGCACCACCCAGACACCCCATTCAGAACAATGTTTAACCACTTCCTATAGAATCACTTAAACCAAATGCGAAGGGGGCCAAAATGAAGTTACAAATTACATAAAAAGGAAATTCTTTGTCATATTGGCTTCTTTTAGAATAGGTATGATATTAGGAGTTTTGATTCATGGTGATGTTCTGTGAATTCCAAGAGATAAGTGTGGTAGTGTTCCTTATAGCATTCCTTAGTGGGTGGAAGCTATTGCTCCTAGATTCCTATGGGTCTATGAGGAAAGGTTGAACCACTATGGTAGAACTATTTCCAAAATGTCACTAGGTCAATATGGCCATCCCAATGTTGTATAAGATCTATGACACACTAAAGAACATAAAAGATATCTATTCTCCCTTTCATATCAATATCCTACTACAATTATTGTATGGAGGGGTCTTTGAGAATTTTAGGCTATATGAGTACCTAAATATGACCATCACTATGAACCTTGTTCTCCAGACTCTAGTAATGAATATTATTGTGATTAAACATCTGAAACTTAACCAGGATTGGGTCACCTAAAGAGTTCATCTTTAACAACATTATTATATTAACCAGAGTGATCATTAAAAAGTTTCCTTGGGATATTGGAGTAGGTTTTTTATCTATTTTCCTCATGAGGTGGGGTGTCGAATTCATGAAATTACATCAACATAATATGTGATCCATACACTCTGTGTTGGTTTACACAATTATATTGTTTCCTTCAGTGGAAAATGCTGAATGTGTATATGAAATTTCACCATGAACATCATCCCCTAGTTTTTGTTATCCTTAGAGTGTGTTGACTTTTTAAGGTAATAATAACATATATAATTTTAAAACTATTGATTCTTGAGTAAGGATAGTCCAAGAATATGAAAAATTATGGATATTTTCATAATTTAGTGTGGTACTACAAAAACTGCTGGTTTAAGAAGGCCCATTAGAGTTGGTTCATAGGTCTTGGGGAGAGTGTTGTGAAATTTAATGTGGAAACCCATACCTAAAGAGGGGATATCTTATTGAAGTAGTGATGGTTGTAGAGGAAACTTTGTTCCCTCTTGGTCATCCTCTAGGAAATTCCTCAAGGTTGGGTGCAAATTTTAGAGGATAAATTCCAAAAAAAGGTATGGTAGCATGGAGAAGCCTTTGGTATTACAGAATTTTCCTCAGATGTGGTTCCAAGGAGACTTTTATAAATAAATACTTACATCCCATATGATGTTATATTCTCTATAGCCTAGAAGACATGGGATATATACCATCCATCCTATTCACAGAGGCTACATTGTATAAGAAGTCTCATAATAAGGGGAGGAGATTCTACCTAATTATGAGTTTAGAGAGATCATGTCATAATAATAATGTTCCCAAACTGATGACTACCACAACATCATTGACCACGTATAAATTACACAAACTCATTCTTACTAGATCATTCAAGAATAAGTGGGTTCTGAGGAAGGGGTGCCTCGTAGTATCTTTTGGAGTGTAAACTGGGGAGAAGTGAAAGGTATATTCTATATAGATAAGAGGATATTGTAGCATTGTATTTGGGTTTCTTGATGGATTACCTACCTTATAATGAAATATAGTTCCCAAAAAAGATAATTTTATACTTCTCATGGGGCTAAGAATGTAAACTCTAACCCTTCATATCATTTGATATGAGATTTTATTTTAGATCTTTTTTCTGAATCATTTGATTTAATTTCACAAACCCAACATGATTTTTCATGGAATACCCCATGTTATATATTAACTACTACAAAATATTCCTTTCACAGTGCAATAATATGCCTTTATTAGTGCAAGAATATTGATGAAAAAATGGAGTGTGGTTAAAGGACCTAGGCCTTAATTAATGATAAATAATGTAGTTAAATTTATTCTTAACAATGCTAAAAAATGTTCTATTAAAAGGTTCACTTAAAAACCAATATTTTGTGATTATAAAGGAAGCATTGGTAGTGGTGGAAAATTTTATATTTTTTGGACCTCACCCTTTATCAGCGCTTTCACGACACCATTATTAGCACTCTCTCACCCCTTTATCAACACTTTAACCCCCCATCCCTTTTATTAGTGCTTTAAAAATTTCAAGGCCCATGCGTTTCTACTTAGATTTGAACCATGCTCCTCTCCATTGAATAGAAGATGATGTTACCGATACAAAATATTTTTTTTGTTTAATGATATTTCTGTATATTTATATATATTCACATATATATTTTTATTCATATATTTATATAATTATTTTTAAATAAAATTTTAAAATATATTTGTGTGTGATATATATATACTTATATTGGTTTAATTATTCTATAAATTATATTCATTTTTATATACAAGAATATAATATATCTATATATATTTGTTTATTAATACACAAACACATATATATATATATAAACATTATAAACATATTTTTATATTGTAAAAAATGGTAAGATATTTTTTTATATGTATTTTGGGAATATATATTTATTTTTATATATTTGAATATACATACCTATATTTCCATTATTTACACACATATGTTTATATAATATAAATTTATATTATATGTATATATATACATACTATTTCATTTTTATAATTTAAATAAAATGGATAGTTTTTTTATTTATATAAAATTAATAATAAATATTTATTTTATATATTTAAAAATACATTTCAACAAAAAATATGTTGATATATATATTTATAAAAGTGATTTATTATAAGTAAATATTAGAGAATATACATATATTTATTTATAAATAAAACTAAATAATGAAAAATGATAAACATTCAAAACAATAATATCAATATGAATGTAATATTTGGAAATAAATTCAGTTCCCTCTAAAAATAGGCAATTATATCCCCTTAATCAAATCTGAAATTAAATTGAGTGATAAAAATTGGGGTTCCCCAACTAAGAACTTAGTTTTGGAGGACTTTTGGGATACTATTGGACTCTAAAAAATAGTGACCAAGGTCCCCCTGATTACCAATGTATTATTATGTCACAGGCATGATTTGAAATTTGGATGAGTGGAAATGGACACTCAGATCAAAATTTATGACCGTGTGACGTTTAGGTAACGTTTTAAACTTATTTTTCATTTTTTATATTTTTTGATTTTTCATCTTCGAATTGTTATTAATTGACTATTAATAGATAATAATAAGATAATTATTAATTAAAAAAATATTTATTTTATAATCATTTTCACTATATATTATATATATTTGGTTTAAATTCATATTTAGGCTTGTCTTAAACATATTTTAAATATATGTTACATTTATATCAATATAAATATATAAATATTTTTTTAATGATTTTTTTGAAATATAGCCTTTATCAGTGCTAGTAAAAAAATATTTATAGGGGGTCTTTTTCAGCACATCTAAAAAAGTGTAGATAAGGACCCCCCCATTTCTATTCCTTTTTATAGCACTCATAAATACCCCCTTTAACTATGTTATAAAAAAATACTTGTTAAATACACCCTATAATAGTGCTTTTCTTAAACCTTAAAATTCGACATCTCTTTTAGTGAGCACTGTTAAATCCCTAGGACAGGATAAACCCATTTTTTTAGTAGTGATAGTAGTGCATATTAAAATTTATGGGTGTCTAATTTTTAATTTTTTTCTTTCTCACTATTAAACCCATATATTCAGTGAATGTGATGTTTAAACAAGAAAAAAAATCTGAGTGCCAAACTAAGTTTATGGAGATATTATATCAATCTATGTTGAAGTAATGATATCCTCATATATCTCTTTCTAGGATCTACTATTATCACATGAAAATCTAATACTAATATTATTTGGCAGGTGTTTCCTTTCATGGGGTATCCCCAAGAAGAGTTGTAGTTTGGCATATTGATGGGACCTGAATATCCTATCACCCGTTAAATTATCTACTGATATGTGAAAGGACATGAAGAATAAACTATTAGTGATAGGGATCTCATAAGCACATTGTAGGTAGAAAAGAGTTGTTGGAAACCTAGGATAGAACTATCATGACACTATATGTAGATCTATCATACGTAGTGGAGGTGACATTCAGGACATCGCCTATAGAGAAAGAAATCGACAACCTAATATTTCTTGCTATTTTGGAAAACTATTTTAATATGAGGACTAAAGAAGATAAATAATATCTATTTATGTCACTATTCATGGAGTACTAGAATGCACCTATATATGGGGATGACATGGTGTTATATGAGGATGAGAAGAAACAAGAGATCTTATGTTGGGTGTTGATGAGATTTTTGTGCTTCCTTACCTACAAAATCACCAGGTTAGATGAAGTGATAGATGATAAACCATTCCCACAATATGGTGATCTTATGAGATAACTAGTTCAACAAACATGCACTTAATGTGATGTCCACTGAAATTATCATTGGGCGGGGTGGGTTGGAGTGGTGGAAGTTTGACTCTTCAATAGTGGGATCGACTACTCATGATGTAGAAGCACTAGGAGAATTTGATCAAGGGGGTTCTATGTAAGGATCTAAGGGGTAGAATATATTGGACATTTTATAGACACAATCATATGAGGTAATCCAACTAGGAACACCGCTTTCCACAGCTGAATCTATATTGGCTTGGACCTCAATTAAATAAGTAGAGTATGAGGTGAAAATGCTAGTTTCTATAGGTGAGTAGTTAAGGTATTACTATGAGAAAAAGAAAATATATCCATTAGAAAAATATGTTAGTTCCTCTAAGAAAATGTTTTCTGAGTTTAAAAAGTTGATTCCTTAGGCATAGATATAAAGCTAATTTTATACCTAAAGAGATGCGCTAGTGTGTGAATGACCCTAATAACTATTTACAAGAAATAAAATTAACTAATTTTTTGAATTCCCTAATTTTTATTTTTCAAATTGATCACATTAATGAAACCATCTAATATCATGTGAGTCATTCTCAGTGTATGAAATAATTTATAAAAAGAAAACTATTCATATCACTTGAAAGTGAAAATTAGGGTTAGATGAATTAAGGTTATAATATCACATCGACCAATAATGGGGAAAACCATATATATGGGTGAATTTGATGGTATTATTCCCAAAGTTTAATATCTTATCTACGTATAAAAAACAAAAGGAAAAAACACCATGATTTTTGGATTTCCACTTCAGCAAAGGAAGTGAGGGAAATGTAAGATGTGACTCCAAGAGTCAGTATCAACAAATCAATATGGGTAAATATGATTATAATGATAGTTTAATACATTTGAAACATGTGATCCACTATATTACTGTCAATGATGCTTCCTTCGGGATGCTTAACCTATATGGTAGGAGGGATATGGGGTGATTTTCCATCACTATGAGTATTTCATTTAGATTTGATGAAGGTAGTACCTCTAGGATGTGTACTGTGGACAAGATGTGGATTGATATTGGGGAACTATTTCATCACTATAAGGTGTATTTTTCATAAATAAAGTGTATTTTAATCAAAATATACTAATACAAATTGTTCCAATTGAGTATAAGAATTTGGATGAAGAATTTGAGCACTCTTAGGGTTTCATTGTTTTTCATTGAGGATTTCAACAAGGAGTAGATGGAAATAATATGATCAAATTAGCTACGCAGGAATACCAACCATGTGTCTGACATAAGAATGGTCTTATATTCTAATCATTGAAGGGGACATTGTTATCATAATGTTGTTATTTTAAGGTCACATATCAATGATTGTAAGGGTGATAGAGATTATGGTCACATAGATTTGAATAAGGTGTATTCCTTGTTTAAGGTCATTGAACTCAAACCAAGGTGTGTTCCTTTTAAGGTTGTGTAACAAGGACTAATGGTAGTGTTGTTTCAAGTCATACAAATTTGACCAATGAGTGTTCCATTTAGGTTTATGAAACTAGAACAAAGATTCATGCCTTTTATGGATGTGTATTTAGGACCAAGGGGCATTCTCTTTAAGGTTGTTCAACTGTGACCAAGATACATGAATTATAAGGTTTTCCAACTACTAATAAGGCATGTGACTTATAAGATCATGAAACCAGTATAATGGACATGTCGTTTGACATAATTTGGTGAGGTTGGTGTTGTGGTTAAGATATTCTTCATTTAATTATGTTCAAAGGAAAAACAAAGCATGGTTTTGGATCCTAGTTTCTTGTATAGGAACCCTCAAACGTGACCACACATAGTTTATGGTCACGATGCTCGAAAAAAGTTTGTAGTTTATGTTAACTAAATAATAAATATCCTTCTAAAGAGTAGTGACATATAAGTTCAAAGAAGGAAAAGGTAACCTAGTGAGGGAACTGAATTCTAGGATGAGATGGGAGCAGTTAGTGATTTGTGGTTGGGTCTAGGATAAGAAATTTAGGCATCACCATGTAACTCGTGTGATGGTAATAAAAAACACATGGTTCTTAATGGTGATATATCCTTGTAATGACATGGGTGATGTATAAGATATGAGTGAAATGCATGGATGATATTGTGGGAGGATTAGGTAGGGCCTCATCACACATCTAAAAATCATGTATTTTATAGCGCTAGTAAAATGTTTTATTAACAATTAAAAAGAAATAATATTGTCCAAGATTCTGAATGATTTGGTCTTTAATATTTATATTTTTTTTCTAAATGTGACCTTTAATAGCACTAAAAAAGTGATGTTAAGGGAACCCTTTATCACCACTTTTTGTAGTGATGTTAAAGGTTTCCTTTATCAATGCCATTTTTAGCACCATTAAAGGGTGCTTCTAATAGTGATTTTTAGCCCTATTAAAGTATGACATTAACATAACTATTTTAGTGATATTAAAGGATATTTTTTAGTAGTACACAAAAAGTGCTGTTAAAAAATTTGGAAATGATAATAATTTTTCACCAACCCCTAGCCCCCTTTCTCAGTGCTTACAACCCCGTTTCATAGTGCTATGCACTACCCATCATCCATTACGCACAACACCGACATTTCATAGCAATGGAAAGCTACACTGAATAAGGTTTCATTTTTAGATTTGATCTAAGTACCTCCCTTATGTAATTTAAATCTCTTTACCACTATGCCATGCGTATTTTTTTTGTATATTTAATGACTTGTTTATTTAATTGAATATATTTTAAAAAATATGATATATATATACAAAAATTTATATATTTTTTTAAATATATTATATAATAATATTAATTTATATATAATAGAATATAAATATTTTTCTGTTTGTGTGTGTGTTTATTAATACAAAAAAATATGTACATATAAAAGTTATATATACATATGAATGAATTTTAATAAGAAAAATAAAATGGATATATTTTTATTTTAAATAAAATGAATAATAAATATTTATTTAATATATTTAAAAATATATTTCAATGTAAATATATTGATATATGAATTTATACAAGTGATTTATTAAAAGTAAAAATAAAAAATAAGCATGTATTTAATTATAATTAAAACTGAAATGTGAATTAAAAAAGATAAATAATCAATATAATAATATCAATATGAATTTAATCCATATAATGAAATTAAGTTACCATTGAAACGGAAAATATACCCCCTGAAATAAGGGTAAAATTAAATAGAATGTTAATAATTGTGGGTACTATGTTTAAAATATTAGTTTTGAAGGCCTTATTGGCCTTTCGAGCCTCAAAAAAAGTGACATAAGTTCACTTATGTAACTTAGGTGTAGATCTCATCATAGGCTTCGATTTGATATATGGTAGAGGCCAAACATGCACCTATATCAAAATTTATGGATGTTTGAAGTTTAAGTAACATTTACAACTTATTTTAGATCTTTTAATATATTTTTGGAATTTTTTATCTTCTAATTGATATTAACAGACTATTACACATTAATAATTTGGAAATTATTGATTATGAAATATTTTTTATGTTATTTTATATTACATTTTCACTACATATTATTTATATTAAATTTAAATTTCTATTTAACTTAGCTAAAACATTTTTTAAAAATATATATTCTAGTTATATATATAAAAATATATTTATATATTAATATATTTTTTTAATTATTTTTGTTTTTGAAATATATCATGCATTAGTGCTAGTAAAAAAGTGCTAACAAAGGGGGGTCTTTTTCAGTTCTTCTAAAACAACACTGATAAAGAACCCATGCCTTTATTAGTGCTTTTTAGCACTATAAAAGACCATCTTTAATAATGATAACAAAACACTGCTAATGGGGGCCTTTATCAGTACATTTTCTAGTGTTGAAAAGGGGGACTTCAAAATTTCTTTTAGATAGCACTGTTAAAGCACATACACAAGATAAACATAGTTTTGTAGTGGTGTCACAATATTGAATTCTAGAAAAACCGCTTGTATAGATCTGTATTGTTTGTAAAAATATATATAAATTGGTAAACTTTTCTAGATTTAGGTGAATTAATAGGGGGATTAGAATGAGTCTAAAGTGAAACCTCGGTATAATAAAACAACATCAATTGGGTTTTCATTTAGGTCTACGTCAAGTCGTTGAAATATTTCTAAGTATCCCATCAGGTGAGATTCAAGACACAAATATTTCTATTATGGGTTTGGTAGATGAATAAAAATAATGGTGAGGATTGGTAGGTGAGCAATGTTTCTTAAGTGGTATCATCTTAGGTGAAGTCCAAGACATCAAGTAGTTCTAAGTCATGCATATGATAACCCATGTCTTTAATAAACTTTATTATCATATTTAAAACATAAAGGTACAAACAATACAATCCCAAATGATAATAATGTCTAGTTTCCTTATGTAATTATGTACATATCACATCAACATGATACATGGATGCAATAACATTATTCAAAACTTCATTAAAATGTTCCTAAAATTTCATATTCTTCTAAAAATGCACAGGATAACCAGGGGATGTACATAAGAAATGGGTGAGCTATAAATACTAGTAATGGAATAAAAAATTATAACATAAGTTTAGGAGGTACATTTAATCCATTAAGAGTTTAAAGGAAGCGTAAGAGGGGTGAGAATCATAATATTTATTAATAATTCATTATATAATATGATAGCATAATTGTGACGTGGGAATGGTGTGACAATATTAAACATGTAATCATAAACATCAGTCTAGGATAACATAAAAGACATAAAAACATGTTGGGAAACATCCCCTAATAGATTATGTTTACTCCAAAATCACATATGTGATGTCTCTTGAGACTAAATATTATCTAATGCATTGGAGCACTATCTATGTGCACCCATTATAATATCTAAATTCTCATGTGTTCCCCAAAGATCATTATACACAAGGAAGCATTTCATAAATTAAAATCCCAGAATTAAAGAGTGTGTTAAATACAAGGAAGTCTACAATTAATAAATTATAGGTACAATTAGTGTAAATAAGGATGGGTATTCATAAAAAATGTTTTCCATGGGAAAATCATAGGATAATTTTTGCAGCATAATGGTGGTACATAATGGTTCATTGGAGGGATTAATGATACTGAAAGGGTTATATCAATATTTTTGAATAATAAGTTAACTAATATGTATATGTGAAATAATATCCCAACCTAAAAAATTGGATGAAAAAGGGAATAATATAATGGAAGTTCTTGAATAAAATGGAGGAGAGGATCCCTTACCTTGAGAGGGTGATTCTAAAAGCTTAGGATGGGATTTTTTAGAGATTGGGGTAACATTGGGAGAGATATATATAGGTAAGGTTAGATTAATTTCATGATCCTGGGGGTTTGAGTGAAGAGCATTGGGTCTTTGGGTGGGTTTATATAGAAAAATATGGGATTATTCTTTATTAGTTTTAAAACATAGAATTTGACTCAATATGATAAAGTAACAAAAAACACAGAACATACTCTAATATTTTCTCATAATTTACTACAAAATTGGGGTTTTTTAAATTATTTTACTTGATTAAGAAACTAAATCATTAAAATAATACCTTTGGTGACATGTAAGTTATTCATGTTTACAAATAATTTATTTGACAACCTTAAAACAATATACTAGTTCTGGAGGATTCATTAGGGGTTTATAAAATCAATCAAAAAAATAAAAAACAAATTATTGTAAATTTGAAATATATATTTGGTCATTTACACCTTTTAATTCATATATTACATCAACTTTTGTTCATGATGATTTGATTATACACACGATATATTTTTACCATATTTAAATTTTAACCAAAAATTTTACTATCTCCAAAAATTGGGTAAAATTACCATTGGATAATTTTGATGTTATGATTTCAAAAATATTATTTTTTTACCCAAATAACGTTTTATTTATTAGAAATTACAATTTTATGTCAGAATCTGTAAATGTTGAAAAATATTGGGGTTTTTTTACAATAAAAATGTTTTTACCCCTATTCAACTTATACCCAACTTTATAAAATTATATTATCATTTATATTTAATAAATTGTATCTAATATTATTTTATTCAATGATAGGTTTTTTCATAAAAATTATAATTCATCCAATAATTTTTCTTTACTGAAACTATATATTTTCCAAAAAAATTAAAAATTTGGTTTCATCGTATTAGGATCCAATTTTTATCAATCTCATTATTTATTAATTTAAGAAGTAATTTATATATATATATATATATTGATTAATTTATTAAAATTACAAGGTAAGATTCATTCTGTTACGGTCTAGATACATAACCCTTATTACACTAGTGAATTGCCTAATGTTAAGGTGTATGATGGAGAGATTTTTATAGGGTGTTTTGAAATACAAGTCTTAAGTTATGTTATTTATGAGATTGAACATCTCTAGTAAGCAATATTTTTGTGTTTTAGATATTGAATATAGGATTGTTATTGATCAAGGTACAATCCTATTGATGTAATCTCTCTTGGATTCAATTATAAATTGTCTTCATAGGGTATGATCCTATTGGTCGAGGCCATTAATTCCTTCATCTATTTCAACTGGACTTTAACATAAAACATAATATACTAATATTCATGGTCACTGTAAAACCGTTATATTATCAATTATTATAATTCATAATGGTTTTTAAAATTTTATAGTCAACATAACTATTAAAAAATAACCAAATTAGTGTATGTTTTTTCAAAAAATTAATTACTTGAAAAGGAATTTAGTCATTAAAAATGGGTGAATTTCATTAATGGATGTTTAGGTCATTACAATTAAATAGGTATAATTAAATGAATTTTAACATCATGAAGTGATGGATTTAATCACATGCTTTAACATGAACTGGTGTGGATGAAGCATTGTGTTATTCAAAGTCATGTTACTTGGACTGTGGTTTATCTCTACTATTTTAATGAGAAAACTAATCTTAACTCTTAAGTTCATGTGAATCAGGATTTATGTAACAAAAAAGGGGTAATGGACGGTTAATCATGTCACAAGAGTGTTGGATATAGGAATTTATCATTCATTTTTAGAGTGCTACATCGAACACTGTGGAATTATTTTAAAATGGGGAGACCAGTCGAGAAATAATCCATGGGACTGGTTGACCATGAAAACATAACAAAATATATGTGAAGGTAACAACATCGGTGTTAATAATCCACCAAATAAAATGTATGGAATAAGGTTAATCATGGATTCTAAAATGTGAATCATAGTGGAGGTGACTGATAACATGAGTTTGATCACTGATTAAATTAGAAACATCAATTCTACTATCACATCCTCATGAATTGGGGAAAACAAATTTGGCTCAACTATTGACCATGTTTGAAACATGGGATGCGACATGATTCTACTAAGAAGGATTCCTACAAATCATATACCTCAGATGTGAGTTAGGTCAAGGCTCATAATTCCATCACCAAAGAAGATTTCATTAAGAATTAAAATGTTTATGAGGATTTTAACATAGAATACAAGAAGTGTATAAGTGATGTAGATGATGATTCTCTAGGGGAGGGATTGTAACCACAAGGCTACACCATCGTATGTTAGGCATACTAAAATATTAGACCTGAAAAAATAGTTTAAAAAACCAATAAGATACTTGCGAATAGTTCAATAATCCCTCAGGTAGGACCATGTTGTCCCCTAATGATATATAGTTTTAGGTCATATATCTTGGACCATATGACATTACATGTTTAAGTTCATGGATCTTTGACTATGGAATATTAATTTTTTGTTCATGAAACTAGGAAAAGGGGTGAGACAACCTATATATATATATATTTTCCAAGGTGTACCAAAAGTTATTTTATATCCTAAGTCTAAAAAACCATTTCAGGGGTGTGTTCTCAATGTTTAAGGTCTTGATTTTTAGTCCCCAAAGATAAATTGTAAATTCGTACATGTTAAACGATATCCGTTAATGTGTGGAACTTCCTTGATGAGTTGGGGAAAAGGAACCCAATTAAATGGGAATAAGATACCAGGTTAAAGTGGAGGAAATGATTGACATGTGACTAGTTTAGATATAGGAGATATAGTAATCACTATGAATCTTGTGGATATGGGATCAAGACACACATAGTTTTTAGTCAAGATAGACTTATAAACAGATTTGAATCAAGTACAAAATAGGAGAAGGAAAGTTATTTGTGATCAGAAGGGAAGAGGGATACTAAAAACTTGTGGTTATGTGTAATGTCTAAAACCTAGATGTGGAAGGGGGAATGGACATAAAATCCATGGATGGACCCATGTATCAGATGTAGACATCACTATATATCCTATAAAGTGGAATCAAGATACATGTAGTTATATGAAGATGGTGTTTTGGATGACTAATAAAAGAGTAGGGGAGGAATCATGTGATGAAATGAATCAAAAAATAATATAGTTCAAGAATTATAGAGAAATATTTCAGCTACATAGTTTATGGTTATGAAACCTGGACTATGGGTAGAGTAGTTTATGATTATGCAACAAATATGATAATCATAAAATTTAACATTGAATTATGAAGACAATGTGTTGTTTGGTGTCTGGTCATATAGTTGGGACCTAAATTATATTCACATTTGTATCTTGATATGTTTACAATTTCAGTAAAGTTTAATTTCATTAATAATTGAATTTCACTCCAATAATTTTTTTATATGGAATATACTATAGATTCTATGAAATTTAACACCATACAACTAGTAAAATGAGGGACTTAATGATTAAATTTGTTTATCTAGGTCTTTATGTCATTCAATTTTATGTTATGTGACATGGACCAAGGCCTAATTTGAATATTTTAAATATTTCTTTATTAACCTTACAATATTTGGAGGTATGTTGCTCTCCCCATACATGTTGTTCCATGAGTACATACCACTATAGTAGACCAGGTGAATAGAATCTAGGAATTTCTATTTGGGAGATAACATTAGTGTTATTCTACCAGGTATCAAAGGTGATCTAAATTCTATAACCAAATCACATTAGAGGAATGAGTGTTGGTTGTAAATGTTATTGAATGATCAAGACACTCAATTTTGGTGTACATTGTACTAAGGTATCATCTAGTTCCTATTTTCATCAAGGGACTCAATTATGATAGTTTAACTTGAGATATTTTAAATAGTTTCAACTGAACATACATTACTATCTTATGTAAAGGGAACTAAACCATAATGGGTTTCACTAGTTTTAATCCATATACTAGAGAATTAGGATCCATCATAGTGGAGGTCTAAGTTGTCATCTCATATACTAAAAAGGAATTTGAGATCATATCATGGTCTCTTTTTTTATGTACCATAATATTTTGTACAATATTATAGATGAAATTATTAAATTAGTCAGTTTATATATTTTCCCATACATGGTAGTGGGAATTATGGTTAGACGATATACTATACAAAGAATAAAGTTTCGTTAACTTTGTGGCATGTAAGTTAGTACCATTATCTAAGAGAATGGTGTGAGGGATCCCAAAATAATAAATGGTATGGGTTTTCCTGAACTTTATCGTGTACATTTTAATAACCATTTATGGTGAATGTATTTAACCCACTATAGAACAAAAATGGTGCTCTAATGGTTTATCTTGAACTATATGATTTTCACTCATGGGTAGAGAATAATAACATCAATCCCCCACATATAAAATGTCTAATATCACTTCTTGGTGTGGAGATTCTCTAGGATATTCTATATGATATTGGTGTGTAGCTATATTATATTAAAATTCTTAGTGAATTATATATAATCGTGGACCACAGTGGTCTAAAAGATACCTTGCCTTAGGATCTAGTGGGAGATCTTCAATCCTAAATGATGAGCTATATTTGTCCTAGCACGAACCACCTACAAGACATGGGGAATTTAAATTCCTTAAATTTATTAGAGATGGATTTACTCAATGTTTCTCTTGTAGAGTACTTTATTAGGTCTGTTTCATCACAGAGGATGATGTTTAATGCACACTGATGGATTTTCCCTCACTTTTCCAGGATTTATGTCAGAGTTATATATTATAGGTACTCGATAAGAGGATTTATCCATTCATATTCTTTTTCACTCATAGGGTAATTTTTTAGTCTTTTATGAGAAGGAATATTGCTGAGTATATTCATCTCTAAAACATATTCATAAGAAATATGGGGGAAATCACTTTTCCATGATCCACATGAATGATCTTGTCTTTATGGTATGAATCAGTAATATATGTGACCAATTTATCTCAGGCCTCTGCTCAATTATTCTGGTATCATAGGACATGTGAAAAAATAAATTTAGAAAGAAATATATCAATCATATCAGGCATGAAATTTATAAATATGAAGATATATTGTTTCCTAATAGTGTAGTAACCGTTGATTTTCTTGATAATTGGATCTGATTCACCCTTAAAATACAACAATGAAACATGGATTTTGAGGTCCAATTAAAGACCTATAATAAAGGATTGATATTTAATCTCACTATTAGTCAAGAAAATTGAATGTTGGAATAAGTATAGATTTAGTATCATGAAGGAGTGATAGATATAACTACAAGTTGAATCCCATTATAGTTATGGTGATTCCTATTTCTTCCAATCAGGTTTTGGGAGGCACTATCAAAGTGCATATTTCAGCTTGGAGTTTCTTAATTGATAAAGAGAATAGTCTCTTTGAAGAAGTTTATTTACATGGAAACAATTTCTATGGGTTGATGAGTGCCAAGAAAATAAATTAGTTCATTTCCCATGAAAACCTTCTTGGGGATGAACTTGATGTAAAACTAAAAAATGATTTCTACCCATCATAGAAATCATTTAGTTAACATTGTATTATTTCCCCAGAAAGACTCTACCAAAAGGAATAGCCTCGCACGAGGATTCAGATCATTGAAACTCACAAGATAAGAAACAATAGATTTGGAATAATAAGAGGGTATGGCTACACCATCAGGACCGACCTGTTCTTGCACGAGAATCTTATCCAGATGACCATGCAAAGGTGGAGACTATCATGATGCAGATGCTGGGGAGGGTAGTTCTTTGTAGTTATAGTCTGGTTAAATTTCCAAAGACCTTTGGGGTCATGTAATGTCTCTTATCCTATGGGCCAGGTAATCACTAAGCCTACGAGCCATATAAGAGTTCCCCTTCATCCCTTGATAGCTTTTTATCAAAAATCAATAAAAATTAAGGCCTTCGGTCCATTCGGTTAATGAGGGAAATGAATTGGATCTCATTATACTAAACATAATGGCCCATATTTGAGGCCATAAAGACCAGGGTAAGGAATTTCATCTTGATATGAGAATTTTTATCCCCATAATCATGCATTATAAGACATGGTTTTTATAAGGTATTCTCATTCACTTCATTTTTAATCTAGACTAAGAGGGTGTAAAGGGATTTCTCAGTGACCTCCATATAGTGGACTGAATGTTTTCCATAGACATGTGACATTGGAACTAAAGGGTGTATAAAATAATATGCGATGTTATTAAATTATATATCAAATTAATTATATACTTGGTATTCTGGGACTTTTATCATAATCTTTGATATGGAAATACATTTCCCATACATGATATAAAAAACACCAGATTTAAGACAAACATCCTTGAAATCATTGATAATCCCATATATTTTGTGGTGGGATCATTTCAATGTTGAATTTATTATTATCTATGCCAATCTTGATCCCACAATGTCAGAAAATGTTGTGCATAAATATGCCATAGGTAACCATAAATATTCACTAAAATAGGTTTATACATAGGGTTTGGTCACGTGCATACTAAACTCTTTCCAAGACAATTTCAGATGGTCTTGAAATTAATAGTAATTGACCTCAAAATCAGTTACATAGAACTTCAGCATAATTCCAAGAGGGGATCAAATATGTGTCTCATTTAAAACTCATAAATTTCTTCAGAATTACTTAAGATTAAGGGTATCACCCGATAATAATATGTTCTATGATGCTCCCTAAATGTCATGGCATCCTTAACATTGAGTACCATTTAGAGTTGATTGTAACAGGTGTACCAATCATTAATGGGGAGGTCATGTAAGCTAGTCACTAATAAAAAAACAGCCTTTAATGATTCTGAAATAGGCCATTATCAGTGAAAAAGAGAACTGATAACCAGAGCATGATTAAAATCACTATGATTTTATTCGTTCTAGAAAAGTTAAGATAATGAAAAAATTTATCATCGCTACAAGAAGAGCTGATAATGTGTATCGTTATCATCATTATTTTATATGTTTATAAAAAACCACTTTATCAGTGATTTTATTTAACATTGATAAATATATCGTTTATTGGTGCTAAAAACCCCTAAAAAATTATCCACATTATCAGTTATTTTATTTATCGTTGATAAATTCATCATTTTAAGATTGATAAAAAATAGCTGATAAATGTATATTTTATTAGGGATATTAAAAGGTTCATTTATCAGTGTTGTTAGTAGTGCTGATAAAGCTGAATACTACTATAGTGTTCTGTTATAATTAGGGAACACTATAGAGGAAAAAAAACAAAAAAATATTAAATAAAGGATTCCAATACAAAAATTAATTCAAATAAAACATACAACCCATATAGGTGAGAAAAACACTATATTATAGAAATTTCAAACAATGGTTTGAATAATTACCTGGGTAAGAATAAATTTTCACAGAAATTAAAAAAAATCCATATTTATGATCTTTGGTCCCCAACACCTGTTCATGATGTTACCAAACAACCACCCCATATTGAGAGAAAGAATAAACCTGTAAAAGACAATACTATTATGTTAATAATACTATAATGAAATAAATTGTGGACAAAGTGTCAATTTTAAAAGAAAAACATATACTTTGAGTCAAACTAGAAACACCGTGTATCATATTATGTTTCAAATGATTCTTACACATCACAACATTTATTTTTGGTGTAAAAAAAATTCCTATTTAATTCCCTCACACCTATAGTGGTAAAAACTCACCATAAATGAAATCCAATTCTAGAAGACATTCTTTTTTAAAATAAGAATTAAACAATCCAACCATTTGTTGTTCATCTTCATGAAATATATTTTAATAAATTAAATAAATAGTATATAATAAAAATGATAAGAAAATTAAATAAGTAATATAAAATAAAATGATGTTAAAACAATATGACCTCGTATGCATGGTTTTAACGATGTGATGTGAATTTTAAACTAAAACGTTACTTATATATTACAAACATTAAATTTGAGTCATAAAAACCACATCGTTTGTTGTATTTATGTATACTAAATTTCTATATGATAAAAATGAATTATGAATCTTCCAAAATTATCATGAAAATATAAGCATATTTTCTCGGTTTTTAGTGAGTGGAACACAGTTTTAACGAAATTGTAAATTTCAAACTGAAAACGGACACATTGAATCATAACTATTACATCATGTATCAGATTGAGGAGGGGATGATTCCTATATGTTCCAAATTACATTTTTAAATTTTCTTTAAAGTATCAAGAAAACCATATTTTTTTGATCAGTTTTTATTATGTGATGTGTTTTTTCATCTAAAATGTTACTTCTAAATTAAAACCACACAATTTGAGAAATAATAGTAACAACATGAATCAGATCTATGTGAGGATAACTACTAATATTCAAAAATTATATATGGATCACTGAGATAAACTATCAAAAAATTTGAATATGTTTTCTTTGTTTTGAGTTTGTCAAATGTGTTTTTTAATAAAATGTAATATTTAACGTAAAATTTAAAATTTGAGTCATATCAGTCAGAAAATGGGTCATTTTGATCTGATATTTATTTATACATGACAAAAATTACATAGGAATTATTTTAATAAAATATAAATTTAATCTGAGTGTGTTTTCTCAATTTTATTTTCGTGAAACATGTTTAGTACTAAAATGACATTTTCAAACTAATAATAGACACCATGAGTCATACAGAGAACCCCATGTATCAGATTGAGGTGTGTATGATTCATATACATAAATAATTACTTATCATTGTTTCCAAGAATTATTAGCAAAATACAGAGATGTTTTCTTAGTTATGGGAATATCACATTCCATTTTTACTAAAATGTAATTTGAAACTAAAAACAAGAACTTCAAGAAATATTGGTCACACCATATATCGAATTAAGGTGTGAATGTTTCCTATACATAAAAAATGACATAAATATCATTTAAATAAAGCATTAAATCAATCTTAAGGTTTTTTTTGTTTTCATTATGGCACTTCTATTATTTACTAATATTTCATTTTAAACTAAAAACACTCACTTGGAATCATACATGTCACATCCTGTGTCTGTTTGATATGAGACTGATTCCTACACATAAAAAATGATGTATGGATCATTTTAATAAATTATCAATACAATCCACGTGGTTTCCTTTAGTGATTGACACATGGTTTGACCTAAATTATCAATTTTAAAATGATAATGGACACTTTGAGTCATTCTAGGAACACTATGTCAAGGATTGAGGTGACGATGATTCCTACAAGTCATAATTAACGTATAGATATTTTTTATAATGTATAAAAACAATATGAATATTGTTTCATAGTTTTGATTATATTAATTATCTTTTTTTAAAAACATATCATTTAATCTAATGACACAAACATTGAGCCATACTGATCACACAGTGTGTCAAAATGAGGTTTGGAAGATTCTTACCTATCAAAAATGACTTGTGGAAAATCCCCATAATGTATCAAATCTAAGTGAATTCAGTCTCTTAGTTTTGAGTATTTCCCTTGACTATTTACTATAATATCAATTATACATAAAAAGACACTTTTTGTAATACTGGTCTCACCGTGTGTCAGTGTCATGCGAGCCGGATTCTTACATGTCAAAAAAGACTTATGGATAATTTTTTTTAAATTTTATTGATAATATGTGTGTTTGTCTTAGTTTTCAGAGATTGATACATGTTATGAACTAAAATTTCAATTTTAGACTAATAATGGGAAATTTTAGTCATACGGGGAACACTCTGTATCCGATTCATGTCTGTTTAATTCATAGATTTTAAAAAATAATTATGTATTTTTTTCAATTATCAAAAAAATCCAAAGTTTCTTTATCATTTTTGATTATGTCACTTTTATTTTTTACAAAAATGTCAATTTTAAGTAAATAAACCAACATTGAGTTATATGGGTCACACCATGTATCTGATTTTGGTGTGGATAATTCATATATATAAAAAATGACTTATGGATCAATTTCAACTAGTTTGTAAAAATTTGAATGTGTTTTATCAGTTTTGAGTATGTTAATTTTATTTTCATTTAAAATAAAACTTTGAAGTAAAAATTTAGATATGGAGTCATACTGGTCACATTTTACATTGAATTTTTTTGACTATGATTCCTAAACATCAAAAATTTCATTTTGAACATTTTCCTATAGTATCAAAACAATTAAATTGTGTTTTCATTATTTTTAGATTGTCACTTGTCTTTTTTACAAATATGTATTTTTAAACAGAGAAAATGAACATTGATTCGTACTTGTCTCATCCTATATCAGATTGACATGAGACTAGTTTCTATATTTCAGAATTACTTATTAATATCTTTAAGAAAATATCAAGACAATCTGAATTCTTTTTTATAGTTTTGATTTATTCACACATGTTTTGAAAAAAAATGTCATTTTCAAACTAATAACTAACATAATGAATCATATCAGGAACCCTATGTATTAGATTTAGGTGAGGATAATTACTACACAGAAAATGAAATATGAATCATTTTTCAAAAGTCATCAAATTAATCCATTTTTTTTACTATGTCACATGTCATTTTTACTAAAAATTCATTTGAAACAAAAAACATAAACATCATATCATGTAGGTCACAACGTGCATCTGATTAAGGTGAGACTTATTTATACACCTCAATAATGAATTACATGTTTTTTTCTAATGTATCAAAATAGTCACAATTGGTTCGTTCTGTTTTGAGTATATCACTAATATTTTTTAATTTTTTTTAATAAAATAACTATCTTGGATTTATACATGTGACATTGTGAATCAGATTAAGGTGGGTTAATTCTTACACATATAAAATTACTTATGGATCATTCTACTAAAGTATCAAAATAATCCAAATGTTTTTTCTCTATTTTGAGTGTGTCACTTTTATTTTATTTACAAAAATGTCAATTTAAACTGAAAACACACACTTTCAGTCATAAAGGTCACATCATATGCCAATTAGACCTGAGCCAACATCCTATATGACATAAATGACTCCATAGACATTTTCATAAAATATCAAAATAATCTAAGTGAATTTTCTTGTTTTTATGTGAGTGACACATGTTTAGAAACAAAATATCAATTTTAATCTGATAATGGATTCTTGGAGTTACACGGTGAATAATGTGTATCATATTGAGCTGTAGATGATTCCTAAACCCCAAAAATAGATTATTCATCATTTTGTTAATGTATTAATACATGAATAATAAATTTAATTAGTTTTTGTTATGCCATTTTTCTTCTATATTAATATTTTATTTTAAACTAAAAACAGAATCATTGAGTCATTCAGGTCACACCATGCGTCAGATTATGGTGTGGTTAATTCCTAAACATCCAAATTGACATAATTATTGTTTGTCTAAATTATAAAAATAATTATTGTTATTTTTATCACTTTTGATTATGTAACTTATGGTTTTAAAAAAATTGTCTTTTTATTCTGAAAACATGCACTTTGAATCATATATGTCACACTGTAGATGGGATTGGAGTGTGTTTGATTATTACATATCATAAATGACATATGAATACTTAATTTAAGTATCAAGATAATTGGAAAGAATTTTTAGGGTTTTAAGTATATCACTTGAATTTTTCTCTTAAATTTCAATTTAAAACTCATACTATTCAATTTGAGTAAAATGTCCTTTTTTATTCAAAACATGAACTTTGATTCATAATAGCGACCTATTGTGCCATATTTTCATGTATTTTATTGATATTTGTGGGAAATGGTTTATGTATAGTTCTCATAAAGTTTGAAAATAATCCATGTTTTTTGTCATTTCTGAGCATGTGATAGGTGTTTTGAACTAATTTGTAAATTTAACAAAATAAGTATGAGATAAGAATGATATGAAAATGAACTAAAAAAATTGTTAAAATTATGAGGAAATTATCTAAATATTTAGTAGGAAGACACCTCTTCAATATTTCAATACATATTCTGACAAAATTCATTCTGGTTATTCATTTCTAAACAAATTTATTTCCTCCATTATACTTCTCCATGAGAATAATATCAAAAAAAATATATAAAAATTCCGATCATAATGCTTCACACCTAAAATATATTTCATAGGTGATAAATCATACTATATCACAATAATATTTTGTAATCATCTAAATTTTATGTTGGAAAATATTCCAACACCATGTATGAATCCCACTCATCACTAAAAAATTACTTATTCTTTTGAGTACACAGATTTTTAGAATTCTTGTTAGTATTTCCAAATTATAGGAAAATATTTTTATAGAAAATATTTTTAATGAAATTGAAATTACCATCGAAAATTACTTGTTCTAACATTCTATTATTTTGATGTTTTATGATATGTTTCACAAATTTTTCAACCATATTATCCACAATCATTGTTTTTATCTTGATTCAAACACTTTCGAGACATTGACTAAAATAACTAAATTAATTTAAAGTATGTTTCGACAGTTAAATAATTATATTTATACATTAATCTATTTACATTTGAAATTATACATACTATTCTTATATTTTTTCACCGACTTCATATCATGATAAATAGTATACTTACCAGTTGATCTATTATAAAAAAATCTTGATAAAAGATAGAATAATACAGATAGTTAAAATCTTATCTATAAAATTTTTATTATAGCGCATTAAAAATTCACAACAAACATCATGTGTTGTCAGTATGATTGATATAAATGAATTGGATCCAAAAGAGTAAATATTTTTTGGAATCCAGATTGATTGAAATTAGTATCCAATGATTCAAAAAAACAAATAATTAATGAAAACAATTAAAATATATTTTATATGATTTTATTTTAGAGTTTTATCCATGCACTATAGGAATCAAAAAGAGTCTTTTGTCTATAATTTTCTTCTAAAACACCTCATTCTTCTTATCTTTTTTTATTATCCTTTTTATTAGGCTCCAATTTAATTCTCTTAATAGAAATGATATTTGGATTAATGAATCAAAACAGTGCTTTGTCGGTTTTTCCATTTATACAGTAGTAATAAAAATTCCTATAGAAAATGTGAATAATGATTATAATTACTGAACATATTAGATCATTTTTGGATAGAAATATTATGAAAATTTAAATTATATATGTATTCATAATTGCGAATACCAACCATTCAATCTTGAGAATCTTATTTATACTCTCGAGACCAACCACAACTATAATGAACGTTCCAAACATTTCTTCATCATATAGAATGTAGGACATATCTCTATCTTGGAATTTGGTGCATTCATGAATTTATAATGATAATAGATATTGGAGTGGAAATGGAGGGGGAACATACTCATGGATGGTCTTTTCATTCCATGGTGGATTTAGTATATTGTCCTCATTTGACCATTGATTTCCCCTTTGTTATATCATTTTTTAATTCCATAACTCACTTTAGTAATTTTTTCATCAATGGTTAAAGGTTTTTCATTTTAATTTGTTTAGAAAATACCTTATGTATCTTTATAAGAATAGATGGACATTTTGTGAATGTTCCAATAGAATCATTAGTCGTTATAATATCTACAGTATCAAGTGGAATAGGCAGCGTATCACTTGGCTCTTGGGATACTTCTATTCCCACTATCATGGGATATTTTTGGAGTTCTTTTATTTATATCTTATGTCCCATGATATTATAAACTACACCCCTCGCAAAAAGGTGGCTCTTGGGTGGTGATGGAAATCAATCACATAAAAAATTTTCCTGTAGAATTCTAGTAATGAAATAATTCATTATCTCTGGTAATATATGATGTTGAGGGGAATAACTAGCCTCAAATCTAGTAGTATCATTTGGTTGTTTATGTGTTGATATTTTTTCCAAAACAGGTTCACATTTATCCATTAAATTATATTGTTATAAAAAACTACGATGGAAAATAATATCTTATTAATCATCAATTTTCACCTATAATCCATTGATCAACTGATATATGTCTTCTTATGGTATTGTTTTCTTGAAATGTGTTTGAGGAGACACTCTAAAACCTACTCCTCTAGTTCCACCATATTGTTATGACCAAAAAAAAGTTACTCAAAGTAGTTTTTCATCTGATACAGTCATTATTGATTCGTATGGATAAACCAAATAAAAATATTTTAAAATAAATTGATATATTTATAAAATATTGTTTCGAATCATAAATAATTACTATTAATCTATAATTTAACATGTTTCCCATATTGATTTTGTGTTTTCATAAACTGTGTTATAGTAATAATTTACATATAACTCCTTCCATATCATACGATTTTCTTTGGAAGTGTCTTAAAATCTTAATTCAATAATATGTATATAAACAAGGAATCATATGTTGTTTTATATCACATAAAACATTTATTGTTAATTTAAAATATACCATTTTATTCTCCAGTGAAGCATACCCCATCCTTTCATTGTGATAGGGGTACATTGGTTTTGATTCATATTTTTTATTTTAAACCCTCATTTACTAGTACATAAATGAAAAAATGTGAATCGAAATGGATAAAATAAGTAAAATCAAATTACATATCATCATCTACAATGAAAAATAAATGATTTATAATCATGACTACTGATGAAATAATTTCATGATTTCTAATTTATAATGTGTAAATAAGTTACTAGTGGGTAAGTATTTATATTACCCCAATAATCCGTATGATGTGACATGGTAAAAAAATTCAATAATCCTATATGTAATTTTCCAACTGTAAATAAGAAATTTTTTTTATGGAAATAATATAAAATAAACAAACACTACACGGAATATTGAAAATTAAATTTATGTTTCAATATATATTTTTTTTGGAAAATTTATAATTTATATCATAACATTACATTTATATCTTCTCAAACGGTTTCCTTTATTATATGTTAGACATTGAGGTACACATCTATACCAATTAGTAGATTCATCCTCATTGTGACCCCAACATAACTAATGAACATTGACTTTTTAGGGTAAATAAGTTTTCTGTGTTGATTTCATCCAACCTAAATTTTTTTTCCCTTACTTATTGAACTAAATTTTATAAAACATTGTGATTCTATTTAATTATTTCTTTCATCAACATGGTTATGATCCCCAAATAATTCTGTTGTAACAACATTAGTCTCCCATTCTTCCATGATATTTGTAACATCATCACGAGCACAATTCATTATCTACATGAGCATTAAAATATTTAATTTAGTTTTACTAAATATAGTATAAAACACGTTACATTATAAGTAATATTACGTTTTATTAAAAAAATTAACATGCTCAATGAATTATGTTTCATTTAATTAAAGTTTTTTGGGGAATTATCTCTTCTATTTAGAGTCCAAAACACCCTTTTGGTTCCCTCTAATGATGATGAAATTTTCTATTTTGGGACCATGATGAAATGATTGTGATCTCCTAATAAAAGGGTCATCTTCGATTGAATTTTCATTTGTCCCAAAAAATATGTTAGTCACTCGAATAAAAATATGCCAATTCTAGTTTAATGTATATGAGACCAAAAATACCTACATTACTTATTGTTCAATTATGAATGGCTCTTCATATTCCCCTTACATACTGAAATTGACCTTCACAAAGCCCATTTCATCAACATTCAAGGTAATCAGGTTTTCAACCCATTTGTAACGAAAAATTGGAACTTGAAATTATTAATAATCCAACCCTTATTTTTTGTTTTATGATGATAAAGTACAAAATATTCACATAAATTGAATTTATATACTTAAAAATTAATATGTGAATCACTTATGACATAAGAATAACTCTTATTTTTTTTCATTTTACCACTCTCATTGTGTTCTTTTATATAGAATTTATAACCATTAATTACAAAAAATAGTGTAAGATGTTACATTTTAATTTCATCCAACTATTAGCTATAAATTTCATTTTGAAATTAAAATCAATTTTTCAGATAAATACTTATAAATATGATCTTTTAACCATCCTATAAACTATTAATTATGTGTATTTGATATAAATCCATCATCACTTGATAGACTCAAAAGTATAATAACAATTTTTGTCTGGTTCAGAAAATGGACCAACATCTTTACTACTATGTAAAATTTAAATATGAGCATGAGAACACTGTGTAATGGTATTGGTAATAAATCATCTTATGGATATACCTTCACCCATAACACATCTGTTGTGACAAGACTATGGGAGAGTGATGTTTTTAACATCTGATAGTTAATTGGTACAAAATTCAACAGCTTTGTCAATAATATATTGTTCTAAAAAACCGCCTTCTAGATGAATTATATTCATGAAGTACCCTTAAAAAAATCATTATATACCATTCAGTGGGATAAATCCTTCAATAATATATTAGAAAACATAGTTGAACCTCACTAAAAAATTGAACCATTTGGTTAAAAATTATAACAAGGAAATATAGTGGCTAGAACATATATAATTCACATAATATGACTCCAACCTCCTTATTCAAGATTTAAAACTTCACCAGGTCAATAACTATAATACATATAGATTTGAAAAATATATATAGTTTTGTTAATATATTTCATTCATTTTTAGGCAGAATGCAATGTAAAGTGAAAGGCATCAAATCTTGTATCAAAACATGACTGGCTTCTGATTTTTGTCCATCTAAATTAAAATCAGTCATTGACATGAGATTCTTGATATTTGATGAATACCCCTCTTTAACATCTACACCACTAATAAAAAGGAAAATTTTAATTTTTCTTTGTCTAGATAGTGTGTAAGATATTGGAGGAACAAAATTCCAACTTTTAGTATTCATGGGTGCCAATTATTACTTTATCCACATGTCAATCATGTGAAACCTATCCTTATTCCATATTTTTTCAGGAACATTTAGAAACATTATAATAACACTATAAAATACTATTTTTTCAACATGAATGAAATCCAAATAAATACTAATGTATAAAAAAATTCTATATGATAATTTAAATAAAATTGATCTTTTTTTTTTCAAAATTATTTTTTAAGGATTTTCAAAAATAATTTAAAAATATAGTGTTAATGTATATTCATATATTGGATAATTGATCAACCATTAGTGAAGACAATGTTATGCATTTTTTAGTATTCTCATTGAATCCTATCAATCAGGATTGGTATATATATTACCAAAGTAAGAATTTACAACATCCTAAAAAACAGTCATCGATGAATATTTCAACAAAACTGAGTGTATGCGTTCTTAAAAAATGGGACACCCCAAAATTCCATTAATGTTATAGACTGAAAAATTTACATAAAAACGAAATTCATTTATCATACCATAAAACATGGCCCTTAATGCGAATTATTCACTTCTATGTGCATCACACATTGTAACACCTATATCCCACATCAATTTCATATCGTTAATCAATGGGTCCAATTTGACATCAATTCCATTAATAGGTTATTTTGATCAATATATAAATATATGAAACATAATCTATTTTTGTTTCATGCATAACTGTGATAGAAAGTTATAATTTACTAATATAGATATCCAAGTTCTGTGACAACTACTTTGTATACAAAAACGATTTCTTCCATCTGTTGATATCAAAAGATGGACATTTCTAAGCTCATTTAGAAATTCAGGTTACTCATAATTAGTTTTCTCCTACTCAGTAGAGTTTTCTGGATGAAATAGTTTTTCATCATTAATTTTTTTATCTATGTGTCATGTTAATTGTATCACGATTTCCTTATTTCCATATAGTCTTTTAAACTATTGAATTATTGTAATTTACCATACATCTTTTTAACCACTTGATTCATCTTTATTGTATCAATTCACACCACATATTGGGAATTTTATGAGTGCTTCATGTTACTTTATAATCAATATGAAATCATTTAAACAAGCATATATTTTTTAGATATTTTTCCCATTGAATATATCATTCATTTAGCATAATATTTTTAATAATGAAATGAATTTTCCTATTGGATAATCAATAAGGATACCATGTAGTTCTTCTAATATAGTGTCACTACATCTACATCAACATTCAAATTATATATATTTAATACAGTTTAATTTTTTTTCATTAATTAACCATGTATACAATGGTCTGTTAGTACAACTATTTTACATCTCATACAAATTTTTACAATCTTGAACATATTCTTCATTTTACATTTTCAATTATTCCATTTGTTCTCTATCATTATTTACACATTAATTTATATTAAGTAATCCACTAACCATAGTGTCATTCAAATAGTTGTTTACATTCAGTTTTCCCACATGATTATTCCAACATTTATAGTTTGAACTATTCCATGACAAATCAACTATTATTAAAAATCTTATGGACTAATATTTTTGAATAAAAAAAATAAAAACACTGAAAAGGGATTTCATATGGGTTGAATGCATTCTAAATTTTAAACATGTTGAACTATTTAAATTCATATTGACATTGTTTTTTTAAACAATTAACGTGCATCCATTTTTTATTTATATTCATCATATTGGGTTAATAAAATATTAATATCATAAAAAAATATACATAATATATTAATAATCATAGGAGAATTTTCTAGATAATTTTAATAGGGTGAACCCAACATTTGAATGGTATCTTTTATGATTCCTCACAAGTTATCATTTTACACAAGGGTGACATGAAAGAGAAAAAACTTGTGGTAAACATTTTTCTTGTTGGTCAATGTTCTCAATTTAATGTTGTGTGGGAAAAAAGGTGGTAATAAATATGTTCTATAAAGATATATTTCAATATAACATACATAGTCATGTAATCACTATATTTTGACACAACATTAAGGAGTTTTAAATTTCATGAAATGAATGGCCGAAACAATTATAAATTACAAAAGTGTAGTTGGACTCCATGTTACTCTATTTTTTAGTAAATTATTATGGACCATGTATTATAGGAATAGTAATAAATATATTTGTACTGTAACCTATTGATGGACCCTTATTTCAAAAATTATAGAGCAATATTTCCTAGGTATATTTAATATATCCTATAACATCCAAAACATATATTCATCTTCTATAAAACACTAGACAAGTATTTTATTAATTAAAATTCCCAAAAAATAGCATCTATTTCACCAAATTGAGATAAAAAGAATTTAAATTCTACCTCTAACAATGACATATATCACTATAATCTATCTCCCACATCTAGAATTCCGAAAATTCATAGTTACATACAACATTTTATACTCATTATTAATAAAATATATACCACATGTATGGTTAGGGGAGAGTATAATAAAATTTATATAATGAATCCACTGTATTCTAATTTAGTATGTGTCCAAGATAAATTTATTTTATTTTAGAACTTTTATGGGGGACAGTCAAACCATTCCCAATGACACACAATTGATCAATGTAATAATGACTTTGTTTACATAGATTCTATGTTTAAAAAAATTATATTTTTTATAAAAAACATTCATAGTCAATTTCATTTAAAATAAAATGAATGTGAATTCAAAATATATAATTCCATAGAACCTAATAATGCAGAACATATTAATATAAATTTAATTCATCGAATATTGAAAATGATTTTAAAATTTTAATAAAATAAATAAAAAATAAATAAGAATACCCTTTTATTACTGAATCGTGAAATAAAATTTGCACCAATATTCAATGGAAATTTATTCCATAATGAAGACATATTTTGTTATATTTCGGATGTATAAAAAGAATACAATATTGATATATGATACTATAATGGTCACTAAAAATAAAATAGACAAGGTGATGGCATCTTTTAAAAAGACATTTTGGTTTTAATCCATGGGAGTAGGAGAGATACATGGAAGTAAATGTATTGAAATGATTATTTTTAATACCTATGTGAAAGATGGATATAAGGATATTTTAACCCATTGCCAACTATGAACCACAAAACACATCTTATTTATCATTTTTAGTCACCACCTTACTAGATAAGTCTATAGTGTTCTAACTATTCATAAGTTCGATCTCCATGAAATTGAAGTGACTAATAATGATGGCTAGGTGAAATTGAACATAAATATGGGTGATAGGGTGAACCAATAATGGAACAAGGTGAGAAATATTGGGATGAAAATGGGAGCATGAGGGTTACTTGGATCTTGTTCCATTTTACCAACTATTCTCTATAAAAAAATTAGTCCAATTTTCATTTAATGTCACCACCTAACATGCTAGTAGGATAGGATTTAGCGGTGCACAACTTAGATCTCTAAGAAATAAGTGTGAGAAATAGTAATGAATTGGTGAAAATGGACATGATGGAATGGGAGAGCGTGAACCAATAATAGATAGAGGGGAAATGTTTTGTATTATGGAGACCACCCATTATTATTCTAGGCGAAATGTTTAATTTATATCATTGGTATTTCAACTATATATCAAATATATATTTGTAATACTCTTTATTGAAAAGAGGGGATTAGAAGAATATTCTGAGTTATTATTTATGATCTCATGGTCAAGATGTTTACCCAATAACAATACATGGGAATCAGTGAAGTGATACTTTTAGATGATCAATGAGGAAAGTAGGTGAAGTTATTTGTAACAACGAAAGTAAAAGTTATAATGCTTTAGAAAAAACATTATCTAATTAGATTTATATGAAGGTGATTGATGACAAAAAATCCAAATAAGTCTGGTAAAAGCATGATAATATCAATTAAGGTGATACAAAATTGAGAAAAGAAAAGGTGACTTTTTTTAATTAAGATTTAATGAATTGAAGATAAATTCAAATTATAATTTGGTTAAATTATTTAATCATATTTAAAAAGTTATTAGAGATACTCATAACCATGATCATGCGTCCAATTATTTATTTTTTTTAAATACAATCATATAGTGATTGACATAAACTAAAAATATAAAGGTTTCAGGACATTATGAAATGAATCTTGTAGAAATTTATCCAGATGATTTATATAGTAATATAGTTGCTTAAGAAATGTGATTTAATCATAAAATATAATTATAAAATATATCTAAGGAAATGTTATTCAAAGATATGGATAAATAAGATGTTTGGGTGACTATAATTGAAGAAGTGGTTAGTGATGATTTATTATAACTTTTAAAAAGGATGTTAAAAATTGGTAAATAAATATTTCTGGGTATGATACTTTTTTTACTTTCATTATTTAAATATTTGTCTCTTTGATACTCGATGTCCTAACATGTCTGCTGAAGAGCTTGAGGTGTTTCAATTTTCACAAAAATATAAGCATAAATTTTCACCTTTATAGAATTTCATTTCTAAAAATTTAAGTGAATATAAGTTTCAGTGGAAGGTTTTGGTGAGTCCTTAGTTAGTAGATTCTATTAAAGATCCATTATAATGCATTATAAAGATATTTTATCTTATAAGTGGAAGATGGTGTATTGGAATCACAAGAAAACTAAAAATATTGTATTTTGGATGATGTTTAGTTGTAAAAATTTATATATATTAAGATGAAATTGGAAGGGGATATCATGGTCCTCAATCTACAAATAATATGTATATAAAAATTTATGGGTTTTTTTAGGATTCTTCTGGTTTTGTTGATAAAAAAGAAGCTGATGTTGAGTGGCTCAAAAAATTAGTGGAATAATATGAAACAAATTATATTAAATCTAAAGTATATGGGAATTATTAATTGAATATTAATGAATAGATACAGATCATTTCATGGAATATGAAAATAAGGGTGTGACACTAGAAGTGGAAGTTGTTTCATTAATAAATTAAGTTGAGTCTGAATGTAATTGATAGTTCAAAGAAGAGGTTAAAATTAAGAATGTTTTTACATGAACTGTTCAAAGAAAGAATAAAAAATGCACAAAATCAATTTCATTGGTAAAACTACTCTTTGATTTGATTCTCAAACTTCAAAAATAATGACATAAAATTTGAAAAGGAAATATAAGAAGATAAAAGGATAAATTTCTCACCCATCAAGAATTTATCAATAATTAAGGTGTTATACTAATGTTAGAGATATGTTGGGAGATAAAAGTAATAATATATTTCCAATTATTATTTTTACGTATTGTGTCTATATAGGGAGCATGATTTCATATTATGGTGATTCATAAATATATTTGTGATCTAAAGAGATTGGTCACCAACTAAGTAGAAGAAAAATGTATCGTTTAAAAAAAAATAGAAATTTATTTTAAATATATTTTTTAATTTAAAAAAATATTTTTAATATTAATTATATTGAAGGATGAGAATATGTATTTATTTTTAAAGATATCAAAGTTAAATGGAAGAATTAAATTCGATTTTTTTTGTTTTCGAACAATTGGTTCTATTTCCTTGAAGAAGATATATTTAGTCTAATTTTTTATACTCTGGAAAATAGTTAGAGATCAAAAAAGTCACAAATAATTTGTGAATATATTGGAATTAATTAAAATATATTAGTAAATAAAATTTGGTTTGTATTTCCTTGAGAGAATTAATAAATAGTATAACATAGATTCTGGATTTTGGTCCTTCACCCTATATGATAAGTAATATGAATTTTTTAAATATTGAAAATGGAGATGTTGATGGAAAAATACATTTTGGAAATGATGTGACATTAAAGATTAAACGTAATAGAAAGAACTAGTTGTCTAGAGATGAATTTGGGATTACAATATTCCTCTTTATCAATTGAATTTGTTATAATTTATCAATTGTAATTCACCTTTGTGACTCAGGCTTGGAAGTCACATTAAATCAGAAAAGCTACTGTATCAAAGGAATGGTTGGGAATTTCCTTATAAAATATTTTAGGACAAATGAAAATATATATTAGATAGATAAAAAATAGAATAAATTTATTTTAATATTGTAAGGTATATTTTCTTGAAGAACTGTAGGTTAAGAAAAGTTAACCCATAAAAAGGGAGAACTTGTACCTTTTAGGAGCTGTAGTGGAAATTCCAAACTTGATGTAAGACTAGGAAAAGAAGGAACCTATCCAAGACATTATAGGGTAGAATCAGAAAAGAAGATACCCATAAATAACCAATAATCATAGGGCGATTAATGATGGTGGTGGACTTCATCAACAATGAATCTAAACGTGGAGCCATGAGAACATCGAGCCAAAATAACTTCACACTATCGCACAACATAGAACCATAACATGAAATAAATGAGGGAGGAGGATCAAAAATTATATTCCATAGATTTGAGTATTGAATATTGTAGGAGAAGGTTGTGGTGGGGCAACAGAAGCGCAAGACTTCCTCATGATCATGAATGGCGTGATAGAAATCGGTACAGATAAGGTACTTTAAAAATTATTGGGGAGATTTTTAGCACCCATTAATAAACACTGATAAAGAGTGGTTTTATCATCGCTAAATTAATAAGAGCTGATAAAATAAATCTTTATCATTTTTTTTATCTCTAATAAAGATATATCTTTATTCGTTCTAAAGAGATGTGGATAAAAGCAGTCTTTATGAGTGCTAATGTTTTCACTCTGATAAAGTATTTTTTGTCAAACATTTTTTATCGCTAATAAATATTTACAATTATAATTACATATAAATATATCGATAAATCTATTTGTTGATATATTTATAAAATTATATATATTTATAAAATTATATATATGTTTAATAAATATATATAACTATGTTAAGTATATTAATTATTTTAAAATGTTTATTAAATTATTATAATCATTTAAATATGTAATGATTTATTTTTAATTATATAGATACTTGTAAATAAAATATTTATTTATTTAAAATTATAAATATATATTTTCATACATATATTAAATATACATTTATAAATATATTTATAAATATATATATTTGTCAATATATTTATAAAGGTAAATTTATTTATCTCATTATATATATTTAATAAATAAATATAAATATAAATTTAATGAATATATTCTTTATCTAAACATATTCATTATAATTTTATAATTATAAATATATTTATAACATTATATATATTTATATAATTATATATATATATATTTAATAATGATATATAAAAATAAAAAAAAATATAGTAAATATATTCATCATTTTAATATATTTATTATAATTATATAATTTCATAAATATATAATTATTTTTTTATAATTATATAAATATTTTTTATATATATAGTATTTTATAATTATAAATATATAATTTTATAAATATAGTAAATATACATTTATAAATATATTTAATTTTAAATACTTATCAACACATGTATTTTTAACATTATTAATAAATATATAATCATCAGTGAAAAAATGTTAAAAATGAGTGAAATTAGACAATTAAAAATTAGTAGACTTTAAAAATCATGAAAAAGTGGACAATTTTTATTAATTATACAAATTATAAAAATGAAATTGGATATATATTGAAATGAAGATAAATACATTTTTAATATATTAAAACATAGTAAATAAAAATGTGTAAATAAATATTAGAATAAGATTAAATTCCAAAAAAAATAGTAAAATGATATAATACTAATTATAATAATATTAAAAATATTTAAATAAAATTTACTGATTAAAAACATATTATTTTAAATATAATATATTACTGAATGAAATTCTAAAATTGACATAATTATTTGAATAAATCGCATAAATATTCGGTCTACGTGTTTCTATATAAGATTTCATTAATTACGTAAATATTTGTGTGTGTGAAATTGATGTATATATGTGTCTGTCTGTATATATATACATGTTTGATATATGTTAAATTGAATAATGACATTTTATAATATGTATCATCTATTAAAGAAATAAAATATAATAAAAATGAAAAAAATAACAATGAATATTTGTTGTGAATTATATAGATAATTTAAAAAAAACTAAAAATGAATATTTATAAATGATAATGAATACATATTAATTATATAAAATAAAACCATAGTAAATACATTAAATATTAATTAATTGACATGAATAAATAAATATATAAAATGGATAAAATTAAAAACATTTGAAATAATTAAAAATCGAAAATGAATAAATTACAAAAAAATGAAAAAATAATTAAGATTATTAATGAATAATTAATATTATAAATGTATAAATTTGAATTTAATTAAAAATAACAATAAATACTACATAGTTAAAAAAATAAAATATGTTAAAATTTACTGACTAGAAATTTAATATATATTAAATATATTTTTTAATAATGATAATTCTAAAATTAAAATTAAAAATTCAATAAATTATACAAATATTATATGTGTGTGTATGGTATATTAAAATGCATCAATTAAATATATGTATGTGTGAAATTAATGTTACACGCACTTGACTTATTTAATGTATGAATAAATATTTGTTATTTTATAAATCATATTTTTGGAAATAATATATATTGATATATATATATATATGTAAATATATATGAATATATTTCTATATGAAATATATAAAATATATTAATGAGTAATTATGTATAAAATTCATAAAAATGAATTAGAAAATAATAAGTTTTTAAATATTAAATTTTATCCATTTTCTACATATATATATATATTTCATATATATTATTTTTTACAATTAATAATAATAATATATGTGTGTGTGAGTGTGTGTTAAATTTATTAATTTTTATAAATAATTTTTTCGTTATCAAATTTTTTGAATAATTTTGTAATTAATTTATTTATAAATTTTTTTTGTTTAAATAATACATTTTATTCATTATATATATACATATATATTCAATATATACTATTAACTAATAATTTTAATTTATATATATGTTAATTATATTAAATCATTTTATTAATAATTATTTATTTAGTTAAAATTTTAATATATATATATATATATTTATTTTTTTAATAATATAGATTTTTTATATTTTAAAGAATTATTTATATATATATAAATATGGGACATGCCCCACACGGGTAGGTGGGTTGTGTTGTGCCGGAACCAAACAATCATGTGTGTAGTTTTTGTAAGACCATGGCGTGTATGCGAGTGGATGAAAGCCCAGAGGAAGTATATGGTGGTCCAAGGATCATCCAGACCCATGGTCCGGTATAGGTGTATAGAATTAATGTGGGATCCCGTCCTCATAGCAGTCTTTTGAGCTTAGCATCTGGCAGAATATTATACAAAGAATTTATCGAACATATTCTATTTCCATGTAGGACTCATGCATGCGATTGTGACCATTATCAACACTTTTTTCCAGTATTAATAAAGGAAAATGTTGTATATTCTAAATTTTGTAGTTATTTCTAGTTGTGTCGATTACAATTCCATTACAAATATAAGGATGACACCCTTCATCTATTAGAAGTTAAGGTTCCTAAAGACAATGAAGACCTTATTATTTATAATAATTTTATTGACTAAGAAAATATTGGTTATCTAATAGGGGCATTGAACATCCCCACAGATTGTTTCCTTGATCATCATATCAGTATCATCCTCGACCATGAAATTTTTGGAGGGATGCAATCTTTTGGGCGACTTCTTATATACACGGTGTCCAATAGGAATGCCCAATCAATGGATGATCTCATGGGGATAGAGCTCGAGAAACTCCTTGTAATTCCATGAAAATACATCATGGTTCTATTTCAAAAAAATGTACTTTTTTTAATATAATACCTAATGACACTAATCTATGTAATCCTCAATTTCTTCTTGATATTGAGGTTCACTTGTATTGGTTGATCTACAGTGGTAAAAACTCTTTCTTTAAAGGAATGAGTGGTTTTATCTATGTATTATTCACCAATAAAATGAGGAATAGGGGGAGGATATATATCATTAGGTATAGGAATATTCAAGGTGGAATCATGTTCCTATGAGGGGGAAATAAATAGAATCAAATTATTTTCATTCTGGTTCAACAATGGAAATGTTGATCATTGTTGTGGATCATATCCCATGTGTTTTTCACTAGTGTAATCTATTTACCATATCAAAGAATCTTGTATTGGTCAACTTCTAATGGGTTAATCCTAGTCATTCTTGAACACATTAGATACATTTATTTTTAAGAACATGAAAATTTTTAGTATGCAATAGGATGGGGATTCGTAGGCCATAGAGGAACCTACCTTTCATATGAGTATTAAGTGAATTGAGTGTGAATATATGTCATGGGAATGATGAAATAGTACCCATGTTCTAGGTTAGTTTACTCTAAGTGGTGGGTATGTAGGATGAATATACTCGTGAATTCATCCCATGGATCTAATGAGGCAGATATTAAGTTATCAAGTGCACATACATACTCATTTCCTTTAACCTAGGGTTGATTTCCCCCACCTTTATAATATCCAACATCAAGGTAATAGACATCACATGAGAAAATCAAGGTCTATCTCTATGAATCACCCCCACTCATCCATTTAGGGGTACTTGATAAACTAGTGATACAATGAGAGGAAAATCAGATATAGTTAGATCCAGGCCTTTTTGGGTAAGTTTTTGAATGTGGTGTCTATTTATACTACCATGAATTTGGTATTTCAGAACAACAATATTAATTGATCTATTTGTTGGATCTTTCAGTGTGGATTCTATTCACTCTTGTTATATTCATGAATCTTTAGGTTCAATGATGTTAGATAGGACACTATATACCTTAGCTTTAATCTAGTTCACAATGATATTGATCATGGGTCCAGTGTCTACTAGAAATTTACGGTAATCAATTTCATTGATATTTACTAAGATGTAGAATGGTGTGTGTGGCCTTGTATTGTTGTGATTCTATCTTCCCCATGGAAGGAGATGATGACTTGGAACTCATTAAAACACCGTTACTCTACATGGTATAATTTTACAATTTCCACATTAGTCTTAATCTCCAAATGGATATTTAAGGCCTCATTGAAGGTCTCATGTAGTGTAATTGAAAGGTAGAGAATGCCAAGAGTTGTGTTCCATGATAGGATACTAGAGAGGTGCTTGAGCAAATTGTACTCTCATTCTATGGGAATATTTTTTCTCTAAATTGGTCTCTCATTGATATAAAACATGAAGGTCTTTACTAGATGAGGTAATGGTTCCTGATTAGAATATAGAAATTTTTTTATTGTTCTTTTTTGTTGTGGATGATCATTTTATGGTGGTGGATTATCCAAATGTTTAACCAACTGAATAGAACATGAATATTCACTAGATGGTGATTTTAAAAATTTATTCTCCTAATTTTCTCATCATAATGTGTGTCTTTTTATCTCATAAGTTGATAAAATGTTATTAAATAAAAATTCCCTATATTTGTGATTTATGGAGTGTTGTTTTCCATGGATCTCAGAGTGTCATTGAGGAGTTCCAATAGGATTCAATAGACTTGTTTCATATTTTCTCTCTATATAGTGGTCCAATATCTCATGAAATTGATAAAGGAACACTAATACTCATTTCTAAAGTATTCCATGAGGTTTTGAGGGTTTCTGGAATTCCTGTTGACACAGAGGGCATGAATTCCAAGAGTGTGAACATTAAAGTTGGCATAATAGGAGGATCCTAATATTCTTTGTGATATTAACAGTTGTTTCATAAATATTTATAGGGTAATTAAGCTATAAACATCATCAAAACCGATGAACTGGATGAGAAGGATATTGGATTGTGTAGTCATTAATGAATTATCATATAGGCTTTAGCTATCATCTTTTAGGTTATTGATTAATTGATCTTATTGTATCCTTAGTCAGAGACCTACTATTAATCCATGAATTCATAGTTATCATAATGTTTGAAAAATATGCATGATACATTCACCAAGGGATCATCTAGATCTATCTTGTCATGATCTACCATTTCATGGAGTCAATCATTTCAGAAAAAATCATTCTTATATAGTTTTTCTGGGGACTCTTTTGTAAACGAAGTGGCTAAAAAGATTCCTCAACATAGCCTTTTATAGACTCTTTATTTATAAATTATTTTGAAATTTATTCTCTATTTAATAGATAAATAAGTATATAACATGACCACCCCTAAATAAGAAGAAATTTTTCATATCATTAGTGAGAGGTAGGTCTACCTATCCATAATAATGGACCTCAATAACATTCTCACTATGATTATGTGCCTTTTAGGGATTTTTCTATCAGGCCACCAAAAGTTGGATGGACTGAGGGGTTGTGGTCTATATCATAATACACATTTATTATCTCTTATGATTTAGTGTGGGTGAAGTAGGCACTGAAAAATATATTTTTAGAGGATATTTCATGGAATTTTCCAGGCACTAGTCTCTCCTAGTGAATTCTCATAATCTGGTATGATGCTTTAGATAGACGAGGGTCGAGACCATCCCATCTAGGTCATTGTTCATACAAATCTACAAAAAACTTTTCTTGGGGGAGATAAATGACTAATGATCATAGAAATCACTTCCATATATAAATCAATTCATTGTTTTGTTCATTCTACCGTTATTTTCATATTGATAGGATAATGAAAATCTTCTTTTTAGGGTGTAGATAATCTAGTATAGGAATTTTCAATGCAGATACTCATGTATTGTTATGTATCCTAGATCTATAATTTTTTTCTAGATGAAATTTGTATCATTCTGAGTATAGATGAAGGAATGGTATTTGGCCACCTCCTATACTCTAGTTTTTCTAACATCAGGCCTCACTAAGAGGAAATTTGGTCATGTTTCTACTCTAGATAACATGTTCCATTGAAAGAGGCAATGACCATGTTACCAAAATTTGGTGGTGGGAAATCGAGGTCTACAAACTCTTTGTGAAGCTTCCTTTTAGGCAATAAAAAATCTCCCTATATATCTATCTCTTCTAACAAAGCATTGATAGTACTGAAAAGGTCATTATATATTGACTCACCATTTTCAATCCTTTGGATGATTAGATTATAGGTGAATTATATATGAGATGATCTAGTTATGGGAAGTCACATTTATCAACCAAATAGGGTTGCAAAAGGAATTTTGGGATGTTGATTAGGTGATAAGAACTTACTACCTCTATCAAGGGTAATTGAATAAGGACTATATGTTATTAGGGTTTTGCAGAGTATGGGACAAGATCATTTTGAATATCCACCCAATACAAATGGTATCTTCAATGGAGATCAAAAGTGAGATGTTGAATGAAATCAAGATCGTGGATATGAGTGAAAATTCAAGCATACAAATCAGTTTTTGTAGTAAATTAATACATAATAAAATATTTGAGCATTAATTTAACCATGTTAGTATTTTTATAAATGTTTTATAATGGTATCTCAGGAGGACATCTGAGGCATATAGCCTATCTTTTCTAATGGGGTTGATACCCATAGGGGGTTCACCTATAACAATTAATCCCTTTATAATATATATTTCTTATGTTACTCATCACTAACAAGACACCCATAATTATAATGGGGTCGATGTTGATGACATTTATCATGGGAGTTGTTAGCGGTGGACAGTTTCAAACATCATTATAAAGAAAAGTGTGAGGAATCTATCATTTATACTTGAGATTGTTGACCTATAGAGTCACATACTACCTAGAAGCTCTTATTTTCACTTGATGTAAATCGCCTTGAATAATATGAAATAATAGAGTGATGTTTTTATAAAACACTAGATAGAATATCTAAATACATACACCTGATTTGGGATATTGATCCACTGGAATCTTTGTGTGATCGAATGATTACACTATTGATTTAGCACCTAATGGTTCTATATTATTCCATTCTAGATCAACGAAAATACCTAAATATGGTAGAATATTTCCATTATATTCTAATAGATATTTTTTATGTGACCTTCATGGAAAAATTATGGGATAGAGAAATAAAAGGTCACATATTTCCAAAACATGACCAGAAGTGGATTAGTGTTTAGGGCTCCCATGAGATCTCTTATTTGTCTATAAATTATTCAAATAGTAAATCCCATTCTGTGAATTGGTATGAATTCATAATATTTAGTGATTAATACCTCCATTATGGAGACTAATTTGATGGGTGTGCATCATCTTGGATATTGTTCTATTGTATAATGTGGTATCCTAATGATGTGATGAAAGATTCATCATCATCCCCTTATAGAAGGTGAAATCAATATCCTCTTGTTTGGAGATATCATTAGGATATAGTTGATCTACCAAATATTTATAATCAAATGAAAATTCAATGATAGATCCTGATATCTCTCTTAATACAATATATATGTGCAGAGAAAAGATGATGAGGATTCTAGGGGTAGTTGTATGGATAATCCCTATACATAATCAAAGACAACATTCTCATACAGGTATTTGAAGTGGTATTTTGGAAAATTCTATACTTATTCCATCATAATGTAAATCATTAATCATTGAGTTCTTTTCTTTAGTATTTATTATGGTAAATATAGAATCATCTCCCATTAGTATGTTATGTTCCCAAATTATGAAATATTGGAGGAGACCCAGAGCAAGTTCCCCTATCGTACTTTTAATGTTGACCCATAAGTTCCCTAAGTGGGAGTTGTTTTTGTCTTTGGGTTCTTTCTCATGGTAATTATTATTTTTCTTATAGGGAGGACCTTTTTTTATTACTAGTAGACCATATAATTGAAATAGGGACTTTATGGAAATGTACATATTCAGTATGGGGAGGACCAATATGATGGTTGGTGGTAGTCCAGCTACGAACATCTTTGACCCAACATTCCTAATGGGTGGTCGGGGTCTCAATCTATGTCTAATGAAGACATCTCATTATATTTGGTGAGGATTTGAGGGTATGTGATGATAGTTTAATGACATGCCTCTCATGGAGAAAGAGAAGATGATTTACATGTGCACGATCACCATTTTGTATGCAAAAAAGTAGATTGAATATGTGTTATCTTAAACTATTTTGATATGTTCTTGAAAACAATGATGAAATAGTGAATTCATGTGGCAGAATCCCTCCTTGGAGACTCCAGAGTGGAATCTGGGGCCACCAAAGCTTTGATGTCCCCTACCTCTTTAGTGTAGCAGAAGGTGTCATTAGTTTTCTCTATGGAAAGAATCTAATAATTGTTTATGGTAGTTATTGGGGGGTTTTTTCATATGGGACCTTTTCTATTGGTGGTGTCTATGAGGTTCCAAGCCATATAGATCCTCCTAATCATTTTTTGGGTTGGGATGATTCTTTATTTTTCATAGTGATGGATGAGGTCACTAATGCACCTCCTCTGTATGATCTAATGGGAGAATGTGGTTAGAGTAACAAGTTTCAGTGTCATATGTGGTTATACCTGGTTATGTATAGTTTTGTGGTATTTTTTTTCTAATCGGTGTCTATTTTTTTCTAGCTGCATTGTTGGTGCTCCTCCAATCTCCACACTTATTGGTTGTGGTGGGACCACCTCAACTGTAATTTTAGTTTTATGACATTATATGTGATATTTATATCCAATCATAAGTAAATATCTAATTATGATGATGCATAAAATTATGAACATCATTGATTCTTGGTGATGGTGAATTCCAGACATACACATACCATTATTATAAAAGGTGGAAGGATTTATGTTGGGTTTACCTTTATATTTTATAATGTATTTCACTAAAATGATCTCAGTGGACAATGTTTAGGATATTTTTAATCCATAAACCATAAAAATTCTTTATAAAGGTGGAAATAATGTCCCTATTGAGATGGTGGAGATGAAACATTGATTTTAATAGAATAAAAGGATGTCAATGTCTTTCTCGAGATCTTTCCACATAGTTTGGTTCTCCGTCATAGATTTAAGACGTGATTGGGAATTTTTTTCCCAATTTCATGTGGGTGTTAACATCATTTAATTACATTACTTTCATCTATATTAGGGTGAACACATTTTTTTAGAGTGGATGATTCATTTAGGATTGATGAAAATATTGGGAATCATTTACATCTTAATTAGGATTGTCCATAAGGGAATCCTATACTCATCACAAAAAGAATCATTGGATTTTTTACAAAGTATTCACATGATCATCACATGAGGAAACTCATGATAATAATATATTTCACTTATTCCATTCATATAAGGAATCATGGGATCATAAGTAAAGGTAACATGTGCTCGTCATATGAGGAAACTTATTCTCTTCCCATAAGGCATCCTAGGCTCATCACTGAAGGTAATGATTTAAATTTTGTAGGGAGGATAATAGTTTAAATCCATTAGCTGTAAGTCTTAGTTTAATATCTTTGAGGATTCTTATTGTTTAATGATAGTATAAGACACTAACAATTTTGTTTTTATGGTGATACTCACAGTTTGAAGTCGATAGTGGAAACTAAAAATTTAGAGTCTTGTGAAAAAACTCATGGTTTAGAGTTATATGTAGACACTCATTATTTATATTCCAATGGGTATCAATCCACTTACACATTTCATTTAAGGGTGGGAAAATTTTTACTCGTTGGGTGGGGTTATTTAGGTGGTTTATCTTGCAATGGGAAGATAATCAAGATTTAGATGTACCACATCCCAAGGTACATATAGAATGGTTATGATGCAAGGATTAAAACTCAAAAAGACATCCAAAATATCATTCTATAATTTGAATAAAAACCCATATAGTTAAATTTCTTTAATTTACGTTTGGGTTATAGGAATGGTCCATGTAGTTTAATTTTATGTGGTATAAATTCTTGTACCATGAAAGGGTTTACATTAAGGGATTGGGTAGGGAATAAACATTAGTTCATCTTGATATAGAAATCGATCATTAAGTAGAATAAGGTTTTGGCCACCAATAATCACATGGTTGGGGCCTAGACAAAGTAATAGGATCGTGGTGCTCCTCAGGATAATGAATTATACATGTTAGATTACACATGTGAATTTATTGTCTAAATTTTTGTTAAGAACCAAGGGAATGGAGGCATCCAAAACAATGCTTGATGTAAAGGTCCTACAGAAGAAATTCAGTAATTGTGGAGGTGTGAAAAGATTTTTTATGATGAAATATGGATTAGATATTTGTAGTTTTAACATTCTGTTGACGTTTTTGGAAGTATACTTTGATAAAAATGAATCAAATGGATGTTCATTGTATGGGTTCTGAGAATGTTGGGGGAAATCTTGGACGTATGGGTTTTTTTTTATCAAAATGGGTTTAGGGTTGAAATATTTAGGGAAATGGGGCTCTCTAGCACCACTTCAACTGGCGCTAATGGAAAAAATCACTGAATATGCACTTTAAGTGGCGATGATCGTTTACCAGTAAAGCGATCAACTCCACTTCAGGTGGAGATGATCTCCTTCCCAACCTATAAATACCCTTCCCCCACACCCCCACACCCATCCTCCCACACTCCTCATTCCCCTACCCTTCCCAATCTCTCTCCATCCTTCCCAATTCCTCATTCCCAATCTCCTTCCCAAACTCTATCCGTCGCGTAGCAACCTTCCTGCAAATTTGAGGTAACTTTTCATTTACATTTATATAACATTTTAAATTGTTTATTTAATTTTTTAGCAACTCTAATTAGTTAATTAATTCAAATTAGTAAATTAATGCATTTTAATTAGTTATCTAATTAATGCAATGTAGTGAAGTTAATTAAATCAATTATGTAGTTAATTAATTCAAATTAGTTAATTAATTAATTTAAATTAGTTCACTAAATAATTTTAATTAGTTAACTAATTAAAAATAATTAGTTAAGTTAAAAATTATAATTAGTTAAGTTAATGAATTGTAATTAGTTAATTAATCAATTTTAATTAGTTAAGTAACTAATTCTAATTATGTAGTTAATTAATTGTAAATATTTAATTAATTGTAATTAGTTAATTACTTGCAATTAGTCAATTAATCAATTAAAATTATGTAGTTAATTAATTGTAATTAGTTACTTTATTAATTAAAATTAGTTAATTAATTAATTCTAATTAGTTAACTAATTAATTTTAATTATTTAAGTAAGTAATTATAATTAGTTAATTAATTAAATCTAATTAGTTAATTAGTAGATTCTAATTGGTTAATTAATGAATTGTAATTAGTTAGTTAACCAATTATAATTAGTTAAGTAATAATTTCTAATTAGTTAATCAATTCAAATTAGTTTATTAATTTTAATTAGTGTATTTATTAATTCAAATTAGTTAAATAATTAATTCTAATTAGTTAAGTAAGTAATTCTAATTAGATAATTAGTGAATTATAATTAGTTAATTAATGAATTCTAATTAGTTAGTTAATAAATTATAATTAGTTAACTAATCAATTTTAATTAGATAATCAATTCAAATTAGTTAATTAATTATAATTAGTTACTTTATTATTTCAAATTTGTTAATTAATTAATTATAATTATTTAACTAATTAATTATAATTATTTAGTTAATTAATTATAATTGGTTAATTAATTAAATATAACTAGTTAATTGGTGAATTCTAATTGGTTAATTAATGAATTATATTTAGTTAGTTAATCAATTCTAATTAGTTAAGCAATTAATTCTAATTAGTTAATTAATTCAAATTAGTTAATTAATTTTAATTAGTTACTTAATTATTATTAGTTAAGTAATCTATTTAAATTAGTTAAGTTAATTAATTAAAATTAGGTAGTTATTTATTTTTAATTAATGAATTTAATTAATTCAAATTAGTTAAGTAAGTAATTTTAATCAGTTAATTAATTAATTCTAATCAGTTATTTAAATAATTATAATCAGTTAATTAATTAATTATAATTAGCTAATAATTATTTCTAATCATTTAATTAATTCTAATTAGTTACATATTTAATTATAATAAGTTAATTAATTGAAATTTATTAATTAATTGTAATTAGTTAATTAATCAATTAAAATTAGATAGTTAATTGATTTTAATTAGTTACTTAATTAATTCAAATTAGTGAATTTAATTTAGTCATACTAGGTAGTTAATTAATTGTAATTAGTTACTTAATTAATTATAATTAGTTACCTAATTAATTCAAATTAGTTAGTTAATTAATTGTAATTTTTAGTTAATTGATTATAATTATGTAGTTAATCTCTTCAAATTAGTTTAGTTAAATAATTAAATCTTATTATGTAATCTAATTAGGTAGTTAATGAAGTCTAATTAGGCACTTAATGAAGTCTAATTAGGTACTTAATGAAGTCTAATTAAATAATTAATGAAGTCTAATTAGAGAAGTAGTTACAGTAATTAGCGAAGTAGTTATAGTAATTAGTGAAGCAGTTACTATAATTATAAAAGTAGTTATAATATTTGGTGAATTAGTTACAATATTTAGCGAAGTAGTTACAGTATTTAGAAAAGTTGTTATAGTATTTAGCAAAGTAGTTATATTATAGATTGTTTATATAATATATTTTTGCATTAAATTCTAATTATGATAATGAATTTAGTTTTTCATCTACCTTGACCATGGTTTGTAATTGAAGTAATGAAATTGAATTTAGTAGTTGAATATTTTTTTTTTCATATTATGTGTTAGATTTTTTATGAACTGAAATGCTTGCTTGAGTAAAGTATCCCCAGATAGAGGGGCCTTGGGCCAGATGAACTAATTTCTTGCAAGCTTTCCTTGTCTAGGTAAGTGAATTGGGTTGGTTATCTGTTTCTCTAGGATTATTCATGTTGAGTTTTTCAATTTCATATAACTCTATGTTTTTACATGGCATGTTCATGTACCTCATGCATATGATGCATGTGGATATGTATGAATATGTTTGACTTACTATTTTTGGGTAAATAACACAAACTTGTGGGTTGTGTAAAGAGAGTTACACATCAATATAGATTGAACATATTGATTTGGTAGAGGGAATAGGATTCCAACATAAATTCTAGAATCATGTAGACATAAATTGATTGTTTGATCATATGTTACTAATAACGAGGGTTTATTTTAGATAAAAAATATGGGTGCTTATATTTATTGCAACCGACAAATAATTAAGATAGAACAAGGATGTAGTTATATTATACAGACAGAAGATTTGGTATTTCTTGGAGGCTATACAACTTTGGTAACTCTTCAAAGGAAAATTCATCAAAAGTTGAAACTGACGAGCAACCATGTGATAGAATCTATCACTTACAGGCATCTACAATATATTGATAGGTTTTGGAATTTGACCTATCTAATAACTGATGTTGAAGAATGAGAATATGTACTATCATTGGTAATGTTTCTACCTACCAATAAAATGATGGAGTTGTACGTGACCATAGATACAATAGAGGTTGCATCGACATTGGATGTTGGGTCATCACAATTTCACGAGACTATGTCATGTGCTCCTGTTAGAATACATCAAGAAGTTCCATCAGCAACAGTACCATCATTTCCATCGGCTACAATTTTAGTGGATATTCCCCCGCATACTGTAGATGTGTTGGTCGATGATTTTGAGGATGATGACAATTTAAAAGAAGAATATGAAGAGGAAGCTGAAGATGATGAGGAAGTGCATGCGGAAAAATAGTCAGTGCCCACTCATGTGAGGTTTAAAAGACTGTTGAACCATCCCCCACCATTGAGTTCATGGTCGATGGAAGGCATGAATTGCTTCCTAGAATTCAATTGGTTATTTATTACTCATACATCATAATTTCAAGGAATCATTGGGGGCATAGATCGAGTTGCAGATGAAGGCGTTATGTATATTGGGAGAGATTTTGACAGTAAATATGCAATGAAAAATGTGATAAAACAATATCACATTTAAAGACATTACTCTTATATTGTAGAAAAGTAAAAAAGGTCTTATTATTTGATATGTAGTGAAAAATATGGTTCTAACTATCAAATGCATCTGCGAGCTATAATTGATAATGCTTTTCACAGTTGGCACATCACAAGATTTACTCCACAGACATGTGTGAACCAAATCTTGTCACAGGAACACTCTTCATTAGATGTTGACTTTGTTTCAATATTTATTATTGAAATGATTAGAGCATTTTAAGATGTTCCTGTTGTTCTAGTGATGGAGTGAATAAAATAACTTTTTGGGTATCAGATCTCTTATTAGAAGTCACGGGCAGCAAGACAAAAGGCTATTATGAAGGTGTACGGTGATTGGGATGACTCTTATCGAGTTTTACCAAAAATTTTGGAGCTTTTATGCCACCATAATCAAGTGATCTATCAGTTACATAAAAATGAATTTGGTAACCAATATAACCAAGTTGATCAGTCAATGGTTGGTTTTGATAGACTGTCTTGGGCATTTTTACAATGTGTGGAAGCTTTTAGACAATGCAAGCAGTTTTTATAAATAGATGGCACTTTTCTGTATTGAATGTATACAGGAACATTATTGATTGCTACCACACAAGATGGAAATCGAGCCCATCTGCCTTTGGAATTTGCAATTGTTGAGAAATATAACTTCTCATCATGGAGTTAGTTTCTGGCATGTCTTTGAGAGTTTGTTACGGGAATGGAAGGTATTTTCCTTATCTCAGATCGTCCCTGTGAAATCAAGAGGGTAGTATAGTCTAAGGGACATTCATGGAGACCACTCTATTCCCATCATCGATATTGTATTTGAAACATTTCTACAAATTTACGAAAGAGATTCAAGAATGAGTCGATGATGAGAGAAATCATAAAAATTGGTATGAATGTACTTTTTCCTATTAATTTTTTTTGCCATAGTTATGATCATATCTGTTCAGATTATTTCTTGTATGATAGCATACGAGCCTCAACAAAAATGAATGGAGGAGTGTCTTCATGATATCCATAGAGTTAATCTGAAAGTTTATGATTACATGATGAAAATTCCAAAATAGAAATGGTCGTTAGCATTTGATGATGGGAGGAGATATGCTCATATGACATCCAATATCAAAGAATGCATAAATGGAGTTTTCAAGGGTGTTCGAAAATTACCAATCACAGGTAAATATGAATATTTGATTATATGTTTCTCAAAAAAGTAGAATTATAATATACTCTTAGTATACTGACTTAAATCTAAATTATAGGTTTGGTAAAGGAGACATTTTATCGTAGTTTCAAGTATTTTCTGGAATAGGGAAAGCAAGATAAAGATTTCTTGAACAGAGGGATGTGATATAGACACCATTTACAGCGTGATCTAGATACTATTCTTCAGGAAGCTGCAACTTATCGTGTCACCACATTTAATCATCAAGAGAAATGAATTGAGGTCACTGAGCCCGATGATGTTGTGGCTTGTTGTAATGGTCATATACAAGTTGTTTTATTGGAGAAGAGTTACTATGAATGTGGAATGTTTCAAGAATTGAGATATCCTTGTGGCCATGTGATTGCAGTCTATGGTTATGTACACGTATCTTGGGAGCAGTTTGTTGATCCAGTTTTTCGACTCAACAGTATCAGCTCTTACTACAATACTTCATGGATGCCAATCGAAGAATATCAAAATTTTTGGCTCTCTAATGACACACCCATGCTTCTACCAAATAATAGTAGACTTCGACCTAAAGGGAGGCCAAAGTCGACTCGTATTTGTAATGAGATGGATTTTCCTAGTGAACATGCACCTGGACGAAGGTCCAACATATGCCGCCAGGAGGTTAATACAAAGACACATTTCCCTAGAAACATAAGGCATTAATCTAACGGTTAAAATGTTTTTTGTACTCCATAAATTACTATAAACACGTTGTACTTGTAATCAATATTTTTCCATTGATGACTTTTGAAATCATTCATAGTGAATATATATAATCAAAACATAAATAAGTGGTTGTTGTTTTAGAAAAATAACATGAAATTTTAAAATATAGAAAATGTAAGATCGAGGATTTAACAGAATATGAGAATCATCTAAAGTAAATATTAGTGAAGCATAAATTGAGTATATAACAGAATCTGAGACTACTATCCTAGAAAGTGACAAGTAAATAAATCATGACAACAAGGTCCAACCTGAAAAGCGTGATAAACCCACACCTAAAAAATCCAAATATCTAAGGAAAATGAAGTGGGAATAGTTAAAAAAAGCAAGAACAAAGCTACATTTGAGGAGAAGCTGAGAAATCAACTTGTTTCAAACATCATTCCCCTCTCATCCTTTTCTTCAAAAGTGTTAAATAGAGTGATGAACCTAAATAATTGATATTATTGAAAATTATTAAAAACATTAGCATTGTTATGTTTGTTTTTCAATCCTTGGATAAATTTTCATCATATTACAAATTTATCACAAGGTTTTTAGATAATAATTAATATTGGGAGAAATTAGATACCATCATTATTAATGAGTCTAGTGTTGGTCTTTTAATGAAGCTACCACTAAATTTTAAGCACCATGTAACTTTTTTTATTTAATTCCAAATAGGAGGAACTAAGAAAATGAAATGTTTTTGTGATTTGGGAGAAAATATTAATTTGATGCCTTGATCCTTGTTCAAAAAGGTGGGTCTTAGGGAATTGAAACTGACTTATGTCTGACATCAACATGTTGATAGGTCACTAAATCACCCCTATATTACTTTATTTTACTCATTACAAGCTTCTTTCATACATTACATGATAAATTTCATACCTTAAATGATAAATGTGATGTCTAACATGAAATTAGGGATTTACTATTTGTACTTTTAGATAGAATAGCCACTATTATCTATCCAGGAGACACATGTGTCACATCTTGTGTAGGAACGACAAGTTTTTTGACAGCTTGCTATTCAGAGAGCACATAATTATCATCACGAAGTTCCCCCTGTAGCTATTTTTCCATACCTTATATGTGCAGGATTTTATGGAGTCTCTATGTGTGACTTCAAGACTATTGACCATTATTTGATTGCGGCATTTTTTTAGAGATGTCAGCCAAAGACACAGAATTTTCATCTCTTGGAGGGGGTGATAACCATTACATTAGAGGAAATCACCTACATTATTGGTTTCCACATCCATGTAAAGGCAGTTACGGGTGCCACTAGTGGAAACCAGGCTGTCGTCATACAACGACTATTAGGCATTGATGTCGTTGGCATACAAGGTGTCCTCGTGGGTTCGTGATTACGCATGACATGACTTGATGAGCATTTCACTGTCATTCCTGATGACACATATGAGGAGAATATTATTAGGCACACACGTGCATATATTCTGTGACTACTCAGAGGCATGTAATGCGTTGACTACTCTACCCTTCTGGTACACATGATGTACCTCCCATTACATGAGGATCTTGATCAGACAGCTACATATAGTTGGGGATCCGCTGTATTAGCACATTTGAATAGATCCCTTTTTACCAGTTGTTATGAACATGCACAAAATATTGCATGTTGTATGGATTTAGTATATATGTGGGCCTTGGAGCGTTATCCATGCATCACTCCTCGAGCTATCGCACAACTTACAACAGATCTATTTCAGGATTGTCATCGGGGGAGATGTTAAGTTTAATTAATTACTTTCATTTATTTAGTATTTTTTTTATAAAATTAATGTATATTGCTCTTTTGTAACCAGGTGGAGTCAGTCTCAGAAGCATGAAAACACACCGAGACATAGTGTGCATAGCTTTCGACAGATATTATATGCATTAGTGCCAGCTGATGTAAGTCAAGCAATACATTTTTATAGAACAATATGTTTTGTTATCCATATTTTAGGATATTTCAATGTAATCATACTAACATTATCTTTCTAATATGTCACTTACTTTTCAAGTTTACATTTCAGGTTTCATGGACTCCATATACAGGTTATGTCTTTGCTTCACTTCCATCGTACTACACAGCTATGATCGGAGATCGTGCTGCAACGGTGCCACTCATCCACTTCCATATCATTGAGTGGCACCGGCCAGAACGGGTCATGCGCTAGTTTAGTTATATATAACATATCTCGATGGCACCAGGAAAACCTGATGGGTTGCATTGGATTGTACTTATAGGTAGATAGTCAACGAACTGGAGACAATTTTATGCATCTCATATTGGGTTGTGGGATGTGCATGCCCGATATGGTATTTCTCGATATAGATATCCCATAGCACAGTATCAGTTATCTGCCCAGGGGGATTTTTCAAACTGGTATCAATGTCATACCATCATGAAACTTACACGTCAGGGGATTGGCATTCAACAGATGGTATGTTTATTAAGGTATATTATATTTTTTAAACTCTTTTGTGGTATTAATTTTAATTTCATTTCATTTGAAGATAAACCACATTGATCATCTTGCACATATCACACATCCTTAGGAAGAGGCACATATTAGATAGGATGTAGTTCATCAAGATGGGTTGGCTCTCTACGACCATCTTTAGATGATACAATATTATTTTTATGACGAGGAGCCACAAGTATATCCTGATCGATATCCTCTAGCTAGGGCTCCTAAGGGTGACGATGTCCCTGCTATGCCTGCTGATGACTATGCATAGCCAACACCATCGCCAGCTGAGAGATGGAGACGAGTACTTCAGGAGGGGTAAATGCGGTGAAATAGACAACCGAGATCACCTCCTGTAGATATGGCAACACCACATAGAGATGATCCTGCATAGCTTATTGATGATCTTGCACAATAGGGAGACACTTATATACCACATATGTCATCTCCGATGACTACTATGGACTATGAGCTGGATCAGGTGACATAGCTTGTGATCGCCCCCTCTTCTCCCGGCGAGGACTTCCTCAGTATTCCATTTCTACCATTTTTAGGAGCCCTAAGACCATATGGATCCACGCATGATTTTGGGCTATCATCCAAGAATTATTTTGTTCAGCCCTCTACACAACATCATAAGGAGGCACTAGATGCCCCAAAAGCGGAGGATCCCGCTGCTAGGACACCAGAGCGATGCATACATCAGACGCAGGAAGGACGTGAGATTCAGATGTCACATTGTGGTACAGGGGGGCATCGTCGTGGATTTATTTAGATTCCATGATATATATGTTAAAAACACTATTTATTTAGATAAATTATTGTTATTTAGACAAATAATTAGAAAATAAAATATATAGTATATACAAAATAATTTAAATGAAACTTGAAACAATGATTAAACATATAAGAAATACTTGAAGAAAAAAAGAATTTAATTAAAAATGAGGGGGTATCCATATTTAATGAAACTGAATTGAATGGTTAACCAATATGTAAGAAGCTGTGTTGGTGTTCCCCCCAAAACTAAATGCATCTTCGGCCTTTCTTCATATCCAGTATAAATTTTGATATCTAAATAACTGCAAGAAAGGTGAGAAGGTCCAAACATGGTGTGTTTACGTGGACCTTCTTACCTTTCTTGCAGTGAATTGGATATCAAAATTTCAGAAAACCTGTGTGACAAGGATGTCCTTAATGAAAGGTGGCTTCGGCCTTTCTCCATATCCAGTTTATGTTTTATAGTCTTTCAAAGCCGCATACTTGAAACATTTTTAAGTTTCAAGTAAGTTGTTTTGAAAGCTTATAAATTAATTTTGGTATCATATTTTATGAAATTATTTTTGTCTTCAAGTATTTCTTATATGTTTAATAAATTTTTCTTGTTTCATTTATATTGGTATTATAGTTTATGTTTTATAGTATTTCAAAGTCCCATACTTGAATCATTTTTAATTTTCAACTTGGTCGTTTTGAAAGCTTATAAATTATTTATTATCAACTTTTTTTGTTAATTTGTTTTTGTTTTCAACTCTTTCCTATATGTTTAATAAATGTTTAATGTTTCATTTATATTGGTCTTATATTTTATGTTATATAGTCTTTCAAATTCGTATACTTGAATCATTTTTAAGTTTCAAGTATGCCGTTTTGAAAGATAATAAATTATTTATTATTAATATTTTTTTATTAATTTTTTTTGTTTTCATCTCTTTATTATATGTTTAATTCGTTTTTAAAGATTCATATATATTGGTCTTATAGTTTATGTTTTATAGTCCTTCAAATTCGCGTATTTGAAATAGAATCCCACATCAGAAACGCAAAATGTTCTGTGCAGGAGAAAGAGATCTAGAAAACAAGTTAAATGAAAAGTTTGTTTATATATATATATATATAAACAAAACAAAACAAAAAATTCAAATAACAATTTTAAATAAAAAAAATAAACAAAACAAAACAAATAAAAATTATATATCTATACACAACAAAAAAAAACAAAAAAATTAATAAAAAAATTAAATTAAAGAAGATTATATATAAACAAAACAAAACAAAAAATAAAAAAATAATTTTAAATAAATTTTTTATAAATAATTTATAAATAAATTTAATATGGTTTATTTGTGTATTATAATACATAATTATAAATTAATATAGATTTATAATATTATAATAAATAAATAATTATAATATATTATAATAAATATAATAAATATAAATAATATTAATAATGTTTATTTATATATATAAATAAATAAATTTAATACAATTTATTTATTTATTTAAATAACTATATATAAATTTATAAATAATTATATATAATTAAACTTTATATTTAAAATTTATAAATTTATATTTAAATAAACATTATTATAAATATTTATCTTTATATAAATAAACCTTATTAAATCTTATACAATTATTGTAATTAGATATTTATTATAATTATATATTAATTATAATTTTGGATCCGTTATATTTATAATTAAATAAATTATTGTAATTTCATTTTTATTATATTTATATATTCATTTTATTATACATTTATTATAATTAATAATTTATTATAATTATTTATTCATTGAAGTTATAGAATTATTATATTTTTTAGTTATTATTTTTATAATTATATAATTATTATAATTGTATAATTATTATATTTATATAGTTATTATTATTATATATTTATCATATTTATATACTTATTATAATTATTATATTTATAATTATAAATTTATTATAATTATATAATTATAATTATAATAATTATATGATTATAATAAATATATAATTATAATTATAATAAATATATATTTATTGTATTTATTTTATTCTTTATATTTATTATATTAAATAAATTTATTATAAATATAATAAATATATGATTATAGAATTATTATAATTATAATAAATATACAATTATATATTTATTATAATATAATTATTATAATTATATATTTATTATATTTATAATTGTATATTTATTATAATTATTTAATTAGTTTATTTATGATATTTATATTTATTATAATAATTCTATAATTTTTATAATTATATATTATATTTATATTGATTATATAATAAATATAATTATAAATTTATTATATAATAAATTTAATTTTAAATTTATTTCATTTATTTTAGTAGTTATATTATATATATATATTTTTTATTTTTTATTTTTATATTATAATTATATAACATATATATAATGGGTAGGAGGGATGTGTGAGTATTTAGAAAAAAACCCAATGTGTCAAATCAATTGGCGCTTAGGGGATTTTGCTAAAGCTCCAATTGATTTGGAGCTAGACACACCCATACATATAAATAAAAAAAGTAACCCCATTAAACTTAATAAAAATAGAAACACCCATTGACCCAAATTTGCGTTGTAAAAAAATATAACTTTCAAAAAGTATTCATCATTACATGAAGTTTTATCTCCATTGTAGAGAGTTATATAAGAACATATCAAGAACTATTTGTTATGTTGAAGGACTTTTGTGGGTCAATTCATATAATTTATCACAAATATGAATCTATGGAGGTGGGTTTCAGTTGTGAATAGTGTGTATGTTGAGATTTCATGAGCTATAAACTTTGGCATCCCTAAAATTTGGAATCTCAAAGGTATAAACCATAAAATTTGAATATATGGGTATTTATATGCCTATATCATGTGAAATAAAGATGTTTTATGTAGTTTTTATGTGCTTATGAAACTTATGGACATTCATGTTGTCTCTAGATGTGTTTCATGGAAATCTAGCATGCATGGAAGTTTAGGCTCCACAATACCTAAAATTAAGAACATTCAAAAATATAAGTTCAGTGAAATTTATACATTACTTAAAAATTACTTTTACCGATCTCATTTCCTTATAGATCCTTCTCAGCTATATTTTTGTGAAAAAAATCGCTGGGTTTGAAATGTTTGTAATATAAGCTATGAAAAATCAAAATCTCTTCATTATGTTTTATGTCATAAACTATGATATGTGTGATAAAATAAGAAAGTATTAAATACCATGTATCCAAAAAAGAATGCAAATAATTATTATAGTGATGTAATGGAGTTAACAATTATTACAAGGTGTTGTATAAGGAGTATTGGGAGATTCCAATACTTGTTTTCGTGTTTTTATCCATATTTTTAATGTAAAATGGGTGCTAATTGTTAGTGATTACCCATTCATTGATTATAATTGATCTCTCATGAATGGAATGGTAGATGATACATGTGATATTAAATGGGAATCACATGGTTAGTTATGGATTATGATATGGATCTATATAAGAAGCAACTTATTATTATAAATCCTATTTAAAAAAATTTGTTGACCAATGTAATATTAGACAAACAACCTTGTGATATTTCTGATTATTATCAATAATCAATCAAAAAGTTCAACTGATAATAGCCACTATTTATCATTAAATACATTATAATCCAAATATGTATAAAATTTCATATTTTTTAAAAATTGTAACTACTATATAAAATGTTTATAAAGATATTTATTAGGATTTAAAAATAGAATATATTTATTCTGTGATTAAAAAATAAATTTACATATTCCTATCTTATATTGATTTAATAAATAAAATGTTTTTTAATTATATATTACATTGAAAATATTCATGTTTAGAAATTTTTTATTAGTTTTGGATACTATTTAAGCATAAATTTTTACTATAAAAAACTTACTATAAAATTTTCTTGTGATGCATTACATGATAGTTAAGATAACAAAATTTTTAGTTTGTTTATACCTTAACATGGGTTTTTTTATGATATTAAATAAAATTTAGATTTCTAATATAGAATATACACATTAGGTTTTAGAGTTATGATGGAATTGAAATCACTATTGAGTAAAGTATCCTTTGGTAGAGGGACTTTTGGTTATAAATCCCATCGGTCTATAGGCATATGCCATGTTTTGAAAATTAGGGGTAAGATATCTATCATTCCAATTTTATTCAAGAGAGTATCTTCAATTTGATAAAATTATATAACATTATATGGAATGGGTTCCATGTACCTTGTGCTTCGGAAAAATTTGGATGTGTTTAAATATGTTCATATTCGATATTTGGATGTGTAAAACAAAATTTGTGTTGTGTAAAGGGTCACACAATAATATGGATTGTGTATCTTAAATTGGTGTGTGGAATAGGGATTCAAAAACTAAATATTTTTATTCATTCTTACATAATGGAATAATAAAATAGATAATAAATATTTAATGGGATAAAATATTTATAGATTTAATATGTATATGATGTAAATTAAATTGAGGGTAAATTAAAATAAATTCCCTTAAATACGAAGTATGATATTCATTAACTGAAAAACAAATTTCTAGACATAAATCATTGAGTACAAATGACCCTTCCCATTTGGTCCCCATGAATTATCTTGTATAAGGAAAGTAGATTACATGTAACTCTAATAGTTTGGTTCTTATAACTGATATAAGACTTGGGTAACACATAACTGGGAAACCAGAACCATTACAATCCATTGTAATACATATAATTTTTTCAATATAATGGATTCGATAAAGAGTTGTATACTAAACTCTCCAAGAGTAATATAGGATATGATATACATGACTATATACCAGATATAAATATGATTTTTTTAAATGATCAATCGATATAATTCATGATGAAATTTGGTTCTTGACTCATTAAATTTATAAAGATCCATACTTTTCATACATTGATATAATATCTTAAAATATGATTTTTCATTACATAAAATAATGATCCCTAAAAAATCATATCATTCTAGTGACTTTAGAAAAATGGACAAATAAACACCTAGTTTATAATATATATATATATATATTCCAACTAAATTCATTATAATGAAAACCCTTTCCTTGACATGTCATACTTTGTATATTTCTTCATAACTTGGGGAAAGGAAAAATAAGAAAGGGTGAACTCAAATTCTTAATAAGGGTAAATAAGGGTGATATCAATGATAAATTGAGTATAACATGATCATGAGTGTATGATAACATGAGCATAATATTTTAAAATCATACCATACATATCATAAATCACATCCATGAATCATGTAATAAATTTTGGAATTCCATGAGATATGAATCCTAATGGAATCAATGAACATGATTCATGAGTTTATATCATAACCACAAGAATTAAAATTATAGCATACAAAAAATCATAGAAAATAATTTCCTTAGAATTCAAGGATAATTTCCATTATTATCTTTGTGGAATGGGTTCACTAACTAAACATTCATAACAGTTATGTTTTACTCGCAAGACTATCATATTAGACAAACTCCCATTCTAAAATTGGTTCACTCCATATTTCAGTCCTTTTAATCTCATGAGATTTTAATATTTACTAAATTACATAGAGAGATATATGGGTCCCAGCTATAATATATTTAAAATCATACATACATGTTACAAAAGATAATAAAACATTCATCATAATAGAACACATGACAATAATTGGGCTTCATAAACATTACATCATTTCATCATAGCATAACTTCTAGAAAAGAAACAAATTACATTAACATATTTTATTCCATGACATTAAACATTTATAGAATTAATATAGATGGTATCCTAGGATCATATTACTCATAAAAAGACGTGAAATCGAGGGTTTCTATCTCTAATGAATAGAAATACCATTAAAATATCAGTAAACTTTATTGATAAAAATAACATTTCAAATTTGAAATTACTCCATTAAAATATAAATTATTATAAAAGATTCTTAAAATATTTTTTTAAATATACATGGAAAATTGTATAAAATGTTTAAAATCAATGATCAGTCACTGTAGTAAAAAATTTCCTTTCATTATGTACAGGTTAAAAACATTCCATCAAAACTTCTATAAAAGTAAAAAAAGTACATCGTTTGGAAAAAAGACTTGAATTTTCCTTTAAAAAATATTTTATTAAAATTAAAACATGTGAATAAATTAAATAAATAAATAATATGATAATTTTAAAAATATTTTTTAAAATATTTTAAAAAAACATGGATATGAATGAAAAAAGTTTCTGATCAATGAGAGAAATAATGTCTATTTTTCTTAAAAATCGATGGTCGGTCTCTTGAGTACATTGTATGAGGAAAACGAAATTAAAAATATTATTACCAATAAATAACCATATGATAATAAAATAAATGATTGTATTGATAGTTAGATCATAATATTTCATCATTGGTAACATAATCATAAAAAATCCTGATAAACACTGAGATTGCAACATAAAATCATTACTGTTTTGGAATCATTTAAGTCATAAAAGCCATAAAAGAGAGTGACTAAAATGGATATTAAAATATAAATAATTTAAATAATAAAAATTAATACATTCATTCATTGTAATTAAAAAATCCACATAAAATAAATAAGTGGTGAATATGGCATGTTTCTCACAGAAATAAAAGTGTGATGAAAATCCCTTAACTCAAGTATTAACTCCTTTGTATGTGTCAGAAACTACTATCTAATAAATATATCTTTATTGAAAATATATTAAATAACCATACTCATATATATAATAAAATACATGATATACTTACAACCTATCATCACCCTTCTTTTAACACTTCATTATTAAAATAACTGTTTCGTTTGATATCTCCTTCATTTTACATGTATGTAATGGTTTAGTAGCTCTGGTCGATTTTTTTTCTATTTTTAATTATCTCAATAATTTTAATCATGATATTATAATCATATATATTCATTATAAACATGTTTATATAAAATAATTAAATATATAAATGGGAAAATTAATTACATAGTTCACGAACACATTAGGCCATTTGTACGCATGAACAATATTTTCATTTTTTTCGACAGTTGAAAGGAAAGATAAATAATAAATCACCCTTAAATAATAATTATAATATCATATATATAATATATATTCCTTAAATATATCTTTAGTACCATCTATATGAAGTATTAATTAAAAACAAATCACAAAGCTTCATAGAGGGTGTAGTTTGCAGGTACGCACGATCGATATAATGTTTTCCAATGGTTTAGAGGGTAAGAAGGAAACAATGGTACTATCATTATATAAGTATGATTATTTCATAGTTATAATAAATTAAATTTAATCCAATAAATATACCAATTCATAAAATTTGTTGATGAGAAATGAATCATATCGTTTCTTGGAGATGGTAAGTCATACATACACAAAAGTTATATTTTCACTTTTCATTTAATGGAAGTATGTTGAATAAAGGTGGTTTAACAATAATTATAAATTTTATGTATATTTAAGAAAAATAATTTATTATTTAATAAAAATATAATATATGTATATTTTGTACAAAAATTATTAAAAATAAATTTTTCAATTAATTTGATTACTTATTATTTGAAATAAGTTCTTTATAACTCATATTAAGGGATCTATAGTTGGTATTTTGGTAAGGAAAAGCCTATATAACGTGTATAGAGAATTCAAGAAGATAAATTTTAAGAATTATTTTGATCTATAAGGATCAAATTGGTGTGAAGAAGACAAATATGGGGTGACCTTTTATAGTTGAATGGAGGGGTTCCTATAAAATTTCATAAGATCATAAAATATATTAAATCCATTCTCAAGAAAAATGGTTCAAAATGGAATATAAATGAGATACGAATTCATTTTTTGACCATATATTATCCCTTTTCCCCTATTTTAATATTTTTATGATTTTTATGTAATTTTATAAAATATTATTTTCATAAAAATATCATTATTTTCATTTTACAGACTATTAATTTATTTGTACAGAAAATATATATTGAAAAAGTGGGAATTCAATTATAATACATAAAAATAAAATTAATATTTTATATTCTGCTAAAATTATTTTTGGGAACAGTAAATAACTCAAATTATATTACATTTCATATTTTTAAAATCATTTATTATATTTTTTATTAATGTATATATAATGATTCAGTGTTGCCTATGAATTTAAGGAAATTATATAATTAATAAACATTAAAAATAAATTTATATATTGATAATAATGTCGTTAAGATTAAAATAACCACTTAACACCATTAATAACGTTCTTTTGTTCTTATGTGTACACATAAGATATATTTAAAACTACAATAGTGAATTTCTATAACATTCTTTGATTTAAATATTATATAAAACATTTTTGTGGAATAGTTTCCATTAAATAAATCAATTATGATAATAATGTAATGATGGTAAAATTAAAATTACCCAAGAAGATTTAGGATGGGAAATTATCAACTTATAAATTATTTTAAACCCGATTAACAATTTACAATGGTAAAAATATTTACCAAGATTACTATTCATATTTATAAAAAATCAAAGTGGATTATTTAAAAAAAATTGACTTCTTGATTACAAAATATAGAATCCATATTATCTAATTAAATATCCATATGTGGAGGAAGTAAATTTTTATATTAGCATGAAAAACATGATGACATATTCTTATTAGAAATGAAAAACATTTTTAAGTATAAAACATAGTTTATTATTATCTCTTTCCCTGAAAAATATTAAATTATTGTGAAATTTATTTTTAATATATAACATATATATTTCATTATATAATTAACAAATAATAAATAATTTAAATTATTAAAAAATAACATTGTGTGTATACAAATTGTTTTTTCCAAAAATATCTATTTTATCTTCAAATGATTTTTTTTCTATTTTTAATTAATCGATAACTACTAAATTCATATTATTAATATTTAAACCATATTTATTTCATAATTTAATTATTCATATTCATACATAAAAAGACAATGTCTAGAAAGTAACTATAACTTTAAAGAATCATATTTTAATTGTATATCATAGTTTGGTAAAACTCGATGATGCATGTAACACAATATATAAATGAAATTAAATTTACATAAAAAAAATATTCAATTAAATCCCAGGGTGTTACAATTATCCATAATAACAAAACACCACCCATCAAATTCAATACTGTTATAAAATAAAATAATGATATATTTGTTTCTCACATCCACCAATTACTATGTAGCTTCTTTGAATTTTCAATTTCCATATATAATGTTCACCATGTGAGTAGTCCCATTCCACAGGACATTATCTCAATGATCCAAGAATTATGTATGTTGTTATTAATAAGAAAGATCATTTTATAGTGGTATTACCTCTAATTTTATAACATGTTATTGATTAGGAATGAACTTCCTCGGGAAAGATACATGGAACAAATAATAAACTTGAGAGAGGTTTGATGGAAGAACCAAGAAATAAGCTACCATTTCTACTCGATCAAGAATATTGAAATGGAAAATAAACCAATGGTTCAGATTTCAATTATTTTTTAATATTATTAATTTTTTATATGGTTAAATTTATAAAAAAACCTTCTCACCAAATACAAATTCATTTCTACGACAATTTTTGTCACTATAACTTTTCTACCAATTCTGATTTGTCTTGATGTTTTGTTGAATCACTCCAACATTATCTATCACTAAATTAGCTTACTCAGGTACAAATAGATTTATTTCTTCAGTATAATCATATAATGTTGATTTATTCACTTATTTCAATATAATACTTAATAATGAGACATTTGAATGGTTGAGTGAAATCAATTGTTATAAGAAAAATCAACTAGATGAAGGTATTGATCCCAACAACATTTGAAATCCATAGAAGAAGATATAAACCTATACTATAAGGTTTTAATTTTTCACTCATACTAATAATATTTTTAGGATTATGTGTGAAAATAAAAGCCAAATATTTATCTAGATCCTACTAATGACTTCAAAAGAACATTGAGGTAAACCTTCGATCTCAATTAGATACAATTGGATGTGCTACTCTATGATAACTTACCTCTTCTTTAATATAAATTCTATCAATATGATCCTAATATATTTCCATTCTAATGGTAATAATGTATAATAATTTCATAATGTGATTGAATACAACCCATATATCATTATGCACTTTTTATTTTTTGGGGAGTCTAATGAAAAAATCTAGGATGTTGTATTTCAATTTTCATTCTATAATATGTTATAGTTGTAACAACCACTTAGAATTTTTTTCTCTTGTCCTTATAATGATAACATAAAAAGCACTGAGATACATACTCAGGAATATATATCTTCATTTTGAACCTATATAACTTCTCTTTTAGATCTCTATACATTGTTGTACATCTAAGATGAAAATAGAATGGTGAACTGTGAGCTTCATCCAATAACACCTTCTTTAAATATGGTATAGACAGAACACATACATGGATCTTGATCCTAATCACACCATATTAATCAAGGAGAAACTCAGGAACATTTATTAACTTATTTTTGAAAATTCTCATGCATGATAAATATAACAATCGAAACGGGGAGGTGGTGAATTAGTTTTATATTTTTCATTTAATGTTAAATTTCTTAACAAAATTTACCACCTAGTAAAGAGATACAACTTTGATTAAAAATATTTTCAAACACTTCAATTGGAACAAAAATATTTATAAGTTTTACAAATCAATAAGCATATCTAGTCCTTGACACAATTTTTAAATAATCTAATTTCGCGCAATCAACTAGAAAATAAATATTTTTGTGTGTGGATACAACATGTAAGAAATACCCTTATAATTCAATAGAACTATAATCAATACAATATTAAATGTTCTTATTCTACTAAAAAATATTTATATAATATTTTGTAACATGTTTATGAACTTTCACCAATAGGTTATAAACATTTTCAGTACACCACTTCAATAACTATCAAATGTTTTAACATTTAAAAATTATTCTTCACTTTTTTACCCAACAACAAGTTGGAAAAAATTCTCCATACTTTATACAAGATGCAATATCATTACTAAATCAGATTATTTAGTCTAATTATTTTATTTAGAATCAAGTATGATTTTTTTTACATTGGAAATTAGAACCCCACTTTTTCGTTCATCCTTCACTTTTAGATATTGTTAGTCCAATTTTTTAATCCAATGTGATAAATTTTTACCCCCACTTCTATAAACACTTATCATATCTAGATTCCATTTTGAATAAAAACATTAAAAAATTTCTTTTTTACAGATGAATAGAATTATAGTACATTGTAATAGGCCCCCATTAAAATGGTGTGCACAGAATAGTAATGCTGGGAACTCAAAATAATTTTCTTCCTTAAAGAAATTAAAAATATATGACATTTATGCTTAGTTGAACTTCATTTGACCACATAAAAGTTATTCTTAACACATATTGTCTTCTTTAATCTTCTGGAATTCATTAAAAACTTCACAATTCTAAACCTTACTTGAATAATAAATTTATAAGTTCTCATTCTATAAATTGATAGCCTGGAATATATCATTTCAAAATACTATTTTTTATTTCGATAATCTTGACCAAATTATAAACAAGTAAAACTAAATACATCACACTAGGATTCATCAAGACAAATAAAAATTTTCAACCATTTTCCTCATTTATTCAACTACTCCTCAGTCTAATGAAACTTAGCATCATATAGATTATCGGTGTTGAATAGTACATCTGATGAATCAGTATCAAAATCATGTCTGATGGATTGGACTCTGAAGGACCCCTATTGGATTAGTCTCTGAATTCAATTTTGATGGATTGGTCTCTGAAACTCATATGTTTCCGCATTTCATTTACTTTTCTATTTGATTAATTTCAAAAAAACTTCTAATATGAAATAATATAAACAACTTTTTTATTTTATCAATTTCAACAACTTCTCATCCACAATCAAAAAATCTTGTACATCTTATATGATTTAGGTATTATGATGTTCTAAAATTGATGCCTTATCAGTTTCAAACATTTATCTAATGGAACAGTGTTAGTGATAACTTATTTATTACAATAACTCAGAAACTGATGGTTTGATTTTGATGGATTGGTTTATCCGATGAATTACTTTTTTTATGGATCAGTGCATCTGATGGATTTTATTATTTATACATTTTAAAATATTCCAACATACACAAATTCAATCTCTAAACCTTCAAACAAATTCTACATCTAGTGATTCTCAATCCGTTGATCAGTGACCAAAAAACATCATTTTTTTTGAATTTTTTTTCTATTTCTATTTTCTTCTTCAAATTCTTTCTTGTATCATATATTATTCATGACGTGTAGAATATTGAGATAGGAATTGCCTCATATAACTTATTTTGGAAAGTTTTATGACAACCCATATTTTCAAAAAAATATTTATTTCCATTAAAAACTAAATCTATTATCCAAAATAGAAAAATACTTCATTTAACTAGATTTACAAAAATATTATTTTTTAACTTCACAAATCATAGATAAAACATTATATATTAAATATGTTTTCTCCTATACTAAAAAATAAATGGATAACAAGTTTTTAGAGAATTATTTAATCTGAGAACTTTTTTTACAGAGTGAGTCATCATATTTTTTACGTTAAACATATCTAAAAACATTTAGTATCAGATACATCTTTCTAGTTTAGACCGAAAATCTCAATTCTAGAATGATAAGTATGAAAATATGTGAAAATAATAAAAAAAATTACAATAGAAAACATAAATTGATGGTTGTTATTAATAAATATTTTTCCAAGTATCTACTTCCAAAACACCTCCGTTTGATCACCAAAATAAAAAGTGAGATGATTTTTATAAACAAAAAAACATTCATAAAACATATTTCAAAAAACTCTTCTGACTAACTAGGTCCAAATTATCTCCCCATTTTAATTTTGTTATCAACAAAGAAACATGAATCTCTAAAAAATTATCAAATCTGATTATGGATTACTAATCAATAATTTTAGGCCTACACGAGTAAGCTCATTACAGGAAACAAGAATCATTGAATTGAAGAACCATGTTCTCTAGAATTGGTGACTTGGGAAACAACTTCATAAACTTAAACCAATACATATTAACTCCATATATTTTCATCTTATCATCTCATTACAACTTGTAAAATTTAATGTAAAATTTTCTTCTATAAAAAATATAACGATATACTATAACAGTTCACTCATTCACACGTTGAGATCACATGTTACCCCTTAAAACAACTCCTCCTAAATATATGATTTCCTTAAAATGTTTAGCACCAACCAATGGATAGATTTTTGAAAACACATTTTTGTCCCCTAGACAACATGATCCAAATACAACATGAGAGTTGGGACATAACCATATACCTCGACATTTGATTTATAGATTTTGGGTGCCCATATTCAACCATAATTTGTAAAAATATTCATTAGGTAAATGTTTCTAAGATATATCAATAACTTGTTCCATTGTTGGAACATATTCAAACTTGAGTACATTCTTTTCCACATGTACTTAAATGTTGTGATATTTGATATCAATATTATTTTAATCATAATATTGAAATATATTTATAGTAATATTTAAAACACTTTACTTATCACAAACCAAGATAATGGTAACTTTACATTAACTATAAAATCATCCAACTAATTATTCATCCACATAAGTTGTGTTTTGGATTTATACGAGGTAAGAAATTCATATTCATCCATACTAAGAGTTAGAAATTCTCATTTTAATTATTCCATCTCACATAACATCTCCCAAAAAATAAAACCCCACCAGATGTATATATTCTATTATCCAAAATTCATTTCCAATCAATTTTTGTATTACCAAAAAAATCTATTATTCTTGATATGTAATATTTTATACAGAAATATGTTGTACCTATTATATAATAGATAATTCATTTTTCTTTTAATATATTTTATTATCTTAGAGAAATTTAGAATTATTCATATAAAGTAACAATATAAACAATATCAGGTCATGAAGTAGTTAGATATAAAAAGCAGTCAATCAGCTTTAGAAATTAATTAGAATCAATTTACTTTTATTATCTATCATTTTGTAACATGGTTCCCACCAAAAATGTTGTGGAATTTGGTTTTTAATTTTTCATTCCAAACATCTTAAAAACATCCATAGAATACTCTTATTGATATCAAAAAATATATTTCTTTTTTTTGGACATTTGTAAGTAAAGAAAGAATTTAATTTTTCCAAGCATAGACATTTCAAAAAAAATCAACTCATTAGAAAAATGTTCACAAGTTCTTTCATCATTCCCAATATAGATAATATCGTTGACATATATAATTTCAATAATAGTGATCACCTGATTTTTTTAAATGTTCATGTTACTTTCAACTTTTCATTTATAAAATTTAAAAGTCCTCATGAAGGAATCCAATTTGGAATTAAATTCTCCTGGATATTTCTTTGACGTATACAAATATTTCTAAAAAATTCATAGATAAATTTCATCTTTTATAATTAATAACTCCACATGATTGTTTATAATAAATTTCTTTATATAGTTATCTATTGAAAAAAACTCATTTCACATCCATCTGAAATATTTTATAACCTCATTGTGATGCAATAAAAAGTAATATTATAATTGTTTCATACCATGATTTTTATTATTGTTTCACCATCTTCATTTTACTTATTTGGGAACACCCTCTTTAAACAAATAAAAATTTTATTATTTGTTTGGGTTATAAGTTACGAATTATTATTCTTCTTAATCTAGTCTATCTCTTCATTCATAAAATGAATCCATTCTAAATGTTCAAAATCTTAATTTACAAATTTTAGACAAATTTTTTAATACAGATAAGTTTGTGAAAAAAACAGCGATTTTATTCTTTTTTGAACATTATTTGGTTAATAACCATTGTTTTTTTCTTTAACAAATTTTTTCATCCTAGGATGAGATGTAAAAATTTCTTCTACATCACTATAAATTGTTGATCTTGAACCTTTTACTTTAATGGCATCATCATTTTTAAAATTCATTATTCCTTATTTAAAATATTTCTCATTTTTATAAATATTCATTTCTTTTTTCATATGTGAAGACCAACCAATATACAAAATCAATGTTTATTATTCTTTTTTTAGCTTTCAAATAGGTTTCTAAAAAAATATATTTTGTATTTTCTTTATCCTTTTTTACATCTGAGTTTTTAGAATTATTTAAATTTTTTTGTGCTGTTGAAAAAAAGACATCATTTTGCAATATTTCAAGAAATTCACATATTTTACAAATAGTATCCAATGTTTGGAATCAATTATCATCTTTTATAACGACATTATCTTGGTTTTTTCATTGAAATAATTGAATTCCCATATAATATTGCATCCATTTATCAAGGAATTATTTTATTTTTAAATATTGAACCAACTTCTATTTTCTATATATCTAAATCTTCCATAATACCAATAGTTAACATAGAAAAGAATATTTTTCACTATAACATCCTTACATCTTGGAGTTATTAAATTTTTTTATAAAATGTTCTAAATTTACACTTTAGGTATTGTTTGAGAGCCATATGATCTTCTATATTAAGAAATATTATTTTTTTAACATGGATTGTTTCTTATATTAAATAGAATTACCATTAGTAATAACATTTTTTCAATCATTAAAATTTTCAAAACATATAAATTTTCAACATTGTTGGTTTTGGCTACAAACATGGTTTTCTCATATTTCTTGATCTTAGAAAAATATTGTTTTTTCTTTAAAACCATTGAGGATATTTGTTTTTATATTTCTTAAGATCACACTTCTCACAACAATCACCAATTTTGGAAACAAATATTTTGAAACTTGTAACTCCTTGCTTAGTTTTAGTGAATAATTATTGAAAAAGTTCTAACACTTTATCCTTCACTTTTATCATTATATCAATCCATTAATTCTAATTCTATTCTTTTCTAGGATATTTTTTTTGAAAATGATCCATCTCTTAAAAAACATATATTTCTATTCAAGAAATAATTATTGAATATTTTTTACTAAATATTACCTTTTCAAATTTTTAATTTTTATTTCAAATATTGTAATAATTATAATGAATTACTTTAACTCTCTTTTCATATAATATTGTAATTTAGGTTATTATTATTCTTCAGAAATATTTTGTTCCTCATCAGTGAGTGTTTCAACATTATCTTTTAAAATAAACATGATTTCACTAGAAACATTAGTAAATTTTTTATATCTAACTTCACTATCATAAAATTCATTATCCTTAAACAAAAAAATTTCATTTTGGATTTTGATAAGTTTTTATATTTTCCTTTAAAATAGTATTTCTCTTTTTTAACATGTTTCTGAAAGGGTGTTCTTAAAATTCTGCCATTTTATCAGTTTCCTCTTAATATATTCCTCATGGATGATTAGAAGCAAAATTCTCTGTAGATTTAACGTGAAATAACTTTATAGCTAACTTCCCATTGTACTTTTATATGAATCTTTTAATTTTTTTATAAAATAAGAATAAGAATTGATCAAAATTGTTAAAAAAATCATATTCTTTTTCAAAGTAACTTACTTCTTCATCTATTAGAATCTTCTTATAATTTTCAATCATAGAATATTTTATGGAAATTTCAAGATATTTTTCTATAATTTTCAAACCTTTCTCTCTTTTCATTTCATGCGTAATGAAATTTATATATAAATAATCTAAAAATAGATATTTTGGATCACTATATCATAAATATTAATCTTTGGCATTGGACTTATTAGGAGGAATTCATAAGATATTTTAACCAATAATTGAATCTTACTTATTTTGACCCAGACATATTATGGTGCTTAAAATATAACACACCATTATAAATAAGTAAAAAATATATTCATAATCACCCATTTTGAGATCTTAACACTTCAACCTGTAGATTTTTAATTTCATCCTCTTTGGAATTTTATTTACTTAATAGTTAGTTTTCAAATTTTCCAAACACTATTGGATGTTACATCTACTTTTACTCTAATAAATTCTCTTTTTGAGTGTGAAGTTAGTTATGCATTTTTATATCTTCCATCAATCTCCGGTTTTTTCTAAATATCTAATATAAGAAAAAAAATTAACATGAGGTTGATATATATATATAGAAGCCTCCAAAATTTCATAACAAATGGACCTAAGATATATATGCATTCTACCTTTCTAGATATGATAGTTCTTTCCATAAAAAACCAAAGCCCCCTTACTATTTATACCAATCAAATTAACCATTAAAACTTCTCTTCATACACTTGTGAAGATTAAATGAATTAATATAAATATTATTCCAATTGAAAAGGCACATGTCGAAACAATATAATAATTGAGAGGGGTATGATGTGAACAAATGTAATATTTTTTCTTTAATGTTAACTTTCATTACAACATCCACCCCCTATTAAGAGATACAAATTTATTAAAAAGAAAAAACTGAAACACATCTATAGGAAAACAAGAATTTACAAGTTTCATTACTCCTTAAAAGTATCAATTCTTTTTTATCAATTGTAAATAATCCAATACCACAAAATATTTTATAAAAAAATATTTTTTTATGGATACACCAAGTAAAGAATACCATTACACTTGTATAGGACTATTATAAATAAAAGAGTTCATTTACTTCTTCAAACAAAGATGTAAATTAAAAATTGCTAAAATATTATTAATATTCACTAATAGGCTCTGAACATTCACTACAAAATAATTATATTTTTACAATTGGGTATTATTTTTTGGTAAAAGTGCATTTTATATTAGCAAAACATTTTACAAACAAAAAATTTCTTGAAACTTAATTGTTGGAAAAAAAATATATTACTAAATGCTATTGGGACATATAAAATAGTTATATTGAAATTATAACAATACCAAAATATATATATATTTTGGTCAAAAAATTAGAAATATATTTCTAGGAAATATTTATATTTTTTCAATATTATTATAAACTGTCATAACCAATATCGATAAGTAATATTTATTTGTAATTTTTATTTTAAATAAGATATTATACTTGGGTATTTCAATTTGTATTACTAAAATTTTATATCATATTTTTTAATCTTTCATATATAATAGACTTATTTTAATTATCAAACTAGATAAAATTTTCAATCATATTTACATATAGAAAAAGAGTAATCATATTAATAATGAAATTTAATACAAAATGAATCAATATATAGTTATGATGATTGATAGCTAAAAAAGATCATAAAAAACCTTGTATCTACCTATATCACCTCACCTCCACCCCATACCCCCCAAAAAATTAAATACCGCATATTTTCCCTTGACTCTAATCCCTCATCACCCATCATGTTATAATAATAGTAACTCTTGACAAATATATTTCACCAACTCCTTTGTATGCCATTATATGAAACAAACCATGTCATTTCTAGTAGTAGTGAGTAACCTCATGTATTTTTTATTCCACATCATGCATCTCCAATTTCTACACCACACACAACACAATAGAATACCCATAAAATAGTGGAAAATATATGTGCGCATTGAAAACAAAGAGATAGATGTATAAAAAATGATCTGTATAGAATGATAATTTTTTATTCATCAACCCTATTGACATCTCAAAAAATAATCTGAACTCTATTACTAGTGAAGAACCTCATGTTTCGTTATGACACACCCTTCTACTCTAAGATCTAGACCTAATAAAAAAAAGAGAATACCCATAAATCAGCAAAAAATATCTACCTAAAGTGAATAAAAAATATAAATAAATGAAAATTCACAAAGATTATGTGCATAAAATGGGAATGTTTCATTCATTATATCTATTGATATCTCAAAAAATAAATTCATCTTTGGTACTAGTGAGGAACCTCCAATTGATTTTATGCCACACTATTCACCTCCAAGATCAACACCACATGATCAAATATCATACACACAAATCCATGAAGAATATATACATGAATTGAAACCAAAATATAAATAAATGAAGGTATAAAAAATGAAGTGAAGTTGAATAAGAAAATAATCATTAAAACATTGAAAATTTGTTTGATTTTTTTTATTGAATATATTTTTCAAGATAGTGGATACAAATTATGGGAATGAAAATTTAATATTGAAAAAAACTGAAATCCTTTATTTTTCATTTTATTAATGTTGACATATATACTATGTTTATTGAGATTTCTTTTTTCATATCGAGGTTCTACATGTGAAATAAATTACAATAGTTTCATTCTATATAAATGATTCATTAAAAATTTGTTGTAATTTTATTTGAAATAAATGTCAAGTTCTATATTGTGAATATAGTAAATAATCATGGTTTTAATCATAGGATACAACAGAGGCATGATTACAAATAATTTTATTTAAAGAAAATTATCATTTCTCATAATGTATAATGGGGTCTGATGAAAATACATAATTTTGAGAAACATGGTCGCGATTTATAAATAAATTATTCTAGTAATAATGAATCGTTAAAATCATCCAACTTTCCATTACTATCAATGTACCACAAAAAAGTCAACATAATAGTAATATGGAACTCAAGGGGAAAAAAATTTGATAGCACCATGCTAATTAAAATATTTTTTACAACCTTTAATATATTCTTATAGACCTTCATATCTTTATAAACTCCATACTCATTAGATATCTCTTCCATAATTTGACCATCCTATGTGAATATATTATCTTGACAATGAATAAATGTATGAGGAATTTTAAATTCCATATTAATTAGTGAAGAATAATAATAACAAAGAAATAATATTGAATTGGGCAGGAACTAGAAGAATATTCTATATGATCAAGGACTGAAATACAATGAAAAACATGAAATATGTTACATACCAGCTACACCAGAGGTAGAATGATAATAAATATTACTGTAATAATAATGTTTTATATTTAAAATATCTATGGGAGTATGTATAAGCATAAAAATAAAATTGGAAATAATACATGATACCAAACTATGAAAGCATACAAGAAAAAAAAGAAGGATAAGCTCAAATCAATATAATGATACTAATTTACATCCATTGAATAACATTATTAAATTATGTAGATGAAATTATATATTACTGAAAATTGTAAATTTCAAAAACTATCCAATCAAAGTTGAAAGAAAAATTTCAAAATAATATTATAAAGAAGCATGTACTACTTTACAATAAACATTATAGTTATATATAATCATATTGAAACTATAAATTGAAAAGGATACTAAATTCATAATACATCATTGTGGTCTGATTGAAACCACTTATTGAAACTCCATATTATAGTGTTATTTAAATTTCATAGTGATACTAGAAACTGTACATGAAGAAAAAATTGAAAACAACTTATAGTAACATTTTTTAATGTATATTATATAGAATCATTCATATTGAATGCATTTTGGAACTGCATATAAATTCAAAGTAGCGTAATATGCATTTTTGTTGAACATTATTTTTACTTTTAACAAATGGATAACCATCACAATAAGGAAATAAACATTTAAATATAGCCTTATATTTATAATTAATGTAGACGTGGAAATACGTTTGAAATAATAACTTTAATGGTACCCATGATATCATATTCTTCTATTCAGTTGTCCAAATATTATTAATAACCTTCCTTTTAGAAATCATCTCCAATAACATAACACCAAATCTGTACACATCTAATTTGGTAGTCAATTGTTCATACCACGAAAACAAAGGATCACAATATCCATAGTCCTCCATCATCGTTGGAGAAACATGGGTCTTACCCGTAGTTGGAAAAATCTTGGAAAGGATAAAATCAGAGAGGTTTGGTTTGAATTCCTCATCCAAAAATATGTTCAATGCATTGAAATCCTTATATATTACTTGTGAGTAAACCAGTTATAGTAAAATTAAATTTTGAGTACTATGAAATATGTTTCCATGAAAATTTTACATTGATCATAAATAAATGGCCTATACAGGCCATGATATATATGCATGTGTAGATTGTACAGAGTTGAATAGAATTCTATATACCATGTGTTCAAGCTATAAGTACTTTAACACATGGCCTATACATAATTGAACACATGGACATGATTAATGTTACATGATATATAATCATATATAGATAATGTGAAATACCATGTTTTATAGGCATATACATGCCACGTTTATGTGACAAGCCATGTGTCATGGGTAATATACCTTGATGTACATGCCTGTATAGGCCATGTGTTCAATTTTTGAAAATTTTATCACATGGATTTCACATAGACATAGATTATTTCATCTCATGAATGAACTTACAATTCATAATGCTCCTTTTATAAATGTCACAATTATAGAAACATGGGTCTTATCTATTTAACGAAATAAAAAATACCTGAATGCAAATTGAAAAGTAAAAAAAATTAGAATAAAATATCATAATGATACCATATTGAATAAAAATTTTAAAATGTTATCATATAATATATAATATTGTTTTAATAGAATATATAAATAAATAAGATACAAATCAATGAGGCAACATATCCCATTGATCTATAAATTCTTAGGGAGAATCCACATACATTACATAGGTTGTAATTAAATTCATATTGAATATAAATTTAATAATCTAATATATTGAATGTGTATTGAATATTAATTTATTATTGAAAATAAATATTATACATAAGTTGAAATCATATTAAAAATTAGATATGATAGATCACATTAAAAAGGAAAAATTAATCCATATTGTACAAAAGAATGTGGATTGAAAATAATGAGGATGGGGGATAAGATGAAAAAATATGGAATAGTATATATGTTTAGTTGATCAAATTCATTTGAAAGTGATTATTTGTAACTAAAATAATATAACACTCATCAAATCCACACCACTCAAACTGATTATAAAAAATAATGTGAATGACATTTTCCTAGTTATAGAATTCCCTAATGAGAAGTCTGACATTACTTACAAATTCAACCCACTACATCTATTAAGTACTCAAAAGGCCTAAGAGCGAGTTAGACCCACTACTACCAAATTTTATTAAAAAATAAATGACACAGTCAGAAAATCAAAAGGGAGGTTTACAAAGCCTAGTAAAAATCTTTCCACATGTATCTCTCTCAACAAAAGGCACACAAAAATCAAAATCCATAAAAGACCATTCTGAACAAGATTCCACAATAGAATTCTTTGAAAAAGCATCAACAACCTGATTGGACTCCCTATAATAATGAGTCACATCAAAAATGATACCATCATAGAGATGGAGACACTCAATCCACGAAGGTAACATCATCCATGGGACATTCCTCGACTGTCTACGAAGGATATCAACAGCCACCATTGAGCCCGATTCAATCCATTGGAATCTCCAACCATAATGAACTGCATATCTGATAGCATTAATCATATCCTACAGCTCAACCTCAATAGTAGATCCCTGACCAATATAATGAGAAAATCAACCCTTAAGTAATCCTCAATAGGTACAGAAGACACCACCACAGCATGAAGTCCCTAGTGAACCTGAAGCCCTTCCATCAATATTGACCTTCACCCCAGAGGGAATAGGAGGGACCATCTAATTGAATTCATCACTATTGGTTTTTGTGCCCTGCCAGAAATACCAAAATTCTTCAAAATGACAAGATCATTCATCCCATTATGCATACATCCAACCTATAGTCTAGAGGATATGGAAACTACCCTATAAATCACCCTCACACTTGACCAGAATGTTGGCTAGATATCTTAAAAAACATGACCATTTCTAGACTTCCAAATAAAGCCAATAGTTACTGAAACAGTAACCGTGAGAATATTCCGGACCTAATCACTTCATTAGGCAGTAACCGCTAAAGAAAGAAGGCCCTAAGGTGATCCCAAGTCCAAACCCCACCATTCCATGTCATGAATATACTTAGATAGCCTGCAAATCATAGATCAAGACAAAAAGTTATGATCAATTGATTCCATAGTAGCAAAACAGATAGGGCAGGCCGAGACAAGATAGATCCTAGCCCATTGAAGAGTACAACGCACCAGGATCCTTCTCTTCCATATCATCCAAAGAAGGAAATGATCTGAATGAGGGATGAAGAAGGTCCAGAAAGTAGAAATCCATTTAGGGGTTGTATTCTACCCATCACACATGGACTGATACACTGCCCGGGAAGTAATCACACCATTTGATATTGGTTTCCAAACAAGAGTGTCTTTGTCAATGTATTTGTATCTATGAATTTCATCTTTGATATGAGGAAGAATAAAATAAAAAATGCCTAATCTTCCATCCGGCACATCAGCAATCAACAAGTGAAACACATCAGGTGGAATATTAACATTCTCTGGGATCGGTCAGGTCAGCCAAGTAGTCCTCCAAGCATTCAGTAAAGACTCCCTACAAATAATCCACTTCGAACAGGATGTGAGACCATTAAAAGGTGACTTTAAAGTAGGACAAATAGAAGAAGACAAATAATAAGAGTAAACATCCCAAAACCTTGAGGTAAGCCTGGATGAGAGGAATTCCATCGAAATTTCTTGAGAGGTTATAAGACTCTAGGTGAACTTAATGAGCATGGCCTTATTAAACAGCCCCAAATCTTTAATTCCAAGACCCCCCATCTCAACTGGTTTAATTCAATCTTTCCATGTAACCACAACAAACTCCCTTTCATAGATAGAACCAGTCCATATGAAATTTCAAATAAGCCTTTGTAGTCCCTTTATAAGGTTCTTTGGACACCTGTAAATGGAAAACAAATAAAAAACATAGATGTAATCACCGAGTTGACAAGTAAGATTCTCCCAGCATGAGACATAGCCATCCCTTTCCTAGTTCCCATATGAGAAATAATACGTCAGAATATATATTCAAGATGACACCTTTACACACATCCCCAAAAAAGAGGGACTCTAAGATATGTAAAAGGCAATGAGACCTTTTTAACCCCAAGAGATCTTGTGATTTTTTATGCTTTCTGTTGGAAACTACCTCCCCAAAGACCACAAAGGAATTCTGTAATCTAATGGTCTACCTAGACACATACTCATAATGCTTAAAAATGGTTTTAATAGAAGACACAGTCCTTGTGTTATCATTACCAAATAACATGATGTCATCAACATAAAAAAGATGGTTAGGGGCATAAAGATCCCTACAAAATTTAATCTGATTGTACAAGCGAGCTTGAACAAGGCTATTAAGGTAGATTCTCAAGTAATCCTCTTCATGGTAAAACAAGAGTCTAGAGAGAGGGTTCCCCTACCAAAAACCCATAAAGCACTGGAAGAAACCCCTGGGAGAGCCATTGACCAGAATAGATAACTTGGCACTCTTAAGAATGTTTTGATTTAGATTGATGAACCTTGCAGAAAATCCCTGAATTCCAAGAATATATTGAAGAAAACTACATTTAATTGTGTCAAAGTCCTTATAAATATCAATTTTTATCGCAAAACATCCTTATTTCACCTTCCTTATCAGAGCATTAATACATTCAATGGCAGTAAAAATACACGTTTGGATACTTCTTCCAGGCACAAACCCAAATTGATTCGGGGCGATGATTCCATTAACCACATTTCCCAACCTTGTGGAAATTATCTTACTGATGATCTTAGGGATAATATTTCCAATAGCAACCGGTCTGAAATCCTTAATATCAATTCCACTCTCCTTTTTGGGAATAAGAGCAATGAAATTATAATTATCACCATAATTCATAGAAGCAGTAGAAAATAATTCTCTGACTGAATTAGTAACCTCATCATGAACAATCTCCCAGTTAAACATGAAGAACATATTAGTGAAACCATCCGGACCTACAACACTATCAATGTTCAGAGAGAATAGGGCTTCTCAGACCTCATTTCCACCAGGTACCTCCACAAGTTTGTCATTTGTCAGATCATCAATACATGGGGTGATATTTTTCACAATCATATGAGACCATTCAGTCCAATTTTCAGAGTAGAGATCTAAAAAGTCACCCATAACCACATTGGAGATATCATTCTCTATAGTGAGAAGCCTTCCATTAATGTTTAAGGAAGAGACTTCCCTTTTGAATTTTCTTTCATTATGAATATGATGGAAAAAACTAGAGTTCCTATCCCCTTCCATTAACCACCTTATATTGTAAATAGATCTGGCCAGATTTTCATTAGTGTTGAGCAATTCATCCAACTTTGATAAAGCCTGGATTTCATCACTTAAAGGCATGGAATTCAATTTATTTAAATTATGAAAGTAAGAAAGGTGAACTTCAGTAGCTTTTATATCCTCATCCAACTTAGAAAATAAAAGCTCACTCCATTCCCTCAGCCGCATCTTTTTGATTTTTAGCTTTGAAGATAGAATTTTGAGAAGCAAATCCTAGATTACAAGAGCTCCATGCAGTAATAACAACCTCCCGGCACAATTTAGACACTAGCCATGCATTATTAAATTTAAAAGGAATAGGATCTAAATAGAGACCATCAATGGAGATATCCACCCCCAAAGGATTATGATCAGAGTGGGTTTTAGGAAGCTGAAGGCCAGAGGCACTGATGGAATCATTTCTGTCATCAATTTGAACAAGGCACCTATCCAATTTACTGGCCTTCCTCCCATTCAAAGTGTTACTTCCCCATGTAAAATCTGCACCAACCGTAGACACTTCAATCAGATTACAAGAATCAATACATTGAGAGAAATACTTAGCAGTAACCCAGTTAAAATTAGATCTAGTTTTATAATCAGGCCACAACACCGTGTTGAAATCTCTTTTAATAATTCAATTCTATGGCATTAGAGAGGAGATAGAAAAAATATCATTTTATAATTCCCTCTTCTTCAAATAAGAGTTATCAGTATAGACATAAGACACCGAAAGGGTTGTCCAATTCCATTCAATAGAGGCAGATACAATCTTATTCCCTTGGGTGCAGGAAAGCAAATTGATCGAGTCATGTTTAAGTAACCAAAGGCTATCAACATTGTCCTCATTAACATTATGATTAACAAAGGAGTAACCAAGGGATTCCCATTTGAAATCTTTCCAATTGAAAAACCTCATTCTTGGCTTAGTAAGAACAATAATCAGCAGCTTGTTGGCCATAAAAATATGTCTAAGGGCCTTGACTGTGGGAGCATTCTCAAGCCCTTGACAATTCCAGAAAAAAAATCTTCATTTTTTGTAGGGCTATCATGGCCCTTGTTTGAGCCCCATCCATAGTAATCTCCCTTTTGTCCTTTCCCTTACCCATGATGTTGGTTCCTTCATAGAGGGACCATGATTCAGTAATTCCACCATTAATAGGGAAATCATCCGGACCATCATCAGATTGATCAACCCCAGTATCATCTGCCCAAAATACACCAGAGAGTGGGATGAATTGATTTGGATATTTTAAAGACCCACCACTGCATCATTTTCAGTCTTCCTCTTGGAAACCTTGTTAACAAGGACTTGGGTAAAGGACCCATCACCATAAAGAACTTGATTGTCACCTAGATCCTGCATGTTCCTATCTGCTGCACAATCACTTTCATTCACTGAACAATCACTAGACAAAGATTTCATTCCCAACTCACACCCATGTGATTATGGTTCTATATTATTCCATTAAAAACAATTCTGTGTGTCTTGGAAATTTTTTTCCATAGATAGAAGAATAGAAAAGACCACCAAGTCATTCCCATTGGGCTATGAGTCACAGATTTGTCCTTCCTGGACAGATCCATCAACTTCTCTATGAACCTGAGGAGGGTCTTTTTGGACATACTACACCTTTAAAGATGAGTTAGCATCATCACTCGTGAAATTAAACTCCATGGGATGATGAAACCCATCCTTACCATTAAGACTCATCTGAGAATCAGCAGTGTGCCCTGTCATAACATCCTTACCATCAACTAGGGATTTTTAGGCATCATTAGCAGGATCACCACATCCATCAGTGGCCTGGTTATCAGTAGCAGGTTCCTCACTTATATTAGGTAGGAAAAATGAGGGGGAAACACCATTCTCTTGGGTGAAATCAGGTACACCAATGAAGGCCATATTAGGTCATAACTGCGAACAATCTTCATGAGAAATGAGATCTTGAGAAATCTATTCAATGTTCACAATTCCATCCATAGAAATCAGCTAATCCTGCAGAACCTCCTGATCCAACCCCAGATGAGTATCTGAGGAATAAGATGCCTGATATTGCCTTAAATCACCTGTCTTCCTACATCCAGCTTCATCATGGCCTTTAGACTTTCAAAAACCACATATAATCATCCTCTTACATTCTTCAGAAAGGTGGCTAAAGAAATCACATTCCTTACAAAAATTCAACATCCATTCATAAAATATACCAAGAGTGATGATATCATCTCTAGTTGTGAGAACCATTTCTTCAACCAGAGTACATGCCATTTCAATCTCAACCAGAACATGAGAAAAGTGACCAAATATAGGATTTTTAGTTTGCCGATCCATTTGAATTGGGTTTCCCGCAAAATATGAAATATCCCATAAGATCTTTGGATGCTAATACAACTAGTTGAGCTTGTAAATTCTAACCCATACCTACACATGAGTATTGGAAACATTAAAAGGACAAAAGTTTCTATCCCACACCTGAATGCGAAGAATTATTGGTTTATGGGAAACATATCCAACCCCCCAAGCCCTTCTCTTGAAGTTATCATTAGGAAAAATAAGGTGGAAGAAACCCATACACATTAATCAGTAACAAATAAAAAGTCATTTCATAAATTTAAATAACATATGAACTAACAATAACATTTAACAATTATCAAATAAAATATTAACCATATATAAACAATGAAATAAGATTACAAATAACATACAAAATAAATAATTTTAAATAAAAAACTATTATTCATCAATATGAAAAAATTCTAATTTATAATCACATAAAACTAAAATTATTATGATCATAATTTAAATGAAAATCAATATAGATATTAAATTTTTTCGTAGTTCATTTAATTATATATTTTACTACAAACCATACATTTTAAAAACACTTAGAAGTACATACTCTCATTATACTGTTCATTGGAATGTTTTTTTGATTAATTTGATAAAATGAATTTACTGAATTTACACACCACATTGAAAGAGAATCATTCATTGGTCATGAAAAAACACAACACTAAGGCATTCCACACACCAAATCAAACAAATAAAATTTTACCAACCACCAATTGGCCAAGAATTACTCACAAAAGGAAGAATGAATCCCCTTATATTTATAATAATTTTGGATCATTCATATTTAAAATAGATGGAATATAGATCATATTAATACGAAACAAGATGATTTAAAAAACACCAAAAGTTACAGATCCAAAATTTGTACTTATCACATATATATTTTTATCAAAATATGTTTCTTTTTAGGGTATTATTTTTTAATTTTATTGAATATTTATTTAATGTGGTTCTGTTCATAGAGGAATAGATTGTTTTATATGGTTATAAGGGATATTGGTTCTTTAATTCCTAATCACATGGCATATAATATTTGAAACATTGGATATGTATTTTTTCGATGCAATTAATTTTTTCAAGTTTAAATGAAATGTTATATGGGGTGTGCATCATATCATCTCACTTGGTGTTGAATACCTTCTATATCCAGGTTATTCGTTATTATTGATCCATTAATGACATAAGATAATAATTATTGGGTCATCCATATTAGGATCTGCTAAAAATAAATCATTTTTGGGTTTTTCATCTGGGTATGAACTATTCCTCCAGTGATATTTGGAATTGAGCTTATATGACCGGTAATTACTTTCAGTTTATACGAAACTAGTTTTTAGAAAGAATAAATCGTATCTAGGCCTCTTCAAATCTATCAAAAAATGAATTTGTACTTACCCACTAATATTAGTTAGAATTTAGAGGATGTGGTGAATACCAATCATTTAGATGAGATGGTTACTAATAAAAGAGTGGTAGTTGATTCTATTAATATAACTCCTAAATATAAGGATTCTACTAAAAGTATCAATGGTTTTTATAAGTAGACTGTGGATCCATAAACTAATTACATAGAGGCCACTAATGTTCTAAATTTACAAAATAATTTTTCTGAAAGGATGGAATTGATGTTTTAACTAGAAAAGATTTATCCTTTCATCAACATAAGATTTAAATTTGTTTAAACACAAATATTTATATTTAAATTTTAGGTGGTAAAATGTGATCACATGGCTAGGTTGAATAATGAATTAACCAATATGGGTTGTGCCTTCAATTCCATATATCAGAGTAGGGAAATCCACAAATCTTATAAGTGGAATAATATAATTTTTTTTGAAAACATGTTTATACCACCTTTAACATAATGAAACGTCAAAATTTCTGTTTATTATTGGTATGTGATTGCAAACCTGTTTAATCATCTATGATTTCTATGTTAACATACATTAGTGTTGATGTATTTGAACTGTAAATCCCTTAAATCATTCACAGGGAATAATAGGAGTGTTGAACACATTTTCTAGTATTGGTTAGAAGAGAGGATGAATTGAGAACCAAGGCAGGTGACTCATTCAATGATCCACTTACAATTTCAGTATAAAGTCCGGACCTAAACTAGCGGGGTTGATCTAGAATATCACATGACCTCAAGTATATCTCCCTATACAAAAGAGGTTGCGGACTAGCAGCGAGGATGTGAGTCTGTAAATGGGGAGACTATACCCTCAATATCATGTCATAGGATAAATAATTAAAAATATATAATATAATAAATAATCAAAGTAAACATGTATAAAAGTTAATATGACATACATGTAATAAAAATAAAGTATCTCTCAATATGAGAAGAATAACTAGTGTATTAAGTAGTAGATAAATAAATGGAAAAATAGTGGGTCCTCTAGAGTCCTCCCCAGTCTTGTACTATCATCATGATCAACCGCTTTGTCGTCCATTAGAGGTCCCTTTAACTTCTTTAGATCCCCACCCCACATATCATTAAGTGCATTGAAATCCCTGAGTAGGGTTTGAGTATAATACTTAGTAAGACAACTGGAGAGAATTATTGACCTGATGTTCTCAAGCATAAAAAATTATTCCATAATAGTAAAAATAATAAATGTGTAACATGCATAGAGACACAAAATCCAAAACTGTGTGGTCGGGCGCTAACCAAGCTACCATAATCTGCGAGCTATAACTACTTTGGCTCTATGCTGTATGGATAATCATGGTGTTAGATTAATCAAGGATTACCCACGAGGCTAGTTAATCATGATATTCGTCATTTCATGATCATGAAACTCAACATCACTATGCATGAAAAATTTTATGTTCTTTTCCACCCCTAGGTATCGAGAGTTATTTGGAAACCCCTAGTAATCAAATGACCCACCCCTTGGAATTATCTATTCCACGAGTGCATCAACATCCCCAAGGCATCGTCGTATCCCTACCTCATGAATATTTCTCTCTTCATTTTCATCGCATGTCATGCATACTCCCACTCCATGGGATTAACATGTCATGATGATCCACTTACCATGGGTTCCAAGAACAATACAAAAAAATCACACATATTATGGTATGATACAAGAGTAAGTAGAACATATCATCATAAGTAAAGTAGAACACAAAATACAAGTGATCAACTTTGAAAATTAATAATAAGATACAAATACCCATGACAACAAGTGTAAAATAGTGTTTCTGGGGCTATACACACAACCACATGAAATCATAATCTACCATGGTCCTCAAAATTATTCTATGCATAATTCTATTAAAGAATCAAGTGTAGAAAATCATAATAGGTATGAACTCTCCAACATCAAAATTAACCCATGTCAAAGGCAATGATAACCCACCAATACCACCTCTTTTCAACCATATTATCAAAACATCAACACTTGAGGATCACCCAGGTTCTTTAAACCAAGAATCGACTATTTTATTTTAAAAAATCAATAAAATATCATATGTGATGATACTTCCTCTCTCATAGATAATTTCTAAATTATGGTTTATAATTATCTTTTTATAATTCATTATAAAATATCATTTTATAATTATATTTTTATAATTTCTCATAAATTATCATTTTATAATTATCATTTGATAATTTATCATAAATTATCCTTTTATAATTATTTTTTGATAATTTTTCTAAAATTATTCTTTTATAAATATTTTTTTATAATTTCTTATAAATTATCCTTTTATAGTAATATTTTGATAATTTCTTATAAATTATTCATTTATAATTATATTTTTATAATTTCTATTAAATTATCCACAAGTAATTATTTTTTGATAATTTTTAAATTATCCTTTTTAAAAACAATATTTTTATAATTCCTCATAAACAAAGCTTCTATAATTATATTTCTACAATTTCTCATAAATTATCATTTTATAATTATATTTTGATAATTTATAAATTATCCATCTTATAATTATATCTGATAATCTAGATAAATTATCCACGGATAGTCTATTGTAAATATCCCATGATAGTTATTTATAAATATACTTTGATAATTTTGAAAAATCAAAATTTTGAAATATTTATAGATTACCCATGATAATTTGGTTTAATTTCCATTTGATAATTATTTATAGTTATCAATTGTAATTTTAAAGAAAATATTTATTGATAATTATCTTATGAGAATATGTATAAATTATCCTTTGATAATTGTACAATATTATCTTTTATAATCCCATGAAACTATCATTTAAATAAACAAAATGACTATCACGTGATAATTCCTTAAAATTTTCAATAATAATTCCATGTATTTATCATTTTAAAAGATTTTATACATTTAAATTTCATAATTATGTGTAATAATAATTAAATATTTCTTGATGGTTTTTCCAAATAATAATTTATTTTTTCTCTGATAATTTTTCCCAATTATTGGTTGTAAATTTAGATAAGTTATACCTTTATCAAAATTCATATATACACCCATTTAAAATCTTAAGAAGTATCCTTTGATAATTTAAGAATTATAATTTAGGTTATTACCATTTATATTTAAATCCACCAATTTTTTTTATTTCAATTTATGATATAATTAAGGATAGGAAGAAATAATAAAATTCAAAATTAATTAAAAAATCACATCCTATTTAACCTAAGCACCCCACATTTGTAAGAGGAAGGTTTCCGTCATCATGATATGAACCCCACTTGAATCAGAATTAGGGAGTTTTTTTGTCATGTCCAGATGATATTTGTGGTCTCTTGGAATCAATAAAGATAAAAACCATAGAAATATAAGTTTGTTTAGATATTTCAAAACCCAAATGTGTATGGGGTTTCCAAATCGTAAAAATTAATCAACCTTTTCAATCATGAATTTAAGTGGTGTTTTTAATTTGACATTTTTTATAAGTGTTTGTTATAAAGTGGTATAGAAAAGGTTGTTTTCAAGGTATCTAAATTTTTCTTGTTGAAAATTTGATGTTTTTCAATGGTGAGGCATGAATTTAGTGGATGATGAATAGTGTAATGAAATACAATTAAATTAATATGTTTAATTATTTAAAACAAAAATAAAATAAATTAATTTATTGGGAGACCGGACCAAATGCATGTTGCGTATAAAATTTATACCCTACCAAGGGTAAACCCTGCATTCCAGACCTAACAGTGGTTTCATATTTCTTATATTAAACACTATTTAAGGGATATTAATTATTTATTATTTAAAAAATTTAATAATAATATAATTAAATATAAAAAACGTATTCTAACATGTGTTGTTCCCAAACACCCAACACACCAAAGTTTTATAACATACCTTGGGTAGATACGATGCTCTTGAGCTAACAGTGTTCAAAGATTTCTCAAACAACATACCATTTTAGAGATATTCAATTATTTTGGATAAATAATATTTTAAAAACATTAAATAAATTATCTGTATAAGTGACCTGACAAAACATCTGACACCCATAAATATTATATCCCAACTATGGTAAACACCATATTTCAGACATAATAGTGGACTCAAATTTATCATAAGAAACACAATTTTGGAGATATTGAATTATTTTGAATAAATCATGCATACATAATTTAACAAGTTTAATATTTTTATTATTTATACAATGACACTCTATGGGTCATGGAATCTCAGAATTACTCAGTACCTAACATTGAACGTATTCAATAGAATATTACAACATGTTAAATGGACTTGTACCCTTAATAAATTTCTATAAAAAAACTTTAATTGTATTTTACGCAAACATTTTCACATAAGATATTGATAAATGATCAAAAAGATGATTTTTATTATCTTTCAAAAAAATTTATACCACAACTCTCCCTTTATATTGACGTCTCCTCCCCAAAAACGTATCTATAACAGTCTTCCTTGAACAAATTAGGAAACTAAGATCGAACATCAAACTCATGCACCAGTGTCTCCTCCCAGATTAGTCTATGCATCCACCAGTTCTAGAATAGTGGAATTGTATTTCCTCTCAACACCTTCTCACTTCAATCTATGATCTGTATTAGTTGGTTCTCATAAGATTTATCTATCTCCATCCCACCATCCTCGTAATCAATAACATGTGTAGGGTCGAGTATGTACCTATTATGTTTTGACACATAAAACTCATATTTCATGCACCAATAGTGTGAAGGGAGGTATATATGATACATCACTACCCCTATCTACATGGTGATCTCAATGGGTCTAACAAAACATGGTGCTAACTTTCCATTATTTCACAAACATCTCCACCCCAATCAAGGAGTTAGTAAAAAACCCCTAATCATTTATAGTGGAATAAAAGAGTCTCCTCTTATGGTTGAAATAATATTTCACCCTTATATATGAAATGATAAACTGCTTCACAATTAGATGAACTCTATTAGGGACCTCATGAATGATATCGAGACAGCAACCACTACCTCACCTGCCTCATTCCAACTAGTGATCATTGACATGGCCTCCCGTAGAGAAACTCATAAGGATCCATATAAATAAAATATTGGTAAATTTTATTTAATGAGAACTAAATAATTTTTAATTGATAATCCCATGATCCACCAAATTCTAGCATGTAACCTCAAAGCATGTCCTCTAATATGAATATAGTCTACTTAAAATGTTGATCGGTCTATGGGTGGTATGTTGTTCCCAATCTCATATGAATTCGATGGGATTTATGAAATCCTTGAAAAATGTGCAACATAAAATGTGTGTCCATATGTGAAATAATTATGAATGGAAAACCATGAAGGTGTGTGATCACTCAGGCATAGAGCTTCCCCAGATCCTCCAACGAGGGAGTCTCTCTAATCCGTAATAAGTGGGAAGATTTTTTCAAATTATCGATAACCACCCAAGTAGTGTCAAGAATCTTTTGATTCCAAGATTAACTATTCAAAAATTCCAAAATGAAATATTCAAACATCCAAATAGGTATTTGGAGTGGCTGAAACAACCCACCAGGATGTTAGGGCTCATCCTTAACCCTCAGATAGGTATGGCATTGGGAGACATAACCAGTAATGTCCTCTTCATCCCATGACTCCAGAACTACCACCTAAAGTTAGGATACATCCTAGTCACCAAATGAGGTACTTCTGATCGAGTAGTGTGGTAATCCATCACCATCTACTCCTTGATAGATGTGGGGACTACAACCTTTCTGTGTACTAAGATCACATCATCATCATCCATTGACCATCTAAACATTGGTTCACCATTATGTGATTTCCTAATCACCAGACACTTTGGGTCTGAATCCTGGCCAGTCTTCACTAAATTAAACTGTGAGGATGTTATCCTCAAAGTGGAAAAAGTTTTAGATCCTTGATCCTTAGTAGAATCTATCCTCTAGTATACCAACAATCTCACCATGTTCCACTACTCCTCTAATGGCTAATTACCAAACACATGCTCAGACTACATCAGATAGATAATAGTATCTAAAATGACATTACCTTTTCTATGTGTATATATCATATCAAGGAAGAACTTCACTAGATACTAAACCCAAGACTTCTATCTTAGTTTTAGGTCCCCTTCTGTGAAGATATATTAAAGGATCTTATGGTCCATTAAAGCAAAAAAACTCTCTCCAAAGAGATAGTGTAACCAACACTTCTGATAGTAGACCAGAACAACAAGATTTGTATCATTTTTAGGGAAGATACTCTCAATAGGGTTGTATAAAATTATACCCAAAGGTAATACCTTCTCTCTTTTCATTAACACCACACCCATACCAAAGACCAATGAATCACAGTACACAGTATATCCAATCTAAGGATCAGGTAGTTTTAGTACTGTAGATTTCATGAACTATCTATTTAGCTCAAAAAAACCTCTTTACACTAGTTGGACCACTGGAACATCACTTACATAATTATTATTACTATCATGGGTGTGGATAGTGGGTCTAAGTCTGGGAAAAACTATGAATAATATCCAACTAATCCCATAATTCTCCTAATCTCAAAAAAAATCAATTCAATGTCCAAGAAATGAATTCCTTGGACTTCTATAGGTCTACTGATATACTGGTCTCAGACACCACATGGAATAGGAACATCACCTCTTTAATCTAGAGGTGGCATTTTAATAGCTTGGTATAAAGCCTCTATTCTTAAAGTGTAATCAATACTATATCTAGGTTCCTTGTATATTTCTCTAGTTTCAGTGAGTAGATGAGGAGATCAGCGAAGAACAATACAATGAATGATTCCATGTATGGATAAAATATCTTGTTCAAGAGGTCCATGAACACTGTTGGTTCATTCTTCATCCCGAAAAATATCAAGAAGTACTCATATTTTCCATACCATCTCTGAAAAGATATATTCAGAATGTATTCCTATCTAAATCAAAACTTGTTATATCCCAATCTAAGAAAAATATAGAAGAAACATCGATCTCCTCATAGATAATAAAATATATTATTTATCCTAGTAAAAATATATAAACTCTTCACTATCACTTCATTCAGCTTTCGGTTATCAACATATCTCCAAAGACTAAAATTCTTCTTCTTGTAAAACAACATAGGTTCACCCTATGATGATTTACTAATATTTTTGAATCCCTTCTGCTCTATTCCCTTAAACTAAACCTTATGATCCTCCATATCAGCTGGTGTCATATAATATGGGGTATCGAAATGGATGTGATAACGCTATGATCTCAATTTTAGCTTGACAGTCTATTCCTTTTGTGTCTATAATAGGTCAATGATTCCCAAAAATATTTCAACCTTTTATTTAACATCCTAATACCCTATGATTCTCTAGATTAATAATGAATGATGGTGTTGAAAATCATGGTATGTTATCCCATCATTATGAAATCTAGTTCTTAGGATAGACACTATGATAAAAATAGTGTGTTACAGCATCCCAATAACTTAAAACAAAAAGCAGGAGTTGGAGTGTGATTAAATTAATTGTCCTAAAAATCTAGTGGTAAGGCATAAACATACTATTTTTTGGAAGTATTAAAATCTTTATTCAATGTATCCCCACAAGAATACATCACGGAACCATCTCACATAACACAAGAAAATAACTTCAAAAAGAAATGAAAACATCAGGATAAACCCTAATAATTATATTGGATCAGACAAGGTTTTATTAACTATTATATGGGATCAAAAAAGGGTTTCCTATAATTATACCCTAATCTTAAGGTATTCTCCTCCTAGGAATAACCCTTGTTTCCATCCCTACTTGTTTGTCCCAATTATCATATATTTACTAATATAATAATATGCTCAGTTCAACTATTTAATGCCAATAGGTACATATCAAAACAACCTAGAAAATATGTATCTCATCGGGAGAAACTATCCCAAATAGATAGTATAAATCATGGAATTTAATTAATGAATTACTATTCATCACAATTATAGATATATATGTTGAATTTGAAAGTAATTTCCTATTCCTGATGCTTGAATTCACCTAAAATACAATAAATGAAAAATCCATAATATCTGCATCAACCAAGGTGAATTTAATCAATAGAAACAATTGAACATAATTTACCCACTTTATGATGACTAGGATGTCCTTTATATAGTGTTGGTCAGACAATTTCAATGTTATCCAAGACATGTTCCAACCATCTTATCATTTTTTATCCTCTCCTACCCCAAGAAAAATCTATGAACATTTTAGTGAATCCTGATCCTTTGATACCATTTCTTTACTTCCCGACCCGAACCACTAGGTCCAAGTCAAAAGGACACATGACCTCAGGCACAAATCCCCATATGCATGAGGCTTCCAAATAGATGTGAGGGTCTTATTCCATCAACTAGGAGACTATATTCTCAATATCATATCATAGTATTAATAATAAAAAATAAATAACACAATAAATAATCATAGTAAACGTGTGGAAAATTAAAGATGACATACGTGTAATAAAAATAAAGTATCTCCCAATCCATCTAGAATAACTAGTTTAATAATTATTATATAAATAAATGGATGAATAAAGGGTAATCTTAATTTCACCCCAGTCTTCTACTTTCTTTATGATCCACTACTCATCTGTCCATGACAAGGCCCATTTCCATTAACAGATCCATCATCAAATCTATAAGAACACAGAATTACATGAGTAGGGTGTGATTACAAGACTCAGTGGGATGACACCAAGGCTTTTTTAACATGATGTGATCAATTATAAAAGTGTATTACATAATAATAATAACAAATTTATAACAAGTATTTTAACAAAAATTCAAAAATAGAGTGTTCGTGTGCAAACCAAGCCTCCCGAAGCCCCTAAACATACCTACTTCGGCTATATGATTAATTGATAATCATGGTGTCAGAAGATTCAGGTATTAGTCACAAGGATAATGAATCATGGAACTCGAAATTGTGTGATCGTGAAACTCAGCATCATTATACCTCAAGAATCATATCTTATCAGCATCCCCTAGGAATCAAGACCTACTGAACATCCCCTAATCATTGATTAACATACCTCTTTGCATTCTCTAATTATCAAGTGCATCACAATACATCCCTGAGGAATCATCGTATCACTACCTTGTGCATAGGCTTCTCACTATCATTGTCATAAGTCATGTGTACTCCCCCTCCACGTGATAAGCATGTCATAATGATCCACCTACCTTGGGTTTCATGAAAAATACCATAGAAGCACACATAACATAGTAGGATACATGAGATAGCATGACATATCATCATAAGTGAGGTACCACACACAATCCATGTGAATAACATCGAACATGAATAATAATTTTAAATTACTCATGGAAATAAGTGTAACATTGAGTTTCTAGGGCCACACACACACCCACATGTGATGATTATCAAGCACAATCATCAAAATATGTATATGCATAATTATATTATAGAAACATGTGAACAAGAACCCAATAAGTAAGGATTTTTCTACCTCAAAATTCATTGATTTCGAAGTCAATGATAAACTCCAAGAACACCTATTTTGGCTTTATTATAGAACCATTAACACTCTTGGATCATCATGTGTCCCTAAAACCAAAACCAACTATTTTATTTCTGAAATTAATAAAATATCACATGCGATAGCACATTATCTATCATATGTAATTTAAAAAATGTCGTTTATAGTTATCTTTTGATAATACCTCATAAAATATTCTTTTATAACTATATTTTTATAATATCTCATTAATTATTAGTTTATATTTATCTTTAGATAATTTCTCATAAATTATCCTTTAATAATTATATTTTAAAAATATCTCCTAAATTTACCTTTTATATTGGATGTTGATAATTTCCCATAAATTATCTTTATATAGTTATATTTTTATAATCTCTATTAAATTTTCCTTTTATAAATATATAATTATAAATTCTCATAAATTAGCCATTCTATTTTTTTGAAAATTTTTAAATTAACATTTTTTATAATTATATTTTGAGAATTCCTCCTAAATTATATTTATATAATTTTATTTTCATAATTTTTCTAAAATTATTTTTTTATAATTATTTTTTGATAATATAAAAATTATCCCCTATATAACAATCATCGATAAACTTGTGAAACTATCCCTGGATAATCCATTGAAAATATGACATGATAATTATTTATACTTATACATCAATAATATTGAAAAAACAATATTGTTTGATATTTTTTATAGATTAAAAACGATAATTTATTTTAATTTATGTTTGATAATTATTTAAAATTAACATTAGTAATTTTAAATAAATTATCTATTGATAATTATCTTAAGACATTACATATAAATTATCCTTTGATAATTGTATAATATAATCTTTGATAATACTGTGCAAGTATCATTTGAATAAACACCATGACCATTTCATGATAATTCCTCATAATTTTCTTTGATGATTTAATGAAATTATTATTTCATAATATTTTATAAATCAACCTTTCGTAATTTTCCATAATAATATTTATATAATTATTAATAGTGATTTTTGATTAATCTTTTAGTTTTAATCTGAAATTTTTAAACAATTATCATTTGATAATTTCTATAAATTATCAATTTATTATAATTTGTATAAATATAGTTTGGTAATATTAAAAAAATTTCCTATGATTATTTAGTATTTTTAATTTAGTTTTTTACCATTTATATGAAATTCCATCATTTTATTCATTGAATTTATGATAGATAGAAGAAAAAATGAAGAATAAAATAAATAAATAATAAAAAAACCCACCACTTATTAAAACTAAGTTTACCATGCATGGTGGAGGAAGAGACTGTCACCTGGATTCGATGAACACTTGAATAAGAACAAGGGAGTCCCCTTAGTTGAACACAGATGAGATTTGGGGTCTCTTAGACTTAATAAGAACAACTACTATGCAGATATGAGTGGATTTGGCTATATAAACTCCCAAAGGTGTATGGGGTTTCCAAAATAAAAAAAATTAATCCACCATTTCATTCAAGGATTCAAGTGGAGTCTTTAATTTGAAAACATTAAGGCTTTTTTTGTTTTAAACTAGTAAAGACATAGTTGTTTCAAGGATTCCAATTTAGTCTGGTTTTAAAATATAGGTTTTTCAGTAGTGAGGTGTGAATATAAGGGAAAATGATTTGTGTAATTTTTTTATTTAAATTAATAAATTTAATTATTGAATAAAAAAACAAATAAACACATTTAATGGGATATGTGAACAAATTCTTGTTGCATATAAAAATTGTACCCTTCCAAGGGTAAACATGGGTTTCATATGTAACTGCGGTCTTAGATTTCTAATAAGACAGGCCATTTGATAGATATTTATTATTTATTATTTAAAAAATTCAATAATAATATAATTAAATCTTAAAAATTTATTATCACATGCGATGTTTCCAAATACACAACACACATAAATGTTATACCCCACCATTGGTAAATATCGTGTTTTGGAGCTGAATGCAGTCTAATATTTCTCATGAAACACATTATTTGGGATATGTTAAATTAATTGGATAAAAAATGTATTAAAAATATTAAATAAATTATATTCACAAGTGAAGTGGCCAAAAATATGATGCGCATAAATTTTATTCTCTTTCTAGGGAAAATTCTATATCTTAGACCTAATAGTGGTCTCATATTTCCCATACAATGCAACACTTAGGAGATATTAAATTATTTTTGATAAATTGAGAACAAATAATTTAATATGAATTTTTATAAAATTAAAATATGGGTAAAATGAATTAATAATGATGGTATAATGGTAAAAACCTTTTTTAAATTTTTTATCAAACTTGGATGAGTAAAATTGCTTATGACTGAAGAAATAAATAAAGTCTATTTCCTTTAAAAAAGATTTTCAAAATAATAAGTACTTAAGTGAATTAAATTGAAATGAAAAATGAACTCTTATGAAATAAACATTTTATAATAAAATAAATTTTTTTCTTCATATTTAGATAATGATATTTCATCATCAAGAACATAATCGTAAATAATGCAGGTAAACAATGAGATTGCAACAAAGTAGCCTTACCATTTTGGTATCATTCAAATTGAAAATACCATGACAAAGGTAACCATAAATAGATATTTAAATTATATAATTCTTATAAGATACAATAAGAAATTAATTCATGGGAAGTATATACAACACATCAAATTAACAGGTGGTGAATATGACATGAGTCTCAAAGAATTGAAAGTTAGATGAAAATCACTTACCATATGTCTGAATTCCTTTTTACAGAATAGAATTTCCTTTATAATAAATATATATTTCTTATAAATATGTTATATTATGATAATAATGTTTATAATAGTATATAATATTTACTTACATCCTTTATCACCGATTTGTTAACACTTATTTATTAAAATCACTATTCTCGATGATATCTGCTTCATTTATTATGTATGTTCTGGTTCAGTAGTTTTGGTCCTAATCGTTTGATCATGATTGAATCTTAAAAATAAGTTTTATAATGATATAAATATCATATATATTCATTATATCCATGTTTATAGACATAAATGAATGATATAAATGAAAAAAATGAATAACACTGTATATGGTGATGGTTGGTCGTACGTATACATGAACAATGTTTTCATGGTTTTACGGTTAGAAAAAAAGAATATTAAAGAATAAATAAAATATGTAGACTAATTATTATGGAATATATTTCATATGTATTCACTAAATTCTTTCTTTATTACCATTCAAGTAAAATATAATTTAAAAATGAGTTTCATCGCTTCATGGTTGTGGTTGTCCACACTTATACAAAATGAACATTATCATTTTACCAAATTATGAATGGTAAGAATGTAGATATTATATTATAATTAAATATGTAAAATTATTTCATATGTATCCTATAAAAACATTAATTCCTTTATTATAACAATCCATAAAATATGGTGATAAATAATAAATTGTATCACTATGTGGAGATGATAAGACATACATACACAAGAGTGATAGTTTCACATTCCATTTGATCGAAAGTGTGTGAATAATGTTTATTTATTAATAATAATCACATTTTAGTATATTTATTATACTAATTTTATTAATTTTTTATGAATACAAAATATTTATTTTTGGTAGAAAAATAATTAAATAGAAATTGATATGTTAAGGCAGTTACATCTTCCTTTGAAATAACTCTCTTAGATCTCCTCTTAAAGGCTCTATGTTTGTTTTTTTAGGAATACCCACACCAATATTACATTTATAGGGGAGTTAATAACATAAATTTTTAGATGGTGGTTGATCTAGAAGGCTCAAAGTGGTTTGAAGAAGAGAAATGAGGGCCACCCGTCTATAATTGAGGGGATGGGTAGTACTGGGATTTCTTAAAAGATTAAAATATTGTAAGTCCATTCTCAATGAAATTGGTTCCAAATGGAATATGAATAGGGGGGGTGAAATTTTAGACATTATATTATTCCATTTTTTCTATTTTAATATTTTTTTATATTTAAGTGATCTAATAAAATATTAATTTCATAAAATATCATTATTTCAAATTTTGACACAATTCATTTAATTTATCATAAAAGACATAAATAAAAAGTTGAATTTAGAATATATTTATCTAAAATAACAATTGTATGTCATATTCATAATTTTAAATTCATTCCAAAAATTAACACACTCATATTATATTAATTTTATTATTTTTAATATCATTTTTAAATTGTTTATTTGTTGGAGAAATATGACATTAGTGTTACTGAAGAATTTAATATAATTATACCATTAATCATAATATGTTCTCCTAGATTCATTCATAACTATATTTTCTCCCTATGTAGACATGAAAGATATATTTAAAACTCAGAGAGTGACTTTTTGAAACCTTCTTTGATTTAAATATTATATATGTCATTTTCTTGGAATTGTGTTCATTAAAAGAAAACATTTTGAGCCTAAGGTGACAATGTTGAATTAAAATCAACCATTAAGAATTCGGATGAAAATAATATGGCCTTATCGCTTATTTTTTACCTAATTTATCCTTTATTATGGTAAAAAAATTACCATGGTTACTATTCATATTGATGAAAAATAAAAGAGGAGTCTTTACCAAATTTGTACCTCCTAATTAAAACTATAGAATTCATTTTATCAAATTAATTACCAATAATTAGACTAAAAATTTTTATAAATAAATATCTCACACATAATGGAACCTACTTTTTTAAAAAATACATTTTTAAGAAATTTTTTTTATTCTTATCTGATTTCCAAAAAAATAATATATGACTATTAAAAAATTTAATTAGATATATAATATATATTTTTATTATAATAATTAATAAATAATTATTAATTTAACTTATCAATATCAAAGTACAATATATGCATAAAAATAGTTTTTTTAGAAAATAATATTTTTCATTGAAATGGGTTTTTCCATTTCTAATTAATCGATACCTAATGAATTCAATTTAATCATATAAAATCCATATTTTTTACCTTATTTAATTAGTATTATTCATACAAAAAAATCCATATTCTAGGTTATTACTTCCACTTGGAATTGTCATATTTTAATATTACATCATAGTTGTTTAAACATGGTGTTTCATGTAACACAAAATATCAATGAAATTAAATTTATTTAAAAAACGAATTTCAAAAATTCATTGGGCATTACAAAATTTTTTATGATGTATGGGGTTATCATATTAGTGTGAGTAAATTAATTAATATTATTTATTGAAATTATTTAATACATGATTATCACTTATGGATATATCATTGTTATATATTATAACATATGTCATATTTATCAATTTGAGATCTCATGTAGGAATGAACTATAAAACTATTCTAGATTAATAAATAAGGATGAGAAGTGTTCTAAAAGAGAGGAACTCTGAACATATGGATGTGAGTGTTATAGATATACTTTTTAAAAAAAATCATTGGAATTCGATAACAAGTTTACATCAAACCATTATGCTAATAAAATAAGACTCAATGATAAGAGATAATTGAAGAAAGTTAAGTAGATATATGTTTAGAAAAAGGGGGAAATAGTTTCTATATTAGAAGTTAGAAAAAAATTACCTATGTCTACCTAGTGGATTGAATAAATATTTAGAAAATTGTAATAATTTGATCCCTATAAATAAAATTTTTATTTTTATACATTATTTGGACAAGATGGGATTTGCATTTTTTATTATCAATTGGAGTTCGTCAATATATATTAAAGAAATGTTTTATGAAATTAGGAATATGGTAATTTTTATATATATTATTTATATAGATAATCTAATATATAAACATAGAAATGATCAATTCATTCCGATACTCTACGGAAATGGATTGTTTGCTTAATTTTATTAAGAATCATTTGAAAAAATTGAATCTTATTTATTATAAAAAAATACCAAAACCAATTTAATGTAAAAATTTAAATGTATTCTAGAGTATTTGATCTTAAAATAGTATTTTATGTAGTACAATGAGTGCTATAAAAAGTGGAAGATATAGGTAATTGGTAACCTTTACTGATGGCTTTTGTCATTACGGTTATGTTTTTCTAATTATATATCAGTATGATTTTTTTAAATTCAAAGAGCATCTAAATTAAGTAAAAAAATTAAAGTAGGAACCAATATTACAAATATCCAATCAAATCTGGTGATGAAAACATAATCCATGAATTCATTGCACATTTGAGTGATTGTGGAATTATTTTTAAAACTCACTTCCAATGGAATACTATAGTGTTATGGAGTGTCTAACAGTTTGAATGACTCCATGTTTGATATTTTTTGATTGAAACATCCTTTAATATAATATCCTGGAGCCAATAGTTATATTACATTTTTGATATAATGTATAAGTGATATTGAAGGATATAATAGTTTATAAGTCTTAGATGACTAGATATATACATACATTAAATTTTATAACATATGATAATCTAAGAAAACTTTGTGATAAAGATATAATCCCTTCCATCATGTCACTAAAATTTTAATGTTGTTCTCCTCCAGGTTTCCCAAGTAAATGAGAACAAATAAAGTTCATAATAGATTCCTAGTAAATAGTAACATAAAAAAGTTATCATAACATAAACACGACATAAGTGATATGGTTTAAATAACTAAAAAACATAAATATGTAATAAACTAAAACTATTGGAATGTAATATCCATGAAAATAAATCAAAACATGGATAATAATAACCATTGAACTCATACAGATTGAATGCATTTTTTTAGACATTAAAACACATTGTCAAGTCCATATTTCAAGAAACTACATTGATATGAGTATAGGTATAGACCAAAAACCAATTTCTTTTATCTCATGAGACCTATTGATTCCTCAATTGGATATATTATTATGAATGTCAACAATCTTCTAATTATGTGCAATGAATTCACCATAAGATTTATCAAGACCATTCATACTATTCCCTAAAGAACACCTAGTTAAATAAAAATATTCTTTCTAAATAATGTGAATTATAGAAAAAGCTCTTATAAATGATAAAAATTTAAATGTTTTGGAGAGTAAACCTTAAAAAAATTAGATGTAATAGGGTAATCATAAAAGTAACAAGAAGTGCCCTTATCAAAGAAATATTTTTTCTTGGTACTTTGAATGTGTTAGGTTATTCAAAGAAGATAGTAATTGGGTTAAATAGTGTTCAATATAATGACACCAAGGGAATGTTTGTAAAAATCCTTCATCATGGTTTATTAATTTAATATGAATATTCTAGATTATATTATCATGAACATTGTTGGGTTTTCCTCCTAACCGACACCCAAACTGGCATGAGAGAAGGCCCGAGGGGAGTTCAATATCCTACAGGGCAAGAAAAAAACATCTAGCATGAAATCTATCATAAATAGAATAATTTATCCAAATAAAAAACAAGATCAAATAATAAAAATAGATAATGTAGCAAAAAAATAATAACTGAAAAAAATGCACAACAGATCCAAATATGACAGTAGAAGGGAAGAACTGAAACAAAAAACAAAAATAAACCAAACTAGAATGACATGATCACCACATGAACTCTTGATAATAACATACATATAGACCATCCCACTCCACATGAAAATGAGAACTAGATCAAGAATATATAAAAAAGATCGGTTCTACCAATGTAGAGTGTTATAAGTTGGGTGTGAGAAAAAATAGGTCAGCAGGTAAGAACCACAGGGTCCACATATTTACTTTCATAAAACATTCCATAAACAATAGATTGCAATACATATAGTAAATAGGGTTTTAAAATTTTAGATAACCAAACACATCTTTCCTATTTTAAAACAACACACGCCACTTTCATCTTTTCAAAACAAGTTTCCTTTTTTAAAAAATACAAATTTTACAAACAAACCCATAGAAGAATCCAAATGAGTTAATACAAAGGGATGTGATAAAAATTAATGAAAAAAAACAATCATGAGAAACACCAATAGAATAGTACAAGTACAATCAAGAAGAAACAAGTAAAACAAGTAACCATGCATAACCAAAATTATAAGGAGTATACAGATAAATTATTATCGGGATTTACTAATAATATCTAGAAGCAATCCATGGGCATAATAATTTATGAAACACTATATATAATATGATGCAACACCATAGTCAATGACTAACTGGACATTCTAAAGTAGTTAATCCAATGGAACGTCCCACCTGGCCTATAAGAAAATCCATGGGGTTCCAACCCATCTAATCGTGGTCAACAAGTAATTATCACTCCAAATTATAGATGATTCCTAGGAATCCCATGATAATAGTATATGGTGAGTGGGTATTTCCTCACACATGTGGATCAACTAAATCCCATATCCATCACTCATTACTAGCCTAAAAACTAACACCAGCTATGTGATGAGACTATCTAGAAAGGGTCCACCAAAGATATTCCCATAACACAGAAAAACCTTCACAAGTTCAAATTGAGCCTTCACATAAATAGAGTTACAATTCCACTTTTCAAAATACCACAAAGTACCAATTAGGCCTTATCACACACATTTCCAAAAACACTTCCAATTTTTGTTCTAGAACCAATTCGGAACATACATCATGCAAGATAAGTTCCCAATGAGACATTGAATCATTTAGTTACCAACCCATTTTCTAATATCCCAAATGATCAATTGAATCACAATTGTGAAACAACATTTAGATATATTGGAAACCATCAAACCATTTTATACCTACTTGAGGTTTTTAGAAAGATACATTCAATTAGAAGAGGCATAAGGAGGAAAAAAAGATGGTGAAAACTTTTAAAAACTAGGTTTGAGTGGGACAGTTTCTCAATGAATCCATTATCATTTGTGGGTCCATCAATATGTTCATCCCATGCAAATATGGATGATAACACATCAAATGGAAAACATTTTAAAAACCATCAAGTACCAAGAAATCAATTTGAGAAACAGAGGAAAAATTTTAACCAATTACAAGGGTCCACACATGATTACTAAACCAAACAATATGCACCTCAATTCAGAACCAACCCAGTTACTAAGATAATAATATGGTAAAAAATTCAGAACACCAAATTATAAATTAAAAATTCCAAGATTAATTTCATCAGACACTTATTATTCATATAGGTTTATGTATAACTAAGGTAAACCCTTTCAAAATAATTTACATAAAATTATTACTATAGAAAAACCATAAAAAAATCAATAAAACATTCCAAGAATGAATATAACTATTAAAAATATATTTAGGAAATCTATGGAATCAATGGAATGTGCCTAAAAGGAAAATAATTAAAATACAAACCTAAATGATGTGGAGATGCAATTAAACATTAAGAGAAGGAAGAACACACACCAAGAGACAATGCAGACACCCTATATTCAAGGAATACAAAATACACACATTAATCATAGCATCAAGGGTTTATCCAAGAGAGAAACCCATTACCAAAAACCAAGGAATTGATAGTGGAAGAATAGTGAATGTGGAAATTGAAAAAAATAGGGATAAAATTACATAATATCCTTAAGGGATCTTCAATGGAGGGTGGAGAAGAAAAAGTGGAGTTCTTTGGAGGCCCCCATGTTGTGCCTAAGTTGAATGGGGGAGGAGGAATACTATTTTGGGTTAAAACCTAAGAGGGGAACAATAAAAAATTAGTCTTTTTAATTACATGAGAAAGACAAATGGTTTTGCCACACATTTTGAAAAACCTTGTGTCAATTATGCGCAACCTACTTAAGAAGAGGGGAACCATGTTCAGTTTGGCCACATTGTTTGGGAAACAGTGTGCCAATCACATGATTTGGAGTTTTTAAATTCTATATCTTCACGAAATTCCTTCTGCATGGTTTCTTCTAACTATGTGAAAGTTGTGCGCCTTATCCTAGAAACTATCCTCAACTCACACGTTTTCTTATAGGCCTCTCATGGTATGACCCAAACAAATGAAAAAATCATTAAAAAAAACTATATAATAATAAATTGAACTAAAAACACCCTTAACCTCAATAAGACACATATTTTTTAACACCAAATCATGCACAAAAATATTCCACATGCCAAAAAGCCACTTAGAAACTCAAAAAATCAAAAATTCTCTTAGGGTACTTGACCCAAACCTCGACCGAAAGATCGAACACTATAAAAAGTGTAAAAAAGGAAAAAACATGGTCATGGTTTGAAAATTCTCCCCCAAAAAATATTTTTCCCTAAAATAGTCACCAGGACATTTTAGGAACCAAACAAAAACTCAAAACAAACCTAGGAAAATTGATACAACAAACCGTGGGTTGACCTTTTTCTCCACGTGTCTCACCCTAACTTCTCTAGAGAAACCAAAAATGTGGAGATACATGTGGAAATAAAATTGAATGCGATCTCCCCACCAATATAAATCATCTAATATACTTGCATCAATAATGGTAACAAAACATGGACCAACCCAAGAATTCCCCATACAAACCAACCCACAACAAAACTAGAACTAGAACTCCAGAAAAAAATACAAACCCCCAACAAAAGGGGTGACCAATAAAAGGATCCCAAACCAAGAAAAAAAAAGGTTTGATGCATCATTTCAAAAAAGAAAAAAAATCACAAATGTGATTAAAACATGGAAAAAAATAAATCCATAAAAAGTGGGTAGGAAAAACCAAGTATGAATAACTAATCAGAACTCGTATTCCGAAATGAAAAATCACCAAAATTACAAGGGATCCAGCCAACTGTGATATTTATGAGAAAATAAGGAACTTACAGAAGCATAAAAAATTTCAATAGATAAACATAAACCATCTCCACTCCAACACAAGAGAAAAAAGTTATGAAAAGGTCATGTACACTCCATCATGTTCCAGACTGCATGAGAAGCATCTCTTCGAGGCCTATGGATGGAGCCCTAATGTTTTAAATCATATACCACTCGATAATTATGTGTTTCAATTATCCAACTAAGACTTAATATTTGGAAAACTTAACTTCTTTAAAATTTCTATGTGACCCAAACAGTCACATCACTGACATGCCATTTTTGGATTATGGTATGTCAGCTTTAAATTCAAATCCAGCCACACTGGAAGCATATAGGTGAATTTTATGACAAACAAGAAGCTAGAACAAATGAATGAGACACCTCAGAAACATGTTTCTTTATAATATTCTTCTCATCACATGGGAAACCTTCAATAATTCCAATAAAAATCAGTTCATCAATGAACACTAAATGAATTTCAGGATCCAACTCTTCAAAAAAGGCCTCATCCACCAAATTCTTAAACTAAACTTCCCTAAACAAAAGAAATTTATCTATAATTTCTATTAAAATATCCCAAATGAAGATAAAAGATTTAAAAAGATCCATTGATACTACTTCCATAGAAAAAGGATCTAAATCTTTATAATGATCAGCATAAACCTTAACCATTGGTTTTCCTTGGTTAATACCCAATAGCTTGTCCACATTCATCCCATACACTCCTCTTGTATGAACTATTGGAGAAAATTGGTCTTAAACACTTTCCAATGAATAGAAACATGAAATGATGATGTAATGATCACCTTCCACTGCTCCAAACTGATACTTTAAAATAAAAATAGAACAGATCGTACTCTCACTATATAAATAGATCCCAAAAAACTAAAGACACACTTTACTTCTTAAATCAACTCCATAACCCCTAGTGGAACTTGATCTCCATAAAAAATTAGAAACACCCAAGAATAACTCTACTCCTCCACTCTATTTGTATTCTTGGTAGGGCCAAAAATAGGAAGAGACTCACTAGAAACCTTCAGGGATTTTATGGGTGGTATAATATATAAAACATAAAATGAAAAACCAAATCAACCATCCAATCAAAACATAACCCATAATAATATATCTTGCTAAAATTATCATATCATAATCCAAACACCACAAAATGAAATCAAAAAATATCTTTCAAAACCCAACATTTCCATTCCAATTTCAAAACCACCTTCTTCCATGACTAATTTTTAAAATTCCAAACAAACCATAATATTCAATTTACAACCACCCAAACACACAATTTTTAAAAAAATCCAATTACCAATTTTTTTTAAAATATATTTTTCTCTAATATAGTTTTTCCCTATATTAAATCCACTCACACTAATAAAGAAAGAACCAAATCACAACACGCACTAAAATCCTTAGATAGGGAACTAGTGTCCCTAAAAAACATTGAAAAATGGTTAGTGGCCCATGCCCCAAGCAAGCACCAACCACTAGGAGGACCTTGAATCATGCACTCATAATCCACATGGGTCACTAATCCATGTGAGACCAGAACATGACAATGGATCACCTACATTATCATTCCCTATATGCACACCCAAAAACCTAAAGGACTCAAAATGTTAACTAACCATAGAAGAAATAGAATCAGTATGAGAAAGTGTTCAAAAATATCTTCCTAAACCTACCTCCCAGGTCATGATAGTCTAAATCTCAAAATACATGACTCCCTAAATAACAATTGGATTCTCTGATACCATTTTTTCATGAACTATCTCTGGATACCATCAGACTGGACACCTGACTCGGACTTAGACAAGGCTAGATATGTGTTCTCAATCCATCTAGTATGTTGACTAGCATGGGTAATTAAAGTTATCGCATTGGTAATGATTTAGCCAATTAAAATTCAAGATCAAATAAACAATATAAAGAACACAAAAAACACCAATAACTGAACAATAATAAATATAAAATTTGTCCAAATACAATAGTTGAAGGTAAATTTGAAACTCAAATCAAAACTAAACCAAAATAGAATTAAATGGTGTCCATGTGACCTCTTGGTCACCACCATCCATTTAGACCAGCCCCATCCAATGAAAATATTCAACCTGAACTAGAACATTAAAAAAATATTTGTTCTATCAATACTGAGTGGAGCAAGTAGGGGGTGAGATAAAATGGATCAGTAGGTATGTACCAAATATTCCATATATTTCCTTTCCTGAGGCAATCCACAAACACTCATTTTTAATAAAAATATAAAATAGGATTTCTTTCATTTTTTAGAACCAAACATAGATTTCCTGTTTTAAAATAAGACACACCAATTTTGTTCAAAACATTTTTCCTTTTTGAAAACATATTTTTTTACAATATATCCCAGAAATAAATCTAAACTAAGTAATACAAAGGGATAAATTGAAAATGAATTAAAATGGGAGAATAAGGATAAACACAAGGAAAACAGTATAATTATGAGTAGGAAGGAACAAGTAAAATAAGTAACCTAGAACAATTGAAATAAGAAAGAACCTAGAGATAAATATTCATGGGAATTTCCTAAAAATTTCTACAATAAATCCCTTTATGTACTCAATTTTGAATCACAATTTAGCAAACGGTGAATCCATGAATCCCATGATAAAAGTATGTGGTGAGTTGGGAGGTCCTCAAACAATTGGCTCAAATGAAACCAAAAACCATTGTGCTTACCTATCCCAAACAATAACACCACATATGTGATGACCCTCTCCTCATAAGGCTCACCATAGTGGTTCTCATAACAGAAAAGACCATTCAAAATTACCAACCATGCCTTCACATAAATTTAGTTCCAAGGTCACTTTTCAAAATACCAAAAAGTACCAACCAACACATAAATTAAAAAAACCACATTCAATCCATTTTATAAAACCAAGATAGAGCATATAACATGCCTAAATGTTTTCATATGGGCTTTTATCTCATTTTTATACCAATAAATATACAAATATTTAAAATGATCAGACCTTGAGAATAACATTTGGTAAACCACATTGTGAAAATTTTGAATCCACGAAACTATTTTGAATCTGATTGAGGATTTTGTAAAAACTCATTTAAAGAGAAGTGGTATAAGGAGGAAAAAAATAAGGTGAATTTTTTTAAAAACTATGTTCACGTTGGAAATTTTACAAAAGAATAAATTATCATTCGGTGGTCCATCTTTATGTGAACCCCATGAACATATGGATGTTCCCACTCCCAATAGCACACTGATTAAAAATAGTCGAGTACCAAACCACTTATAATGGTCCAAAAATGAATACTAAACCAAAAAAGTCACCCAAAACTATAAACATGATCCCCAATTTTAAAAAAAGTTAACAAAATAAATATAAAGACAAAAAAAATCTAAACACCCAATTATCATTTAAGAAAGTCAAATTTCATTTCATTGAACACTATAAATTAATATAGGGTTTGGTATAACTATTGAAACCCTGTTGAAAATAATTTTCATTAAATTATCACCACAAAACACCTCAAAAAAATCAACAAGAACACCAAATACTTAATTCAGACTTTTAGAAATCTATTTATGAAAGCTCAATCATAAATGGAATGTTCCATAATGATAAATAATGGAAAAACCTACCTAAAAACTTTGTAGATGAAACCAAACTCTAGGATAAGGAATAACATGTCCCAAGAGAAAATTCACATGTCCAAGAAATAGGGAAACACTAGACACACAACAATCCTATATTCAATGGTGTTTCTAAGAGAGAACATCATCAAGAGAAACCAAGTAATCATGAGTAGAAGATTAAGAGAAGGTAAAATTCACCAAAATTGGAGAGAATATTAGTTATGAACCTCAAGGGATATTCAATAGAGGGTTAATAACAATAGTGTAGTGTCATGAAAGACCCCACTATGTTCCTAGATCAAATGTGGGAGGGTAAAACTGATGCTTTAGTTAAAATATAAAAGGGTCATAAGAGTAAATTACACTTTTTAAAAACCTGGTAAGACACAAGATTTGTCCATATTGTTTTAACAACCTAGCACTAAATATACACAACCTAGTAGATAACAAGGTCACCCTACATGGTTTGGAAATATGTTTTGGGAAACCATGTGTTAACCATGTGATTTGGCTATGTCAATTTTCATAGCCTCCCCAAAAACATACAACACGTTTTCTCCTAACTGTGGTAAAGTTTTCTTTCATGTACCAGACACTATACTCAAGCTAAATAGTTTATCATGGGACTTGAATAGTGTGGAAAAAAATAAGCACATGTCATGAAAATAAAAACTTAAAAAAATTAATTGAACCTAAAACTCCCTTAACCATAACAAGCCATATAGTTTAACCCCCAAACCATGCCCACAAACAATTCAATGGTGAAAAGGCCACCTAAAAACTCCAAAAATAAAAAACATATCACCATGATTTTGACCTGAACCACAACCAAAATATAAAACACTATAAAAATAGTTAAAAAATGAAAACTATGTTAAGGGTGTGACACATATCCCCATGGAGTGTCTAGCCAAGTGTGTAGTCTTAGGCTCATTCATCATGTGTCAGAGTGATGATTGATTTAATGCTCATCCAACACTTTTTGGGGTGATTACCAAAAGTTTCATCTATTATATAACTACATACAAATTGTAATATAAAGATAAAGAAGTATTTTTTGTGATGATATATTCACATTTTCTTTACAATGATATAGGATTCTTTTCCCACCATGAGAAATATTGAGTTTTATAATGTCTCTGTTAACTATATAATAAAAAGAATATATGGTAGGGATAAGTATATAGATATTTAATTAAATTAAATATCATGAGTAACATTTTTAAATTCCTTACATGTAAATGTATTCACCACATAAAAGGAAATAAGTGGTTAATATAACATGAGCCCCAAAGAATTAGCATTGAAACATAAATACCTACTTATAGATTGGGAAGAAATTCATTAACAACCTATGGAAGGAGGGGGATTCACATTAACCTTAAAATACCTTGAATAAAGGTATTTTATGAAATAAAATATCAAATAAGAATTATATACAAACAACACATAATGGAATAAAGTGCATAATAAAAAAACCTATCTCAAAGTGGGGAATTTGAGAGGAAAAACCCATACCACCTATCATGACTTAAATGAAAATAATTTAACCTCTTATATTAAAAACATAGATATAATAATCAATTAATTCATATACTTACTCATATACCTTTTCATATATACTCATAAAAAATATTCACTACCTATATAAACTCTACCTATTTCCTACATATGATGTCTATGGTTTTGATCATTTGTATTATTTTCATAAAATTGGTGTATGTATTCACTACTATTATAAATTTCATAATTACTTGGTCATTAAATTTATTACTAGTGATGATTTATAATTATTTAGGGGTTTTAAAATTTCATTTATGAGTTATTTATTCATTATCATTGATGTTTAAATTGATGACAAGCATGTCTGTTGATTCGTCATGATCGAAATACATTCAATTAATTAATAAAATAAATATTTATATAATATTTAAAAAATAAAAAAATATATTTAAAATTTTATATTATAGTTTACCGTAAATTATTCTCCCATATTTATTCAAGATATAAATTAATATTATTGTTCAATTGGGTTGTTAAACCAACCCAAACATAACCATACCATGATTTAATGAATGAATATGATGTGATTTTTTTATGTTAATTTATAAGAGAATAAAAATATTATAATTAAATGTTTATTTTTGTAATATATTATAATTTTACATAAGTATAATAATAATTAATTGGTATGAAAATATTACAAATTTTATTAAAAGATATCTTCTAAGAGTTATTTTTTAAAATTATTAAATAAAATATTATATTTTATTGATCATATAATTAATATATTCTGAATGTTTTCTTGAATAACAATAATGATATATTAATCATCATATTTTTAATTTATTATCATCCTTAGATCTATACTTTTAAGTTGGAAAGGTAAAAGAAAACATGTTTCATTGTAGAGGTTGTAGTTCGAACATGTATGAATGATGGTTCCATTTTTCTTAAGGAAAATGGAAAAGTTCTTTAGTGTTTCATTCCAAAATAAAAAGAATTAATTAAGTTATAAATACAAAATTCTTAATATAATTTTGGGAAAAATTATTTTTTTTATTGAAAGATAAAAGGAAAATTTGTTTGAAAATCAATTAAACATACATTTAGAATATCTTAGGAAAATATCATAGTACCATAAGATTATGATAGTTAAATATGATTCTATGGGAAGGAAAATGGAATAGTTTCAATATTAAAACTAATTTTTGAAGTTGTATTGTAGGGGCAGTGAGAGGTTCATTTTAAAAGTGGTTATGATGAAATTTTTTAAGCATTTCAAATTAATATAAATGGATCTCGTGTTATGCATGTAAAGTGAATTAAAAATTGAGAAATAATGGACTATATAATAGATAAGGTCAATCTAAACCTTATGCACTTAGTTATAGATATGTTTATATCTTGTTTCAATCCCTTTTCCCCATGATTTATTAATTTTAACATTTTTTTTTCTTTTACTATTTTAACTTTTTTTAACTGAGGTCCCCGAATCATTATTCATAAAAATCATGTGGTCCAAATTAGATAATTAGGAATAAATTATTCTAATTTTAAAATAATTTTTTTGAATTCAATTTATATAAGTTCCAAAAATTAATTTTAATATAATAACTGTATAATATATCTGTTTTTGGGATACAAATAATACTTCAGTAATACAATATTTATCATAGGTTTATATACTATAATAAATATGTCGAAAAGTATTATTTTAATTATATAATACATATTTTTTAATTAAAGTGTTTTTGTATAAATTTATATGTCATACTTATGTACTAATAATGACATAAAAGTCACAATATTAGTAGAAATTGTATATTTCACTATTCACCTAAATTTGTTTTCAAAAAACACACCAAAATTAAACTAAAGTTAACATCAATATGATGAATTAAAAAATGATGTTTATTTTATAATAATTACCATAAAATACTGAAATTTAATCTTTCAAATTAACTCAAAAATAAAGACTTTTTTGAGTGCACATTTTTTGATAGTTTAGTACATGGTGTTTACCAAGTAAAATTGAGTTTCCGGTATAATATTCTCCCCCCAATAAATAATTTCATCCTCAAAATTGGAATATATATCATCTATTAAAAAATATGGATACTTTTTTCTCATGTATTCTTTAAGATCCTAGTTTTCCTCTTCTACTTTTTGAATTCCCCAAATGACATTCACTAATCAAGTTTTATGATTACAAAAAAAATTATATATAGTGTCTAGAGTATTGAGTTAGGCTCAAAATCTATTACCTAATATGTGATTGCATGTTTATTATCTAACATGTATTTTCTTGGAAATAAACCATGGTAGGCATCATGTTCTTTAAAATGTTTGGTGGAATAGAAAATTGATAAGGTATGACTCCAAATATTTTTAGTATTTCAAAAGTCACAATATACTTAGGTATTAGCTTCTAATTTTTTACACAATCATACAACTTCCTTACATAGTGAAACCTTCAGGAATACATGATCATCCACCTGAAATTATAGGTATTTATATCAATTATATTAATTGCACTTTTTTTTCTTCGGGATACATTAATATGATCATGAATAGATCATAACTAAATATTCATATCCTCAACAAGCTTCGAGTATCTATATTTATTTATAAAACATCTTCCCAATAGTTTTTAGTATGAAACCTCTTCCCCTAGAATTCTTCAGATGGTGTAATCGAGATCCAATGAAAACTATTATTGTAATCGAATTCCACAAAAAGGTAGATATTAATCCCATATACATTTTATGTCAATAAAACTGGATCTCAACATGTCTTATAATATCAATATAGTTCTTTTATACATACCATTTTTTTGGGTAATTATAGGTAGTGATTAAATGTATCTCAGTATAGGGATACTGATAAATTCTCTTCTAGAATTTTGTAGTCAACTTATGGTGATGATTAGATAGAATTGATAGAGGTTCCCCATTCTGATTTAGTTGACATTGATATGAGAAAGGTTCTTAAGGGGTATATAATCTATTATGACCAATAAATGTGAAGTATTAGTAATATAATCAATAATTACCCATATAAAATTATTCTTCATTTGAGTATTTGGAATTTATCTGAGAAAGTAAATTGTACCATGGTTAATTTCTATAGAGATATTGTTAGGGGTTGCATGAATGCCTTAAGATGATTCCTTTTAGACTTATCTTGATGTCCTACTAAGAATCGTTATAATCTTTGGATTCAAACCATACAATAATAAATGTTATCTTAAATACATATCCCTCATTATCCAATTAGTGTGTATAGATAAATTGAATCTATGTGTTTCATCTAGTAGTAACATCTTTAACTATATTAAATATGGAGCATATAACATCCTTAAAAAGGGCACCACTCCATATACATGGACAATGTATCTCAATTTATCATCATTTACTACTTTACCCTACCTTTGTAAGACCTCATCATCCCACTAGGAACTCTCTATCATTTCCATTAAGGTTGTTTTAGAAATTTTATAGAAGTTGAAATAAAGATCCCCTTACCAAAAATTAACTATGTCCATATTTACTATATCGTAGTAGATTGGATCCTTGTTAATCATCAATATGGTTATAACTCTATATTCCCTCCTAATAAATGCATCAACCACTCTTTTTTACTTCTTAGAGAGGTAGTGTATTAGTAAATATTAGTTATTGAGTATATCAAACCACATTATTTTCCACATGTTAAGTTACTTCTAAGAGAGTCTATATTCATAGTTATTATGGTATGTATATATATCATATATTTTCTCACATAGGAATTTTATCAATATTTTCAAAGAATGTATTATAGATTCAAACTCAAGGTCAATATTTAGTTAATTATATTATTGAATTTTCAATATTGTTGATGAATAAACAATCACCCTATTATTTTAAAGATTCACACAACCAATTCTTTGTTTGATGCATTACTATATATTAAAAAACCTCCTTACCTCATGTTAGAGTTAATACCAGTGCAATAATAAATATAATCTTTATCTATTCAAAACATTCATCACATTAGTAACCAAGTAAACCTAGAAAATTTTGGGTATCAGTTATTTCAACTTGTGTAAGCCATTCTTTCACTACCTTTTTATTTTAATGGTGAAAAAATATTATATCCTTGGAATAAATGTGTCTATGAAAAGAAAATTCATTGAGAATAAATTAGCACTTACAATATTTACTATATAAATCACTTTTCTAAGGGTATTTATAATTATTTGTGGATGTGTCTTAGGATATTCATTTCTATTAGAGTGTATCAATATATCATCAATGAATACCACCATAATGTTATAATCATCATCCAAGAATATTATCTGAATTATATCCAAAATGATATACGATTTATTGGCCAATGATTAAGGAATTTTTTAACATCATAATGTTCATACATTATTCTAAATGGTTTCTTTGATATATTATCATCATTCACCCTTAGTAGGGAAAACCAGATTGAAAAATGATCATTTGGAAGTATTGGGATCAATAAATTTGATCAATAAGTCATCAAGCCTTGGTAAATTATAATTATTTTTTATAGAAATGATATTTTTCTCCCAATAATAGATACACAATATTATAGAACAACTATTATTTTTCATGAATAAAATAAGGGTTCCTCATGTAGAAACACTAGGGTATATAAATTCATTATCAGAAAACTCATGTAGTTAATTTTTCAATTTCACCAACTCCACTAGTGTTATTTTATATGGTGTAAAACTTATTGGTACTTCATGAGGAATGATTTTAATAGATAACTGAACTTAATTCTTTGTTCTATGATAAATTAAAACATAGAGTAAAAAATCTATGATGTTTTGTATCATAGGTACATCCTCTATTATTAAGATATATTCCTGATCTACATGATGTGTTTTATAATCATCTCTTCCCAAAATTTCATTAAGGAGATCTACTAAGGGAGAATCCATTCATAATTTTGATGATGAATTTTCCCCTATATAGACAAAAGATTCCACTTCACCATCATGAATCATAAAAACATTATCTTGAAAATAACTATTTTCATTATAAATTGAAATCTAATCCATATCAAGGATTATATAAATGTAAAAAATATGTATAACAACCAAATTATCAAATTGGGTATGCCTATGAATCTTAATTGGAAATTCCTGACACATATTTGATACAACAACATTTCAACTCAATGTATTAATTGATAACTACCTTACTAGTTTTCAAGTGAAATATCTAATGTTTTTGGAAAATATGGAAGATAAAAACGATTAAAAAGACCTAGAATCAAATAAAACATTTTATAACATCACTAAAAAAGAAAAATTACTTGACACCATGTAATTAAGAACTTAAAAATTAGTTATGGTAATAACATTAGATTGTAATTTCTCCTCAAGCCTCTTAGAAGGATAATTCTCATGATATTTGGGGAATTAGTTTTAATGATGTGCCCTATCCTTATAGTTAAAAAACTAAACATCAAAATGTTTTTCCATTCCCTTTCATTCATGGTATTCATGGCCTTTTTACCAAAATTTTAAAATACTCATGTTTCTTTCCTGTAATACTCAATGTGCTTAATCTCATAGTTATCAGACCTAATAAATAAGAATCTTCCATTATTCCTCATTAGTGCAATTTTCTTCCCATGATGATGAGTTGGCCTCTTCTTCTCCTGATTTACCATGAATTCGTGTATTTTAGAAAACCATTTTTATAAAAAACAAAACCTGTATCAATGGAAATTAGATTCTTATAGTAATTTAATAAAATCACACCGAGAACACAATACAAACCATATTAGTGAATAATAAATAAAATAAAATGAATTTCGAAAAATTAAATAACTTATCCTGATGTAATAGTAACTTAACTGTTGGAATAGTGACATGACCATTAGGAAAAGTAATTCATCCAATAGAATAGAAACCTCACTTATGAAAATATAAATAAAATTTATGAACCTTATAAATAAAAATATTACATAATTATATCATAATATAATTAAATAAATATCATTAGAATGAAAAATTATTTGTTGGTATTTTTATAAAACATAAATTGTTAATTAAAATTTTATAATTGATATAATAATTTTAAATAAAATTATTTATTACAAAACATATTCATAAAATAATATTTTTCTCCCTTATGATTATAATCTAATTTTATGAGACCTTAATTAATTTTTCAATGTGTCATAAAATCAGTTGTAATTATAATATCAACATTTTTCAAATAAATGATGAATTAAAATAAAAATTAAATTTCACATATTTATAAACTTATTTTCATAAAAAGGATACGATTTTTAAAATCTGAACATTGAAATTTTCCATGTGTCATTTTTTAAAATTTTCTGAAATACCTCAATTTTCTAATGAATAGTACAAAATACTTATTTTTTATAACAAGTGTAACTAAAATTGAATCATTCAGGATGTAATAGTGAGATAATGATTTATTGAAAATCATGTTTGGATATTGGATATTTATTTTTAAAAATTATTCATTAAAATACAATAAACAAAATTTACAAACCTAAAAAGAACATTCTAAAATCTAGATTCAATAGTGATTCCTTAAAAAATCAATTTCTCTTTCATTCCATGTCCTATTTTAATAATTTAATTAATTCAAATTATAAAGGTGTTTTGAAGTCTAAAATTAATTATATTATATTTATATATGATTTATATTTTCAAAAACAACTATTATAGGTCTCACATTTGTTATAATATTTTATTTAATATTATATTCTAAAAATACCCCTCTATTCAAGTATAAATAAATCCTCTCAATTGTAATGTCCCGGTTCCAGAAGTGACCCAGAGGCACCCCGTACCCGGTTGGTCACATGGCCTCAAGCGCATTTTCCCAAATGCCAGAGGCTACCGACTAGCAACGAGGGCCTTGGGTGTGATAGTGGGGAAACTATTCCCTCATTGGAAGAGTACACACCAGAAGAAAAATAACATGCAGTAGCGGAAGGAGTAATAACCAACAATGTAAACAGCGGAAGACTAAATCAACAAACTGGAGCACATAATTATATATATGAAATGATGCATGACACATAACTAGGGAAACATCCAAACAAGTCACAATGCTGGAAAACACTACAGTACCAAAAAAAGTACAAAAGAAAAGTAAACGGCTCCTCAACATCGAAAGCCGAAGCTTGGTCCCATCCTCCCCTGCTCCAAGAAATCAAGTTCCAAAAGTCCAAGGGTGCTTTCCCTTGTCTATACCTGCAACAACATAGTCTACATGGGCCGAAAAGCATGGAACAAATAGGGTGTGAGATAAAATCCTAGTAGGCAACCACCCGAAGATCTGTGCCTAATAGTCAGTGAGTATATGGCAGGTAAAATCACACTAAGAAGTACACATCAACAGCAAAGCAGTAGGCAGTAAACAGTAAGCAGTAATCAAAATGATACACAATAGTAATCAAATCCACAACCAACAACAGTAGTGAAGAAAACATCCAACAAGCATGAAACCCTCTGGGATGTACTCGCAGCCATTCCCTTTGGTCCTATCCAAGATGTACCACAACCCTCTAGGAAGTGAACTCAGCCTAACCCCTCTGGCTTGGTCATACACATTTATGAGACTCTCTAGGGAAGCTCACTCGGTCAATCCCCCTTATAGTCTAGGGTAGTTAGGGACTCTCTTATGGAAGATCACGTTGTCTAACCCTCTTAGACCCATGGTCTAGAGACTCTCTGAGGAAGCTATCTTGATCAATTCCTCCTATAGCCTCAGGTATACCACACTCTCTGAGGAAGCTCACTCGGTCAATTCCTCCTCTAGCCTGGGAAGGTTCATAAAGAGATTCAAACAAGGTAAGACTCTCTGAGGAATCTCACTCAGTATACCCTCCTGTAGTCTATAAAATCCAAGACTCTAAGGGAGCTCACTCGGTCCATCCCCTCTGTAGTGTGTAAGGTCTAAGACTCTCTGGGAAGCTCACTCGATCTATCCCTTATAGTCTATAGCACCAGGTTCCCTCAACCCTGTTCCAGTCAGTGCATAATAATGCTATAAGGCCAAATTACACCTATAGTGATACTTGGCTGACCAAAGTACACCTATCGAGCTACATAGCTAAATAGTCTACAAGGCATCAAGCATGTCATGTGTTCCCCTTCAACCTATAACTGCAATGCATGAATACAGGTGTAGCAACCAAAGGAAAACGAAGACCCAAAGGTCGTAAATAGAACAAAGCAAGGAAAATACATCTAAGCACAAAAATTTATCCTCTAACATGGTCAAATTACCTCTACACAAGCATACATAAAAGGAAGGAAAACAACAGGGGAAAAAATGTAAACACGCAATACTCTGTTCACGGGTATTGGTGGAAATTCACACATAAAACTTAGAGACTTTGACGGTAAGGCACAAAACACCTACCTCGATCCTCAAAGATCGATAAACTTGAACCACGATAGCTAATTACCCCTATAATGTCGTAGATCTGATAAAACACACAAAACATTCAAACATAGATAACTTGAGAAAGAGGAAAAATTGGAAAACAAGGCTCAAGCAGAAGGAAGAACTCACCAATGTGCTTCCAACGCAATCGATCATGCTCGAATCGGAGAACTGACAGAGAAGCAAGGGCTTAGGGAAGATCCGGTCGTACAGGTCGCTCTCGGATGAACTAGACCTAGATGAAAACGATTATCACGATTAGGCATGACCCCTGTTCATTTAGTGAAAAAAGTACACGATGTGTATTTTTAAAGTATACGGCGTGTAGTGGGTTTTTCCGTACTCCACCAAAATTGGCCTCTACGTCACCCCTACACATCGTGTGTGTGGAACGGACATGGCCTGCACACAGCTTCGATCCGAAGAAGTGTACACAGTGTGTACTCAGAAAGTAAATGGTGTGTACTTCGAAATATTCCAGAAACTCCATTTTTCTTAAAAAATCCAGAAAAAGGAAAAGAGTGCCTGAAACGAAGATCCCGGTTCTTAAAAACATCCCCCATTAAATAAATTCATCCCTGAATTTTCCTTAGATGGGTGTAGAATAAGGATCCTCGAATAGTTCTGACCACTATGATCGATCCTCAGCCTCCGTCTCCCAAGTCTCGTCCTGTACTCGCCCGTGATGCCATAGCACTCGTACCAGAGGGATAAACCGGCCTCGTAGAACCTTCGTACTGTGATCGACAATCCGGATAGGATTCTCTTCAAACGACTCATAGGCTTCGAGCTCAACCTCCTCGGGCTGAAAGATATGAGATGAGTCTGAAAAGTAACGTCAGAGCTGAGCGACGTTGAAGACGTCATGCGTGGATTGGTACCTCTAAGGTAGCTGCAACCGATAGGCAACCAGACCAACTCTCTCCAAAACCTCAAATGGCCCGACATACCACAGTGAATGCTTACCCTATCTCCGAATCCTATTGTGTACCAACCTTTGTACGACACACAAGAAAACTTGATCCCCGACCTCGAATTCCATAGGTCATCTCCGCTGATCAGCATAAGACTTCTGTCGAGACTGTGCTATAGACATCCTCTTCCGAATCAACTCTATTTGCTCTGAGGTCTCCTGAAAAAGACGAGGTCCTAGCAAAGCTGCCTCTCCTGTCTCTAGCTAGCATAAGGGTGATTGACATGACCTACCGTACAGATCCTTGTATGGTTCCATCTAAATGGTCACCTGAAAACTATTTTTGTAGGAAAACTCCACAAGAGGTATATGCTTCTCCCAAGAACCACTGAAGTCTAGAATGCAAGCTCGGAGAATATCCTCAAGCACCTGGATCGTGTGCTCGGACTGGCCATCAGTCTGGGGATGGTATGTCGTACTTAGAAGTACCTGTGTACCCAAGGCCTTCTGAAGTCCCTTCTAGAACTGAGAGGTAAAGCGCACATCCTTGTTTGAAACAATGGATTGTGGAACTCCATGTAGACGTACAATCTCTCAGATGTACAGTCATCCCAGATCATCAACATTGAAGGTTTCCTTTATCGGAAAGAAGTGTGCTACATTCGTAAGCCTGTCGACGATGACCCAAACATCATCACTTCCCCGAGGTGACTTCGGTAACCCGGTCACTAAGTCCATCGTGACATCGTTCCACTTCCACTCTGGAATGGGTAACTGCTGTAAAATCCTTACTGGTCACTGATTCTCTAATTCCACCTACTGACATGTAGAACATCTCATGACGAAACCAGCAAAATCTCTCTTCATACCTGGCCACCAGTACTGGTGATGAATATCCCGATACATCTTGGTGATGCCAAGATAAACTTCCCAAACTGAGGAATAAAAATCCCACATCAGCTCCTCGCGTATGTCTGCTGGCACCCATATGCGTCCCTGAAAATGCAAGATCTCATCCTTGCCCACCGTCCATCCAGGAAGAGGGTCCCCTCCTGACACACTCTCCCACAAGACTAAGGCCTCCAAATCTGATATCTGCCTCATTCATACCCAATCAAGAAGTGTAGAGGTAACAACCTCAGAAGAAAGAAAGGTATATCCCTGTCTGTCGTACACCTCCAGATGCATCTCAGAGAACGGAGCCATAAGATGCCACTCACTACTAGCCTCCTGAACTGCCTGAATCTGATTTCGTCTGCTCAACGTTTCCACCACTGCATTTCCCTTTCCCGGAATATAGGTGAGATCGATGTCAAAGGAATGAAGATACTCGACCCACCTGCGTTGTCTCAAATTTAGATCACACTGAGTGAAGATATAATTGATACTATTGTGGTAGGTGAAAACCACAAAGTTCTCTCCCAGAAGATAGTGTCTCCAACAGCGTAAGGCATGAACAACTGCTGCCAACTCCAGATCATGTGTCAGGTAGTTCCTCTCATGTGGCCTCAACTACCGAGTCCCGTAAGAAATGACCCCATCTCCCTACATGAGCACAGCTCCTAGCCTGATACCTAAAGCATCACAGTAAATAGTGTAACCCTTTCCCGGCTCCGGAAAGACCAGTATTGGTGCTGACGTCAGCCTCCCTTTCATCTTTTTAAAGGCTGACTCACAAGAATCTGACCACAAAAACTTTTCCCCCTTCTTTGTCAGACCTGTCAATGGTGCTATTAGGCACGAGAAGTCCTAAATGAAGAGTCTGTAGTATCCAGCCATCTCTAGGAAAATCCGCACCTCAAATACATTCTTCGGCTGCTCCCAGGAAACTACAACTCTCACTTTCTCTGGGTCCACAGACACTCCTTTCTCTGAGATAACATGACCCATGATGTGAATTTGATCCATCCAAAAGTGGCACTTCGAGAGTTTAGCATACAGCTGATGCTCTCTCAGTATACTCAGAACGATCTTAAGATATGTGGCATGGTCGTGTTGATTTTGAGAGTACACCAAGATATCATTCACAAATACCACGACAAAAGAGTCCAAGCACATATGGAACATTCGGTTCATCAGTGCCATGAATACTACATGCACGTTCGTAAGACCGAACGACATGACTGTATATTCGTAAAGACCATGCCTGCTATTGAAAGCTGTCATAGGTATATCTGATGGTCTCACGCGCAACTGATGATAACCGGACCTCAAGTCGATCTTCGAGAATACACAGGCTCCTAGAAGATGATCAAAGTGGTCATCAATCCTCGACAAGGGATATCAGTTCTTGACCGTCAATTGGTTCAGCATTCGATAATCCACACAAATCCAAAGGGTACTGTCTGCCTTCTTCGCAAACAGGACATGCGAACCCCATGGAGAAGTACTAGGTCAGATGAAACCCTTTTCCTGCAACTCCTGCAACTACTTCTTGAGCTCCTGAAACTCAGGTGTATCCATCCTATAAGGAGGAATAGACACCGGTTCCGCTCATGGCACGGGCTCAATCAATAATTCTACCTCACGCTCCGGAGGTAAACCTGAAATGTCTTCTGGGAAGACATCCCTAAAATGATTCACCACTGGAGGAAATTCTAACTGTGAAGTCCCCTGGTCATCAAGATAAAGACTAGCAATATAGGCTGTTGGTTCCCCTAGCCCATGATGATTTGGTCTAGCTCTACCCTCCTAGACATCCCACTCACCTCTATGAAGGAAAGATCCTCCCTCTATTGATATGAAACTCACCCTGCGGCGAGAGCAGTCAACGACTGCCTGGAAGGGAACCAACCAGTCCATACTGATAATGATGTCATAGCCCATCATCTCTAAAACATAGAGGTCCCATAAGAAATGACACCCCACAACCTCGAGAGGGAACTCTCTGCACTGACTTATGCTAGATGTCCTCATTCTCAATGCTGTGTCAAGGGTCAACAAGTCAGTAGACGAAAAGATATAGAGCCCAATGCTCTCCACAACCGCAACAGAGATAAAGTTATGGGAAGCACCAGTATTGAAAAGAACTGAAGATAAAACTGAGGCTACTAAGATCGTACCTCGAACTATAGAAGGGCCTGGATCCTACTATTGATAAGTCTGCTCCACGGAGAATGAATGCCTACACTACAGCCCTACGCCCCTAGCTGGACGTTCTGAGCTGATCCACTCTACTGTCGCTGATGACCTGGTGACTGACCACCATGGCCGTGACCTCTAACTCGGCCTGAACAGCTAGAAGAACTCCAGTTCCCTGACTGGTGGGAAACTGGTGAAGCATCTCCAGAACGTGGGGTCATAGAGGAACCCCTACCACCAGCTGAAGGTGAGAAGATGTGACAGAAACGCTGAAGATGGCCCATCTTTCCACAAGACTGGCACTCCATCAGATCCCTCTAGCACTGAGGCCTAGTATGCCCACTCCTACCACACTGGTAGCATACAACCCGGCTGCTAGAAGATGCATCCCGCAAACCTTGATCTCCTCGAGAAGACTCTTTGTGACGCTTCCTACTATACGTAGGAGGAACACCAGCTCTGGATATCGAACCACTCTGTATCACTGCTCTAGAATCTCTCAGATTGTGTTCAGTGATCAGATCCTGGTTGATGATGGAGGATATCGAAGTCAACTAGAAGATATTCCGTGGAGAACAGTTCTCCTTCCTGAGACCGTCCTCGAACTTCCTAGCAAAGAACAACTCATCACCTGCTGGGATCGGTGTGAAACGTTTCAGCTCAGTGAAGTGAGACTAGTACTCCATAATAGAGAGAGTACCCTTCTACAGACTCATAAACTCCTGGGCTCGATCAGCCCTCAGGGTCTCTGGATATAAGTATTCATAGAACGTGCATCGAAATTCATCCCAAGACATATCCTGCTGATGCCCTCATCGTGAGATCACCTCCCACCTCCTCTTGGCGGTGTCCCAGAGTATATAAGTAGCCAGCTTTACCCTATTCTCCAAAAGGGATCACTAGGTGATCAAAGATGGTCAGTGTGGAATCTATCCACGACTCTGTAGCCTGAGGTCCTCCATCCCCTGAAAAAGTAGGAGGATGCTGCTGCTGGAAAACCCGCGTCAACTTAGCCATCGACGGGGCAGGAGGTGGTGCTCCCTGGAAGGTATGAATAATCCTCTGGAAGTCCTCACTGAACTGTGCCTCGGCACCTGCAATGGGTATGACAACCTGTCCCAAGGCTAGCTCGACTAGAGGATCAGCAGGAAGTCCCTGATCTACTATATCTGGCATCTGATCACTGCTAGATGACATACGTACAACCAGAGGACGTCTTGGTGGCATAGCTCTGAAAGATCAAAAGTATACCTTAGATCAGAAAACAAGGACAGAGAATACAAGAGTACAAAATGGGAACAGGGGAAGAAAAACAACAAGCTTACACAACGTGACTACACGGAGTGTATAAAAACTACACAACGTGTCTTCTTTGTCCACTGACATGGGTGTGTACCCCTACCCTACAGGTCGTGTAACATCCCAAACTACACGGCGTGTTGTTCCCATACACGGCATGTACTTGAGCTCCAAACCCCTGCCCGAGTCTCCTTATAAGGCTAACCCACACTGTTCAAACTAACCCCAGACTACACGGTGTGTTCCCTAGGGACACGACGTATACCAGGCACTGACTCGGTGGCCTATGTTGTTGGTTACACGATCGTCTACACGGATGGCCCTTAAATGGAGTCTTCCTAACAAGCACGGCGTGTATAGGAGAAGGTGACACCGTCTCATGTTGTTCAGGACACGGCCGTGTACATGGGCAAGACTACATGGTGTGTTCCAAAAGCAACACGGCGTGTGTAAGAGAAGTTCACGCCGACCCGTGTTGTTCGTGACACGGCTGGGTACCTGGAAAGAACCACACGACATGTTCCTTTACAACACGGCGTGTTCTACTCGAGCTTCCCCGACCCGTGTTTTTAGTGACACGGTCAGGTACAAGGCTCTACACTACATGGCGTGTACATACCATACACGGCGTGCTCTTAACGTTATTTTCACAACACTGTGTTCCTGCACACACAATTAGTAACATGGCCTAAAAACTACATGGCATGTAACCAGAAAGTACACACCGTGCATTCTGGTTTTTTTGGGCATTAGCTCAGAAACTACACAGAAGCCCAGAAACATGGGAAACAAGGCAAAGAGGTTCCAAATTCCGATCCGTGAGGGCCCATAATCCCCGCGAATCAAAGCTTGGCATCCCCTACAGTCATGTACAAGATAAAACAGGATCATTATCCACCAATTTCCGATTCATGTAGGCCCATAAAACCTCAAGAATCAAAATTTGGTGTTCATTTAAACAATTAGAATACAAACAATTCTCCAACATGCAGCAGAGATTCTATCAGGAATCTGTCACAAAAGCATGCATAATCTACACAACATCTGTCACAACAGCATTTAATCGCTAATGCACCCAAAATGGCATGACAAGAATGCATGGAATGTTATTTCTACAAGTTCCTATATGATGCATGTGATGGCATACCCTCATCTCATCAAATTGCAATAGAAATAGAACCGTAATATCAAAACAATAACAATACAAAGCATGTAAATTACTATAGGTGAAATCGTATCAAATGTAAAATCTCAAAACCAGAAATGCAATAAACGAGGTAGTATGGCTTTTACCTGTACACGGGTTAGCTACTCACAGGAACATCTTATTACCAAGTACCGAATCTGTCTTATCCCTAACTACTGTCTTCAAATAGTAATGCAAGAGAAAATAATTCCTCTGATACAAATTTTTAACGTCCTGGTTCCGGAAGCCACCCACAGGCGCCCTGTACCTGGTTGGTCACATGGCCTCAAGCGCATTTCCCCAAACTCTAGAGGCTGCTGACTAGCAATGAGGGACTTGGGTGTGATAGTGGGGAAACTATGCCCTCATTGGCAGAGTACACATCAGAAAAAAATAGCATGCAATAGCGGAAGCCATAATAACCTACAATGTAAACAGCGGAAGACTAAATCAAAAAACTGGAGCACATATGTATATATATGAAATGATGCATGACACATACCTAGGAAAATAGCCAAACAAGTCATAATGCTGGAAAAACATTACAGTGCCAAAACAAGTAAAAAATAAAAGTAAACGGATCCTTAGCATCGCAAGACAAAGCTTCGTCCCATGCTCCCCTGCTCCAAGAAATCAAGTTCCAGAAGTCAAAGGGCACTTGCCCTTTTCTATACCTGCAACAATATAGTCTACTTGGGCCCAAAAGCATGGCCCAAATAGGGTGTGAGATAAAATCCCAGTAGGCAACCACCCGAAGATCTGTGCCTAATAGTCAGTGAGTATATGGCATGTAAAAGAACACTATGTAGTAAACATCAACAACAAAGCAGTAGGCAGTAAACAGGAAGCAGTAAGCAGGATGATACACAACAGTAATCAAATCCACAACCAAATATAGCAGTGAAGCAAATATCCAAAAATCAGGAAACCCTCTGGGAAGTACTCGTATCTATTCCCTCTGGTCCTATCCAAGAATTACCACAACCCTCTCGGTAGTGTACTCAACCTAACCCCTCTGGCTTGGTCATACGCATTTATGAGACTCTCTGTGGAATCCCACTCAGTTAATTCCCCATACAGTATAGGGTAGTCATGGACTCTCTTGAGGAAGATCACGCAGTCTAACCCTCTTAGCCCCAAGGTCTAGAGACTCTATGAGGATGTTATCTCGGTCAATTCCTCTTATAGACTCAAGTATACCACAGACTCTCTGAGGAAGCTCACTCGGTCAATTCCTCCTCTAGATTGGGAAGGTTCTTAAATAAAATCAAACAAGGTAAGACTCTCTGAGGAAGCTCAATTGGTATACCCTTATGTAGTCTATAAAATCCAAGACACTCTGGGAGCTCACTCAGTCCATCCCCTCTATTTTCTGTAAGGTCTAAGACTCTCTGGGAAGCTCACTCAGTCTATCCCTTATAGTCTATAGCACCAGGTTCCCTCAGCCCCATGCCAGTTAGTTCATAATAATTCTATAAGGCCAAAGTAAACCTATAGCGCTACTTGGTTGACCAAAGTACACCTATAGTGCTACTTGGCTAAACAGTCTACAAGGAATCAAGCATTTCATGAGTTCCCCTTCAACCTATAACTGCAAGGCATGAATACAGGTGTAGCAGCCAAAGGAAAATGAAGACTGAAATGTCGTAAACAGAACAAAGCAAGGAAAATACATCCAAGCACAATAATTTATCCTCTAACATGGTCAAATTAACTCTACACAAGCATATAGGAAGGGCAATAAAACAACAACGGAAAAAAGGTAAACATGCAATACCCCGTTCACGGGTATCTATGGAAATTCACACATAAAACTCAGAGACTTTGAACGGTAAGGCACAAAACACCTACCTTGATCTTAGGAGTTCAATATAATTGAAACACGACAGATAATTCCCCTTAGAACATTGTAGATCTGAGAAAACACACAAAAAGTTCAACCGTAGATAACTTGAGAAATAGGAATAATTGGAAAACAAGGCTCAAGAAAAAGGAAGAAATCACCACTGCTCTTCCAACGCAATCAACCGTGCTCGAATCGGAGAACTAACAGAGAAGCGGGGGCTCGGGGAAGATCCATCCTTACGGGTTTCTCTCAGATGAACCAGACCTTGAAGAAGATGATTATCATGATTAGGCGCGACCCCGGTCCATTTAGTGAAAAAAAGTACACGAAATGTATTTTTAAAGTACACGGTGTGTAGTGGGTTTTTCCATACTCCGCCAAAATCGGCCTCCACGTCACCCCTACACACCATGTGTGTGGCCCAGACATGGCCAACACACGGCTTCGAGCCGGAGAAGAGTACACAACGTGTACTCAGAAAGTACATGGCGTGTACATTGAAATTTTCCAGAAACTCCATTTTTCTTAAAAACTCCATAAAAAGGAAAAGCGTACCTGAAATGAAGATCTGGGTTCTTAAATAAATTACCTTAGAAAACCACTCCACCCACCCATTTCATTGAATAATATCTAAAAAATACTCCCAATAAACCCTCTTAGAATACTTAAGGATGTTCTAGAGAAATACACTCTAATAACAATAGTAGTTATAATATCTTCTAAGTGAATCCACACTATGGAAAGGGTAAGTATCTATTAACTCTTCTCTCTCTTCTTCTTCTCCTTCTTGTTTTAATAACTACATTGAAAAAAAAATACTGTAAAATTAATTATGTAGTAATTTAAAATTATAATAATGATGATAACCCACTAAAATTTTCATATATACATTACATGTATAATTTTCTTACTCTCTTTTCATGCACTTTCGACAACGTCAAATTAAAGGTCAGTTAACCATCTACAGAGACATTGACAATACAATTCTTATAACCACCGTCATGGATGGATAGTATGGATTATATATCCTATAAATATGTAATTACATTTAATATATTCTTACGTAATTAATTATACAAATTTACAATTTACATTCCACAAAACAGAGGCATCAAGGAAAACAAGAAATATTTATGTGAAACATGCTATTAAAACACTCCAATTTAATAAAAGTCATGAAATATAATTAAATGATTATAATTGATAAATATTTTTGATTAAATTACTATAATTCACTTCTGTATCAGTGTTTTAATATATATATAATTTTTATTTTGGGGGCACAAAGCGACAAAATTAAACTAGAATAATGAAAATGGGATTCTCATGCCCAACTCTTTTTATTTGGATTTTTCCAAATTTCACTCCATTTTGAGAATTGATTTCACTTTAATGTTCTTTAATTGTAATTTACTATTTTTTATTCAATTTTTTTTTCAGATATTTTTTTTCTAATATCTTATTATAAAAAAATAAAATATTTTTCCGAAAAAAACTATTCTTTCCAAAAAAAATTATACACCTCTTGATTTGTTTATTATTCACTCACGAGTAATGCATCCTATAAAAAATATGTCTTTACCTTTCTCATTTGTTAACCCAAAATATTTTTCTTGAATGTAAGCTTCATGAAAAAAAACTCCTTCTATTCTACAGTTTATTTTTTTCAGGATGGATATATATTCTTTGTGGCATGTATGATAATAAAAAATTTAGGATGTGATTGATGTGCCTAAAATTATATAGAACATGTAAATGATATGATGTGATGGGTGTGTCTAGAATTATATAGTGCCCTAATGCATTGGGTAATGTGATTTATCTCATGAAATAAAGTGAAATATGCATGGCAGTTGACCATTAAGACATGATGTTTCATTTATATGAATTTAAACATCATATGCCTTTATATAATGATTTTTTTCTATATTTATGTTTATAATAATTTTAATATATTATGATGATGATGATTATTACCACCCATGATTCATGTGTCTTATTCATCCTCTTACAAGGATTTTAGATCACCCATTCTTTTGATGGATATAATCTAGTGAATACTAGTACCAAAGAGAACATGGGGGATAATATAGATCTATAAAATAATTAATTAAATAAATTTTTGTATTTTATTATGTAAAAGATATATATGGTCTTAATTTTTTGAAGATTTTAAAATTGTGGATCCTGGTTGTATAACACTTTGATATTTTTTATCATTGAAATGATCTAATAATCATATAAAACAATTAGGGCCTATATTGTTGGTATTAGAGAATGGTTTATTAAATTTTTGAATTTGAATTATAGAACCTAAGTGAAACCCCTTAGTATGATACTAAGTGTAATTAAGAACTCAAGAATCTTTTTTTACAAAATTCTAAACATAACGATCACACAAGATATGCCTCTGAAGATAATTTCACAATGAAATAAATCATTTATTCAATAATTTTTTACTTTAGATTTGTTCAAATGTTTTTTATTTTAAAAAATAATGTGAACCATGAGAAACTAGGGAAAAAACCTTGTGAGGGACAATAAAGTGATTTCCCGAATAACTCCACAATTGATTTGGGTGGAGGTTTTCAATATTTAATGGTGATGTTTACCTAGTTGTCTCTTACTATGTGAAATAACATAGATATTGTAGAAAACATGACTTCACATAATATAGATAAACTACCCATAAAGTATTTTATGTGATAACAACCACCAAATTTTCGTGGATCTTCTGATCCACTATTCCAAAATTGTGGGTTAACTCAAGTGTCAAGATCTATTTTTCCATTTTCTATTCTGAGTTGGAGAAGGTGACTCTGGACATTTATCATCTAGATGTAGAGGCCAATCAATGGTGTTCATTTATTAATAATTCCAAGACGAAGGATAGAATTTAATAGATGGACTATGAAGACATTAAGAAAATGTTTTTTACCTAGTATTTCCCTCAGACTCCTACAAATATGGGGAGAGAGTTTATAGAGCTGATGTGAATGGAAGGTGAATCCATCACAGCCTAAAAACATAATTTCATGAGTCTTTCAAGGTATAATTCAGGTTTTTTATCACTAATTATAGAAAAATTGATATATTCTTCAGTGGTTTATAATCACGCCTTTGAAAAGCTCTAGCTATTCGAGATTTTTGTAGTTATGAAGATGTTTCTTGATGTGATCTCTATTTTTATATGGAGTTTGTTGAATGTCCCCTAGATATGGTTATAAAAAAAAGTTGGAATTTCAAGATATATGATCTAATGAAAAGGTGGAATGAAATCCCAACTAATCACATGTCAAAAATGTGGGAAGATGTATCATGGGAACTACCTCAAAGGGATTCATTGATATATGTGTGGGATAGAAGGCCACTGAGATCATGAATGTCATGGAGATATAATGTTGTCTTCCATTATGATGTAGGAAAGGAGATAACCACACATGTTTCAGTGATTTCATTGTAGGGAGCAAGGGAATTATTCAATCCATTGCACTAAACCTTAAATCCTTGAGGGAAATAATAATAATCATCAACCAAATCCAAATGAGAATGGGTAGGCTTATGAAATCACTACTAATATAGTAGAGCAAGAAAATAAAGCCATACAAGTTATAATTTCTATTCACTCAATAATGGAAAAATTCTTATTTGATTATGGTTCTATATATTCTTTTATATCTTGAATTTTTGTAAGAACTGTTGAATCAAATCCCTAAAACCATGAAGTAGAGATATCCGTAAAAACACTAAGTGGTGAAATCATTGTAACCTAAGTGTTGGAATCTTTTTACATTTGGGTATGTGGAAATATTCTTCTAGTGAATCTCAGATGTTTCTGTTGGTGGAATTTGATGATATATTGGTCAAGTATTGACTCTCATTATATGGAGCACTCATCAACTATTAGGATATGTAAATATATTTTCTTATTATCAAACATCCCATGATACTCTAAAAATTCAAGTAAGAACAGGAATCTACATCGGAAGATCAATCGATGGTGTAGGTGTTGATTAACTACAATGAAGCATACCTTGCTCAAAAATTTGAGTCAAAGAAAGGTATTAACATAGTGGGAATACCAATTGTGAGAGAATTTAGTGATGTATTTCCAAAATAGTTACATTAACTTAACCAGGATCACGAGTAAGTGTTCTCAAAAGAACTTATACCTAGTACTACTCCTATATAAAAATGTACCTATAGGATGGAGTCTATTAGACTGGAGGATATAAACTAGAAGCTTCATGATTTTTTGTAAAAAGGTTCCATACTCCCTAATGCTTCACTTTAGGGTGCTTGAGTGATCTTTTTAATGAAAAAAGATGGATCTTTGTGATTGTTTGTTGACTACCAAGAGCTCAACAAGATCACCATAAATAAAAGGTATTATCTACCAATGATTTATGACTTGTACGATCAACTATTAAGATATCAGTACTCGTTAAAGGTAAATATTCACATGGGATATCATCATCTAAAGGTGAATATGGAATATATTTAGATTATTTTCTTCTATACAAGGTATGTGCACTATGAGTTTCTAGTGGGTCCCTTCAGACTTACTAATGCCCCTAAAATTTCTATGGATTTGATTAATAGATTTTTTATACATTTCAATGATAGATTTTTGGTGGTGTTTATCGATGATATTATCATCACCAATTTCATGGAGTAACATAGAGAGCATATTAGGATTGTGGTGGTGATATTGAGGAAGGATAAATTGTATTCCAAGTTCAATAAGTGTTACTTTTGGATGCCACATGTCACATTCTTGGGACATGTGATCATAAGTGAGGTAATTTCCATGGACCCTTAAAAATAAAATTGTAAAATGGGTTATGTAACACCCCGAGCTTCCACGATACGCTTCTCATTCAATAATGCAATAACATGCATTGTACGCAAGTTCGAGTTCTAAAACACCGCGACTAATCAAAGTAGCCATTATGAATAGTAATACCTACTTTTTGAAATATTATAAATTTTATTTATCAAAATGGACTTCATTTTTGGATTCGGAATATTGAAATTAGCCTATGTTGAATTTTTGGTATTTTTCTGAGAACTTCTAAATTTTTATGAATACTGAAAAATACTTAAAAACAACTTTTTTAATAAAAATAATTTATAGTGATAAATTATAATATTTAGTGGTTTTAAAGTATAATTAGAATATATTTTTACCATTTTATCCAATGGTGGTCATTAGAATTAATTTAACATTGAAATTGGACATAAACAATTGCCAAACTTTTGATATAAATTGTTTCTTAAAAACACGCTATTTGTTGTAACAGCGGGAATTAATTATAAAATTAATTAATGCAACTAATATGTTTGGAATTTTTTAAAATATACATCATTTTTGAATTCGTAATATCAATTATAGCTTAGGGTGAAATTTTGGCCTTATTCTGAAAAACTTCAATTTTTGATGAATAGTGAAACCACTAAGTGGTAGTTAAATAACTGATTTTTCGTTTAAATGAAATATTACCACTTCTGTGATTTGATTTTCAAAAATCTGACATACATGGTTGTCATTAAGAAGTAAAATGTGGTTCAATAAGATTAAAATAATTTTTTGGTGAATAGTAACTTTTAAGTTCTTAATCGCGATTAGAGGTAATTAGTGTAGTTTAAGGTAAAAACAATGTTTTAATAATATTATATGAGCATGACACTTGTCCTATTCCTATTGGATGAGTCATGGCCGACCAAGACAACCCATGGGTCAACTTGGGGACCCCATGGAGCCACTTTAGTTGGAAAATGACATTAATATATATTTATTTAATGTTAAAATTAAATTGACACAAACATGAGTTATTTTACTAAAACAGTTTTTAAGTGGGGTTACACAAGTCCAAATTTTGACTATAAATATTCATTAGAAATCTAAAAAGATTTCCTACATCATAGTATTTTTTTTATAATTTTTTGACATTAAATAAATTAAATTATTTATGACATCATGATGATGCAGTGATGACCTCATTATTTAACGATTTAAATAAAATGGGAAGATAATGCAAAATCCAAGGCTTAAACTTGTCCAAAGCCAATTGGATGAGGAGATTTCGAACCCTTATCACCTTATACTCGAATTATATAAGTGTGGGACCTTTAGAATCCGAAAATCATTGTGAAATAATGTAACATTTCAATCTTTCCAAAAGTGCCCCTCCTCTCCATTTATAAAAGGCCCCCACCTCTCCCACCTAATTTACACTTTCAAGCCATTTGGCTCGGCCAACCTCTGCCCAAATACTCTCCCAACTTCCCCCTCTTACTCCTAGAATCCTCACTTTGGGCAGAACTCTTCCCAAGGAAGCCTTTGGCTCAAATCAAAAAGAGTTACCCGATTTTGAGGTAATGTCTTTTCTAATGTTGTTTTGTTTTATTTTTCTTCTCCAACCCCCTAAACTCTTTTTATTCATTTATTTTGTGAAAACACCAGTATACTCAATATACTAGGATGTTGTTATAAGAAGGATTCGAGCTACACTTACACACACCTACATCTAATGGTTAAAGAACATACGGTTTCTGTGGATGGCGAATTTCTGCCTCACGAAACGATGATTGTTCAACACTCATATAACACCTTCAAAGGTGGCCATTAAGATGTCACTATATTTATATATGATATATAATGTGTTTATGTTTTACTTATTCTTCTTTATTTTTCATTTGTGTCTTACCTTTATGGCTTCCATTATGGGTATACGCGATATCTTCATTTTAGGAAGTGCGGACTACCGCCCCCTCAAAGTGATTTGAATCGTTAATGCCATATGTGGGATGTATAAAGGATGGAGTAAATGGTATTATACACTATATTATACTGGAATTATATTATACATTTATATCATTATGATTTAGTTCCATTAAATATGAAATTCAAATGAAAGTAGCGTTCATGCGTACGTACGGCTTACCGTCTCCATGAACGGTGCATTTCATTTCTTACCTCTAAATGTTACGTAATATTATAAATGAATGTATATACTGGATATATAAGATATATATGACATCTAAATCATGAATATAATTCTGGATATAATGGATATTTCACCACATAAACAACTTGTAATTATAAGAATCTTATTGTTGACTCAAGTACCAAAGATCGACAAAACGACCGTTATTAACTTAAATAATTACATAATGTTCATATCATTGTAATAAGTGATATAATAAGGATAATGAAATTAAAAATGGTTCTTAATAAGGTATATATTAACTCTAGTTTATTATTCAGGAGGTTAAAGAACGGTTGAGTCAAGTCAGACACGAGGTAAGGGAACTTCTTAACCCAATTTCCATTCTATGGGTTAATCTCCTACTTTCAAATTATGTCATGATGTTATTATGTCCTATTTTGTATTTTTACTTTATTTATGTGTACCTATAGTGAATACACATAACAGATCTATTTCATTTTAAAAATGATCTTTTTATGGACTTCGTCTTAATCTCTTTTCATTGAGGCATACTTTGTTTTATACACGAATTTATTTTATATGGTGTATAAACCCCTTTGACTTTTACGTTTATTCAAAAGGAATCTTTTTATACGAAGCGTTTACTAAATGACAAAATGGAATGTTTTGGTCGTACGTATGCGGCGACAATGACTTCTCCGCCGCCGTGACCACTATTTGAGTTTCGGCTCCCTCTTCAATCCATACCTTTTTTAATGAAAAATAAATACCATGTTATACTTTTATTTTATTTTGGTATTGAAAATGGTTTTGAAAGCGTTTTTATCAATGTGTTGTATTGATATCTTGTGATTGAAATGTGGAAATGTTATGTTTCCTTTATGCATGTTTTATGTGATACGATTATGTTATGGTTTATGATATGTTTAAACCTATTCATATGAGGAATGTATTGGACTTAATATGTGACGGGTGGAGCCCGCTATAGCTCCTCGATGCATCGGTAGGTCTCATGAGACAACTAGACGTGGAATTGGCCGAGGCCCTTTCCCAATTTGATTTATGGTTTTGGCCGAGGCCTTAATCATTTTAGATGTCTTGGCCGAGGCCTTGACAAAATGTTTCAGAATGTCCGGCATTATACATTCCCTCATTATGAAAGTGGTTATTGATATTGCATGTGATTATTCGGCTAGTAGAATATCCATGTGAAGAAGTGAATGGCATTATCTCATTTTACTTTTGCCATATTATGTTGAAGTTCAAGTTTAAAAGGCTTTTGTTTTAGTTATACATTGCCTTAAATGTTAATGTTTATTTATGAAAGCTTCCGCAATATTGTTATCCTTACTGAGCATCTGAGCTCACCCCTTTCAATGTTTTAATGTTTTCCAGGATTTGAAGAAGTATATTATGAATGACCTGCAGGGATAGTCTGAGGGGATATGAAGACAATATGTTGTTGTTGTTTTGGTTTACTTTATGATGTAATGTAACGTTTACAAATGTATCTAGTGTTTCCAAGGCTACTAAACTAATCGGTCTTTCGAGACTTGATCTTTTGTGATCATGCCAATGTTACGAAGTAATGCACCGACTCTGGGTAGCTGGGGTCGGGGCGTTACAGTTGGTATCAGAGGCAGTTTAGTACTAACCTTGGAAGCTAGATTTAGATAAACTCTGATTAGAGCACATAGCCCAAAGATAGACTTTGAGGATTAGTATAGAAGAACTTCCTAGAATTTTGGTATTATAGAGATGTTATGACTTTTCCGAGCAATACATCCCTGTCTGGATACGAGCAGGTAGAGGCGGCTCTGGCACAGATGTACCTAGGGGTAAAACCCGAAAACACCGCTTTGAGCTAGACTCGAACGGGAACTGGTGCACGACAACGGGCCTTGCTGCACTCTTGGTTACGACACTCCCGGGGGATATGCTTAGGATAATTCTCATTTTACTTTCAAACCACTATGAAGGGTTATGAGTACATACTTACTCAAAGAAAACATTTCTTTTTATGATTATGGATTATATCCATAAATAGTTCAATTTATGTAAAGTGTTTTACAAGTATGGAATTATGTATTTTGATTCATAAACTAACCTAGTTTATGCCGTTGTATAGAAATGGCGCCCAGTAGAAGGAATGTGAACTCCAGCAGTACGTATGATCCAAAGAGTAAGAAGGATAGTATCTTTCACGGTATTAAGCCAACATTTCGAAGGGAAATAGTCTCCCATGTGTTCTCAACATATGAAGAAATAGTATCATGTGTTAATAGGATAAGTAAAGAATTCTCTGAGTCCTATGGCTTTGAAGCGAAGCAAGAGACGAAAGGGATGGAAGAGAGAATGATGGATAAAGGGATGAGGGGAAAGAAGAATTTTCCAATATGTGGTAATTGTGGGAAGAAACATCATGGAACTTGCCTAAAGGGAATGGGAGTTTGTTATAAGTGTAGAGAAAAAGGACACAAAGTGCGTGACTGCAAGGGTAAGAAAATGGTTTCAAATGTACAATGCTTCTTCTGCAAGGATTGGGGACACTACGCAAACCAATGTCCAAATCATCAGAGCATGCCCCAAATGATGTTATTGGATAATAATAAAGTTATGATACTACCACAGATGAGGAGTAATGATTAGAGTTCTTATGTTGTTATTAAAGATTTTTTTTTAATTTGAGTGTTGTATCAATGATGTACTGGTTATAATAATTATGGAGTATATAAGGATTGTACTGCAGTACTATTTCATCAAGGACTTGAGATTGTGTGGAACCAAGAAAAGTGACTCCACAGTAGGTTAAATTTTTGGAAAATATATGGTTGAGAGAAAGATAAACCATAATATGGTTTTGATACTGAGATTGTGATTTTGGAATAAGACGTGATTGATTTGGATAAATTATATTGGATATACTTAACTTCCTTGAAACTGATTGATGTTTTGTATACATTTTTGGATAGAAGGAGTATATCTAGTATTCTATAAGGAATAAGGGATCATGGTAATTCAGTATGTTTAAAAAGAATACATGATGAAGGTGTTCACATGTTGTTACGTGGGATAAAGGATCTTCATTATGTTTACCTTCCTTATAAAATTTGGACTGTGAGTTGGACAGAAGTATTTTGGATAACTATTAAGGTTGGAATAGATTAAGTTGAACTTTGGATAGTATTGTTTAAGGCTAAAAAATTTATGAAGATTATTTTTGGAATATTATGATACTATAGGACAACCTGCAGGGTGGGGCATAACCCGTCGCGTCGGACAAAGATGGAGGAATCGAACCCACAATCATAGTGCGACAAGCCTTTATTTCCTACCACTAGCCTACAGGAAGTCCCTGGTTATTACAAAATAGTTTTACTAATCTAAATGGTATGTGTTAACATTTTGAACCTTATACAATTAGGATAAATAGAATATTTTTGAGTTCTGTTACCATTTGGAGTAAAAGTTGGGTTTGTGGTAAAAATTTATTAACGAATGAAAGTATACATAACAAGTATGTATATTCCCTTACGTTCTTAGTAAATCTCATAAATAAATTCCTCAACATTATAAAAGGTAACTTAAAACAAAAATGTTGTCGGTTAACTTTTCCAACTGGGGATTCAATGACCGTTTAACCAATCACAAGTTTGTGATTTTCTTATGGTTAAACTTTCTCCTAATCCTGTTTTCTATAACTCTCCATCAGACCATGATGGTTTGTTTTTCTTCCATATCCATATTTTCATAGAATCCTAGAATGGGCTATATCGGGTGACCTTTGTACTTATCCTGCTTTCTTTTAATGTTATATATTTATTAACCTTATTTCCGATGTGAGTTTTCCACAAAGGTATTTTCTATTTTCAACCTTTTATTATCAAAGAAAAATTTCAAATTGCGAGGACGCAATTTATTGAAGGAGGGGAGAATGTAACACCCCGAGCTTCCACGATACGCTTCTCATTCAATAATGCAATAGCATGCATTGTACGCAAGTTCGAGTTCTAAAACACCGCGACTAATCAAAGTAGCCGTTATGAATAGTAATACCTACTTTTTGAAATATTATAAATTTTATTTATCAAAATGGACTTCATTTTTGGATTCGGAATATTGAAATTAGCCTATGTTGAATTTTTGGTATTTTTCTGAGAACTTCTAAATTTTTATGAATACTGAAAAATACTTAAAAACAACTTTTTTAATAAAAATAATTTATAGTGATAAATTATAATATTTAGTGGTTTTAAAGTATAATTAGAATATATTTTTACCATTTTATCCAATGGTGGTCATTATAATTAATTTAACATTGAAATTGGACATAAACAATTGCCAAACTTTTGATATAAATTGTTTCTTAAAAACACGCTATTTGTTGTAACAGCGGGAATTAATTATAAAATTAATTAATGCAACTAATATGTTTGGAATTTTTTAAAATAGACATCATTTTTGAATTCGTAATATCAATTATAGCTTAGGGTGAAATTTTGGCCTTATTCTGAAAAACTTCAATTTTTGATGAATAGTGAAACCACTAAGTGGTAGTTAAATAACTGATTTTTCGTTTAAATGAAATATTACCACTTCTGTGATTTGATTTTCAAAAATCCGACATACATGGTTATAATTAAGAAGTAAAATGTGGTTCAATAAGATTAAAATAATTTTTTGGTGAATAGTAACTTTTAAGTTCTTAATCGCGATTAGAGGTAATTAGTGTAGTTTAAGGTAAAAACAATGTTTTAATAATATTATATGAGCTTGACACTTGTCCTATTCCTATTGGATGAGTCATGGCCGACCAAGACAACCCATGGGTCAACTTGGGGACCCCATGGAGCCACTTTAGTTGGAAAATGACATTAATATATATTTATTTAATGTTAAAATTAAATTGACACAAACATGAGTTATTTTACTAAAACAGTTTTTAAGTGGGGTTACACAAGTCCACATTTTGACTATAAATATTCATTAGAAAGCTAAAACGATTTCCTAAATAATAGTATTTTTTTTATAATTTTTGGACATTAAATAAATTAAATTATTTATGACATCATGATGATGCAGTGATGACCTCATTATTTAACGATTTAAATAAAATGGGAAGATAATGCAAAATCCAAGGCTTACACTTGTCCAAAGCCAATTGGATGAGGAGATTTCGAACCCTTATCACCTTATCCTCTAATTATATAAGTGTGGGACCTTTAGAATCCGAAAAGCATTGTGAAATAATGTAACATTTCAATCTTTCCAAAAGTGCCCCTCCTCTCCATTTATAAAAGGCCCCCACCTCTCCCACCTCATTTACACTTTCAAGCCATTTGGCTCGGCCAACCTCTGCCCAAATACTCTCCCAACTTCCCCCTTGTACTCCTAGAATCCTCACTTTGGGCAGAACTCTTCCCAAGGAAGCCTTTGGCTCAAATCAAAAAGAGTTACCCGATTTTGAGGTAATGTCTTTTCTAATGTTGTTTTGTTTTATTTTTCTTCTCCAACCCCCTAAACTCTTTTTATTCATTTATTTTGTGACAACACCAGTATCCTCAATATACTAGGATGTTTTTATAAGAAGGATTCGAGCTACACTTACACACACCTACATCTAATGGTTAAAGAACATACTGTTTCTGTGGATGGCGAATTTCTGCCTCACGAAACGATGATTGTTCAACACTCATATAACACCTTCAAAGGTGGCCATTAAGATGTCACTATATTTATATATGATATATAATGTGTTTATGTTTTACTTATGCTTCTTTATTTTTCATTTGTGTCTTACCTTTATGGCTTCCATTATGGGTATACGCGATATCTTCATTTTAGGAAGTGCGGACCACCGCCCCCTCAAAGTGATTTGAATCGTTAATGCCATATGTGGGATGTATAAAGGATGGAGTAAATGGTATTATACACTATATTATACTGGAATTATATTATACATTTATATCATTATGATTTAGTTCCATTAAATATGAAATTCAAATGAAAGTAGCGTTCATGCGTACGTACGGCTTACCGTCTCCATGAACGGTGCATTTCATTTCTTACCTCTAAATGTTACGTAATATTATAAATGAATGTATATACTGGATATATAAGATATATATGACATCTAAATCATGAATATAATTCTGGATATAATGGATATTTCACCACATAAACAACTTGTAATTATAAGAAGCTTATTGTTGACTCAAGTACCAAAGATCGACAAAACGACCGTTATTAACTTAAATAATTAAATAATGTTCATATCATTGTAATAAGTGATATAATAAGGATAATTAAATTAAAAATGGTTCTTAATAAGGTATATATTAACTCTAGTTTATTATTCAGGAGGTTAAAGAACGGTTGAGTCAAGTCAGACACGAGGTAAGGGAACTTCTTAACCCAATTTCCATTCTATGGGTTAATCTCCTACTTTCAAATTATGTCATGATGTTATTATGTCCTATTTTGTATTTTTACTTTATTTATGTGTACCTATAGTGAATACACATAACAGATCTATTTCATTTTAAAAATGATCTTTTTATGGACTTCGTCTTAATCTCTTTTCATTGAGGCATACTTTGTTTTATACACGAATTTATTTTATATGGTGTATAAACCCCTTTGACTTTTACGTTTATTCAAAAGGAATCTTTTTATATGAAGCGTTTACTAAACGACAAAATGGAATGTTTTGGTCGTACGTATGCGGCGACAATGACTTCTCCGCCGCCGTGACCACTATTTGAGTTTCAGCTTCCTCTTCAAGCCATACCTTTTTTAATGAAAAATAAATACCATGTTATACTTTTATTTTATTTTGGTATTGAAAATGGTTTTGAAAGCGTTTTTATCAATGTGTTGTATTGATATCTTGTGATTGAAATGTGGAAATGTTATGTTTCCTTTATGCATGTTTTATGTGATACGATTATGTTATGGTTTATGATATGTTTAAACCTATTCATATGAGGAATGTATTGGACTTAATATGTGACGGGTGGAGCCCGCTATAGCTCCTCGATGCATCGATAGGTCTCATGAGACAACTAGACGTGGAATTGGCCGAGGCCCTTTCCCAATTTGATTTATGGTTTTGGCCGAGGCCTTAATCATTTTAGATGTCTTGGCCGAGGCCTTGACAAAATGTTTCAGAATGTCCGGCATTATACATTCCCTCATTATGAAAGTGGTTATTGATATTGCATGTGATTATTCGGCCAGTAGAATATCCATGTGAAGAAGTGAATGGCATTATCTCATTTTACTTTTGCCATATTATGTTGAAGTTCAAGTTTAAAAGGCTTTTGTTTTAGTTATACATTGCCTTAAATGTTAATGTTTATTTATGAAAGCTTCCGCAATATTGTTATCCTTACTGAGCATCTGAGCTCACCCCTTTCAATGTTTTAATGTTTTCCAGGATTTGAAGAAGTATATTATGAATGACCTGCAGGGATAGTCTGAGGGGATATGAAGACAATATGTTGTTGTTGTTTTGGTTTACTTTATGATGTAATGTAACGTTTACAAATGTATCTAGTGTTTCCAAGGCTACTAAACTAATCGGTCTTTCGAGACTTGATCTTTTGTGATCATGCCAATGTTACGAAGTAATGCACCGACTCTGGGTAGCTGGGGTCGGGGCGTTACAGGTTAGGCCCTTAGGTGTCAATAAAAAACATAGTAATCATGTATTTGTAAGGTACTATCAATGTTTTGTGAGAAATTGTTTATGATTTTGGATCCTTAAAACTATGTGAACCAAGAAATGGGTATAGTATGTCTGGACGAAAGAATGAAGAAACCTTTAAGGACATAAATAGAAGGTTGATCACTACAAATTTACTCACATTAAAAACAATTTGAGATATTTTTATGATATATGATGATGATTTAAATAAAATATAAGGTTTTGAACTCATTAAAAAGGATAAGTTGATATCCTACCCCTTGCGAAATTTGAAGATCCATAAGAAGAACTATCTCACACAAGATCTGGACATGGCATTTTTTATCTTCCTCTTGAATATTTGGTGGCACTACCACTACTATGTGAAGTGTGATATATATACTGATAATAAGATCTTAAATTATATATTCACACGAATGGAGCTCAAAATTCGTCAAAGTTAATGGTTATAGCTAATGAAAGACTATAATTTATTTAATCACTGTCATCTATGGAAGGAAAAAAATATAGTTGATGCTCTTTGTATAAAATAACTTGCTACTCTATCTATGATGTTAATTGATAATGAATATATTGTAATGGATATACAAAGGATCTATTTTGAAATCATAGAGTTAGGGAATAAATATTACCTTTCCTAAATTATTATAAAACTATCCATCCAAGAAAAGCTAAAAAAGGTGAAAATGGATGATTTGGAACATCAAAAGAAGGTGTATGCAGTAATGGAAGAGAAGCCACAATAGTTCCATATCGATGATGATGGTGTGATTAGGTTTGGAACGAGGTTCTGTATACCTTTATCCCCAGTGATAAAAAGGGAGATTTTGGGTAATGATCAATGCTGAACATTCTCTATCCATCATAGAATTCCCAAGATGTATTGTGCCCTCTAAGAACACTTTTGGTGGTACAACATGAATAAGGGGATTGTGGAGTATATCTCAAGGTTCTTGTTATAACAAAAAGTGAAATCTGAATGAAAAAAGTTTGACGGGATGATGCAACCACTTCTTATACCAATGTAGAAATGGGAGAATGTCACTATGGTCTTTTTTACCAGTCTTCTAAATACATCCAAAGGAAACAATATGATACGGGTTATGGGGGATAGACTAACCAAGACTACCGACTTTATTAAAAATTCATAACATATTTCACTTGAACAACTTTTTAGGATATATATGAATGAAGTGGTGAGGATGAATGGGGTTCCACATTTGATCGTCTCTGATCATGATCCATGGTTCACAACCAAAATATTGGTGAGTATTCGAGATTACATTAGTACTGAATTGAATTTCAGCATTTCCAATAACTCCCAAACCAATGGACAATCAAGAAAGACTATTTAGATTCCTGGATACATGATAAGGTCTTTATCAATGGAATTCCAAGGTGGATGGGATCAATATTTTCCATCAGTTAAGTTATCATACAATAATAAATTCCACTCAAGTATTCAGATGGCTACATATGAAGCTCTATATGATAAGAGATGTAGAAATCCAACTTGTTGGACTGAATTTGGTGAAAAACGAATCTTGGACTTGATCATGTGTAAGAAATGACCGAGAAGGTTCAATCCATCCAGCAACATATCAAATCTTCTCATATTATGAAAATGATATATGCTAACTACCATCAAAGGTACTTGAAGTTTAATATTGTAGAAAAATTATTCCTTTGAATATCACCATGGAATATAGTCATGTGGTTTGGAAAGAAAGGGAAGCTTATCCAAAGGTACATTATCCACTTTGAGATCCTTGATCGCATATCATAGGTGGCGGATTTTCTTGCACTTCCACCAAATATGGATCGAATTCATGATGTGTTCCATGTATATATCCTATGGAATTACATACCAGATACCTCACATGTATCAAACTAAGAGGTATTAGAGATGGATATTGAACTATATTATGAGGAGCAACCAATAATGATTCTAGATCAGGGAGATAAGGTTCTAAACAACAGGACAACCCACCTTGTGAAATCTTAATTGATGAACCATAAGTATGAAAGAAGAAACTTGGGAACTAGAGGAGGTGATGAAGTATAAATACCCTTGCATGTTTTCCCATTAGTTTTTAAAACAAAATTTCGACAGAGGAATTTCAAAAGGGTAATTAATGTAACAACCCTAAAATTTATCAATAGAATTTATATTTTTATATTAATTTTATAAAATAAAATATAGAACACAATAAAATCTTTATAAATGAATAGTGAATTTAATAAAAGGTATTTCTAAAAATTAAGGATCTTATCTAGAAGGAATAGTTACATGACCCTTGGAATTGTGACAGAACAATTAGGAATAGTAATTCATCCATTATTATAGTAACCTGACCAATGAAAATATAAATAAAATTTATACATATTATAATTGAAAATATGACATAATTGTATCATATTTTTTGTTTATAAATGTTAAATTAATGATAAATTAAGTGTTGGTATTCTAATTAAACATAAATGTTAATTTAAAAAATTTTAAGTGACATAATAACTTTAAAGAAATTTTCTTTTCAAAAATTTTATTCATAAATTAATATATTTTTTATCTTATGATTATAAGATAATTTTATGTGATTTTAATTAATTTTTCAATGTATCATCATAAAATCTATTATTCATTTAGAATCGGCATTTTTTTGAATAAATGGGGATTTCAATTAAAAATTAAATTTATCATAATTAAAAAATTATTTTTATAAAATGGAGTTCATTTTTTATATAATCATTTCAAAATTTTCCGAGTGTGATTTTTTGGTAAATTTTTTAAATACAATAATTGTCTGAGGAAAAGTAAAAAATAAAGTTTCCATGTAACTAGTGTAAGTAAAATTACCTAATTCATGATGTAATTGTGACCTAATTATTTCTAAAACATAAAAATAAGCTATTTTGTATTTATTTTTTTAAATAAATATTCATTAAAATACAATCAACATATTTTCCAAGCCTAAAAAGAACTTTTTAAAACCTAATGTCAAATATGATTCTTTAAAATACCAGTTTCACTTTTTTTCAACTTTACATTTTAGTAAATTAATAAATTAGAATTATAAATGTTTTTTAAAGTATAAAAAAAATTATAATATATTAATATATGATCAATATTTTCAAAAAACACTATTATAGGTATAACCATTGATATATTATTTTACTTAATATTTTATTCTAAAAACACCCCACTCATCAAGTACAAATAACAAATCTTCCCCCCTTGTAAAACCACTATTACCACAAATTACAAATAATAATCTCTACCCAAATAATCCCGTATTAATAATCTTTAAATAGTTATTGAATTTTTGGAGAAATACACTCAAATCACCAATGGATTTATAGAATCATACAACAAAAGCCACACTGAGGAAAGGGTATATCTCCATTAACTCTCCCCTCTTTGATTCTTATCCTTATTCATTTGAAAATTACTTTTAAAAAACATAATATAAAATTAATTATATATAAATTTTAAATTATATTAATTATATTATCCTAATAAAATTATCATATACATGACATAGATAATTTTCTTACTCCATTTTCCCGCTCTTTTGACAACGTCGCAATGAATGTTGGTTAACCACCTATGAAGAAATTTCCAAAACAATTATTATACCCACATTAATCTATGAAAAGTATGGATTATATTTCACATATAAATATTTATATACATTTATTCTTTTATTATGTAATTATTTTTTATAATATATAACTTACATTTAACAAAATATTGAAATCAAGGGAAAACCAAAAAAATTTAAGTAAAATATGATTTCAAAACACTTTAATTTCATCAAGAAAATTTATGAAATATAATAAAATGATTATAATTTATAAATATTATAATAAAATTAGTAAAATTTACTTATATATCAATGTTTTAATAAATATATATTTTTTCTTCAGTAGGCACAAAAGCGATGCAATTAAGTGGCAATTAAAGTAAGAAGATTCTCAAACCCAACACTCTCTATTTGGGTATTTCCCTCTCTAACTCCATTTTCAATATTGATGTACCATTAATGTTCCTTAAACATAATTTTATTTTAATTAAATTTTCTTTTCTTGGATATAAATGTTTCAAATATGGTTTTATGAAAAATGAAAATGTTTTTTCAAAATAATTCATCTTTCCAAAACACATTTTGACACCCCTTGAGTTGTTTCTTCTTTTCTCAAGAATGATGAATCCTGTAGAAAATATTTTTTCGCCTATATAATTTGGTTACCCAAAACTAATTCATTAATGTATACATTGTTAAATAAAACCCATTCCTTTATATGTGTTATTTTATGTCCAACACTAACATACATTCTATGTGGAGTTCATGATAATGTAAATATTATAATGTGATGGGTGAACCCAAAATTATACAACACATGTAAATTATATGATGTGATGGGTGAACCATGAATTATGTAGTACTCTAATTCATTGGGTAATGTGATTTATCTCATGAGATAAAGCAAGATACGAATGGTAGTTAAAAACTATGACATGATATTTCATTTTTATTCATTTTCACATTCCATGCCTTTATCTAATGATTCCTTCAATGATTATGATGGAGATCCTTTTCTTAAATTATGATTATGATGATTCTCCACACCCATGTTTCATGTCTATTATTCATCATATAACTGAGATTTTATCTCATCCTTTATTTTGATCTATATCCTCATAAGAGTACTTATACTAAGGAGAACATGAGGGCCACTATTAAGTAAGAGAAGAAGGAATTAAATAACTGTTTATGTTTTATTATATAAAATATATGTATGATACTAATTTTTCCAACACACATAACCTTTTGATCCTTGTTGTAAAACACTTTTATGTTTTTTATATTAAAAATGATCTAATAATCATGTAAAAATTAGGTTCTCTATATTTCCTATATTAGTGGGGGCTTGAGACTATAATAATGTGATTAAAATGTCTGAGAGGCCAAAACCATTCAATGAAATTTATTTAATCCATGAACAAAATGATAAATATTAATTTTGGATCTATATATATATTTTGTAACATCCCTATATTAACATTTAATGTTAGTATCATAGGCATACACATTTGCACCTACTTTTTCTAAAATCATGAAACTTCCATTGTTTTTCATTATTTTCTCATGACTAAATAAGTTTTCTTAGAATACATTCTTGAAAGTTTCCCATTGCATAAAATTTATCTCATATTACTCTTTAGTGTGTGGAATTAGAGAACACCTATGTTGTGCATCTCACTTCAAACAACATATCTCCATGATGACTTTTTTCTTTTCCACTACTTCCCAAATCTAGAAAGATCTTTTATATTTTCTTTTTCTATAGTTTATCAACATATTGATTAGTAAATCAATAAATTTTTATGGTTTCTGTCACATAATGTGGTCTAACATTGTCACAACATTTTGTAGACAAGAAAAACACTCTATTCATGTAAAATTACTTTTCATAACCTGGGTAAAATGCCCTAATATGGTTATGATCTAATAAGAATAAATTATATCTTCATTAAATTGATCAGGGGAAACATCCATGTATTGACTATGTGTATTTATATGATTCCCATTCCACCCATTAGTCCCTATATTTATATATTGACATACACATAAACATCTCATGACATTGAATTTAATAATATAACTCATACTAAATTTAATAGAATGATCCTTATAAATCATTAGGGTTTTTATGTCACCTTTTCTATCTACCTAGGTCCCACTAAATCTAGTTCCCAAGGTTCCTTTTTAAATTTCTTCTAATACCAAATATAATTTATTAGTCTCTATGAACCATGATTCCTTAGTTATATTACATTATTTTTATATAATACATAACTTCTCATATAATCCAACCGTTTATTAGTCTTGGTGGATTTCATAGATAAATAACTTACCTTTAAAAACATAAGATAAAACATAAATATTCTTTTGAGAACGTTACTATTATTTCCATAATGTCACAAAAATTTACACATAGTTCTATTATAGGTTCTTTTTCGAAAGGAAAACAAATAAATATGAGATTATATTATTAGTAAAGTGTAATATACAATAGAATGTATCATAACAGAAGCATGGAATAAGTGATATTGATGGAAGAAATACAAAACATAAAGACATAATAAAATAAAATGGGGGGTATGATACATCCCTTGAAATAAATAAAAACATGGATAACAATCATCACTGATATCATACTAATTAATTCATAAAGTTAGAGATCAAAATATATTAGAAAGGCCTTATTCCAAGAAACTATATGGATATTGGAATTGGTTACCCCAAACCCCAACTATTTTTCCTCATGATACATTTTGATACATTGAGGGGATATATAATTATGGGCCCCACCTGTCACTTAATTAAATCCAATGAATTCACTATAAGAGTCATAAAGACCATTCGAACCATTATCCAAGGAACCTATGGAAGAATAAAAACATGTTTATCCTAATAATGAGAAATATAGATAACCATTATTTCCCCATTCTATAGAATAATGTGTATAGATTATAGAACAACCCTTAATAAACATTGATGTTTTTTTGGTATTCTTCAATATAATAATAAATACCTATATAAAATAAATATAATAACGATGTTACTTCCAATTTTATTGGTTATAAATGAAATATAATAAATGGTTGTAGTATTTTTCATTTATAAGAGACCAAGTAAATGGTAGGAAGAATCCATCATCAAGGTTCGATATGTAAATATTCCAATGCATATCTACTAAGAGTTTCTATAGAGTTGTGCAGTCTTATTCCAAATAATAATGAATTAGATAGATGACTAAGTTAATGATAAACAAATTCTTTTGGGGGGATTACCCCGATGTACATATATTTTTCAACTACATCCAAAATCTATTTTCTAGAAATATATTTTTGTAGGAAAATAAACACACTTTAAATTTAACAACACTTATTTTGGTTTTTCCCACCATAGGAAGGATTGAGTTTTAAAAAATGCTTTGATAAATATTAAATCTATAGAATATATGGGTGGGATAAAAATATAGACTTGGAAATGCATTGAATTTCAACATTATCATGATCAAAAAAATTTCCTCATAATGTCTCTACCATAGAAAATAAGATAGGTCATGAATGTAACATGAGTCCCAAAGAATGAAAATTGAGACTAAAATACCAATATAATGTTTTGGTAGAAATTCAATCATAAACCCTTAAAAAATGTTTTCAAATTGATCTTGAAATACAATTAATAAATTTATGTCATAATATAACATCTAAAAGAGGTAGTATATATACACCACATAATGGAAATTTGGTGTACAATTAAAAATGCTTATTAAAGAGGGGAATTCGATAAAAATAACCCTTACCAATTATCCTAAAATCCATGAACATAATTTATCCTCCTATATCCAAAAATATCTACCTTATTCACTTAAATAATACCTGAATCATATCAATTTTCATATATATACTTCATAACAATTCATTCTCTATATGAGTTCTACTAATTTTCAACATCAAGTGATTATAGTTTTTATCGTTTATTTTTGTTTCATTATTGTTGTATATATATTCATTATTTAGCCAAATTTAACTCATTACAAGGTAAATAAAGTACCTATTATGGATTAATTATAATTTTTTATGGTTCTTCAAATTCCTTTTATGTGTATTTTAATCATTATCTATGAATATGAAATTGAAAAAGATCGATGATTTAGTGAGTCATGTAGAAAGAATGGTTTTTGTTATAATTAGTGAATTAAATATTGATAAAAAAAATTAGTTACAAATTTATATTATATTATAGAATTTATTGTGTTTCTATAGTCATTCAAGATCTAAATTACATGAATTATTCATGTTAGTGGTTAAACTAGCCCAAACATGAACATACATTTACTTAATGAAAAATATGATAGTGTTATTTTAATAAGATTATGTGAGATACTTTATGATATTATTTAGTGTTTTAGTGTGATATATATGAATTTTAAATAATTAGAAGATAAATTAATGGATATGATAAAATGAATCAATTTGAACAAAAGATTATACTCTTAGTACACCTAATTTAAAATATTAAACTAACGATGATCATTTTCTGATCATATAATTTTTAGGGTTTCTAATTTATCATACTATAACATTAATTATATCATAAAAATCATATTTATTTTTTTATAAAACCCTTATATCCATCCTTGTAATGTTGTGAAAGAAAATGATACTTGTTGTGTCATAGAGGTGTTAGTCTACACAACCTGGGAATGATAGTTTCTTTTTTAAGTTAAAGGTTTAATGTTGTTAGGATTTATTTAAACAATATAGAAACACTAATTACAATAGAAATACAGAATTCTATATATAATAATGTGAAAACTATATTTTAAATGGAAATATAAGTACTACACTAAAAGAAATGAATAAGTTAATATAATTTTACCAAAATATTATGACAGTGAAACAGGATTGTTAGTGAAGTAAATTGAGTGTATTTTCTAAATGAATCCTAATTTTAGAGTTTAATTGAATTGGTGGTGATACGACCCTTTTATAAGTTGTGAAAATGGATGTTTGATAAATATTTTGACTTAATATAAAGGGTGTACATGCTAAACAAATCACGTGGATCCAAACATGTGAAATAATGGAGTAGGGAAGAGATAAGGTATAGAAAACCCTCATTTAGTTTAGTCTAGACAATTTTTTACCATGTTTCCATCATTTTAATCATTAAATTATTACATTTATCATTTTAGCTTTTACCATGGTAACCGTGTTCTACCTAATGTAACTTAATTTATGACTAAAAAAAGGGGTCCTTATTAAATAATACGAACCTACTGATTCTAAATTTAAAATTTAATTTTTATATAATAAATTTATAATATATTAAAAAAATTTCTTGAGAAAAACAGTACATGAGTTCTAAAATATAAATAATAGTTTTTAAAATTATAATAAATATGTTTAAATGTATAATTTAAAATATATAATACACATTCTTTTAAGAAAAGGGATTCATAATTGTATTCTTATAATGGCATAAAATGAAAAATAATGGTAAAAACTATATATTGACTTATTCAATTAATAATAAATTATTTATAAAAATAAAAAAAATTATATTTACGTAATATTATCACGATGATTTAAAAATAATAATTTTTTAAACTAAAAATATAACATTAATAAATGAAACTTTTAAATATACTCTAGAATAAAGGTTTCTCCAGGTGAACATTATGTCATAGTTCCAGATTAAGTGTAAACTAGCTATAGTAAGGTCTTAGGTATCAAATTATCCTTTCTCCCTCATAATTAATTTCATCATTGAAAATGGGGTATTTATTATATATTAAACTGATTTGGAAATCCAATACTCATATCTTATTCGTACTCTAAGGTTTCCTCTTCTAGTTTATGATTTATTCAAAAACATTTTCTATCTGCTATGAAGAATCATAACATTAACTACATTATAATACAATCCATGAATAGAATATATTTTCTCAAATGTAATCAAATACATTAGATCTGACATAAATTTCCAAAATAATGAAACATTGAATATGATGTAAGAATTAGAAAGGTTGGGTGGAATATAATAATTGTAATCAACAACAAAACAAATATCTAGAATATCAAAAGGCCAAATATACCTAGGTATTAGCTTCCCCCTTTTACCAAATCTTACCAATATCTTTCATAGGTTAGACTTCAAGAATACAAGATCCCCTAAATGAAATTATATGTCCTTCCATTTATTATCATCCTTCATGTTTTTTATTCTCTGGAATTCTTTAGTATGTTTTTAAATAGCCTGTAGATTAATAGTAATATTCTTTATAGGTTGTAGGCTAACTATAATTCATTCTCTAACTTCATCCCAACTGGTTGGATTATGACACATCTACCCATACAATGATTCATAGATTCATATCTAGATACTTTAATGGATAGTATAATATTATTATAATTCTATGAAAGGTAGATACTAATCCCACATACCTTGGAAATCAAGATAACATGTTCTCAACAAGTCTTTTAATATATGGATAGCCATTTCTGATTTCCCATCTGTTAGGGGATGATAGGTTGTTCTTAAATGTATATATGTGTTTACATCCCATTGACCACTCTTTCGTAATTTATATGTGAACTGAGGGACATGATCAGATTCAATTTATATAGGATTACCAATAACCTTTATGATTTCAATGATATAGAGTTTGGAAAGGTTATCAAGGGAAGAATCATCTCTTAATAAGAAATTCAAATAATTAGTAAGATGATCAATGATTACCCATATACCATAATTCCTCCTTGGATTATTCATTAGTCTAGTGAAAATTTTCATTATAAAATTTTCCCACTTAAATATAGGTATATTTAATGGTTTAATTACTCCTATAAGATGTTTTCTTTATGCCTTCACCTTCTAGCATAGTTTGAATCTAGAAACATTTTTTCAAATTTCCCACTTCCTACTATCCCACAATAAATGTTCCAATAAATTATTATATATCATGGTGATATAAAGGTGTTTAGAGTAATTGAAACTTTGAGTATTTTCAAATAGTTCATTCTTAAACTCTGGTATAGATGGAACACATAACCTCCTTCCAAACATCAAAACTCCACCTCTATAGATAAATTATATAAATTTAACATCATTTACAACTTTAATCTTACTTTTTATGTCCTCATATACTATTGTTACCTCTCTATATTTTCTATAAAGATTGTTTATCAGTTCCATGGAAATGTAAAGATAGATTATCATTCCAAAAAATCACAATATCCATATTTAATTTCAATATATATAAAATACTTCTTAATCCTCATCATTTTAATAACTACATGGTCCCCTCTATAGAATGATTCATCCATATTATTTCCTTCTAGGGTGGTAATGTATCATGAAATTTTAGTCTTTCAGTAGTTCTATCCTTTATCTTTTCCTCATGTTGAGCTCCATATGAAATAATATATTATTCAAACTCTTATAGTACATAATATATAACATATTTATCCATAGAGGGAGTGTATCAATTTTTTAAAAGATAAAATTACATATTTAATCTCAATTTCATGATTTGGATAGTTTTATTCATGGATTTTCAATTTCATTGATGAATATTCAATCACCCAATCATTCTATATAATGAAACAAAAAATCCCTATATTCTATGTGTCACTATTTATTTATAATCCATAATTTCTTGATTATAGAGGTAATAATAGGTATACAATTAATATCATATTCACATGTACAAAACATTCCTCAAATTAACTTTACCATGTTAATTTAACCCCTTAAAGTGTTAACTTGTTTATCATTTTGAGAAACTATGTGAAAAAATCAATGAATCACTCATAGAAACCAGCTAAACTCATAGGATTTGGATTTTGGTTATGTTTATCAGTGTAGGCCATTCATTTAATACCTTTACCTTAAATTTATCAATAGACATTCCTTTCTTTGAATAAATATGAAAAGTAAAGGAAACATCACTGATCCCAAGTCTAAGATTAATATATTTTCTTTGTAATGGTTTCTTCTGAGTATCTCTAGAACTATTTGAAGATGACTAGTATAATATTTATAGTTATTAGATTATATAAAGAAATTTCCAATTAATACCTCCAAAATGTTATCTATATAATCCATGAATACTATATTAATTATATATACATATACATAAGGTGAAGAATTAAATCCAAAAGGCATTACCATAAACTCAAAAGGTCAATTCCTTGTTTGAAATGTTCCCTTTGGTATATTACCTGTATTCACCCTTAAATGATGATAACATGAGTTATTATTGGTCTTTGAAAAGTTTTGGGATCTATAAAGTTTATAAGACAATTCATCAATGTGTGGTAAATGATACATATTCTTTATATTAATGGAATTTATCTGCCTATAGTGGATGCACAATCTCATAGAAAAATCCTTATTTTTTAGGAATAAAATAGTGGGTCCCCATGGTGAAACACATGGGATTATAAATCAAATATTTTACAAATCATGCTGATATTTTTTTAACTCCACAAACTATATAGGTTATATTATATAGCCATTTTAGATATAATACTTTCACCCAAATTGATTTCAATGGAGAAATCAACCTCACACACTAGTGGAAAATTGGGTAATTATTTTAGAAAAAAATCAATGATTTTTTATACCACATGTGATCCTATATTCTTAGTATATCTTATTTAACCATATATCATACTTGACATTACTCTATTGGAAAATGATGTTAAAGGATATCTACTAGGGTAGGATCCAAAAATGATTTATATGATAAAGTTCCGACTTTATATACATGATATTACACTTCAACTTTTCAAATCACAATATCCTTCAATTGAAAATAATTTTTCTTCATTATAATTTCCAATCCAATCCATATAAATGATAATAAAATATCCAACCATATGTATAATAACCAAATTTATAACTAGGATTCAACCATGAATCATAATTGGAACATCCAAAAAACATTTCTATAATAATATTTACACCCAGTTTATTAATAGATAACTCCCTTATTTGGGTTCCAGGGAAAAAGAAATTATTTCTGTACAACATGGAAAAGATAAAAAAATGTGGAATACCATAATCAAATAAAAAAATATATAACTTTGAGTCTATAATTAATATACTTCCACAAAATCATTAGGAATATTGAATTTAGTTGTAGTAAATTCATAATATTGGCCTTTCCCCCTTAACATTTTATAAGGTAAATCATTAAACACGAATAACTTCTACCTTTCCCTTACATTAAAGAGGATGAGGGAATTTTTTCTGTACATAAAACAAACTATGATTCCCTTCCTAAGTTCCCCATGGTGTTTCTTCCAATTATTATCAAAAATGATATATCCATTCTTTCCTTTATTCCCCATTAAAACATTTTTCTTCTCGTAATGCCCACCTGGCCTCTTCTTCTCCTAATTTAATGTTAATAGATACAACATGTATAACTACTTTAATTTATTAATAGAAATTTAGAAAACATAGACATAACATTAAATTTTTTAAGAGACTAACTTACTTTGAAGGATCAGCTTTAATCAAATAATGAAAATATTAATCTTAATTTATAAGTAAGGTAAATAGTTCAATTCATTCCATGATAACATTGTAAGGTTATAATTCTATTCAATAAAATTTTACTCATCCTTTATTTGAATAATAAGTAACATAATTTCCATTTATTATCTTTTCACATGAGGGAAGTTTATTCATAGAATACAATTATAAAAGTTCCTCATTCCATGGACTTTATCACATATTCATCATTAGTGTTTTGACACAGTGACCAATAATAGTCCACATATCACGATATATTATAGAATACCAAGATGAATTTTTTCCATTTTACTAATTTCCAATGTGAGAAATATCATCTAGAGAGAGTTGATCTATTTTTATCTAACAATGTTTTAGAATTTCCACAGAATTATAGAGGTTGTCATCACATTAAGCAGTCCCACATATTTACACCATATTTTTTATCATCATGTCACTCTATGTTGGTGAGATTATTTTTCCTAAAAAGGTTCAAATAACCTTATATGGTTATGATCCAATTATCCTCAACTGCACCTTCATAATCTTAATTAGTGGGAACATCCCTATAATTTCTACATGTGCTGATACAGTTCCCATTCCTCTTATTAGTCGTTATCTTTTTATATTACTACAAACATAATCAACTCAAGATATTTAATTATAAAATATAATTAATATAATATTTTGTAATGTGTTTCCTAGAAATCATGATGGTTTTTGTATTACATTTTCTATCTAACTAGGTTCGTATAAATCTATCTCACAAGGTTTCTACAGAACATCCTCTGATACCAATTGTAAAATATCATACTCTGTAAAACCAAATCTAGTAGTTATATTACATTATTCAAATAGAATACTAGAGTTATCAAAAGATACAATAGTATAGTAGTCCTATAAAACTATATACACACATACATTTAATGTGGAAATATATGATAAAAATGAACATATTGATATTATATATACCCTAATTTTTCTTATGTGTATGTTACATTATTTTTCATATACATAAAATAATATTAATATATTCAATGATCAAAAGGTTTATTATCTTGGGAAAACTAGCCTCATACATAACTTGTACATAATAAAACATAAAAATTATTTAAATCTTTCCTATTTATCATCCTAAAATCCCTCATGTTCTCTTTATTACATTTAATAACATGTGTATATACATCAAACAAAAGGGTGAGCTAAAATCCTATTAAGGGGAGGGATAACAAATAACGAATAAGGGAAATGAATTAATAATAATATGAGCATAAACATCAAAAAAATAATTATATTGGGATAATTAGCATAACAATGACTGAAATGGTTGACAATGGAATGGAATGTGGAGTATTCATAATGAATAAACATTATAGAATTGTAGTCAAATACCCCCACATACTTATTAACAAATCTAGTATTATGGTCACACATAAAATATGTGCATAAATCAAAACATCAAAATATTGAACAAAGATAGAATAATTTACACAAATAATAAACATATTCTCATGAGATATATTACATTACAAAATCCATTATAGGGATATATTATTTGGTGCCAAAAAATCACATTTTAAAATACTCATAATCTTTCTTTCCACATAGAACGTCAGACAACTGTAGTCATGAAATAAACTCATGGAAAGGTTGGTTTTCTTAAAATATTTCAAATAACATAATTTAAGAAATAATAATTGGGTTAATGACTAGTGGATATCATTATTTGGTATAAATGATAATTTTTATTTTAATAAAAAACAATTGAAAAGGATTTAATGAAATGTTTTGGAAATTAATGTATTTTAAAAAATATTTCTAAATGGATTAGAAAGAATTTTGAAACAATAAAAACATCTATATCCCTAAAAATAAAATAGAAAGGATAGTAGAATTAAAATTTAAGGACTTTAGAATAACATCAATAAAAAAAAGTGAAATATTAAATAAACTAAAAAAGAGTTTGGGTTTTAGAATCCCCTACCTTAAATTTTGTTTTATTTTGTTTCTTTTCTACATACCTTTTTGTGGTGTTGTTTCTTTTCAACAACACTAAAATCCTTTGCTTTTTGGATTTGTTTTTATCAATAACATCCCTAAGGATTTTAAGTATCTTAATAGATGTTATTTTGGTAAATATTAGGCTTTTATAAGTGTGTGGGGATGGGTTTTCCAAGGGTGGGATGAGGTTTTTTTATACTTAAGGATAGGTATAATTTTATTTTATATAATTGAATAAAATATTATATCCATTGTAAAATATTAAATAGTAATATTTTTAACATTATGAAAAATATTTTAATTAAATAATATGGTTCTAAGACTTTCTAACACTTTATAATTCCAAACAATTAGTTTAATCTAAAAGAAATATGTGAAAATGACAAAATATTATTTTTATAGAATACTTTAAACATTCGAATTTGGAAAGTATTTTTTAGGTTTGAAAAATAAGTTTATTATATTTAAATGACTCATTTATCTCATTTAGTATGTTTTTGTTCAGGTCCACATTTCTATAATTTATTATGTCATTATTATATAATGAATTATTTAATTTAAAACATATCGGCTATGGAAAAAATATATTTTTACTACTCACCTCTAAATTTAACTAAATAAAAAAATACCAAAGACTCACCCATATATAGTTTTAAAATACTAATTATAAAAAAGATATTTATTTATTCATCATTAATTTATAACATAGGTAATTATAATTTTTAATAAAAAAATTTGGATTTCTAAAAAAATATATTAAAATAATGTTCATTAAAAAATGTGCTTATATTTTCTTCGAGTTTTTAACCATAATATTTCTTTTATTTCATGTTAATATTATTATATTCTTATAATACTCTTTATAGATATTATTTATATTGAATTTTATTATTTTTATGTTAAATTAGTATTCCAATAATCAGGTTACTTTTCAAATCTCAAATTAATATTCCTAATGGTTACCGTTCTATTCCAATTGTCATGTTATATCTTATAAATAAAAAATTATTCATTCATTAAAAATTCACAACATTTCATCTCATGGTTTTACATTTCCATTTTATTAAATGTGTATTTCTTTACTAAAACAATATTTCTTTCCCATAGTGATGTTTATCATGGTGATTATTATAGTAGACTGGAATGATACAAATTTTCCCATTCTACTTTTCTTATTTTGTATTATTTCCCCATTATAATATTGTTCTTTTTAATAGGTTTAGTTTTTGATCAATGTTACATTTTCTTTTAATGAAATAATGTTATTTTCATTTTTCTATGTCTTTTATTTTGAAAATACTATAGAAAACAAATTTATTTAGGAATCATATGTCACTCATAAACTCTGGGTCATTACATTATTACCCCATTATAAATTTTGTCCCTAAAATTATAACTCATTTTCCTAATTTTGAATAGATGAGGGTACTTCTTTTTTCATTTTTCCTTCTAGTTCTCACATCACACTTTCATATTTATGGTTCCTCTGCAACACTTTAACAAGGTGAGTTGTATTGTTGTATAGAAAATTTTCTCTATAGTGCAACATCTTTAACAAATTACCATATTAAAAGAGGTCATTATTTATTGGTTCCACCTCAAGATTCATTACATTTGAGTGGTCATGTATATTCTTCCTTAGGAAAGATACATGTAACACATCATGAACTTGATCCAAGTTTTGTGGAACTATATGTTTATAGGCTTGTAATCCTATACAATCATGGATATCAAAAAGAATAATGTACTTATGAATTAGCTTTAATTTTTTTCCAAACCACGTGACTCTCTTATATGGTGATATTTTAAGGAAAACTTTGCATCCAACTTTATACTCAAAGTCTCTTTGATGGTTATAAGCATATATATTTTAAAAAATATGATATGATGTTATATATGGTTGGATGGACTGAACCTTTTCTCTCATCTCTTTCACATGATCGGGTCCAGGTATCTTTTTCACCAAATTTATCCCAATAAGTAAGATTTATACATTTATTATGATATAAATCTTTATATGGAGTATTTTTAAAACTCTGGAGGAATCAATTATTTTATGGGAAGTAAACTAAAGAGTGGATGTTGATACCATCCACCTTAAAATATCATTTTACAAGATCTCATCATGTAAACAATTTTATGAATGGTTCTTTCAGATTAGCCATCATTATTTCAGTGATAGGTCATAGTGAAATTCAATTAATTATTCAATGAAAGTTAATAATTATATATATTTTAATAGTAAAATTTGGGTAATGATTAGAGATTATAAAAATATTTCTCCATACACACACACAAAACATCCCCTACATATATCTTAGTATGTTGTTCTAGTTAGAAATACTCATGAATAGAGATGAATTGGTCAGTATTGGTGAGTTTATCTTGAACAACCTACTTTACATTGCTACTTTTACATGTATCTAGGGACCAATGAATATGAACAAGGTGAAGTTCTCACATTTCAATTTGGGTATGGGAAATGGTTACATAATTAACTTGTACTTCTATCACTCCTATTTAACTTGCTGATATACCAAGCACTCTAAGGTGTTCTTATTAATCTCTTTCTTTATGTTTTCCCATCAGAAGTCCTATAAAAGATCATCATATATAATATTAATTCTATGATATATGGATAAATATGATTAATGATAATTATCAAATAACTCATTCATTATCCATAGAGATATAGGTACAAAAAGTCTAGTTTCAAACTGAATGAAATTATCTTCATCAATGAGGATTTAATGAAGCTTACCTTCCATTACTACATTCAAAATATACTGAACCTCCAAATCATCCCTTTATTACTCATTTATATTTTCTTAAATAGAAGGATAGAAAATCATTTTGTTAAGGTATTATGTATTCCATATCATTATGATATCTAGATTCAAACTTTGAATATCCATATAGATGGGTTATTTCTTAATCTGCAACATGGATAGAGTAAAATTTTTTTTACTAAGAGATTAAACTACATTTTTCTCATTTATAGTATTATAGTGAAAAATTAAGTTGTAGTCCTTGATCATCTCTAACCATCCTCGTTGGAACATTTTAATCTATTTTAATGTGAATATACACTTTAAAATATTTTGATCTGTATAGATACCACAATTTTCATGATATGTGTTGGGATTCCAAATATTGAATGAAAATATAACAACTTATAACTGCATATCTTGTGTTTGGTAGTTATTCTCAGGAATCATCAACTATCACAAGGCATATATTATCACTTTTAAATTTTATATAGGTAAAAAACACAATTATTTTCTTTGATGCATCAATATAGATCACAAAAAACATCTCAAATTGATAGTTGTGTGAGTACTGGTGTAGCACCATGCCTCTTCTTGAACACCTTAAAGAATTCCTCACTTTCTTATATTTGGACATACATTACATTTTCCCATGTTAAATTAATTATGAGGCTCTGTAATCATGATAAATTTCTCAAAAATCATCAGTATTAACCAACTAATCTTAGAAAACTATGGATTTCTATAACACATGAGCGCCTATGTCGTTCCTCCATTTCCCATTCTATGAAATATCAATAGAAATTCATTCACTTGTGATCATGTTCCCCAAGAATACAACATGCGGCATCCAGAAGTCACACTTTCTAAACATTGGTAACATTTTATAATTTCTTAATATGACATGAAAAATCCTTAGATGTTATTTATGTTCCTCATTTCTCTTAGAGTAAATTATAATACCATCAATAAAGACTACAACATATTATTCAAGGTATTCTCTCAATACACTACATATCAATTCCATAATGATTTAAGAGGAATTAATATATCCAAATAGAATAACTATAAACTCGTACTATCTATACATTAAAAGGCAATGTTTTGATCTTTCTTCTTCCTCACATTTAGTTAATGATATACAGAATGAACATAAAACATTTAGAAGTACTGATATCCTCAAAGTTGAATAAACATGTCATTAATCCTTGGTAGGTGATACTTGTTACACATGTCGATCTTTTTGAGATCTTCATAACAGATAAAGAACCATATTGATCTATATTTTTATTGAAAAATATAACTAGCACATGCCAATGGGATACAATAAGTCATATGAACCCATCTTCCAAATTCTCTAGTAGCTTCTTCTTTAAATCCTCTACTTCCATAGGAGCCATCATATAAGTGAATTTGGAGATAAGAGTAGTTCTTGGTATAAGATCTATTGAGAACTATAGCTCATAATATATGGGAACTTCATGAATCTTTTAGTTAAATACATCATTGTAATACCTTATAATGGTAATTCTCTAAAAATTGAAGCCTTCCTTTAGTACAACCATGTTTTCAAAACATGATTCTTCATAGGGTATCTTCACCCAAACCATTGAGGGATTCTACAAAATAAATTCATCATCATCCTTATAATTTCACAAGATCATGGGATAGTATGAAATATATAATGATATTTCCTTTTCCTGATAATTGATATGAAATATATATAATTGGATCCAATCAATTCTAGGTACAAGATAAAATTCCATAAAGGGAAGGTTTATGTGTTCCTCTTGAAGAATCATCCCACAGATGCTAAGAAAAGAGAACTTCAAAACTCATGTTACAAGGATCCCACCCCTATGTGCTTTTATGAATATATATAATTTACTATATAAGGGTTTCGATTAAACAGATCTAAAAAATTACAATATATAAAGGAATACATTTAACAATAATTAAAAAAAATTCTCATTCATGAGTGAATAGGAAGTGTGTTATGCACAACATTATTTTCATGTTACACCTTAGAAATAAAGATGGCATAATATTTCCCTTACTCATTTGGATTTAGTTGTTGCTGACAGTTATTGACTTTGATGAACAGAGTTTTAGATCACATTCATGAATATTTCCCTTTCTCCTTACGATAGAAGCATTGTACTATAGGTGGTTCATTAGGACGTTCCTTCCTTTTCTCCATCACATTGGTTAGATTATTTATGTCTCTTAAACATTAGTGATATTCATGGACTTATCTCCCACACTTGAAGCATTTCCTTGCCACTTTGATACAATTCCCATGATTCTTCTTCTGATATCTTTTATGTGTTCATTGTTGGATTTTTTTTCCTCCCTTTTCATTTGATCCATCATTGTGAAATTCCATTCTTCTCTTTTCATCTCCATGTCCATGGGACCATTCTCTAAACATGATCTCTACATTGAGAGAACATAGAACAACTTCTTTGCAACTTCAAAATTCATGGATAGAAAGACCCTTTTGAAGGTTTGGTGTACTCCAACAAATAATATATCTATTTTTATATAATTTTTTATAAAAAAAACAAATAAATATCCCACAATACACGTGATATTTTCACCAAAATCATTGATAAACTCACTCTCATTTTGAAAAATACCTAAGAATTATCTCACCAAATTTTTTCTAAGTGTTTCAGGAAAAAACATGTAAATTAATAATATCCTAAGGTATTCCCACAAAAATTCTTCCATTTCATATTTTGGATTTGTATTATTTATTGACTCCCACTATTGACCACACTCTCTATCTAAATGATAAAAATCCCTCGTAACATTCTCCTTATAAAAAAAGTGGATCTTAAAAAACATCTTCTTTCTTGGCTTAACCCAATTTCCAGGATAAGTGGATTAAAAAATATTATATACATCATTGGTAGTTTCTACAAAAAGGACTTAGGGTACGATAACTACTTCTTGTGTAATGGTGATAATTCCACATGATTTGTGTTATTGTACATATCCTAAGATATCCTGGTAATAATTACAATGATTTTTTCAATTTCACATCACATTTTATTTAGAATTGTTTTTAGATTGTTGTTGCATTGTCACTTACATGGATTGGGGGCCTAGTTTCTATTGTCTCCCACCATTTTCTAAACTAGAAAATATTTGAAAAAAAATTAAAAAATTATAATTAAAAAATTTATTATTATACATAAATTAATTCTAATGTCATATATTATCAGATCCTTTTTATAGACTTTTTCTAAAATGATTATTCTTGGATCATGTAATTTAATCATTTCCTAACATTAAAAGAAATAATTGATTTATTTATAAAACCTTCATAATATATTGTATAGAGTTTGTGATTATTGAAAGACTATGGTATGTCGTTAAATCCTATGGGGGTTACCAAATTTAGTAATTTAAACAAACCCAAAAAAAACTGACTAAAATGTAGTATCTAGTCAGTCTGAGTGTCGATCCCATAGGGATGATCTATATGTTTAAAATTACTTATAGAAACTGAAATATAATTTTTTTAATTCGGTTGAGAAAAGGAAAATTACACCAGTGATTATTGGGTTGATATTCAAGATGGGGGCATGTTAGATTTAGTTATTTTTAAGTTTATGTGCTAGGGATTCAATTTAAAAAATTTTATTCAGGTTTATCATCGGAATTGGGTCAGAAGATCCTTGGTCTAGGTATCTCGACCAAATTATGTAATTGCACATTTGGAATGGTCATCCAATTAGTGAATGTTCATTAATAGTTGATCCAAGAGCTTGTTTAAACATAACCGGCCTATATTCCATTATTTTCATACACAAAGGTGGTTATTAATTAATGTAATGGTAATAGAACACCTTAATTCATAAGTAATGATCATGTGATTACAAAATTTAGAAATTTGAAATCAAATAAACAGAGGTGAAACAATCCAAAAAATGAATAAAGTAAAGAAAAAGGTCCCTATAAACACACCCTCTATGATCAAATCACCCAAAAATTAAGAGACTACTTTCTCATGCTAGACATGATGAGAATGAGAAACCTCAGTACTTGAAGAATAATGTTGGTGAATTTGGGATTTGGATCTTCACTCTTTCATCTCTTGGTGTCGCAATTTCTCATGTTGGTCCTAGAATTTGTTTAAAGGGTGGTTAGGGGTCTCCTTTTATATCCATTCTCATCCAAACCTATATCCTCTTTATATTTAATTTTTTTTACAAATGTAAACCATTACTTGATGTATAAGTATGCTTCACATCGTGTAATTTAGATCAGTTTATCCCTCCACATTGTATTAACATCTAATGCAGATTTACCTATTTGACTCACTTCACAATGTGAATTGGAGAATCACAATATGAAGTTTATTTTCACACTCTTTACTAGAAGTTATGATATTTCCTACAAGGAAAATTCCTCTCCAATAAAGTCACAATGTGTAATGACATTACACGGAATATCAGTTTTTTTCTTCAATTTCATGAACTGATTCATCTAATTATTTTTGTCACATTTAGATTTTGCTCATATTTATCCTCTTTTCATTTTGTTTTCAAATGTCTATTGTTTCCTACCATAGAACATAAAAAGTCAATCCTCTATAAAATTTTCAAGATTATTCATTTAAATATATATATCTAAACACTAAAACACTACAAAATACATGCATGAAATATACCTGTTAATTATCCCAAGAATAACCCCCCAAAATTTAAAACGAGGTTTAATTCATGGGAACATTTTCATGAACTAGGTGACAATATAATACCTAATCCTTCATTTTGGGGTTATTTCCCTTTGGTACAACTTTGATAGATCTACATCCACTTTTAGTATCCAGACATTGATTTCATTTTTAAAAATGAAATACTCTTCTACTTTAACAAAACTTATGATTTTTAACTAAACATAGGAATACCCTTAGGTTTTTTACTAATTCTTTCTATGAATAATAAAAAATTAACTAAAATATCCTCTACAAAAACAACAGAATTTATTTTTTCTTACATTACTTTTTATATTAATAACATTATAGAAATAAATTCAAGGATCAAAAGGTTTAGTATCTTGGTAAAAATCGTCTCATACTTCAAGTGTTCACATTGAAAAAAATAAAATTAACCTTCATATTTATCATCCTAAAATATCACAAATTAACATTAGTATAGTTAATCACCTGATGATATACATCAATGAAAAGGGTTGAACTAAAATCCTAGTAAGGGGAGGGATAACATAGAAGGAATAAGAAGCATGCATCAACAGTACGTGAGTGAGAATAATCAACATCATCGTTTCATAGGCATGAGATCATCATCATAATAATGATGCAATAATTTAATAATGGAATTAAATATGGAATATTTATAATAATTAAAAATCATAAGAAATTTTTTAAATACCACACATAGTTGTGAACAAATATTGTATATTGTTCACACATAATATAGGTCCATGAACTATAACATCATAATTTTGAAAAACTTTATCATCACATTCATGCATAAAACACATAATATCATTAGATATATCATATTTACCAATGAATAAAAGAGATATATAATTTTTCACCCACCATTAACATCATAAAATTCCTATAACCATGCATGCCACATAGAATGTGCAACAATCTTCGTCATGAAATAATCCCAATGAAAAGAATAGGATTCATAAAGGATTTCACATATTATAATTCATGGAATAAAAATTATGTGTCCTAAATGAATAATTGATATCATACAAAGGTACAAAATATCATTATTATTTAAATAATACACAACTAAAGAGGTGTTAGTGAGTTGTTTTGGAAATTAAAGTCATTTCTAAAAAACATTGTTAATGGATTAGAAATTATTTTAAAAGGGTGGAAACATGTATATCCCAAAAAAAGAATAGGGAATGAATATTGAAATAAATTTTTATGTACATTACATGAACATATAAAAAAATGGGACAAAGGATATTACCAAAAAACAAGTACTTTGGGTTCAAGAATTCCCTTACCATAAATCCTTATTTATTTCATTTCTTTTGGCCTCCATTTTCTCAGATTTCCTTTTTATAAACAGCACTAGAATTGTTTGATAATGGAGTTAGTTTACTTTAGGAAATCCCTAAGTATTTTAAGGGGACTAATATAGGGTATTGGAGTATATATTTGTATTTAGTAAGTGGGGAGGTGTGGGTTTTCATGGGAGTTGTGAGGGATTGTTTATACATGAGGAGAGGGGTACATTTGAGTTATAATATTGAATAAAATATTATATCCATGCTAAACCATTAAATAGCTATATATATTTACAATATGAAATATATTTGAATTAAATAAAATTATTTTAAGACTATGAAACACTTTATAATATGAATTTAATAATTTAGTCAAATTTAAAGGTGGAAAATAACCCAATATTATTTTAATGGAATAATTTAGACTGTATACTTTAGAAAGTTATTTTTATGTTTATAAAACAAGTTTATTATATTCAAATGAATCCTTTATCTCACTAAATGTAATTTTGGTGAAAAAAACATTTATATAATTGATTAGGTCATTACTACAACATTAATGATGTTGTTTAAAACATACCTGTTATGAAAGACTATATTTTTCCCATTCACATAAAAATTTAATTATGTAGAAAAATCATCAACAAAACACCCTTAGAAAATATTGAAATTATGATTCTAAAAATGATAATAATTTTATCAAAATAATTTTCTTAAATAGGTAATTTTAATTATTAATATAAAAATTTATGATAATTTCCAAATGCATTAAAATATAGTTTATTAAAAAATGTGCTAATATTTTATTTGAGTTTTTAATATTGATATTAATTTTATAGAATTACAATACTTATATTTTCATAAATTAATCAAGATAATTATTATTTATATAAAAATCTGTTACATTGAGGTCAAATTAATATTCTTATAGTTTGGTTACTATTCCAATTATCATGTTACTTTTCCCATTGGCCACTTTAATATTCCAATAGTCATATTAAATCCTATAAATACCACTCCATTCCATCATTAAAAATTAAAATAAATTCGTCTAAAGGTTCCAAATTTCTATGTTACAAAATCTAATTTTTTTACTAATATGTATTTCTTTTACATCGTGTTTTATAATATAGAAATTATTCTGGAAAATTGGAATGATCTGAATTTTCCCAATATATTTTTCTTATTTTCTATTTTTTTACAAATGTAATATTTTCTATTTTAATGGGTTTAGTTGTTTACTAATGTATCAATTTTAATTAATGAAATAAATTATTGTCTGTTTTTCTAAGGTTTTTTGGTGTATAACACTATATAAAATACAATTACTCATAAAATAGATATCACTTATAAACATTGGGTCATTGAAATGTTCACATTTTTATCCCTTATATAAAGTCCCTGAATTTTACACATAATTATTCTCTAGGTTTCTTGGGGAAAGGAAAACAAATAAGGGTGACCTCATATTCTCAATAAAGTGTAGCATATAGTGAAATATACTATACCATAAAAATGTCATAAGTGATATGGTAGGAATAAATAAACAACATGAATACAAAATCAACTGGATTGGAGGGAATGTTATATCAATGATAATAAATTAATACAAGTATAATAATAAAAATTGATATTATAAGGATGGAATGCATAAATTTTTACTTCAAAACATGTTATAAAGGCCTTATGTAAATATAATATTATGAGATATGTGAAAACCAAATACTTACATTTCCAATAGAATTGTGTCGATTTATAGAGAACAGTCCTTAATAAACATAGATTGTATTGTGAATTAAATAAATTAATAGGAAGTACACTTATCAAATAAATATAGTGGAATGGTTACATTCAATGTTTAGGGTTATCCATGGAATATAGTAATTCTATTAAATAGTTTTTATTATCAGTAGTCCAATGAATTGGTTTTAAATAAAAACTATCATGGTTCACTAAGAGTGTGTGAATATTCCAAATAATATCCCTCAAGAGTGACTACTCATGTATGCTGTCTGAGGACCATTCATCATCCATCGGAGTAATAATTTATTTAACCCTCAATGAACACATTTTTTTTTGATTAACCTAAAAATAAAATGTTCCACATTATATTATTGATATATAGATGTTTTTTTGGAAACTACACACTCTATTAATTAACCAAAACATAGGATGGTATTTTCCATTATGGGAAAGATTGAGTTTTAAAACTATTTTAGTAACATATAAATCAAAAAAATGTGTGAGGGGTAACAATACATACTTTAAACAAACATAAATTTCATTATTAACTTGTTCAAATGAATTCCACATAAATTAATGAACTACAAAAAAGGAAAGGGTTGGTGAATATGACATGACTCCCAAAGAATAAAAATTAGGAATAAAATTCCCACTTATGGATTATGTAGATATTCAATCATAAACTCTTGTAATAAAGGGCATAAAATTGATCTTAAAATATCATTGATAAAAGAATTTAAATATATAACATCTCTAATTGGTATTATATAGACAGAACATAATATAAATTGGTTTAATAATACAAAACATGTCTCAAAGAGTCAACTTTGTTAACAAAATCCCTTACCTCTTATCCAGACTTTCATGAACGTAAATTAACCTACTAAATCAAAAAAAGAGTTATCTAAGTCACTTAATTCATAACATTAATTATATACCTTCCCATTTTTACTCTTTAAAAATATCCATTCCTCCTGGTAATTCTACATATTTTTCACATTGGGTGTTTTTAATTTTAATTGTTTGTAAACTTTCACAATAGTAGGGTCCATACTCATTATTATTCCAAATTTCATCATTAATAGGTTATTAATGTAACTATTAGTGGTGATTTTTAGTTATTTATGGTTTTTAAAATTCCTTTCTTGAGATTATTAGTCTTTATCCATTGAGACGAAATAGATTACAAGCATGTTTTGGTTATTCTTGATGATCTAAGGGTTTTTTCCATAATTAATATATTAAATATTTTCATACCATATCCAAAATAAAAATAATAATTACTTAAAAATTTATATTAAGTTATAAATTCTTATATGTTACAATTTTAATTCATGATATTAATTCATAGTATTGTTCATGTAGGTGGTTAAATAAACCAAACACGATCAAGTGTTAATTAAAAGAATGAATATGCAGTGGTTTGGTTGTAATATAATTATACCATATGAATGATTATATTATTCAGTTATTTTATTCTAAAATATTAGAATTTTAGGGAATTATAATAAGAATTGATGGATATTAAAATAATACAAAATTTGAATAAAATATTATCCTCTTAGTACACTTGTTTTAAATGATTGAATTAATGATGATCATTTATTTGTCATATCATAATTGGTTCTAAAATTTTTCATACCATAGCCATAATGATATCATTAAAATCATATTTACCCTTTTATCTCATCCTTAAATCTATCCTTGTATCGTGGTGAAGGAAAAACATGTTGTGTTGTGGAGGCATTAATCCACACAACACACAAATGACAGATTCATATTTCATAAAGGGGAGGAAAAAGGATATTAAAAATAATGATTATTTATTAAAAATTAAATTATATCATTCATAAACAAAAATTTTAAATATACACCTGAATAAATTCTGTTTAGAGTGCATATTTTTTGATAGATCAGGTCATGTTTTTTTCTTAGTACAAGAGGGTATTTGGTATTGCATCGATTAATAATGATTAATATGGTCCTTATTATATAATATTGGTGATTTGATATAGAAACTAATAAATTTCTACTTAACTATATTCCATATAAATAATTCATGATGAAACCATAAGAGATATTGTATTAGAACCATCCAAAATTTTCCCTCATAGTTATTTGGGGTTGGGAATAACAGGTATGATGTTTACGAACAAATAAAAATGACCCCAAATTAGATAACCTCTTTTTATTTTGTTATCCCAAATATATTTTACGGTATTAATTTTATAATATTACTGATTTATTTGGTCCATTAATAGTATTTTACTTATTATAGAACACATTATTGTGAGGTGAGTGGGAGGAAATTTGAACTTTGAGACGTTTAAGATAAAAAACATGAAGTGTTCCTACGATGGAATTGGAGTCCAAACCATAAACAAATATAAAAGTAGAACTAACTCATGTTATAAAATAACTTAAAAGGTATGGTAGGATTTATTAGAAACCTAAGAGATATAGACATGTAATAGAAAATGATGACAAAATAATGTTCATAGATGATAATCAAATTTTCAACTGAAAGGATATTAAGTGTTATTATTCTAATAAGTTGTTGAATTCCATGAAATTTGAGATGGATTCCAAAGATATTAATCTTGTTTGTAACATGGTGGGAGCACCCAAATGGGCGACATAAATCAGGTGTAAGTGATTTTTATAAAACAAAATTGTCATGGACAGTAGAGTATTTACTGACATAACTCATATAGGGGAAAAGGACGACCAAAAATTTGGGTGTTGACTATGAGGAAACATTTTCTACAGTTTCAATGATAAAGAAAATTTAAATATTTCTTTCTACGGAATATCATTGTGATTATTATGTCAAATGGATATAAAAATTATTATAATTGTAATGAATTTAGTTAAGAAAATTTATTCTATACAACCTAAAGGTTTTTAATTTGTAGATAATTCTGATATGGTTTTCATGTTTCAACCATCCATATATGGACTGAAACAGGCTTCCCGATGTTTGAATATCTTGTTTTTGATATTACAAACAGTGAGTACTGTTTCATAAAAAAATATTGATGATTATTTTATATATTTGTGTGTTAGTTATATTATTTTACTATTTTTGATATCGTATTTGTATGGAATACACTTTATTATAAATGATATCCCAATATTACATTCTATAAATAACTAGTAGTATACTAAACAAAAACTACATTATGAATGAAAAACATGAAATATAACATCAATATAAGTCAAATACAAGTAGATGAACTCACTTAAATGTAAATTTAATTTAAAAAACATTGAATAAACCAATATCCATCTCAATAGCATCAAACAAACATTAAAAATGGTGAATTAGGGCCATTAAATATCATTTAAAAAGAATAGAAGAGCTAGATGAAACAATAACTAAGACAAACTCACCGTAACAAAATAAATGATTTTAATTAACATTATTAATTCAATACATTGGTTATCACTAATGTAACACCCTAAGATTTTATGTATCTTTTTATATTTAATATTTTTTATAGCTTATGTTGCATTCAATACTGAACTTAAATGAATCATGATATACTATTAATATTATTTTTTTAAATGAAATTATATCCTAGCCATTAAATTGGTGGTTATGAATAGGATTAAATAACCTAAAAACATATATTATTGAATTATTTATTTAAAAAATGATTATAAAGAAATATAAACAACCATTTTATATAAAATAAATCTTTTTATATAAACTATACAAATATGCACAAGTGTGTTTTATACCAATAAAATAAAAAAATATCACTTTTGGGTTATAGTAATGATATATATATATATATATAACATTAAATATAATTTATAACATTCAACCTTGGTGTTTTATATGCATGATACAAGAACAAATAAAAATTTACTCACAAAAGATATATTTTTATAAATAGATAATTTGACGAGCTTTCAATGGATCACTTGTTTTAAATCTCATTTTTGAAAAATTTATAAATTATATTTGAAAAACTAAACATCATATTTTAAATTAGAATATAAAAATTTATTACGATTTAATTTTGCGTATTTTTCTGGTACGTTTCATGTTTTGATGAATAGTGATAAAATATTGCATTTTAATTGAAAACAGTTTTTCGTCAAAATAATTTATAGTGTTTAATTTTATTTTTAATTGGTTTTTAAGTATATTTTATTAATTTTTTTGTAAATTTATCTTATTTAGGTTATTTTAATCAAATTCACATTGAATTTGAATTTTAATAAATTTCAATATTTTGAATGTTTTCACATTAAATACTCGTTTTCTAGTCCCTTCAATAGGATTAATTTCAAAAAAAATTGGTATATTTTATATTTTTCAATTTGAAAAATATATTACATATTTTTAATAATATTATCCATATTAGGTAAATTGATTCATTTTATTTTCGGGCAATATCAATAGTAACATTATTTTCTTAAAATTATTATAGTTAAGTGTAAATCTGGTAATTGAGTGTCAAAATAATGTTATAAATATTATAAAATAACGTAAAAAAAGAAAAATGTTTATTCAATGAGTTATTGTCCACAAAACGCATCTTTGGATCTATTTTATTTAGTGTTGGAGCAACTTGGGTGACTTTAATCCTTTTTAGTATTTTATTCTAAGTGAACTCAAATTCTTCATAATAATGTTTTAATAAGTATTGCATTTTTTATATATGTTTATTTATAAGATATATTTAACCATAAATATCAATTTTAAAGGAAAAAATGATTGTATTAATCATGATAATTTTTTTTTTAAATTTTAATGGAAAAATTAATCAAATTAAAGGCTTGCACAATGATGATGTAGTAATTATTTAATTAGTCATCATATCAATCAAATGTTATTAAAAATGATAAAATAAATATAATTTTATATAATTAATGTGATCCATTAATTTTATATATGAACTTAACATAGTAGGAATTCATTAGTTTTTTTTTTCTATGTTGTCTTGTGTATCTATATTTTTTAAAAAGCTAACAAATGAATAGTATCAAAATTTACATTTAAGATATTATAAGAAAAACAATATTTTATTAAATGATATAAAAATAAAAAAATCTCAAATTAATCCCCATTATTTATAGGAGGTATAAAATTTCATAAAAGACTCATTTATGGTTATTATACCATTTTATAGTATCTACATTAACTCTTAAAGAGTAAAAAGCCGTGTTGTCACAATAACAGTTAAAGGGTTTAACTAAGGGTTAAATCCAAATGAACAAGGGTAACAATGTGACCTAAACCTATCTAAAAATTATATTTTGAAATTATTTAAACTCTTATTTACATTATATTTTATGTAACTCACATTGTATCCCTTTCTAATTGAAAATTATTTTATATTAAATTTATATTCATGAAGTTTCCAAAAGTTCCCCTCACCTCAATTATAAAATAAAAACTCCTTTTTCACTTCGTCACACCGCATTGATCCTTATATCTTTATAAAACTCCACCCCTTGTCCTTATAATCTCCTTAAAAGTACCCTATAATCCTTAAATTGTGGAAATCCAAAGGAGATACCCAAAGAAGAGTTAATTTTCATCAATAGAAATTTATGTTTTATTTATTACTTAATCCATTTCTATTATACTTATTCCATGTTTAAATAATATACTCAGTATAATAAATATTTTAAAATATTATCAAATTGATGGTTCTACCTACACTCAAACACAATTCAACCAAATGGTATACATAATCATCGTTAATGTGTATAGCAGACTACTGTCTCACGAACCAATGTCATTCATTATTCCTTTTCCACATTTCATGGTAGGGAATAATGATTAAATTTATGTTTTTACATTACATAGAATGTATTTATGATTTATTAATTCTTCTATAATTATTATATAATAAATAACTTTGTGCTTTTTAATTTGTATAATTATAATAACTACATTTGTGGGTGTGTGGACTACTGCAGCTTCTAAACAATGTGATTTATTCAAACATTACAAAGAATGTATTAAGTATGTATATATTGAATTTATATGATATATATTACATGATAATTATAATATTATTATATTAATTACTTCCATTATTTAAATATGGGAAGAAATTGGATACAACATTCATGAATATGTATGACCTATCATCTTCAAGAATGGTTTATTTCATTTTCCAAATATGCCTTTTTTAGATTATTATAAATACATATATACTAAATATAAATTACTTTTATTTAAATTTTTATCATTATATATATATGATTATATCTTGATATAATTAAGTGGAAAAATATTTAACAAAACAAAAAATGGGAGAAAAACAAAGCTGTTATTACACAAAACATAACTTAAATGTGATATTATTAATAAACTGCTAATATAATGTCATTATTAAATCATATATGGTATTATAGAAATTAATATGGTTATGTGATAGATTTATAATGAACCTATATTTATTATTATGATGTTTTAATGATTACGACTGGATTCAAGAAATAAGGTAATGTATTTTTGTCTCACTTTAATTTCAGTGGGGCACATGCCTTATACACTACTTGATTCTTTGTGTGGTGTATATATACTTCCAATGTGTTAATTTTATGGGTATTATTCTAAATATTATTTTATTTTCATATCTACTGGTAAATATTTCTCTTTCGTGCTAGTGTTTTCTTACAATGTTTTAATTTTTTATGGTTCTCCAATTATTTTTTAAATTCATTTTTAAACAATTTTTACTTTCTAAGAAATTTAAATGGAATATTAATATATTTTTTGGAAACAAGGTACTTTATGTCTTTTCATAGAAAATGAAAATGAATATTTTTAACTTATACATAATGTAATTTTTTTTATTCCATTATCAATCCCCAGTGCTTTGAATATTATTTAACATGTTTAAAAGTTTATTTTTAAAGAAAATATTTATTTATAAATGATCAGTCTTAAATAATTACAAAGTGATAAGATATTTCATCTCAATTTACCTTCCATTGAGACTTATTTATTTTTATGCACCAATTCAATTTAATGTGTAGCATATAATACCCCATTTTCATTTAATATCATGTTTCACTCATAAAACATATACCATTTTTTACATATGGTGTTTACTTTTAAAGTTATTAATTTATCTGGGGAAATATTAAAAAATTTGTATTCTTCATTCAATATAGTTATTTTATAAGGCACATTATTTATTAATAAAATCAATTACTTGATATAAGGATTGATTTTGACTATAAAGTATGGTTGGGGAATAGAATATATATAAATCCCCTTGATTCATCTATAGGTTTTCATGAGACAAAATAATTTCTCTTATTAAATATGTTTGTACCTATAGTTTTAAATTGTCTTTTGAATAGTCTTGATGGTATAGGTATTCATGTGACTCAAACATGACATCCAATAATTAATAATTTCATTCATTTATAATTCAGTTATTATTATTTATCCCTGGTATTTTTTCTATCACATAATCTATGGATTCATTTGTTTCTCATATTATTGATTAAATTCCATGGGATTTAGTTAATTACCATTCTATATTGAGTATTTATTATCTAATCATTTTAATGCTGTGGGTTATCAGTTATTCATATAATCATTTAGAATTATTCTCATTAATTGATTGTTTATTCTATTAGACTTACCCTTACATAGTATATGATCTCAACCTTATTTTTTTTCCCTACCTATGAATCTAAAAAGTGTAGTATAAAATATTTTCCAAGATACACTTGATGGAATAAATTTATCATTAAAAGAAATAAATTATATTAAAATTAGTGTATTCAAATTTAATACAAGACTCATCTACGAATATAGTTTACCCAATACAAAAAACCACTTGGTCCTTTGGGATGAATTTACTTGTAATCATTCTTATTTAATGTTAGTTGACACTAGATTTGAGCTTACTAGGGTCAGGTCACCATAGTTCTTATCAAAGGATGTTTAATAGGTACTTGGGGAACTAAGTTTAGGAAAACATAAATAAGATAACATATATATATATATCTGGTATAATTTTAGGATATTTATAGAATCAAATCCAAAACATTTAGTTAGATATTGACTATGTGGTTTTCATAGCAATATATCCATGTTGTAAATTATGAGTGGACTTAGTTCTCGAACAAATGTATCTAGGGGTAAAAAAATCGAAAAGGTGTGTAGGGTCAAACTAGAGTGTAACCTGGTACATGATAATAATCCTTACTGTGCACCTGGTATTACACTCCTAAGGGATATACATAGGATAATTCATGTTTTCATATAATACAATTATAAATTATTGGAATATATGATGAAAATGAATAACCTAGATTAAATTATAAGTGTTTTTTATTAAAAATAAGGTGTCCTGATATTTTGTAAATTATTATACATTTTTCTCACTATCACTATTGTTACTCACACTATTCTTTCTATTTTTAGTCAATAGATAGAAATTTAATGATTAATGTTAACATTTAACATGATGGAAAGTGTAGTGGAAACGATAAACCAAATGGTATGTTGATAAGAGTGAAATATATCATGTTCATGCCTAATCACTTTTATGAAAATATGATTAACAACATATACGTTAACAAACTCTTTTACTCAAAAAAGAAGAGAATGATGCATTTTTTGAAGAGATACAATGGTTGAGATCATAGAGAATATAAATATTGATTTCCATCATACATGAAATGTGGAAGAACACACCCAAGGAAGTGTCTCAATAGAATGAAGAAATGAGTTGTGTGTGGGTAAGGTCATAAAGAAAAAAATTATGAGTAAAAATGAAGAGTATAATAGAAGAAAATAAAATACATCATTAGAATATGATTGTGATTCATTGCCTTAAATGTGGGGAACCAAGGGATTACACAAGTCAATACCCTCCTATATTGGACAAATTCTAGACTAAGGATGGAACTACATGAAAATAAATGGATGTAGAATTTATGTATTAGGGGTGTATGGAAAACCGTAGTTAAAAGGATAGATAAATATTAACCATATATCAAATATTCTCCTATTATTTATTTTAGATGTAATATTAATATGGTCTTATAAAAAGAACAACATGTATGTCCGGTGACAACCCATCACGTCTGTAGAGGTCAGGGGTTTGAACCCACAACTGAAGGGAAATAATGTTCCATCACCTACCACTAGCCTATGTGAAGTCCTTATTATCATGTCATTTTTTACTTAAAATATCTAATGGATTATTTTTATTTTTATTTTAGGGGATTTTTTAACCAAATTGATAGCATCGAGATTGGAAAAAGATTGGGTGATTAAGTGATTAATGTTATTTTGGAAGAAATTCTGTCTTTTTGGAATCCTATTAGATTAATTTAAGTAGAATATTAAGTGGAATAAAGTTTAAATAATCCTTTGTCTTCAAATATGAATTTATCTTGGAGATATAGTGATTTCGTTTATTTATGAAAATTGTTATCATATCATTGAGATTATGTTATATAGGAAATTAAATTATTCGTATGACACATTAAGAGGAATTGATGTTATTTGGAAGACAATATGATCAAGCCATTGTAATTTTAGAGTCTTATTATAGAATATTTTTGAGAAATTATAATTATCTAATAAATGATCTATGTTGAACTTGGAGTATTACATTTGGATTTCAGAGATTAATGTATTTTTTCATCATATAAAATTTTATTTTTTTTGGAAATTATTTTATCCTATCCTAATAATTTATGTTTTGGAAAATGTATAAAAATTATTGGACAATATACTTATACTTTTTTAGATATTTTTGATCCATATAAGTTTATTTGAAGTTTTTAGGCATGAAAATTTCATCTTAAATACTCATTAATTGGGGAAAAATATGATTTGTGGTGGAAATTGAATAAAGGATAAAACAATACATTTCATGTAAGTATTACACCTTATGTTGTTATCATAGGAAGAAAATGATTTACTTAACATTAGTAAAATTATTTTGATACAAAAATGTTATCCATTAGCTTTTCTTACTAACATATCAATGGCCTTTTGACCCATCATAGATTTATGATTTTTTAAATGTTAACATTCTCATGAACATGTTCCATATCACTCTTCATCAGAACTTTGATAGATAGTTATCTCTTCTATATCCATGTTTTCCAACAAGTAATATTGTATGTGCGATCTCATGTGACCTTCATACTTTCATTTCTTTCTTTTAATGTGGATGTTTTATTGACCCATGTTCAAATGTCAGATTTTTAGAATGTTATTTTGAATAATAGAACCTTAGTTACGGAGTCTAAATTCAATAATTTTGATGTATCAATTTATTTAGAGAAGGGATAATGTAATTCCCCAATATTTTATGTGTCTTATTAAATTTAATCTCTTTGATAGTTTACATTTCATGCAACCTTGATCTTAAATGAAATATGATATAATAATATTATTATTATTATTAATGAAATTATCTCATAGCCATTAAATTGGTGGTTATGAATATGAATAAATAGCTTACAAAAATATATTATATAATTAATTGTTTTCAAAATAATTAAAAATAAATATAAAACACGAATTTAATATAATGGAAATGTTTTTCAAAAAAACTCTTTCAATAATCACAAGTGTGTTTTATACAAATAAAATAAAAAATTCACATTTTTTAGATTATATAAGTGATATATATATATTCTATATAATTTTTAACATTCATTCTAGGTGTTTTATAGACATTATAACAAATCAAATAAAATTTTACACATAAAAGATGTATTTTTATAAAAAGATAGTTTTACCACCTTTTTATGGTGAACTTGTTTTAAATTTAGTTTTTTAAGCTTTAAAAAATTACATTTTAAAAGATAAAATAAATATTTTAAAGCAAAATATTATCATTTACTTTGGTATAATAATCTATATTTTTATAATAAGTTTCATGTTTTTATGAATAGTGATAAAATATTTCAATTTAATTGAAAAAAACCTTTTTTTCTAAATATTTTATATTATTTATTTATATTTTTAATTAATTTTTTAAATATATTTAGAAAAAAATTAATTTAACTGATTTTATTTCATTGGAATAAATATCACATTGAATTTGTATGTAAAAACATTTCAATATTTTGAGCACTTTCACATTAAAAACTTGTTTTTTAGTTCGTTCGATAACATTAATTGTAAATTAATTATAAAATTTATATGCTTTGAATTTTAAAAAATGGATTCCATATTTTGAATCAAAATATACATATTAGTTAAATAGACCCCTTTTATTTTTGGACAATATGAATAGTAACATTATGACATTTTAAATTACCACCGATAAGGGTAAATCAGGTAATTGAGGCTATAAATTTTATTATAAATATAAGAATATTACATTAAAAATTGTCCTAATTCAATTGGAGGTGAGATTTTCAACCAAAATCATCATTTTACTAATTTTATGACCTCTTGGAGATATATGGATGATTTATGACTTTTTTATTATTTCATTATAAGGAAAGCCAAATATATCAAACTCATTTTTTTAATAAGTATTACATATTTTAAAGATAATAATTCATAATATATCATAAAAACTAAATATAAATTTTAAATAAAATTTTATTATGTTCATCATTATCATTTATTTTTAATTTCAATGAATTTATAGTTAAATTAATCGTTTTTATAGTGATAATGCAGTAATTGTTTAATTAATGGATATATCAAATAAATGTTATTACAAATATAAACATAAATACAGTTAGATATAAATATTGATACCCATGAATTTTAAATATGTAATTGATATATAATGGATGTATTAATTTTTTGGTTTGATGTTATCTTCTGTACTAATATTTTTTAAAAAGTCACATAATTAATAGTGTCAAAATTGACTTTAATGATATTTTAAGATAAAAAATATTTTATTAATGGATATAAAATTCATAAAAAATAAAATTCTGCTAGATTATTTATATAAGTTTTAATATTTCTTCCAGTACTCATTTATGGTTATTTTGGCATGTTATAGTAACTTTATTAACACTTAAAATGTAAAAAACCAAGTTGTAACAGTAAGAGTTAAAGGGTATAATGAAGGGTTAACGCCAAAAGATAAAGGTAAAAATGTGAACTAAACCTATCTAAAAACTATCATTTGATATTATTTTTACCCATATTATTATTAAATTTTAAATAAGTCACATTAGATCCATTTTTAATTGAAATTTAATTGATATTAATTTAAGATGTTTATATTTTCCAAAAGTTCCCCTCGCCTCAATTATAAAAAGGAATATCCTCCCTCACATCCCAAAACCACATAGAACCTTATATACCGACCAAAATATTGCCATGTTTCATCAAAAATTCCATGCATTAATCCTATAATTCATAATTTAGTTAGAAATCCCTCCAAATATGTCTTTTTGTGGAAATCAAAAAGAGATACCCAAGGAAGGGTAACATTCATTAATGAATGTTTTTATTTTATTTATTCCTTAAACTCATGAAATTATTTTTATTTAATTATTATACAATATTATCAGTATCCTAAATATAATTATTTTTTTATTATGTTATTATTCTACACTAACACACACTACCATCAAATGGTATATGCAATCATTTTTAGTGTGTATAGCAGACTATTGTCTTGTGAATTGATATCATTCATTATTCTATTGAAACCTTTAATAGTTTCAAAAACTGTTATAATTTCTATTTTCATATGTTATTTATGAACTTTTTTTATTCTTACGGTATTATTATATAACACATACCATCATTTTTTCCATTTTATATAGATATAATAACTTCATTTTTGGATGTGTGGACTACCACCTCCTCAAAATGATGTGATTAATTCTCCCTAAACATGGAATGTATTAAAGATGGGTTTAGTGAAACTTTATGATATATATAGAATAATAATTATACATTAATTATATTTATTAATTTCTTTATTTTAATATGACTACAAAATGGAAACCACGTTCATGCCTACGTACGACCTACCGTCTCCATGAACAATGTATTTTATTTTATTTTTTTATATTTTATAGATTATTAATAATTCATATATACATAATATATATTATATTTATGTCATGTTTATCATTTTTTAGATGATTAAATCCTTATATTATTAATAGTATAAAAACAAAAAACCAAAACATAATTGAAAAAAAGATATTCTTACCCAAAACGTTACATTAAAATTAAATTATTAATAAACCGGAATATAAAGTTATAAGTATATAATATATGATATTATAGAAATCCATATGGTCATTATATATACACAGTAAACCTATATTTATTATATATGTGATTTTAATGAGTATTATGAGATTCAAGGCATGTAGTAAGGGATTTTTATCTCACTTTTATTTTTGTGGGACACGTTCCTTATACACAAATTGATTCTTTTGTGTGGTGTATATATACTACCCATGAGTTCCTTTTATGAGTATTATTATGAAAAAAATTTATTTTAAAATCCATATTTCTTTTCTTTCATGGGGCATATTATTCTATTTATTATAATGTTGTATGGGGTTATTTCACAATCTCTATTATTTGATTTTTTTGTTTATGTCACCACAGAGGAATATTTATCTTAAAAGTTAGTGAATTATAAAAATGATTTGAAAAATGTTTTTAATATTATAAAATTATTTTTTAAGTTCATTTTTACCTTTTTGGATTGGTCAAAAATTCAATAAAATCAATTTATCTATCCTTTAAAAAACAAGGTACTTTATGACTTTTTCTACAAATGTAAATGGATTGTTTCTTAACTGAAATGGATGAATATAATTTTATACTCTCAAGATTCCCTAATGTTTTGAATCATCATATACAAGTTTACAAGGTTTTTTTAAAGAAAAAAATTCCTTATAAATGTGTGACCTTTAAAATAAATTATTACAATGTACTATAGTATTTCTTCTAAATTTACATTACCTTGAGTCTTATATGTTATTATGAACTAATTCACATTAATATGGTGTATTTTCTTTCCCTTAGTCATTTAATAGAATTATTCACTCATAAATAATATAAAATTTTTACATGTGGTGTTTTCTTTGATAATTATTCAATTATTTATTTAAATATTAATAAATCTATACTCCTCATCCAATACAATTTTATGATAAGGTATATTGTTTTTTAATCAAATATATTACTTAATATATGTAATGATTTGGATTGTAAATTAAGAGTGAGTCCTAGAATATATATATCCCCTCGATGCATCAGTAGGTTCTCGTAATAGAAATTAGATGTGTATATTAAAAAGGTATCTACAACTAGTTTTAAACCATCTTGTGAAAGGTCTTGATGGTATATGTTTTCATGTCTCTCAGAAATGACGTCAAATAATTATTAATTTCCTTCATTCAGAATTGAGTTATTATTATTAGTTATCTATGATATTTTTTCTTCAAATATATCTATGGATGCATTTCATTTTCATCTTATTGAAAAAATGGAAGGCGTTTCAGTTAACTACCATGCCTTATTGATTATGCATTATCTGGTTATTTGAATCAAATGTTTTATCAATTATTTACCTTTAATTTTCATTTATTCTCATTAACTCATTATTGATGATATTTTACTTATCCTTACTTATTATTTTAGGTCACCCTTGTTTTTTTGCTTCCCCCATAATCAAATAAGTGTACAAGGAATGACATTAAAGGATATTATAGATGACATAAAGTTATCCTTGAATAAAAAACTTATGTTGTAATTAGTGTATTCATTTATAATACAAGACTCGTTTATGTATCTAGATTAATAAGACTATTAAACTGATCAATCCTTCTAGATGCATTTCCTTATAATCATTCCATTGTAATGGCAGTTGACACTAGCTCTTGACTTACTGGGGTTCCATTGATACAACTCATCATTCCAAGATAATGATCCAATAGTGAAGGATCATCTCATATGAGTGATCTTATTGAAAAATTATATTAATCTAATTACTCCCAAAAACAATTTATTAGCCTACCTTGTGGACTTAGAAATTTTCTATAACACCACCGGGATATGGATTTTGTTAAAGGTATAATTTCAAATCCTTATTCCTCTATTCACTCGGATTAGTAAAATTATCCTAATATTTAGGGTTCAGCAAGGTAAGACATGCATAGTTTCTTCATTAATTCCTTTTATTACCAATACCCACGAAAATATAAATTTATCAATTTCAAACACACATGATTTAAATGTAGATAAAGTATTGTGAAATTTGAAAAATTAATTATTTTTCAAAATAAAATAATTAATAAAATTTATTACAATTCACTAAAATAAATTTTAAAATATAAACTCATATATATTTGATTATTAAATAAATAAAATGGGGTTATTATAATTAATAATAGTGAAATATATTGAATATAAGTGCTTAATCCTTTCTATTCTTCAACCATTAATAGAGTTGAAATTAATTTTGATTTAGAAAATTGATATATGGGTATTCTCACTAACATTGATATTATTAGGATCACATAAATGATTTCCACATCTCGCTTCATTCTTATAATGTAACCAAACACCACTTTTCAATCATATGTGGGATATTTGTTTTCTATAATCACACTCACATAGCTTCCACTTATGTAATTGTTGTTTAATCATATGTACTATATGGTATTTTCAATTGTCATTTGCATACCCCAATTGAAAATGACCAACACATAAAAAATATATTTATTAATGTCTTCACTATATTATTCTCTCGAAATAAAATTAGTTTATTAAAATCCTAATTTATAAGACAATTTTAATACATACTTCCAAATTCATAAAATTTAAAATTAATATTGTAATTTAAATTTATTTATGTAATTTTTAGGGTTATTAAATAATTGATAAAATGATTAAAATATATAAAATTTTAATTATATCAATTTCATACAACCTAACCAATACTATCCTTAGAAATAGTATCGATGAATTCAATTATAAATTTTTTATCGAAAAAAATCAAGATAACCAAGTCAATAATAAATAACACTATTTAGATTATTTTTCTTTAGAATATCACAATTCATTTTAATGTTCAATCCCACAAATTATTTTAGAACCCACCTACCCTTTTCTTCACATAAAATTTACATCTATATTCTAGTTGTAACCTACCTTCCAAAATAATTATCTCTCCCTCTAGAAATTAGATAATTAACATAGTTAGCATCAATGTAAACTTTTATATTTTTATATCAGATTATGTTATCTACCTATCACCACTCAGAAAGAAAAATGTTTTCACCAATCCTAAGGTTTTTAAACTATTTTTCACAAAGATAATGGGTAGATCAGTAATAATGTTAATAATTTAATGCTCAATTATGAGGGTTGATATTTAAGTACAATTCCTAATAATCATTTCAAATATTAATGGTAATTAACTCACTCATTCCCCATATAATCTTATCTTCCATCATACTCTTGTTATCCTTTTTTGTAGATCCCAAGTGAATATAGTGGATAATAATGAATGATCTATCCACATTATTCTCTATATTTTAATAGTTTTTCAAACACACCCACATATATATATTTACTCATACGCACCATTTTCACATATATAATAATAAAAATGTAATATTATAATGAAATTTAGACTTCTTAATATATCTCCCCTAGAGAAATAAATACACACCCCACATTTATTCCCAATAATTAATATTATTATAAAATATCCCAATAATTAGCACCTCCAAACACTTAGACATAGTAATATATCTGAAAATGTATAGAATATATGGTAAATTAAAAATATATTATATTACATTGTGGTGTACCAATAAGGTATTTCATTGTATATATGGTCTTAAAATATTGTTGAATAAAAAATTTATTCACCAATGGATACAACTTATTATAAAATAGTTCTTTAATAATTTCGATACATCTAAAATAATATAAACTGTATTGAATTATAATCATATAAAATTTAATATTACAAAACACATCGTAATGATAGCTTATGAAAGAAGGGTATTATATGAATATTATAAATAGGTTTATATTACCTCATAAGTTGATGAAAATCTAATAGTGTGCAATTTATGAAGGTGTAGACATCTAAAAATAATGAAAACTATTAAAGCTATTCTAAAATGAAAATCAAAAAATGAAAAAAATAATCATTTAAATTTTGGCTTTCAAATCAAATTATCCCCTTATAGGTAACATGGTTTCTAAAACTAAAATTGAATATTCTATTATGATCAATTTTTTATATTTTTTATAATAAAAATAATAAAAAATTAAAAACACACACAAATCATATCATAAATTCAGTCACCACTCCCATACGTATATTTAACCAATCCTTAATGTTACATAAACATTATCATGAGAGTTCTGAATAGAGAATAATCAAATGTTAATATCACAAAGGTAATGTATAAATATAAGATAATGTTATTTTTAGTGTATGACATTATTTATGGTCCTATCTAAAAAGTTATTTACCAACCTAGAAGACAAACTTTTTTAAAAATTTAATAAAAAAATTAATGAAAAAGGAATACAAAAGGGAATGAAAGAAAATATACAACATGGTTGTATTTGATTTTCCCTAATTTTATGATGAATTTTCCTTTCATGAAGGGAAAAACAATATCTTTATATCCCTGTTTATTTTCAATAAAATCTTCTCTTAAAGGTCCTTATGTCGAAATAATAACTTGTCTATATCTTGTTTATATATAAATAAGTATCTTATTTTTGTTGGATGAAGATGAGGGGCCTCATTGTCTTCATGTTGAGGAGGTTTACAACTCATTGGGTGTTGAATTATAGTATTGGGAAATGGATTATTTAATTATACTTGATATTTTTTAATTATGAGCAATTATATATATTATAATTACATCACATTCCTCAATTAGAAACAATGAAAATCTCATGAATCCTCTCTTCAGAATAGAGACACTTCTTTTGTGGCCTTATTTTCTTCTTATAGGGAAATAAATTGTTGATCTAAATCTATAATATTAGTATAAGGGATAGTATTATGAAAATAATATTTCCTAAAATTTAGATAAAATGAAAACAACTTTAATTTTCTCATTATAAATACTGAACATGTATCCATTCCACCTCATTAAATGCCTCTAAAAATAATGTTTTGGGCTAATTGGGCAGATGAACATACCAAATTTACTCAAAACAAAATAACCATAATTTGGAACCTAATTCACCATATAAAAAAATTATGGTGTAAGGTAAGTATATAATATTAATATAAGTGATATAAGTATAAATTTTAATTTTTACTAAATCAACTGAATAAGTATTTAATGTTGATTTTTTGCACTTAAATTATCTAGCTATGTATTTCTTTTTCACATTAATTTCTCTTGGAAGACCAATTATTATTGGAAAGGGTGAATTAGGTAGTTTATATTAATCCCATATAACATACACTTCATAAAAAAATGTAAAATTTATTCTTTATCAATTTTTTTATGTTATAACACTACTACCGTAGGCACTTGTCATGAGGGGTTATATTAGCTTATCCTTAATTTAATTAGGGAGGATGTGTATTCAAACATATAATTTTATCTTTATCCATCCCATACTAAATATTACATTAGATTATGGTATAGTGTTTATTATAGGTATTTCTCAATTTGATCAATCCATACATAGGTTATAAGAAACAATATCCATAGAGTAAATTTTTGGTTAATTTATTGATTCTATACCATTTATCTAACCCTTAAAATGAGTTCAAACAATATATAATGTAGTTATAGAACTTCAATTCCCATATTTAACTATATGTATTTTTTTAAAACAAAAACTATAAATAAAAAATAAGAAATAAAAAATAAATTATTAATATAAAATTAAGAACTATGAGTAAATAAAATATTCCATTTAAATTGGGAAATATTTTATCGATGTCATATTATAGGTTCATATCAAATATTAATTTAATTTTCTATTGTCATATTGTATGAGTGAAGACCATAAGTAATCACTAAAGGATACCTTCAATGACCCACTATCCTTAGGTATAAATTATTTATATCTATTTATTTATAAAAATAATAAAACAGTACCATAGAAATAACATATTTGGGATTTTTCATTTTAGAACTAAGAAATAAAATAATAAAAATTTAATCATTATAAGAAGAGTGGATGGGAATTTGGATATTTAACATGGTTGTTCATTCATTGATCTGTTAGATTCATAATCTTTTTCTATATTCGCTAAATTTGTAAACTAAATGACATTTTCTAAAACATATCTCACTTTTTCTCATGAAAGAAATCAATTCACTAAAATATATGAGTACAAAGGTCCTTATATAATATTATGAAAATTATTTGGAATCTAAACTAAATCAATTGAATTCTTTTTATGTTAACTCCTCGAAACTACTAATTAGAATAGATGCATATCCATATAAATGCCAAAAACTATAAAAACAGCCCAACTATCACTCATGAATAAATTGTATAATTGATAAGACAATGACGGGAATCATTGACAATACTAAAATAAAATATGAAAATATATTAAGAAATAAGAGAGGAATAATGAAAATAACTTACACAAATCCAATAATTACCTACAACATCAACTTAAAATAAATAACGAATAACGAAAAAAAATCAAACATTGAAAATAAAACAGGGTTTACCCAATTACAATCATGCTCTAATTTTTAATTCTCAATTAAAATTGAATAACGTATAATTATTGGGGATGAAACACATTTAATAGATATTAAAATCTATATAATAATCCAATGATCTAAATATTTTGAATATTTTATATTATTATTTTCATTTTCATTTATATAAAAAATCATCAACCATTATTCCTAAAAAATTTTGAGATCATGAATAATGTGATAGAAAATATCTTTTGATTAACCCATATTTAAATTTATTATAATATAATTACTTCATGAACTTGATTAATCTTTTCTTCTTGACAACATGGAATTTAACTCCTCTAGGTGATCTATAGAATATCTTCTCACTTTTGTACTTATTGGGACGATTTTCTTATGTTGTGAATATTCCTTGGATTAGGTAGACAACCAATATGAGAATTATACTTTCCTCTTTGACATTGAATTTCTTAACATGGATTATTCTATTTAGAAATTACTATGGATCACTATCATAAATCTCACAGTTCATTCTTATATAGGTAGTCAATCTTTTAATTCTCATTTATGGAAACACTATACAGTCTTACTACCTTTTTATACCCTTACATAAACCAAAATTAATTTATATATATATATAATTTTTTTTCATAATTTACATATACATAATGATTTTTCAAAATTATAAAACCTTTATATTTCAATATTTAATCATACATGAGATGTGGTTTTATCAATCTCACATACATGAAATTTATATTTTTATATTAATTCATATTCAGTAGCTAAATGTCACATTTCAATATTACATGGGTAGTTATTTTTTTAACACACTTATGAAATTTCTAATTATATAACTATTATTCATTCTTACCTCCTATATGGAATTTACGATTCAATCTTATATAACCCCTTTGAAATTCATATTCATATTAAAATTAGTTGTATTAAAGTATATTATATATTTTATACACTCTATAAATAATATAATTTTGAAAAATTATCATTGAAATTAAATTTCAAAATTAATTCAAAATTTACAAATTCACCCAAAGTATAACAATTTTTGTTAATTTTACTGATTAATATGATTTATAAATAATGTTTAACTAGAAAAAAATATAATTATATCACAAAAATATTTTTTATCATATTTATGGAATTAAACTCCGAGTAATCATATGGTCTAAATATATTCTCTTTAAACATAAAATAAACAAGGCAAAAAAATGTATCTAGATGAAACCCATATAGTGGAAAATGTGGGAAATTTTACAATAATATCTCTTTTAGATTAATTTATCATGGGTTATTCAATAAATAGATTATAATTTTAAAAAAATATATATAAAGATCATAGTAATTGGTATATAGCCATAATAAAGTCATAAAATGATCAAAAAATTCACCAGTGTAGTTAAACATTATTGAAGAACCAATATATTATTATTTTGTGTTCATGACCTTACACTCTGCTGATGATCCCTATGAGACACTCATCATCACAATTGGTATAACTCTATCATAATAAGTGATTCTTCCCAAATTATATCATTGTTCCCCTTTTCCCTTTTGGACCACTTACCCAAATTAAGAGAGCATACATTCAGGATAAATTGTTCACTCATTAAATTCTATTAAATATCTCATACATAATTTTCACTTATTTAATTTTCAAATTTTTTGTTTATATACCCTTGTAATTTCATGACATATATGTTCAAGATGAAATTATGTTCAATGTATGGTTATATAACATGAGGTTAATCAACCCTTTCATAAATATTTCCTCTTTTGAAGACCCCCTGAAGAAAAACAATTAAATTTTCTAAAAATAATCCACAAGTTACGATGATAGTGTAATAACTCATGTTTATCCAATACTGATACTAGGAAAAAATTTAATGGAAAACACACCATTCATTTCCATTTATAAATTAGATTCCCATGGTATGATGGTATAGTTAGTGTAAATAAAAAATGAATACCCATTGAGGGTGTACATCATATAGGAAACCACTTATATTTGGTAATTTCCTAGTAGAGATTATTATATCTCCAAGTGATATGGGAAGAGTTAGTGATATATTTTTATTTTATGTTTCCATAATTTTTAAAAACCTTCACCTCATGTTAAATATTTTTTCCCTGCTAAAAAAATTAGACACACATCCATGGGAAAAAAATAATTGACAATGTTCAATACTCAACAAGACTATCTATTACATTGTATCATTAAAAAAAATCCAATACCATATAATCGAATGGAAAAAAATCCTTTTGTGTGGAATAAAATGATTAGGATAACCCATTACACTCATTTAGAACTATTATTAATACAAAAGTGCATATGCTATAAATAGAATGAAATTATATAGGAATGTTTTTTTAATAATTGTGTTATGGTGCTTCTTGATCAACATTAACAAATATGATCTTTAAAAAAAATTATTTACTTTCATACCTAAAAGATAACAGGAATTCTTAGACATCGTAATGATACTAATTATGATTTCCCAATTCAATTTTGAAGCCTTATTTTATCAATATAGAAATATTTTTTTTCCAAAATACCACTAAAACAAATTTGAACCTATTTTTCCTCAGTCTGGAAATCCCAACACGATTTTCCTGGTCTTATTATCTATCCTAATATGCTAACCAACTGAATGAGATCTTCCTCTTCCTATTCTTCTTCATACAACTAAATTTCTTTAAGAAAACAAATACTAGAACTTATTCATGATTAAATTGTGCAACTTCTATATCTTATTTCATGAGGTATACAAGTTATAGAATACATTAAGTACCCACTAGGCTCATAATAATGGTTTAAGAGAGATACTAAAATGTTTTTCCTTCTTTACCAATAATCCAAAATATTCAATCTTCCTTCAATCACATCTCATTATTGGACTCATTCAACACCCATTGAAATCAAGATCTTTCATTTACCCATTAAATTACCCTTGAAATCAAGATCATTCTTTTAATCATTCAATTCCCCTTTAAATATAGATCTTTCATTGACTTATTCAACCTTCCTTAAATTTCAGATCTTCTCTTGACTTCATCTCCCTTTAGTCTTTTAAAGAAATCTTAAATATGATTCTGATTTATCTTTCTGATTTTGAAATTATGATTCTCCATTGTGATGGCCAACCTTTTATCTTGACCCACGTGTAAAAAATTCATAATTGAAGGCATATTATTATATTTCTCTTCGTCGATTGAAAAACTAAACTACCCATTTGATTTCCTCAAAAAGTTGAAGAAAATATTTTGGTCCATACATTAATTTACATTAATTGTGACATATGACTTCTAATTATGATGATCTATACCAAAAGATAAAAAAGGAAACCAAAATCTTGGAACATCAATAAAACTTTATGTTCCCCTTTTAAAACACTTTCACAATTTATTTAAACAAAACTATTCTACTCCTTGTTCACTCTTATCCCACATAATCTAGATATTTAAAACATTCATTAACAAAATATTCAATCAAGAAATCATCTTGATGAGAAATGGCTGACAATAGTATTGATTTATCTCAGTCTTAAAAAATATTTATTTTCAAACTACCACTGATGTCATAAGAATTAAAAACCAATGGAATGAATATTCATTTTCAGATTAACTTCAGTTATCAGAGGCATACCAAGTCTGGTAGACTAGTGTCATTAAAAATTTATTTCATCTTTTTAATATAATAATCCATGTTATCCAAACCTCAATAAATTCTGAATACGATGATCTCATAACAATGAACTTGAGATAAAAAAACTATTTTCTTTTATCTAACTATATTTTTCCACAAACACTTCCTTTCAACATAATTTCCTATGAACATTAAAAACATTGAATATTAGATTAAGCATTATCTGACTTACTAAGGAAATTATTATAACTTTACTATCTCTAAGTAACATCATTATTTTTCCATCAAACCAAAATATGATTGGAAACACATTTTCTCCACATTTCTCTCATCAATCCTGAATCACATGTTTTACAACAAAATTATGATTTATGAGAAATTAAAATACAAAAAATCATCATCAGATCTATTATTAAATCCATGATGATACTAATTCTATTCCTTATTATGATCAAAACTTCATTATAGGCCCAAGGTGACTCTGATGGACCTTTTTTTTTTCAGAAAACATCTTTTCAATCCAATGAACTTTCATAAGATTTTTGAGACCAATTTTCTTAATATGATGGCTAGTCCGATTTTCACAGGAATCTAAGTGAGGTGATTTATCGTTCTTTCTTATTTTCATTATCAATAAAATGTAATACATATATACGATAAACTTCCTTATCATCTTGGTCTAAACTATCTCCCCCTTTGTATTTTTTTCAACCAAAATTCATAAATTAGTGAACTTTGTAACCTCAAGATAATGATTAAATATCAACAATTCTAAACTTATTCGAGCAGACTCATTGTATTAAACAATAATCATTTACAAAAAAACCAAGCTACCTAGAAGTGGTGACTCATGAAAAACGTTTTCATCTTTCTTTAAATAATTCTTCACTTCCTTAACATTCTGGGTAATGATGATTTTCTTTTATATCTTTTCAAAATTCTTTCACACAAATGTTTTATTTTCCCAAAACCACCCTAATAAATAGTTAGAATAGTTCAAAAACATACATTCTAGATTTATAACTTACCTACAAATCCCATTTTATGAATTCATCCATAAAAATGTATTTATGAAACACCTATTCCACTTCACAACACAATAAAAAGATAATATGTGGGATGGTAAAAGAACCCATACCTCAACCTTGATGAGAAAGAGGTTTGTGGCCCATTTTAACCTCAATTTAGAAAAAGGTTCCTTTGGTAAGGTTTTTTTCAAATATGTCAGCTAATTCTTATAAAGTAGGGACTTACTCCAACTTTAATTCAGTATTCTACACATTTTCTTTTATGAAGTGGTATATTATGTCAATATATTTTTAATGATAATGTTGTATTGTATTCCGTATAAGGTTAATTTGTATTTGATTAATACTACCCAAGAGCAGTGGTAAAATTACTATAAAAAGTTTTTAGTCCAACTAAGTTTCCATCCACATAAGTTGAATATCATCTTTAGTGGTAGCAATATAATCAGCTTCATCCATGCTAAGAGTTATGAAATTTTATTTCATTATATTCCAACAAAAAAATCCCCTATAAGAAACCTCCACCATATTTTGATCTTATATAATCAAAATTACATACACAATCTGCATTTGAATAACCAAACAATTAAATACATTCTGAGCTATCATACCTGATTCTTTAAAAAATTTCGTTGATATATCTTAGAATTATTTTTCCAGCAAGTAAATGGGATTATTTTGGAGAACTCTGAAATCTTGTACATAAGGTAACAATATAAAATATGTCATGTCTTGAGGTAGTCAAATATAAAAAACTTTTAATCATGTTTCGAAACTCATTCTGATCAACTTCCTCACCTTCTAAATATTTAGATAACATTGTTCCCATAGAAATTAGTGTCGAAATTAGTTTCAAATTTTCCATGATGAAACTCTAAAGAATTTCCTTTTCATACTTTTCATGAGAAATAAAAATGTGTTTCTCCTTTTTTAAAATTGGTAACCCAAGAAATTATTTCATTTATCTCAGCATGAACATAGCAATCAACTTTTTAATCTCTTCATCAAACAGTTGAAAAATTCTTTAATAATCCCCAAAAAATATAATGTCATCAATATAAACAATTATGAGGAGGTAAAACATCTGAAATCATTTAATGTAAATATTTTTATCTACTCTTACTTTCAATAAATTCATATTCCCCAAGAAAGTATCTAATTTAGACTACCTTTATCTTCGAGGTTTTTTATCCCACACAAGGGTTTATTTATCTTACACACATAACATTCACCTTTCCCATAAATAAAGAAATAAGGTTGTTCAATGTAAACTTCCTCATCAAGATGCACATTTAAAAATAATAAATTCAAATCCTTTTGCAAAATTCTGTTTCTTTTTGGTACAGTAATAGAAAAAATAAATTTTCTTGTTTTTAAACATTCCACTAGAGTAAAATTATCATCAAAATCAACAACATCAATTTGTGTGAAATATTTTCACACTAATCTAGCATTGTTCCTTATCACTTCACCCTTTTAATTCATCTTGTTCCAGAAAACACACTTTTTAACAATAACATTTTAGTTATCTAGATTGGGTATGAGGTCCCAAGTATTATTTTTTATATATGATCAATATTTTAATTTGTATTCTGAAGAAATTTAATATTATAAAAATCTTCATTACCATATTTTGTCTCAACTTTTGAATAAAAATTAATATGTGTAACATTTTTTTATGTTTTTATTTTTTTAAAATTCTAATGTTGATCACCAATAATGATTTGAGCCTCCACTAGCTTCCTCAACCAATAACAAGGTATTTTAGTTTCATAATATTCCATTTAAATAGAAAATTATTATTCTTCTACTTAAGTGGGATTACAATTTCTCCATATTTATCAAATTTTAAAACAAAAATTTTGTTGTCATGCTCATATTTCTTATCAGCTTGAGTCTATTTATCTTCCACATCCTTTTTAATCACCATAACATAAATAAAATCAACAATTATTCCTATTTCATATTTTAAAACTTATATTCTCATCCTTCTGGATCATATCCAAGTAAAATTTCAATCTTAACCTCTTTGTCAAACATTCCAAAGTTTCCAGCTGTCTTCTTTATGATGCATAATCTCAAAAAAAAAACTCTTAAGTGTTTCAAAACTATAGATTTTTCATAAAATTTTTTATATTAAGTAATATCATAACATGGTCTATATAAAACTATATTTTGTAGATATATAGTAGTACTTGTATAACTAATCTAATAGTAAGTAGAAATACATTGTTCAAGCAACATATTTCTCCTCATTTCCACTAGATTTCATTTATTTATTTCAGCAACCCCATTTTGTCGAGGTGTCTATGATGAACTCAAATCATGCCAAATTCCATGCTTATCAAGATAATTTTAAAATTATACATTCTTATAATCAGCACCATTATAATTTCTAAACATCATTGTTTATTAATCACATTCCTTTTTACCTTTCCTCATGAAACATTTAAAATTCTCCAAAGCATCTGGTTTATGTTTCATATACATAAAACAAGAAATGTGAGTAAATTCATAAATGAAAGTGATGAATTACTTATCTCTATCAGTTGATTATTTTCTCATTTTCCTATAGATATCAGAATGAATGAATTCTTGTGGTGTTTTTAACAAATATCAACTTTCTTATACGCTGAGTTCGTAATTTTTTATTTTCTGAAAAGTAGTGCAACACCAATATCTTCTTCATGGATTATTATGAATCTCATAGACACAATATTCCTTTGACATCTTGGCCATGTTTATTTGACTCATGTTTCTGATCCTTTTATTCCACTACATGTTTTCTTCTACCATACCCAAGTAAAAAAAGTTTTTTATTTCACCAACATGAAATATGTTTTCTTTTATACATTGGAATTATTTAACTATCTTTACATTTTCCCCTCTCTTCAGAAAAACCCCATATTTTCTAAATATAGCTTTTTTCCTTCATCACAATTTTTTGAAACATTTAGAAATTTTTGTTTCAACCCATCAACAAATAATTCTTTTTTGGATTTATTTTTTTCTTTCCCAATGATGGCTAATCCAAAACCTTTGACTATAAGAGAGCCATCATTTCCAAATGTAACCATTCATTATTTAATGTCTTTAACATTATTCAAAACATTAATTCTCTTATAATATGATAAGAATACCTAATATAAATAATATAAATTTTTTATCCTTTTATGTTCTTCAAATTTGTTTCAACAACACTATCTTTTTATTTTACCTTTCATTATCTACATCCAGATTCTAATTATTGTCAATAATTTTTTTTATAATGATAACAAAATAAAAAACCCATAGAAATATTTACATGTTGTTTACATATTTAACAAATAGATTCCAGGTGCTAAAAACTATTATTGAATTTCACACCATTCATCTCAAGTTTCTTATAAAATTCCTTCTTAGCCTTCTTATTTTCAGAGTATTGACTCTCCTTTACAATTTCCCTTTCATAACATATTGAATAGTAGTAATGTTTTTAGTTTGATTAACACATATTTTCCACATGTATGAATCCCACACAATACTAGTAGTATCCATTGAAATTTTATTTTCCTCTAAAACTACTGGATTGACCATTTTTGTGAGTATGTTTTTCCGCAACCTTCTTAACATAACATTGTTGGCCAAAAACCATACTATTTTTAGTTCGAATATTCTTTTTCATCTCTATTTTCTTCTAAACCTTATCAATTTTATTCTATGGAATTTTAATTTTTAGAAACATTTTTTGAGATATATTTTTTTAAAACTTCTGATTTTTCAAAATTATTAACATTGGAGATATACATAACCTTTCCAGCTTTCATTATCTCAGAGAAATTTATATATTTTATCTCAAACATTGAATATAATTTTTTTTATAAATCTCAGGTTCCTCCTTATTAGAACATTCTATAGCATTAGAGAAAGATTTTTTGAAACTTATATCACTTTATTCATATTTAGATTTTTTTTTGAATTTTTTCAAATCATAATATTTTTTCATTCATTTTTACTTCCAAATTCTCATTATTATTTTCTAATTTCTCAAGATTTGTATTCAAATTATCAGTCTCTTTTATCATCATAACTATCTTTTTAGTTAAACTTTCTTGATATTTGTTGACGAGTTTTTATTGTTCGATTTTCTAATTTATTTCTATTTTCTTCCAATATTTCTTAGAAAGACTTTATTATCTTCTTTAAGATGAAATTATATATGATTTTATTCTTATTATTTTTCTTCTTCATAATTGTTGTTTCAAAACTCTTAATTATTCATCGTTGTAAAAAAGAATTATCTACATTCTTTTCAAATGATTTTTCAAACTCAAGTTCAGTTTCTTCTATTTCTATATCTATATACAATAAATATCTTATTTTTTATGTGAAGATTTTATTATATTTCCCTTGGTTTAAATATTTATCCTTATCAACTTATTTCTTCCACAACCGTGTTGCCCTTATTTATTCTTATTCACTATTCTATTCATTATTTATATGAGTAAATTTAGCTAAATATTTCCTAATGGATCCATATTAAAAAAAATCAATGGATTTTTTCCCTTATTATTACATGTACCTCTTGTCAAATTTTTAGATAACAATTGTAAAACTTCATCATGGTTTTTTCATAACTGATGTTTAGAGTCACAGTCAATAACATCCTCCTCCTTAAGAACCATCTTAAAATATTATTCATTTTTTCCTTTGAAAGAAATTTCTCTATCATATTTTGTTTTTACCTTTACAGCTTTATCCCTTATCATATCATGTCTAAAGAGAATGATATGAAAATCATCAAGAGAAAATGTTTTGGGATCTAAATCATTCAGTGAATAAATATTCAGATCAAACTTGTCAGGAAGGATTCTCAGGATATTTTCAAAAATAGTAGAATATTATATCTTTTCACCAATACATATGATTGTTCTAACAATATCATTCACCCTAGTAAAAAATTCCCCAATATATTCATAGTTAACCATCTTGATATATTCATACTTCAATCTATAGATATTCAAATATTCCTTCTTCACTTTTTTATTTCCATTATAAATTTCTTCCAACATATCCTAGATACCTTTGGAATTGGAAACACCTTTAACTCTTAGAAAATAACATTTATAAATTGATGTGAGTAATCATCCTCATTATTCTTCTTATTTATAGGTGGAAGTGGAACATAACATAAATTAGGGGAAACCCATATATTGTGTCTTAAATAAAATTAAACTCTAGAGACATAAGAAATTGAGTCATTATATCTTTTCTAATGTGATAGTTCACTCCATATAATATTAGAATCCCCTTACTATTCCCATGATTTAGATTTTCAATCAAAAAAAATCAACAAAATTTCAGAAAATATTAAGAGAATGGAACCTTCGGCTCTAATAGCAACTGTAATTTCCCAGTTATGATTTTTGATTAACTAAGAGGGGGATTGGTTTAATCAATGATATATTTTTCATTTATGATTCCTTAATTTGGAAACAACCATCACATACTATATAATATTTGTTCCCTTACTTAATAAAATCCAAACCGGTATCCCCAAGAATATAAGAATTTACAAATTTCACTACTCAACAAGAGTATCCACTCCTTATTATAGTTATGAACTAATCCAATACCACACAATCCACTAGAAAATAATCCTTTTTATTGGAATAAAATGACCAATATATTCCCTTACACTTAGGTAACCCTGTGATCAATATAACAGTGCATGTGCTAAAAGTAACACAAAATGATATAATAATGTTTTTGTGATAAACATGTGATGGTGCATCTTGATCAACATTCAAAAATATGATTTTTTATAACAATTCATTACTTTATTACCTAAAATATGATAATAACTTCTTACACATTGAAATTATACTCATTATGATTTCTCATTCTGATTCCAAAGTCTGATTTTTTTCAATATAGAAATATTTTTTCCATAATACAAATAAAAAAAATATGAACTTTGTATTTCTAAATTCAAGAAATCTCAATATTATTTTACTAGTCCAATTATCATGTCCAATATGGTAACCATCTAAATTCAATCTTCCTTTTCTTCTATTTGGTAAACTTATTCCTAAAAGTACAAATCAGATATTTCTACTTGCTTAAATTATGGATCTTTTCTCTCTTTATTCATAAGGGATGTATGTTAATGAATACATGAATTACTCACCTCATATTTATAGGATCTCAATAATGTTTTGAGTGGTATCTTAAAAAGGAATTCATCTTTACCAAAACTCCCAAATATTTAATCCTCCTTCAATATCATATATTTATTTGAATCATTCAATTCCCCTTAAAATTCGGATATTTCTATGACTTCTTTATTACCCCATTAAATCATGTTCCTTCTTTGACACATTTAATTCCCCTTGAAATCTGAATATTTCTTTAACTTCTTCAACCATCCTTGAATTTCAGATCATCTCTTGACTTTATCTCCCTTCAGTATTTCAAATAAATATTAAATACGATTCCAATTTCTCATTCCAATTTTCCCATTATTATTATCCATTATGATGGTCATCCTTATTTTTTATCCACATTATAAATAAATTATAACTAAAGATATCTCATAATGTTGCTCTGCTTCAATTAAATAACTGAACTCACCGATCTAATTTTCTTATATATATGAACCAAATAGTTTCTTCAATAAATTTCTCAATTTTAATTATGATATATGTCTTCAAATTATGATGATATGTACAAATAAATAAAAACAAACCAAAAAAATCTTGTAACTTCTAGAAAGCTCCATTCCCCCCTTTGACAACACTTTCAAAAAAGTCTTTAAATAGTACACTTATTCTTTTTTTCTTTCTCTAATCCCATTTTATAGGGATATTGAAAACATTCATTAACACTTGACTCAATCAAAAAATCATCTTAATGAGAAATAGTTGAAAATGTTGTTAATTTTTCTAAGTCTCAACAATATTTTATTATCAATATTCCTCTAATATCATATGAATTGCAAAGAAATGTGATGAAAAATTGATGTGAGAGTAACTTCGATTATTGGTGGAATACCAAGTCTAATGGACTGATATCATCCATAAATTATTTCTTGTTCTAAATATGATACTCTAAGTCAACCAAATTTTAATCATTTCTAAAGATAGCGATCTCATATTAATGAACAGTAGACTAAAAAGTTTTTCCATCATCAAACTGTCATTTTTCATGAACTCTTTCTTGTATCATAACTTCCTCATGACTCTGAAAATATTAAAGATTAGCTTTAGCATCGTTTAACATTATAAAAAATGTATTATAACTTCTCTATCTTCTAGAAACATTTTTATTTGTAATAAAATTTAAATATGATTAAAATAACCGTGTCTCCCTATTTCTCTCATCAATCTTGAATCACAAGTTTTACAACTTACGTATAAATTTTGAGAAATAAAAACAACAAAGCATCACCATATTTATTACTGGATCAATATTGAATATTATTATTTTATTTATTACAATAAAAACATCATTCTACACCCCACATTGAGTCTGATAAACCTTATTTTCTAGAAAAAATCATCCCAATCCTATGATATTTCTTAAAAATTATTTCTCTAGTTTTTCAAATATGATTGTAAGTCAAATATTCACTAGAAACAAAATGATGACATTTATCCTTAACATTTCATTAACAAAAATGTTTAATACCCAAATTTGATAATCTCCCTTATTATATAGGTCTTAACACATTTTTAACTATTGATTCAAGTATTTTACATTTGTGATTTACTTCACTCATATACACATGTTTATGTCGATTCATGTTCTATTAGTATTATTCTCTTATACATCATGAATTCCATAAAATAAAACCAATGATATATCATGATCATTGAGTGTCATATTATACATGTTTATTTGTGTTTTTTAGTGAGGAGATGAAATTGATTCAAATATATCTCTTTAATTTTTAAATGAAAAAATATAGGGACTATAGGTAAGTTGAATCCTCTCCATTTTGATAATATATAAAAATAATTGAATGAATAAAAGTACATGAAAAAATTGAGGTTACAATAGATTACACTCAATGAATATAATAATAATAGACCATTGTTTGATTTAAATATTTATTATCCAATTGTTGCTTAGTAAACTAAGTAATTTTATCCTCTGTGTCAGAGTATAACTCATTAAGTATTGTTGTAGTGTTATCTATTCCCTAATGAGAATATTCAACTCAGTCTAGATGCTCTATCACATTGGATAATATTTTCACTAGATATTGGTGATGTTTCTTTGCATAGACTATTTTATCAAAAATGAATATTGATGTATTAAACCATTACATATCTATAGTGAAACTTTTCATAGATGAAATATTAAAGAGACTGTAACAAATTAAAATCTTATTTTATGATTTAATTATCCACCAATCAACCTCTAGTTACTCTATTTTATGATAATTATATTTATGGTAGTGAAAATAGTGTGATATTACAATTTTCGAGACCCCAAGGTTGTGAACCGTTGTTAAAATCATTCTATATTTCAAATTAACTCACCCATTGGATTCTAAGTGATCAAATTTTGGTTTTATCTACATTGATTATGAAAAAACCTGTGTACGTATATCTTTTATCTATGTTAATGTATATATCATTGCCTTGAATTACAATATTCATGGGAACAAACTAACTTGTATGAGTTATAAGTTAAAGTATAATATCTCTCTCAATTGATGATTGGATTTCCTAGGGTAGATTAATCCTTTAATCAGTTTCCAAAATGGAAGGGGCAGGTTCCACTAGAACTAATGAAAATACAATGTCTAAACCATGATTAAAATAATTATCCATTAAGGTTATTTTCAATATTCATAGTTATTTTTGGGTTTACATGTCCTTTAGTCACTACCAACCTAAAAATTGGCCAATTAGGTTATACAAGACAATCACCAAAAAAATCATTGTTGAGCCCTATAGGGACAATGTAGTCCTTATTACTGACTATTCCCCATAACCATTATTATCTAGATACCATACCTATGGTGAAAAAGGTGACATGGTTCTATAACCCTAATTTACCCTTCATTGGTTAGTTAATAAGTCTATTATCACAAAAAAAGAGAAGTTTGATTTAATGACACTAAGAAAATAAAGAGACATACAAAATGTAAATTAAATAATTAAAATAATATGAAATTTATGAAATTGTAGAACACAAGAAATGATATGGAGGTTATAGAGAATAAATCTCGATGTACCCTATTTAATTTTGATCACAAGACTCAATCCCTATAAACTTCTTAAATTTTAACCTAAAGAGGAAATGGATCATATATAAAAACCAAAAAATAATTGAATACAAGAAGTTATGGATTTCTATTGAGATTGAATAGTTATTATCCTTAAGACTTATATAATATATAATACTTATAAATTGGTTTCTATCCCTAAGAATTCATTGATCAGATATTAATTATGTAAAATTTCTTATCCTCATGACTTCTTTGATAAGAAATCGACTATATATGGAGTGATTATAATGGAGGGGTTCCATTTTTTTCATTTGATTTAAATTATAGATCAGAGGATAAGACATGACTAATTTTAATAGAGGGATAATAAATAAAATAATAGCTGGTATTTCCTTTTGAATGAAAGCATGAAGAATATTAATGACTAGTGTAATGATTCAGGAAATTGTTCTCCAAATTTCTCTATTTTCTTATCTGTCTCTTATTTAGAAAATTCTACACAGTCCAAAAATTTATCAGTTTAAATGAACTTTTCTCATGTATTTATATAGACTAAAAAAGACAATTAATAAGTTTCTCAACTGTATATTTCGATGTGGATTCTTTTCTGACTACCAATTATATGATTATTGTATCTATCATGGATTGTTTTATGAACATCCATTATTTTAACTATTTTTATAATCATTAATTTAGATTGAAGAACCCTAATAGATTAATGAATTTTATTTTATTTTATTTCTTAATAGGATAGTCAATAATAAGTTGAGGCTTTTTTAAAGGAATTTCAATGTGTGTGGTGAATATTGAATATACTGATAAGCTCAATGAGGTTCTCCAATGTTGATAAAGATTATTTTTTAGTGGTTAGATTTATAAAGGTGTTTATATCCATTATAAAATTATTTTCAATCATAAATAAGTTTTAAAAGGTTATTGAAGATGAAAAGAATAAAATTTGTAGGAATAAACATTTACTTATCATGATTGTACAGAATGACTTTATGTTTATGACTTGTGATGAAGATAATTTGAAATGGAGCTATTTTTTGAAAAATTGTGAATCCATCCAATGATGATTCAGCTTGAACATTTCTATAGTATGTTAATTACATTTACTACATGAATTTTGTAGAATAGATAATTAGATAATGAGTTAAAAATAATGTTAATACACACAAAATAATCTATTTTTTTATATGGTAGAATATGTTGATAAGAAGACATTATTAGTGCATAATTTATTGTTTTTTTAGTTTTTTAAAATAATATAATAGCCATAACTAGACACCTAATTAGTCTAGTACATGTATATTATCAAAGCATAAAGGAATCCATCCATGGATGAAATGGGTAAGGCTTGTAGAGGTAGAGTGCCTAAAGTTAGGTAGTATATGATATAGGTGTGTTAGGTGGATCATTAAATATATAAATACCACTGTGTATGGTGGTGCATGTGGACCATTAGTGATAATGAGACCATGTTTGTTTTTCAATCCTAGTTTGGAATATGTAGGTATATAAGGTAGTGTGTGTCCTCATTAACAATTTATGTGGGATTTTATTTATTATATAATTTATCCTATTTAAAAAAAATCAATCATGAAGTCATAATTGAAATAAATAGAACCATTAATGTTTTTTGTTCTCCTCAACCTCATTATTTTCTAGTGTTCTAAATGTCAAAACTGCAATAACCATTTCATGACTTTAAATAGTGAACATCCATAGAAGAATGTTTGTATGCACTAGCAGTAAAATTTTCAAGTTTTCATTGACATGGTAGGATTTTTAGGGGAGTAATTATCTTGACTATTGAGATTCATCATACATTATATAGTTAGTGTATTCTTACATAGATGTTTTTTATATGTCTTAAAGTTATAATTTATGGGATGTAAATTTTTTATGTATATTGGGAGAATTTAAATATAAGAGAATGAATTTAATGTGAACCTGAATTATTCTATAATATAATGAAATTATTATTTTTTCTATCACAATCGAGTTTTTTTGGAAAGTGAAGTGTGTTAGTGATATGGGTGGTTAACCATGATTCTAAGAAGTAATGATATGTGAAAAAAATTAATAAATACTTATCATTGGGTAATTTTTGATGAATTCAAAATATTTTTTAAAAATATATATAATTTATATAGAGTGTGTTATATCTATTCACAATAGTATTTACAAAATAATTCATTATGTTAAGTACACTTATCTAATGATTATGATAAAGGGAATTTGCAGGGGAGTGTGGATAATTCTTTATAGTGTTTCTTTAATACTCATGAAGGGTGCACCATGAACCCGAGAAGTGTGAAGTTCTTGAAAGAGTTCCTACACACACTGTGTTACATAAAGAATAAATAAGAGCCCTTGAAATATGTATCACTTTTATGAATAATAGTGAAACTCATGTAGCGCCACATTATTTCACAATGTAAATTCAATGAGTCTGAGGATTCACAAATAAAATTTGAGAATATAGTGAGAGGTAATTGTGTGATACTTCTTGCTTATAATTTCATAAATTATGATATGTGAATCAAAATTAATGATAATATTTTAGCATTGAGAAAAGTAAGAATGAAACAAATTAAAACTCATTTATACATTCTTTATTTGAATGAATCAAAATGTCCCTAGGACTGAGTCTATAGAGAGATCATTCACATGAAATATTATAGGTAAAAAAATTATAACACCATAACATATAAATTATTTGTATGAGAATAAAACTATAATCATACCCTTGAATGAAGAATCTGAAATATGAATGGATGAAGTGAATTATATGAAAAAATACTACAAAAATTTTTATATGTACATGGAGAATAGTTGAGTGAAGATAGTTGATCCTACGTAAAGAAAATTAAATTTTAGTAAAGAAAACATATGAAAATGGATTTTAAAATACTACAATTGAAATAGAATAAATGTTGAATATAATTAATGTTGAATTTTTGATTCCTGATAGTTTATGGAGAATTAGAAATTATTATTTAAAATTGTTATAAAAGTGTTAAATTCAAATTGTAATAGTTTATTAATTTAAGTAATCTATGAATAATAAAAATTATTGTGTCTTGTAGAATATTTAGTTGATTATTTGGATAAATAATTTTATTTAATTAGAAGTTGAAATTTAAACATATTGAGAAGATTATAGGACCAAAAAGTATAAAATTGAATTAATTATTTAGTGAAAATAAATGAAATACTATTTATAAGTGAAAGAACTATTTTACGCATGTTTATTTATTTATAAGTTTCATTATTTATGTATAAAAATTAATTGATGTTTTGGTAATTAATTTTTTTATTGATTTATTGTGGGATATAATATATAACTAAAATAAAAAATAGTAAAATATATTAACATGAAGATACTTTGCATTCTATCATGAAGCAGCAATGGTATAAAACACAATTTTGAAGCAACAAGTTGGAGAAGAACTGAAAATCTGGACATAAATGAGTATTACATTATAAAAATTGAATTTATATGTTCAAACCTAGATAAGGAATAGACACAATAGAATTAATTTCATCTCTACACCAGAGAAATTTACATCATAAATCTAATTTACAATGTAAAATGTTTTGGATATATTTTATTTATTTCATAATTATTATTTTTATGTAATTTTTTAGGAAAGAAGATCTCAGAGGAAATAGACACATCATGTATGACACGAATTGTTTAATCTTATTGTAAAATCATCATCAACTGTAGAGTTAAAGATTGTATATTTTTAAAGATTAATTTATTAAATATACTGGGGGTGAATTAAAATCCCTTTCATGAAATAAGGATTATGTAAGGATCATATGAGGACTATAAAAAGAAATACATGGAGGATTGTAATGGGATTTTCTGGATATAGGGAAGTTCTTGATGAGGAAACCTTGTTGTTGTATTTCTTTGGTTTTTTATTTTCCATTATTTTCATTAAATTTATGTGATGTATCCCCACTCCTAAATCAACTCGAAATATCTATCTTGGGAGGGGTACTTTTTTTAGTGATTGAGAAAGGATGATGTTATACCTATATAAATTGTTTGAGTCCTATGCCAAAATAAATTAAAAATTTTGTTTCCACTTATTTTGTTTTCAATTCTAATTTTTCATTTCAATACCAAATTCAATTGTGATTGGTTTACAATACTAGAAATATAACCATTCCCAACACTACTATACCAAAGGTTTTTAAAAACCGTTGGTATAGGCCCCCTTTCCCAACAGTTTGGCCAAACCATTGGGAAAGCCCACTTTGAGGTCACTTTTCCCAAAGGTTTGGCCAAAACATTGGGAAAAGGTAAGGATTTCATGAATGTTTGGAAAAAACATCGTGAAAATTCTACTTTGAGGCCACTTTCCACAATGGTTTGGCCAAACTATTGGGAAAGGGTGGGCACCTATCCATAGGGTTCTCAAAACTGTTAGGATAGGCCTTTCCCAACGGTTTTGAGAACCATTGGGATAGGTGCCCTTATTTTTATGAGTACATTTGTCAAATATCATCAAATAAATCAATATATAAATTAAATATATATATATATATATATCCAAATCTATTCACAAATCATACTCTAGTATAGTGGTAAAGTCATTGATTTATAACGTGGAGGTTGTGGGTTCAAACCTCCGCTGGAACAATTTTTTATATATTTACCTATCCCAACAGTTTCCTCAAACTGTTGGGAAAGACATATCCAAACAATTTTCAAAACCATTGGGAAACACCTATACCAACAGTTTGAAAACTGTTGGGATAGGTCATATAGTTGGTTTTCCTAACAGTTCAAGACAAATCATTGGAAAAAACTATCCCAACAGTTCTTCCAAACCATTGGGATAGGTTAATTTTTCTAACCTATCCCAATGGTTCTATGTAAACCATTTGGAAAATCTTTCCCAATAGCTTACTTACCAATGGTTTGCTGAACCGTTGGTATAAGTTATACCAACGGTTCTACAGGCTTTCCCAACGGTTCAGAACCATTGGGAAATTTTCCATTTCTAGTACTGTTAGAAGTTGTTTATTTTAATTTCCCTAGTTAATTATCCTTATTTCCCCCATAAATATTCATTTCTATATTATGGAACATATTATATTTTTTTGGTTAGTTCTAGACCATTTCTATCATGTGAATAAAATTCTGGAAGGAACTATTGACTGTTGGGGAGTAGAAATTACAAGTTGAAGATTTCCCTAATTAAAAAGAAGGAACCAACACATTAACAAAAAAATATGAAGGATATTAAAAAATATGATATTTTATTTGGGGTTTTTATCACATTCACCACCTATCCAAGGTAGATAACATAATCTACAGAAGGATAAATCTATAACCATCAATAAGAAGATGATTGGGTAATAATTGAAATCCATGATAATGTTGCACTAGGTCAAGCTAACCCTGCTCTGATCACATATTTTTCAATTATTCTAAATAACATAATATAAAATTATTCTTATATTCTCAAAATCAAAACTAAAATCAGAAACCATTTTTTTCTGAAAAATCAAAAAGTGAAAAAAATGTTTTGTGTGTACTTCTCTTCAAAAGACTGACTTTTTTAACTATTATACTATATTATGTAATAAAATTTGTTTTTATATGACCCATTTTTGGTGTTTGTAAATATGAATGATCCTTGAATTGATTCAAATACATCCATGTTTAACTAAATATATTGTTTAGGAATTATGAGAAAAGAACACTTGATGAACTATTGTGAGCGCATATGACCAACCACAGCCTTTTGAGAGATATATTCAACTGGAGGAATCTAGTATAATGAAGTATTATATTTTATAATGTAATGAGTACTTGGAATATTTATGTATAACCTATCCAAACCACTGATAATTAATGTAAATACTATTAATGGAGACTATGTATCTTAGAATTATCTTGAACACTGCAAGGACATAGTCATCCCCCTTAGGGGAACATATGGTAAATATATTGTTTTTTGTGCTTCATTTTCACTCCTCCTAAAATGTTCTATGAATTTTTCTATATACATAAATGGTATATTCATCCATACTAGTGAAAATTGTTTCATATAAAAGTGGTAAAATATAAAAGGAAAATATTTTGGTAAAAATTGTTTACAATGATTCACTCATCCACACCCCCACCCCTACCCCCCCCCCCCCACAATATACCTACATTATCCAAAGATCACCACAATTTGTATCATAACATAAGGTTCCACCTGTGCAAAGATCAATATTATTTGTTATCTATTTTTATCAGACATATATTAATATCAAAACTAAATTTTAAAAATATTTAGACTTTCCAAAAATAGAAAAAATGGTTCCCATATCTGTCAATTCAAAAATGGTGGTTTCCTCTAAAAACTATAAGAAAAAAAATTTCAAAAGAAGTTAAGAAATATTTCCCTGTAGAAATAAGATATGTCTCTGTTAAAATTTTGTAAAAATGGAAGTAAATATTGTATATCTATTAGTAACTATACTCTTGAATAATCCGGTGTATACTATAAATAGAATAACTATTCTATCTCTCTCTATGATTTTTTAGATGTAAATAATTATTTTAAAGACATCCTTATTATACATGTGACATATAAACTTACATTCATAAAGGGTATAAAAGATGAAAAATATTTTCTACAATTATAATATGCTTCTATAGAGGATGTATTATCTAAGAGGATAAAAAAGTGTAACACTCTCACAACATTTGAAGAAGGAAAATACCAATATTTATTAATTTAAAATGAAAGATTTTTACTAATTGATGAATAAATATAAATTATAGTATGTGAAAACATTGTGTGTGTAAAATTTCATTAAAAAATATTCAATTAAGTTACAAAAACTCAAAAAGATATTATAGATTTAAATAATTCTCAATTATAAAAAAATCAATAAATGTGAAGGATCTTGAAAATTTTTTATAAAAGAAGTGTTGGTTTCACAAAGATAAAATTAAAAAATTAAACTAAATTGAGATGAAAATTTTTAATTAGTTGAATATGAAAATATCTCTCCCTAACTTAATTATCTTAAACTATATATAAAATTGAAAAATTTGGATGTAATAAAAGTTCAAACTTCCCAATATTCTATGAATAAAAATTATTCAAAGAATATTTATGAACAAATAATTTCTTTTGAAAATACTCATTTTAATGGAATCAAGTGCTTGAATTTATCTAATGATGAATCTATTATAATCGCTTACATAAAGGAAATCATTTTCATTCATATTTTTGTTTGTAATAATGTTATTTAACATTATAGTACTATCAATTAAAGAAAATATAAAAAACATAGGTGAAAAAATAAATTCTGAGAAATCCCCTACATCATTATAGATTAATTTCATGAATAGAATGAATTCATGATCCCCAAAAACTCAAATAAATATTTGGATTGTTAAATATTATGGTGTAAATAATGGTTGGAATGTTTCACAGAATAAAAAATCTTAATTTTTTAGCAATTTTTTGTGTTGCAGATGGTTTGGAAACATGTCCCTTGATTATTGGAATAATGTATCAATTGATGTATTATAGTAAAGTCTTATATAAAGGGGGATCAAATATAGATCAACTATAATTTATGTTGTGTAGATGTAAAGTATATAAAAATATAAAAATATATCCATCAAGAATATATTTTATTGTCTTAAATTATTCTATGAAATTTGAAATAAACATTTTAATAGTGATGAAGAGTGTTTGTATGTACTAACTAAGAAAAATTTAAATTATAATTTGAAGATAAGATAACAATAAATATTTATTAAAATATTAAGTGAAATAGTTTTTCCTTTGAGTATAGAAAGATTAATCCCTTCAAAAAAACCATTAAGCAAGATATACTCCTGAAGAGTGTTGAAAATAACGTCAACCCTAGTGGAGATGATTCTACTCTGGGAGTAAAATACACAGCATGAAATTGAGAAAAATTGTTTTTGACCCAAATTTTGATTAAGGAAATGTAAGAAAAAGTTCATAATTAATCCAAAAGATAATTAATAGGATTGGTTTAATTAAATAAATCCAAGATATAAAACTCTAATTTCATTATACGTTTAATTAAATACAAAATGTTTTTTAAGTGTTTTTAGAAGGTGAAATTTTATTGGGCACACAACTATCAAATTCATTACATGGTATCCTAGATAGAAAAAATTATTAAAGAATAAATAGAAATCACCAGTGAATTATTTTACTGAAAATTCTATTTAAAATATTAAGTATACTCAACAAAAAATGATTTAAGATGAACCAAAATAACTCTTACCCATCTCATTTGATCAGTTATAATTTTCTATCAATTTGGAGATATCATATAATAATTAAGGTTATTTGTTTTTGGAACTGGAGAAGACTATTTTAACCATGTAGAAACCTAAAGAGACCAAGAAGACCATGAAACCAAATAATATTAGTGTTTTTAATATTAAGGGTGAAAGTATGAACCATAATGACATAATATTTAAGGGGGTTTATAGGTCGAGAATAAAATAATGTCCAAATTTTCCTAACTTATAAGTAATGGGGAAATAGCATCATTCCCATGTATATATTATGTTTGTTTTTATATGTTGAAAATTTGAGTTGAATAATGAATTCCATGCTATAATAAAATAAATTAATAATTTCAAACTTATAAAAAATCATGGAGAATATTCATTACAGAGTATTTTACTTATTTTGGTATCATGTTTCCTCATAGAAAAATCTCAATTAGAATCACATCAAATATATAAATTTCTAGTAAGTGTTGATTCTAGAGTTTCTAGATATTTAAATTATAGAAATTGATACTCTTCATTTAAGGGGTTTTATTACTATATTATCTTAAAATTATGTTGAAAATAAAGTCATAAAAATAATGGTTGAGATATAATTTATTTGATTACAAAAAAATATAATTGAAAATGTGGGATACATCCTTGTACTTAGTTGTTTTTAATTTATTTTTTGAGGTGAATGCAGAAGATTGTTTAAAATTTTTCTGATTGTTTTTTGAAATAAGGTTTCAATATTTGTATCATATTTTAAAATTAAATGAATAACCTTCTTTTCTTGATCTGTCTCACTCGTTTATACACTGAGAATTAGTCACATAAAAATAGATTTGATTAATTTATGGATCATCTCCATGTAAAGTGTGATGTTATTCTTCCTTTGAGAAGTTCAATTAGTATTAAATAAATTAATATCTCATTTAAAAGGTGGGAAATAGATAAATATATATTGAATTAGTGGGATAAGATGAATAATTTATTTATAATTGATATGATCATATCATCCACTTTATATTACACCTTTTAATTTATTATCAACAAGGGAGAAAAGAATAATGTTAACTTTAGAATTTTATAAGTAAATTATGTGTTGGAAAAATAAAAATAGGGAGATTAAATATCGTTGATTGATTTTTTATGTTGAGACTATATTTTATTTTGAAAAGTATAATAAATTTTAAGTCTAAGTTATATTCAACGGAATTCAATATATGTGTTGATGTTCATTTATTCTGATAATCATAATGATTTTATACATGGTTGATGAGAAATATCATTGTAATTGATGATTATTATTAATCATAACTAAGTCATAAAATGTTTTTAAAGTTTAAAATAAGTAAATTTTTAGGAATAATCATTTACATGTAATTATTATAGAGTGTATATTTTGCTTTATAACATGTTCTAAAGGTAATTAGAGAAGAAACTATTGTTAATAAAATTTCTGAATCCATTCAAGGATGATTCAACATGAATATTTATATACCATGTGAAGAGAATATCTATGATTATGTAGGGGAAATTGAAAATTATAGGATGATTTAACAAGGAACTCAATGCATATGGATTACATTTATTTTAATATTTCAGATGGTGGAATATGCTGAGATGATGGTATTATTAGAGAAGGATATATGATTTTCATTATAGAGTTTATAAAAAATACATACCATTTGTAGCCTACGAAGTATCCTAGTACATGTGTACTATCCAGGATGAAAGTGATATATTCATGGAAGAAATGGGTGAGAATTATTGAGGCATAGCACCTATGCTTGAGGAGTATAGGAGAAAGGTGTGAAGGGTGGAACATGGAGGTGGTGGAGATCATTATGCGAGGTGGGATAGGCAGACCATTTGGGTAGTTAACCTAATGGGATTGTTTGATGGTTGAGAGTATCATGCATGTTAATAAGGTAGCATGTATCTATAGATAAAATCACTTAGGGATTATATTATTTTGTATACTATCCATCCACTTTATAAAATCAGATAGAGAGATTTATTTGAATTAAAAAACATCTTTTGAGGTTATCTTTATATTCAACCTCACAAGTTTCTATTTTTTCATTTCAAAATTATTTTATCCTGTTTTGGATCTCAAATAGTGAATATCATCAGAATATATATGGTGAAAATTGAAAGGATATTTATCAAGGTTTCATCATCATAATATGGCTTTTTTGGGAGATCATGTTGTGCCTACTAATATACACAAAACCTTTGATAGTGAATATGTGATGCCACATAATGTATTTGTTATGTGAGTATGAGTAAATAGTTTAATATTTTAGAGTTTTTAAAAATATGGGGTTATGCTTAAACTTATATTTTTTATATTATGTGAAGACAATTTCATTTAAAAAGGAATGGAATTAAAATGTTCAATATCACAAATAAGACTTCAAGGAATGTGAATTAAGTTAGTGGAATGGATGGTTCACCATTATTCTCAAAATCACTTAAGTGGTGAAATAATATATGAATACATATTATCACTTAAATAATAGTTTATTTTATATACATTACAATAAATGGAGATATTTTTCAGAGACTATGATATCTTTATTTTCAATGGTTTTTCTACAACAACTCCTTGTGAAATATTCACTTATCTTATGACTATGCAATGGAGGAAATTTGTGAAAAAGTTCAGAACTCCATAATGTTGTTATTCACATTTCATAATGTTTTCACCATAAACTTGAGTATCATTATGTTCTTAAAATAGACCCTACTTATTCACTATTACTTCAAGAAGAAATAATAATTCATGTGGTACATTTCTATTGTATGAAGAATAGAGATAAACAAGCTACTCTTTAAGATTTACAAATGTAAATTCCACAATATTGAGTTTTCATGATGAATAAGTGAGAAGACAGTTATAATTGGATGTGACATATCATATTCTTATACCTATATTAAGTATGATGTGAAAATATAATTAAAAGAAAATTATAAATAATTACGAAGCATAATGAAGTGGAAAAAAATTGATTCCATTTAGAATTATTGATTTGTAAAACTCATTGTCAATCTAATATTTTATTCTTCATATGGATTATTTACATGAAATATGATATAGAGAAACAATTTCAGAATACCGTGCACAATATATCATTATCATGAAAATAGAACCATATACATAAACATGTATGAAGACCATGAAATATGAATTCATGTTGTAATTTATGTGAGAAAATACCATAAAAAGTTTAATACTTTCATGATCAATAAATGGCTGATGATATTTCCTCCCACAAAAAGTTGAATCTAGTGTTGTGAAAAAACTTGTGTGAAGGGAAATTAAAATAATTTAATTTTCATATACTCAACATTGATTATAAAATAATATAAAGTTTTGATTTTATAAAATTTTAGAAGTATTATAAATTGTAATTAATAATTATATTAAATGGGTTGAATTTAATTTGGTATCTTATATATGTATATATAATTCAGGAAAAAGGAAATTAGAAGTGACCTATAGAATCATGAGTTGATAATTTTGTTAAATTAATGAATTGAATCAGAAGTTAAAATTTCTACATCTTGAGAATATTATAAGGTTGACTATCATACAATTGAATTTCTTATTCAGTGGTATTTTAAGACCTACAATGGAGGTTAAGGATAATTCAATTTATTGAGTGTTATCTAGAGATGACTGATGATCTTGTTACGGAATTCTATGAATAGTTCATTTTATTAATTAGGGGGATGTTTTATAAACAATAATAGATTTTAAGGGATAGATTCAGTTGGTGAAATCCAATATAAATAAATCTTCATTTTTGAAATATTTGGACAGATTTGGATAGTATCTAGACCCTTTCCAGCCCACTTTTAATTGATATCAGTATTTTTTATGGAAAATTGGTGTCTTAGACTTGACTTCAACACAACATGGACGTCAGTATCCACCTGTGAGGAAAACCTGGTAAAAATAATATGTTTTTAGATTTTTTTATTTATATCTTTCATGGAGTGTGAATTTATTTATGTATTGAAAATATTCATTCATTCTAAATGGTTCATATGTTTGAATATAAAAGGGGTAATAATTAAAAACAAAATAATTTAGTAAACCTTGTGAATACTGATTAACCCCCCCAACTATACCTAAATGATTCACTGGGAACATCATATAATAATTTATAGATTTTTTTATTTAATTATCAATATATAAAATATTAAATCCAAGAGGAAATATTGATTTATGAAAAATTCAGTTCTTTTCAAATATAATGATAATATCCCAGATTCCTTGATCTTAGTCATATAGGTATTGAACTCATCCAATTATTAGAGTCTGTATTTCATGATATATTCCATCATGGTCTTCACATTTCATCCACTTTTGAAGTCCTAATTTTAGTGAATCTATAGAATGAATTCTTGGTTTGACTTTATAATTATCTTAGATACTCTTAGATTCAATTATTTATCTTTGACAGAGATCTTACCATCAGGTATATATAAGAGGATGATAAAGGGTATTTGAGAGTATTCACCTAACTCTTATATTATCTCTTTAGTTTGATATCCATTATTTCTATGATCTACGGGTAAATGGGTTTTCAATATTTAATTTTATTTATTAAAAGTCCATTATCAACTATGATTATATCTTAATAGTGAATTATCTACATTCTCTATTTATTCATTAGATGTTTTATGTTCATTTCCATTTTTATTTCATTCAATTTATCCATTACTGACAATCCTATATATGAATTTTTTCATAATCCAAATTTTATAGATTGATTTTACTCATTTATATTTTTCGATCCAATATTATTCACCTTTAATTTAATTTATAATTTTTGTAATCAGTTCCCTAATACTAGTTTCTATTAATGATGGTTTTTTATTCCATATCATAAGCCCTTCTCCTTTTCCATTTATCTAAACTTGTTTAATTCTTTAATTATTTATTCTACCATACTGTTTACTAATTTTAAAATCTAATAAGTAGATTTTTTATAAAAAAATATGAGTCCATTTTGATCATTAAAACTAGTTAGTGTAAAGGATGAGGAATGTGGGTCTTAATGGATGACCTAAAATGACATACAAAAATCAATTACATTTCTAGTACTGCCCTTAAAAATTATTTTAATTAACTATAGAATAAACCTTCCCATACCTACTTAATTCACTAAAATTATTATGTCAAGGTACTTAGAATAGATTATGAGTTCCTAAAAATTACCAAAAGGTGATAAACATTAATTTCTATAAAAAATTTGTTATAAAAATATCTCAAACAAATTTATAAGAAATAAAAGTCATATATGAATAGGTTAGTATGTAATAATCAGTAGCCAAATAAAATATATAATTAAATTTGTAAATTGACACTCTAACCATAATTATGTAGGTCAAATTGAATAAAAACATTTATTCTACCAAAATATATGTAAAATAGATATAAATATCTTACACTGTCATATCTTACTGAAACACATTTCCTTCCCATGATAATGTTAAAAAAATATTCAATACAAGGAACACATGGTTCTAAAAAGGTAGTGTAACATCTCAAACCTGACTATTTTATTTTAAGGATATGAGGTCCCACTAACCATATGGGGCATCTCCAAAAAACCAATGATAGGAAATACTTTCCAAGGGCTTACTAAAATGATCAGGGGATAATAAGCTATTTATACAAAAATAATATATCAATATAAGATAAAAACACCAAAACCAACAATATAATGCATTAAGTTAAAATAATAAAATTAAAACTTATAACAATCAATAATATCAGATTATTAGTTGAAATAATAAATCAGAACAACAAGATAGTAAAATAAATCTTGACTTAGGAAGTAAGGTTGCACGACTCCAGATTCCATGTGCATAAACAACTCCAAACTCTAACTCAAAAAATCTACATCAATGGATAACATTATAAAAATATAAAATCAACCCATTTAATAAAACAAGGAAAAATAAAATATAAATATTCACCAAAGTGAATAGATAGGGAGTGAGTAATCATACATATTAGGTAATCAAGCAACATCTTTCCACACCATATCGATGAGACCAAATTATCTCAAATCTCAAATTATATTTTCAGTCAAAAGAGTGTACATCAAATCCATTTACAAATTTGAAACAATTTAAAATAATATAAGGAATAATATATTCATTAATTGTTGTTGGAATACCCCAACCACATAAACTTCCTAATGAACACATGAATTCATAGTTATATCTCATTCTCACGATCCTTTACTCATTGATCCACTAATTAGTTATTAGGTGTACATTGTCTAAGATCCAATATAATGGCACCTCGATCCTAATCTATAATTTATAGTCCATGTTCAATGAAATTATGATTAAACTCCTCCTTTTTATGTGATGTTACCATAGAAATTAATTTCATAAAAATTTAATCTTCCCTTTAAAACATTTAATCAAACATCTTATCACTATTAAACCGAAATCATAATTTAATAAAATAAACCAACAGGGTTTTCCAAAAAAATATTAAAAATTAAAGATTTATAAGTTATAAAATTTATGAATACTTTAATCTTATAAAACAAGTATATAATATAGTGAAGTTTCCTACCTCTTATAATTGATTTCACCACTCAGAAATGAGAGAGAGGGAGAGAGACAAATATATAATTCACCCATAACCCTAAAAAACCTGATCCTCTAGACAAGTCAAAATGTCCTAAATATCTCCTTGGATTCTACTTATTTGATAAAAAATAAGCATGGGAGGGTGTGAAGAGGTTATAAGATGTGATTTCCAGTCAAATATGACATTAAATCTATCCCAATAAGATCATGTTTATATCCAAATGAGTTTCCCATAAGATTCAAGGCAACTAAAATAAATGAGAGGGAGGGTTCACTTGTATGCCCTTGATAATATATCATTAGGAAATGTCAATTCATCAAAAATTCCAACAAGTATTTGCAAATTTTGAAAACCTTAAGAAGGGGAGGGTGAGAAGAGTTTATCTGAGACGATTTACATTTACAAATAACATTAAAACCTCTTAATAAGATCACATATGCATCCAGAACTCCTCACCCATGAATGAAACTAAAATTATAAATTAAGCGAATTTTTTTTACTAGAACCAAATCCTGGGGGTGCCCTCCATATTCATGGTTCCTTCTATCACACCCATTCTTAGAACCCATTATGGTGATTCACTACTTTGCATTGTAAAAACCCCAGACATTTTAAATTGACCATTCACTCGACCATGGTGTGGTGTTATCACCCCTCAATGTGTTTCATAGATAGACCTCTATCACACCAAAACAAAGGCCCCCTAGAAACCATGATCTCCCTTGGGGGTTTTTGAGTTACTTTGTCTCATGAGTGCACCATCAATGCAACATACCCTCCATCATGGTGTGTTATTTCCTGTAGTGCACCCAAAACATCATAAACAATCCCAACCTCAAATATCACCCTACAAATTCTCCAAGAACCCAAATAAAAAAATTTATTGTCTTTATAACATAATATACCATGTAATGTATCTTAAACTTGGTGTGTTTACTTCACCCCACAATTGTGATTTATTTCCTCATGGTGATAGAGGATGGAGGTATCATTGAAGAGTCCTTTCAGATTCTCGATCATATCATTATCTCACTCTCCAGTCTCTTATTAATCTTACTGTGATTCAATAACACTAGATCTATAAAATAGATCTCCCTAAAGATATATTTTCTAGTATATCTAGAATCTAAATTTTTTCAAGGATAAATATCACATCAGGTTCAAGAGTAAAATAATCATATTTAATCAACAATCCAAATCTCGACTTCAACTTCTTCATTTTGGAGACATTGAAGAAATTCTGATCATTATTGAATCTTAGCAATAAATATAATCAATATGAAACATTACCAAAATGTTGAAGTATCTCAAATGGTCCTATATATGTGGAGCTAGTTTACTGGGATTTCTTAAATGAAAGTGACCAAATCATGGTAAAACTTTCATAAATATATGGTGACCATTATCAAAATATAATGGGTGATGATGATTATATGAATTCTATTTCTACCATCTCCACACCATAGTCAATCACTTCTAGTTTATTTGAATTTTTAAAGTAATTTCATGAATAATTGTATATCCAAATAATAAATATTCCTTGGTATCTATCCTATAATTTTTAGATTGACATGGATGTCCATATAATTTCTCGAATGGATCAATCTATGTCATGGATAGATAATTTTTGTTTTAAAAAACTACATAAAGGAAAAATGATCCTTTGATGTGTCACTGAAATATATAACATAGTCTTTAATCATGTCTTCCAGTGTCTAAATAATCTATTATTATTTTTATTTTGATTGAGGATGATTTTTGTGATCATGGTCAGATGGGTACCAAAATCTTTTGGATTTGATCACTAAGTCCAATAGGAAAAATGAGGATCTCAACTAGATATTATAGAAACTAGTATTCCATAAAATTATAAACCTTAATTAATATAGATCTTTTATAAGTCATCTACCGTATTTGATTCATAGATCAGAATAAAGTGGGATGACTTTGTGATTTGGTGTATAATTACATATATTGATTGAGGCTTCTGAATAGTTCTTGGTAATCCCTTGAAAAATTACATAGCTATATACTCCAAATTTTATATAGTTATAGGTATAGATTTCAATATTCTATCAAGTCAATGACACTCTTCATTGAACTATAAAAAAGTGAGGTATTTTTTAACAAAATAAACCATATTTTTTATACTTGATAAATAAAATGGGTCAATTGAGCCTTTTATATATATTGGTTTACTAGATTAATCACCCATTTTTAATGGTGATAAGTAGAAAGAATTCTTTCCTAGCAATATGGTGAAATGACTATTCTATCAAGAAAATCTGACAAAAAGTTCCCTTATGCGTTCAATCCATAAATGGTCTCCTGTCATTATGTTTTGATGTGATGGTAAGGAAATAATGATCCGATCTTTGAAATTACATTAATGGCTTACCCAAATCAAATTATAGTGTTGTCAAAAAGATTATTTTTACTTTATTCTTCTCCGTGAAATAGAAATTAATATCTAAAATCATACTCATAAATTTCCACTAATCTAAAGTTTCTCTAGATAATTGAATATATAGATTTGATATTAAATAATCAAACATTGAATATCAATTGACAAATATATAATAAAATTCAATGTTAATCATCTAGAGATATTTCATCCATATTATTTTTATTTTATTTAAATATATTAATGAAATAATATTCTTAAGCATTAATGGTATGTGAACATGGTAAAATTATTTCTAAAGAGATAATGATTCCTTTTCATTAAATCATGAAGCACCATAAAAAACATACAATCCATGGATTTGAAAATAATTTTAGGAAATTCACAACTTATATGATCCAAAAGGTTTGACCAATTCTCAATTCATGAGAACACAACTAATTTTAGATACATATGTGTCACAATAAACCACATAATATTTCTCTACATTCTAGAAATAAAATATTTTTTACAAAGAGAACCTAGTAGTAATATCCAAAATGAATTACTAACAAACATAACTCTCGTTGAATAGTGTGACATTTCTCTTGAGTGATTTCATAGAAGATGAAAGATATTAAAAGCCTCAATAAAATTTATGACAACTCCATTATATTCCCAAAAATCTACCTATCAAAAAAATCATTAGTGCTTTATAATAGACAAAAACTTATATCATTTTATGATCTATTGATATACATTTCTTGGAAATGACATAGATGAGGAAGAAAGATTCATGTATCCATAACTTAAATTTAGGGATTTTTTCATAAATTATATGTTCCCTATAGATAGTAAAAACAATATATTTATATTCTTCATGGTATTTTCATGTTAAATAACACACCAGAATATCATACAAAACACCACAATGAAAGAGTAATGATTACAATGAAAATAAATATTAAATTATTCCTTGAAAATATGGGTTCATTTGTCAGAACCATGGAATTACTCGATATTCATAATGACCATAATAACTCTTGAAATCTATCATTAAAATATCATATTTCCTAACCTGGATTTAGTGATATCCAAACTTAAATCAATTTTATAGAAGAATTTTGATCCCTTAAATTGACCAAAATGATCACCACTTCATGGAATATTAAATATATTCATTATGGTGAATTTAGTTAGTTTAGGATAATCATCATAACGTTATAATAAACCGTCTTCTCTCCTAAAAAAAGAACTGTATTTGCCTAAGTATATTTACTCTATCTTATAAACCATTTACATTATAATTCATTCAATTAGACATTAAATTCCTATAGATTAATTGGTCTCATTCCACATTATGTAATTGAAATATTATTTTTTCCTAGAATAAGATCAACTAAAAATTACACATCACTTTCAAGTGGAAAACAAATGATATTTTCATGAACCACGTTAAAAAAATGATTCACAATAATAGGAAAATTTCTATTCTAAATTAAATCATTAGTAAAAAACATGAATAATACTAATTGATAATAAATAGTTATAACAATAAATACTAAAGGATATAATTTTCCAAATGTTATATCCTAGACTCCAATAAAAGAATGCATCTTCTTATCATGAGATTTACAATTTACTCAACATTCATATTAATCAATATGTCCCATGAAAAAATTAACCATTCAGTTACAAATATTAGGTCAATGATATCCATTTTCCAAATACATAATTCACAACAAAACTAGAAACCATCAATTTCAGTAAAGAAATCTCAAAATTTGAATTCTCTATACATTCATTACCCAATAAGTGTTTAGATATTAATTACACATTGAATAATATTGATATACAACCTCATTTGACTGATGATACATGAATTAATAAAATAGTAGGTTTCACTAGTATCAATTATAACTTTTAAAAATTTCTAGATAAGAAGAATAGGGCCTTGTATAGTCATAGGACCTGATTAATCTTCCATGATAAAATCCTCATCATAATATAAATTCATTCTCACTCCCACTTATGCCATGATTCCATATTATGGTTTTATTATCTTAGGAATCTGGGTGTTCCTAGAATCACCCTTGCTCAATCAGTTCTGAGCATGTGAACTTTTCCGACGTGATCATTCAATTGAATCATAATTTATATGAGACATATGAGATATATTTCATACAAAATAATTTGTGGAATTAGGTAATTGACCCTAAATATATTCTATATGATTATATATGTGACATGGTTTTAGTGGTGTTTTTAAATCTCATTTATTATTATCTAATGAACCACATTGAAAACATAAAATGTTTCTACTCAGTCATAGAGGGAAGTTAACTAATCTAATGGGTTGATTCTATGATTCTCTTATAACTTTGATGTAAGTGCCCCACTTCCTCTATTTCATAACATTAATTTTCCCACCAGTACCCATGAAAAGAAAATTTCTTCCTCTAGTAAAATTCACAGTAATAACCATTTTCACTATTGTTCTATTAACCATGTTATTATAATTAGTAATATCAATAAATACTAACTTAGAATGGAATTTCCATCATATTTAATACTTGATTATGTGTGACTTCAATGAATCAGAAGAAGAAACATCTGGCGAAAAAACTCAGTTCATAAAATTAGTTTTATATTCCATCACTGATATATTTTCTTACATAAGACTAAAAAAATATATCATTTTTTATATCGTGTAGTTATGTAGGTAAAATTTTTATATTATCTATTTTTGAATCCATCCCATGTAATACCTTAGTTAAATTTATCATATAAAACTAAATCCAGCCATTTTCTTAGATGATCCTCAAGCTTGTAGACTACTAACATGGAATATAGGCCATCTCTGTTCTAAGGAAATAAAAGATTTGATTCATTTTTTAAGAATTTTTTCCCTTCTCTGGTTAGGAATCCAAATAAAAAATTGTGTATTTTTTTTTAAAATTACACAAAAAAATCTTATTTTCAAGGTTCTCCATTTTGATTTCCTTTATAAAAAGTGTAAAAATATTGAACAATACTCTGGACAAGCTATTGGTTCACCCATGGTTCAGGTGAAAACACATTCTATGTGGCCACTTCTAGTGAGTTTCTAGGATGTTTAACCAGTGAAAATTCTCTACGGTCAAAACAAATCACTACATAGTCATCACTCATATATAAACTATAGGCTTAGAATATTAAAAATAATACAAATAAACAACCATTGTTACCAATTTCTAAAAACCATGAAACATAATATGAAAAAAACCATCCTATTGTGAATCCTTGTTACTAAGGAATGATATTTTAAAATCACTGACTAAACTCATGATGACAAGATAAAAATAAACCTAGATTTTTTTCGAACACATTTTTAACCTAGACCACCTTGTTAACCCAAATTCCATCATAAAGAGTACAAATATATCATTATATACAATAAATATCATGGTTTTATATTTCTTATCTCCTTGATACCATCCAAAAATGACATATCAACAGAGACTAATACCATTATTAACATCATAACCCTATCCATTATCTTGGAAAGGGAAAGGTTACACTAACATTATGTGACATATCCATATGATAAAAGGCAATAAATAAATTCCAATAACCTACTAAAATATTTAGGAATGATTTTCCCTTTATAAAATCCAAACTTTTCATGATAGGAGGAAAAAAAACCAAAAAAAAAATTTGATGCATGAATTTTAAAAAATAAAACATAAAATTATGGAGACTAATAATATAATATTAACAGTATAATGAAAGAAACAGAACAAAAGACACTAAAATAAAGAATAATTTCTGCACTAATGTGACACTGCTCCATAATTCCAGAATGTTACCAAATTAAATATTTGAATCTACATAGATTCATAAAGCTGAACAACTATAGAAATATGAAACATTCTCATTTACAGTATCAGGGAAAATTGTTCATTCATACATTACAAAGTTCATATTTAGAGGTGAGTAATCATACCTAATTCAAAATCCATAAAAAAACCTCCTACACATACCACTCAGATAAGAATAAGTTAGATAAAAGTTGAAAATATTTTTTAAAATAAAAGAGGGGAATATCAAATTAGTTTACAAACTTAATAAAATTTAATATTAAAGTAGGAAAAATATATCAATTAATTCAACTTGAAAAAACAAAACCACATATTGTTTCTCACACACACATGCATGATATATGATAGTGCCATACACATAAGTAGTTACACATCGATCAAAAAAGTCATCAATAGGTGACCTTTATCTAGGTGCCTCCATTCCAGTACCTCACACCAAATTCATAATATCAAGGACATAAAGAGTGAAATTATGATCACACACCACCCATCTATGAAAATATTTAAAACAAATTCTTTTAGTATAAATAAATTTCTCCCTTCAAATCATTTAATCAAATATGTTTCTTGTGTTGAACCAAAATCATAATTTAAAACCATAAGAAAAAGAGGTTTTATAAAAAACATTAAAATTAAAATAATTATATGTCATAAAAAAATTATATTTACATTAAGAAAATAGATGGAATTTCCCATGATATTAAAAGAAATTAACATAAATATTAAATCCTTTAAGTCATAGAAAAATTGGAGAAGATATAGAATCAACATGGCTCATATGAATAATTTCACTACTCAAAAACAAGAGGTTGAGTTTTCTTATATACATAAGGAATCATACCTTAATGTCAAGTAAACTCTTTTTAATGAGAACCCCGAGATCATCTGTCTGAGAAACCTAAGGTGTAAAGGGTGATAAGATTTTTGGGAGGATATTTCAAGTAACATGTCATATCTAAAACCTCCTAATAAAATTAAATTTATATCCACATGAGTTTTCATTGACATTAAAATAAATTTATAGAAATAAGAGTTAGGGTTTTTCTACTTCTCCAAGTAAATATATCTTCAGGCCAAGTCAATACATTTGAAATAAAATCCCGGATTCATCTAGTGAGAGAGATTTTGGAGGATATGGTGAGTAGAGGTTATTAGAGGTGATTTCTAGTCTCAAATTACAGTTAAACCCTCCCAATAAAATTGCAAATGGATCCATAAATCCCCTCCCTAGTTTAGAACTTGGGTCAATATTCAATTTTTTTCCAAAAACACTACCTACCACTCTGAGAACCATATCTATGCTCTATGATCTCAAATCAAAACCCTCAAAAGGCATTAAAAATAAATATAACATGGGAAATACATCGAAATATGGGATCTACAGGTAGTCTCTATAAATATATTCTCAAATATTTTATTTAAATATATATATACATATATTCATCCAATTTTTTTAGAAAATAATTATTTTTAAATAGAGTTTTTTTATGTTTTGTAGGTAGTTTGAAGTATTGGGTAGACAAGATAAAATTTAGAAGAAGAAAATTGATATTAACTATGACGTGTTCTTCCAGAAACCATGTTGTGGATATTTTTTACCATTGAATATAAAGAAGTCATCCGGGAACCACAATTGGAGTGAAACTGATTACGATTGAGAATTACAACAGGTAAAACCATGTCATTATGATAATGAGAAATATATTTTTAGATATTATAGTATAAATTTTTAAGTTATAAATATTTCAAATATATATTTATTTTCTGTATCCATAGAAAATAAAGAATAAAAATAAAACATCAAATCCATATTTAACCATATTGTTTTAGTTTCCCATAGATAAAAAAAGAATATTTTACTATTTTTTCTAGTTATATAAAAAAATTAGTTATCATTAGTTATAATATAAAAATACAATATTTTTCTATATTTTACCAAGCCATGGATTGTTTAGTTTTAAAAATAAATTTATTTTAAAAAGTTTTTGTTAATTATAGTGTTTGGATTTATAGTTTTCTCTAGATAAATTCTTTTATAGAAGATTTATTTGTTGGTTATAATAATAAAACATTGTGTGTTTTGATTCAATTAAGTTATTTTCATTATTTTGGTCAATATTTTTACAATATGATCAATTGTTTATTATTTATTCCTTTTTATTAAGATGGTAAATTCATTGATGATTCTTGAATAATCAGTCACTTTTAAAGTAACATGTCAAGAGTAAAAGGATTTTTATATAGATTCTTCTGTCAAATATATTCATTAAAATCATTTTTAATTTTTAATCACCTCTGTATTTACATATAATTTGACTCATTGATAAATAATTGACAAAGATGATTTTTAAGAGAGAATATGAAAGATTATTTAGTAGATTACATTGTGAACAATAATTTGTATTCATATTTCATTATATGTTTGAAATAAATTCTCTTTTTCTAGTTGACTTCAAAGATCAAAATCTTTGAAAATAATTTTTTAATAAATAGTTGTTTTTCAATATTGAATAAAATTAAAAATTAATTTCTTTACTACTGATCAATTCAAAGCCCATATAAATGAAAAAGATATTATATTTTTATAAAAAAATCTTTTAAAATTGATTTTTATTTCTTTATTAATAGTTTTCAATCACATTTGAAATTTATTTCTGATAGTCAATTTTCTTCCTCATTTAGATTACAATTTAGGAATGATATTTGGATAAAACACTCTATAAATACTTATTATGTTGTAAATGAGGGAACAATATTATACACTATCTATACCATGTTCAGGTAGTTTTATTTGTGATTTGATATAATAAATTTTTAAAAATTTATTACCATCAAAATTAATGACGACAACGGTCATTTAATGTCTTTGAAACTATTTATTACGACATTACTAAACATTGAAGTTATAACTTCTATATGATTATCCTATGTATTTTCTCATATTTCTTATTTTTAGTTATATCCTTCCTATGTACTAGGTTGTGCTATTTTTTTCTTAGAAAGTTAAAATGTGTATAAGAATAATGTTAATTAATTGATTAAAGAGCATTTATTCAATAGATCCTTTAAAATTTAATCATAAGATCGAGGGGTACCATCACATGCATTGATGAGTATCCACAGTAGAGAAAAATTACCTTAGTGTACATAATGATTCACCCAAGTGGACTAAAAAGAATGATATAAAAAATTTCTGGGAAAACATCATGGCATATGGTCTATAATTAATCAATTGGCCTAACCTAAGCATTGTTTTACCAACTATTTAGTTAAAAAAAATTCAAATCTAACACATAAATCTCTTAATTATTCAAAAATATTTGAAAATTCATCAGTATTCTACATGAATATCCTCCAGTCCACTTGTCTAATTTTCTAGGGACATGTTGTGTTTTTGAATGTAATATGGTCTAAAATGATGGAATAATATTGAGGTTATTATTTCATTTCCATAATAAAAAAATAGATTGGTTAAAGAGCATTCAGAATGATTCCATCATCTCTTCTGACATGTTGAAAAAAAACTATTTAGAAAAATATTTCCCACCATCCTAGAAGTTGATGTTTTGTAATGACATTTTAAAAATTTATAAACAAGATAGTTAATATATATTTGAGACATGGAATATATTTAATGAGATGTTATGTTTTTTTCACAACACATATTAGAAATTTTATTACCAGAAAGTCCGAGAGCCAGGTGAAGGCATGCTCCCAAAAAGATATATAAAAACATAAAAAGTACAAAGCAACTCAGGATGAAGTGACATTACATAACCTTAAATACACAACCCCATTCCTATCACTAAGGGCAAGATTACCGCAGTAGTCGGGAAGTACAAAAGACCAGCTGGAGCTTGCCTCCATGATTGCTCTTTTGGACAGCACGTCCGCAACTTGGTTTGCTTCTCTATACACATGCGAAACCTCCAGGGAAAGCAGCTCAGCAGCCTTCAAGGCACCAATCCAAGCAGGGATCATCCTCCAAGGAACGTTCCTGGAGCACTCCTTAAGAATCTGCACCACCACAGAAGAATCCGACTCGATCCAGATCTTTCGCCAGCCATACCTATCGGCATACCTTATCGCCTTTATCATGGCCCACAACTCAGCCTCAATTGCATGCCCACTTCCAATATAGTGGAAGAAGCAACCTTTGACGAAGCCCCTATAGGTCCTAAACACCCCACCACATCCGGCCGGTCCAGGTGCGCCAGATGCTGCCCCGTCAACGTTAACCTTGAGCCATCCAGAGATCGGTGGGATCCATCGTATATACTTCATCATCCTGGGCTGCCTTTCCCTGCCACTTACACCAAGAGTCCTTAGCAATAGAAAATCAGACATATTATTGTTCATTGAGCCAGTTTGATTCACCGCGGCAAGACTAATACTCTGGTGAATCATTATAATACCCTCCTTGAAAGATGGGCAGCCCTTATTAAAGGCAATATCATTCTGAGCCCTCCACAGATAAGCAATAGCCGATATGGAAGCAGTGGTAAGCAGGGACTTAACCTGGTCACTGCAATCAGCCTGGAAAACCAAAGCCAAAAGTGTACTAATCGAGCAGCATGCCAAATCACAATGGAATAAATCCTTCAGGTAAGTCCAGAATCGCCCAGCAGAGGTGAAATGAATGAATATATGGTCTGCATTTTCATCAGCATTTAAGCAAAAGTCGCACACCGAGGCGATGCACAAACCTGTCCGCTGCAAGGCCGATTGCAGGGGTAGCCGCTGCTTCCAGATCCGCCAGATAAGAAGGGCCTCGGCTGGTGCAATGAAAGAAATCCTGGCCCCCATAACCCAAGCAGGAACTCCACATGCCGCGCCACATTGGGTCATATAAGCATCCCGGATGGAAAAAACTCCATTAATGGACAGCTTCCAGATCAAGATATCGGAATCAACATACTCATATGCATCAATCTCCCTCCGAAGGTGAGCTGGAATTTTCTCAAGAGCCTGTGCATTGTCCTGCAAGTCGGAAATCGAAAGGTTCCTCAACAGCAAAGGAACATTAATGCATTGTTCGATTGGATTATTAAGCCACTGTGTCGACAAGCAGTTCATCTGCGAATTCTTGCAGACCAGCCACTTGGCATGTGACATAATGTAAGAGCAAGAGTTCCTTATTTATTTCCAGACAGAGGACTGCAAATACACCTTCCGTCTCTTGAGAATCCTATCAACAAATCTTTCATTGGGGAATTCCAAAGAGGGATCAGCACCAGACAAAAGTCTCCAGGTAAAATTTTGAAGCAAGGAGTCATTAAAGACCTTTGCATCCTTAACCCCCATTCCTCCCTTTGAAACTGGTTTAATACAATCAGCCCATTTTACAGTGACAAGCTTCCGCTGCTGTGTAGAACCAGTCCAAATAAAATTCCGAATCATGCCACAAAGACTCTTGATCAAGTTGTCTGGCCATTTATAAAGTGAGAAGGAATGGACGAACATCGAGGTGATAACCGAGTTCAAAAGACAGATCCGGCCTGCTTGAGACATTGTCTTCCCTTTCCATCTAGCAAGCTGATTACTGATTTTAAGTGCAATGCCCTCTAAGTGGACTCTTTTCACTCTTCCACAGAACAGGGGCAGTCCAAGATAAGTAAAAGGCAGTGTCCCCCTCTTTACCCCAAGGTGACTGGCAATTCTAATTTGCTTCCCAATTCGGACACCCTCACCAAAAATCACAAAGGACTTCTTCCAACTTATGGCCTGGCCTGCAACAGCTTCATAGTGGTTGAAGATGACCTTAATACAAGAAATAGTCCTCCTATCAGCTTTGGAAAAGAGAAGAATATCATCAGCATAGAATAAATGAGAAGGAGTGAAACGATTCCTCCCATAGGTCATCCTTTGGTAAATCCCAGAATTGACAAGGTCATTGAGGCAGGTGCTAAGGTAGTCCTCATCCAGAGAGAAGAGCAAGCCAGATAAAGGATCACCCTGTCTAACACCTCTAGAGCATTGAAAGAATCCTCTGGGTGAACCATTGACCAGAATAGACAGGTAAGCGCTTTTTAAAATGGAGTGCACCAGACCAATGAATTTAGTTGAAAATCCATGCATGCTCAAAACTTTGAAAATGAAGCCCCATCTGATGGTGTCAAAGGCCTTAGAGATGTCAATCTTTAGTGCCATATTGCCATTCTTGACCTTGGTCCGCATAATGTTGACACACTCTGAGGCAGTAAAGTGGCAATTCTGAATGTTCCTACCAGGCACAAAGCCAAACTGATTATGGGAGATGAGGGACTTTGCAATCTCACCAAGCCTTATAGCCAGAATTTTACTAATGACCTTAGGTATAGAATTCCCAATCGCCACAGGTCGAAAGTCCTTGATGTCCAGAGCATTATCCTTCTTGGGAATTAGTGCAATAAAATTCGAATTCATCCCAAATGGCATGTAGGAGTGGTAGAAGAATTCCCTCACTGCTTCAGTCACTTCCTTGTGGAGTATATCCCAGTAAAACATGAAGAACTTATTTGAGAACCCGTCCGGCCCAGCAACACTGTCCATGTTCAGAGAAAAGAGAGCATCATGCACCTCCTTTGAGGTGGGGATATCAATAAGTCTTTTATTCTGTACCTCTTCCAGACTCGGATCAATGCATCTGATGATACTATCTGTGTTGTCCCCCACTGATTCAGAATAGAGCTTCTCAAAGTAGCCTGTCACAGACGTAGCAATATCTTCCTCGGAGGTGAACGTGTTACCATCAATAGTCAAGGCTTTAAGGCTCTTTCGTACTTTTTTCTCCATGTGCATGCAATGGAAGAGTCTTGAATTTCTGTCCCCCTCTTTCATCCACCTAGCGTTGGACTGATTCCGGAGCAAGTTATCTTTGAGAGATAACAGCTTGTCCAGCTTAGAGGCAGCCTGGACCTCCTCCTGAGAAGGAAGATCACAAAGGATATTGTTTTGTTGACACTCTAACAAGTGTGCATCAGCCGCTTTGATATCAAGCTCCATAGTGGAAAAGGCCTGCTTACTCCATTCTCTAATTCTAGCTTTCACAGCCCTCAGCTTGCATTGGAGAATATGGAGAGCACTACCTTGCACAACCTCCTTCCATGCATCAATAACCCTTTCTCTGCACCCAGGCACGACCAGCCATGCGTTATTAAATCTGAAAGGCAAAGGGACTGATCTGAAGTTGCTAAAACAGATATCAATCAGGATAGGGTGATGGTCAGAATGCAATCTGGACAGGGTCATTCCAGATATTTCAGATCCCTCACTTTGCTCATCAATTTGGACCAGACATCTGTCAAGCCTGCTTGCCTGCCTTCCATTCAGAGTAAATCTGTTCCAGGTAAAATCAGTCCCCACAACAGGCACTTCAATCATTCTGCATTGGTCAATACAAGAGGAGAACTCCCTGGCTGATGCACGACAGAAATTGTTCCCTGTCTTTTCCTCTGGCCGTAAAACTGTGTTGAAGTCACCAAGCACAATCCACCTTCTGTCCATGTTTTCAGCCACGCACACTAGGTTACGCCATAAGTTCCTTCTCCTGACATATTGGTTAAGAGCATAAACAAAGGTGACGCAGAACAGAGTGGACTGATAGCAGCAGTTCAATGATACTGATTGCTGCTCGCTTTGAAAAGATTCAATCATAACAGAATTATGACTTAAAACCCATAAGGACTCTGTATCATTACCAGGCTGATTGGCTGCAATGAAGGAGTACCCTAAAACAGACCACTTGAAAGCCCTCCAATTGGAAAACTTCATTCTAGGATCAGCAATTCCAATTAGTATTGGTTTATTGGTCAAGATAATATGCTTCAGGGCTTTGACCGTGGGAGAGTTCCCAAGACCCTGGCAATTCCAGAATAAAACTTTCATTGATGAGCAGCTCGCTGCCTAGTGCGTCGACCAGCATAGCCAGGTGCTACGTCTTCCAATTTCGGATTTTCCTCCTTTGATCCATTTGGAGAAGCTTCATCCGCTTCCTGATCACCTTCATCATCGTCAGACAGGGCTGCATACTGATTATCTGAATTAACTGGTTCAGTTAGGGTGGCAGGAAGTTTCCTCCTTGCAGCCTTCAAATTATGCACTAGGGAAAACTCCTCTTCCTGCACACTTCCCTGTACTTTACCAGTGGCCACTTCAATCTTTTCCTGATTCCTCATGGAGGCTCCAACATTCACAGCAGATGGACCGCTGTCAGCCTGAGTTCCAGATATTTTTGGTGAGTCCTGTGCACTCGATGCAGCTTGAATGCCAGGAACACTGCTATTGACGACAGTGGGATTCTCAGTTACATTTTGAGTCGCACCTTCAACAGGTGACCCATTGCCCGCCTGAATTTCGTTACCCTTTGGTGAGTCCTGTGCACTCAAAACAGCTTGAGTGCCAGAATCACTGATATTGACCACAATAAGATGTTCATTGACATTATGGGTCACACCCTCAGCAGTTTTACACTGCTTCTCCTCATCCTTCCTGCCATTAAAATTCTCCAGCGCGTTATGCTCATCACTGTCATCACTGGAATTCTCTGTGAGCTTTAGAAGATCATCCTTAGCAGCCGCAGCCTCGACCTTCCCCTGATCCTTTCCTCTCCTTCGGCAATGTATATCATCATGGCCCTTAACATTACAGAATGAGCAGAATTTATTCCGATTACAGTCAGAAAGAATATGCCCAAAGATATGACAATTGGAGCAAAACTTGGGCATCCGCTCATACCCAATATCAAGATTAAAGCTGTCATCTCTGGTGGTAAATACAACCTGTTCAACCAAGGTACTGGCCATGTCGACCTCAACCAGGATTCTGGCATAGTGCCCAAAACTGGGATTATTGATCTGCTTATCTAGCCTAATAGGATTACCTACCGACGAGGCAATGTCCCAAAGTATTTGAGGGTGCCAATAAAGCCAGCTAAGTTTGTGAATTTGAATCCATACCTGAGAAAAGGTGTTCCTGATCAAGCTTGGGTCGAAATTCCGATCCCACTCATGAATCCGAAGAAACCCGGGATTGATAGAGACAGACCCTAGGCTCCAGGCGCGGCGTTTGCATTCATCATTGGGAAAGACAACATGGTAGAAGCCCTTCCCCATCGCTGTCATCTTCCAATCGCTGAATCCCCATATTTCTGTCATCCGACTGGTAAGCTCTTGGAATTTCCATGGACGAGCGCCCTTCGGGAGAATCAACCTAGCAATTATGGAGAATTTGCACAATTTGACTCACTCCTCTACCACGTCTTGATTTGCAGAGACATGTGCAACGCGTCCCTTCTTGATGATCCTTCCCGAATTCTCCGAATCACAGTCTAGAAAGGAGAAGCCTCCCTTCTGCCCGGCAACCTCAGCAAAGCTCTTCCCCTGGTTGGAGATGCCTTTGTTATCCAGCTGATCTCGCTTCGCACAAAGCCTGAATAGGTCGCGATGCCCTATCAAATATTCATCCTTCCGTTCAGCTACCTCCTTCTCCGCGGGACCATCGTCCCCCAGCTTGCCGCTAGGGTTCCCACCGACCACTCCATCGAGAGTTGCCATCCATTTTCCTGTAGAGTTCCTTAGAAATTTTATTGAAATTAAAAATGTTTTAAATGGTTTATAGCTAATTATTGAAACATTGTTCTATCACATCGATGAAAAGGGTCAAAGGAAAATGCCTTAAAAAGAGTAGAAAATAGAGGGTGCAAATCAATATTTGAGAAGACTTGAAATTTGGATCACCTCAATCAAGACAGGGATCCATCAGTATGAAAGGTACATGTGTGGTACATATATTTCATGGAATCCACTTTCTCCCCCAATAACCATTCACCTAGGTTCACTTATTTTCCTATAAATAGACCCTTGGGGTCTTCATTTTTACAAATGAATTTCCATGAATCCTAATTGTTCCTCTAGTCACCCAAGTGCTTCACCGAAGTCTTCCAAAACCTTCACGGTTGTTTATTAAAACCTAGGGCATAGGAATTAAAGGAGGTTCATAGGATTTAATCCCCTTTAGTGTTTGAATTCCATAACACTTGCATTCCACCCATTCCTCTCAACAGAACTTGAGCGCCCCACTTCTGGAAAAAACTGTGAATATTCTTTAATGTTTGAGTCATGTCTGGCCCATGATTTAACATCAACATTAATCTTCACTTAAGTAAACCTCAGGTCTCCCAAGCCTACTCGCACTCCCATACTTGCATGAAAAATACCTATATGGGTGCCCCTCTTTGATTCACCTTATGCCTTCAGCCTATAAAAGCCTTTCATCAAGTCTTCTTCAAATTCATGACTGTAAATTCTTCCTTTTCATTGGCTCCCTTTTTTTAAAGAGATTATGTTGAAACCTCAACCAAAACCTCATTACTTATCAAACTATTGGGAAAGGCACACTAGCTTGTCCCATATTTGGGTTTATATATATCCATAGTCAGAGGTCTCCAACATTCTTTTGTAATGGGGTTATGATTCATAGAGTGTTTATGGGTTTGTATATCTATTTTTACATTGAACTTTCACCAAGGAATAGTGTCGGGGAGTTCTTAGTTTTGAGGATTACGGTTTGGTCCATGCCCATCCCTTGTTCCCTCTAAAACCTGGAGCATCAGGTCCCCAGTAAGAAAGGTATGGTCCACACCTACCATTCCTTTTATACAAAGGAGAAGTCTCCCTCCCTTACCAGGACCAATTTTAGGGAAACCATCCTTGTTTAATCCCCTAGCCTTTCATATAGTAGGATTCAACCTCTATCCTCTCTACTTTTTTCACCTTCACTCCTTCCTTACATTGGACCCTTATGCAATGTAAAGTGAAGATAGGGAAGGTTCGTCACCCCAGCCTCATCCATTGTTTCCACTGTAGGCATATCCTCTTCTACCAGTGGAGAAGGAAAATTGTGTGTTACTTTGTGTAATATTTCACATCCTCTTGTTTCTCACACCAAACATGGGATGAAATATTTTTTTAATCAAAACATTTTCACAAAAAAATTGAATGAACTATGAGAACTCTAATTCCCATCAAAATTGGAATACATAGGAAGTATTCCTAATGCCTGAGATCCATATCATTTCATAAAAAAATGGTAATACTATTTAAGAGTAAGCCCCAAATTAAACCCCCAAATCACAAAGTAATCCTTCAGGCGAAGTAAGAAAAAAATCACTTCTCTAAAAGACTAAACTCTCCTCTAAGACTCACTAAACTATGTGGTATTTGATTACCATTCGAATGGGATATGTATGAAGGTTCCCCGAGTTTTAAACCCAAAACACCAAAACAACCTTGTTCTTCCTTGGAAATATTCTCAATAGGGTATAATCCAATTTGGAAACTCATATATTTTCCAGGTTTCTTATGCTTCTTAGGTAGAATTCACACACCAAGAATTGAACAAGAACCTTCTGATTAGATGTACTTAACAAATGACATTAAATTTTATAAGTAGGTCCTTATCAAACATTATTAAAGGTTATGATGTGTCCCATTAAGTTCCATCGATCTATGAGGGTTTGGATTCTTTTTACAAAGATACATAGGTAGCCCATTTATGGGTATGATCCCAACATCAAAACAAACATTCATCTCCCTAGATGATAATAAATTCCAGAGATCCCCACTGAGTGGATTAAAACCAGTATTATCATAAAACTGGTTAAAAGAATCTCTAAATATTATACAAGAAGATACCATTAATGGAGAACCTCAAATAAATAAGGATATCTCCATAAGTGAAGAAACTCGAATACATATGAATGATTTTAAATTTCACACATAATGTTAATTGATTGAAATTTTCAAGGGAAACATAAATTATGATTGGTGAATTAATAAGGATTTATTAAAATATCTCAAATCTATAAGAGAGTCCCATAAAAGGAAATAATTCCCCCCAAAAGGGTGTGATGAGCCTGACCTCCTATCCTCTCAACCAATGTATGTTCTTAAGTATCATAGGGATAAACTTAATGAATAACTACCTTTGGAAATAAGGCCCCTTTGGATAAAGAACAATTAGATATTTCTAGTTTCATAAATAAATCCAATGGAAACAACCCAAAAGTAGTGATTCCTAACTAGAACACAAGTTCTAAGGGAGGCAAAAAAAAAAGTGGTGAACCCAATGTGAATCCTTAACAAATTTGATAGTGCTACCCATCTTTCAGGTCCCTATCAATTGATAAAGGGTGGGTAGAAAAAGGAATCAATTAGAAATGTTTTCATCTAAAATATGTTTCCTTAATCGAGTTCATTATTTTTATTTTTTAAGTTTTCTCAGAACTCCCTTCACTACAAATGGATCCCTTCAAGATTTCATCTGTCAATGCATCGGCTACTACTCATGCTAGATCCTCATCTACTGAAAGGATGATATCATCAATATTGTGTATTCAACTTTGGGTCACAAATGTATTGTTTTGGTAATACCATCAACACAGTACTATCCCAACCCTAGAAGCTTCCTGACAGGCTCTTGAAGATAACAACAACCCTCGGTCATCAGGTCAGCAACGACAGGTTGTCAAGAAGAACACAGTTCCAACCACTGTCTTTAACCATTTTAGGTTCTCATCCTCATAATGAAATAACTAGTCCCTCTCATACTATATGGGGGGTGCATATAGAGTTCTCTCATGGACTCAAATCAAATACACAGTGGTCCTTCCTGGGAGATCCCACCAAAAATCACTTCTAACAGAATCAGGCGGTAGTAAACCACCAACTGGAAGGGGGTGTTGTCATGGGTTGTTAGAACAGGTCCCTAAGACCCGATCACACAAGAAAAACTATTAGGGAAAACATCCGACCAACAGGGAGCAGGTTATTACATTTTTCACCTCCTGAGATGACCATAAACCTAACACAGTTGAAAATAGTGAATAGGAACATACACTCATCCTATTTAATTCCACCATCCAGAAGACTCTTCTATAGGTGCCCAAAAAATCCCGTCATTTAAACCTAGAAGAGTACTCTAAGAAGGAACATACACCTACTTACAAAATATTAGCCAGTTAGCTGTCATGACCTATCCCTCGGGGCCCGTACTGTGACTACCCCAAATCCACCTTCCATAGGCCAGGGGCTGGTGACTAGCACCAAAGGTGAAACACCCTAAAACCGGAAAGGCATTGCCTTTATAACCTATAACCACACACAACAGAGCACAATATGGTAACAAAACACTAAGTAAAATTGTATAACAAAAGTGTGTTGGAAGTAAAAGGGGACCAAAATACAAGCCCAACTATAAAGTACAAGAAACTGAAAGTACAACTGAAGAAAAGAAAAACTGCCACTGGGTCCTCCTCTGGGGTTCCTACCTAAAGGGTAGGTAAAGATTGCCTCCTCAGAACTCCAAGTCCATCCATATCCTCCATGTACCATCACATTGTATGGTCCACCTCCTGGTACTGTCTGGTCCTGGAACTCTTAGCCTTAGTTAACACTGCCCATCATCTGCATCCAACTCAATGAGGTGCGGGCATACCCATGCATGGATGAGTATAAATATAATCAGTAGGGACACCAAGACCCTCAAGGTCACAAAAATTCCAACAAGGATAATCCATAAATTATGAAATCAAAAGATAACCCCACTTAGGTATATGCCCATACATATACCTAAGTTACCAAGTAATCCATCTCAATCATGAAAAAAACACAAGTGTCACTGAATCAGCTCAACCAGGATTTTATTCACATTATTGAAACCTCATCAGCTGGAGAACTCCTACATAATCGAGTAGAATTGGCCTGTCGCGATACCAATCATGCTTCCAACTAACCTAGGACTGCTTAGGTACTCCTCCGGTTGAGTACCGTGGGTCTACTGCATCACACAGAGGTGCTCCCCACCGTGGGTCGGCCGCCGCAACCAGGTGCTCCCCCTCATAGCCTGTAGAGGTACTCCTCTTATCGAGTGTTGTGGGTCTGATGCCACAAATAGGTTCTCCTTCACCGTGGTTCTGCCGCCACAACCGGGTGCTCCCCACTGGGCTAGTCGAGTCACTCTGAGTCAATCAGTTAGTAGTCGTCAGGTCTCAGCCAGCTACTAGGTCTCCGCACTCTCTCCGATCTTATCAGGAAATATCCACTCCATGAGCTATTGGTTGATACTACAACTATCATGAACTCCCATGAAGAAGTATCTCAAAGGTCTGCTAGGTCATAGAGGTCTCAACGCAACAGACGAAGCGTCAATCGGATGCTCGGTCTGTCAATTATTAACTTTTTTGTCCTGGGGGCCCGGTTGGATTCTGCACGATCCAACCTCACCATATCTCAACTATACCCCAAACTCTACTGGGGTATACTCAAAGGTGAAATCATGCACCAAGATTACTGGGCCCACTGAGGGTTCGTCAAATGGACACTTAGTGCCAAACATATGGCCAAAAGAATGTAAAGGATATTAGTGGGCCCGGCTCTAGCCCGACCCGGTCGTACTGACCTGGCCCAACCCAGTTTGGGCCAACCTGGTCTGGGTCAACCCAGCCTAACTCGTTGGGTCTGGCCTGGCCCACTAGGCCCAGCCCAGTAAGCTAAGGGGATATGGATTGGTCGCGAGAGTGCGGATCGGCCGCCGATCAGTGCGAGTTCAGTTCGGCCCGGAGGGCACCGCGTGGGCAGCTCGCCCCGGAGGGCACCTCGAGGGCGTGGCTCAGCCCGAAGGGTTCCATGAGGGGAGCGGGAGTTCGGCTCAGCTGGGGAGCCATGAGGGCGTGGTTCGGCCAGGTGCTCGAGAGTCCGGCTCGGCCGGGAGCTAGTTCGTCTAGGAGGCGCATGCGGCCCAAAGGGAATGGGTGGCTGGGAGGCGTGGGTGGTTGGGAGGGAACGGGTGGCTGGGAGGTATAGCTGGTCAGGTGTGATGGGAGGCCAAGAGGGCACTCTGGTTTATCCCAGGGGGGAGGAGCTGGTTCGACCAGTTCGGTTGGGGCGGAGGGTGTGGCCAGGGCGGCACGGCCGGGGTGCAGTGTGGTCCAGCCCGATTCGATCAGGGCATGGTGTGGCCGAGGCCAGTTCGGCTAGGGCACTGACTTTCTGAGGCCGGTTAGGCTGGGGAGTGGCGCGGCTCAGACTGGTTCGGCAGGCGGATGTCACGGCTACGGGGCAATGCGGTAGGCGGAGGCAGCAGGTAGCGCGGTTGTTGCCTTCGTCGCATTCGTCGTCTCGTCGCCTCATCACCGTTCCGAAGAACATCACAAGCAAGAATGGCGAAGGGGTCGGACCATGTTGGTTTGGCCCACACCCTCTACGTTTAGGGTGGTAGAAATCAGAACAATTCATTCCTGAATTTCAATAAATTAACAAGAAAAGAAGATAGAATAAAAATCAATCCAAAACTCCACATCTTCCCACAAAAATAATTCCCAACCCGCTAGGAAAAACATCCAAAGAGATTCATTGATTTATAAGGGAATAATTAAAGTAATAATATCATATTCAAATAAATTCCCTACTTCTTCGTTGTTCATCGACGTTGGTGCGAGAAGGTTGACGTCAATTCGTTGTAGACGAGCATGTCCTACATCGAAGGATGTTCTGAGGAAAAATTCAATGTCTTTCTTTGTTGGTGGAATTTCTTCATTGGAGATATTTCTCTCTTTTCCCTCCTCTCCCAAGTTCCACCAAGATGAATATGCCAAGACAGAATAATATATTATGTTTATCTATTATTTAATTGTTGGAAGAAAATTAAAAAACATTTAAAAATAATTAATTGATGTGCTCAATTAATTAATGGGGAGGATTTGGAACATTATTAGCAAGTGTGTTTGTAGAACTAATTGGGTAGAGGAGGTAAAGAGGCTCCCCCTCATTAAAGAGTGGAGTTGAGAGGTTTTCCCCAATTAAAAATGGGGGTTTAGTCCAGGGTGGTCCCCACCACCGTAACATCTCGCGAGAGCTTAGGTTCGGGTGGTCCCCACCACCATAATCTCTAATGGGAGGTTATGGTCGGGTGGTCCCCACACTTCAACTCTAACAAGGGGGATTGGTTTTGTGGACCCCACCTCCAACTTCTTCATGGTGGCTCAAAAATAAAATAAAATGTAGTTCATTTAATTTTATTATTTTCCATGAAAAACCCAAAAAGTATCTTTTATTCTTGACCCACTGTCATCGAGGTGAATGTCTCTTTAATCAAATACTGGCCCTTCTAGTTTGACGGTGCCCTTGGATTTAAATTCCGAGCACTAGTTCAAAATTTATAAAAACCCACTCGTACGTTTACTGAATGTACACGAACAAAACATCAGAAATTGATTTTGGACAGACCGGGCCTCGGTATCATGAACTGTTAATTTTTGTGGACTCGTAAAATTCCCATTTAATTAAAAAATTACATGGAAATTCCAAGTCTTTACAGTCTCCACACCTCAGGGTTTTACATCCCCAAAAGCTACAACTCATAACTAGGGGAACATGTGGGAGTACTGAGCACATATCGAAGCCTCTCACTCCCATGTGATCTTCTGTAGGTTTCAGTGCTGCCAATGAACGGGCACTAGAGGTATCAAACATCCATAAAGGAACCACTCCTATCGATCCTCAATATTTAATGGATCCTCCATAAATGTTTTCACATCATCGACGTCCAGCTCGCTATGGTTGATGATGTGGGAAGGGTCATGCACGTAACTCCTCAGCTGGGATACGTGGAAGATTTTGTGCACCTGATGCAACTGAGGTGGAAGGGTTAAGAGATAAGCCACCTAATAAACTCTACTGACGACCAAAAAGGTTAGATGAATCTCGAAGATAACTTTCCACCACAACCAAATCTCTATAGACCTCGTTGATGTGAGACCCGTAAAAAGACATGGTCACCATCCTCGAACTCTAGAAGTCCCTATCTCCTGTCAATATACGAATTCTGCCTGCTCTGTGTAGTCTTCATCTGCTCTTGGATGATCTGCACCTTCTCTGTGGTATCTTGTACCATCTCTAACCCCACTAGTGTTGACTCCCTTGGGTCAGTCCAGTATAAAGGTGATCTATAAGGTCACATGTACAACGCTGCAAAATGTGTCGTCCCAATGGTGGAGTGATAGATGTTGTTGTATGCAAACTCCACCAAAGGAAAGTGATCCTCCCAGCTGCGACCAAAGTCGAGAACACAAGAACAGAGCATGTCCTTGAGGGTCTGAATGGTCTGCTAAGTCTAGCCATCTGTCTGAGGATGGAAGGCAGTGGTCAAATGAAGCTGTATCCTGAAAGCTTCCTGCAACCAATTTCATAGCCTGGAAGTAAATCATGCATCATGATTGGAGACAATCATCGAATGTACTACATATAGATGCACAATATCCTATACTTAGAGGTGTCCCATGCTCTCTATTGAATCCTACACTCTGATCGGTAGGAAGTGGTCCGACATGGTGATCGGTCGACGATCACCCAAGTCGACCCATGACCTCTAGATGTATGTGGAAGTCCTATCAAAAAATCAATGGCTATCCCATACCAATTCCACTCTGGGACCTCTAAAGATTGAACCAAGATTGCTGTTACCTGATGCTCCGCCTTCACTTATTGACAAGTGAGGCACCGTGAAACAAACTCTTCTACTACTTTCTTCATTCATGGTCATCAGTGCTATAATCAAAGATCCTGGTACATCTTCATCACTCTTGGATGTACCACTAGTGGGGATGTGTGGAACTCCCTCAACACATCCTCCTGATGTTACACTGGTACTGTAATACATCCTCTGAAGAGAATGACATGCTCCCCACCTTCAGAAAATCCATCATGTCTACCCTGCGGATATCTGAGCACGTCGTGTCTCGCAGTCAGCATCCCCAAACTGCACCTCCTGGACTCTCTGACAAAGGGGGTGAGTGATCATAAGAGTTTGATGAATTACTGATCCATCTCTATCCACAAAGTATATCTATAAAGTAGCCAGTTACTCTGTCACTTCTCCTAGCAGCTGTATACCAGATCCCCTACTGAGTGCATCTGCAACAATGTTACCCTTCCCAGGATTATAGACTATCTCAAAGTTATAGTCCTAGAGGAACTCAATCCAATGCCATTGTCTCAGGTTCATGTACTTATGAGAGAAGATATAGCTAATACTCTTGTGATCATAGTACACGATAAAACGTTCACCCATCAGATAGTGTCACCACATCTTCAAGGTGAAGTCCACTAGGGCTCCTCCAGGTCATGGGTAGCACAGTTCTGCTCATGTTGTCTCCACTGTCATGAACCATAAGTGAACACTGCTCCCTCCTGCATCAGAACACATCTGATTTTGGTCCCTGATGTGTCGCAGTAGACTACATACCCTACACCTTTAGCAGGAAGACTCAATATGGGGCACTAGTCAGCTTCTGCCTCAACTCCTGAAACCTATACTGGCATCTCTCTGACCACACAAAGGTTTGACCCTTATTCATTAAGGCTGATAGTGGTGCTGCAACTTTGGAGAAGTCTAGAACAAACCTCCGGTAGTATCCAGCCAAAACCAAGAAATTTCATACCTCCGACACACTCCTGGGTGGCTCCCAAGCAAGTACAACCTTAATCTTCGCTGGATCTACTTCAACTCCAGCCTCCAAGATGACATGTCCCAGAAAGTGATCATATCTAATCCAAAACTAGCACTTCAAGAGCTTACTATAAAGATGGTGCTCTCGGAGTGTGTCCAGTATTATCAGCAAGTGATAGGAATGCTCATCTCAGTATTAGAGTAGATCAGAATGTCGTCGATGAAGACTACAAAAAAGCGATCGAGGTATGGATGAAAGATCCTATTCATGAGTCCCATGAACACTACTGGAGTGTTGGTTATGCCGAATGGCATAACCAAGACCTCATAGTGGTTGTACCGACATCTGAAGGTCATCTTCTACACATCCTCATCTCAAACTCTGAGCTGGTGATATCCTGTTCTGAGGTCTATCTTCAAGAACCACTATTCTCCCTTCAACTGATCAAAGAGCTCGTCAATCCTCGAGAGTGGGTACTTTTTCTTCACAGTCACCTGATTTAGGTGCTAGTAGTCAACACAATTCCTCAAGCTCCCATCCGTCTTCTTGGCGAACAGAATTAGGGCTACCCAGGGAGAAACACTAAGTTGGATGAATCCCTTCCCCTGCAAGTCCTCTAGCTGTACCCACAGCTCGCGATGCTCCGCATGAGCCATCCAATACACTGGTGTAGATATTGGGGACGTCCTGGGGTACAATTTAATGTAAAATTCCACCTCTCTTTGAGTAGGTAGACCTGGGACATCATCAGAGAAACCATCCATGTATTGGTCCACCACTGCATGATAGCTCAGACCCTCCACATCAACTACTCTGAGGGTAAGGGTAACCTACTGATTTTTGATCAGCTGAACTCTCCTCTGGGAAAGTCCATCATGTGTTGCAAAGGCTCCCTTCTCACCGGTGAAGGTAATACTAGTCCCATCCATGTAGACACACTGCACTTTTTTCCTAATACAGTCTATCTGAGCATGGACTGTAGATAAGCAGTTCATACGCAAGATGACCTCTTAAGGCCTCAACGCCGCAACAAGAAGATACCATCCAAAGATCTTGCCTCTTAGAGTATGCTCATACTGTCAGCACTATTGCATAATTGTCAAATATTCTCTTGTATGAGTCTCTAGCCGTAAGTATCGATCCAACAGCTCTTTCGAAATCTTCAAGCTTCGAATGAGAGCAGTGGAAATGAAAGAGTGACTGGAACCTATGTCTATAAGAACTGTAGATAAGGTGGAATAGACACATATTGTACCTTGTATCATCTCTAGAGCCCCATGATAATAGGCCTCAGCTGCCTGGAGCTGAGGTCTCTCTTGTCCACCTGCTCCCTAAGGTCAGGGTGAACCTCTTGGTGGTGGTAGCGGTAACACCTCACAACATTGTCCACTACCAGTTGTACGACCAGCTCCTCTTCCATGTCCACCTACTCCATAAAGACCGCCTTGATCGAATATTTGTCTCTACCTGGCCGGTCCTTTGACCGTCTACTGAACAACCGAATGGTGGGTTAGACAGTCACGAGCCATGTGACCCTACCCGCCACATGTGAAACACTTCCTACTCCTAGAATTTATGTGTCTGCTCTGGGTGCCCTGCACAACTGATCCTAAGTCATGCGGTCATACACTTGTGGGTCTGTTCCTCTTTGACCTCTGTGACATATGTCTTCTACTAGCTTCATAAGACTCCGCAACATGTCTATTGGTGGTGGATCTCACTGCTGGAGACTGCTCAGCAAGGAAACTCTCCACTATGAGTTTTCTCTCTAACACCCCTGCATGCGTCAGGATGCTGAGTGAGATCACTGAAGCCCTGATCTCATGCCTGATTCCCTGATCAAAGGACCAGGCCCTGAAGAATGGGTCTCATACCATATCAGTGGAGGAGCATGAGAGGTCTGTGAATCACACTGAGTACTGAGCTACAGTCATGCTGCCCTGATGCAGACAAAGTAGCTCCAATATGCGCACTGCGCAAAGAGTCGTTGGGACTAACTCTGCCTGGAACAGGCTCTGAAAGTATGCCTAGAGAAGCATCATCTCGTCTTGGTCTTGGAGAATCAAGCTCCACCATATGCCTGATACTTCCTGTAGAAGGATGGCAGCAAGAATCACCATGAGGTCAGCTGGTGTCCTTACCAGTCAGAAAACTCTCACCACAGCCTCCATCCAATACTCAACCGCCTGTGGGTCTATCTCTCCCCTGAACCTAGGTGGCCTCTGGCACTGGAACTTGTGAAACTATCTCATGTGGCATACATCATCTGCTGCTGGGGCTGGTGGCATCGGTGGCCCAACGAGAAGTGGTACTGCTGGTGCCTCTTTAGGAAAACGGCCCTTCACTGAGGCCTCGTCACTCGGTGGGCTATCTGTACGTACAAATCTTAGGACTCTAGATGGTCATCCATGGAAAGGCATCCTAAAACAAATAGATGTGACACGGTCAAAAGATTATACCTGGTGAGCAGACCCAGTTGTTCTGACTTAATGAAAATTTTGAAAACACACACGCAATCAGTGTTTTTGTGCACTGAGTCAGAAATTAGAAGTTAGGGTCCTGCTGCATGGATACGTCGGCCACCGCAACAACACTGGACTCCTTAAACTTAAAACCACACTCACTACACTTATCAATATTTCTTCACACAAAAAAGGTCAAAGTCCTATGTTCTCTAGTAGAACCAACTCCTTTAATACCAATTTTTCATGACCCATCCCCCAGGGCATGTGCTGTGACTACCCCAAGCCCTCCTTCCATAGGCCAGGGGCTGGCGAATAGCACCAAGGGCGTTAATCCAAAAAACATGGAAGGAATTTCCTTTATAACCTTCAAACACACACAACAGATCACAAGCTAGAAACAAAACACTACGTAAAACTATATAACAAAAGTGTGCTAAAAGTAAAAGGGGCCAGAAATACAAGCTCAACTATAAGTACAAGAAACTAAAAGTACAACTGAAGAAAGGAAAAACTACAGCTAGGTTTTCCTCCAGGGTTCCTACCTGAAGGGTAGGTACAAATTACCTCTTCGGCACTCCTTGTTTGTCTGTCTCCTCTGTGTACCGTCACGCCGTATGGTCCACCTCCGGGTACTGTCCGGTCCTGTTACTCTCAGCCTTAGTCAGCATTTTCTGTCATTTGTATCCAACACAACGAGGTGAAGGCAGAGCTCATGCGGGGGTGAGTATAATGATACTCATTAGGGACCCCGGGACCCTCAAGGTCTCACAAAATCCTACATGAATAAACCACAAAGTATGAAATCAATAGATAACCCCAGTTTGGTATATTCCCATACATATACCTAAGTAATCAAGTAATCCATCTCAATCATGAGGAAAAAAAGAAACTAACTCAGCTCAACCAAGATTTTATTCACATTATCAAAAACTCAACTACTGGAGAACTCCAGCTCCATCGTGTGCAGTGGGCCTACCACGACACCAAGTGCGCTTCCCACTAACCTTAGACTACTGAGGTACTCCTCCTATCGAGTACCATGGGTATGCTATGTCACACAGAGGATCTCCCCACCCTGGGTCTGCCACCACAACTAGGTGATCCCCCCCATAGACTACAAAATAACTCCTCACGTCAAGTACCATGGGTTTTCCGCCATAACCAGGCACTCCCCACTGGGCTAGTCGAGACACTTTGAGTTAATCAGTCAGTAGTCATCAGGTCTCAACTAGCTACTAGGTCTTTGCACTCTATACACTCATCTCAGTAAGGATCTGCTCCACGAGCTACTGGTCGATACTCCAACTATCACGAAGTCCCATGAAGAAGTATCTCAAAGTTCCACCACATCATAGAGGTCTAAATGAAACAGAAAATGTGTCAATCAGATGCTCGTTCTGTGAGTTATTAACCTTTTAGTCCTGGGGCCCCGGTTGGATTTGTGTGCGATGAAACCTGACCATATCTCAACTATACCCCAAACTCTTGTGGGGATACTCAAAGGGTCCGTCATGCTCCAGGATTACTAGGGCCACTGATGGTTTGTCAAATGAACGCCCAGTGCCAAAGATATGGCCAAAAGAAGGTAAAGTGTTATAGTGGGCATGGGTCCGGTCCGACCCGATCTGGGTTGACCTGGCCTGACCTGTTGGGTATGGCCCAGCCCGTTAGGTGGTCTAGCCCATTAGGTTTGGCCCGGACCACTGGGCCCAGCCCAACGGGCCGTGAGGGGGTAGCGGAGGGCCATGAGAGTGTAGACCGGTCAGGAGGGTGCGGACCATTCGTGAGGGTGCAGACCAGCCACGAGTCGGCACGAGGGTGGTTTGGCATGGATGGAACCACTGGGGCGGCTCACCCAGGAGGGAACTGCGAGGGTGTGGCTCATCCCATAGGGCACCTTGAGGGGTGCGGGAGGCCGAATCAGATGGGGCACTGCGAGGGGCGCGGGTGGCCGACTCGGCCGAGGCACCGTGAGGGCATGGTTTGGCCAGGGGCTCGGGAAGCCGGCTCGGTTGCGATCCGGTTAGGATGGGCGGCGCAGGCAGCCGGGAGGGCACCGCGGTTTGGTCTGGGGTAGTGGAGCTGGTTCGGCAGGCAGATGAGGGGGCCATGGCCGGTTCGCTCGGGTGGAGGTCACAGCCAGGGCGACATGGCCGGGGTGCGGTGCAGCCAAGGCCGATTCAGCCGGGGTGAGGCAGGGCCTAGACTAGTTTGGCCGGCGGATGGCAGGGTCAGTGGGCGGTGCAGGTCGTGGAGGCCACGGTTAGCGTGGTCGTTGCCATCGTCGCATTCGTTGTCTCATCGCCTTGTCACAATTTTAAAGAACATCACAAAGAAGAACAGTTGAGGGGTCATGCCATGTTGGTTTAGCCCACACCCTCTTCATTTTGGGTGATAACATGTGGATCAATTCTTTCATGAATTTCAAAGAATTAACAAGAAAAGAAGAGAGATGACAAATCAATCCAATACCCCACATCTTCCTGCAAAAACAATTCCCAACCTGCAAGGAAAAAAATCTACAACGATTCTTTGCTTTATAAGGAAAGAATTAAAGGAATAATATCATATTAAAATAAATTCCCTACTTGTTCATTGTTCATCGATGTTGGTTAGGGAAGGTGGATTTCGATTCATTATAGACGAGCATGTCCTATGTTGAAGGAGGTTCTGAGGAAGAAAGTCAAATTTTTTCTTCGTCGGTGGAAGTTCTTCATTAGAGAGATTTCCCTATATGCCCTTATCTCCCAAGTTCCACCAAGATGAATATGCCAAACCAAAATAATAGATTAATTTTATCTATTATTTAATTGTTGGCACAAAATTGAAAAAGGTTTAAAAATAATTAATTGATGTTCTCAATTAGTTAATGGGAATGATTTGGCACATTAACGGCAACTATGTTGGCAGAATTAATTGGGTAGAGTAGGTCAAGAGGCTCCCCCTCAGTAAAGAGGGGAGTTAAGAGGTTTAACATAATTAAACATGGGGGTTTAGTCCCGGGTGGTCCTCATCATGGTAACCTCTCTTGGGAGGTTAGGTTCTCATTCCCCCACACCATAACCTCTAATGGGAGGTTATGGTTGGGTGGTCCCCACACTTCAAATCCCAAAAGGGGGATTAATTCTGTGGTCCCCACCTCCAACTTCCTCATGGTGGACAAAAAATAAAATAAAGTGTAGTTCATTTTATTTTATTATTTTCCATGAAAAACCCAAAACTATCTTTTATTCTTGACCCACTGTCGTCGAGGTGAAAGTCTCCTTAAGAAAATACTAGCACTGCTTGTTCAACGGTGCCCTCAGATTTCAATTTCGAGCACCGGTTCAAATGTTATAAACACCCGCTCATACGTTTATTGAATATACCCGAATGAAACTTCAGAAATTGATTCCAGGCACACCGAGCCTCATAATCATATTCCGTCAATTTTTTCGAACTCGAAAAATTACCATTTAATTAAAAAAAATTACATGTAAATTCTTGGTCTTTACATCTACAGAATAATCTGGCTTTATTAAAGGAAGCCCACCAATCCAATATGTAAGCAGCTAGTAAGTATGAACATACACCCACTTGTACTCCCCAATCCTATTATCAATCTCATATATTACCATTGAAAGATGTATTTTAACCATACTGTGAAGAAAACATCCCGGAGGCACATACACCTAGAAGCATTTATCTATCCTGCTAGTAGTCTCGCTTGGAAGCACCTAAAGTTGTCAATTGGTAAGCTCAAATGAAAAACCTAGGGAAAACTCAACTCTCTGCCCCCATACATGAGTACTATTAAAATCCACTAATAGGAAATGGAGGACAAGAGTAGACACATTCACCTAATATAGATATAGAATATATATTCCCATTTGGGTTGCTAAAGTCCCCAAACACATTTTCTCAATGGTGAAATGGAAAATAAAAAATCATGCCCATATTCTGGAAGCCTACTAGAATATCATTACATCAACTTCATCAGTACTAGAGGGACATACACTTATTTATTTCCCAACACATAGGATGACTCATCAACATTCTATCCCAATGTAGATACACACATCTGTTCTAGTCCAGAAGGGATGTGGTTCATACTTTCCCATATCATATGAACAAAAAGATAGGGAATATACACCATGTCCAATTATAGATAATATGTCTATTCTAATGACCACTCCATGGAAAGCATATACACCATCCCATGATAAAAAATTTTCCCAGAACATTTCCCCAACTACGTGTAAAAGAACATCTAAGAAGATGTATTTCCAAGAACAATTGGAAATTCAGGATTTATTCTTGGATCTGGATCCTTGTATTGCTGGAGTTCTTGAATCCATCAAACATTATTTTACTGTAACTAAAGATCCTACCCTCCCATTACAAAATTATGATATTAGTAGTAGTAATTATGAAGTTCCCCATTAGGAACATCATCATGAAGGCTTGATTCATGAAAATTCAGTCAATTAAGATAACTTATCTCTAGATGAGCTCCACAGTCACCCTTTACGCACCCAGAAAACCTAAGAGTAAGAGGATTTATTCCTTTTTGTAATCCGCCATGGTTTTCCTCCTCTTGATGACATTTACTACGAGATTTATCTTCACAATAGTGTTTCGTATTGTCAAGAAAACTTTCCAATTAACAATGTAGTGATGTGAAAGCCCTCTTATCTCAAGGAACTTTCCTAAATAAGGCCCATCATTTCTAATGCCTCATTACTATTAGGTGAAATATTTTCTGAACACGAATACATCCCAAGGTGAAGGTCATTCTTCAAACCTCCCTTTGGTCATTTTCCTTTTAATATGGTAGTGAAAAAAAAATAATCATATTATTTTTTATAGACATTTTGAGAAATGTATACTCTGGTAGAACCATGCTCTGAAACCTCTAGAAAAAGATGATGAGGTTCTATTGAATATGAGAAAAAAACTGGGTTAGGGTGAAAAACCACTCATGTTCTGGCATTTGGAAACCTCTCAATATAACACTCTAGAATTGATGGTAGATGATTGCATTCCTGATATCTGCCCCAACATATGGAAGAATTTTTATCATCTAAAAGCCAAATTATTACCATATAATGAATATTAAAATCATGTAAATATAATATAAGGGTTATAGTTTCAAATTGACTTGGAATCTATCTTAGTTTCCCAACAACCAAAGGATGGGAAGCATTGGGGATCCCTTCAGTGAGCACGCATCAATGCACTAAAGTGGCTGTGGTAGTTAATTTTTAATACCCCATTAGGTGTTCATATCAGTGGTTGGGGTTCACACAGAGCATTGAATTTCACTACACTCTAAAATTAGAAAAGCACGCCAAAAGTGATCTCGTGTTATTTTATTTCTCATGGACGGATACAATCAATAGATTTTGTGTGTAGTCAAATATATGATCACGAACATGCCTTGACTAGATCTCATAAAATTCAGGCCCAAAGAGAGAAATCAGTTATGATAATTTTTCATCCAGAATTTGATTACATTAAGAAGGCCTTCTATTTAGAGGATTCCATCCATCAGAATGTGATAATATCTAAAATTAAACATCGATATTACCAAATAATAAATTTAAGTTGTTTTCAGATGATGAAACCAACCAATGTACATACTAGAATTTATAAAATCAGAAGAGAAACTATGCTAATAACAGTCATAGTAGTTCAAGAGCCACCCCATATAATAGGAATGGGGTCTTGTTTAACTCATCCTTTGAACTAAATAAACTATGTTCGAAGGTTTTAATAAGAAGAACAATAATATCCCTAGTCTGAAGGGTTGGGGGATTTTTCACATCCACAATCCCCTCCTCAATGGAAGGCAGTATCCTCTCGATTGGGGAAGAATACAAAAAGTGAATGTACACATGAACTATCCATGGATTCCATTCAGGTTATTTTATATAAAATAGTTCTCCAGAAATCACCAGATAGGAGAACAAAGTCTCATGGGGGTCACAGAAGAAAACAATCTTACAAATATACAAACAAAATGTCATCAATACATTATACATCAGTGAATCTCATTAATACAATTATGGAAGATCCTTTATAAAATTATTCTAGTTTATAAAAGTTAGAGGGATAAGTTCTTATTAAAAATATAGTTCACACTGAATCAAATGAAGGTTTGTATACCCAAAATCAGAGGCCCACCTAGAATCTTGGTATTCCCTCATGTAACCAACTCTCACCTCTTTGAAATGCATCTAAAAAGGGGATACATAAATTTCATATCATGTATCATTTTTTAATTGGAGAAGGTTAGTATCTTTCTCTTTTTGAAATTTTTAACCAAAAAGAGAAATAGATGAAAGAGTTGAAAAGACTCAATTTAGAGTTACTTTGAAGCATCATTTCTACAAGACATGCTCCAAAATTAGATCCTCATCTTGCATATCTTGTGGAACTCCACAACAAAGAGGGTTTGTTGCAACTACAGATTTGAATAATGAATTCCCTCCATTGGTCACACATCTAGGATAGGATCAAACACATCCTTATAGGTCGGTCCCTATGGGTTATATAAGAAAAATACAAAAAACACCCCAACCAGTGGTTTCTATAGTCATCATGCTAGTTCAAGGTCCCATTGTAGTACATGTACAGGTCCTAGATCATCCAAATATTCTCGAAATGGTTGTGAATACAATTGAGTCATTAATGACTATATTGGAATCTATGGAAGAATGATGTGAACCGGTACAACTAGAAAAGAAATCTTACCTCGAATGGGTAGATCCAATCCCTCCCCCACTTAACTTTGTAAATACCATATTTCCAAACTTTAATGGTTCGGTAGATTCGGTGTAGAATATAACACATTTTTTTTCATTGTGATCACATTATGGGGATCCCTAAACAACAAGAATAAGTAAATCTCATAAGGTTTGTGCAATAATTATAGCAGATAGCCTTTGTCTGGAATACTAGTCTACAATATTGATCAATTATTGAATGGGTTGACCTTCATCATATATTCCTTCTCCAATTCAGCTCAATGCTTCCATATACAACAATTTTCTATCTTAATAATTGAAAAAAATGGAGAATGAAAGATTTTTATGTTTCATTGCCCAATGTAAAGTATTAACATATGCCTTCAATATACCACTCCCTTAAGAAGAGTTTCTGCCAATTTGTGTAGAAAATATATGTGATGAGTTATTCATACAACCAATCTCTATGAAATACATAGTAGAGGTTAGAGACCTTGCTTCAATAACTGAACTAGTGGAGGATTCCATTTTGGAAACCAAATATATGTCTTTTGTAATCACATAAGCATTGGGAAAGAGAATATGTAAAGAAGAGGATTCTACAGTCACACTCAAACAAGCACATGTACCCACTTCTACTTCAAAACATTCATCATACCAAAGGGCCCCAACTCCCAAACATCAAAAACAAAAACAAAAAAATACCTCATCAAGATGATCAAAATGGTAAATGAGGGAGATAGATTGAGTAATAAAAGAATAAAGTTTATTCTTTTTAGAATGAATAGGTTCTTGGTTATTTCACTTTAGCCTTGTAAAAAACAAGGTTTAGTTTCCAAGTCTAATGAAACTGAATAAAGAAGAAGATTAAGATCTCCCAAATTATTTCCCCTTTCTTCAAATGTTGGGGAATTCCATTGAAGATTGATTCATTCTAAATGATCTCTTACTAAAAATGGTAGACTCTATAAAATTTAAACTAAACATTTCATCAGCCCAAGTATCATGTGTTACTACTACCAATTTTGAGGAAGAAGGAAAATGCTAGGAAGTCAAAAGAAAAAATGTGCAGAAATATGATGGTTGGATAGTTAAGAAAATGATCAACTGAAATCATGCTATTCTATGAACATAGTTCAAAAAATCAATTGTACCTCTTGCCACATATGCTACAAAAAATCCATCTTCATCAAGAGATCAGTCCTCTAAAAGTTAAATTCTATAAGATGTGGCATGATATGAAATATAAAAATATGTCAGAAGAAGATGAGATCATGTTAAGGCTAATGTTTTCCACAACTTTGGAATAAATCATGCCATCAGTCTCAAATTACTGGACACCACCCCACTAAATGGAACAATATGAACCAAATTGTAAAGAAGAATCTTTATCAGATGAATAATTGATCTTTGGTTTTATTAACATTTTCCCCTTAATGGACCCCTATGCAAATGATTATTCTAGTTATGAACCTGAATTCCCATTACCTAATTGAGGAACATGGGGAAGAAGACAAGGTCGAGGATACATGAGAATTCATGGATATTCTAGTAACCACTGTGTTAACTATACCCCTGCTCAACTATTTATGTAGCAGAAATTTTTGGAAGAGCCCTTCACAGGACTCAGCAAGAACAAGTAAACTCTCCCACACAAGATAAGATCATCACTAATATGATAATCATGGATGACCGATTAAATACCATACCATCACTCTCTTAGCAAATAGATAGACTAGGTCATTCTAATCAACCAAGAGAAGAAGTATTTTGAGCTTCTTCCCCAACACATTGTATATCTACATCCAGATCATCAACTTCTAAGCCACCTGTAAAAATACATCTCCATACTATAAAATGTAGACCATTAAACCAAAATTATGAGTTTTTGAATCAAATAGACCAATTAATGGACAAGTGGTCAATCATGGATGATTTTAATTTTTAAAATGATCTTTGGAAAGAACATATTAATGCTTTTTCAAGTCCTAAAGATATTCAAACTGAGGTTGATGATGCTTAGGTTTACCATATGAAGAATGATTATACATAATTTCATATAGTTATATCTTTTACAGATAAAGATTAGGATGATGTTATATATGGACACATCAGGGCCTTGTATCTATCTAGTTGGGTTAATGATACAGATATCTAACGATCCTTCATCAATAATGGCTCAGGATTCAACTTCTTTCTCATCCATACACTTTTTCGATTTGGCCTCACTTAATCTGACTTATCTCCTTCCACGTTGATGTTGAAAAGTTATTAAAATAATGAACATGAACCTCTAGGGGAAATTAAAATTAGAAATAAGTTTGTGGATTTTGTATCTAATTCAGATTTCATGGTTTTATGAACGGAAGTGGCCTTCAACATTATTCTTGGAAGGTTTCGGTTATATCAACATGTGGACACTCCTTTATAATACCACCAATGTCCCAAGTATTTATTCAATTGTCATATCGGGACATTTTATAGTGGCAAGGATCCATTCAAAAAGTGTTAATCTTCGTGTATTGAGGTATAATTCTATCACACAAAGTAAATGAGGTCTGTGGCATGAGATGTAACAATAATAAATGCTATGAATGGTCAATAAAAGATCCCATAAGACCTATTCAAAGATATGATTATAGATTACTTGTTTCCTATCAATAGAATTGAAATGATATACCCAAATCAAATCACTCATCCAATGACTTCTATAATGTCAGTTATGGTATTCAAGCATGATGGAATGGGAGAAATTGATGATCTACTAAGCTGTGGTGAAGCTTAAATAGATATTTCTTCATTTCAACCACCGAACCTCTATAATATTTTTCTTTATATTTCAGGATAAAAGAAGTTGTTACATTAGTAGAGGAAGAAAAATATGTTTATTTCCATCCCCTCTTTTTCTCTTAAATGGTCTAAGAAGACCCTTCATCCTCAATAGGGTCAGAAATGGGTGCCTCTTATTTAGGATTACCAAATACTCACTCCTCCTCAACCTCTAAAAGTTTCTATTCAACACCTAATCTATAAGAAGAAAGAGAAGAAGTGAGAAGTGAGGAAGAAGAAGAAGATGATATTAAGGATTCCCCTCCATTATTTGAGGAAGGAATATCCACCACTACGGATGAACTCAAATTAGGGTATAGAATAATATACATGCCCTGCTCTAATTAGAGCAGCCATGACCTCTGAAGAATAATAGATGTATACTTCATTTATAAAGAAACTTCGAGATTTATTTTCTTGAAACTATAAAAAATGATATGAATTAATCATGAAGTGGCCACTTTTTATTTAGGTCTCCTAGAAGATCACTGAGGATTTAAGTAGGAAGCAAGAAGAATGCACCCAACTCATGCCTCTAAAATTGAAACAGAAATCAACAATAATTTCAAATCCTACATTGTTAGAGAGGTGGAATATACAAAATGGATGGAAAAATTGTCCCAATGAAAAATAAGAAAGGGAAAATTATATTTTTCATTAATTTCATATATCTTAACCATAATTGTCCAAAAGACGATATCCTGGTTCCAATCACATAATTTTTTGTTGATGCAATAGCTGGTTATGAAGTTCTATTTTTCATGGATTGTTACTCTAGGTATAACCAAATTAGAATGGTCCTTAAAGATGAGGAATCTACAAACTTTAGATCCTATCAAGGAGTATTTTTCTATTGGCTAATTCCATTTTTCTTAAATGATGCTAGTCAAACATATCAACATGACATTCACCATATCATTAAACCCTTCCTGGGAAAATTTGTCAAATGCTATATGGATTATCTAATTGTTAAATCAAATCAACATTATGATCACCTAACTGATTTGGAGGCCATATCCTGTAATCATTGTCCACATAATTTTAAGATGAACACCCATAAAATGTGATTTCATGGTTATCTCAAGAAACATCCTCATCCTCTTTATATTCCATCATAGAATTGAAGATGATCATGAGAAGAAAAAATCAATCCTTCACATTCCACCACCTCAAAATTTGAAGGAATTAATAGGACTTCAAGGAAAATTGGACTATAGTTGACACTTTGTCACCAATTTTGTAGGAAAGTGTTTAGCCTTCATGAGATTAACGAAGAAGGGAGTTACTTATGAATGGACAGAAGACTACCAAGAGTCATTTTATACCCTCAATAAATATATCTAGAGTCCACCAGTATTAACTCCACCTATTAAAGGAAATCCACTTATTCTCTATGTGACAGCTTTAGATTGATCATTGGGTGCCTTCTGTGGACAAAATAATGATGTTGGGAATAAAAAGAGCATGTAATATCTCATTCAAACCATGATTGACATGGACACTTGATATTCAAGTATCGTTAAATGCTCTCAAGTATTAATAATTGTAGTTCAGGAGCTGAGGCATTACCTGCAACATCATGAGGTCCACCAGGTATTTCACAATAACCCACATTAATATATTCTCAATCATCATATGATTACAAGATGTTTGGCATGGTGGGATGTTATTTTTCAACAATTCGGTATTCATTTTGTGCCTTAATAAAGTAACAAAATTCCAAGCCATGGTAGTATTCCTTGCGAAACACCCATCTGTAGAAGATACAACATTAAATACTGAGCTTTCTGATGAATAAATCTTATCTATTCAAGATAATCCCCAAACGTGGGAAATTTAAATTGATGGTATTTGTAGAATTCCAATGGGGAGGAGAATGGAATCCCCTAAACTCAGCTAAGATGGATTAGGAATTTTACTTATCTCCCATGAAAACGAAGTGTTTCTATCTTCCATTACGTTATTAGAAATAATTACCAATAATGAGGTAGAATATCAAGATCTAATTGTAGTCATGGAATTGGCACTCCAGGTACATGTGATCCTCCTGAAAGTGAAAGGTGATTTAGAATTTGTAATCAAATAGAACAATGGGGATTATGATATTAGAATAGAATACTTAATCCCTTTTTTGATTATTTCATAGGGATAATGGTGGAATTTACTTAGATCCAACATTTTCGTATGTCCAACGATCACAAAATGACCAAGGAAATTCATTGTCTAATTCATCCATACCCCTAGAAGATCTAAATTGGGATGAGATAGTCATTAGTATTTCTCATAATTGTGTGGTTTCACCTTTGGTTCAAACTAGAATGGGAGAAATTTTTGAAATATGCCCTATTTCCAAGACATATGGAAATACTATGGGATTTATGACACCCATCATGGAATTCCTTCAAAATAAAATACATAAACTAGATAAATCTGAAAAAGAATTGATATGGAAATGAGTAGAAAATTTCACTCTTTATGATATCCCAGAACACTAGAAGATCATCTAAAAATGAGGCATCGATGGAATCCTTTTCAGGTGTATTGATGGAGAAGAAACTACAAAATTCACGAAAGAGGTACATGCAAGAGCATGTGGGGCTCACCAGTCTGGGCATAGGCTTTCTTATCATATCTGAAGGCTAGGATACATCTGGCCATCAATGACATAGGATTTCATATATTTCACAAAAAAATGTCATCCCTACCAAGTAAACTCTAACATCATTCATCAACCCCCGATGTTGCTACATACAACTAAATGATCCTAGCCATTTCTACATGGGAAATGGATATAGTAGGACCTTATCCTAAATCTATGTATAACAATTCAAATATATTCTTACTGCTATTGATTTCATCTCCAAATGGGTTAAGGAAATATCTCACAACAATGTCAAATCCAAAAGCATTGTTAACGTTTTTTTAAGATAATATCATTATAGATTTTGTGTCCCTTATAACATATTAACAGACCATGGAACCAATTTCAGTTTTTTTGAGGTAAAGAAGATATATCAGGACCACAGTATCAAATCCAACCATTCATCTTGATATCATGAATCATCTAATGGATAGATAAAGGCTTTCAATAAGACCCTATAAAATATACTCCTGAAAATGGTTGATAAAGATAATAAATATTGGACTAATAAAATTTGGAATTATATCTGGGATTATTGGACTACCACCAGTAATACATCTTGGGAAACTCCATACTCATTGGTGTATGGAAAAAAAGTTTTTATTCCAGTTAAAATTCAATTTCCATCACTCTGAGTTGCAATCTTTGATCAGTTATCTACAAATTGTACTGTCTCAGAAGAGATTTGATGATCTTGAACAATTCATAGAAAAGATATTGTGTACTTTTCATCATTTGGAAGTATATCAGAGTAGAATATCATGACCTTCTAACAATAAAGTTCACCACTTCTCATTTATTCAAGGAGAATTGGTATTGGTCCTTGGGACTCTGATGATACCAAGAAAGAAGCCTCCAAATCTTGATCCAAAGTGGGAAGGACCTTACTCTATACATATGGTATACTCTAATGGAGCTTATTAACTAATCTCAATGGATGGAGAACTTATTACATCTCCATAAAATGAAATATTCCAGAAAAAGTAGTTTGTGTAATCACAAAAAATAATGTCCTTGCAACATGACTTAAAACTGCACTACATAATGTCCTTACAACATGACTTGAAACATCATAGCACAATGTCCTTACAACAAGACTTGAAAATACACATCATAATTTCCATGCTGTAATACTTGAAACTACATAGCATAATGTATTATTTGTAATACATTAAACTACATAAAAACCATATGTGTCCATGCAACATGACATTAAAATACATAGCATCTTTGTCCTCTCCACACAATGTTAAACTGTATTACATCATTTGACCCTGTTACATGACATTAAACTATACGGTTAATGTCTTATACATTTAAAGTTAAGACATCCCATAAGATACAGAAAATTCGTATTCATTATGGTTCTTTAAAAAAATGATTATCTTCCATGAGAATGAATTACTCACATCATTGATACTCCATAGTGACACATGAGTTCCATTTCTCTCTATTTTTGAAGATTATCTGCATGGAGACCTCATTTTAAGAAGTATGTGTGGCTTGATTTTCATTCCAATGGGATATGTAGAGATGCCTGAATATCCAATTTTGTTCCCAACCGAAACCATAAAAAATTTATTTCCCTTTTTCCCTCTTGTATAATAACCAAATATATACAGATTACCCTTCTAGGATATGTGGTTTGATCATCATACCATCTTATGTATTGTGTTTCACCATTCTTCTATAATGTGTTAAAATCCCTCATCTCTCACATAAAACTCAATTGGTTCAGGGAATTACATTATCAAGAACTAAATTTGGATTGATTCTTATTTCATTGGGATATATAAAGATGCCAAGATCTAAAATATTCATCCCAAACATGATAAAAAAACCCTTTATTCCCTTTTTGTATGAATAAAAACTATATTGGGTATTTTTCAAGAATTATGTGTGGCTTGATTCTCATCCATATGAGAAATGTAGTGACACCTAGGATTAATTCTTTGGTCTGACTGCAATATTCCTTTTTTATATCGGAATCACTTCATGTCCTTGTTGCACGACATTAAACTATAATATACCCAAAGAACTATGTATGGATTGATTCTCATCCCATTGAGATACATAGTGAAAACTAAGCCATATCTCCTAGTCCTTGTCATGGGATAAATTTTTATCTGTCTTCCATATATAATTAACAATATATGAGGGAGTCTTCATTTTGGGGCCTCTCCTTAGAGAGCCTACCAAGGAAACACAAAATGTACCCATTTTACATATGATTCAAATCTATTTACGTGAATCCAAACTCATGACCAATATTGATTAAAATATATCTCCTTTGCATTGAGTGTTACCCCCTTTCATATTTCTCACTATTAATCTTGAATACATTTAGATCATCATAATCATTCTTTTAGTTTATTTTTGTGGAAGAATTTCAAAAACCTGAGAGCAGATTTTCATTACTATGCAGTATGTTCCCCAATGTGTCCTTACATAAGTTTACTACATAATAGGGATTTCAGTCAAAAGATGCCACTTTTTAGCTATGTAGTATATTCCCTAGTTGGTCATTAATAATATAGCCCCTGTAAAAGGTTTGTTAAAATAATGGTAACTTCATTCTTGGTAAAATAATATTTTTATCTCTTCAAACTTTGATGACAATATTCAAGAATTTGTATATTATAGTCTTCATCCATGTATATTTTTTCAATTACCTTTCTCCTGATCTAAAATTCTCTAGGACCATAGTTTACACATTTTCCCTCTCTATGATTTCAAAGCATATTCAAATAACATTAGATCATTATACCACATATCATTTACTATTTTAGTTATATTTTGGTCCTAGTCATATAACCAAAATCTATAGGCACCATACTTCCTACATTTGGGCCAGAACTTCATAGATATCCTCTTCCTCTGATTCTTTGGAAATCATTATTGGAAATACTCTTTATTTATTCTAGTACCTTTTTTTCATAAACCAAACTTGGTGCTGTGGAAAATTTTAATCTCCATAAACATTTTTCATCTTTTGGAAATAAAGTATTTGATTCCCAATAGCTATTTTTCTTGAGTATGTAGTATTTTTCACTTTGTGGCCTTGCATAAAGTTCCTACATCATAGTCTTGTTAGTCAAAATATTCCACTGTTCAAGTTTATAGAATATTCCCTAGTTGGCCCTCTATAATATAACCCCCATAATGAGTTTGTCAAATAATGGTAACATCGTTCATGGAAAAAACTTTATCTAATTCTTTTATCCCTTTTTCTATATCATTCTCTGAATCAAAAAATTTCAAAATCATAATTTATCATTATTTCTTTCCATACAAGATCATACTGGTAAGTTTACAAAAAAAATTATCAAGAAATAGGAGACTCATAAATCTTTGGTCAAAGATATAGAAATTAAATTAAAGTCCCCTAATTTCCTTGCAGAATCACTCGAAACAACATATCATAATGTCCAAGTAGTATGACATGAAACTGCATAGCATAATGTTCTTGCAGCATGAGTTGAAACTGCATAGCATAGTTTCCTTGAAACATGACTCTAAAATACACAAAACAATGTCCAAAAGACTATTTATGAACACTTTAAACCATTATTCACATACAATTTTTTTGTAGGAGTGGTTTCTACCTTCATGGCCTATGTTGGAATAGATGGACCTTTATTCATAGATTTCATTCCTTGAAAAAACCACCCACAGTGGTCTTGAGTCACCAAAATATTAATTTCCCTTGTCTATCAACAATAAAATGTCAAATGGTTTAGATCTATTTAGTATAACTATGAAGTATGTTCCCTTAGGTGGTCTAGCATAAACTTTTCCTACATAATAGGAATGTCAGTTAATGGATACAATTATTTGTCTATGTAACACATTCCCCTAGTGGACCTGCATAATATAACCCCCACAAAGGTTTTCTTAAGCAATGGTAACTTCATTCTTGAAAAACACATCCTCTATGTTTATAATTTATGTTTTAGATTTGGTGACCATAAAAATCATGACTCAAGATTCTACTTGTATGTATATAAAAACTTTTTGAGCAATTCTTTACCACTAAGCCTTTTTTGGGATCTAATTTGAAAATTTATGGTCAATGCTATTCGACCTTAAACACTAGACTTATTCTTCCAAAATGAACGACTCTAAACATCCATTAAAAAAAGACATGGTACACACCCGATAGAAAACCCGGAAAGGGTACTCGTGAAAAAAGTTGAAGTCTAAACTCACTAGAACTACATTTAGTATAGTTTATGAAATATTGAGAAATAAATGTCAAAAGATAAAATGTTTTGTGGGATTATTTTCATAACCCTAGTAAGAATCAAACTATGCTCACTAGGCCCATTGTCCAAGGTAAAAAAAGAGTTCATTTCCATTCCAGTTATTATAATTATGGTTATCCAGTATGAAAATATCATATTATGGAATTCAAATTTAAAATTACAATTAAATGGAGGCAAGGATGAAGACATAGATGATTAGCGACAAAATTATTTTCATTTGTGAGTAAAAATACACAGAGGAACATCTAAAAACAGGAGACTCTTTATCATAAATTACAAGAGGTTTTCTACAGGACTTCTCATTTCATTAATGGTCACTTCAGATCCATTAGCTACCTTTTGAAGTTCAGTTATCCAACTAGTCTCATTCTCTTCTACTTGATAGAGTGATTCCTTCTCATTCGTAATGGTTTTTGCACCATATTTATGGAATTCTTCTATTGAACCACAGATTCATCCAAGCTTTCATGTAACAATATACAACTCTTGTTGAAGACACAAGTATTCAAAAGTATTTTCTTTAACTTTATACATCAATTCTATCAACATTAAAGTATTATTGTCCTCATATTGGGATAATGCTTCTTGGAATTAATTAGTGTTGTCCAATAGTCTAGATTGTATCAGATCTTCTCAAATTTTTTTATCTTTATACATTTTTCAGATTATTTCTTTCACTATAATAAGGATTTCACGGTATTCAAAACCACTAAATTATAACATAGTGTACTAATATGAATGCTATGGAATTTTTTTGTATTGTTCCTCAAGGGGAATTTTAGATATTATATTTCATATTCTCTACCATGCCTTGTGACATGCATGGAAAATAGGCTTTCGTAGCTCTAGATCTGATTCAAAATTGATTTTGTAAAGAAGAATGTATTCTCGGGTTAATTCACACAATTATGTTTCATGTTCTATTCCATCCGTGATAGTAGTCACTTTAATTCCCAATAACATTTGAACTAATGTAAAAGCTTCACCTCTAGACCTATCCATTTAAATTTATAATCCTATATGGTTATTTAAAATTATAGTTCATTTAAATTGAATGAAAAAACTGAGAAAAATTATAATATTGGTAACCCTTACCTAAAAATAGGTCAATAGCTTCAGAGGCTTCCTCCCCAATATTATCAGATTCAACTATTTTGGTTGATGTCTTCTGGTGTGGAATTATTTCTTTAACCTGCTCAGGATTCTCGAAAATATATCAAGAATAATTTTCGTTTCATGTTTTACTTGAGTCAATGTCTCTATATTGGTGGGATTGACAGTGATATCAATGCTTCCTTCAGGCATTGTCACTATAATAGTTTCTTTAGTTGGAACTACATATTTCAACTGCTCACATTTATAAAATTAATCATAAGAATATTGATATAATGATCAATAAAAACTCGAATCCATATGGTTCTCTACAAGGAACATAATAATATTATATTGTATTTGGCATATTAACGTGTTCTAATACTTCACCAAAATACATTCCAAGATTCCTCAAAGAATCCAATGATATCCCAAATCCCATGTTAGTATCACCCATGGGAATACCTAGATTGGTTGTTTCGTGACCCTACTCTAATAACTCTTTACCCCGAGTAGCTTCTTCAGTGACAGTTGTGGGGTCAACATCAGTTTTCGTGGGATTTTCGGGTACATGCAATGAATGTAAAGTATCATAGAGTGGAATTCATTTCTTGTTAAACATATTTTATCATGAATAATGTCTAATTTAACAAAGGTATACTCTCTCCTTGTAGTTGGAACATGAGTAGTTCTAACAACATATGTTGGCTCGTCTAGTATAAAGGGCCCTTCAGTCAAAGGAGATACTTGGTTGGTGCAAAATTGTGCTTGTTCGGAATCAGCCTGTACAGTTCCTCAAGGATCATCAATGATTTCTCTAAGAGAAGAAATAGGAAATGTTCATGCAGTTCCAAGAAGTTTAAACACATTCTATGAATAAATCTAAAATTCATGTTTTCATGAATTATTACCACTACTGATAAAATGATTAACCATAGTTTTCTTTCGTCGATGTTTCATTTTATTTTACTTCATGGGAGGACTTGTATCATTATATTGAAAAATAGGTATTGGAGACCACTATCCCCCTTATATCTAATCATCAATGTAATTTTGTCCTAGATATATCTCTCCCAACACACTGGGTGATCCAACAGCTCCAAATATAGTACCACCAGAACTATACTATGGTGATGGAACATCAGTCAATTTTCCTCTAGTCAACTACAAATTGAAATGAAATTTACCCTGAGTAGTAATGATTTGAGTAAATTAAAATAGAAAATGAGAAATGAATGTGAGAAAAAGAAAACAAACATCTTCAAGATCAAAAAAAATCATTCCATTCTAAAAAATGTAAAAGGTAAATCACTTTGGCTACACCACAATTTATTATCTCTTTCACTCATTTTTGGTGAGAATCGATTCATCAATTTCAAATATGAGAATATCCAGTTCCCATATATATTTTCTTCCTTTATTAGGGTTGTTCTTAAAAAGAATATCAGAAGAGTTATGTAGATCTCGTATTCCCATAATAAAAAACCCTTCACATGAATCAATCCATGTTTTTTCAGAATCACAATGAAATATTTTTAATTTTTAAACCACCTATGGTAATTCATATTTAGTGTAAATTCCAAAGGGTTGTGAAAATGATCCTGTAGTTTTATATTTGAGTTTCTTCCCAATTCCTACTATCACATATGGGGGATTAGAAAATGATAACCACTGCTCTATTGAACAATGGAGACTAGAAAGCCATTGTACATCTTCAGTTGGTATTGATGGTGGATCTCTCTTGACTATGATAGGAAGACTTTATCTTTCTTGACGTTGCTTTGGTGAGCTTGGGTCCTCATAACCCCCACCCTATAACTCAAATGAATTATCCTCTGTTGATGAGGAATTACCTTCCAAATGAGAGGGTTCCTTTATATTGCCTCTCTTTATCCAGACCCGAGGGACAATATGGATTTGAACCCCTTAAGGGTAAGATTCAACCTAGGTCTTAGAATACTGGATAGTCAATCAGCTTGTTGCATCAGTGGTAGGTAAGTTAAATACTGCCCCAATTTTCTCTATAGTCATCAACAACCATATTTGTTGAGACACCATCGGATGTTTCTTTAATCTGACTTGCACTAGAAGAGATACGGTTATTTTTTGCAGATAGTTGAATTGATGTCTGAATCTATAAGGAGAATAGGCCTTGTATATGATTTCCACATCAATCTTTGTGTGCAATAGGTCGTCCCTAAAAGTTATCATATATTCCCTTATCTCTAATCTGCTCATCCCATCATTAAAAAATCCCCACATAGGTGGATTCCTAAAAGAGAGAAGATAAAATTCCATGTGCATACTTAACCTTGACTTATTATCATAAGTATTAAATGATAGAGGTGAAATAGCAGAAAAAGAATGAATAGATAGTCTAAATGAACTAACAAGGACCATACACCAACTTTTCACAACGTAAGTTAAGAAATTGGTGAAGATATACCCCCATAAAACCTAGAAAGGTCCTACTATTCAAAAAAGGAAACATCCCTCTGTAGATATACTACAATCTCCGATGGATCTTTTCCAAAATTTGGGTATTAAACCCAACAATCCTTTTCTCTTCTAGGTTGGACACTATAACAAATGTTCTTGTCCTTATGCCACCCTTGGAATCTCGAATGGGAATTATATATACAATAGGCCACATTGTGAGGAAACCCACAAGATTTTTCTTCGTAGGAATTTGGGAGTTGACTTCATACCCCCACTTTTTGAACTATCCCTTCTCTAATGTTGGATAGAAAGTGTCGGGTGTACCTCTATGTTCTTCGTTTGGATAGCTTGTTGGATGAGTGATGTTGGGACCATTCCCATTCTTCTTCATTAGAAATATTTTCAACCACTCCTCTAGGAGAATATCTCATCTTGTGTGGGACTTTGTTTTTCTTGTATTCTTGAATTTATAAAATATATTCATTAACTCATGAAAAAATTCAGGTTTATTTTTTAAGTCATTCCATGTTTCTTTTGGAGAAATAAATTCATCATACATGTCTCCAATGATTGGAGCTCCAAATATCATATAGACATCCCAAAAACTGATGTATATTATAACGTCCTAGTTCTGGAATCCCCACAAAGGCGCCCCGTACCCGGTTGGTCACATGGCCTCAAGCACATTTTCCCTAATGCAAGATGCTACCGACTTGTAGCAAGGGCCTTGGTTGTGATACTGGAGAAACTATTCCCTCATTTCCAGATTAACACAGTGGAAGAGAAATAGGTAACAATAGAGGAAACAATAATAATGGAATACAATAGTAAACAGTGGAAAACTGATAGTAATAAGCAGCTATAACATATATATAAAGATGCATGATACACAAGTATAGGAAAGTAGCCAAACATGTCACAATGGTGAAATATAGTACTAAACCAAAGTATTAAAGAAAACAGTAAATAACTCCTTCTCATCGCAATCCTCAGCTTGGTCCCATGCTATCCAGCTCCAAAGCAGTCAAGTACCTGAAGTAGAAGGGTGCTTTCCCTTATCTATACCTGCAACAATATAATCATTTTGGGTGCAAAAGCATGACCCAAATAAGGTGTGATACTAAATATCAGTAGGCGACCACCAATATATCTTTGCCTAACTGTTAGTGAATATATATGGCAGGTAATAAGCAAAAGAAGTAGTAAACTAGGAAGTACTCAACATTAAACATTCCTATAGTTTCAAAGCATTCAAACACCACATATCATGTAAGAAGATAATCACAGATAGGTGAGCCTCTATTATGTTCTCACAACCTAATCCCCTCTGGTCCTACCAAGAAAACAAAAGCAACCCTCTGGGAAGTACACATAGTCTAACCCCTCTGGTTCAGCTTTAGCAGAGACTCTCTGAGGAAGAACTCACCATCAATTCACTCTGGGGAATAACTTACATCTCATTCACCCTATGGCCCACGTTGAGGAACTAAAATCACTCTGAGGAAGCACTTACTTCCATTCCCTCTATGGTCTCACATCATAAACAAACCCTCTAGAGAAGTCCTCACGTCCATTCTCCAGATGGTCTAATACACAAGGTTCTTATGACCTTGTGTAATTCAAACAACACATATATACATGGAATCCAAAGTAAATATCAAGAACTACTTGGATAAACAATCTATAGCAGAACAACATGTCAGATAAAACACTCCATCCTAACAATACTAGGTATCGAAAACAAAGCAGCAGCCTAACCGGAAAAATTAGACCAAACGGTCAAAACTAGAAAACATTGGAAAAACCTCGATAGCATGGAAAAATAAACCCTATTCAAAACATATAATATCTATCCAAACAACCAAGGCATAGCAGGAAAACAATAGGACTAAAATCATAAACACATAATACCCCGTTCAAGGGTATTGGGAACTTTGCACATATAACTCAAAGACTAACTACGGAATGACACAAACCACCTACCTTAGTGTTGCAAGATAATTACATGTGAACCTCAAGGATTGAATCTCCCATGAACTACATAGATCTACAAAAAAATCAAAACCATTTAACTGGATATAACTCTTGAAAGAGGAGGAATCAAAAAATGTAGCTCAATAAGAAGGAAGTACTTACCATGTCAGTCCCAAAGCAATCGACGATGGTCGAATCAGAGAACGGATACTCGATCGAGGGCTCAGAGAAGATTTTCATTGTATGTATTCTCTTGCGAGAACTAGGTCAAGAAGAGATGTGTTCTGTCCATTAGACGTGATCTTAGTACATTTAATGAAAAAAAGGAAAGTACACGACATGTACTTTATAAGTACTTGACATGTACTTGCCTTCACCAGCACCCGCAATATGCGGTCTCTAGGTCACCTAACATGGTCGTGTGCATGGCCGTGACACGGCCAGCACCTGGTTACCCTTGGTAACTGAGTACATGGGTTGTACTCATAAAGTACATGGTGTGTACTTAAAAAGTTTCCAGAAACTCCTCTTTTCCTAAAAACACCAGAAAAAGGAAAGAATACTTCAAAAGAAGATCAGGGTTCTTACAAACTTCACCCCTTAATGAAAATTTTCAACAAATCTGCCTAGCAAGGGGGCGTAGAATAAGAATCCTTAGAAAACTTTGGCCACTATGATCGTACATCAGCCTCCCTTTCCCAAGTCTCATCTTGTACTCGCCCATCCTGCCATAGCACTCGTACCTAAGTAACAGACTACCCATAGAGAACCTTCATACTGTAATCAATAATCTGATAGGATGTCCTCAGATGAGGCGTCCAACTCTAACTCAACCTCCTCGGGTTGAAAAACATTAGACAGGTATCAGAAGTAATGTCAAAGGTTAGAAACATGGAAGACATCATTCATAGCTCGGTACCTCTGAGGTAACTGCAAATACTAGGCAACCGGCCCAACTCTCTCCAACACATCAAATGGCCTCACACACCTCAACAAAAGCTTACCCTGTCTCCTAATCCTTCAGTGTCCCAACCTCAGTGTGACATGTCAAGAATCCCGATCTCCAACCACATACTCCAGAGGTCGTCTCTGTTGATCAACATAAGACTTTTGTCAAGACTATACAGTAGCCATCCTCTTTTGAATCAACTCTATCTGCACTGTTGTCTCCTAGACAAGATGAGGCCCTGGCATAGGTGCCTATCCTGCCTCTAGCCAACATAAGGGTGACCAACATGGCCTATCATATAAAGCCTCATACGATTCAATATGAATAGTTTCTTAAAAACTATTATTGTAGGAAAACTCCACAAGAGGTATCTGATTCTCCCAAGAACCTCTAAAATCCAGGATGCATTCTTGAAGCATGTCCTCAAGCACCTGAATCGTACACTCAGATTGGCCATCTGTATGGGGATGGTAAGCTGTACTCAAAATTAATTGGGTATTGAAAGCCTTCTGTAATCCCTGCCAGACCCAAGAAGAAAAACATGTGTCCTTATCTGATAAAATGGAGTGTGGAACCCCATGTAGACATACAATATCTCAGATGTACAACTTTCCTGACTCATCAACCCTAAAAGTCTCTTTGATCAGCAAGAAGTGAGCAACCTTCATGATTCTATCAACAGAAACCCAAACTGCATCATTCCCTCAAGGTGACCTCATAAAACCTGTCACAAAATCTATCGCGACATCATTCCACTTCCACTCGATAATGGGTAACTGCTACAAAAGGATCATGGGTCGTTGATGCTCCGCCTTCACCTGTTGATAGGTGGAACACCTCATCATGAAACTAGAAACATATCTCTTCATACCTGGCCACCAATACTGATGATGTAGATCATGACACATCTTGGTGACCCCAGGATGAAATTCCCAAATTGAGGAATGAAATTCCTGCATCATCTCCTCGCGTATGTCTGCTGACACCCATACATTCACATGGAAATGAATGATCTCATCCTCGCTTATGGTCTATCCAAGAATAGGGTCCTCTCCTGACATGCTTCCCCATAGGACTAGGCCTTCTGAATATAATAGCTTTCTCATTAGTAATCAATCAAGAAGAGTATAGGTAATAGCTACAGAAGAAAGAAATGTTTCCCCGGTCTGTTGTGCCCCTCCAAATGCATCTCGGAGAAAAGAGCTGTAAGATGTCACTCACAGCTAAATTCCTAAAATGCCTATATCTTAATCCTCCAATTCAACAGATTAGTAACTGTGTTGCCTTTCCCTGGTTTGTAGGCATGCTCAAACTCAAAAGACTAAAGGTACTCAACCCAGCTTCGATGTTTTAAATTCAGGTCACACTAAGTGAAGATATACTTGATACTTTTGGGGTCCATGAAAAACAAAAAAATGTTCTCCCAATAGATACTGTCTCCAATAGCATAAGTCATGAACAACTGCATCCAACTCAAGATCATGCATCTGGTAATTTCTCTCATGTGGCCTCATCTTCCGAGACATGTACGTAATGAATCTTTCCCCCTGCATAAGCACTACTCCCATCCCAATAAGTGAATATTCATAATAAATAGTGTAGCTCTTGCTTGGATCTAGAAAAACTAGTATTGATGTTGAAGTCAACCTCTCTTTTAGCTCCTGAAAGGATGAATCATAGGAATCTGACCAAAAAGAACTTCGCACCCTTCTTAGTCAAGACTGTAAGTGGTGCTGCTAAGCATGAATAGTCTTGTATGAAACGTCTGTAGTATGAAACCAACCCTAGAAAACTCTGTACATCAAATATGTTCTTCAGCTGCTCCCAAGAAACTGCTACCCTCTCTTTCTCAGTTTCTACTGATACTCTTGTCTCTAAGATAAAATAACCCATGAAGTGAATCTGATCCATCCAAAAGAGGTATTTTGAGAGCTTAGAAAATAACTGGTACTCTAGCAGTGAACTCAGAACAATCTCAAAATGGGTATCATGGTCATGTTGAGTGTGAGATTACACAAAAATATCATCCAAAAATACTACCTTGAAAGAATCCAAGTATGGATGGAACACTCAGTTCATCAGTTCCATAAAAACTGTAGGTGCATTCATGAGACCGAACATCTTAACCACGTACACGTATAGACCATAATATCTTTGAAAGAATGTAAGGTGTATATCAGATGGTCTAATGTGCAACTGATGGTAACAGGACCTCAAGTCAATCTTCAAGAACACCTAGTCTCCTCGAATATGATCAAAGAGATCATCAATCCTTGGCCAGGGGTATCGGTTCTTGACTGTTAACTTGTTTAACTTCTGATAATTCAGAAAAATTTGGAGAGTACCATCCGCCTTCTTCGCAAACAGGAGAGAAAACCCCCAAAGAAAAGTACGGGGTCAGATAAAACCCTTTTCTTGAAACAACTCCAATTACTTCTTGAGCTCCTGTAACTCTGGTGTATCCATTCTATGAAGAGAAATGGACTCTGGTTCCGCTCTTGGAACAATCTCAATAGAAAATTCCACCTCTCACTTCAGAGGAAAACCCAGAAAGTCCTTTGGAAAGACTTCCCTGAAATGATCCACCACTAGGTGAATGTTCATATGTGATGTACACTGGTCATACAGATATAGAATAAAAATAAGGGCTATAACTCCTCCCAACCCATGATGGTCGGGTCTTTTCTACTCGCCTGGACATCCCATTCACCCTTATAAAGAAACGATCCGCCCTTTGGGGATGTGAAACTCACCCTACGATGATGGAAATCAACAACTACTTGGAAGTTAACTAACCAGTCTATTCCGAGAATGACATCATAGTCATTCATCTCTAGGACATAATGGCCCCATAAGAAGTGCCACCCACCAACCTCAAGAGGGAACTCCTTGTAATGACTTACACTAGTTTTTCATGTCCCCAACGGTTTGTACAACTTGAAGACATCAGTATAAGATAATATACATAGACCAAGGCTCTCCATAATAGTAACATATATAAAGCTATGGGAAGACCCTTTATCGAAAAGAGTAGAAGCTAAAACTGAGCCAACTAAGATCGTACCTCAAACTGTAGAGAGTCTGGGATCCTCCTCTTACTAGGACTCCTAGGCTATAAATGTCTATCCTGGACCATGGCCCTAGGACCCTGATTGAACACTCTAAACCGATTCACCCTATTGTCGCTAATAGTCAGGTAACTGAATACCATGGTCGTAACCTCCACCTCGGCCTGAATGGCTGTAAGAACTCCAGTTCCCAGACGGATGAAAAATTGGTGGCGCTGCTCCTGAATGTGTAGTCATAGAAGAACCTCTGTCACCAACTTCTGGTGAGAATATCTAACAGAAACGGTGATGATTCCCCATCTTTCTGCAAGATCGGCACTCTACTGGGTCTCTTGGGTAATGTGGTCTCATATTCTCACTATCCCTGCACTGTTAGCACACCACCTAACTACCATAAAAAGTGTCTCGCCTACTTGGATCACCGCGCGAAGACCCCCTATGGCACTTCATACTATCAGTAGGATGGATACAAACTCCGGATGTTGAACATCCCTGGATCACAACTCCAGAATCCCTAAAATTGCACTCTGTGATCAGTGCCTAATTGATGATAAAAGTGATTGAAGTCAACCTAAAGATGTTCACCTACAATTGGATGTTGTTCCTAAGACCATCCTCAAACTACCTTTCAAGAAATAACTGATCACCTCCTGGAATACGTGTGAAGCACTACAGCTCAGTGAAGCAAGAAGAATACTCCATAACAGAAAGATTACCCTACTCCATACTAATAAATCTCAGGCTCGATCAGACCTCAAGGTCTATGGATAGAAGTATTTATAAAAATCACACTGGAAGTCAACCCAATCCATAAAAAACTAAAATCACACCTATGAGATCACATCCCATCATCTCTTGGAAGAATCCCAAATCATGTACGTAGCACGTTTGACCCTCCTCTCTGGAGGAATCTCCAGATGCTCAAATATGTAAAGCATGGCTTCTAACCATGACTATGCAGCCTGAGGCCCTCCTTCCCCTATAAAAGTGGGGGGATGCTACTACTAGAAAACATGTGTCAAATTTTCCATAGAAGGGGCAGGATGAGGTACTCCTTGAAAGGTCTACATGAACCTCATGAAGCCCTCTCGAAACTGTGCATCAACACCTAGGTCTGGAATGACGGTTGGTGCCAATACTGGCACTACTGGAGGAACTACTGGGAGTCCCTCACCAGCCATGTCTGGTGTCTGATCATCACCTTACAACTGGCATAAAACTTGATAATGTATTGGTGGCATGAATCTGCATGGTCAAGTTCACAACTTAGATCAAGATTAACAGGGACTGAAACATAGACGTGTAATAAGGGAACTGGAGAAAGAAAGCATTAATGTTTTTCAAAACATGGATACACGGAGTTTATAATGCCTACATGGTGTGTTCCCTTAATCCTTCATAGGGGCGTGTACTTATACCAACACAGGTCGTGTAACTCTCCATACACATGGCGTGTTGTCCTAACACATGGGTTGTACTTGAATCCTCTTTCTTTGCCCGAGTTCTTCTACACGGTTAAGCCACACGGTTCTCCTAGAATGAGACTACACAGTGTGTTAGTGACAAACAAAACGTGTACTTGACGAGCTTCACCAACCCATGTTGTTAGTTACACAGCCAGATTCCAAAGATTACACTACACGGTCTGTTCAATACTAACATGGTGTGTATTGATTAATCTTTTATCCACCTGTGTTGTTAGTCACACAGGCAGACACTGGATTTACACACAAGGTGTGTCCAACCAAAATTTTTCCAACCCCATGTATCTACCCACATATCCAATGACACGGTTAGAGACTACACAATGTGTACATATAGTACATGGTGTGTACTTAAGAAAAAGAGTTTCTTCCCAAACATAAGAACACATGGTGTGAGTGAATCCCTACACGACATGTATTCTGGGGTTTTCAAAATATTAAATGCCAGAAACTACTCCGAAGCCAATAAAAACACTAAAACAAACATTAAAATTCTATATTCTGATTCATAAGGGCCCATACTCTCCAAAAATCAAATATTGACATCTTATACATGTCATAAACAAGCATAACAGGGCAATGATCCAACAAATTCCGATCCGTGAGGGCCCGTAAACCTCAAGAACCAAATTTTGGAGTTCATTAAACCAAAATATTCACAATTTAATGCTCTATAAAAATAAGGCGTTCTTATCAAGTCATAAATCACAACATCATGCATATCTATCACAACAACAATCACAACAACATGCAAACGCTAATGCACCCAAAATGGCATGGTAAGAATGCATGACATGTGATTCCTAGAAAGTTCCTATATGATGCATGAGATGTCATAACCTCATCTCATTGGGTTGGAATAGAAATAGAACCTCAATAACATCAATGATAATAGAAAAAAACATATAAATAACCCAATAGAGAAAATCAAATAAACTGTAAAATTGTTAAACCATGAAAATTGCAATAAATGTGGTAGATTGGATTTTCCCTGTAAACGGGTTAGTTACTACTATGAATGTCTTATTACCAAGTACCTATTCCTTCTTATCCTTGTATATAGGCTCTAAATAGTGATTCAAGAGAAAAGAATTCCTCTAATATCACTTTGTAATGTCTAGGTTCCTGAAGCCATACAGAGGCACACCGTACCCAGTTGGTCACATGGCCTCAAGCACATTTCCCCTTATGCTAGAGGCTGCTGACTACCAGTGATGGCCTTGGGTGTGATAGTGGGGAAACTATGCCCTCATTGGCAGAGTAACACAGCTGAAGAGAAATAGGTAATAATAGAGGAAACAGTAATAATGGCATTCAATAGTAAACAGCGAAAGACAGAAAGTAATAAGCAATTGGGGCACATATATAATTATGTATGATACATATGTCTAGAAAAGTATCAAAACATGTCACAATTTTTAAATACCATACTAAACCAATGTATGAAAGAAAATAGTAAACAACTCCTTTGCATTACAAGCCTCATCTTGGTCCCAAGCTCTCCATCTCCAAAGCAGTCAAGTACCTAAAGTAGTAGGGAACTTGCCCTTATCTATACCTGCAACAATATAATCTGTTCGTCTCCAAAATCTTGACCCAAATAGGGTGTGAGGCTAAATCCCAATAGGCGACCATCAAGAGATCAGTGCCAAACAGTCAGTGAATATATATGGCAGGTAACAAGAAAAATAAGTAGTAAACAAGGAAGTACTCAACAATAAACATTCCTAAAGTTTCAAATAATTCAAACACCACATATCATGTAGGAATATAATCACAAACAAGTAACCCTCTAGGAAGTTCTCACAACCTAATTCCCTCTGGTTCTACCTAGATACCACAAGAAACCCTCTAGGAAGTACCCACAGTATAACCCCTCTAGTTCATCTTTAGTACAAAATCTCTGAGGAAGCACTCACCGTCAATTCCCCCTATAGTCTTGAATAGGTAACTAAAAGGCACTCTGGGGAAGAACATACGTCTCATTCCCCATATGGCCCACGTCAAGGAACTACAGACACTCTGAGGAAGCACCTACATCAATTTCCCCTATGGTATCTCATCATAACAGTAAAAACAGACCCTCTGGAGAAGACCTCATGTCCATTCTCTCTATTCTCTACTACACTGGGTTCTCACAGCCCTCTGTAAGTCAAAAAAGCTCTACAATACATGGAATCCAATGTAATCCTCAAGAACTACTTGGCTAAATAATCTATAGCATAACATCATGTCAGATAAAATACTCCATCCTAACAATGCTATGTATGGAAAACAAAGCAGCAGCCTAATAGGAAAAACTAGACCAAATGGTTAAAACAAGGAAACATGGGAAAAAACTCCATATCATGGAAAATAAACCCTATTCACAACATATAACCTCTATCCAAACAAATAAGGAATAACAGGAAAACATTAGGACTAAAAACAAAAACACACAATACGCCATTCAAGGGTATTGGGAACTTTTCCACATATAACTCAATGAATAACTAAGTAAAGGCACAAACCACCTTCCTCGGTGTTGCAGGATCATTATACGTGAACCTCAAGCCTTGAATCACCCAATAAATTTGTTGATCTACAAAAATGTCAAAAACATTTAATCAGAGATAAGATCTGGAAGAAGGAAGATCTTACCATGGCGATCCCAATGAAATCGACAATGGTAGAACTAGATAATGAATGCTTAATCGGGGACTCAGTGAAGATATGCATCGTACGGATGCTCTCGGATGAACTAGGTCGACAAGAGATGTGTTTTGTGTGTCATACATGATCCTGGTATGTTTAATGAAAACAAACGTACACGGTTTATACTTTCCTTCACTAGCCCCCACATTATGCAATCTGAAAGTCACCTCACACGGCTTTGTGCTCATCCGTTACATGGACAGCACCCGACTACCCGTGGTAACCAAGTACATGGAGTGTACTCATAAATTACACCGCATTTCCATATGAAATTTCTAGATAATCCACTTTTCAAAAAAACACAATAAAAATGAAAAAATACCTGAAAATAAGCTCTGGGTTCCTACACCTACCTCTACATGTGTCAAATGGAGACTACCCTGCATGGCATCACCTTGTGCACATGTACCTTGTATGATATCTCTTTTCATGCCTATACCTTGCGTGCTATAATTTTGTGTTCCACATAAACCACTTTAACCATTTTTATAACGTTACCTCATTATAAGACCCTCTCTTCATTATAAATCCAATTTTGAGGGGAGTTTTCTATTTACATGCGGTTCTGTCACATCAATGAAAAAGTAAAAATGGGAAATCCTTAGAAAAAAGTACAAAATACATAGAGAAAATCTAGATTTTAAAAGGATTTAAATTTTGATCACCCCATTCAATCCAAGGCAATGTCGACACACAAGGTACTGGAACACCACATATCTGGAATTCAAGCCACTTCCACTCCCAATAACCATTTACCTAGGGTCACTTATTTTCTTATAAATAGACCCTTGGGGTCTTCATTTGTATGAACAAATTTCCCTGAAGCCTAATTAGAGATCTGTTCACCCTAGTGTTTCTCCCAATTGTTCTGAAACCATCAATGTAGTTCATGAACACCTATGGAGGAGAAATTAAAGGAGGATCATATGAAATAAGACCCTTTAGTGTTTCAAATCCATAACACTTTCACGCCTAAAGTGCCCAACCTACCAAAATCAGAAACACTTTCATGCCACCCATTCCTCTAAAAGGAACTTGAGCTCCCCACTTCTAGGAATACTTGTGAATACTCTTTAAGTCTTGAGTCATGTATCTCCCACATTTTAACATCAATGTTGTTCATCATTTATGAAAAAATCATTTCTCCCAAACCTACCTGTGTGCTCATACCTAAATGCTAGATACCTACATGGGAACCCCTCTTGATTCACCTTATCCCTTCAACCTATAAAATCCTTTCATAGAGCCTTCTTAAAAATCATTCATAGAAAGACTTACTCTTCATTAGCTCCCTTCTCTAAAAAGTATTATGTTGAAACCTCCACCAAAACCTCATGACCTATCAAAACTTTGGGAAAAGAACATAATTGTGTCTCATATTTTGGTTCATATATTTGTAGTCATAGGTTTCCCTCATTTTTTTGTATTGGGGTTAAGATTCATAGAGTTTCTATGGGTTTGTATATCTACAGTAACATGGGCTTCTCTCCGAGGAACTGTGTTGGGGAGTTCCATGTTTGGAAGATTATGGTTTGGGCCATGCTCGTCCCTTATTGTCTGTAAAACCTAGAGCCTTAGGTTCTAGGTAGGAAAGGTACGGTTCAAAACTAGTTTTCCTTTTGAACATAGGAAAAGTCTCCCTCCTTTTCTAGGACCAATTTTAGAGAAACCATCATGGTGTAAGCCCCTAGTCGTTCATGTACTGGGTTGCAATCTCGCTCATCTTGACTCCCTTCACCTTTACTTCTTCTTTAAAATGGAACCCTGTCTAATGTAAATTGAAGATAGGGAAGGTTTTTTGCCCCTACCTCGTCCATCATCGCCACCATAGATTTGTAATATTCAACCAGTGGGGGAGGAAAAGTGTGTGTACCCTTGTTGAATCTTTTACATACTCTTGTTTCTCACACCGAGCATGACTCACTTGGGCTTATAGATTTGTGATGATGACAACATTTTCGTAAAAAACTTTTTTGAATGAACAATGAGAACTCTAATTCCAATCAAAATTGGGATACAAAGGAACCCCTCACAAGGCTTGAGCTCCATATCATTTCATACATAAATTGGCATCCTCCTTAAGTGTAAGCCCAAAATTAAACCCTGAAATCACCAAGTCATACTTTTCAAGATGTAAGACCAAAGTCACTTCTCTCAAAGGACTACACGCTCTTATTAGACTCACTGAACTATGCGGACATTGATTTCCATCTGAATGGGATACATAGGAATCCTTTATGATGTTCAAACCAAAAACTCAAAAACAAACCAGTTCTTCCTGGGTCATATTCTCAGTAGGGTCTAATACCACTTGGAAACTCGTATCTTTTCTAGGTTCCTTGGGATGCTTAGGCATAAGTACCACACCAATATTTGACTAATAACCTTTATCTTAGATATCCTTACCACATGAAATTTAATTATAAGTTTAGGTCATTATCAAAATGATAATAAAAGGTATGATGTGTCCCATTAAGTGGCATCAAATTACGAGGGTTCTGATTCCTTTCACAGTGATACGTAGGTAACCCATTTATGGGCATGATCCTAGAATCTAAAAAAACTTTCATCTCCATGGAAGACAATAAATTCCATAGTTCCCCACTAAGTGGCTTAAAAATCAGTATTATAGTTACAACAGTTTAATGAATATCTAAATAGTATATAAGAAGATACCATTAATGGAGAACCTCGAATACATTCGGTTATCTCCATCAATGAAGAACCTCAAATACATACAAATGATTAGGAATTTCACACATGGTATTAATTGATTAAAAATTCCAAGGGAAACATATGCTATACTTAGTTAATTAAAAAGGATTCATGAAAATATCTCAAATCTATAAGAGAGACCATAGTGGGTAATAATTCCCCCCAAAAGGTTGTGATGAGTCTGACCACCCATCCTCTCAATGAATAAATGTTATTATATATCATAGTCCCAAACCTAAATAATGAATCCCTTTGGAATGTAGGTCCAGTTGGATAAACGATTGTTGGATGTTTCTAGTTCCATAAATAGATCCAATAGAAACCACTCAGAATTAGTGATTCCTAACCAGAACACATGTTCCAAGTGAGGTGAAATACTATTGTCTTGAGTTGTGATTATTAACTCCAAGTTTAATAGATCGATGCTGAAAACCTAAGAAATTTTATAAGACATCCTTAATGAAATACATAAAAAGGAATACCTATGTAATAGTGAGATAAGACCGATATAGATAAAAGTAAATAAACTTGAGGAAACTAGTCTCTTATATGCCCATGCGGAATCATTTTTGAAGAAGTTGGATATTTTTCAATTTTTGGAACATATTCCTCCTACCCCACTATTATATCTCATGTTTTGGGATGTGTGGAGGTACACTTGCTAAGAAATATTGTTGGGATAGTTCGAAGGACAACCAACCTTAAAATTAAAACTATGTAAAGTATAACTGACCTATTATATAATTTTATAATTCGTATGAGAGACCAAAAATTAAAAATTCAAATCCAATTTTGGGAAAGAATAAATAAAATATTGGATAATATTTTAATAAAAACAATGTTCTATGATGTACCTACACTAAAAATCTAAGTTTTTTTTCTCAAAACTCATTCTTTATATTGATCCCACTTTGTAAGTTTTGTATTTTTTTCAACAGTTTTCAATGAATATAAATCCTTCAATGATACTTGATGTAAATATGAAAGTTATTTGAATTGGATTAAAGAATAATTGATTGGATATTTGTTTAAGATCCCAAGAATATTGAGATAAATACATCCCAATTATTTGTTTTTCTATTTTAAGTGAATGAACATTTGAGGAAAAATTTGATAGTTGTTTTAAAGTATATTTTCATATTTTATATGAAAAAATGCATTTTACCTTCAGATGTTTGCAAAAGATATATTCATATTAATGGAAAAAAATTTCCAAATAATTTTAGTTTCAAAAATAATTTATAAATGGAAAATAATTTCTTTTTATAATGGATATGATGAAGTATTGATTAAAAGGATAATAAAATAAGTCTTAAATGAAATTATAGTATTTTTGGAAATTTCATACTACTTTATACACTATTATTTTTACTGAGTGAATGAGGTACATATCCAAAATAATTATCAATCCTTAAGGTATCTAACTCAAGTACCCATACATCAAATATATCCATATAATTTTAACAGAATTCTAGTGAGGATGGATTTGAGGAATCCTCATGGATGTGTAGGTTGAAATTGCAAGAGGAGGTTGCAGTTTGGTGATAATAGGATGAAGGGTGATTATCCTACACCATGAAGGTTGACATTACACACCCCTAGAGAGAACTAGATCCTATGGTATTTTAATGAGCTATTGATGAGATGGATTATATTATTAAGAATTTGAATATGGATTTGACTTATGATGTGGTATCTACATTGTAACCACTATTCATCCATTTAAAATATAGATACAAGAAAAATAACTCATTTGACGATGTACCAAATCATATTCTACCTCATATATATGATTTAACCACATTAGTTCACTGTATTCGATGATATACATCTAACAAATCCTTTAATATCAAGTGAAATGGAATTTTTTTATCATATTTTATGGATACATGAATATTTACTATCCATTTCAGGCTCTTGTATTCATACATAGTGACGAAAATAGAAAATATTTATGAGAAAAGTGTATAATTTAATTGTCATTGTAATATATGATTAAATATAATTCGATGTATTTTTATATATTCACTTTAGGAAGAATATTAAGAACATATATATATGTGTTCAATGAACAAAAAATGAAGTAGTAGAAAATAAAATATATTGATGCTCATATCGTGGGGAATAAATGGTGGGAAGTTTGATAAGATAGGTTCAGTGTGTAGTCTCTCAATGCATTAAACAGTGATAAAAATAATATAATTATTTCTATGCTTAGTATCATTCTTCCCAAACATTTTATTCATACAGTTGATCTTGAAAATCTTAGTCGATTGAATGTATACATGCAGTTGAAATCCACAGTTGATCATCATTTTCAATATTCAGGTTAAGTAAGAGTTGTGTATATTTTATCTTCCATTTTTTGTAAACATGTACTACATAATTTTGGTTTATACATAACCATCACTATATTAATATCATTTTTTACTAAGAGAATTCACAAGGGTTTTCTCATGTTTACACACAATATATGTAAACATCATCTTGAGGATATTGTGAAGAATATAATTCTTGGTAATGAACACAATATATTGGATGGATTCTATTAAAATTTTAAATGAAAATATCAAGATATTATTCATCATTATTTAGGTATTTATTGAATACATAAATAATAATATTTCCAAGAGCCGTATATCACAAATCATTGATCCAGGATCACAATTATAAATTCATGAATATTTAGGAATACATGGAATTTTTTAAAGGAGCAGACATTTGTGAAAGAATTTAGAAAAATTAAATGATTTTTATGTGTCAAATTATTTGTAGAAATAAATTGATAATATATGTGATATTAATGAATATTTGAAATTTGATGTTCAAATGTATTAATTGATTATAGTTTTTGTCATTATCATGTTAGAGTTTTTTTTCTTAAAAATTTTACGAAGATAGGATTGATTCTCAATTTGTGGTTTCCTGTTCATATTTCCTAAATCATTAAAGATATAATAATATTTTTCTTTCAAATGATTACATATATCTCATTTTAATTATTTGAAATAAATGAATATGACTTAGAAAAATGAAAATTGTGATAAACTAGTTTTTGATAGGTTTAACAATAAAAATTGTTTTATTTTTTAAAAAATAAATATTGTAATTATTAATGAAATATTTAAATTAAAATTAAATCATATAAACATACAATTATTAAATTATATTACCATTATGTGTAATCCTATAATCATTTATGACATAATATTTATATCATCATTTGCATAGGTTATTAAATCGACAAAAATTGAAATGTTTTATAATGATTTAATGAGTAAGGGGATGTGTTTATATAATGGAAATATGACATTTAAGGAACCATAAAGATGAAAAAACATCATATATCCTTATTAAATTCATTATATTAACCATAAATGTCGGATTGTGATGACTAATGAAATTTATCATTCTTGAAGGCGGTAGTCTACTGTATGCATGATTAAATATAGGTTGTTATGAAAAATGAACCATATCTGTCAAGGAGGATATTGTTTGAAAATACTCTTTATCGATGTTGGGGTATCTCTTAGTGGATGGAAAGTATTGAATTATTATGGTTAAATTCATAATATTAAATTCTAGTATTCAAATTATCATTATTTCATTATATTTTCAAGGTTGTAGATGATTTATGAATCATTGGATTAAAAGAAAGGAGTGATTGAATGTAATACTAACAATGAATGTTTGAGTTTTCTCTTGGAAAATCTATGAAAATAAAGGAATTAAAATAATCTAAGTTCAAAAAATGATTTTAGAAATTAGTGGTGGTTTTAGGTGGGGTAAATTTCTAGTGTTCCAATAAGAAATTTGATAGAGGTGTGAGTGTTGAAGTAGTCTATGTGTTGCCTTTTTATTAGTGAGGATAAGGGTAGTTTGGGAAGCAACCAATAAATCTTCAATAATGTAATGTTATTATTCAAATTTCAATAGCCAAAATATTGATAAAAGATGATGGAAAGTAATTTTTGGTCAACATTTTTATTAACAACTCATTTTAGAGACATCCTTGAGTGTTTTAGGGATTTTTTTAGCTATTTATCTTTTATACTTATTTACTTTTACCATAGTGATTAATTTTCAAATATAATTATTAATTTTAATGAATAAATTAATATTTACCCTATTAACTAATATTAACCATATAATTTAATATTTTGAAAAATGTTTATCACATAAAATTTCAAAGGGATTGAAAATAATATTATAATAATAGTTTACATGATGCGTTAAAAATAGTTTTTAGGAAATGTGGGTTTTTACCTTAAATAATATGTGTAAGACATAGTTATAAAAATTATAAATTTCCATAACATAAATTAGTTTAAAATAAAAAAACTAAAAGAATTGAATCTCTCATGGAAATAAATAAACCAGATATCACCTTCAAATGTTTATATTCTATGAAAATAATGAAAATATTTTTTATTAAATAAAAATTTTAATTTAGTTCTAAAATTTTTGGAAATACGATTTGTAATTTCAAATAATATTTTAAAAAACATCACATTAATCCTAAAATAAACTTTTTATTGCATAAATTGTTTTTTAATCTACTTTGATACACTTACATAATAATAAAATCATAAAATATTAATTTTTAGAAAAAAAATGATTGGTTTGACTAAAACAATTTCAAAAAAACCTAATATATTCATAATAAGAAATTTTTGATGTGAGTAATTAAAAAGTTAATTTTATTTTATCAAATTTATTTTCTAAAATTTGAAAATTTATCTTTTGAAACAAAATTCATAATATGAAAAACTATTTTTATTGAATATAGCACAACTCAGTTAAAGATTTCACTATCATATGATAAATTAGGATCAAAGGAAGATACAACCCACCAAAGGGTTTTCTAGTAGTACTATGGAAACCTCATATTTCTGAACAGAAAAAAATCAATGTGGATAGTGCATCAAAAGGAATCCTAGGACCTGTAGGCTATGGTATCATTTTCAGAAATCAAAATGGTGATATACTTGAATGTTTCTTTAATTCATGTGGTCATCCCTCCTCCCTGGAAGTAGAGATGTACAGTGTCATCAATGCAATTGATTTTATTAGACAAAAAGGATGGAAAAAAAATTTGGATTTAAAGTGATTCAACTACCATTTTCCGAGATCTTAGGCATGGTATTATTCACCTTGCGTATACCCTCACTACTAAATGGATCTCCTGACTCAAACACCTATTAGAACTCAATCATATTATCACTCATTCCTATAGAGAGTTGAACAAGGTGGCATATGGACTTGCCAATAAGGGTGTCTACAGAAATAACACGTGCATGGAGAATCATTCAACTGATTTAACCCCCTGCATCAAAATGATTGTAATAAATTCCCCTCGTTTAGAATACTGCAAAAAAATGTCTCTATATATTTCAGTTCTTTGGTCCTTTCACCAAAGCCTCATATTGAAAAAACATTTTTAAATAAAAACTCATATTAATTATTTATCTTATAAAGGAAATAAATTTTAATGATTTACCAAATTAGTGTAAAGAATCATATTTTCTTTGTAGTATTTATGATTATATTAAATTATTACATGTCTGTGAAAATTATCAGCGCGTGATTTTGAGACCTGGTGTGACCAGAATGAATTTTTGAACTTTTTTAAGGTGTATTCAATAAACAGGTGGGTGACATTTTCTATCTTTTGAACCAGTGCTCCAATTAAAAATTGGAGTGCACCATTGAATCTGCAGTTCCAGGATTTACTTAAAGGAGACTTCACATCGACCACAATAGGTCAGGTGAAAAAGTTAATTTTGTGGAATTTTGAAAGATTAATACAATAGAATGTTATTTTATTTTATTTCTATTATTTTTCTCCAGTGGATGAGTAGCGGTGGTGGGAACAACCACACATGAAGCCATTAAATGGCTTATCTCCCCTTTATTCATGTTACCGCATAGTTGGAATTTTGAAGGTTCATTAATTAAATGAACCCAATTAGTTCCATGTGCATTACTCACCATCCCCCTCTTCTATTTACATAGAGATTGGGGTGTAGTGTATTCATGACATCACCAAGTGATGAAGCTCTGGAAAAGTACCACGATGCCAACCACTTGGAAGATGATATTGGTTTCAGTGAGTGGTGATGGGAACCACTGAACCACGAACCGATGACAATGATGAAGTAAGTTCTGTCAATCATCATAAGCGAACGTCTCTTCCAGGTTGGGGTTTTGTTTTGATGTTTTATTCGGTGAATTGAATCCTCTACCTCTTGCTATCACATTAACGCAGAGGGAGCAAGCCAAATGAACAAGGCCCAGACCCTCTTCCGCTTCACTCATGCTCTGTTCTTCAGGGATAGTTTCCTTAGATTGACAGCAATGTGAAATAGAAGGTTACGCTATGATGGAAGAAATTCAAGAGAACTGTAGGCACAGACGACACAAGAATGAACACCAGAGAATGTCTGGTGACCCGTGGAAGAAATCGTCGGTGCGCAATGTCGGCAGTGGCTGGAAGTGGCCAAAGGAGACTCGTGACATCTGGTTGTGAGCGGTGGAAGGCAGTGTATGACGTCACACTACGGTGGCTGAAGAATCTCAGACTGAGTAGGATGCATTGGATAAGGGTGGCGCCTGCAAGCGCGGCCAGCTACACGAAGCAGCTATAGCCAATGGGCCGTAGTTGAAGGGGGGTGGTGCACAGTAGCCACAATAGGAAGGAACAGCGTGGCCCCGCACCACGCCATGTTAGCAGAACCCGGTCAGCCAAATGGTTGACCATACATTCCATGGGTCTGCACCCCATTGGCTAGCAAAATGGCCCCACAACTGTGTGGAAAATGGGACCCAATGGTCCACCTTCGAGCAGATCAAGCCGTATAGGGGCCGGACCTGCCCAGGGGACCTGACCCGCGGCCCGGAAGGCCAACGCGGGGGGGTCGATCCCCACCTGGTGGGATGGGACAACAATTACATGGGACCACGAACCAAACCGATCCAACCCCGGTGGGCCGGACTCGGGCAGGGAAAAGCTAACCTGGGGACCTATTTTGTCAAAACGGTCTAACGGAGTTGGACCAGGTCCAAACCCAACCAGTCCCAGAATAAATAAATGCCTATAACTGATGACTCAGGTTTCCGTTTGACATTCCGTTAGTGGTGTTGGGACCCCTTTTGAGAAGTAGTCCTTTTGGCATAGTCTGGCGGGCATGACAGAGCCTGGATGGACCGATGTACGATCAACCCCATTTCACGGGAAGGGATGTAACTAATAGACTGGGCGTCCGATTGATGCATCGTCTGTGGAATAAGGACACTTGTGATAAGGAATCCCTTTGGAGATACTCTAAGTTAGTTTTTATGGAGTTTGATATGTGACCTGTGTTAGATTAGACCAAAATCCAATGGTCCATTTTTACAAAAGTGTTCATACCTCACAGACCGGGCATCCGAACGATGGTCCCTATGTCACGTTCGGACCCCTATGACACAGTGGTACCTTGGGTATAATTTTTGAAGGACTTAGTACTATTATAAATATGACTGATGTCTTGATAATCGGTTCTCCCAATTTTAAGTGTGTTATGAGTTGGAATCATGTGGATGGCTGTGACATGAAGAAGAATAGTGACCTAGTGTGGATCAGCATCATAACGACCCTATATGGATTAGAATCATAGAAACCCTATTTGGATCATCATCATATTGACCCGATGAGGACCAGCCTTAGAGTGGCTCGTCGTGAATCAGGTCCTTAGAGACCCTCTGTAGATCAGCATCATTGAGAAACTGTGTGGATCTGCATTATAGTGACCCTGTGTAGATCTACATCATTGTGACCGTATGTGGATAAACATCATAGCAACCCTATATGGATCAGAATCGTAGTGAACCTGTGTGGATCAGCATCACAGCGACCCGACAAGGACCATCCTTTGAACGTCCCATCGTGAATAAGCTTCATAGTGACCATGTGTGAATCCGCATCATAACGACCATATGTGGATCAGCATAATAGCGACCCTATGTAGATCATCATCCTAGAGGCCCTGTGTGTATGGGAATCATAGTGATCCGATGAAAACTAGCCTTAAAGTGGCTTTTTGTGGATTAGTTACATAGAGACCCTGTGTAGATCAACATCTTATTTTCTTATTTCACCGATTTGAATACCTAGTGTGAGATGAATATTACTTCGTACTTTGTGATCGAGGTATATATTGTTTTTTTACTTTGTGGAACTGTGGGTGACCTTCAGGGGTCTCGAGGTCCCTACTAAGTATTGTTATACTCACCCATGCACAGGCTTCGCCCACACCTTGTTGTGTCTTGTGCAGATGATGATCTGTAGGGCTGAGACATAAGGGAGCCAAGACTAGGCAGTAAATAGAAAATATGGGATAACGTTGATTGTTGTGGAGATGATATGAACCTACCCTTTAGTTAGGATCCTCATTGGATGAACTATGAGTTGTTTTCTCTTTTCAGTTGCACTTGTACTTTTCAGTTACACTTGTACTTTTTACTTGGCCTTGTATTCCGACCCTTCTATTTTTTAGTAAACATATTACTATAGTAGTTCACTTCAGGGTTGATTCTTTATGTGTTCTTAGTTTTTTTTGTTTTTACAAGTTTAAAGGTAATTACTTCCTATTATATAGACATGCCTTTTTGGTTCTAGTCTTCAGCCATCTAGCTCATTGAATCTGGGCTTGGGATAGTCACAGCATGAGCCTCGAGGGACAGACCGTGACAAAGTGGTATCATAGGAATCGGTTCTACTGACGAACTGGGACTTTGATATTTTAAAAGAGTAATAGTGTTAGGTTTTTTGAATGTTTTTTTAGTTCGATGAGTCTAGTGTTGGTGTGTCAGCTGACGTATCCATGCACCAGGACCCTGAATTCTGATTTTGACTCGATGAACAAAAACACTAATTGCGTGTGTTTTGGGAGTGTTTCATTTTTTATCTCTTTGTGTCAGATCACTTGGTATAACTTATTGATCATGGCACACCTTTTTCATTTAAGTATGTCGTGATGTAGACAGCTATCCAGGATTCCTGAGAGAGTACACAATGATGGCCCACTGAGCGACAAGGATTCAGTGTAGGGACTTATTATGGTGATAGTTCCATCAAGTGGTGTACCAAAAGCACCATTACTTGTTGGAAAACCATTTTCAATATCCCCACCAATAGATGGAGCTTGCCGAATGATCGGTTTTCAAGAGTTCCAGTGGCAGAGGCCTCCGAGGTTCCAAGGTGAGATGGATCTACAGGCAGCTAAGAAATGGCTGGAGGATGTGGCCAGAGTTTTTCACCAGGTTGGGACACCAGCTGAACATATGGTGATCCTAGCTTCCTGTATTTTTTAGGAGCAGTAGGGAGATGGTGGAGCCTGACGCTCCATACACATGATGAGGTGACCTTCACCTGGGTAGATTTATAGGGCCTCTATAGCGAATAGTTCATCACAACGGGTCTACACACATTGTGTATATAGGAGATGCTATAATTATAGTAGGTCAACCTGACCATGGCCGAGTACTCTTAAAGGTTCACCGACCGCTCACGCTACTCTACTTCCATGGTGTGGGACCCTTTCATCTTGTACTAGACCTTCGAGAAGGGTCTCCGATAGGATATCAGAGCTTTGATGGTATCTCTCAGCATCCTGATGGATGCTAGAGTTCTAGAGAGAGCACTCTTGGTAGAGAGATTCCTTGCAGAGTAGACACTGACATCGAGACCCACCACCTGGTGACATGTAGTAGAGTCCTCAACGATAGGTAGTAGGAAGATGACATAGAGGTCCAAGAGGACCAAAACGTCTTGTTGAAAACCCCGGGACGTAAGATCAGAGGTGAGAGGCTCAGAAGGTAGAGCAGGAAATTAGAGAAGTAGAAAGTGCTTCACGTGTGGTGGGAAGTGTCCCATGGCTTGCGACTACCTGACGAGCCGCACTGATGACCAGTAGACGAATGAGGGACCGCTGAGGCTAAGGAAGATATTCGAGCAAGGATGTCCACAATGTGGAGAATGTGGAAGAGGGGCGGGTTGTGTAGCAGGTGGCAGATGAATGTTCAAGGTTCTACCACCACTACCTCCAGGTGGTCCACCCCAACCCCAAGGAGCAGCTGGACAGGGATGAGCTCAGCTCCAGGAAGTAGAGGCCTATGAACAAATAGCTCTAGAGATGATTTGAGGTATGATCTTTGTCCACTCCACCTTAGTTTTAGTACTTATAGATATATGTTCTAGTCACTCTTCCATTTTCATAGCTCTCATTTGGATCTCAGAGATTCCGGTGGAGGTGTTGGTTCGAATATTATGATTAGAGACTCCAACAGGAGAAGATTCGACAATTACACATTGGTGTCGGTAGTGTGATCTTAATCTAGGAGGTGAGAGCTTCGGTTTGGATATTATAGTAGAGATGTTGAGGCATTATGATGTCATCATGGGTATAGACTGGTTATCAACAATCCATGCTTAGATTGATTGTATTAGGCGCAAAGTGTGGTGTGTCCATGAGGATGGGACTAGGTTTTCTTTCACCGATGAGAAGGGAACTTTTGCAGCAAAAGATGGACTTACTCGTCAGAGGTTGAATCCGATCACACATTAGATGGCTATCTATACCCTTGAGTTGTTGAATTTGAGAGTCTGAGTTATCCTATAGTGGTGGACCATTATGCTAATGTTTTCCCTAATGATGTTTCTGGACAACCTCCTTATAGAGAGGAGGACTTCTACATCAAAATGTACCCCAGTATGGCAAAGATATCTACACCATCATATCGGAGGGATCCCGTGGAGCTTCTTGAGTTATAGGTACAACTAGAGGACTTGTAGCCGAAGGGGTTCATAAGGCCTAGTGTTTCTCTATGGGCAGCCCTGATTTTGTTCGCCAAGAAGACAGATGGGTGTTTAAAGCTATGTGTGTATTATCAGGTCCTGAACTAGGTGACCGTGAAGAAGAAGTATCCACTTCTGAGTATTCATTATCTTTTAGATCAACTGAAGGGAGCTCGGTTGGTTTTGAAGATAGACCTCAGATCAGGTTATCATCAGAGCAGGGTACGAGATGAGGATGTGCGGAATATGACCTTTAGATGTCGTTATATCCACTATGAATTCTTGGTTTTTCCTTTTAGCTTGACCAACAAACCTACAGTGTTCATGGAACTCATGAGCAGGGGCTTCCGGCCATATCTTGATCAATTTGTGGTGGTCTTCATCGACAACATCTTGGTGTACACAGCAACAGAGGGGGAGCATGCATGTCGTCTACAGATAGTACTGGATACACTCTGATAGCACAATATTTATAGTGAACTCTCAAAATGATTGTTTTGGATATAGGAAGTCCACTTTCTGGGAAACCTTATCGTAGATGTTGTAGTTTTAGTGGATCTGGTGAAGATAGAAGTCGTGATTTCTTGGTAGCCACCTAGGAGTGTGACCGAGGTGCGTAATTTCCTAGGGTTGGCTGGGTACTACCGGAGATTCATACTTGAAATTTCCAGAGTTGGGTCACCCTTGTTAGTGATGATGAAGAATGGAAAACCCTTCGTATGGATGGAGAGATGCCATCATAGTTTTTTAGGAGATGAGGTAGAGACTGAAGAGTGCCCCTATATTGAAGATACCATAAGAGGGTGTTGGGTATGTAATCTACTGTGACACAATAGGGACTGAACTTGGATGTGTCTTGATCAAGGAGCGAGCATTGATTTCTTATAGTTCACAACAGCTGAGACAACATGAGTAGAACTACGCTACACATGACTCAGAATTAGAAGTATTGGTCTTCGCCTTGAGGATGTGGTGACACTACTTGATGGGTGAACATTTTACAGTCTACTCTGATCACAAGAGTCTCGGGTATATCTTCTCACATAAGGATTGGACCCTAAGACAACAACTATGGATAGAGTTCCTTTAAGACAACGACTTTGAGATAGTCTATACACCAGGTAAAGAGAACGTAGTAGTAGATGCACTTATCCAGAGGTCGGGTCTACAAATGCTGAGTGAGGCGATAGAATAGCTAGCCACGTTGTAGATATCCCTTGTGGATAGATATGGAGAAGATTACCCTTAGTATATGACTATCACTCCCCCAATTATTCAGCAAGTTTAAGAGGCACAACTTGGGGACATTGAATTTGAGGCTCAACGTGATCAGATATCCTCAGGACAAGAACCTGATGGAGTTTATAAAGGTGGGGAGCCCGTCAACCTCTACAGAGGATGAACCAAGGCCCTGGTGGCGCTACAGGTGGGGGGGGGGAGGGATTCAAGGATTTCCATACGTCCCCTCATGCAGTACATCCTGGTGTGGAAAATATGTACCAAGATCTTCAGTGTTAGTACTGGTTCCTAGGGATGAAGAAGGTAGTGGCAGATTTTGTTTCACGATTCCTCACTTGTCAGCAAGTGAAGGTCAAGCATCAGGTTCCAGCTGGCTCAGTGAAGCCACTAGAGGTACCCGAGTGGAAGTGGGATAGTATCTCAGTGGAATTTCTGATAGGGATACCATGGACGTTTAGGGGATATGATTCTATCTGGGTGATCTTTGACTAAATCACCATGTCGGCCCACTTCCTACCCATCCGAGAGCAGGGACTAGTAGATGTCTTGGGACACCTCTAAGTACAGAATATTTTATAGATTCATGGGGTTCCATCAATGGTCGTATCATACAGTAATGTATGTTTTACATTCTGGTTGTGGAAGGGATTACAGGAGGTGTTCGGGACATAGCTACATTTTAGAACTGCCTTTCATCCACATATGGTTGATCAGATGGAGAAAACCATTCAGACACTGAAATACATGCTTCGTGCTTACGTCCTAGATTTTGGCCTCATTTGGGAGGATCACTTGCCCTTTGTGGATTTTTCATACAAGAACAGTTATCATTCCACCATTGGTATGGAACTGTTTGAGGCCTTGTATGGTCAACCATGCAGATCAACTCTATGCTGGACAGACCTAGGGGAGTCAGCACTTTTGGGTCCAAAGTTGGTACGGGCAACCACTAATAAGGTGAAGATCATCCAGGAGAGGATGAAGACTGCACAAAGCATACATAAGTCTTATACTGGTAGGAGAGAGAGACCTTTGTAGTTAGAGGAGGGATAAAATGTATTACTACAGGTATCGCCTCGACAAGGTTTGGGGAGATTTGGCCGGGGTGGCAAGCTATCTGTTTGGTTCATCGAACCCTTTCAAGTTCTCAGCAGAGTTGGAAAGGTAGCATATCACCTAGCTCTTCTCCCATAGATGCATCAAGTGCATGATGTATTCCATGTTCCGCAATTGAGGAGGTACATGCATAACCCATCATAAGTTATCTACTGGGGAAAGTTGGACATCGATGATGGAGTAACATTTACGGAGTTCCCGGTGGAGATAGAGGATCGATAGGAGCAAGTCCTTTTTTGGTAGTTAGTTATTCTGGTGAGAGTTTATTGGAAACATAGAAATATCTAAGAGAGAACATAGGAGTGTAAGGATCAGATACGTTCTCAGTACCCCCATTTTTTTCAATAGTCTATGGTGTGGCTTTCAGGGATGAAAAGCCCTAATGTTGGGAGAATGTAAAGACTTGAATTTTCCATGTAACTTTTTTTAATTATATGTAATTATTACGAGTATAAAAAAATTGATGGTGCGTGATTCTGTGGCCCGGTGTGCCCGGAATGAATTTCTGAACATTTATTTAAGGTACATTTAGTAAACGCACAGGCAGTGTTTTATTATCTTTTCAACTGGTGCTCGGATTAAAATTCTGAGGGCATAGCTGAATCTGCAGCGCCAGGATTTTCTTAAGTAAGGCTTCACTTCAACTACCGTAGGTCGGGTAACAATGTTAATTTTGCATAATTTTTAAATATTAATAAAATAACATGTTATGTTATTTTATTTCTTTTTCATTTTCTTTTTCTCCAACGGATGAGTGGTTGTGGCAGGACCTACGACACGTCAACCCATTAAATGGCTTGACTCCACTTTATTCTTGTAACTGCACCATTGGAATTTGGATGGTTCATTAATTAAATGAATCCCATTAATTCCACATGTGTTACTCACCCTACCCCTCTCCAATTTATATATAGATCTGGGTGGATTGTTGGAACAACATCACCAAGTGATGAAACTCGGGAAAAGTACCATGATGTCAACCACTTGGAAGATGAGGCCAGTTTTAGAAAGTAGTGGCGAGCGCCACCGAATCAAGAACCGAAAACAACAATGAATGAGTTTATATCAATCATTGATAGTGAACATCTCTTATAGGTAGGGGTTTATTTTGAAGTTGTCTTTGGTGAATTAAATCTTCTCTCTCTTGTTATCACATTAATGTGGAGGGTGTGGGCCAAATGAACAAGTCTTGGACCCTCTGCCACTTTGCTCATGCTCCGTTGTTAGGGGAGGGTTTCCTCATATTGACGACAACGTGAAATAGAAGATCCTGATGTGACGGAAACAGTGTGAGAGAGCTATAGGTGCAAACGGTACCAAAAATGGACACCATAGTAAATTCGATGACCAACAGATGATACCGCTGGCGCGCCAAGTCGGCAGTGGCCGGCGGTGGTCGGAGGAGACCCGCGACAACTGGTCACAGGGAGTGGAAGCTGGAATGCGATGACGTGACAAGGTGGTCGAAGGCGGTTGGCCTAAGATATCCATGCGGGACAAGGGTGCAACCCGCAGGCGCCATCGGTGCCGTGAAACGGCCACGGCAGGAAGGAATAGAGTGGCCTCACACCACACTACATTGGTGGATCCTGATCGACCAAACGGCCGAACGTTCATGCGGTGGGGTATCACCCCACTGGATGGTGAGACGAAACCACAACTACAGGGCCAGTGGGACACAATAGTCTACCTTCTAGTGGACAGAGCTGGATGTGGGCAAAAAAACCTAGCCACACCCTCCCGGCGGACCATACCTACCAGCGTGTCGGACCTGCCCGCAGGCTAGACTCACGGCCTGGGGGGCTAGTGCAGGTGGGTCAAACCCCAACTAGCGGGCCGGGCCACCCACGGCCTGAGCCCATCAACCGAATAGGGTCACCCCGATGAGCTTAACCTAGTGAACTGGGCCGACCATTAATGGGTAGGATGTTGGCAGGGTCCAGTAGACCCCGGGACCCATTGTGTCATACCGGTCTGGCCAAGTCAGAACGGGCCGAGACCCAACTGATCCCCAAATAAAGAAACACCTGTAACTGATGAATTAGGTGTCTTTCTTGCACTCCGTCAGTGGATTTGGGACCCCTTTTTGGAAGTGATTCCTCTTGCATATTCCGGTGGGCCTGACCGAGCAGAGCCGGTCTTAGGAGCAATCACCCTCGTTTAACGGAAATAGATATAACTAATAGTCTGGGAGTCCGATTGATGCGACTCCGACAACATGAGGACCCTTGTGACAATCCTGTCCTTTGGAGATACTCTAAGTGAGTGTTTATGGAGTTTGATGTGCGACCTTAGTTGGATAAGCCCTCAATACAACCATGGCCTTTTTACAAAAGTGATCATATCTCAAAGTCCAGGCGTCTGAACGTTGTGTCGTTTGTCACGTTGGGATCCCTATGATGGGGTGGTCACTTGGGAATACTTTTTGTGGGAATTTGAACTGATTGAAATACTATTTATGGCTCCAGGAGAGGTTCTCCAAGAATTCAGTATTTTATGAGCTAAAATCTAGTGGTTGGCTGTGACTTGAAGATGAATAGAGACCCTGTGTAGACCAGAATCATAGAGACCCTGTGTGGATTGAAATCATAGCGACCTGACAATGACTATCCTTAGAGTGACCTATCATGAATCAGCTTCATTGATATCCTTTTTGGATCTACATCATAGAAAACATGTGGGGATCAACACCATATTGACCTTTTGTGGATCATCATCATAGCGACCCTATGTGGATCAACATCATAGGTACCTGATGAGGACCAGCCATAGAGCAGCCTGTCATGAATCATCTTAAAAGTGACCCTGTGTGAATCAGCATCATAGCGACCCTATGTGGATCAGAATCATATCGACGTTGTGTGGATCAACATCCTGGAGACCCTGTGTGGATCAGAAAAATAGAAACACGATGAGGACTATCCTTAAAGAGGCTCATCATGGATCAGCTACATAGCAACCCTGTGTGGATCAACATCTTTTTTACTTATTTCACTTATTTGTATGCATGGTGTGAGTTGACTATTTCTTTATTATTTGCGATTGATGTCTTGCTTTGTGTTTTTTCCTTTGTGGATCTTTGGGAGACCTTTGAGGGACTCAGGGTCCCTACTGAGTATTGTAATACTCAACCCAGAATGGGCTTCAACCGCACTTTTTTGTGTCTTATACAGATGATGAGTTGTTGGGATGAGACTTGAGGGAGCTAAGACCAGGTGGTACAAAGAGGAGATGAGATGATGTGGAGTGTTGTGGAGATGATATGTACCTACCCTTCAGGTAGGATCTTCAGTGGATGATCTAGGAGTTGTTTTCTCGTTTCAGTTGTACTTGTACTTTTCAGTTGGGCTTGTATTCCAGCCCCTTTACATTCAGTACACTTTTTACTATAGTATTTTACATGATGGTTACTTCTTTTTTTGTTCTTATTTTGTGTGTTTGTACAGGTTTAAATGAAATGACTTCCCATTATAGGCATACACCTTTTTGATGCGAGTCACCAACCTCTGGCCTCTGGAAGGTAGGATTAGGGTAGTCATGGCATGGGACCTGAGGGATGGGTCATGAAAATTAGGGTTTATTTTAAATTTATTAATAATATTTTTTAATATTTTTCAGTTATTTTACATCAGTGGTAGTGTGTAATAGAAGTTATCTAACATAACATCATTTTAACAAGGTCTTGAATTTTTTGCCATTAAATCCCCCTAAATAAATTGTAACCCTGCAATATTTATTTATCACATACCCATAGAAATAGTTAATAGAATGTTAACTTTGGGGATGAATAAGGATATAATTTCTAGAGATATATCAACATTAAGAACATCAGAGAAATGTATCTTTCCTAATAAATATATTATCTCTCATATTGATTTTTTAACCATCTATTTGAGCCAAGAACGTATCATTATTTGGAATCAATACCCAAATTATATAAATTTTTTCCATGGTTTGTTTATTATCATCCTTTAATTGAATGAGTGTCATATATTAATATGAAATGTGTTTTCCTTGCCCGATATAGTTTTCCCTCTAAGTGGAGTGAACCAATCCATCACAAAAATTACGTTCAATATAATTTAGGGAAAGGATAATAAGACTTCCACATAGAATATCCCAATAATATTCTAATGTAGAGTGGAATATAATTGATCCTTAATTTTGAGGATCCACTTCAATATTCATATAACCGTTTTTACCTTCATTTCGTGGATAAGGTGGTTGAATAGGTATATTAAGTTTTTTATCTCATGGGTTAGAAAGTTTACTCAGATAATTCTCATACTCCTAGTATCAGAAGCATTATACATTCTTCTCCTTAATTTCAATGACTGGATTCTTCTATATATATTGATAGTTATGATCTTAATGGTTAATCCTTCCATACTTTCCACACTTTCATTTTCCATTAAGGAATTTTCTTGGGTCATTATTCCCACATTTTTTATATGTATGAAGTTGACCCTTTTTCCATTATCATCATTGTTGGTTGATATTTTATGAAACTCCATCCTTATTATCATTGGTGAGGGTTTATGTTTTTATGTTTCATGTTATTTTATTTGACTCATGTTATTAGAGTGATTATAACTTTTATTTTTTCAACACTAGCTTCAATTACATTTGGTTTCACAATATGAAAATGACTGAATTGTCCATCAAATCCATTATTATATTGGTTTCTCCTTACTCATTCAATTTATAAAACCAAAAGATTCAATCAAGAGTGATCAATATTCACATCATAAATAAATGATGAAAATCAAAACAGTGAATTTTTTTGATCCTTGAATCAATCACAATATCTTTTAGTTAAACCTAAATCACTCTTGGTGCAATCTAGATTTATTTAGGTCGGGTTATCATATATTACTCTGCCTAATTAATTTACAAAATAAATCCTTCATAATGGATTGTAATGTGAATTTGATTAACTAAAACATATACCTCATGAGTTTCCAACCAGTTGTGTAGTCTAAGGACAACTCATCATGCATCAGGGTGATGATCAATTCAATTCTCAACCAAAACATTTCAAGGTGATTACCCCAGGGAGAATATGTTCCACAACTATATCCACTTTCCAGTATCTATACAGGGATATATTACAGGGAAAACCACTTAACCAAAAATATACCATTATCTAAGGATATAATCCTATACATAAACTCATATCTTGGGATTTCACTAAGGTTGTCTAAACTTAATACCAAAGGTAAATAAACTAATCTCGAAAATAATTAAACTAATCCTAAAAAATAACTACAACGTCCTTTGATACCAAATATATACAGACAAGATAAATAAACTATTTTATTTCACTATTTTAAATTATAATTATTCCATCTCAGAAATTGTCAAACAAAATTGGACAATTGAAGATCTAGAGTCACTGATTACAAGCAACATATGAAATTTATTTTACAATACTTGTGAAAATTTATTCATAATTTGGCCACACTGGACTTCTTATAGACTTATCATAAGTTATAATCCTATTAATAAGATGGTGAAATTAATGTTAATAAAGGGGTGAGATAAAATAATTGATAAGGTAAAACTTATCAATATTTCATAAAGGATTAGATCATATGAATTTGAGAAACCATGGGAAAAGAAGACATATCTTATTAAAAAGAACATGAAATAATAATATTCGTCCATATGTCATTATAGAATGGAATGTCATCTCAAAAGAGAGACATATACCAAGGAAAATGAGTACAGAATCATGATATAATTAATATGATCCATGAACCATAACATAAAAATACAACAAAGTGTTATGAAATTTTCATATTCATAGGTATTAATAACATTATGAATGTAGCTAATTTTCATCATGTTCATACTCATTCTTTTGAACTTAGATAATACACATCATGTTCATGACCAATCTTATACAAATAGAACATTGACATATTTTCAATCTAATTCTTGTGAAAATATAGAATTTTCATCATTTTCATCCTCAACCTTGTGAATGTAGCTATGAATCTTGTTCTCACTCACTCTTGTAAACATAGAAAATAAAAATCATGTTCACGCTCAATCATGTGAACCTAGATAATACACATCATGTTAATGATTGAGAACATTACCATGTAAGTTATGAAACCTCAACCAATTCATTGTATTGTAATATATAACCCCACCAATCGATCTGTAGAGTCTAAGGATTGTCTAGGTTCAACTGAGAGGGGGTTAATAAATGGTACCGTAATTTTATAAATAATCTTTTAATTTATCCTATTAAATATTTTATGGTTCTTAATACACACAATATTATTTATAAATATCACCTCATTTATAGTTTAATAATAACAGAGAATATCATATAGTATTTACAAGGTTCAGCATAAAATGATACTCTTTTTCTTGTTTGTTAAACCCCCCAATATAGATTCCCTACTATCTCTAACAAAAAATATATAACACAAAATCAATTATGCCCTCTCAGATTCTAGATTTCATTCTAAGAAACTAAAACACTTCAACTATGAAGATCCAATAAACAATGCCTTATAAAAATATCCTAGTGATCTTTTTACCTCTTTATGGTAATCCTTCTCCATGAGTAGATAGATCAGTAGGTCTTCATGTGTTAACCTTCTTCAAGATCTTCAAAAACATCTTATTAGTCTTGAATATATCAAAAAAAAAATGAGTGATTGGATCCTTTTATCATTAAATACTTGGGCTCATATGTTTCTTCTCTTTAAAGGATCTCAGCTTCAAAATCATTCTTTCTTCTTGATACAATTTTTTTATTGGGATTATCAAAATTCAATATCACAATGACTGCAAGATATCCCAGAATGTTTCCTCAAAAATATTTTATAACTATAACTCAAACATTTATCCCCAATAAAAATACATTGTTCACAAAATAACTCATTAATTTCCTTTCAAAATATTCATCAATTTTTTATCATTAAAATACTTAATTTAAAATTGTTATGAAGAACACATTTATTTTCAATCATTTAAAATATTATTACCTTTAAGGTGTTGGGTATTATATTTAAATGTTTTAAATACCCAAAAAATCTATGGGTATTATTTATATAGATCATTTGGAAAACCAAATGTTTTTAGGCTTTCCTTATTGGTTAACATGGAATGATAACTTCTTAGGAATTGTTACCTACATTTTAAATAACTAAATGAATCGGTTTATCTTCATTATTCATGAAGATAATGGTATCTACACCTCAAGAGTCATACATGAATCTCATTTGAAATTCCCATAGAGATAGAGGTACTCCATTTTAATGATGAACAATTGGAATTCCCAATAATCATTGGGATAACCTGTTTTTACACAATGAATATTAAATTTTGAATTCTCATGGATTATCATTTCATCACAAGACCTGATTATCATGCACCATAATATTTGGAATCATAAACTCACATGGTCACCTTTATGAATTTATACTCAATAGAATAAAAATTCATTAATTCTCAAGCATGATATGCATGCATTTTGGTATGAAGTGTCAATGGAAGAATGAGTTTTGAATGAATTGGATGATTCTATAACCTTGATCTCATTATATCTTACATAAATGAAAGTGTATCTACATTCATATGAATTTATCCCAAGAGGGTCCATGTCACATGATTTGGCCAAGCCACCTACATAGTTTTTCGAACCATATAGTGGCTTTGTTCCCCCCAATATCTAATGGGGCTAGGAGACATGATCTCTTAGTCCATGATGCATGGTTAACACTAACTGTGCACTAACCATGAACCAGACATTGTATGGCCACTTTTTCCTCTTTTTCATGTCCCAAACCCCTAAAACACCTACAGAGACCTTCACTTGTTATGGAAAGTGTTTCATTATCCATATGAAGTGGTTTTTAAGAAAACTTTACATACAATCAAGCCACATTAGAAATTAGGGATCTTATAACTGTCTCACCTGTTAATAGCTCATCCCTGATCAAAAATCACTTGAATCACTAAGCCTAAAATATAAAATGATCTGGCCACTAGGCCCACATTTTAGCATCTTGTTGAAATGTGCCTCCTTAATATTATGGTGTTACCTTAATAATCAGATTAGTGACACAAAATTACCTCTTAAAAATTTCTCACTATGATTTACAACACAAATTAGATTATCCTTAAAGGACGCATCATAATCAAACTCAATATCACCAATATCAGTTAAATTATAAGTGTCAAGGTGATACAAATAAAGTTGGGACATATGGAAAACATTGTGCATGCCACTATACCTTTATGGAAGATTCAATCAGTATGCCACTATTCTGATCCTCCCCACATTACAAAACTTCTACCACATACTTGGTTGTCAACTTGTCTAACATATGAATCTGATGGTGACCCAAACATTGTGACACCTAAAGGAACACACGATCATCCACTATAAACTTGAGAGGTTGATGACGTTGATTAATATATGGATTCTTTCTACTCTAGGTTATATCGATATCCTTTCAGATCAACTGAACATGCTCTGATTTATCTTACACAGTACTTGATCCCTAAAACACTTATTATCCTACTCCCATCCAACACAAGGATGATTTACATCAATTACCATAGAGTTCCTCAAATGGTATCATCTGAATAATCACTTAATAAATGTCATTATAGAAAATATAATGTTCACTATATTCTACCCCCAAGTTCCACTATAATAAATGATGCACAATCTTAGCATTTCTTTTAACACTTGGATAGTATGATTGGATTTACTATCCCTTTATAGGTAGAATGTTTTAGATCAAAACACAAAAGTTCCAAGCACCTTACATAACACTTTATTAAATTACAATGTAATTGAAGGTTACTTTCTAAAACAATACTCTAGGGAACCCCATGAAAGCACACTATTTCCTAAACATTCAAGTCTCCCAAATGATCAATGGTGAAGGTCTCAAATATCAGAAATAAATATGATAATTATTAAAAATGATCCACTATTATCATTATCACATAATTTTTCCAAGTAGTCTGGGGTAATCCCACAAAAAATCCATCATAACATCATCCCATTTTTCAGAATAGAAGACAGTTGTAACAGATGATTAGTACATTACTACTCAGGATTCACCTACTAACAAGTTTAACACTGCTTCACAAAACCCAAAAACTCTTTCTTTATTCCCATCCACCAATAATGTCATCAAATATCACAATAAATATGTTCAAACCAATGTTCAAATCCCATTATAGTGCATTATACTCAGGCATCAAATCCTCCCACAAACATTTTAGCGCAATAATATGGCTATAAAAATGTATGATCTCATCATTATCAATGGTCCAATATTATGGTATCTCCACACAATCAATTTTTTTCCTTAATGTTAGATATTATGGATCCTCATATTATCTCATCATGATATGGATCATAAGAGAGGGATCGATGGATATGGACAAGAGTTCCAACTTCTCATTCTCCTCCTAAACATGCATGTGCATATTAGTAAGCAATTCCATCATTGTAGAATCAGAACTATACTCTTGAACTACATGAGTCTATGTCTTCCAACTCAATGCATTAATAATACTATTTTTATTACCTGACATATAATAAAAAACAAAATAAAATTATTTCATATAATCAATAAATATTCACTATATACGAATTAAATCATTCTGGGGAAATATTTATTTGACACTCTTATAGTCAGGGAAAAAAATCATTCATTTTCCCTAGAAGAAAATGTCACCCACACTTTAACGAATACACCATTATATCTTACATTAGTTCATGTGTATGATTATTCCATTCATGTGGACTCAATTGCCATGGTCAATACTCCGAAAATTGATATCCCCACATCAATACTTCCCAAATTCCAACCTCATGTTCATGAAAAAAATCAGTATACTCTTCACCAGGTTTATGTAAATCAAAAATTGTTTTTAAAAAAAAATCATTGGTAACATAAATACATTATCATATTATCTAGAATATTAAACCATTACATCCATATTGGTTAGGTTCATTAGTGTTACTTTCAAGTGGGAATAGACATTTATGAACATTTAGTAATAACTATCCAAACCCAAAAATATTTGAGTATCAAAATTGTTCTTGGGATTCTACTAAGAAAATACCACTTGAATCATCTCTAGGTCCACTAACAAAAATTCCTCTGAGATGATGTGGCCCAATAAGTGAACCTTGTTAATAGAAAAATCATTTTTATATATCTTTTAATATAGTTTATTATCTCTAAATGTACTCAAGAAGATTTCAAGACATTTGTAAAAATAATCATGAATCTTGAAGTACTCTATGATTTCAACCACAAAAAGACAAACAAATTTTTCAATATGTGTAAAATATTTATTTCATTACATCTATAATCATAGGAGGAGTTCTCATTATCACAAAAGAATCATGAAAATCATATAAAAACTATAACTTATTCAATAATAATTTCCATGTTATATTATAATTTCTCCCCCTCAACTGATGATACCCCAAACAAAAATAAATTTTAGAGTACACATAAGAACCCTTTAACTAGTCAAAAAAGGTCATTAATATGTGGAAGTAGAACCCGATTATTAATTTTCATCCAGTTAAATTTATACTAATCGACACCTAAGAACAATATTTTTTCATCCATCTTGGTGAATAAAATGGGTGTTCCCAAATGTGATGTACTTGATGGGACAAAAACATCATCCTATAACTCCTGCAGCTGATAATTAATCTCTTGAGGTTCTGTTAGTGCCTTTTTTATAGTGTAATGAAAAATTTCTCAACTCTATGAACTAACTCAATTATAAATACAACCTCTCTCTCATGTGGAATCGTTGATAATTAATCAAGAAATAAATCCTAAAATAGATCAATAATAAGAGTAAATACATCACGCTTTACTCCCCCATCATGAATCCTAATAATTTATACGTAGTCATTGAGATAAAAAAATATCCCATGAATTTTCCTTGCATGAACTTCTAGGATATTTCATTTTCAATGATGGATATAAGCTTATCCTTTTGGAGATGTGAATCTCACACTCCTAGGGTAACATTTATCATGATCCTAGTTTGTATCCAACCAATCAATTTTAAATATAAGTTCAAGCTCTAATATCTCAGGCACCTAAAAACCCTAAATGAAATGGTACCAACCAACCTTGAGGGTACACTCCTTACATTAGAAGATACCATCTGACTTCACCCTTAACAACATGTCGATAAACGTTACCCTAGACATATTTTCACCTCCATACCAAAATCAATGAAAAACCTTACAAATAAAAAATAGTGAGAATCCCTAGTATCGAATGAAGCACTAGAAAGTGTGTTATATATAAGAATCATGCAACGAAATATCGATGGTCAATTATTTTTTTCAGTTAGATCAGGATGAATTTCATGTGACTATTCTATTCCCATACTCTGGGTTTTAGTCAAAGCCCCCTACACTGCAATATTCTGCTGATATAGATGTTCTTCTCCTAAAGTACCACATCTTACTCCATGACCGGTTGGACCAATGTAACAACAAATCACATAATTTTATAAGATAGAATACCCCCTTCAAATGTTATACATTGATCTATGTCACCCATAACAAACCATATGTTGAGAGTTCATGTAGATTTTCTATATATGCCCCATATTTATACAAGACCGACATTCCACCAGTGGTTGGAGACAATAACCATGCATGTGAAAAGGTTTATTACATTTATAGTATATGATGGAACTACCTCCTTATGTGGCTAATCCTATCCCCTAGCTATTATGTATTCCACTTCCCTAAGGAAAATTCTAGTAATGTAACTTCCCACTATTTGAGGGTGTACTAACTAATCTCCCAACTACAACTATCTATTCCTGATTAAAATCCCCCTTCATGTTCCAATCTAAAAAATTTTCCTAATCCACCACCTAAGTAAACCACTTTGAACAAAATATATTTACTTTTGATATAATCTCACACCTGAGCCCATCTTGAAAACGTATTGTTGTACCAACCTTATCCCCCCCATCAACACTAGAACAAAGTGATGAAAGTTAGTGAAGAGGCTGTAATAATGCATCAATATCATACATCATTAAATCACATAAAATCAATAAATCTCTCCCATATCAGGGTATCAAGATTTAAATTCTCTAAAAACTTCCCTTTGTAATCATTCCAAGATAGTCCCTCAATTTGGTCAGTTTGGACTTGAAGGTACCAATGGTGCTTCATTTTTCCACATAACATATATGACAATGTATTGAACCTTTTTTCTAGGAGGTTCTCTATGTTATCCAATATCATCTAGATAGAATAAATCCAGAACAAGTTTTTATCAGTTCCACCCTCTCCAGTAAATTTGATACAATGTTGAAACTGAAACTCCCTTGTCAGATTGAACATACTATAGGTTTTAAATCGTGGATATCTCTCCATAAAATTTATAAAATGAGATGCTTTCTCATATAATTACCCTTATCCCATATTTTTCCTAACCAATGGGTGTTATTTTACCTCTATTAGTAGTTCATTCTTGGAAATGTCCACAAATCTCCCTACTGGTAAATGATATCATGGTAGAGTCACTCTATTATTCCAATCACACTTTTCAGAAAATATAACATATTCTTTCACATTAAAAAATATAGTGTCAAAACAAGCCATAATAAGATATTAAAAATACAATATCCCAATGAATAGAAACATATCACAATCACTACCTTCAACCATCCTTAACCAGGGCCATGGATAATGTAGGGTAAACCAAACATTCAAATCAAAAACATCACATTAGACCCCAATTCAATTTCATTAAATTTCATACAGTTAAAATCTTGTGATTAAGAACTATCTGAACTCATTTGATATATATATTAAATTAATAAAGATTTATTCATTTATTAGGCACTACTTCTTTATAAATAATAAAATAAATATATAAGTGTTTTATTTCCCACAACCCACATGTTATTTCATGTGTTCATAACATGAATCATGAGGTATAAATCCCTGAGTTCCTATTAAAATGCATAAATTCACAATCCTCATTCCATACCATCCAATGAGTAAAATACCAAAAAATAATAACATCAAACAACATGTGTATATCCCAAGGTAAAATAACATCTAACTTTAACAAGAGTATATCAAGAACAATAATCCCTCTCTTGGGAACTTTTGTATTCCCTAATACATGGGTTAGAAACTCCCATGCACAATCTCATAAACAAGACACCAAACATGCTAATATATGGGCTAACATTACCCAAATAGTAATTAAATAGAAAAGAAAAACCAGTGCTGATACCACTCTTTAACATTCCCACCTGGAATCTACTGAACTAGTGCCATGAGTTGGTTCTCCACATGACCTCCAGTGCACCATATTGTACACTAGAAGATTCAAAATAGCAATGAGGGTTTGATATAACATGTGGGAATACTATACCCTCATTAAAATAGTAAACTAACATAAAAAATTATAACAATAAGCAACATGAAATAATAATACACACCCAATATCGCACAACCAACTCCCAAAACAAGGTAAGTAAATTAATCCATAATAGTATGTATTTCATAACATGGGAGTCTAATGTTAAAAATAATAACCACAATAAATAAACCAATTGAGATCCTAATAATAGGTCCTGATAATTTACTTTATCCCATTATCCATGATCCATCCCCATATTGATCATCTATCAACGATTTTTTGAACTTATCCTTACCTTTAACAGTGAAGCCTATATTAGTACTCAATGAACTTCCAAGTACTGTGTGATTATAGATATTTATGCCACCAAAAATAGTTTCTACAACAATATTTAGTCTAATAAATGTGTATGTATAAGTATAGGTAAAAATTAGACAATCAGTAATTGGTACATGTTATATATTAAAATGGTTGTCAATTTTCCCCTTGGGATCTTAGTCTTATAATAGTACCAACACCCAAACCTACTTTAGCCCATTAATAAAGTCTAAACCATATGTCATGGGGGGAAAATAAATTCATACAAGTAGAATCAATCCAAGTAACCAACTCTTGTTGTGGAACCCCATTACCAACAACCAATCTCAATGTACACCATTATAAACAACATCATTAACCCAATGTAGACAGTCATTAACAAAAATAATTTTTCAATGTATATTTCCATGAACAACAAAATCATCACGTATGGATCTCCATGAACAACACCCATTTCCTTTTTATCAACAAACACTTTTTAGGATTTAACACATTTGAAAATTTTGTAACATTAATACATCAAGGGTGAACCTATTATATTTATCATAATTCCCTTGGTCAAATAAATTCCACACCTTTAGTCAATTTCCATGCATAATGAAATTGATTATTTTTTATATACTAAAACAGTTATATTTTCATCATAACCTATTCAAAATATGACCATGTATCTTTAATCATTTCCCATTTCTATTCCGAAAAATTTCATCCAACAATTAATTCTCTTTGTTAATCCAAACATCCATTTATACCATGTTATCCTACAAAACTAAATTACAATTTTACTCATCTCATAACCCTAAAATATATCATCTAAAAAAATATATTTAATTCTTACAATAGTGGCACAACCCCATTGGTGGACTTAGTCTCAGTCTACTCATCACCAACAGACCCAAAGAGATTCATGAAAGGCCTAACATATCATTAAGACAACAAATTTTTCATTCTTTAACTAAGAATCAAATAGTTAGTGTAAAAGAAATAACAACTAAATAAACATGAATAAATAGTAAGAGTGTGATAAATATATTTTAGAAGACCTATCTCAAACATATAGGTGAACATTCTCCCAACTATGGCCCATGATTCATGCCCAAACAAACTGCAACACCCAATCTAAGAATCACGTGATTTGATTCAAAACCAATGGTGATTTAAATGATTAAGGAAAGAATGATAATCACCCTTCAAGAGTTTAAGAGGTCTTGGTTTGGGACCCCAGCTCTTGAAGGCGAAATGGTGGGGGAAAATTGTGTATGAAACCTTAATGTATGGGGGGTAAAAGGGTAAAATCTCCTTATTATAATAGGTGGATGGTTTGGTTACACGGTTGTCCAAACAATGAAACAAACATTTGTCACCCATTTTATAAGAGTATCTAGGACATGAAATTTATCTCTTCCACCTACATGGTTGAAAAACAGTGTGGTGGTTAGGTGCCAGCCTCTATCCTAGGGGGCCAGGCCACACAGTCTCTTTTGCTAGGTCCCATGGTTAACACTAACCATACATCAACCATGCACTATGAACTAGATGAAAACGTTTCCCACTGGTTTGTGTCTCAAACCCCCAGGAAACCCCTGGAGACCATCCCTTCATATGGTAAGTATTCCAATATCCATAAAAAATAAGATTAACTAAAATTTAAATACAAATTCACTTCATCAAAAATTTGGGATCTTATATGAGATATGAAGTTAAACTTCTAGTAGAATAAAATGAATTGGGAGATTTGGAATTTGTATCTTGATGCTTCGTATGAAAAAATACTCATGTCTAAATGAAATAAGTATAATGGTATGATATAACCATTTCTCACACCTATATGGAAATGGGAAACCAAAACTATAGATTTCATTAAAGTATTCCATATGATGCCTATATAGAATAACACAGTCTATATGGTAGTAGATCATCATACAAAGTCAACACACAGCATTTCCATTAAGGATGATTTTTCTCATGAAAAAATTTGTTATGATGTACATAAGTTAAGTGGTAATATTTCATGGAGTACCACTCTCCATTATATCTGATCATGATTTGTGGGTTTCTGTAAGGTTCTAGATAAGCTTCTAGCAAGAGTTGGACACAAAAATCTGATTCAATATTTCTTGTCACCCTAATGTGGATGTTCAGTCTAAAATAAACATCATAACTCTAGAGGATATGTTGAGAATCCTATTCACTATATTTTCAAGGATATTATTATCCAAACATTCTCCCAAAAGGTACTCATATAAAAAAAATCATACATTATATAATTAAAATGGAACCTTATGAGGATATTTATGGGAAATAGTTCGAAACTCTCACATGTTGGGATAAGGTTGGAGAGAGAAAGATTATGGGTCCTGGTCCTATCCAAAAGATAATAGAGAAAGTTCTAACCATTCCACACCATATTAAATCTATGGAATTTCGTTAGAAAATATATACATACTGTCATCGATGAGACCTACGTTTTAATGTCAAAGATAAGTTGTTCCTCCATATTTCACCATGGAAGAAGTTCATGAGGTTTGTGAAGAAGGGAAATATTAATACTAGATACATCAGAACATTTAAGATCTTTTACTACATTAGAGTGGTGGACTATTGAATATCACATCCACCTAACATATCTCCAGTAAATGATGTGTTCCATGTATCCCCCCTGAGGACGTACATACCATACCACAAACATGTTCAAAATCTAGATGTGGTACCTTTAGAGAATGAACAATCATATGAGGTGCATCTGGTAAATATATCTGATCATACATAAATAGTTCTATGAAATAATATAACTCACATGGTCAAAGTGTCATGTAGAAACCACTAGTTTAGGAAGTAACATGGGAACTAGATTATGTGATGAATAATAAGTACCTTCACCTTCTTTTAACATAGTATGTCATATAAAATTTTAAATGTAAAATTATTTATTGGTGAAGAATGTAACAGATTGAGTTTTTGAAATGGATGACTATGTTTGATAGTGCTTTCCACATTCAATACTAAACCCAGATAAACTATGATTATTTAATTATGAATATTATAGCCTAGACTATTGGACCACAGTTTATTTTTGGTTGTATTTTATATTAATAGAACAATACCTTGATTATGTTGATGGAATAAACAATATTGAAGAAAGTATTGGAAACCCGGATTAAAGTTTTCAATCGGATCTAGAACCATCAGCATGAAAATTAGATCCAGACAATTAAACTCAAACAATAAACATGATTAAATCTGAACCATCTGATTAGAGTTTTTTTAAAAAGCTAGACGCTACTATAAATCGTATTCAGTCTGCAATAAAAGTGGTGATCATAGTAAGGATGTATTTTAGAGTCTAAATGGATTTTATGGGTACCTAATGATGATTTGTTGTTTGGTATTTTCTTCAGATTATATTTAATTTTTAAAACTTATGATGATATCTTGATGAATGAAAGCGGGTTACTGCGAATCATATTGATGCTTGCTTGGAAGGAAAGAAGTTGATGGAAGTAAATAAATTTACAATACATACCAATGAAATTAAGAAGATGCTAAAGATAAACATTAAGGTTTTAAAATTCATGAGGAAGTCATGATACAAGAATGATTTTGTGGAAGAAGAAGGATTTCTGAAGGAAAACTCATTTGATCACATGAGAATCGGTATGAGATCAATGTATTCAGGATTGTTTGAAGTGATGGATGACATGGAGTATCATATTTATAAGAATAATGAAGTCACTCCCAACACCGATCCATTGGATGCAGTGTGCCACTGATCATCAGAGGAAAAATAAAACCGATTTATCATTAAAATTTAGTCATTATCTTTATGACATAGTATAAATGTGATAAATTAGAGGTATGTTGAGAAGAGTTTTTCAGAGAAATTTTCAGTCGATACTAAGGTGCTTCTAAGGAAGTGAATGTTTTTTGGATGAATTCTAATCAATGAAATTTGGTTTATCAGCCGATATAGATGTTTCATTTAGTATGAAGAAATGTAATGAAGATTATAATTTATTCATCAAAATCAAAAAATTGTAATGGAAATAAATGTATAAATTAGGAATCAGATTCATACAGAAGATTTTTTAGAATATTTGGAGCATCGAAGAAGTGAAAGAGAGATCTGAAATTAATAATAAATTAAATTCGATGAACAAATAAAATAGTATTTCAATATTTAATAATATTTTTAAATTCAAAAAATAATTGGATAATTCAATGTTAGATCCAAGATTTATGGTAATGTAAATATTTGAGAAATATGGTTATGCAGGAAAGGATTTCAGAACCCTACATAAACAATTTTATAGGTCCCTATAGAATGAGAGTTGAGTTCATTTGTATTGTGTGACTCTAAACTATTCAAGTGCTCGAGCTCTATAAATGATGGAATATGTATTGAGTACCAGACAAAAAATTTTATGCAAGGTTTATACTGAGGAAGATCATTGGAATAGATTCTAATACGATCATCTGAGAAATATCTAATTGATGACGCTCATCGGAGTGAGTCCATTGGAGTGAGCCTATTGGTGTGACATCCATCTTATCTAGGTTAATAGAATGCATTTCAATAAAATAGAGGATATTTCAAGTGATAATTGGGGTCCTACTCAATTGAATATGGAAGATAATAATGAAAATCAAATCAATGCCAATCAGGCTGAGACTATAGGATAGAGGTTATCAGACTGAGGAATATCGGACTAATGTTGAGGAAGTTTTCCAGACTAGGAATCTAGAGAATGTTTCAATACCAAAATGTTCCCTTGAGAATTTTGGAAGCTATTTAATATTATATTCATGTAATGTTTGATTCAGTATAAATACAGAGCAAGTGAAAAGTTTCTAAAGTGGATTAGAAAAGAAAAAGGAAAGTGAATCTTGTAACTATGGATTCTTACCTATTTTTTAAAAGGATTTTCTTTCTAGGGTGTAAAAATAGCTATGGGAAAATGGATACTGAAAAAGATATTTGGGGGTGTAACTAACTATAGTGGGAATTTTTCTACTTGGATAGTAGAATTGTTCATCGCTTATTTATTTTATTCAGAAAATAATTTCATGTAATAATCAACATTGGTGGGACTATCCAACATGGAAATGAATAGGTCATTTTATTAAACATTTTAAATATCATGGGTTTCCTTCTCTTTATATTTCCATCATATGATAGTTCTGGTTGAGAATTTTTATTTGAGTGAATCGTAACATTAATATGTTTCAGTTGTTAAGAAATTTTACTAAAATAATTTATGGAAACATTATTATAAAATAAAATGAACCACTTATTCACACCCCCTCTCAATGGCCTTGATCTTACCTAGGAAGACAAATTGGTATCAGATCCAAGGTTGACCATAAAATATCCATTCGAAAAAAGAGAATTCTAATTCCATGAACTATATGGGGATTTGGTATCATATCTATAAATATATAATGATTCCATATCTTATGTCCCTTGGGTACGATGTTTTGGAAGAAAATACATAAGGATTTCCTACTCGTAATAAGAATTATCTGATTTCAATTTTTGATAAAAATAATCATTAGAATGGACGAAGTGCTAAAAATGATATTCTCTCATCACTTACTAAATGTGAATTTCTTAGAGTAAAGGGAGTTGGAACTTCCAAAGTTATCTGGGATAAGTTTAAAAACATTTATGAAAGAAATAAAAATGTAAAGAAGGAAACATTATAACTTTAGAGTCAGAATTATAAAGATCTATAAATGGCATAGTATGAATATATTTGTGAATTTTTTTACAAATGTGAATTATATTTTTTGAACCATAAGATATCTTTGTAAGAAATTAGAAGACTCAAATATTGTTCAAAAGATCTTGAAAATTATTCTTGATAAGTTTGATTCAAAAAATTTACCTTTGGATGATAAATATACTAAATCTCAATCCTTGGATGATATATATAGAATTATATTAACTTATGAAGTGAGAATAAAAAAATTTATAAAAATTAAATAAAATGTTTTCCCAGAAATTTCATTAAAATATTTAGGAAAATAGTATAACAAAGTTAGAAAAGATAAAGAAAAATGAATTGATTCTGAATCATAGGAAGAATTGGATGATTTCAATATAATTATTTCCATTAATTAAAATAAATATAATAAGGGAAAATGGAAAAGTAAAAAACTAAAATGTTTTAATTTTAAATGGAAATGAATTTTTTCACAAAATATTCCTTGAAAGAAAAATAAAGATTATAAATTTGGGGAATGTGATGAAATGTCTTGGAAGAAAAAATGGAAGAATCATAAGAAATTATTTCCTCATGAATAGAATAGGAAATATTGTATGAGAAAGTGATATAAGGATGATTACTCATCTAGTGATGAACATGATCATCAAATAATATTTATTTCTAAATTAAAAAATGTAAGAGAATCATCTAGTTGTGATGATAATTACTTTGAGTTTACATAAATGGAATGGACTATAGAAAGGAATCTTGATAATTCACTAGAACAAAATACTCAACTCAAGAAAGAAAGAAACCAATTTAAATATAGTTATATACTAAAAAATCATATGAGTTATGAAATGTATGATGGTTGAGAAATAATAAGTGTTTTTAGAAACAAATTAAATGTTTTTTATCGTACAAAGTGAGATAAGAAATATGATAGAAAAAATCATCATGGAATTCAATGATAAATAGGAATCTTCTAGTGAAGATAAAAATAAACAATTTCAAAAGTATATTTCTGAAAAAACATATTTCATTCTGAAAGATGAGAATTATTAAAGGATGTACACACCTGAGTAAAGTGGTTTATGATTTTGGATGAACCAACCACAACAACAACATTGTTCTAGCCAATTTTACTATCTGTCTAGAAAATCTAGATTCAGAGGTCACTATTGGAGTTATGGAGCCTCTATACATAGAGATTAATCATGCTGGTATAAAATTTCTCTACAAGGAGGTAGGCATCAATCAAAGAGGACTAATTGTGAGAAATAAAGATCTAATTAGCCTAAAAATCATTTGGAACCGAAAATGGAATCATAGAAAGTAAAGAAATATTATTATATTAATAAAATTTAGAAAAACAAACACATTTAATACAAAAAGGGTTGTTATTTTATTTAGGAGGAACAAGTCAACATGGCTATAAAGTTAGTAAAAGAACTTAAATCAACTAAATAATTTTGAAAGAAAAATGTTTCTGAAGATGTGAGAAAAGTTCAGAAATTTTTTTAAACATATTTTAGATTTAAAATTAATAAAATATGTAAGAGATCTATGTAAGAAATGCTTGTTAATAAATGTTGTTTGACTATCCTTCCAGAATAGAAGGAATTCATGAAAGAGTTGTTGTATGTTCACTATAATAAAAAGGATCCAAAAGGGTAAAATTTTACTTCCTTATCAAAAGATTCTACATATGAAGATAAAATTTTTACAAAATCTATGAGGGAATAAAATATATCCAATGAAAAATACAAGAATATGAAGAAAAAGGAAAGGGTCAGATAGGAATATCAGTCAAAGAGATGATTCTATTAAATAACTTATGTTCCTCTATATTCTAATTTTTTTTGTATTGGTACTAACTTATCGGGAATTGAAGGAGTTGATAGAAGAAAGATGATGGCTTATTTTCTTATTATTCTTGAAAAAGAATGTAATAAGATTAAAAATTGAATGTTTTCTAATTTTTTTTTTATATAAATTAACTTTCTGATTTGTTTTTTGAGATAGATTTTGGTTACTTTATTATTAAATAAATATTTTTAGTGTTTCCCTAAAAAATAAAAATAACAAAAGAAACATGAAAGGGTGTTACATTAATGTTGTGAAATGGAAAACATTCACAAAATTGATTTCACATAATTGTTATATACATTAGGTTAATCCATGTAGACTTATAGTTGTTTAGTGAAAGGATATTTGTTTAGAAAACCATGTGATACATATTTTCTCCTAAAAAATATTTTCATGATTATGAGATGAAAAGTATCATCCTCTTGAAATGAGATGATTTTTGAATAAGGAAACATTTCATGATGGACCCTTTTAATTTTATTTTCAATAAGAGGGATAGATAATGTAAAGGGGGATAGAAAATAAATAGGGGGAGAATGAAAGTAACAGAGAGATGAAAAAAAGATAGAAGTTAAAAATACTACATATTATATTGAAATGGGTTTGTATTATTTTAAAGTGGTTAAAGTGAATATTGAAAAAAAAAACAAAAATGGGTAGATTGTTAGAACCTAGTTGTTTTTTGGTTGTATGTTTTTCCAATAAATCAATATGTTGTTTATGTTGAAGGAATAAATGAGAATAAATAAGTTAATGGATATCCAAATTAACTTTATCAATTATATCTTGAATCATCGTCATGATAACCAGATCTAGAATATAAAACTAATACCATAAGCTTGAGTTGATGTGAACCATCATATTTGAATTTTTATAAAAATTCATAAGCTAATGGAAATTGTATTCAGTCTATAATGAAAGTGCTGATCAATGTAAGTATGTTTTTTTTCAGTCTAAATGGATATAATGTGAACTTGTTGATGCTTTATTGTTTTATATCTATCCCAAATCATAAGTAAGTTAGAAAAATTGTGATTTTATATTGGTGAATGAAAGGGGGTACTGCCAATCATATTGAAGCTAGATTGGGAATAGTTATGTTAATCAAGGAATAATAAATTACAATAATTACTAATAAAGAAATATGATAAAGAACCTAATCATTAATGTTTTCAAATCCTTGATGAGTTCATGATACAAGAAGGAGTTTGTGGAAGAAGAATTTTTTCTGAAGTAAAAACATTTCGGTCTAAATTTTATTAGTATGAGATAACAATATTTATAATTTTTTGAATTATGGAAAAACATAGAGTTTCGTTTTTATAAGAATAAAGAAATCATTATTGACATCGCTCAATGGGAATCAGTATACCATTGATCATCATATGAAAAATGAAACAAATTTTTCATTAATATTTTCTTAATATATTTATGACATTAGATGTAGGAGATAAACAAGAGGTAGATTAAGAAGTGTTTTTTAAATAAAATTTAAGATGAAACTAGGGTGCTTCTAATTAAGTAAATTTTTGTTGCAATATGTTTTTCAAAGTCCTTTTGTTTATCAGTTGTCTGAAGCATCATATTGGGAATGAATTTGTTTCGTGTAGATAAATGCAATGATGATTCATATTTTTTCATCATAATGGAAACATTAGAATTGTAATAAGAATCATAATCAAGAATCATATTCATGCTGAAGATTTGTTATAAATTCTGAAGCATTGACGAAGTCAAAGAGAGATATACAATTAATGGAAAATTAAAGGCATTGAACAAGGAAAATAAATGTCTTAAATTTAAGGAGATATAAATATTCAAAAAAATTTAAATATGTAAAAAATTAGATCTGATATTTAATTGAATGTAATGATTTCAGACATCTAGTTCAGTGGGAAAGGTTTTCTGAACCCCAGGTAAATCACTTTTGAGGTCCCTATAAATGTATATAGAATTTCAATTGTATTGTATGACTTTGAAATATTCAAGAGCTCAAGTTTAATAAACTGTGCAATAGGTATTATTTACCCAACCAAAAATTGTGTTTTAGGATGATGGTGATAATGATTATCTATTTGAATTCCAATACGATCATCTTTAAAATATCCAACTAACATCGTTCGTCGGAGTGAGTTCATCGGAGTGAGTCTATTGGTGTGATATATATCATATCCAGGTTCATTGGATGTAGTTATATCAGATGGATTTGGTGTCAGTGGAATATTTAGTTACTACTCAATTGAAGAAGGAATATTATAAGGATAATTGAACTGATTCCAATTGGATTGAGATCATCATATTGAGCTTACCAGAGTGAGGAAAATTGAACTGATACTTAGGATGTTTTCTAGATTGAGGATCTGGAGAATGTTTCAAGAGCAACAAGTTCCTTAGAAATTTTATTTAATCTATTGAATATTTTACTTAGTTAATGTTTGATTCATCTTTTTCATAAGTGAATTTAAGTCGTTCTGAATTAAATTATAAAACAAGATAGAAAACTAATCTTGTAACTACCAGATGCTAAAAAGGGTTGTCTTACTAGGGTGTATAACCAGCTATGGAAAAGTGGATACTAAAATGGATAATTTTGTGTATAAGTAACTATAGAAGGAATGTTTCTACTAGAATTATAGAATTTTTCACTTCTTGTGCATTTGTATTCTGAAAAGTAGTTTGTGAAATAATCCATGTTGGTGTTATTATTCAACATGGTAAGGGGTATGACTTTCTACAGAACATTGTAAATTTCATGTGATTCCTTCTCTTAATATTTGATGCATATGTAAGGTGAGGTTGAGAATTTTTATTTCAGTATATCATAAATATATTAAGTTTTATAGGTAAAAAATGATCACTAAAAGAAGTTAATGAAAATATTCTTATAAATGAAAATGAACCATTGATTCACCCCCCCACCCCTCCCCTCTTTGTACTGATGATCCTACATGGGAACAACATAGATATTATATTAATGGGTAGGAAAAAAATTAAATTCATTCTAATATATATATATATATGTTCTAATTTTTTTTAATCAATGGTAAATAAGAATTACATTTTTAAAAAGGACTTTTATTCTTTAAAAAAGTTTGTTATCATAAAAAATGATTTTTATTGATTTTTGGGGATAATATTATAATTAATATTTTACAAATTTATAAATGTTTCAATATAATATGAAAATATTTCTTTAAATCACTATATAAAAATAATCTAATGTTAAATTTTTTATATTTTATGGAAATTTTTTATTTTCTAGTGAATTGTAGAAATACTAATTTATGGAAATTTTTTCATTTATTTTTAATAAATTAAGTAGTATAAAAGATATATGATTATTTAAATTTGATATAAAAGTGACATAATTCATCTTTAGTTTTATTTTTAAAATTAATTACATTTAAATCGCCTTTATAAAATATTTTAATATAAGTTTTTTAGGCTTAAAACACATTTTTTGGAAAACTATTATAAAGTGAATATTGTTTCTCCATTTTACTGATTAAAATAACTCATAATGTGGAATTATTTAAATTAAATTTATAGATTTAGTAAGTATATAAATATTAATTTAAAATAATTTAACTATTAATACTTTTCAAATAGTTATTATAATATCATTTATTGCTTGAAAACCCCATTTCATAAAAAACATACATTCAATAGGTCTACTTGTTTAATTTTTAAAATTAAATTATACCACTAATATAAATTTGGTTTGAAAAAATATATTAAATATTTTTCATCAGAATAATTAATATTATATAATATGGTTAACTTATGTTTTGGTCATAATGAATATTGAAAACAATAAAAAGCGGTTACCAGAGTTGATGTTAAAAATTGATTACGAGGGGGTTAAACTAAAGAGGTAAATAGAATAACATGTTTAAGACATCATTATTTATAATTTTAAAGGTTTTTCATAGAATTTTACTTCATTTAATCCTTTATTTGTCTATTTTGGAGGCACTTTTTTTGATATCAACGTCCCATTATTGTATAGTTTAGGGTATTTTCAATAATTCCACTCCTCCTCAATTATAAATGGGATCCCCTCCCATCTTCATTCCATAGTTAAAAATACCATTTTATTCACCAATACCTACCCCAATTTCTTTCTTAATTCCATTCCATCATCATAATTTATTTTGATTATTCGAAATCAAATCTTTGAAGTCTTTAGGTATAATCCTAAAGATGTGGTTGGAAGAAGTGATGTTGATCTTAATTGAGCATCTTTGTTTTATTTCTTCGTCAAACTCCATTAATTCATACTCAATCATTTGGATATAATTACACCATTATGTACCATATATTATGATTTTAACATGTTTATGGGGTACCCTAAATCTATATACCCTTCCATAAAATTGGAAACAAACCCATTAACCATGTGAATGGAAGACTACTACCTCACGAATCCATGTAATTCATTTTCCATCATCACATATCATCATTATTTATGATGTTTGATTTAATATTTATATATATATAAATTCATGAAATATTAATCTTTATTTAAAATTAATATATCATATCACTTCTTTCCTTACCATCCATTTAAAAATGATAACATGGTTTTTGTGTACAACAAACTACCACCTTGTGAAGTGATGTGATTTATTTCTAATTACCATATCACCATTATAATAAAAATAATTTTATTAAAATATTTAATATGATATTTATGATATAATTATAATTTTTTATATAATAACACGTATATTATTTCCGTCATGATCATTGAAAAATTTAAACATTACTCATGTGTATGTATGGATTACCATCTCCATGATAATAACATAGAACATTTCTCATAACCACCATCCATGTTAAGTTTCAAAATTATTATCGGTGTATAAAAATGATATTTATTTCATGATTAATAATATTTTTATTTTTAATTAATAGTATCTCTGACCTTGTTCTAATAACCAAAGTGGGTTTCGATATATGATCCAAATATTATCAAAACATCTAATTTGAACCTAAATGATTAAGTACATCAAATATTACATGATAATAAATAAAATTGAAGGAATAATAAAAATTAGAAATTCTCATAATATAGTAAATGAATATTAGAAGTTTATTTTCCAAGAAGATAAATAATTCACATGACAAGTCGGGCTTCAGGTAAAGGATCTCTTTAAACCACTCTTTCCTTTAGGTTTTGACCATTCTCTCTCTAACTCACATTATCTCTCCATTTAATGTTATGAAATTATTATAAATTATATATATATGAATCTGAAAAATTGAACTAGCCTATTATGACTTAATTTTATCAGTTAATATGTGAATTATGTTCATTCTTTAAGAAACCTCTCCTGATTATGATATGAGGTTAGATTATGCAATCCATTTTCTTTCCATGTGTAATTATTATATTTATGATTCATAACCTTATATGGCCCACATAAGAATGTACATGAAATGAATGTGATGGGTGGAACCATAATTATATGTCCCTATAATTCATTGGGAAATATTTTTGTCTCATGAGATGTCATGTATTGTATTAGGGAGTGAACTTAATCCATTATGGGACTTCTTCCCCCATGTGATGTTGTCTTGACAGTTTGCCTTGACTTATTTTTATGGCATGTTTGATGTTGTTTCAACATTTCCTATTTTTCTATGATCTGATTATATAATTTCCTATATATTATGATTCCATTTGATTACACATATACCTTCTATATTGTGATATTATTTTATACCTTTGACTCACATGTTATGGTTCCTTATCATGTGTATTCCCTTACTCTGATTTTTATATCACCCATTTCGTTTATGTAATCCCTCGGTTATCCCATATAGTTTTAGGAGTTCAAATTGTTTTTTGTATCTCATTATAGAGAATAAAATATGTATTACATGATTTATTTCCCTTTTCAAATATTATTACCCTATTATTATACACACACTAGTCCTTTTTTATCTTTGTTTTTGTTAAGGTATATATACTTAAAAATCATGTAATAATATGTGTAAAAGGCTTGGGTATCTATATAGGGTTGGTATTTTGGGAACTAAAAAACCAATATAAAGTAGATAAGGTTGTCAGGGATGTATATTTATATGTCTTGGTCAAGATAAATGGCTTAAGAGGTCTGAATAGGTGAAGGGAGGGGGTTCCCTTTTATAATTTATGAGGACTGGAATTTTTGAAAATACACAATACTATTCAATAATGGGAAGTAACATTCACCCCAAGTGCCCCTAAAACTAATAAATATTGGATTCAAGATAAGGTAAGGTAAATAAAAACCTCCACTACAAAAAAATCACCATTTTTTAATCATTTTATTCCCTTGTCCACTAATTTTACTTCCTTTTACCATATTATTTTTCATTTTGGTAACTAGTTTTTTAACCTGGAAATTTACCCTTTAAGAATAAAATAAAAATTACCCTATTATAAAATTTTGACACAATGTTTCTTAAAATTAAATCCAATTTATAAAATAAAAATTCCATGTTTGTGGAAAGTAAATTTTTACACAAGCGCATGTAACGCCCAAACCCCCATTTAAACTGTAATCATGGTTAATAAATTTTATAGTCTTTAAAATCATTAGGGCCAAAAATTAAGTTGGAATTTTTATATAATATCTATTATTATGAATAAAAATATGGGATCCATTTAATAAAACTAAATTCATATAAGTGTAATAATCTAAGTTTCAAATAAACATATAAAATGCGTCGAAAAACAGATTTCAAGAAATGAATTTTTCAACCATAAGATGATCTTAAATTGATTATATGGATATAAATCATAATTTTATGAATTAAAATTCATATATTTAAACATATAATCTATAAAATTCATTTAAATAAATATTAATTAATGTTTATTTTAATTAATTAAAATGGTGAAACATTAATAACATTAAAACAATTTTCAGAAAAAAAAATTTCATGAAAATAATAAACTTATACCTAAATAGAGTATAAATATGATTTAAAATATATAATTAATTTTAAATAAAAATGATAATACTTAATTTAATTTTTAATAAAATTAAATTAATAATTGGACTATAAAAGTACATAATTTAATTAAAAGAAATAGCAGTATTTGCAGGGTCTTTATTTTTCACTATTCACTAAAAAACATTTTGGAAAAAAATCTTAAAATTTCACCATATTATAATTTTTATAATATTATTTCTTAAATGTATTTAATTTTTTCAAATATATTTTTAAAAATTAGTAAAAATTAATTTATAAATATGTGAGCAAAACATGATGAAGCTATTTTTCAGAAAAATATTATTTTAACCATAAAATTAGATTTATTCTTATCCCATGATTAGAAATAATATTCAATGATTGATAAAATAATTTACTAAATATATAACATATACATTTTATTAAAATCATTCACTAAAGGTGATTAATTTAATTTATTAATATAAAAAACAAATTTCACATATTAAAACCATTTTCTAGAAAAAAAACATTTCTATTACATTAAATTTAATTTATTTTTCATTAATATTAAATAAATAACAAATTAATTTATTTTATACATGTTTTTGAAATTCACTTTTCATAATATAGTAATTTATATTCAAAATTTTCAATTTAATGGCTAGGTTATAAGGAAAATTTTTAGATAATATATTTATTGGGTAATTTATGATGAGTGTTATGTGTTGAATATATTGTCAATCATGATGATATTATTTTAAAACATTGGGTGTTTCACCTAGATAATTATAGGTAGACTTGGGTTAGTCACACTCAAGTTACTGCTCGCTATGTGGACCCTACGGGTTTGTTCATTATAGAATGTTTTGTATAAAATTATATAATCTAATTTCAGTATACTAATGATATTAATTTCATTATATTCATATGATTATAGTTGATTTAGTAAGAAGTATAGTAAAAGAAAATTTTATGTGAATGTAATAATCACATTGGAATATTGAGTATTCTCTTCAAAAAATAATGGAATTAAAGGCCTTCAAAAATTAATGGTGACCAAAATCATATGTCTGTTGTAGATCATTATAGGAGTTAAAAAGTGACATAGTTTTAATATGAAATTTTAAGGATTGGTGAGTCTTGGATTGGTGGAAGTGTTACCTATTTATATGTTAATAAAAGGTTATTTTCTTAAGTAACCATTATATTTTCAATAATGCAATGTTACAATACAAATATTAAAGTCCAATAATTAAAAACATATGAGGGGAAAGTGTGTTTGAGTTGAGAATCACCTCAAATGCTAATTTTTTAGACAAACTTGAGTGTTACATGGTTATTTGTTTAACTTTTTAACTTTTACCCAAATTTAATTTTACCATTGTAATTATTTTTTATCCATTATAATTAATTTGAATGAAAAAAATTAATATCTACCTTTTTAACTAATTTGAAATGCTGAATTTAAAATATTTAAATCATTTTATCAAGTTAAACTTATATGTGTTTGAAAAGTTTATTTTAAAATTATTGCACACAGTGTGTTAAAACAATATTTAGAAATATTTTGTTTTATGCTTAAAATTTATTTTAAAGACAAGTTTATTAAAATTATCAAATCTTAAAACACAAATTGGTTTATTATAAAAAAAATTATGAGGCTTTCAGGGAAATCCAAAACCAAATCTCACATTGAAAATATTTGATTTCAGGAAAATTCCATAAACATTTTTATTAATATAACATTTTAATTTAGTTTTAAAAATGTCAGACATCAGATTTATAAGTCCACATAAAATTTTAAAATGAGTAATTTTATTCCTTAAAAAAAACATTATTACTTATATGGTATTTAATATTATAATGTATGATTCCATAATGATAAATTATTAAAAATTATAATTTTATTGAAATCCATATTTTTCAACTGAAAATAAAACTTGTTAGAAAAACTCAAAAAATCAGTCTTAAAAAATATTGATTTGAGTAATTAAAACATTAAAGTTATTCTATCAAAATTAAATTAATAAAACTTTCAATTTATATTTTAAAACCAATACGAAACATAATGAAAACATATTTTATTAAAAATATCCTTTTTAAAATATTAACTCATTAATTTTTTATCATCTAAAGGTAATAAATTTTAATGATTTTCCATTTTAGTGATTATTAAAATGATGTTAATAATTTTATTATCATATGTTGTGGTTTTTTTCCAATTATTTTCATGTGTAAAACAAGTATTCAAATATTGTATCAATTTTTCATAGTTCATAATTTCAGATAGTCAAAGTTGTTTTTGTGAAGATCTGCCTATTTTTAAGAAAAATAAGTCTCTAAAAGTATAATAATGAATAGGAAAAATAAATATTAGATAAGTTTTAATGTTGAGTATTTTTCGTGGTTAGAAAACTAATGATCAATTATTTTATTCTATTATATTATTGAATATTTATATGTCATTGAAGGAGTATAGCGAGGGCTTCAACCCACTATCAAGGAAATGGGTGTCCTTTCTACCCTGCAAGGTTTAATGGATTCTAGTGATAGAAAGATATATCAAAATTATTACTTATACAATCTATAAGAAGAGTATTTATGAATCAGTGGTTACGATAATATATCTAGAAAATCTCAAAAATATCAGTTAATGCATTAAGAGAGATTTCATAATATATTTTAAAATAAATAGCCTCTTTTTTATTTTGGTTTTTTAAAATAACACAGTAAGAGATATCCCATCATCAAGTGGAATTAAAAAATATGGATAATTCTTATAAGTATAAGGTTCTTACATGTATACTAATCTCCAAACCAATTTGAATACATCAAATAAAAAATGATATAATTTTAATAAACGTGATCCATTTTTAAAAAAAAGTTCCTTAATGAAGTTAATTTAATAGTTATTTACATAAAACAATTATATAGGAAGATACATGCTTATGAAGAAAATAATAAAAAAAACATTTATGTATATAATACTCAATTTATGATTAAATGTAAGAATATCGAGGAACTAAAAAAATTGTTACAAGGTAAGGATGTAATAATTGAATAGAATATTTATAATATAACAACTAATTATTAAGATATAGTGTAATATCTGAAAAATTATAAGAATGCATTCAATGTGAAGTTTATTATTCTTGCACTAACATTAGGAAATTTAAAATAAACTCAATACATGACTTCACATAGAGATAATGGAAAACTTGATGAGGATAAATAATGTTCAGATGAGTTCTACTATTACAAAGAGTCTATATTCTATAGAAATAATACATTCAGATAATCTCCTTATCAACCATTAGAAAAATCCCAAGAAGATATATCATCGTCATAAAATTTTATTTCTTATGCTAAATATATTTTTTAAATCATTATAAGTTTAAAATTAAAACCAATACCAAATGTTTTTAGTAGAAGTGATGAGGATCCTATCATCATATCTATGTTTGATCTAAGAAGTATTATGGGTCTCGGTTCCCCAATAGAATCCAAATTTATGGTTAAAAATTCACAAAAATAGATTAGTTTCATACTTAAGTATCTATAAATTATTAAATTGAATAGAGAAGATGACGATTTATAGGTCATTATTGGTGTTTCTATATATTTTCTGAACAATTTGTTATATTTCTAGTACAATGTACCCACTCCATAAATTTATAGATTTGAAATTTCAAGGGGGAGAATTTGGATAATAAAAATACATAGAAAAAGAAAAATCAAGAAGCTTTAAATAGATTTGAAGGATGTGTAAATTAGCTTAATAAAGACTAAAATTAGATTTATCTCAAGAACATATAAAATAATGTAGGAAATGGATTCCTAGGTATCAAATTAAATATGTGTAGAAAGATTCTTACATCATATGGAGCTAATGTGGATAATATCACTCCTTATTTGACATGTAGAGACTTCAAGAAGGGATAAAATATACAAAAAGCTATTTTTTAACATTGGGACCCGAATTACCACTATGTCTTTAGCCAATAGGTGGGTCACATGGACTCATGAGTGACTCGCCCATATACAAGAAGCTTCTGACTAGAAATGAGGGTCTAACTAGGTGATAGTGGATAGGGTTTTTCCTCATGATCAAAGGAGCATAATGGTATGTCAAAAAATAAAAACAGACAAAAATGGAAGAAGTAAATAAATAAATAAATAGAAACAAATTAAAAATATAAAATAAATAATAAAACATGGAAAATTATAATATATAATAGATTTTTTCACTTCCGGATGATGATACACAATATTAAATAGTATAAATACAGTATAAAGAAGATACATTTTAGTAAAAAATAATTAAAGAAATGAAAATAACCTAGGGTGATCTCTACCAGCATCTCAAGCTCTAAATCATTTTCTTCTCCTAACTTCTAATTGTAAGAAAAACAATATAAGAAATCATATGTGGTCATAAAAACATAAGGTATACTCAGGTACCCTAGTGTAATGGTGTCCTGAGAAGGGTGTGAGATAGAAATCTTTATAGGTTACCACCCATAGTGTGTTTAACTAAATACAATCCATTAGTAATAAATAAAATTTTTTCTATGTATAAATGAATAATATACAATGTTGAAATAAAAAAAGTATCTTTCGTAGCTTCCAAAAGGAAACCTGGAGGATCTACATAGTTCAACTCATGTCTAATAATATATATATAACTAGTAACTATATATATATTAATAATTATATATATAGTTTAATTTTATATTTTATCCAACTATATGAACCAAGTATATAGAGATGTAAGTGGATATATATATGGAATAATAGGTGCTGGATGCACCAGGGCATAACTTAGTCATCCATAACCACTATAAATGAGTGTATAATCTCAAGCTAAAGGCTACATGTCATACATCTCATATTCAGTGGGAGACATCATGCACGTCAATCAAGAAGGTGAGTGTGTCATGATGTCAACACTTGATAAAAGTGGTTATTATGTCATCATTTCTACACACACCATGGAATGTGGAATTTTATGACCACCATCCTGATAAATTCAATGGTGTGACATGTCGAGAATCAACACCCAATATAAGGGAATGTGATATCTCTATTTTTAGAATAATTCTCACCATCATTCCATATCATTTAGCAAGATTTAATCTTATTTATATCAACATAATCCATGAGTTTCTACATTTTCATTATTTAAAATTATCAACCCCATCAAACAATCAAGGCACTTAAAATTATTACAATTCACATAAGCCATTCTTATTTAATTATAACAAGTGGCATGGTCGAACCACCCATTTAAAATCCATTTCAATTAAACCATTTAGTTAATTAAAATCATAAAAACCATCTGGAATCATTCCATTCAATATAATCAAGTCATATAAATTTAAAACATTCCTGGAAGGTAGTCAAACATGTCAGGACACTCCATTTATATAAAACACATCATTTAAATAACACAAACATCATGAATAAACCACTTTATAAATGACATGTCATTGAATCTATCAAAACATGGAAATTCATTTAACAAGTCTCAATGGGGAAATTATAATGTACCTTGGTCTCATTGGAAAATTACCTACATGGGAAATGCCATTCATTATGCAAGCCAAGCCCTTATGAGGAGCATGGTCCCGTAGTTGTTTAGGTAGGGGTGTCTGATTTTTTCACTTCAAAGGTGCATTGTTTCACATAATCATTTTAATAAAGGGAGGTAAACACCATTTTAAACATCATTAAAATCCAAGTCCATAACATGCCTTTTACCAAACAATTACATCATACCATAGGGAAAAATCAATGTCATAAGGCCATTAAATATTCAATTCACTAATTACCACATGGCAATTTCAAAGACAATACACCAAATTTGAGGGATTTTATTATAACAACATGAAATTGATTATCAAACAAATTAGTTAAAATAATCAATCATGAAATATATGATTCATATATCATTTCACTTTTAATAAACATTTTATAATAACTACCAAACATGGAAAAATAGATATAAGGATTAACACATCACATAAATTATTTCATTCTCAGTTGAACAAAATCCTAAAAGTTGAAAATTTATTATAATTCCAATCTAAATGCTTATAAGGTATTCTAGAAATTTAATTTAGTAAATTAAAAAGGGAAAATTAAATGTGGAATACATAATGGGTTTCTGAGATCATGGTTGGAATCCTCTATTTATAAAAATTGTATCATAGTGGGTATATCTAGATGTGTTGATCAATTTGATATAAAGGACATAATTAAAAGAAGATAATGGGAAAAGGCCAGTGTGTGGTAAAATTAAACTAATTTATATTCATCTAAAATTTATGGAAAATCCATTTACCCCCTACCGTATACTTAAGATGTTCAACTAGTCCAATATCGAGGTCAAATTCATTACAGTTTGAAAGAAATCAACAAAACAAAAATTCTCCATAAAAATAGAGAGAATGATATTTCACCTTTATAACTTAGTTGGGATAATATTAAATTAAAAAATGTTCAAAATTAATTGATACCATACCTAGAGAAATCCAAAAATACCAATGTCGTTCCCTTCAAAAAACGGAAGGAGGAGTAATATCCATGGATAGGATGGGCTTGAGAAGGAAGAAACAACCAAGTAGGAGAGCCTCACATGGAATCCATGAGGAGAATAATATAATAAATTAGTTCTTAAACACATTAAGTGAATAATGTCATTTTACAATAAAAATTATGTCACGCGATTTGGACGCACTATTAGGCCAAACCATCCACCAACCGTGTGTCACCCGCTGCTTAAGGAACCCACCTCACATGGTTGTTCCGTAAGATTTTCCTAACTATGAACCAACCATAATATGAGTAGTCCATAGATGTAGAATAAGTGTAACTAACCATTCAAGATATGATCATGGTTTGGGTAAACCATGTGCAACCTGTGTGGGGTACTTTTAGTCCTCCAATGCAAGCGACACTATTTTCTGTTGGGGGGCTTATTGTTCCAAACAAACCATGTGCCCTGTTTAGACAACCAAACTTGTAATTTTTGGGTCTCTATGCTCCCAAAACTCAATGAGACACTTTGGAAACCCCTCCGGTCTTTACACATGACTAAAAAACATGTAAGTGTTCCAACTCTCATAATTACGTTCCGAAACTCAGTTCAAAAAACTGATCATCCAATAAAAGTCAAAATTAAAATTCCATTTGAATTTTACCTTGGATAGAAAAAATTGGTCCTTTTAATTTTTTAAAATTTTAAGGTATATGTGTAGAGATATATAAATATGTAATATTAAAAAAAAGATAATAGTAAATGGACAAAAGATTATTCACATGAAGAAACCATGTTTTTTGAGAATTTGTTAATAAAACACAATGCCCACTTTAAAGGACAAGTTGGAAATGTATGGAAGCTAGTCAAAATTCTAAATCATGAAATCCATTCATTAAGCATAATATGAATACTTAAATGGAATAATTATTCTATTAATCATGATTAATTTTGAAAAGATGGGTGCGACACTCAAATAAATAAAATATTTAAAGTGTACCATTCTACCAAAATCAATATAAAATTTGGATACATGTTGTGAAAACATTAATTTTCGAAATAAAATAGAAACTTGGTTATGAAAATACTGTCACATTTTCTATTCAAATTAAAGAGTAGGAAGATCCAAATTATTCTCTATTATATGTTTTTTATTTTTGTGCTTTACAAATTCATGGATTCAAGGGGATATATGTTCTTAGGGGGAGAACTAAAGGATAATAATTGGTTCTCAAGAGTGTTGGATGTGAACTAATGTATACATGCATAAATTTATTTTACAAAAGTATAAAATTCATGAATTATATATATTATATACAATATTATATATATATATATATGACATTTAATAAATTTATAAGATGTATATATATTATCATACATATTTTGAATGATTTGTATATATATTATAAATTATATTACATATTACTATGAAGTATATTAAAATGTTTTCATGAGATTAAATGGCTAGTTCATTTCTCATGAATAGTTTCACCAGTTAATAACTAATGGTTGGTTCGTTCAAATCATTTAATATATTCAATTATGTATTCAATGAATGTAATACCAAATCTTCTATAAAACATGTGATTAATTATTAATGAGGATTCCCAGGAATTTTCTGTAAAATAAAATTATTTCACTTCATTGGGGTGTGCCAATTTCATTTTGATAGTGATATGACACTAAGTTTTCATGTAATGAAGATAAAAAATACCTTCTTCCAAAATCCTAGTTTAACTCTCATGATAACGTTCCCTCACCCTTTTTAGATATAAAGAATCCTCACAAAGCCTTCAAGGATCAATCAGCTTGTGTATCACCATAGAGGAAGGGTGATTTTGTTTATTTATCCTCATGATCTTCCACAAACACACTATGTTAATGTTGAATATTGAATATTCTACAATTTTTTAATAACTAGTTCTCTTCATTAAACATTTTTAAGGTATACTTAGAAGTTTTATCCTTTTAGATATATAAACGTGTTTTTTATTGACTTTCATTACCAATTATCACGAGGTGGTAAAAAAATAAGTTGGGTTAGACTAAGGTTCTTTAGAATCTAATAGTTTTTTAAATAATTTTTTTGAAGAATAATATATCATAAAATATTTTCAGTGTTTCGAGCTTTGTGAATTTAATTTTGAATTCACTTTATGAAACTGAATCTATATAATGGTAAATATTATTTAACTATACATGATGAGGAAATGCAAGGGTATTACAATTAGACAGATCATCTTTATAAAGGTAGATGGATATTACCCTTACGTATTTAGGTCTATATATAGGTAATAGTGAAATTCATTTTATGTATATGCGATTGTGAAATGGTAATTTCTTATTAACTTTATATGAATTTTTACTACATTGGGGTCCTTTTCATTTACCCTTATTTAGAGTGTTAGCATAAAATTAAAGAGTGGTTACCCTTACACAGAGTTTCTACATATGGGTAAAGTGAGGTTACCCTTATATAGAATAGAGATTCTATGCAAGGGTAATAAAAAACGTTTTATAAACTATTCTTATAAAATTTAAATTTTTTATAAATTGTATATAAATCCTAAAAAATTGTATTTTGGCAATATTTATTTTAAAAGGTATTGATTAAGAAATAATAAATTATATATAATAATATAAATAAATTTTATGGAATATTTTATTCCCAATTATTAAATGATAATATTTAAAATAAATTTTTAAAATGAATTGGAATTTTTATGGTTTATTAATAAAAAGGTTTTCTTTGAAATCATAATGGGTAATTTATAAAGTCTATAAAATAAAAAAAATACAATACTTATATTATGTAAAAGGTTTAAATTATAAAAAATTAATTATAAAATTTTCTTGATTCATCAAATATCATATAAATTCCATATAATACAAAATATGAAAGATTCCATATTAAAACTAACATGAAAAAATATTTATACACTAGCTAATTTATAATATATTTATAATTAGCATTTATTATAGAAATATTGACGACTATTAATATGATGTCTTGGAAAACAAATAATTTTTATTTATTTTTTAAATTCCTTCGATATTAATGTTTAGTAGATTTTTACAAAATGTGAATATTGTGTAGGATTTTTTTATCTATTAAACTATTTTTATAAATTATATCCTTGCATTACACATTTGGTACATCTCCATGAAATTTAGTTTTCATCTACCTTGTAGTCAGGGGTTTTTTTGAAGTTAAGAGATTTAAAATATTTATTTAATATAGTTTGTGTGTATTTGGTGTTAAAGATATCATGACTTGGATTCTATCTTGGTTAAAGTCTCCTTAGGTAAAAGGACTTCGGGTCAGACAAAATACTTTCCATGAGGCTTATTCCATGTTAGAAAAGTGAATGGATATGGCAATCTATTGCTTTAGGATTATTCATGTGTAGTTTTTCAATATCATTTAACTGCATTTTGTTACATTAAGTGTTCATATACCCCATGAATTTGATACAGTTGACTATGAATGAATATATTTGGATTTCTTGTGGTGAGTAACACAAAATTTTTGTTTTATAATGAGAGACAAATTTAAATGATGTGAAAATGTTAATTTTTTAAATGAAATAGGGATTCCTAAACATAAGTGGTTGAATAATGTATACAAGAAAAAAGAATAAAACAAGTGAAGATAAATATTTCATAATATATTGTTGGACTCACCTATTTTGATAATCCCAAATCATGTTTAAATATTGATCATGATATATTAAATCACTTACTACTCTTTTATATCAATATTTATAATCATCTTATCCTGAACAATGTATACCCTTTAGTCTCATGACTTTGCAGCATCATCTTACAGTTTATATTTATCTAAATTTAAGTTTGCTGTTAAAGGATACTGGTAAGAGCCTTCTGTTCAAAGTCACTGTTATAGCTCACTATCACTCTATGTCACTAATGCTAGAAGATCACCGTTGAAGATTTATAGTCACTGTTGAAAGCTACCAATACAAGGTTACTGTCACAAGGTCACAACTATGACAAAGCTTCTGCTAGAAGTTCACTGTCAGAATCTTTCTACAGTCTTCTGTTGAGAACCTCACTGTTCAAGTTTGTAGTTGGGAAGGTCACTGATGAAGTAGTCTGATGTTACAGAACTAACAATTAGAATCATACTGTTAAAGGTCTACTTTTTATCCTACCTTTGAAGTCCACAGATGGAAAGACCACAGTTGAAGTCTACCGTGTGACATGCACCTGCTACTTGTCTAATGATATTATATTCTTTCTTTTCCAATTTTATTAATACTATTATAACAGTCATGTCTGGACAAATTAATGCACCTGACATTATTTAATGTTATTTGTAGGTATATCAAGAAACAATAAGATGTACGAGGAAGACCACATGTGTTTAAAACATTTTTCTGGTCGGCCCCTGCTAAACCAAAACAAATGAGAAAAAGATGAACTGGAAAAGAGTATATATATAAGAGGGAGACATTCAGAGCTTCTCATCCAATATATACAAAAACAAGAAAAGTGTCATGGATATATTGAATATATATACAATATCAAGTAGAACCATCAAGCACTCATTCATAAGAACACAGAGCTACAAATGGATCATTAGAAAGAATCTCCTTCAAGCTGTTGTTGTGTGCTACAAAGAGCGTAAAACCCTAGAAGTTGATCATCTCTACATCTGGAAGTCATAACCTAGAAGTTGTGACACTCTGTTTTTTGAGGAAACTTGCAGAGAAGGACCAAAAATTCATTTCAATCATTCCAACGAGTCCAGAGCTGATCTGCCAACACAACATAGCATTCTAAACTCATATATACTATCTTTAGCTCTACTGTGTTTAAATATTTTAAATTTGTGAGCAATTTGAATGTTTTACTCGCACTGACTCTTGTTCTTGAACTGAGGATACTGAAAATCCTCATACCAAACTATCTTTACATTTGTTTCCCATGTATAAATGTGGTAGAATCCTGGTGTGGCTTGGTAGTTAAATTTTTCCCACGTATAACTGTGGTAAAGGTTGCAAAACCTGGACAGTTTGTGAAAACTATTGTAAAGCCCGATACAGGCTGTGTATCACTTTTAATATAATGGCTTGATGGTAGGTGATCACCAAGTGGAGAGGACTATGTCCTGTCTTAAGACTGAACCTCTTGTTTAAATTGTTTTTTTCATCTTTCCTTTACTATGTTTTACATTTATCCACTGTGCTTATATTTTCAAAGACAAAAATCTGTTTTTACATTCACTCTGATAGTTAGTTCTGGTTAGTGTGTATATCTGATTTGTTTAGTAAACTTGTTTCAAAAGTCGAATTAGTTCTCATACTAATTCAACTGAGGAGTAATCAACCTTTGAGAAACTAGTTGAACAATAAGTAACTTATATATCTACTACCTTAATTGACTGGGTCATTTTAAATTGTGGGACATTAATACAAAAAGTTTTTAACAGAAATTTTAATTGGAACTCAATTCACCCCCCTCTTGAGTATTCACTCCGACCAATATTTGGTATCAGAGGAAGGTTACATTGTTATTTAGACAATGTTTTCAAACCCTCTGTTTTTCAAGCTGTGATTTTAGCTTTATCTTAAAGATCTTAAATCTCTGTTAGTTTTAAATTTTATCTCTTTAACATATTCTCTAAAATCTAGTTATAGACAATAGACTAGAAGGTACTGCTACTAACATTCCACCTTTCTTTAATGTTGTGAATTATTCTCAATGGAAAATCAAAATGAAAATTCATTTGGAAAGTATTGGTTTTGATATTTGGTCTGCTATAAAATCATAATATTAAATTCCCAAAACTTCTAGATCTACCTGGGATGATGCTACAAATTCTGACTATAAAAATAACTGTAAATCTATGAATGCCCTTTACTGCTCTTTAGGAGATGAGGAATTTAATCAAATTTCTGTACGTAAAATATCTCATGAAATCTGGGACACTATGGCTGTTTCTCATGAAGGAACAACCAACATGAAGGAAATGAGATTAAATACTTAAACTATTAAATATGATAATTTTAAGATGAGACCTAATGAACCCATTTCTAACATGTATATTAGGATTAATGATATTTTGAACACTATGATTTCACTGGGAAAAGCTGTTCCAGAGAAGGAGCAGATCATGAGAATATTGAGATATTTGCCTGATAGATGGAGAGGCACTTTTGTGTCTATCTGAGAGTCATGTGACATCATCAAGCTACCGGTTAAGGAGTTGATTGGTAAACTGATGATGTATAAAGAGGAATTGAAGGTGAATAAATAAGAAGATGATGAACCCAAAATAAAATTTGTGGCATTCAAGTCTACTGCTTCAAAGAGAAAAGACAAGGAGAAAATAAATATAACTACTGAAAGTTCAACTAGTGAAGATTCATATTCAGATAGTGAAGAAGAAATGGCTCAAATAGCCAGGAGATTTAAGAAGTTCTATAGGAAGAAAAAGTTTTTCAAAAAATAAAACTACAAGGGTAAGTATGATCAACAAGGTAAGTGGAAAAAGGATTGGAAGAAATCTGATAAGGAAGATTATATAGTCTTTTATGAATGCAAGAGGAAAGGACACATCAAGGCTGATTGTCTGAAGTTAAAATTCAAAAAGAAACATGACTATAAGGACAATAAGTACAAGAAAGCCATGAAATCAACCTGGAGTGCTTCAGAAGACAGCACAAGTGAATTAGAAGCTACTAATTCTAAAAAGAATCATGCCAACATGTGCTTCATGACTGACATATCTGAGGTACATGTTTCCCCTATTCTAAATGATTATTATTCTAGAAATAACAGTGATTTAGATAATGATATGTCTAAGGATGAACTGTTTTAATATTTAAATATACTCTAATATACCTGCAATGAACTAAAAGATAAATATAATTTTTTGAAGAAACAACATGCCTTGACTAGTAATATTAAAACAGATCTAAGTGTAGAAAAAGAAAAGAATGCTCAATTGTTGAAAGAGAACACTTAGCTCAAATTATCTAATAAACAATTAAGAAAGTATTTTGAGAAGTTAACTGCTATTAGGGATACCTTGATAGAGTTACTAGGAAAACATATTGCTCCAAAATATACAACTGGTCTAGGATATTAGCATGGACATAGACAAATTAGAAAAACCAAATTTGTTCCAAAATCTTGATAGTTCACTGCTAATTCTGGATTATTTTTTGAGAAACAATTTTATAAAGGACCTAACAAACTATTTATGTCTCAAAATATGTTTGTTGATCGTAGAAAACCTATAAATAAAATATGGGTTCCCAATGTTTTATTGGCTAACCTTTCTGGACCCAAGAAGATCTGGGTACCAAAATTATCCCATGTTTAATCTGTTTTGAAGGGAAATTGCTTAAAAAATTCTTGTAGGACCCTATGGAACTTGGATAGTGGATGTTCAAGACATATGAAAAGAGACTACTCTTGCTTCAAGAGTCTAGTTAAAGTTGATGGTGGGCATGTCACCTTTGGTGATAATGTAAAAGGAAAAATCATCGGCTTAGGCCAGATTGTTAACCCTGACACAATATTAATTTCTAAAGTACTTTTTGTTGATGGATTAAAGTATAATTTACTTAGAATATTTCAGTTATGTGATGATGGTCTTAATGTTAAATTGTAAAATGATTCAAGCAATGGGAAGCACTATGTTTATGTTCTTGTAGATGACTTTTCTAGGTATACTTGGGTATACTTTATAGCTCAAAAAAGTGAAGCTTAAACTTACTTTGTCAAATATTCCAAGTCAGTAGAAAACCTTAGTGGACTTAAGATTAGAACCCTGAGAAGTGATAATGGCCGAGAATTTGAAAATCCTGAGTTTGAATCGTATTTCTTACACAATGGTTATAATCACAACATTTCAGCCCCTAGGATACCTCAACAAAATGGAGTTGTAGAAAGGAGAAATATGACCCTTCTAGAAATTGCATGGACTATGCTTAATGAGTATGACTTACCCATTTATTTTTGGACTGAATCTATAAATACAGCTTGTTACATTATCAATAGAGTTTTAATTAGTCCTATTCTAAAAAGGACCCCTTTTGAACTTTGGAATAATAGGAAGCCTAAGGTTAATTACTTTATATTTTTTGGTTGCAAAGTCTTTATTCTGAATACTAAATATAATCTTGACAAATTTACTCCCAAACGTGATAAAAGAGTTTTCCTGGGTTATTCTATTTCATGTAAAATCTGTAGATTGTTCAATAAGAAAACCAAATGTGTGGAACAATTAGTTCATATCAAATTCAGTGACACTAATCCACATGACCCTAAAACCTCTCTTGAAAATCTTGAGGAAGATTTGTCAAATCTGAACATTAATGATAAAAATAGTGAATCCCCTGTAAAAGTATCTAGTTCTAAAAATTTTCCAGAATCTTCACCTGCTAATTCTAAACCAACAGACAACAATGAAGAATCTAGTTCAACCCTTCCTAGACAATAATTATCGAGGAAATTAAGAATACTGAAATGTTTTTTCTTGATTATACCATTGGTAATTTAATGCAATATAGGAATTATTTAGAAAGAGATACTAATAAGGGGAAAAAAGAATAGAGTTCTATTTTCTTCTACATTCTATGATTTTACTTCTAATACACATATTAATAAATCTACTACAATGAAAAAATATAATAATGAATCATATAGTAGTAATTTATGAGATGTTGAAGGATGACTCTCTAAAATTTTGAGGAGTGTGAATAAGATTTTTGTAAAGAATAACATTTTGTATGGTAATAATAAGAGTATAAAAGTTAATAATTGAAATAATGAGTCATCAAACATTATTTTATATGATTTCAAGAAACATGGACATATCTTACATGATTTTTTAAGTATGATGAAAAATATTAAAGATAGTAAATATTTGAAGTGTAAATAAAAAAATTATATGAAATGAATGACACAAGGGGTGTCAGTGAGGATCCAAAAACTAATAGGAGTAATGATTATATGGATGATCATTAAATGATTTTATGTTTTTTAATATAACTAAAAAATGATATATTCTTGATGGGAAAGGTAAGTCCAGATACACTAACAAAATTATATTTAAATTTTAGTATTTTTATTCATTATATGATGAGAATAATTATAGTTCATCCAAATATTAGGATGATATTCCACTTTGGAATAACTGACCTGATATATAGCATTTCATGTAAATAAGAATAAAAAATTAATTATAGAAATCATTCTAAGGTAAATATTATTAAAGTGTAAGACAAAATTCCTAAAGATTATTCTAATGTTTCCAATATTTCTTATAGTTTAAATATTATAAATTTAAAAAATATTAATTAAATAAGAATTAAATGTGAACACATAAATGAGTAAGGTGAATCTATAATATAAATTTTTGAGGTAATTCTTGAATTGAAAAGTAATACACATTTGGAATTATCGTTATAATTTAAGAATGCTGATGATAATATAAAATCAGAGATTTATTGTTTAAAAAATTATTCACTTACTTTTTAGTTGGTATAAATTCATTTGAAAAATTGTATAGAAAACTGAAACCTAAAAGGAAAATTTATGATCTTCTTCACAGCATTGGATGTATTTATCAAAATACTTACTTTGTGTTGTTTTATAAAAGATTTTGTATTAAATTTTATAGAGGAGTACATTAGAAAAAAATATATGAATACATTAAATTATCTCAAACATTATAAGGCTTATATTTCAAAATAGATTATTTTTGTTAAACATAGATGAATAGGGTTAATATGGGTTTCTTAATATTTATTTTCCAGAATTTATGGACCCATGAGAGTTTGGGTATAAAACTCTTGTCCTTGTATTTCTTATGAAGATAAGATGGGTATCAAGATCTGAAGCATATGGTGCATGGACACTAATTGTCCTTTACATATGACTAGGGATAAATCTAACTTCAAAAACATTAAAAAAGTTAAGGGTGGGTGAGACACATTTGAAGATGATGCACAAGGTTCAATTGATAGTATTTATAATTTTGTTTTACATGGTAACACTTTTCTTTCTGATTTTATTTATGATATATGAATTAAGCCAAATATCATATTCATTAGAAAACTATGTGATGAAGGTTTCTATACCATATTTTTAAATGATATATGTTCTATAAAAAAATTTGGATGGAGTGTACACATTATTTTATTAAAATAGTGATAATTTCCACATGATGAACTTTTCAAACCTTTAAAATCATAATTTACCTTATCTTAGTATTATAGAATATTACTTATCTATTTTTCATAGAATATCAGGTCATAATAAATTCTAAAACATAGCTTATATATCATTGAAAGCCCTAGTTGTTTTTCTACCATGAGATAAATTTAATTCTTCTAAAGTCTATGAACATTGTAAATATGAAAAGAAATATACTTATAAATTTAAATACATTAGTGAAGTTTCAAAGTCTATTTAATTATATTTTGTACAGATGGACCTTTTCAAATCTATGAAAAATACTAGAATCAAAGTAAAACACTGTGTTTATATTGTTTTTTATAGTCACAGAAGATATAATTGAACCTTTTTCATAATCTTAAATTGAAATAATTTCTCAGTTTTATGGTTTTTTTGTTTATGTTTAAAACATAAAAGATATATTATATTTTCTATCTATAGTGATTGTGTTGGTGAGTTTTTAAATTCTAATCATGAATCTTTTTATGGTGAAAAACATTTAACATATAGTTTTTCAATATTAAGGACTACACAATTTAATGGAGTAATTGAACAATGGAATATAATTCTTTAGGAAATTACCCAAAAAATGTTTTGAAAATTTGGAGTAGCTAAATATTTATTGTAAAAAATACATGAGTATAAAATTATATATTACAATTCATGTTTGGTTTCATTTTATACTTAATAAAACCTCATATTAATTTTTGATTAGAAGAAATGCTAAACTAATATAATTTGTTGTTTTTTGATGAAATGTATTCATATTAAACTATAATGATATATTTTACAGTGTTTATCGAAACAGTAATGAAAGAATAATTCCTAGATACTTCACTCAATGTAAAAATAATCATTATTTTAAATAATAGGAACATTCCCTTAAAGAAAAAATATATCTAATGGTTGATGAATCATTCCCTTGATAAAATTTAAAACATTCAGAAATTACATGTCTGGATCAGGTTTTTGAAATGCTTTATATTTCTTTACCAAAACTTAAATCCCATAATCTAGAGATTAATAAACTAAAAAATATCCTATAAATATAATTTTTGTCAAAATCTAGTTTAATGTAAATTAATTCATCTGTAGATGAAGATCAACATTCCATTTCTAATTAGGAATCAGATAGTCTTTGGGAATCCTCCATATGAGAACATCATTGGTGTTTTAATATTACAGGTTAATATCATAAATTCATTCTGGAATTAATGTTTTTCTATATTATTATTATCTTAACATAAACCTAAAAAGGTATATAAAGCCATTTTTATGAGATTTAGATAATCACCATTCGATAAGATCTTAATTATTTTGAACAGAATATGACTTGGACCCTAATTATGAATCTAAAGATCTTCAAGTTATAGGAGTGAAATGGTTCTTCCAAAATAAATTTGACAATAAATTTATTATTTTTTATAATAAGGAAAGACTCATTTTTAAGGGTTATAGTCAGAAGGAGGGTATATATTATAGATAAAAATTTACTCTGTAACAAATAATTGAATCCAACCACATGTTTATAGCCTTTTTATTACAATTTAATTTAACACTATATAAAATTGATGTTAAGAGTGCCTTTATAATTGTATATGTTTAAGATAAATTCAATATAGATCAACCCCCTAGTTTTGAAAATGAAAATTCTCTAAGACATGTTTTTTAACTTCCCAAACCTCACTACAAACATAAAAATGATATATGTACCTTGAATGATCAATTATATTATTTTTTTAATTCAAAATAGTTCTATTAAGCTAACATTTAATCCTACTCATTTTATCAATGATGTTTTCAAGGAAAATGTAATTGTTCAAATTTAGGTAGATGATGTTTTCTTGGGATTGACTCAAAAAACTCTTTCAAATAGTCTGTTAGAACTTAGGTAAAGTGAGTCTGAGATAAGCATTATGGATTAAATATATTTCTCCCTTTAATTTCATGTAATTTAGTGACTAGAATGAAGAAAAATAAATCAACATAAGAATGTAATATATTTAATTAAATTTCTTCTTTTTTCAATATATTCTTGTATAAGGATTTTTTACCTAATATGTACCTTGTTTCAACTTGATATTGAAGTGTTCGAGAAACTATTTTATCAAAATTTATTTAGATGGATGATGTAAAGATTAATTTACCTAAATACTAGGCAACTATAAATTATATACTCTATGTGGTTGCATGTGATATTTCAAAATAATCTAAAGGAAACCCATAATAAGTAACTTGATCAAATAGTTCACTACCTTAATGGAACTGTAGAACATATATTGTTCTATCTATATAGAAATAAATTTTTTATTATCATTTATTATAATTCCCAATTTTATAGATGAAAAATGGATCAAAAGAGCACATATGGACATTTTCATTCAATATGTGATTCTTTAGTTTCATATTATTATAATTAATAACACTCAACTTCATTTTCCATTATTTAAGATTAATATTTAGAAGTTTGAATTTATTATTCTCAGTTTTTGTTGATGTAGTAAACACTCAATTATTTCTATATTAGTATTACTAAAATTATAATTCTTTCTAATAGCACAAATTCTATATATTTATTTTAAAACCTATCACATCATAAATATGTGAATAACATAGAAATAAGACATCATTACCTTTGATACCACACATAAAATGTATATATTATTACAAATGTTTTTGAAATAAAAAATATTCTTTTTGATATTTAAAAAACCCATTAAATTTCAATATATTTATATATATTAAATATAATTTGGAAATTATCAACTAAAATTGAGCATAATATCCTCTTATAATTTAAACTATCTCCTAAAATTGAAAAAATCCATTTGAGAGGGAGAGGACATGCTTTGTTTTAAAATTATAAAATATTTTATTGTAGGTATTTTACATCATCTAGATGTTCATTAAATGAAATTTATAAAATCTACTTTAAAATTTTATCAAAATCATACCTAATTTATGTTATCTATTTTATTAAACTTTACATAAATTTTCACCAATAGGGTATGATTTACTGAATTTTTTTTTTATGTTTTTCATGATCTAATTCTTGTAAATAAATTCTTACAATAATATTTACATAAATTATTTGATTTTATTATAGATATATTTTAAATGTCTATGAAAACAATATACCAACTGATAAATATCCCATGCTTCATTTCCATAAAATAATGTTTTAATATCTTATATATATATATATATATATTATCTAACGTATCACTTAAAATATAATTCTCTAGAATTCATCATTTTGTTATGATATTCCTTGAGATGTTTTCTATAGTTTTAAATATGTCCCTATCATTAATTCAAAAAAAGGTTAGAAAAATGAACTTTTATTTTCCATTAAACCTCCATAATTAGATGAAAATCATCCTTATGTATTATAAATTATCTTCTTAAGGTTCAATATCATTAATCATATTGTTTTTTGTTTATATCATCGACACTCTCTTGATGATCATTTTTTATTTTCCTTTATCTAATTCATTTTTCATCTTATAAAAGTTATAGTAATTTTTTTCTATTTCTTACACATATTAAGTATTAATATCCTACCTTTTTTCTCTTCTTTAACATCAAAAAGTGATATAATTTTAGATGATAATGATTGCCCTATATGTTTTTACCATGTTACTCCTTTTAGGGGGATTTATATTTATATTAAAAGGAGGATATTTTTAGAAAGGTTAAAAATTAAGGTAGAATGATTTAAAAGATATGTTTTATAATGAAACTAACTCTATGTAATTTCTTAGAGGATAAATTTTAGTGTTCTCAAACATTATACTAATGTTGAGGTTAATTTGAAAATGAATAATACTATATTTTTTCTTTTTAATGTTATTTTCAAAACATATTTTCTTGAATTTTAATTCATGTGTTATGATTATCAAAAGATGTTATATTTTATAGTCAATGGATCTAACTATCCTTGGTTTTAAAAATTCAAAATTCACTTAATTAAAGTTTCTATTGTACTTTATTTAGATGTTTCTATTTTGGTTGTTTGTAGGTTTAAATTATTACCCAATGTGATGAATTGTTCTATATATATACCAAAAATTATCAGGCTATGATGTTATCATTCACATCAAAAAATATAGCTAAAGCCTCATCCAAGAAAAGATAGTAGGATGAATCATATGTTTTTACAACTGAACCTGAAGAACATGGAATATGACTACAAGAGTTTGTTATGTATATACAGTTTTATAAAGGTTTCTGTCGGACCGCAGCATCAGACTGCACCTTTTATGGTCATGATTTAGGCCTCACATTCCCACTTTTAATAGGTATCTAGTCTAAAATCATAAGGTTTCAATGGTGTTTGGACCTTATTCGAAATAGGATGGTGTCATCTAATCACCCCCATCAACAAATTTTGTTCCCTATGCTTGGCCGCCCTTGAATATTTATGAAATGTTCTTGAATCTAATACCTAATGACATATACATGTGAACATTGACTAGTTATGTCACTAACATCTTTTATAGGGTTAAAACCACATGTTCAGAGCTAATGAGCTGGGAAGGTGCATTAGGAATCTGAAAATAATCTCCTCATGTATGATTATGAGTCCATATTATGCTCTTAATATAATTTACATTAATCTCACCACTAAATTAAACTCAATATCATCAGCTGAGGAATCCATTGATCATCATATGATGAATCCATATCTCATCACATAATGAAACTTACCCTAATCACCAACTTCATCTAATGATTTTCACAGGAGGAATATTTTTTCATCACATAAGTTATCTTATGTTCATCACATAGGACCCCCTAATCTCATCACCTATGAATCCCCATTCTCTTCACATGAGGAAGGATGTGTTTCTGGTTCATTATATGGATGTTATCTTATAGTAATCATCTAGAAAACACATGCATGTCACATGACGAAGGGGTCCACTTAGTATCATCACCTAAGGGATGTAATAATTTATTTTCTTCTGGGGATGTCTCCAAATAAATTCATCACCTTGGGGGTAGTCACAGGTTAATATCTAATGGGAAACCCTTAGTTTAATTTTTTTGAGTCCGGTCTATTTATTTTCATAATATAAAGGTGGTCACAATTTATAATTAATTGGTTATAGTTTGGAAGGTTAGTAATTTTTCAAAAAAATAATGGTTTTCAGCATCTATCAAAAGGAATATAGGATTATAAAGATGTTTTGGTGTCCATATTGAACCTCAGAGATGCATACTACTTGTCTTATTAGATAATGAATCAAAATCAATATAATTCAAGGTTTATAGTTTGATATCATGAAAAAGGACCATCCCATGTGGTTTAATTCCCTGAAATAAGGATTATTATGTCATTAATGGGATTACATAAAGGGATATAGTGACACTTACATGTTGGTGAAGCCTCATGGGATCATGGTTCATTGAGTGGAAAAAATGGGTCAGATCATTAATGAGTGCATAGCCAATAGTTACACCTAATAAGAGTCCTAAGGTACTTCTTATGTGAATGGTGGAAACATGGTGGGTCTTAGACACATGATATACTACATAGCAAGTACTTGGGAGAAACATTCATTGATGCTTCCTAGACCATGCATAGTGAAAAGGTTCTAGGGGTGAGAGATTATATTTGTAAAATACAAACACAAGGATTATTCATATCCTATGATTAACGGAAAGGGTTTGGTTATCATAGTCAAATATATAAGTAATGATAATGGATTTTACATGAAGTAAAAAAATTATAAGGTTTTTTAACCATGAGGCCTCAACATTACCAATAGCAGGTTTCCGAAAAAGGGAGATTTAATTGGATCATCATGGTATCGGTTTGGTTAAAGTTAGGAGATGTATAAAACAATGAACTTATTGAGACTATTTTATTTTGTGAAGAGTTTTTTTGTCATGGAAGGTAGTTTCATGACGATATATCAAACATAATACAAATTCTTGAGGTCTTTTTAAAGGTAATTGAAATATGTTTCTCACATTTGGGAGTCCATTGAGGTGTTTTAGGTTATATGGTGTATATAATGCCATGTTGTGGGAGTTGAGAACATTGTAATTGGACCATGGAAGTTTCAACCCATAAATTATATAGTTGAGGATCATTTAAAGGCCTTGGGATAAGGAATATTGTTTCTCATATAAGATTAACATGCTCAAGAATCACTATAGTTTCATGGCCCCTCTGGTTATGGAATCATGAAATCTAGGATGGATGAACATATATCCCTTTTAACAACATTTCTTTTATCGATTATCTTAATAATATAATTTTACATGTGTGAAACATTGTATTTTCACAGTTGTTCATGTTATGAACCCATTAAACTAGGTTTTTTTGAGATTCTAGTTAGCTCATTTATAAATTTCCATATTTGAAAGTCTATAATTTTTGATTTGTAAGTTTTTTTTGGATCAACAGGAAGTCACATCAATTACTATGGGACAAATTATTCCATATTATATATAGTTCTTCAAGAAAATAATTCTTTAAGGAAAAAATTCCTCATAAGAGCATCAAAAATTATATTTACATACCCAAAAAAACTTTTTCCAACAACAAATGAAATCCATGGCCTACACTGAGAGGAAGGATTTCCCACCTTGTCTCCAGACTGGTAAATTGTTTGGAAAGGTATCCATCCGTTAAAGTGGTATCATTAATGAAGAACAAGGAGATCCCATTTGCATCTTCATTGAGTCAAGTGATACTCTTCTTCTCAAACTTGATTGGAGTTGTCTAAATGAGAATCATATCACAAATTATATAGAACAGTGTGTGGTGTACATTATTCAGTTCCAATAGTCATCTATAAATTCAACCCAATAATTTTAGGATTCATAGTGATTATGATACTTGAGTCATATGAATTATTTTTCATTGTTTTTACGTTTCCATAAAATTATTTCATAGAGGGATTTCAATTGTATTTTTATTTATATAGATTTTATTAGTACATCTATGTGTCAGGTTTTTATGGTAAATTTACTTAGATTATAATATTTTAATCAATTTCTTTCCTAATTATTCATGGTATAAGAGATTTTTGGATAGATGATGGTATGTTTAATCTACTATATCAAGGTATTATATGGATAAGTAGATGGTTCCATTACAATATGGTTACATTCAATGATGATTAATATGCTATATAATACCTATGTCTAATCACGTTGATTGATGGATACTAGGTATAATAATACTAATATCATATGATGGGTTTATAATCAAGGGTGTTCTGATCTTTGAACGGGGATACTAAGAATTTATTTTGAATATCCTCATTCTATTTGGGATAAAATAAATGAATCCCTATAATTTTTTTTAATTGGTAAAAAATATCCTTTAGAAATATTTGAGTTATTACTAAATGCTAAACATTTTCTTTTACTTTCCATTGTATTTTTATTTTTGGATGTTATACTATATTTATCAAATGATTTATACTTTTTTATGAACATGATTTTCATAGATTCTTGTTTTTTCTCTAATTTGAATTGGCCTCATCATACAATGTAACTTACAATCAACTTAACGCTATAGTGGGATAAAATTTTGTTGTTTATTTTAACTAAAATTCACCCCTTTTAACATATCTAGTTTTATTTATATTATTTTTAGACATTATATGGATTATGTTTTATACTAGGTATTGAGATGGCATGTGATTATGAGGCCCAGTGTGCCTAGAACAAATTTTTGAAAAATATTAAAATATTAAAATCATGTGTGCACGGTTTTCCAAAAAAAAATTTATAACACAAAAACATGTGACCTAATAGGAAATATGAGGGAACCATTGAATCCAAAATATATTTTATACCTTAGGTGTGACCTAACATTGGTCGGCATGGGTCATTTGTGAAAAATCTTTTGCTAGTGTAAAATGAATAAAATAAAATAATTATTTTATTAATGTTTTGACGCAACAACTTATTCAATAAATGTATCATTATGTTAGAATTCTATTGTTAGTCACATAACCCTAAAAATTATAGGGGATAGTGGAGAGAGATTATAAGGAATCCTTTTTGATGAACGATAATGGATCAAAGATCGATGATCGACACATATCAATTTGGAAGGATCTCACCAAAGGATGCAACACAATACTATTATTCATCAGGAATCAATACAAATCATGTTAGGGAAGTTTTTATATTGTTTAATTCTATGAGACATAATTAAAATGAAAATCTCAAATCAATTGATGAAAATATTAGTATGTGGATCGATCACCTTGTGGGATGGGTTTATTGCAAGGTTTATTTGGGAGAATCTATTGGAATATCATAGTTTTTTATCTTATGGAATGAATCGAGATTAACATTAAAATTCTTAAAGGTTCATTACTCTAATTTTTTGTTCCTTTCTCCCCCGATTCATAATTCGTCGTAGGAACTCTTCATTTTTCCTACGATTTTACTTCTCTTGATCAATTGATCATTGCACATATGTTTCTTGACACGATGATCCGATATCATAGATCTGGGATTGGCACAGCATGAAGGAGGTACAATGACAGATATTGAGTGAATTAGAGGATGCATGATTCCTAATTTTTTGTTCTTTGGCATTCTTCATCACGAAACCATGATTGGTGGTTTGATCCAAATTTCAAGAATATTTAGATATGGAATGAATTGTTTGATGGTGATGATGAATGGAAAACCATGGTTCTTCAATTCCATGGCTATCGATCACTAGATCTAAGTTGGATCATCAGTTGGGAAATTTGGAAGAAGAATGATGGTTCTCGAAAATTCTAAATAATATATCATGTAATCAGTTAATACACGGTCTGTGGTTCCCCTGGCTAAAGCATTGGAGTTTGGCCGGAGATAATGCTCACAAAGCATGTGACCCCTATCACATGATGTTTGACCCTCTGTAAATGACTCGGTATGTACTTCAGGGAGTACACAGACAAGGGTAACAGTACATGGCCAGATGTCATGTTGTGTACTTAGAAACGAACATGGATTGGCATACACAAACTAGTACACAAACATGGATTTAGTACACAGACATGACCAAGTGGCATGGGCAGGAAACTATATGTTTTTAGACACCTTGTACCCATCATATTCCCCATGTATTTTGAGACAACATTCTATGTTAGTTTTTCCACATGGTCAAGACTGGGGATAACATAACACATCATTTTCCCCTAGGATATTCCATGTAATCCCATAAAGAGTGCTTGAGGATATTTATTTTCCTAATTTGGACTAGTATAGGTTTAGTGTGTTCACTTGGTCCTTTTCCTTAAGGGTACAATACAAAATTATTTCCACATCACTGGATTGTAATCCCCTATAGGGGAGAAGTCTCATATTGAGTTTTAGTATGCCTCTATGAGATTGGATTTTGATAATATACCATCCCTAATGCAGTTTGTGGAATCAGCATGACCTCCCTAAGTAGGATGTTGATTGTCTATATAATGGACCACATCAGTATTTTTTTTGGAATCATTATCATAAGATACCCTATATAGAGGTTTTATTCATGTCTTGTTTGTGGAGTCCCATAGTGGTTTTGGGTATGACCCCCTATATGTGAATCAAGGATGATCCAGATTGGGTTTGTGTTATCCCTCAGCAGTCCTGGGCATGACCCCATATTTGTGTGTCATAATACTATTAGATGAGTAAATTATTTTTGGGTGGGGCCAAAAATATCTGGACTCTTCTTAGAGAGTCTCTAATGATAGTACAACTCAGGGAGTGGGATATCCTAGAACAAGCATTGCTTCAAGCAGAATCCTATGGATGAATGTTGGTTATGACTGTATAATGGTGTGGTGCCTCTCCTGAGTATATGTGGGTTATCTTTCTACATTTTCATCTATTATACAAAAATTGTTACATTTATTATTGATATTACTTTCTTGGTTCATCAAGTTTAGTGTTTTTCATGTGTCATACTGGGTATTGTTATACTCACCCATGTACAGGCTTTTCCCACACAGGTTCCTTCTGAAAATGTAAAAAGAGGACTAGGAGAAATTGGAAAATAGATAGAGCTGGGAAGATTGAGGATTTTATCAGGAGCATACCTTGACTTAGTCCTCAACCTTGGATTAGGTTGGAAATCTACAGTTTTATTTGTACTTTTGAACAACACTCATTATTGTGGGGTTTTATTTTTTCCAGTTTACTTTTCCTTTACTTCATGTTGTACTCTAGTGGTTATATATTTGTGGTATGCATGCATTAATTCATTCTTTTACATTTTCTAATTTTTGGGCATGGAGAAGTGTGCATGTGTAAAATGACTTTAGGTGAATTCCTCCAATTTGTGAGAAATACCTACTTGGTGTTACTCACCAGTCCCTGGACTATCGAAGGTGGGATTGGGGTAGTCATGGAATAGGCCCCTCTGGGATGGGTCGTGGTAGAGTGGTATAAGAGGGAGGTGAAATGGGAGTCTATGAGATTGTTTGAGGCAACAATTTTATGTGTTTTGACTTTGTAATTCAAGCTAGGGAATCCATTGTAGGTGTAGTTGTCAACATATCCATGCACTAGGACATTTATCACCTTCATTTCACCTCAGTACAAAAGAACACTAGTTGTAGGGGAAAATAATGGTACATGAATATTATAGGAATGGTTCTGTTTCACATATCCTTCATGATTCATCTCCCGAGATATTCTCTATTGATTGTGGTGCATCATGTTTTATTTCAGGATATACCACGAAGATAGCTATCCAAGATTCTACCACATGATCATGTTTATTAAACACTGGGTGATGGGACATTAGTGTAGATATTTGTACCATTGATAGCACCTCCAGGTGGTGAATCGTCCAAACCACCACCTGTAGATAAGAACATGATACCCACAGTACCAATGGATGAGGTTCACAGGATGAGTGTTCTTCATGAGTTTCAGAGTAAGAAACTCATTTGGTTCCGAGGTGATCCTAAACCATAGGAAGCTGAGGAATGGCTTGAGTAGCTGACCTATGTTTTCCATCTAGTGAGGATACCAGTATATCAGATGGTTGTCCTGGAAGTGGGCCTTCTACATGGATTAGTAGGGTGAGGTGGGGTTTAGTTACCTAGTATTATAATAAGGTGACTCTTACATGTATAGAGTTTTAGGATAATCTAAAAGAAGACTTATCACTTTATAATATGATGTTTATGCATATCGTGAATCTTATACAGCTTTGACGGGACAACTTGTTGGTATTTGAGTATTCATCGAGGCATACTAGCCTCTCTTGGGACTTTATTGATATGATACATGATTAGTACTTTAGGGATAGGACCATCGAGCAAGGACTTCATATGGACATCTGATCTTGTGTTATCACTGTATGATTTCCCACCTATGATAGGGTTCTAGAGAAGACCTTGGATGTTAGGAGATCCTTGGATGGGTAGATATAGTTAGTGGTTTTCATCAGTGGGAAATTAGGAGTAGAGACCTCAGTAGAAAGAAATCGATGTTAGTCTTGGTGATATATAAATATATATATATATATATATATGAGACTTCATTAGAGGAAGATGTCTAATAGGGCATATTCAGTTTAGGTATCATAGGGTGGGTCCAATAAACCTAGAAAGATGTGATGTTATCCATGTGATGGTAGGGGAAATCTCATCGAAGACTATCCAACCCATCGTAGAACTAATGGGAAGACTTTTGATGGACCATTGAGGCATAGATAGTAATAGGAGAATGCATATCCATAGGGTGGTAGAAGTGTTGGAGGAGCATGGATAGTATCAGGTTGTGGTCATCATTTCAAAAGGTTACCACCACCACCCTCAAGTGGTCCACACTTGGCTCAAGGAGATGGAGGATAGGGGAGCATAAAACTGTATACAGTCGAGGAATATGACCAAGGGGCTCCCTGAATGATTCGAGGTATGTTATGTGCCTTTTATACATTAGTTCCATATTTATAGACATAGGTTATAGTTATTCTTTTCGTTCCATAAATCTTGTTTGATACTCATATTTTTATGTTAAACCATTAACTTGACCCTCATGTTTGGAGACTACAACTGGTGGAGACCCAATGATCATACACTAGTTCCAAAAGTGTCACATGACTCTTGGAGGAAGGATTTTGGGTTGGTATCTCTTGGAAGTTGATTTGAGACCTTAAGAAGTCATTCAATGTTTGGAATGGTTCTACAATTAATGCTCATATTTATATTTTAGGCAACATTTATGTTGTGTCCACAGTGATTGAATGAGGCTTTCCTTTGTTAGTGAAAAGGACTCCCAGGAAGCACAAGATAAACTCATGTATAGGTGGGTGTATCCGATTAATAATCATATGGATATCTTGACCCTTGGTGTAGAAGATTTTCTATGTTTATAGTTTTCTTCAGTGGGGGTGGAGTACGAGGATGTCTTTTATGAAAATGTTCCAGGTTTACATCCCGATCAAGATCTATAATTATACATTTATTTACACCCCACAATGCCACTAATATCTACACCATCCTATTAGATGGATCTCGTAGATCATTATAAGACGAAGGTGATGTTTGAGGACATGAAATAGAAGGGCTTCATGAGACTAGTGTTTCAACCTAGGAAGCTCTAGTTATGTTTTCCTAGAATTCAGATAGGATCTTAAGGGTTTTTTGGGATACCGATGCTTTAACCTAGTGACCATGAAGAGTAAGTTTCAAATATTGAAGATTCATGACCCCATTTGATCATTTGAGAGTGGAACAATTGTTCTAGAAGGTGTAAATTAGGTTAATGGTTTCACAATCTGAGGCATATTTTGAAAAGATCTCTAATCTTGATATTTCTATAGGAAGGTTTCAATTATTTAGTAGTCTGTGATGGATCAGGAACTAGGTTTGGTTGTGTTCTAATATAGTGTAAAGGAGGCATTACCTATGGTTCATTCTAGTAGATAACACATGAGAAAAACTAGGTGACCCATGATCTTAAGTTATTAATGTTAGTCTTCATGTAGAATATGTATAGACACTACCTAGTGGGAAATCGATTTATCGTCTACTCTAATCATAAACATCTCGAGTATATCTTCTCTCATAAAAATATTAACTTGAGATAGAGGTTATGCCTAGAGTTCTTATAGGACTATGAATTTGTGATTTTCCATACTCCTAGGATAGAAACAATGGTGGGAGATGCTCTTAGGAGGAGATCCAATTCGCATTGTCTAAATTAGTTATTAGAGTAGTTGGTCACGTTTCTGTTATACATTTTGTATAGAGATGGATTTTCTTACCTCCATTCGATGGTTTACACCCCTACACTCTTACATTGTGTTAGGGAGGCATAACTTGGGGATTCCAATAGTGAAACCCTTTTTCTCGGATATCCAGAGGTTGTTCTCCTGATAGATATTCAAATGGTGGGGAGCATGACATTATTTTAATAGGATTCATGACGTTAACAACTATGTTGTGGGAAAAGATTTTTAGGGACTATTATATGTCCCCTTTGGAGGTACATAAATGAATGAAGAAGATGTACTAGGACCTCTGATGTCATTTTTGGTGTCCATGAATGAAGAAAGTAGTTGCAGAGATTATTTCTCGATGCCTTAATTGTTAACAAGACTATGTACCATGTTCTAATGAGTTTAGCTCAACCCCTTGAGGTGATCAAATTTAGTGGGATGGGGTATCAGTGGAATTCAGGATGGTTTTACCATGTGCATCTAGGGGGAATGATTCCATATGGGTGATCATTGATCGACTCACAATTGTTTTCCACTTCCTATCTATCTAAGAGAAGAGTTAAGTAGAGAGATTGGGATTCCTCTATGTTCAAGCGATAGTTTGGATCCATTGAGTTTCATCAATGAATGTTTCTGATTATGAGGCTCTCTTTACATCCTGGTTGTAGAAGGGATTACAAGAGTTGTTTGGAACTGAGTTACCCTTGAGAAAAAATTTTCCCCCACAATCTAATGGCCATACTGAGCAGACCATTTACGTTCTAAAGGACATGCTAAGATCATTCATTTTATACCTTGGGAATAATTGGGAGAATTACCTACCACTTGTGTACTTTGTGTACAAAAATATCTACCATTAAACACTTAGTATGGCACCATTTGAGGAATTTTATGGGTGACCCTGTGGGTCACCACATTGCTGGACTAACCTATGAGATTCAACACTCGTGGGATCTAAATTGGTGTGAGATACTATAGAGAAGGTGTAGATCATCCAGGAGCAGATGAATACTGCACAGAGCCATCATATGTCTTATGCTGATAGGAGATGGATGCCTTTGGATATTTAGGAAGGATACTATATGTACATATAGATTTTAACTCGATGTGGATTATGGATACTTTGTTGGGGTGAAAGCTATCTCTTAGGTTCATTGGCCCTTTTTAGATACTGCGTAGAGTTGGTCAGGTGGAATACTACTTAGATCTACATCTGTAGTTAGACGTGGTACACAATATCTTCCTTGATTCATAGCTGATGAGGTACATGCATGACCCATCACACATCATCAACTATGTTGATATTAACATCATGGATGGAGTGACTTTTTGTGAGCACCCGGTGGAGATAGAGGTTCAATAGGAGAGGAATATTTTTGGTGATTGATTCCTTTAGTGATTGTCCATTGGAAGCATGGAAATCTCTATGATATCATATGGGAGTGGGAGTCTCATATTTTTTCTTAGTACCCTAACCTTTTGAGTAGCCCCTGTTTTTGAATCTCACAGACGTAAATCCTTGAGGTACGGAGAATGTGATGTCTCAAATTTTACATGTATTATTTTTAGATATTATATGGATTATTTTAGAGACCACATGGTGAGACATCATGTTATTATAAGGATGAGTTTTCTAAGAAAAAATGTTTGAAAAATATTAAAATATTAATATCATGTTCACATGGTTTTCCTAAAAAATTGGGATTACTCTTAAAAGAGTTCCTAGGTCATAAATATGAGGGAAATGTTGAATCCATAATAGATTATTTACCTTAGGCATGTCCTAAAATTGGTTGTCGTGGAGTTTTTATGAAAAATTTGTAGTTGGTAGAAAAAGAATAAAAGAATTTTATTATTTTAGTGATGTAGTGATGTAGAGACATGTTTATTTTAATGTATACTTATCTTCTAATTTCAGGGTTATCTGCATAACATTATATTTTCAAGTGGATCATGGAGAGAGATCTCATAGATTAATTTATATCAAATAATGATTGATCGATGATCGATGATTGATGCAGATATATTTTGAATGATATTTCTAACGAACTCATTGTTGGTTCATTCTCAATCAGTGATTGATCCAAATCGAGGTAGGGAATTTTTTTCATTTGTTTGACTTAAAGTTTCTTAATTACTGTGTGGGTAAAAAATAAATCGATTAATGAATTGGTTTTTAGATCAACTTCCTTGGGAGATGGTTTTATTTTGGGGTTTATTTTGGAGAATCTATTTGAATTTATTTATTGTTTATATTATTGAATGAATCAATATCAATACAAAACATCGATCAAGGTTTATTCCTCTCATTTTTCTTGTTCTTTTATCCTCTAATTCATTAATCATTATGGGAATTCTTCATTTGAACTGTGACTCAGCTTTTTCGGATCAATCGATCCTTGCACACTTGTTTCTTGGTGAAAAAATCAGATATCCTAGATCTAGGATCGACATAGCATGACAGATGTGTAATGATGTAGATAGAGTGAATCAAACAATGGGTGATTACCAATTTCTCATTCTCCATCATAGTACTAAGAACAGAAATTTTAGCTAATTTCATAGCAGATCTAGACCCTAAAAGAAATATTTGATGATGGTGAGGCATGGGTAGCCATGGATATTTTATTTCATGGTGAATCGATCATCGGCTTGAAGGTAGGTCACCGACTGAGATTTTCGGAGGAGGAATGGTGGTTGTATAGAATCTAGAAGAACACATCATGTATTCAAATAATACATGACTTATGGGTCCCCTATGATGTGGTGCTATGGTTTTTATAGATTTAAGGATCACATGGTATGTAACCCCTATCAAACATTGTGTGACCCTCCCTGAATGAATTGGTGTGTACTCTGAAGAGTACTTGGACGTAGGTAATAGTACACAACCAGATGGCATGTCATGTAGACCCAGACACAGTTTGGCGTACATGGACTCAGAATCGGTATGTGGAAATAGATAGAAGAAATGGGTCAGAAACATTGTCTTTGTACATTTCGTGTACCAATACTTCACACCATGTATTTTGAGACTACATTTCATGTGCTTTTATTCATATATAAACTACTTAGTATTTTAAAACATGTCATGTACCCCTTGGAACAAGCCATGGACTCGCATCAAGAGTACTAGAGGCTATTAATTGGTAATGGATGGATCAGTATAGGTTGAGTTTGTTCCCTTGGTCATTTTCTTTGAGGGTACAGTGTGGAATTAGAACCACATCACTTGATTATAACCCCATCTAGAGGATGCGTCTCAGATAGAGTAGTGGCTCCCACTGTGAGACTAGAGTGAGATCCTCTATCATACCTAGTACAGTTTGTGGAATCAGCAATACCTCCCCATGTAGGATGTTAATCCACTATCTATCAAGAATTATTATTAGGTTTTGTGGAATCATTATCATACTATTCACTAGTAGTGGTTTGATCTATATTGGGTTAATGGTGTCCCCCAATGGTTCTAGACATGACCCTCTATCTATGTATCAAAGTTTATCCAGGTCTGCTTCATGGTGTCCCACAATGGTCTTGGGATTTACCTTCTATATTTGTATCATAATCTTCTGAGACTAGTATATTATCTTTGGGAGGGGACCAAATGAGATAGACCTCTTGATAGAGTGTCCCTAATGATATCATGGATGATGGAATAGGTTCTCCTGGAATGAGCGTTGCATAATGAATAATCTTCGGGATAGTAGTTAGTTATCACCGCCTGATGGCATAGTGTCTCTCCTAAGTATATTTGGGTTCTATTTCACTATTTTCATTTGTTTTACACAGATTTTTACATCCTTTATTGAGCTGACTTACTTTTTTCTTCATTTTTAGTGTTTTCAGGGTGTCCTACGGAGTATTCTTATACTCTCTCATGCATGGGCTTTTCCCTCATGTGTCATGCATTTTGTAGATAGCGGCCCTTTTAACGGTGCCCTAGGAGGACTGGAAGAGGGTGGAGAATATATAGATCTTAGAATATTGAGGTGTTTACTAATATAATACCTTAACATAGTCATTTCCCTTAGAGAAGGTTGGACTTCTACAGTTTTAGTTAGACTTTTGTACATACTCTCTTTGTGATAGTCTTGTATTTTACCTTGTTAACATTTCCTTTACTTCCTATTCTAATATGGTTTTGGGATTTTAGTGGTATTGATCGAGTTGTTAGTTGTTTACATTTCATCCTTTTGTGTCTTTGAGATGTGTGTGTGTGTGTACAGGTGCTTTAGTATAATGCCTCCCAACTATGGGAAATTTTTACTCAGTGCTAATCACCAGCCCCTAGCCGATCAGAGATGGGTTTGGGGGTATTTGTGAAATAGTCCCCTCTAGGATGGGTCATGAAACCCCCCACCTCTTATACTGATTAACCTTCCATGTCTCGCAAATTATTTGGGATTATAAATTTTATTATGGGTGTAAATATTTCTATTAAGACAATATTTTCTATATCTTATTCAAGACAAATTACGGGAAACTGTGTCACTTTTCAGCAGAACTTGATTATAAGCTTTATTATGTCATGAAAAGGTGAACATGGATCTATAAGTTTCTATAATGAAAATATAATTAAATTTAGATTAATTTAAATAAATTATGAAGAATTATAATGAAAATTATAGGATTTAAAAGGAAGGGATCAAAAATTTTCACAGCTAACAAAGCATCTAAATATAATTCATCTATAATGATAAGGTATGTTTATTTCACTCCAATTTTGAAATTCATTCCAAGTAAATTGACTTCATTACAATCATATCATTTAATACTTATAAAAACTTACTCCTATATATAAATGGAGATTCAAAAGTAGGATAAACCCATATTCAAGGTTGTTTCTGATGGAAATTGGGACCTTGTTAGGGAAACCGAAACACCCAATGGTATTATATCCAAAGGGTCCTACTTTTTAAATGCATGTTCTCATTAGGTTTATTGACCAATTATGCTTAATAACTCACATTGGTTAAGAGGATGGGTGGTAAGTATCATCACAATTTTTTTGGGGGAATAATTTCCAATTCCACGACTCTCATACATATTTAAAAATGATCATGAAACCTTCTTTAATTCACAAGAATGATGTGGATCATCCCAAGAAAATAAATCAATTATTATCCTATAAAGATCTTAGAATCATCTGTATATATCTAAGGTTATTAATCAATTGAGGTATATGTATGTTTCTAAGTTTCTCTATTGACATTATCCTCTTATATCCTACTTAGAGATTCGTTGGAAGTTATTACAATGATGATGTTTTTCTATCAATACAGAGGGGCACTCTAGAATTTTATTATCATTCAGGGAGATGAAGGACACTCTAAATTTTATCCTTAGATAGGGAGATGTTTTTTTTGATGTTGTAATTTAATCCATAGATAGGCTTCCTATGTATCTTTTTGGAAAGAATATAAACCCATGTAGTTTGGTTCCACATAATAGCTATCATCATACCTTTTATGGTACATCGATAAGGACCCAAATTTATAGTTTAAATTCATTTGGAAAGGAAATCTAGATGGAAGGCTCCTAATCAAATTATAGTGTGGGAAATACACTAAAGAAACCAAGAAAACCTGAGATTGATGTGGATTATCAAGTTGAATTAAACGCTAATGAGAATTTGGCACATAAAGAATAGGGTTGATTGGGGGAGTTGGGTTTGAACCTCAGGTAGGCTTCCAACAAATCCCATTTTGATGGGAATAAAAGAATATACATTGTGATTTTGAGGACCCAATCCTATAGAGGCCTTAAAGGAAATGTCTTGTAGGGGATTATAGCCCTTCTGGGATAATTATATTGGGGCATATTCCTAAAGAGGATGCCTTTATAAAGTGTACCATGTAGAATGTCTTAACTCCTTGAGGTTTTTAGGCTTAACTTGGGGCTTACTCTTAAGGAGGATACCCATATTAAGGGAATTATGATAGGGGATTATTCCTAAGGAGGATTCCCATTAAGCTTAAGCCTTATCTAGGAATCCTATATATCCTAGTTAGATAATGAAAAAAATTTATCATAGTTTAGTTTGTCTCATGGATGTGTGGGTTTCATGATCATCACTAAACTCTAAGCTCAAATGAGTCATGATCGGTGTGTGAAACAATTGGGATTAAGAGATTAGGTAAACCACACTTTTTTCCTCAATCACTAGTAGAAGAGGATGAGGTGATAAAGGAAGTTGAATGGGATATGAAATTTCCTTCTCTTCAGTTTAGCCATGAAATAAATAAAGGTGATGGATGTGGTGGTAGTGTGGAGAAAGACTGCAACCTCTTATAAGAAAGGCTATAGGAAAACTCCTGGATGGATTCTAATTGAGCCATGTTGGGGCTTACTCCTAAAGAGGATATCAATTGATATTTCCTTATGGATTACTCCTAAGGAGGCTTCTAATTGAATTTTGTTTGGGATTAATCTTAAGGGGAATGACCATGTATGATTTGGAGATTATTTCTAAGGAGGATTCCCATTTGGTTCAACCTGTCATATGAGTAAGGTGATGATGATTCAAGAGTTTCTTAAGGAGTTTATTGACACAGTTTACATGAGGAATCCAAGAGGATAATCTTTACTCATATCATGGTAAAAGGACTGAGAGGATTGTGTCGACTCAATGCAATTTATGGAGTGTGGAGGAGTGTATCAAATCACAGTATTCATGGGGTGGGTGTTCAAACCATATAAGGTGAAAAAATTCCCTTTACCTAGATTGAAAGGTATGTGTTGAGAATCATCATTTCTCATGTGGTTCAGTGATGGAAGCAAAGGGACTATAATAGAGGGTTGGGGCTGCAGCCTAACACTAATCGTGAGTGTAGGTGCTAGAGCAGCCCCCTATGTATAGACCAATGGGGTCGTGCAGATTGGTTGCATAGGTGGGTCACCCAGGTGGTTTTCCCAGGTATGGGTTTCCATGATATGTGTATCCTAGGTATATTTCACCCACGAGCTAGGCTGGGGGCCTTTCCCTAGTGAGGGAGGGCCATGGTAGGTCACCCAAGTAATGATGGACTACTTGGTGAAGGGGTAGTGTAGCCAGATCCCACTTTTGGATTTGTCACCCAGGAGTTCGATTGTCCTCCAATAAATTGAGTTAGAGGGGTATATTTGTAGACCCATTGGGAACATTCGTAGATCAACTTTTTCATATGAACATATGCATATGGGCCTATGTGGAAGGGCCTGCATGGATATGCATGCGCGAATAGGCTGTATAGTGACACACTTTGCTTTAAAAAAAATTTCTAACTTATATGATCCATACCATTTGATTTGTGAGTTTATTTGGGCTCAATGGATAGTAAAATCAAATATCTTGAAGATAAATATTATTCTTGATATGGTGAATATACCAAATGTTCTTAAAATAAATGAGGAAATTTTTCTTTTACGTATCGACTCATTTTTTTCATCAATCATGGAAAATAAACAGCTTGATCTTAAAGGGAGGGTTTCTACTTATCCCTCTTTGTGGATATGTCTCATGGAAAATATAAATCCAATCATGAATCTATGGAAACGTTTATGCACTAGATTCTACAGTGTCAACAAAGTTCAATGAAAAAGTTTTATTTTTTATAAGGATAACTTCCATGGAAGGTGAGTTTTATCCCTACAATTTAATTGAATAGCCAAAGGTACATCTAGTTAAAGACTTAAAATGAAGTTTTAAATGGGAATAATCCTGATATATTTTCTAAAAACTCACAAAAAAAATTTTATACATCATGTTGGAATTATTTTATTTGGGAAATTTTAGTTAAAGTATCTTAAGGAGAAGTCTGAGAAAAACCATATCCAAAACTTATGATTTTAATGTAGAAAAAATAGATTTCTAATGTAAATAAATTGAGTCAAATGGGATAAGTGAAAGATAGGTTTTCAGAGGAATAAAATAATATTAAAAATTATTACACAATAAAACATGCCATAGTGATGAATAACCTCAATTGTGGGGATGGAAAAGGAGAAAACCACCTTAGTCTTATTTGTTTCCATAATTGATTTACTATCCAAACATAAAACATTAGGAAAGAAAATGTATTTTGGCATTATGTATTCCCATTTTTTGATAGGTTATATTAAATTTATATATACTATTATTATGGTCCTACCTATATCCAATTGATTATTTCCCCAAACATTATAATACTAGAAACATGCCCTACCCAACTACACCTATCGCTAAACATTTTTCCAAACTTATCCTAAAAAAATAATTAAACCTTGAAAACATGTCATGGTTTAGTAAAACCATGTTATGTATGGATTTTGTAAAAAATTATTCAAAACAATTTTTTAAACCATTTAATGGATAACCCTTAAATACCATTTTTCATACATTCCACGTCCACCATAATGGAAGAATTCAAATTTTATTAAATTGTTTTAATATATGCATTTTTTAAATATATGCTTGTGAATCTACCATGTTATAAATTTTAATGAAAACTATTTTTCATATACCTAGATTTACATTGATAAAAAAATAGTTTTCTACCACAATACATCAAACTCAAGGATTCATAAATTTTACTTATAGAAACAAAAACACTCCAACATGAATTTTGAGGTCTTCATTCTCATTTTATCCATGATTATACACCTTTTGTGTCTTCCTGAGAAAAATACATCATGGTGTTGTAAGAACCCGGTTCTTCTCTTTGAGGTAGGAGCTTCTTCTTTTCTCTTTTCCTTAAATATTTTTAATAAAATATGGAAAATAGGGAAAAATCCTAAATTTTGGAACTACACACCGTGTACTTTTTCAACACGTCGTGTACTTCTGGCCCTGTTGGGATGAGTACACGGGGTGTGTAGCCATGTCGGCGAAAAATGGTGTAGGAACTGACTACACGTCGTGTAGTGGTCCTTTACATGATGTGTAGTCAGTCGGCAGGCCAAAACATTAAGGCAGTGGAGCAGCCGCCAGCTAGGCGGTAGTACACGTCATGTACTCAGGAGTACATGTCGTGTACTCATGTCGGCAGGCGAACAGTGCCGCGCTAGGGAAAGCTGCCAAAGGAACAGTTAAATGAAAGGATTAAATGCCTTGTACTTGGATGTACAGGCCATGTACTTTGCTTTTTAGGCTTAAAACAGGCAATAGCCTCCTCATTTGGAAGAGGATGCATTTGATCTGTTTTGGAGCCAAAGCAGGAGGCCGAACCTTTGAAGTTCCGCCAAGTGTTTGTCTGGAAATGGTTTCCGCCTCAGACGATCCTGTTGGAACCACACGGGTAAGGGATTCCATCTCCATGGCTGCTTCTTACCAATTCTTCTACTAATAGGAGTTATTTGAGGTTAAGTGGGTTTTTTTCTTCGTTAGATCTACGCCATTCTTTGGCGTTTCTAGAGTCGGTGTTCGGGTATAATGTTCATTGGTGTATAAGGTAGGTGGGTTGATGTTTAGTTTTCCAACTACTGTGTTTTTGGTGCATTTTTGTGCCACGAACCCATGTTGGGGTGTCGTGTGGCTGAGGTTGTTGCTATATTAAACACCTAGAATTGATTAGGTATTTAATTATGATATTAAAATGCTAGTTGGGATCGTTTCTTGGATCCAGAACCACCCCGGGGGTGTGCTCCACTATTTAGCCGTTTGGCCAGGATACCCGAGGGTATGCCTTTAAAGTAGTAATTATAGAATTACCTTTAGAGGAATTTCGTGTTACTGCTTGTTTACCTATTGGGCATGGCCCGTTTACCTGTTTGTCCTGAGGGAATTGTTGTGATTAGCCTGAGGGCACTTTATTATTTAGCCCGAGGGATGTAGTTATTTCACCTGAGGGTAACCTTTCTTGCTTGAGGGCTTGACTTCTATTCCTGAGGGCGACAATTCCTACGCCTGAGGGAAATTTCTGTTACGCTTGAGGGCAATACCTGCGGGTTGGATTCTGTAAAGCCTAAGGGAGTTGTTCACTATATTAGCCTGAGGGCAAGATACTGGTTGGCCTGAGGGCTTGGTGCTGTTGAGCACAGAATTATACTAAATTAAATGGATTAAATAAATAATTAAATGAAAATATAACTAGTAAGTTAGTTACTTTTGAGTACAGCTTGGTTTATTGCATTTTATTACTGCACACTTGCTGCATGTTTACACACAGTTGGGCACGGGCTTTTGGTGGGTGCCTACTGAGATATATTTCTCACACCCCGTTTGGGTCACGCTTTTCGGCCCAAACAGATTACGTTGCCGCATGTGTTGATAGGGGAAAGAGTCCCCATACAGTTACATGATTGCTGCTGAGGAGTAGGAGGGTATGGGACAGATCCTAGGCTCAGGATGTCGCTGCCAGCTATTTTGCTTTGTTTTGTCGTACTCTGCTTTTGGTTGTACTGTATTGATGTATAACATGTTCTGGCTATTTTCATAGAACTTGAGACATGTAGCATCATCATTTATATACTGTTGGTTATATCCACTGTTGTTGTTTATTTCAGTTGTGTATGGTTTACTGCATCCGCTATTTGTTGTATGTTTTATTTTGTAATCTGATGCGCTACACTTTGACAATTGAGGGCATAGTTTCCCCACTATCAGACCTAGCCCCTCGCTGCTAGTCGGCAGCCTCTGGAATTTGGGGAAACTCCCGTGAGGTCATGTGGCGAACTGGGTTCGGGGCACCCGTTGGGTGGCACCCAGAACTGGGACGTTACAAATTGGTATCGGAGGGGTTCTGTTCTTTGAATTACTATTTGGAGCCGTAGTCAGGGATAAGATGAACGGTAGCTGGTAATAAGCTATGCCCAGGCATAGCTAACCCGCGTACAGGGAAAATCTAGTCTACCTCGTGTTTTGCAATTCTTCTGATTTTGCAAATTTTACAGTTGATACGATTTCACCGTTGGGTGACACACTTGTATTGTGTTGTTTATATATTATCTATGGGTTCTATTTAGTTGCAACCCGATGAGATGAGTTTATTCCATCTAATGCATCATTTAGGAACATTCTAGAATCACATGCCATACATAGTTTCCATGCCATGTAGGTGAATTAAAAAATGAATGTTGTTGTGATAGTAGTTTTGCTAGAAAAGCCTGCTGTTGTGATAGCTGCTTGATAAATACCCGTTGTTTGATAGGGTATTTTGTGTAAGCCTATTTATTTAATGAGCACCACACTTTGGTTTTTGGGGAGTATGGGCCCCCATTTTCCGAAATTTGGCCGATCATTGACTGTTTATTTTGTTATAACACAGATAAGATGGAAAACATTGATTCATGGGGACTATGGGCACTCACGGGTTGGAATTTGACACATAGGTGTTGTTTTTCAGTATTTTCTGGGTTCCGGGGAAGTTTCTGAGGCATACTGTCCGGAAACCCAGTATACACGCCGTGTAGTATTTTAAACACGCCATGTATGACCTTATGTTTGGGAAGAAAAATGAACTTTTTAAGTACACACCGTGTACTCTGAGTACATGTCGTGTAGTCTATTCTTGTGTCACAAACCGTGTGGGTGGCGACACGGTGTAGGGAAGTGCTTGGGCAGAACACACCGTGTACCATATATACACGTCGTGTAGTTTTGACCTAGAGTCTGGACATGTAACTAATAACACTGGTCAGTGAACTCCTATACAGAACACGACGTGTCAATGATGAACACGATGTGTAGTGTGACATGGGGACTCAGCCGTGTAACTAATAACACGAGTCGGTGTCACCTCTCTTTGAACACACCGTGTACCTATGGGACACGCCATGTAGTCTTGTCTGAGGATAGATCGTGTGGACTTAGCCATGTGGTTGGGAAGCGGGGTTGTTGGCACGCCGTGTGTGATTGTAACACGTCGTGTAGTGTCAAGCCGAGTAGTTGGCTGTGTCACAAGCGACACGGGCAGTTAGAAAATAACACCATACACGCCGTGTAGTTTTTTTTTCAATAGGAGTTGTATGTCTAGCCGTGTAGAAGGACCCGGGCAGGGGAAGGAAAGTCAAGTACACACCGTGTAGTCAGTATACACGCCGTGTAGTCTTATTTTTCAAATTCTGAATTCCTTATTCCTCTTATTCCCTTTTGGGTTTCTTAATTTTCGGTCTTTGATAATCTTGAATCTAAGGCGTGTTTTTTACCTTGTAGTGTCATGCCGCCTAGACGACCGCGCGTTGTTTTCTAGGAGAGCGGCAATGAGAATACTCCGGAGATGGTGGGCCATGGTCTACCAGTTGATCCTCCAGCAGAGCCAGATGCGATGGCAGCTACTATACCAGACATAGGCATGGAGGTGCAGTTCCGTGAAGGCTTTATGCGGTTCATGAAGACCTTTCAAGGAGCACCGTAGGCTGCCGCATCTATGGCCGAGCTGACACGTATCTTCTAGAAGCATCATCCGGCTACGTTTTCAGGGGATGGCGGACCACAGGCTGCGAAGTCTTGGTTGGGGTTGATGTAGACTATTTTCGAGTATCTTGAGACGCCTCCGGGGTGGAGGGTCAATCGTGCGACATACATGCTGCGTGATTCCTCCAAGAGGTGGTGGGATGTTACCACCTAGTCAGAGCATCACAGGGACATGGCGTGGGAAGACTTTCATGAAGTCTTCTAGGACTTTTTCTTCCCAGAGACACTGAGTACAGATAGAGGTTGAGAGTTAATGAATCTGCAGTAGGGCGCTATGTCGGTGATGGACTATTCTGTTCGCTTTACCGAGCTTCAGTGCTTTGTACCCGTCCTGGTGGGTGACGAGACATTGAGGGCCAGACGTTTTGAGAATGGTCTTCATTATGAAATTTGAGCGCTGGTAAATGTTTTCACGTTGCCTACTGTCCGTGCTATTGTAAATCAGGCGCTGATTGCAGAGAGAAACCTATGAGAATCTAGTGGTGTGGGCTAGGGCGGTTCAGCACCAGTTATTGGCACTTTTTCTACTGGCAAGATGAAGAGGTAGATGAAGTTCTCTCTGGGTGGCAGTACCTGCCAGACAGTTTCTTCAGGTGGCCCGATAAGGTGATACCAGTGTGGTAGAGAGGGGAACAAGAGGCCACAATGTCCACATGATCTAGTGGAGTTTCAAGCTTGCAGCAAGATGGGTCATCTGCAACGCTTTTGCAGGGCGTTTCCACTGATGGCTAGTGAGAGGGGTTCTGTGTAGACTCCATGTGCGAGAATATGACAAGCAGCTTCTTACCAATCTGGGAAGTGGAATACGTCAGGGCATGAAGGCAGAGATGGTGTTCATGGTCGTGGTAGCCAGACACCAGGATCTCAGAGGCAGCAGGGCAGGACAGCTCAGGGTAGCCAGGCTGTGTCATAGGGCCGCGACACTGGGCAGACATATGCGGTGCAACAGACCTAGCATGAGCAGGATCCCAGACCTTCTACAGTTAGAGTTACTATTATAGTATCTTCTGTCTTATCTTCAGTACTTTTCGATACGGGTGCTACACAAAGTTTTATATTTTTGCCTATTGTAGAGAGCCTTGGGCTCTGAGTTTCTACTTCTTCTGATATCATGACGATAGACACTCTGTTGGGGACTAGAACGGCTGGTGTGCATCAGTGCAAGGAGTGCCCCTTGAGGTTGGTGGTGTCACTTTCTTTGGGACCTCTATGTCTTAGAGATGACAACTTATGACATCATTATTGGGATGGACTGGTTGGTTCCCTTTCTGGCCTTTGTAGACTGCTATTGTCACAGGGTGTGTTTCATGTCACCAGAGGGCGGAGAGTTTCTATACAAGGGAGAATGGGATGTTCAGGAGAGTCAAGCAGGACCAAAGCATCGTGGGTGAGGTAGAGTCGTAGCCCAGATTGCAAGCTTGTATTTAGATGACGAGGGGACTTGTCAGGCAGATTTCCTTCATGTTGTTGATCGCTTCAGGGATGTCTTCTCAGACAAATTTTCAGGTCTACCTTCGGAGAGAGAGGTGGATTTCTCCATTGATCTTGTACCAGGAGCAGCACCTGTGCCCATTCCTCCATATAGGATGGCCACACCTGAGTTGCAGGAGCTCAAGAGGCAGTTAGAGGAGTTACAGGCAAAGGGCTTTATCCAACCATGTACTTCTCCTTGGGGTTTTCCGGTCCTTTTTGCAAAGAAGGCGGATGGTACCCTCAAACTTTGCAGGGATTATCGGAAGCTGAACCAGTTGACGGTTAAGAACCGATATCCCTTACCAAGGATTGATGATCTTTTTGATCAGCTTCGTGGAGCATGAGTGTTCTCGAAGATTGACTTGAGATCAGGATATCATCAGCTGCATGTAAGACCGTCTGATATACCTCTCACAGCTTTCAGGAGCAGGTATGGTCTATATAAGTATACGGTTATGCCGTTCCGACTCACGAACGTGCCAGCGGTTTTCATGGCTCTGATGAATAGTGTGTTCCACCCGTATCTTGATTCTTTTGTGTTAGTATTCGTGGAAGACATATTGGTGTACTCTCACACTCGAAACGACCATGCCAGCCATCATGATATCATATTGAGTACACTAAGAGAGCATCAGCTATATGATAAGCTCTCAAAGTGCCACTTTTTGATGGACCAGATTCACTTCCTGGGTCATATCATCTCTGAGGCAGGAGTTTCAGTAGATCCAGAGAAGGTAAGAGTAGTGGTTTCCTAGGAGCAGCCTATGAACATGTTCGAAATAAGGAGTTTCTTAGGGCTAGCTGGTCACTACAGACGTTTCATACAGGACTTCTCTCACTTAGCAGCACTGTTGACAGGTCTGACTAAGAAGGGTGTGAAGTTCGTTTGGTCAGAAGCTTGCGAGGAAGATTTTTTGAACCTGAATGGAAGGTTGACATCAACACCGATCCTAATACTCCCAGAGCATGGGAAGGACTATACAGTTTATTGTGATGCATCAGGTATTGGGTTGGGAGCAGTGTTAATACAGGGCGATCTAGTTGTTGCGTATGGGTCTCAGTAGTCGAGGCCTCATGAGAGGAATTACCCGATGCATGATCCTGTGTTAGCTGCAGTTGTACATGCATTGTGCTGTTGGAGACATTATCAATTGGGGGAGAATTTTGTGGTTTTCACCGACCACAAAAGCCACATGTATAACTTTACTCAGCGTGACTTGAATATGTGGTAGAGGAGGCGGGTCGAATGCCTACAGTCCTTCAATTTTGAGCTTTCCTATACACCTGGCAAAGGTAATGCAGTAGCTGATGCACTGAGTAAGAAGACTCAGATATAGGCAGTGAAGGAGGCCAATGGTGAGTGGATACTCATGGCCTTATTCTCTAATATGCATCTGGAGGTTAACGATAGGCAGGGGCAGACTTATCTTTCATATATAGCTGTGACTTCTACCCTCCTGGATAGAGTGAGGATAAGGAAGCTATCGGATTCAGAAGGACTAGTTCTACGGGAGTCAGTGGCAAGTGGGGAACCTTCTCCTGGTTTGATGATAGGCGATGATGAGGTTTTGTGTTTCCATGGACAAGTATGGGTTCCAGGGGATATACATGAGTTGATGATACAAGAGTTTCATACTTCATCATGGGCAGTTCATCCCAGGGTTACCAAGATGTACCCTGACTTGAGACGTCCGTACTGGTGGCCAGATATGAAGAGAGAGATAGCTGGTTTTGTTACAAGGTGTTCCACCTGTCAGCACATGAAGGTAGAGCATCAGAGACCAGCCGGATTGTTACAGCAGTTACCCATTCCAAAGTAGAAATGGGATGATGTCACGATGTATTTCGTGACTGGTTTGCCGAGGTCACCTAGAGGCAATGATGCCGCGTGGGTTGTTGTGGACAGACTCACGAAGGTAGCTCACTTCTTTCTGATCAAGGAGACCTTTGGTGTTGACGAGCTTGGAAGAATGTATATCCAAGAGGTCGTACATCTTCATGGGGTCCCTCGTTTTATCGTTTCATATAGGGACACCGGCTTTACATCTCATTTATGGAAGATTTTTCATAGGGCACTGGGTACACAGGTGCTTCTGAGCACAGCATACCACCCTCAGACAGATGCCCAGTCAGAGCGTAGGTGCTATAGGACATGCTGCGAGCATGATTCCAAGACTTTGGGGGCACTTGGGAGAAGCATATACCCTATGTTGAGTTTTCCTATAACAACAGCTTCTAGGCGACATTGAGATGGAACCATATGAGGCTTTATATGTTAGGTCATGCCGATCACCTTTGTGAGGGATAGAGGCAAGTGAGGCAGCTTTTTTGGGACCACGTCTCATGTAGGAGACTTCTAAGCAGGTCCAGTTGATTCAGAAGCATATGGCTACTGTGTAGTCTCATCAGAAGTCATATAATGATCGCCGTAGATGACCTCTGGAGTTCGTGGTTGGGGATCAGGTTTTCTTGCGTGTTTCACCAAGGCTGGGACACAAGTGGATCATGAGACAGGGTAAAATTTCACCAAGGTATGTGGGGCCATTTGAGATTTTGGAGAGAGTTGGACCGGTTGCCTATCAGTTGCAGTTACCACAGCAGTACCGAGCCATGCACGACGTCTTCCATATATCTCAGTTGTGCTGCTATCATTCAGACCCATCTCACACCTTTCAGCCTGATAAGGTTGAGCTTTAGATGGACGCGTCATTTAAGGAGCATCGGATTCGTATTGTTGACAGGAGCATGAAGGTTCTCCGAGGCTGGTCAGTTCCTCTCTTACGGGTGGTATGGCAGCATGGCCGAGTGCAGGACGAAACCTGGGCACGGGAGATCGACTTACATGCTCAGTGGCTGGAGTTGTTCACGTCTATATCTTCTCCACCCTTGGAAGGGAAATTCGAGGATGAATTTATATAAGGGGGGAAGTTTGTAAGAACCTGGTTCTTCTCATTGAGGTACGGGCATCTTCTTTTCTCTTTTCCTTAAATATTTTTAATAAAATATGGAAAATGGTGAAAAATCTGGAATTTTGGAACTACACACCATGTACTTCTAGCAGTGTTGGGATGAGTACACTGGGCGTGTAGGCATGTCGGTGACAAAGGGTGTAGGAACCGACTACATGTTGTGTAGTGGTCCTTTACACGCCGTGTAGTCAGTCGGCAGGCCAAAACAGTAAGGCAGTGGAGCAGCCACTAGCTGGGCAGCAGTACACACCATGTACTCAAGAGTACATGTCGTGCACTCATGTCGGGAGGTGCAGAGTGCCGCACTAGCGGAAAGCCGCCAGAGGAACAGTTAAATGAAAGGAGTACATGCCATGTACTTGGAAGTACATGTCGTGTATTTTGTTTTTTCGGCTTAAAAAAGGCAGTAGAATCCTCATTTGGAAGAGGAGGCATTTCATCCGTTTTGGAGCAAAAGGAGGATGCTGAAACATTAAAGATCCGCCGAGTGTTCGTCGGGAATCGGTTTCCGCCTCGGAAGATCCCATTGGAACCATAAGTGTAAGGGATTCCATCTACTTGGTTGCTTCATACCAATTATTCCCCTAACAGAAGTTATTTGAGGTTAAGTGGGTTTTGTTCTTCGTCAGATCTACACCGTTCTTGGGCGTTTCTAGAGTCGGTGTTCTGGTATAACGTTCGTTGGCATATAAGGTAGGTGTATTGGTGTTTAGTTTTCCAATTGTTGTCTGTTTGGTGCATTTTTGGGCCACGAACCCATGTTAGGGTGTCATTTGGCTGAGGTCATTGCTATATTAAACACCTAGAATTGATTAGGTATTTAATAATGATATTAAAATTCTAGTAGGGATCGATGATTGGATCTGGAACCACCCCGGGGGTGTGTTCCACTGTTTAGCCGTTTGGACAGGATACCCGAGGGTATGACTTTAAAGTAGTAATTGTAGAATTTTCTTGAGAGGAATTGCTTGTTACTGCTTTTTTACCTGTTGGGAATGGCCCGGTTACCTGTTTTTCCTGAGGGTGTTGTTGTGATTAGCCTAAGGGAACCGTACTATTTAGCCAGAGGGATGTAGTTATTTTTCCTGAGGGCAACCTTTCGTGCATGAGGGCTTGACTTCTGTGCCTGAGGGCGACAGTTCCTATGCCTGAGGGCAATTTCTGTTACGCCTGAGGGAAATACCTGAGGGTTGGATTCTGTATAGCATGAGGTCATGGTTCACTATATTAGCCTGAGGGCAAGATAATGGTTGGCCTGAGGGCTTGGTGCTATTGAGCACAGAATGTTACTAAATTAAATGGATTGAATAAATAATTAAATGACAATATAACTGGCAAGTTAGTTACTTTTTAGTACTACTTGGTTTATTTCATTTTATTACTGCACACTTGTTGCATGTTTACACACAGTTGGGCACGAGCCTTTGGTGGGTGCCTACTGAGATATATTTCTCACACCGGGTTTGGGTCATGCTTATCAGCCCAAACAGATTACGTTGCTGCAGGTGTGGATAGGGGAAAGAGTCACTATATAGGTACATGATTGCTGTTGAGGATGTGGAGGTCATGGGACCGAGCCTAGGCTCGCGATGCCACTGCCAGCTATTTTGTTTTGTTTTGTTGTACTCTACTTTTGGTTGTACTATATTGATGAATAACATGTTCTGGCTGTTTTCTTAGAACCTGAGACATGTAGCATCATCATTTATATACTGTTGGTTATATCCACTACTGTTGTTTATTTCAGTTGTGTATGATTTACTGCTTCCACTATTTGTTGTTTGTTTTATTTTGTAATCCGCTGCTCTACACATTGACAAATGAGGGCATAGTTTCCCCACTATCAGACCTGGGCCCTCACTGCTAGTCGGCAGCCTCTGGCATTTGGGGAAACGCGCTTGAGGTCACATGGTGAACCGGTTTGGGGCACCCGTTGGGTGGCAACCAGAACTGGGACATTACAAGTGTGATTAAACAAAAATGAAACACTTAAAATATAAATATTTATATAGAACTCTAACTCCTATAACCTAGATTTGGTGGTTATTTATTACTTCAAAAATATAATAAATTATATCATATTACATAGGACCCAATAGTATAATTTCTTGAGATACTAGCTACATACATGAATGATACATTATATTGGAATCATAAGTACATCATAAAAATATGGTAAAAGTTAATTTTCTTCACTACTTATCCTTGGATCACATGTACTACAATTTATGGTTTCCAAGGTAAATAAGGAAATAATAAAAAGGGTGTGTTCAGATTCTCAGTGTGCGATAAAGTACAGTGGAAGATACCTTTGAATAAACATGGATTTATAATATGGTAAAAATAAATAATCATATAATTTCAAGTAAATGATAAAACTAGAATAACATATTTATGCATGACAAAAAAATAGAAGTACATAATCATATGGATAACAATAATGGTCTCAAAATGATGGAATACAAATTGTTAGACATTAAAACCATTCTATAACAATGAAAAAGAAATTTTTTGGTACAAAATATATTATTCATTATTTTCATATCAATTACTCAATTTATTTATATTTTATAGTTTTTATTTAAATTTTGGGATACTATGAAATTTTGATCATTTTTTGTAGAATTTTAAAACACCACACCTTGACTCATGAAGAATACAATGTATAGTGGTGTTTTCTAGGACCTATCATTGTGTGAATGAATGGATTATGTTTTTATGTCAAGGATGTTTGAGGGTAACATCATTTCTAGATATATCATGGTTTGACTCAGCTATATTTTTTATTGAGGGTTATTACCTACCAGTAAATGGGGAGGGATGGTCATATAATGTCTTAGGAAATCATGGAGTGATGAGTATATGGGACTATAAAATTATGGAAAATCCCAATATGTGTGAATAAATGAATTTACACTTTCTTTTAGATACCCACCCATGTAGGGTTTTCTCACTTCATGAAAAATATAGGGAAGGTTTTTCATGTTGTGGTGATGCGTGTCACAAAGTGATGGCGGAGTTATAGGAAAGGCTATGCCATGGATGAGAAATCCCATGTCATGGTGTCCTAATGATTTACATTTCTAGAATTTCCTAGAATATGTGTTATGCTACATGACCCAAGAAGTCCACACCATGAGGTATCTATAGATGGATTTCATGATGTGGCTATCATGGCTACACTATTAAGTGGTTTTAAAAATATTTTTAAATAGGTGAAATCCAACTTTTCCCCTAACATATTTAAACATCTCCTCAACTTTACTCCCCCTATTATCATGACTTATATTCCCTCGTCATTCATGATTTTATTACTCCTATGTATCTTGGTGGTTATATAGATCTATAGTTGGAATAATTTATGGAAAATAATTATTTCCCTTGAATTTTTTCTTCTCCCTCTTCAGAGACTCTTGTTATTTCAATGTTTTATAATTTTTATTCCCTAGTAGTCCATAGAAGAAATTATATGATTAGGTATGGTTTTAAATATTTAATTCATTGGTTTTTTGTGTGTGTGAGGATCAATTATTTTATGTCTCTTAGTATTTAAATAAATAAATGAAGTTACGAAGAATGTGAGGTAGTTGCCTCTAAATAATGGGCCTTTACATTGGAATTACTTTATTTATTTAATATATATATATTATTTAATATATTATGATTGTAATTTGTTTTTTTTATAAATTTAAAATTTCACCACATTTTACAAGGTTATACATTTGATAAATGCATGTTTTTTCTCATTTTTCTCAAAAACTAATTTTACACCCATAAAGTGTTTGATAAATTGTTTTAACAAGTATTTAAAATCCAAATATGTTTTAAAAGGAATTTTTAAAAGGCTATTGTTTTATAAAAGATGTTCCCTTGTTTATGAGACATTGATTTCATTAAGGTCTTATTTAATTATGTAATTTTTAAATAAAATATTATTTATGTTATTGAGAGTAATAATTATGGATATTAACATTCTATTTCATTTTTTATATGATATTATCTTTTTTATAGGAGTTAAATTGATTATTGATGAGTTTCACATGGGTCCCTTTGGTATATATGTTTGTAATGAGATAACTTTTACACTATTATATATTGTTCTCCAATAGGTTCCTAATTTAGATTATTATCTATCAAGTAGTTGGAACCTGATAAGAACAATAGGTTTAGATAGATTTTATTTTTTTAGTTTCACAAAGGTGACTAATATTTTTCTAGAGATGTCCTGGATTACTATGTTTCTATTAATAAATTTTCCCAAAGGTTAGATCCCATGTGAATTATTCTTGTTATGTGTTGTTTTTTATATATAATTACACATGTTTATATTATTGTTAAATTATATTTCACTTGGTTATGATTTATATTTTTCATGTTTTCATTAATTTACGAAACTCAGATTATTTTTTAAAAAAGCTAAAGGGTTCAGAAAAATTATTTTACAAGTTATTATTTTAAGAAACATAAAGTTATTATCTGAAAAAGTTTATCTATAATTTTTTTTCAAACTATTACTAATAGCTTGTACTATTAATGATATTTTCTAGATTCATAGTGATATCCAATTGGGATTTTCTGCATACCATGCATACATCTTATAGGTGTATATAGTCCCAGTTTAATTAGACATAGGTATGGTAAAAAATTCCATGTCTTATTTTTACACTTCCTAATAACTCTCTCCCTTAATAGTATATTGATTAGTGGTGACCATAGATCAAAAGGAGTTATCTCAAGTAGATCATTTTTTGGATTAATGAATATTGATTTTTTGTTTATTATATATTGACCTCACTGAAAGTTTATTTATTTTGGTTTTATAGTTATATAACCAATAACGGTGTATCATTTTATTTTATTTATAAAGTGCTGTTGGATGTTTAGTTATTTTTTTCTTCTTATTACTCTATTTTTTTTGTTTCTTCTTATTCAGACGGTTTATTGATGTGAATGGATATCTAATTTTTGGATACATCATGCAAGGTTTTTAGGGGGATTCATGTTATATTTTATGTTATTTTTACTATTAATCCATTTTCAATGGTTATATTTGATACCCTCATCACTTGTACCCATCTCATGGTAATTGAGAATTAGATTAGAACCTTGTTCCAAACTCATTCTACGTGATGTGGTAGGTCATCTAGAACTATTTCATTAAAAATTATATCAAAACCAACTTGATATTTGGGGTTGTATTGGTATTGTGGATATAAGAGTTTAGAAACTCTAGGGGTAAGTTTAGGGGATTCTTTGGCCAATTCTTCTTTGCATTGATCCTCATGTTGTCATGGGTGGTCAAGAATTGTCTCTTGATTTGAGATTTATTTTTGGGTGTTTTAATGTGATTTTTTGGTTATTTAATATTATTATAAAAAAATTGTAAAAATTCATGTCTCACCATTTTATATATAGTTTATTTGTATATTAAATGAATTTCCTATTTCATGATTTATAGATCAAGCCTCATAGAAGGATTTTAGTGAATCATTGAGAGGGAGATATATAGAATGCACCATAACCTAACACCCAAATGGACCCCATACTCATTGAAATTGTCATCAATAACATCCAACCATTGTTCTAGGAAGGGGATAATTGTGAGTCTCAAATGGTAGATCATTCTCAAAAATTTACTAAGAAGAATCCACTTTTCTTTTCATATAGACCTACAATAATAGGAAACTAAATAATGGATGTATAATATTAAGCACATCTTTAGTTTTCTTTGGAAACCCAATCCATACAAGTTTTTATTTTCCACTTATATAGTGTAGGGACGTGGCTATAAATGGTGGTAATCTATCATATAGTTGAATATTTTTGAGGATATCACATGGTATTTTTTAAATGTTATTTTCATCTATCATATTTAACCAGTTATTTGAGGGTGGAAAAGGCTATAAAAATCATGTCCATAGAGAAGGGGAATCATTTAGTGATGGATTATTCCTCTCATTTTATCAATTTTGTCAACTTTTCCCCAAATCTCATCATGGATGACTATATTAAGTCATGACTATTTGAGATGGTATTGAGACTAAAAGTTTGAAAGAAGGTTATTATTTTTTACCTAGTGGCCTATATTGAGGTATTTGATAAGGAAGTGGTGATTTATACCAATATAAAAATTTATATTGGTTTGAGTTGTGTACCTTATGTTATAGAGGGGATCCAATGTTCCTCGTCTCATGAGAAGATGAAGTGTGAGGACTCTCACTATGGTTGTAGTGGGAGTGTGAAATATCCAGTTAATTTCACTCCCATGACACCTTCAAGACTTAATCTAGTGGTGCAATTCTAGTGTTGGAAGATGGATCACACCGAACAAAACAATCAATATACTCTGAGGACATTGAATAATTTTAATAATATGGGCTATCTAGAGAGATTTTTTAAGAACCCATCATAGATAAGTAAGGTTTTGTCTTTTATACCAAATTCTCTTAGGTGTTACCATATACATCTAAGGGAGAAGGATATAAACCTATGATAAAGGGTGGTTTTTATGTTGTTGATAAGTATTAGAGTGGTCCTATATCTATGAATTTATATGTAGTAGATATAAATCTTGAGGAATCAAATTTTAGGATAGAGATCATCATGGTTATGATGTTTGTGGATTCTTATTTTTCAATAATTAATTTTCATATGGGTGAATCCCATTATTTTATTCATATATATTGATTGATTTGTTGGGGATTTAGTCTGAATTTATGTCGTATGTGATTGGTATATTCACTCTTCTAAGAAAGAGTAAAGGGTAGATCATGAAGTTTCCAAAGTGTTATGTGATAGTTTATAAGGTTGAAATTTTATTTTATTTTCTACTTCTTGATAAGGATATAATTGATCCTATTTTTGGAATTGATTGAATACATAGAATGAATCGTTATATAGACTGCTACCACAAAAAAATTGTTGCTTTCTATTGATGAATACACACACATATTATAGGGTATGTGGGATCCCAGATATTGTATGGAATGAAATTAGGTTACATACATTGGGATAATTTAATAAAGTATATACAACATTATTATCAATTATACTTATCATATTTTAGATTTTCATATTCTGATGGTGGTGGGTAGATATCCCAAGGCCTTCCCTAATGATTTTTTTTTCATTTCTAGTCCAGTATAAATTTTTGTTTTTTATTGATCTACTGAATAGGAATAACTCCATTTCATTTCTATCTTATCAAAAGGATCGAACCAAATTATAGTAATTGATAGTTAAATTGTAGTATCTTATGAGAGTGGGTTTTACTTACCTGAGTGCATCCTTATGGGAATAACTAGTTCTCTTTTCAAAGAAGGTGGAAAATCATATAACTTTACAATGATTAATTGAATATAAATTATCTATTTTCAGAAAAATGTACCTAATTACATGGACTGAAATTATTTTTCACCACTTTATGTCAATGGGGTAGTTCTCTAAGAATGACATCAAATTATTATACCACTAACTAAGAGTTAAAGAAGTAGATATTCATAAGACTAATTTTTAAAGAATGGATATTATGATTACCTTGATATCCCATTGGGATTTACAAATTCTCATGATATTTTCAATTCATTGACGAATCGCATATTTCACGGGTATCACGAAGCCCTCATTTTGGTCTTTATGGATGATATTGTTGTTTACTTCAAGATGAGGGAGGAATATGAGGTATATATGAACATTGTATTATCTATATTAAAAGGGGATATACTTTATTTAATGTTTTATAAACACCAATTCTAAATCTAGACTATTTAATTATTAGTTCTTATGGTACCAGAAAAAGGGATTTCTATGGATCCTAAGAAATTATAAGTGTTGATATTTAAGGAAGACCAAAGAAAGTATTATATATTAGAATACTTTTGGGTATAGATAGATATTACTTGCATTTTTTTTAGAATTTCTCAAAAATAGAATCTAGATTGATATCCTTGACTATGAAAGGATTGATATTTTAATGGAATGGGAAAATTCAAATATCCTTTGATGAGTTAAAGGCTCGGTTGAGTTCATAATCCTTTTTATTTCCTATACAATATAGTGAGGGAAATGTTTTATATTATGACGATTCATGTGTGTGATTATGTTGTTTTTTTAAGGTAGGTTTATCATGTTTTGGTTTATGGGTATCTCTATTGTTTCCATAACTAAATGAACTACCCCACCCATGAACTAGATTTAGTGATGGTGATTCCTTAATTGAATATTTAGAACAATTATCTCTTCGAAGAGAATATTTCTTTTTATAATTATCATAAAAATTTTAAATTAAATATTCCCAATAAAATTTGTAAATTTTCAATAGTGGATACAGGATGAATATATCCATACCTTTGATTTTGAGTTCGCCTACGTCTCACGTAAAGTGAATGTGGTGGTTGAAAACATTTTCCAAAAGTTTCTAAATTATGCAGTGAAATAATTGGAATAAGAGTAGAATTTTATAAGCTTATTTTCCAAGTTTCTTCCTTCTTTGAATGAATTGGAGGATTGGGTATTTATGACTAGTGTAGAATCACACCCTACCTAAATGATTGTATTTATCTAGAGTAGGTATAATATAATAATTATTAGTGTGTTAACAAAATTTTAAATAGTGGGGAGACCTTATTTGATTGGTTGATGTCTCATTATGGTTAAATTTGTTTTATAAATAGATTATGCATTCATATGATCCCAAGGAAATAAGTGATGGAAAGTGGAAACCTTATTTAGTTTAGAAGTAATACTTAGGGATATAAATATGGGTTTTTATCTCTGATATTGGTATTAATATCCTAGGATAAAGTGTATAGTTTTCAACATTGTGTATTGATACCTTACCTATCATAGAATCAATGATGAGCATAAAAACTTGCAATATTGTTTCCATATCTTCTCATTCTGGTGTGGAAGTGGGATACTTTTTTTATAAACATCATGGTTATATTTCCTCAATCAACTAGTGGGAATAATTATATATGGGTTATTTTATAATGGTTGATCAAACTATCCTATATTCTTCTTATTAAGGAGTAAATAAATGTGGATGATCTTGGAAACCTGTATGTCTAATAGATTTAGATGTTTAAATGGTTTTTTCCAACTATTATGTCTAATCAAGACACATTCTTTAAATTCTATTTCAAGAAGGGTCTTTAGGAACTAATGGGTTATTTTTTGAAGTTGGTCATTGATTAGCATTCATAGATGGATGGTCAAAATGTGTAGGCTAAATAGATTCTTGAGGATATGCATCGATCATATGTTATTTACTTTGGTGGATCCTGGGATAAACATCCATTGTTTGATGATTTCTCTTATAATAACATCTATCAAGCCTCAATAATAAGGTCTCATGTTAAATTTCTTTATTAATAACCATATTGATCCCCTATTTACTAGTCATAATGGGGTGACCATTATTTTATGGGACTAAGAAATTTTCAATCCATGATATATAATTTTATTTAATTTAGAAAATATTGGTTATTGATTAGAATCTCTATAAATTATATTTTTTCAATAATCATCATCCAATGGGATTTTTCATTGGTTGCCAAGTTTTTCAAGAGTTTCTTATTTACTAAGACATCGTAGGATGGTAATTTTGGGAATGTTGATGTTAAAAAATTTCATGCCATTTGAGATTCATGAGTATGCTATGAAATTAATGAACTGGTTGACCTTACTACCCCAGTTAACTTATATTTTTAATTTATTTCAGGTTTTCTAGTTAAAGAAGTGTCATTTATACCCATATCATATGGTCTGAGGGGGAGGATATGGATTTGGATCCTAATACCAATATGGTTAAAAAATATATCTATGTTATGGATCATTGGGATAGAGTGTTAAGGGGTAAATAAAATATTTTATTCCATGTGTGTGGATGTATAGTGGATATCTCAATGATACATTGGAGTGTGAGGCATTTATTAGAGAATAATGGCCTCACTTATTCTCTAATAAAGAGAACTAAGAACATTATAGGGGAATACATTGATATAATGGGGTTGGTTTTAAAACCATTTATGCATTTTAGGTACCTAATATATTATTCATTAATTACATCTCAATGTTTTATTGAGGTTTTGAAAATTACGGGATATTATTTAGTTTTGATCTAAAGTCCTACAATTTTTCTGAAGACCACACTCTGAAAAAAGGGAAACAATATGTAGTAAGATATTTTTTATACCTATGATTGAATGTGGGAATGGGGTGATTATTTCAAACATAATTATTGGAGGTTCACATTATGTATAAGGTAATCACGATATGTTGGGTCATTATTTTCCTTTATGGATTTTCCCTACTTTTTGTGAGGATATTTGGTCTTGACATATCCCAGGTAAATTGAATGATATATAACTCACAAATTCAAATTTTGGAAAGGTCCTTTAAATAATAATAAAAAATTTACTCTAATTTATAGTCACCATCTTACATAAGGTTTTTGACTTGCTAAAAATCAGGTAAAGGTTTGTCACATTGTGGTGGTCTGTTTTGTATTGTGATAGGGGTGTCATAGATGAGTCCATACAATAGAGGTGGATATCACAAAATAGTGGCCAATAAATTAGGATCCTTAGTTCTTTATGGAGGAGGTGTTATATGTCATGATCCAATAGGGTCATTTTGTTAAGTATCTTAGATCGTTTTCATATCACGGCTAGTAGGACCATGTCATGTGGTGGTTTTTCCTACACTTTTTAATATGGGAAATTACTATTTTATACTCACTCATTTTAATCTCTCCTAAAAATCATTCTCCCCATACAAATGAACTATAATCCCTCTTTACCTATCAATATCTTAATTTTATTCCCTTGGTTAATCTCATGTGCAATAGTGTGTGGACTTCATGGTAACTCTTTATTTTTCTTGTATTTCTTCTTCCCACTCATCCCAGACTATTTTCATTTTCAATTCTTCTTTTTATCATTCCCTATATTGTCATAGAGGATAAAATATTACTAGGTATGGTTCTAAATGTTGATTAACTTGGTTTTTAGGTATGCTTAGGTTCCCTTAACTTCATCCTCTTTGTATTTAAAGAAGGATATGTGTTTATGGATTGTGTGGGGTGAGTGTCTCAATATAATTGATCTTTCCTATAGAAATAATTTAGTTCATCAATTTATGTGGATTGTGTAATCATATTATGTTTGAAATTTGTGTTTAAGGACTAATTAATAATTATATATGGTTTTTCATGGCTTTACAAGGGATCATGGAAGGATTTTTCGTATTTTTCTCTCAAAACCCAATTATTCACCCATAATGTGTTTGATAAAATGTTTTAGAGTGTATTTTGACTCCAAATACATTTTTAAATGATGTTTTGAAATGGATTTTTTATGAAGGATGTTCATTTGTTTTTTGATCCTTGTTTTCAAATAAATTCATCATTAATTATTAGATTCCAAAATTTAACATTGTTGGTATTATTAAGCACATTTGTTATTGATTTTTATTAATCCTTAGATTTTTTTATGATTTCAACCATGTTATTTTAATTTTATTGAGTATCGATAATTTTAAGATCAGAACATTGGGTAAATATATGGGAAATTGGATTAGAGATAAACTTGTGTAAATTGATTTGTGATTAGTGCTTTGTTTAATTATAATCTATCTAGGGGATGGAACTCAGCAAGACCAAGAGGGTAAGTTGGGATTGGTTCTGTCATGCTCGCATAGTCACCTTATACTTTTATGGTCATATATTACCTAATTTATTTTATTCATGTGTCCCAAAAGTTATATCCTATAATGTCTCATTTTTGGTGCCACACACCCGTGCCCCAAGATAGATTCCCACATGACAACAGGCATGCATCCCCATTTGATAGAGTCTTCCGACTAGCAGTGAGGTTCTAATATTCATCATGGGGATATTATACCCTCTTTATCAGTGTAGTACCATAGAAGAAATAAATAAGAAATAACCAAATGACATTGGTCAATAACTAAGATAACAATGTTATAACAATATGACCAAAATTGGAAGTAAAATGTCCAAACTTAATAGTATATATGCCATGTTAAAGTACTTTCCAAGTGTCAAAATTCAAACCTAAGAGAAATACACTAATAACTCTTGGGCAGGTCCCAAACCATGTTTGGTACCCTCGTCTATGCTACATCTTAAATCATCCATCTAACATAGGTCCTCTTCACTCATCCTATCCAGCAAAAATGAATTCTTTTTGGGAACCGATCAAGCACCTTGAGCATGGTGTGAGTAAAACTCAATAGGCCACCACCAATGGTGTCTAAAAAAATATCCAGTAAAATCAATATATACATTTGTATAAAGAATAAATATTTTAAATATTTTATACTTATACAATTTCTATTTATTTAACCCCATAACACATAGGCTACTGAGGATACCTGAACTCTCAATACCTATTTCGTCCCACGATGGAGTTCAAACTGTATCACATAGAAATTCACAATCATTATATCATGTGGTATTTTAATATCCATTCCACTCAAATAATATAGGAGCCATTTAGAACCATAGTCCAATTCCAAATCATGGGAATTGAACATCATTTCTAGCACCCTGTGGGTATTTGGAGCAGTAGTCCTTGTCCCACGCCCCATGGGTATTTAGAGAAACTATCCATATCCCGTATAATAATATTTACATGAATGTATTTTGGTCTATAACACCATTTATATCACCCACATGGGTATTTGTGGCATTAGTTTTATTCCTAAACCACATTCTCAATCAAACACATATATCACATAAGTCACATCATCCACAGTTAATCAACATTTACTATAAATCGCATTCCTCATTCAAAACATTAATTAATTAATTAAACAATTAATTAATCCATTAAAATCAATTGAATAAACATAATAATTTCTATTAATTAATTCAAAAATTAATTTATCCAAATTTACAACCTCAATATCACAATAATTAATTCAATAGTTGATTATTCAAATCAATTTCACAATCTCAACATCAAATTAATTATTTAATTAATTAATTAATCTGATTTCACATTTAATTTCACAATCCCAAACAATGCATTAATTAATTCAATGGTTAAATAATCAAATCAATTTCATGATTTCAATGTCCCATTAATTAATTCAACAATTAATTATTCAACAAATCCCACAATTTCAATATTACGAAAATCAATTTAAAAATTAATTATCTAAAATTCCACAATTCAATTAATTAATTAATTTACCAAATAATTTAACTTAATTATAAAAATCAATTTCTAAACAAACACTAGAAATTCTTCAATTTAATATAAGGAATTAAAATCATCACTATGGGATAGGAATAAAAGACCACAAACCTCAAGTTTGATGATGAACGATCACCAACGGATATACCTAATTGAGGTGGAACAACTAAAATCATATTGAATAATGGGATTTTGATATGAATACAAAATCCAAGATTAAAAGGGTCAAGATCTAAATATCCTTGATTAAGATCTATAACCAAAAGTGGATAAACATCCCTCTTTTTTATGTGATGTGAAATGGGATATATATATATATATATCTAAATGGGAAGAAACTACAAGCTTGTGGTGGTGTAAATCTTCAATATAGAATTTTATTATCTAGGAATAGAGACAATGAAGGCTTGGAATCTGTCCAAGAACCCCCAAATTTTTTAAAGAGAGCTTAGGGTCTAACTAGGGCCAAATATGGGTTAATATGGTGGGGTTTGTAAATTTTAAAACTAATTTTTAGGTTAATTAAAAAAAATTGAATGGTTTTCTATATAGAGGCACAATTTTATCCAAGATGTGCACCTTAACGGTGTGCCTCTACTAGGAGGGTGAATATTTTCCCCTTTTAGGGGGAATGGTTTGATAAACCATGTACCATCCATATGAATCACCTCTATTTTGCATCATATAATTTTCTAGGTTGGGGAGCATGGTTTAGGAGAACCATGCACCAACCATGGACTTCCCTCTTTCTTCAAATTTTCTAAAATCTTCACCAAAACACAAGACGACATAAAACCAAAATGAAAAGAACTCAACATAAGGAAAAGGAGTACTTATAAATTATCCTGAGACATCTCAAAAAAATGTTGAGGTCTTACAATCTCCCCACCTTATAACAGATCGCCCTCAAGTTGTACTCCCAATAATCACTATAATTCCAAGTAAAAAATATCGGTCCATTGAGCCCTCAAATACACTTCTCTTTCCCATGTTTCAACGTAAACATGACCATGTTTCTATAGTATATGAACTATTGGTATGGTCTCTCCCTAAAAAACATTCTCACTATGATCCAATAGATGTATCAGAATCTCCCTAAAGGACACATCATTCTCAAGATAAATGTTATTCACATAAATCACATGATAAGGGTTGGAGTGATACCACAGAAGTTGTGACCCATAGAAAACATCATAAATAACATTATACTTCTGTGGAAGATCCAATCAGTACACTGTTAGCTCAATCCGCTCCACGACCGCAAACGGTCTCTCCAAGTCTCTGTTATCAATCCTAGGAGAAATCCAAAGGAATACATAGTCATCGTCTGTAAACTCTATAGGTCATCGACATATATTGTTATATGAGTTAGGTTTAGTCTAATCTATATCCATACATTTTAGGATCAATGGAACCTGCTGCAATGTCTCATACATGAGACTCAATCCCAAAAACTCTAACTCACCTACCACCTTCCAGAAAAGAGGTGATTGAATGGGCTTACATAAAGAGCCTCATATGGTTCCATATTTATAGTTTCCAAATTAATATTTTTGTGGGATTCCTCCACTAAATCTATGTGTTTCTCCGAAGACCCACAATATTCTAGAAGACATACTCATAGAATACCCTCGATCACCTGTACAGTACACTACAAATTCCCATCAGTCTATGGGTAGAAATTTGTACTAAAAAAACCATGCATACCAAGTTCCTTCTATAATTACTTTTTGAGGTGTGAAGTAAAATGTGATTCATGGTCTGAAACTATATTTGGTAGAATCCCATGTCGAAAGACTATCTCCCAAGCATAAAATTCTCTCAAATAGTCCACATAGAAAGTCTCCCACACTAGTATGAAATGTGCTAACTTTTTTAAATGGTCCACAATAACCCAAATAGAATCATTCTTCTCATACATACTTGGGAGACCCAATCCAAAGTCCATGGTAACATCGTATTTCTTCCATTTTGGAATGGGGAATAGTTGTAGTAATCATCCAGGCCGTTGACATTCAGACTTCACCTACTTATAGGATTTTCATCAAGACACGAAACCTGTTATCTCCTTTTCCATGCCCAGACACCAATACTATCATCATGGGTCATGGTACATTTTAGTCACACATGGATGTACCACCCAATGTAAGGCATTAAATTCCCGTATCAACTCCTCAAGCATAATTGTAGTTACAACTACCTAGTTTCTAAAATAGATGATCTCATATTCATCAATAGTCCAATCAGAATGTGTCTCCCCATGATCAAGGCTATCCCTCATAGTAAGAAATTTCAGATCAATATAATATCTATCACTAATATTACCCAAATGTGTAGTCTCCACTAAAACTAATGTGAGAGTTATATGATCTTGACTCTCCTGAACCACAACATGCATCTTACCCAGGAATTTGATCATCCCCCACACGATACTATACTCCTAAATAACCTGAGTTTTATTTTTCTGACATAAAGAGTCAGCCATGATGTTTCCCTTTTTGGGTGTATATGATATATCAAAATAAAATGGATTCATATACTTGACTAAACTCCACTCTCAAAGATTCACATCTCTTTGTGAGAAAATATACATTATTCTCTAATGGTTCATATACACAGTAAACATATCATCTAATAGAAAATTCCACCAACACATAATAGCATAAAATACTATAGACAACTCTAGGTCATGCATGGGGTAGTTCCATTCATGTGACCTCAAACATTGAGACCCATATTCCAAAAATCGATGTCCCTACATCAACACTTCTCCATGTATGATTAATAAAAATTCAATACTTCAAGTACTCCTCACCTAGAATAGGTAGTCTCATTATTGGTATCAATTTCAAAAACATCTTCATTTCCTATATGGAAATATCTCATGGCATTGTCCCTTAAAACATTACCCCCAGGTTGTCCAAGACCGAAAGTGGAACTTCCGAAAAAAGAAAAGTACTTAATGAACATTCGATAATATCCATCCAATCTGAGAAATTTGAAAATATAAAAAATGTTCTTTGGATGCTCCCAAGAAACAACTTCTTGAACCTTCTCTGGGTCTACGGACACACCTTCCTCAGAGATGATGTGACCCAAGAAGTGTGCCTGACCAATCCATAACTAACACTTTAATATTTAGGCATATATAAGATCTTGTATTGGTGTACTTAAGATGTTTTAAATATGATAGGAATTAATTTTCATGAGTCTTGGAGTATATTGAGATGTCATCCACAAATACCACCATAAAATAATCTTGGTACAGATGAATGATTTGATTCATCATGTTGATAAACACTTCTGTTGTGTTCTACAACCCAAATGTTCTTACAAATAATTCATATAGGTTATACATAATTATAAAAGTAGTTTTAGGTATATCAAAAGTTTTAACTCTCAACTAATGATAACATGGTCTCAATTAGATCTTAGACGAAAACACAAGTTTCCCCAAAAATGGTTAAATAGATCATCAATATGTAGAAGAGGATATTGGTTCTTCACAATCATCTAGTTTAACTTTCAACAATCGATACACAATCGTATATCCATGTTATCCTTTTTGGAAAAAAATACTAGAGAACACCAAGGTGATGTGCTCGGTCAGCTAAAACCCTTATCCTCCAACTCCTCCAGTAGATTCTTGAGCTCTTAATGCTCTATTGGTTCCATTATATACGGTGGAATTGAAACTATATCATCCCCTATCATGAGATAAATTATAATTCCACATCCCTCACTGGTGATAATGCAGATAAATCTTCTAGAAACATTTTTTAAAACCACTCTACTATGGGTGGGAAGACACAATGCATCACTCCTCTGTCATTTAGAAAACTACTAGCAACATGTTCAATAATCTCCCCTAGTTCCTGGTGAACTAGTCATGTATGACCTACCTTGTTATCTCACTCTCCACAGTGAATATACTTATAACCATCATGATACATAAAAGTCACTCTTTTACTATAACAATATATGTGGGTTTGGTATGCTACTATCCAGTACATACCCATAATTTGGTCAAAACCTAACATGTCAAGTTTGTAAATATCCTCGAGGAAATGATAATCCCCAACCACGAGGAACATCCCTCACTCAAATAAGATATATCTAAACCATGTTCCAAACTCTGTACCTATCATAAAAATACCACTCATGAACTCCACATCCAGGATCATACCATTCACATGTTTTGCATAAATAAAAGAATGGGAGGAACCTATATAATATAAGGCACTAAAAATGAATAACCTACAAGAATTGTTCCACTTACTATTGATGGTAAAACCTTTCTATCCAAAGGGTTATACTTAATGGAATGTAACTATCCACCATTATTACTTGTCATATAGTCTGAGTCCCCTAAGTTACACCACTCTACTAATATAGGCACTCTTTCCTAATAGATACACATCCATTTCCTCTACCACCACTGCAAGTATAACTTCAACTAACCGACTAATATAGTGTAGAGGTCCCCCTTCCTAAACTTTGGCTCTCTCTAGCCACTCCATCACTACCCATATGCTATGGGTTCCTTCAAAACCTCACTAGTTTTCCTATACTACCACAATATCAGCATTATACAAGTGTTCAGAAATAATTGTTACAATAGTGGCCCGACCTACCACGCTGGTCATAAAACACTCGGGTAAGATCTTGGGAAAATGATCCTTCTCCCTAGAAACTCTTCCTTTAATCCCCATTGATAACACTCTCAGAGCGATTCTTTCTACTCTCAAAAGATGTACCTCCTGACCATCTAGATGAAAATATATGTTCACCACTAGAAGCCTCCTTCGAGTACCCTTTGGGTATGAGAGCCTGATTCAAAAATTCGGAAAGCTTCTTCAACTTCATGATATTCCCTCATGACATAATTTAACATTTAATCCTTTCATGAAATAATTTTACAAAATTATCCTCATCTGCTACTAATGTTGGAGAAAAGCGCTGGAAATCTATAAAGTGTCTTGAATAGTCCATCACAGACATGCTCCCCTAAGTCAACGACATAAAATCAAATTCCCTCTCCTAAGATTGAATCTTATGAAACATTTCAACACATTAACACATTTAAAATAAATCAAATGCAGCTATAAAAATTCATTTACCCCAAAACTCCCCAAATAGTAAAAACTGAAGCACTGCCACTCCCCCTGACAATACCGCCCCTAGGACGTCGTTAAAAAATGGTAAACTCAGTATCATTATTAAACATTCTCATTAGACACCCATTTATTAAAATTTATCATAATTTAAAACTTTTTAATTCATGTTAGGCACCATTTTCAATTCGTTTTCACTAGAAAGGAAGAATTGTTCAAGTACAACAACTTTCCCAAAATTCATTTTCCTGTGTAGGCCTAAAATAATGCATGTTACAAATTAATCCTGAGTTCCTAGAATGATATATACTTTCTCAACTCTTAGGCCATTCTAGGACCCAAGTATAATCTCAAAAAATATCAACAAAAAATGTCACATCACACATTTAGTTCATCACCCAAGGTGAAATAGCATCCCAAAATAATAGAAAACAAAAATAACTGCAATCCCACCCTCATTACTTGGGTTTTCCCTATACATGGGTTTCCAACTCGCATGCATGAGATCATGTCCATGGCCCAACTACTAATAGTCCCTTATCTACCTCTCCCAAATAGTATCAAAAAAGAAAATAAAAAAATCCATTCTAATACCACTCTGTAACATCCCATCCCGAGTGCTACGCATTGGTGCCCCGGACTGCACCACCACACGACCTAGGGCATGACTCCCCATATTGAGGGTACCAACTAGTATTGAGGGTCTAATTTCGGTCATAAAAAATATGATATCCCCTTTATCAATGTAGTTACATATAATAATTAAATAATCAATAACCAAAAGACATATAACCATAACCAAGATAATACCAGTATCAAAAGATAACTAAAATTAAAAATATAATGTCAAAACAAAATAGTAGATATGACATGCCAAAATACATTCCAAAATTCAAAATGAAAACACAAAAGTAAAGAAACTAACAAATATTGAATAGGTACTGAACCACATTTGGTTCCCTCATTCATAATCCATCCCAAATAATCCATCTAATATAGGAACTTTACTAATTCCCTATCCTCTAAATAAGAAATCTATTCTAGTACCAGTCCATGAGCCTGAGTACGGTGTGGGTACAACTCAGTAGGCCACCACCAACGACATCTAAAAAAATATCAAGTCAAAAAAGTGTATGTTGTAGTATAAATAAAAAATCAATACAATAAAGTAAATAGTTTAAACTTATTCAATTACTATTTATTTAACGACATAACACACGGGTTCTCATGGAAACCCAAACCCTCATTACCTGAATTTTTTAGAAAAATTGATTGACTTATATCACATAGTAATTCAAAATCATTAGAGCACATGGGATTTCAATATCTATTTCAATTAAAATCTTATAACATCCAATTGGAACCATAGTCTAATGCTACCTCATGGGCATAGAACGTCATGTCTAGTAGCCCATGGGAATTTAGAGCATCAGACTTTGTCCCTAACCCCATGGTTATTTGGATAATCAGTCCATGTCTCATAAAATAATATTTACATTCATTCATTTGGGTATTTAATTCCTTTTTTAGAACTCCCATGGGTATTTAGAGCTTTAGTTCATGTAACATTCCCCATGTTGGGCAACAATCTCCTAAGGTAACATTGAAGCATTTTAGAGTTGATTGTGTTTGTTGAAAAATAAGGTTTCTAGGGTCTGTTGTTGATTTATATAGATAATGTTTAAAATATATGTTGAAAAAGAACCATGAAAAATGGATAGAATATCTAGAGGTGGTAAAAAAATAATGTATACTTGGTGGTGCTTTTTTCTAGTTTTTCCCAAATTTTTTAATCCAAAATTTGGAGATTGGGGAAAAGTGTTTTCAGAAAAGGGATTTTTGTGTGATTCATCAAAAGGTTTATAAATTTGTGCATCATATTTTGTTTAAGATAAAAATATCAAAATATAGAAAAATAATTAAGGTCGAGAAATTTTTGGAATGTCACACAAGGTGACTAGCGTGACAGAAGCTAGGGTGGATGAAATATAATGTCTGGGGGAAAGTTGTGAACAATGTGCTTAGGGTTTTTAAAATTCCTATAAAGATAATTATACCCCCATCCCCATTTATCATTATGCTCAAAAATTAGATAAAATATGAGCTCTGGTCACACAAGTGGTGGTGCCGCCCAAGTATTGGGTTACGTAGAAGTTGCACGCAAATGGTATTTTTGCGCCAATAGTGGGTTGGGCACAAAAGAAAGTGTGTCGCAGAAGTTGTGAGGATAATAATGTTTCGCCTTGAATGTTTGAAGTATCATTCATGTTGGTGGTTCATTGAAAAATTTAACACTTGTGCATCATGATTAATGTATTGTGAAAGTCACCCTATGGTTGCACAAAAGATGTAAGTTGCCCAGTATACCTATGGTAAAGCAGTATTCATTAGTGGATGAAAGTGGCAGTTCAACAGAGCATATATTTATAGTTGACGATGTTAAATTCATGAAAATTAAGGGACCTTCATGTCCATAAACTATGAGTTGATCCCTTCTAAGAGAAATGAGCGAAGGAAGAGGAAGATGATGATCCTTCCCACCGATAGTGTGTCAGAGGAAGAGACATTAGGAGTGACCCATGTGAATCTAATGAGAAAACCCTAAAAATTATAAAAGGTCGTGATTAGATTCATATAATATCTATCCCAAACCATGTAAACAATAGTGTTCTTTTAGAGGATTTGGTACATCGGCACATCGCCAGTTCTTACTCCTTAGATGTATCCTAGTGAGGGTAAACCAAGTAAAATTGTTATGTATTGTGTGTGATTTAATTTTTGTTCATATATTTGTATGGGAGAAAGAGAGAAGTTTATTTTTCTTAAAAAAAATATCTAAAGGGTAAGTAGTTTTAATTTAGCATACCCTGATTTACCCCTACCACCCTCTTAGGTTATTCAACCTAGTGGACCTAATAATTCGTATCAGAGGGAATGGTTAATTTCAAGTGCTTCTCTCTCAAGGGTTTCAATGGAGGTTGTCATCCATAAAAGGATTCTGATATTAAACAAAAATAATTTCCATTTATGGAATAATCAGATCATCACAATTTCCTATCTTTGGGAATAGATTCCTTTATTGTAGTGATGCATGGTATTTTAGTTGATATTGATAATGGTTATTTATCAAAGCTGGAATAAGGGAATTTGATGCTAATTCCAAAGTAATCATTTCTTTTGGGGGATACCTATCAAATAAAATTTATATAAAGGTGATGTCATGTAAATATTCACATGCTATGTTGAATAAGATACAGAATATTTATCAGGTTGACTCCAAATTCAGAGAAGAAAAGTTGTAGGTTATGTGGAACTAATACAAGGATCTCATAATGCAACCTAATGAGTCTATTGATACATTATTTAACAAGGTAAATATGAATTTGGAATACATGGGTATACTTGGAGAAATATTATAAGATATAAATATTGTGAGTTGTATCTTGAGGAAACATCCACCTTGGTTTAATCTGAACGTCTTAGTTTTGGAAGATAAAGATCACAGAGATATGTAATTGGATAACATTCATTGTACCCTAATATCATATGAAATGAGAAATGATGATAGCAATGATAGGGAAAAAGGTAAATTCCAATGTGGTTGCATTTAAGTCCATGAAGAATCTCAGAGTTGAAGGTGGATAGGATGATTAAGAGATTGATAAGGATATTTCATTCCCATCCTCAAATCCCCAATGGGTAAAATGAATGTTCAAAGGGAAATTTCCACTTTCATGCTTTTTATCTATAAATTTTGTACATATTGCAGCAAGGTTACTGAAAACATTTCAAGAAGATGATGAAAATGATGTTGAAATTTACATGAAGAGGTCATAAACCTATGTGAAAAGGAAGAAACAATTTAATAGTAATTTCTTAAAAAACAATAATATGATTTCAAGAGAAGATGATATTTTAGAAGAATATGAGGTTGAAGAATTGTAGAATTTTAATGATCATGAAACTGGTAATATGGTGTTAGTTTTTTGAAATTATATAGTAAATGAAGAGAGCAATAATAAAGAAGGTGAAGATGAAGTAATAGTCGACCTTCAGGTCAAACCAGAAGCTTCTCTTGAGGAAATAGATTTTCGGAGCACTTAAACAATGAAATATAATAAATTATTTCATGATTCCAAACTATATATGCAACAAAAAGAAGAAAATAAGTCTATGATAAATAAAAAAATTGAATAATTGAAGTCTTTAATGTGAGATAGTTGAGATAAGGTTGTCGAGTACAAGCTAAAAAATGAATAACAAAAAAGAAAAACAGATAGTCTGAATGAAACAGGAAAAGATCAAATCCAAATTATTGAAGAACATGAAGAGGAAGTCTCGAGTATAAAATTAGGAATCAAGGAACAAGAAAAAATCTTCTCTCTTTGTATAACATTGAGAAATAATATAATAAAGGTAATAAAAAAGATGAATTTTTAGTATAGTGGTATAGAAAAATAGAAAAAATATCTAAATCTAAATGATAATGCAAGAATGGGGATTGATCAAAAATATAATGTGGTAATGTTTGAAGTTAGACCACAAAAAAACTCTATGATTTAAGATTGATTTTGGTATGAAGCATAATGAGAAGACTCAGATAACCCAAGGAACAACCAGTGATGTAGTATTTCCACACTAGAAATTGTCTCGAATCAGATGTTATTTCTACGGAATGATGGGAAACACACAAAATGTGTGTTCTATAGACAAGAGATATCAAAGGGAGAACGAACAAGAAATGTATACATATAGAGTTAAATATTCTAGAATATATTTTAAGGATCCCAGTTTTTTGTGTGAATGATTTGGACACATGGCAAAATACAGTACATCAATCATGTAGAGGTATGTGCGGAAGAGGAACTAAACGTGTCATATGAAGTGATTCAATGAAGCACCAAGTGAGATGAATGTGAAAAATCAGTTTGCAGTGTTACTTGATAAAGCTAGTCCATCATACACTTAGGAAGATAAATAATATCATTATTTACCAAGTATGAATTCAAAAACATAGATCAAGAAGAAAATAGATGAGCATGCAGTTTTTGTGGAGTTATCTTTTAAATAATCATATCCAACTGTAATATAGATCATAAATAGTGGATAAACCACACATATAATATTAAATAAGGATCTGGTGAAATGGATTATTTATGATAAAGAAGGTATCAAAAAAAGTGGTAATGATGAGGGCTTTGAAATTATTGTCTTAGGAAAAGAAAAGTTTTGTTGAAAACTTGAGACATGACGATTTCCTTATTGTTGAAGTACTCAATCACAAATTACAAAGTGTCAGACAATTAAGGGACTTGGGACTTTCCATAAGTTTTTTCCAAGAAATTATGTGTCATCAAGGGAATAAAAGGTGTTGATTTTTTGCAGGTAAAGCGATGTAAAGGGACTATCTACCTTGTAAGTGGACAAGAAGAGAAGTGTTTTTTTTCATGTAATAAATTAATAAATTGTGTCATAAATGTATTTTCCAGTTGAGCCAACATCCTTGGAATATCTGGTAAAATATGATAATTCTCAATATCTCCCTAGATTATCATGTGATCATACCCATACGTGCGATTCTTCTCGACAAAGGAATATCATCTGAAATACATATAAGAAAAAAGAGAAAATATCTAAAAAAATTATTATGCTAGTGCATATTGATGTATTTGATGCAATTTCACTGAGGTATATTGATGCTAGAAGATATTATGTTCTCTTTATTGATGATTTTAACTGAATGGAATGTGTTTCAATCATTACCCAAAAATCTGAGGTATTCAGTTTCAGAAAAAATTATCGAAGGGAAGTTGAGAAGATTATGATTAGAACAATTCAAAAAATCTAAATAGACAATGGAACAGAGTTCAAAAATAACCAAGTGAAGGAATATCTCAAGAAACATGGGATAAGGAATCAACTTTCAGTAGTAAGACACCATGGTATAATGGTTTATTTCAAGAAGAAATCGTATTATCAACAACATGGCCTCAATAATGATCATTGAGAAAGATATTCCTGCGCAATTTGGGAATTAAGCAGTGATGATAGTAGTTTGGATATAAAATATAGATTTTTTTGTCTAAAAGAAGAAAATACTCTATATGAGGTATGGTATGGAATGAAGCCATCATTGATGTACTTTATAATTTTTTGTAATTAAGTGTTTCATTCTCAATAAAGTGAAATAGAGGAAGTTTGAATCCTACTAAGATGAAGGGATATTTATTGGATATTCAAAGAAAAGAAAAGAATATAAATTATTTAATAATCTTCTAGGAAAGATTATTGAAATCCATGATGTAACCATACTGGAGAATGATAAGAATATTCAGAAAATACAAGATAAATCTCAAGAGGATAGTGATGAAGAGATAAGAAGATCAGGGTATGTTCCATTTTCAGAGGATGATTTAGAAGAACAATATGATGATAAGATGGATGAGAATAAGTCAGTGTCTACATAGAGACCAGGGAGAAGAGTTGAAATTTATAGATAGAACATAATTGTTGATCAGACAGTGTCGGTGTAGACAAGGAGGATAAAGACTCTACAACAAGCATCCTGGTTATCACTGGTAGAGAATAAATGTTTTAGTGAAGTAGCTAAAGATGAGAATTGGGTTCTTAATATGAGTTTAGAGCATGACCAAATTGAGAATAATCGGACATGAGATATTTTTTGAGGCCAAAAAATAAGAGTGTCATCCATAATAAATGGATATTTCGTAATAATATTGAAGAAGATGAAATACATATTTGAAAAAAAACAACCAGTGTGAAAAGGTTACTCCCAGATAGAAGGTCTTGATGTTGATGTGACATTTTCACCAATTGTGAGGCTAAAGATAATCAGACTATTATTAGTCTTTGAAGTGTAGCAGAAGTTCAAATTCTTCCATATAGATGTAAAGTCTTCATTTATGAATGTGGTTATGGAAGAAGAGTAGATCGATCAGCCACATGTTACTCTCATTCATAATGATTTGAAAAAATATTTTTAGCAGATGAAGGTTGTCTATGGGTTGAATCAGGCACTAAGAGAAAGGTATTCAAGGATAGATCAGTTTCTAAAGAAGCTTGGTTTTTTGAATGGTGGAGTGGATTACAATCTCTATGTATATAATAACAGTGATCAAATGATGATGGTGCTAGTTTATGTTGATGAAATAATATTTGCAGGATCAGATGAAGAAAAATGCTGATAGTTTTCTGAATTTAGGAAAAGTGAGTTTGAAATGTCAAAAATTGGTGACCTGGTGTTTTTATTTGGATTACAGGTAAAAAAGGAAGGAATGTAACATTCATTTCTCATTATAAAAAATGCAAAGGTAGTTTTGAGAATATTTGGAATAAACAATTCCAAGGAGATGATGACTCTTGGGACTACATGAATGAAACTATCAAGGGATAATGAAGGTAAAGCGGTCAATGTCACAAGATACAAGAGGATCATTGGAAATATATTGATATTAATAGTGACATGAGTAGATATTTTTCCCCCACATTCCAAGTAGCGAGATATCAATCCTATCACAAAAAAAACCAATTTTTTCATTGAAAATAATACATAGATATATCAAGGGCACTATAGAGTTCGTTCTGATATATAATGAAAAATATCTTCCAAAGTTATTGGGATATACATATGCAGATTGGGATGGTTTAGAAGATGATAGTAAATAAACATCAGGTGGTGTATTATATATTCTTTGATTGTTTATTTCTTGGATAAGAAAGTGACAAGATTTTATTTCATTAATCATCATAGAGGATGAGTATATTGCGACCCCTCAAGCATGCATTCAATTATTATGGATTAAGAAGAAGCTTGATGATATGGGAGTTAATGTGAAGTCTCTGATCAAAATCTATTGTGATAATTCAACTAATATTGTAACATCATGAGATTTTATGAGAATTATTCTTTTTAATTTCATTGATGTCTTGTGTTGTACGCGACACAAAAATTGGCTTGTTCTATATGCAACACCGTATACGCAACACTAATCTTGGCTTGTGTTACACAAAATTTCAAGTTCGTTTGATAGAAGTAATTCTACGCAATATTGAGTGTGAATATATATATATATATATATATATATATATATTCAATGTATAAATGAAATATAGTTGGATTCTATTATACGCAATAACAAAAGAATCTTGCACTACACGCAACCCTGACTTGACTTTCATTACATGCTATCGCGACCTTCCACGATAGCGTGTGTTATACGCAATACTGAGTTTCACTAAACAAAGATATGTTATTAAAATATTATATAAACTAGCCATTATTAATAGTAATACACACTTTTGAAATTTTATAAATTTTTGTTTTTCAAAATGGACTTCATTTTTGGATTTAGAATATCAAAATTAGCCTAGGGTGAATTTTTGGTATTTTTCTGAAAACTTTCAATGTTTGATGAATAGTGAAAAACACTAAGTTATTGGTTAAAACCGACTTTTTATTTAAATAATAATTTATTTTAGGTCAAAATAGATACATAATAACTATATATGTTCAATGTAATTTATTGGATTCATTTTATAATAGTTTTAGATATATAAAAAGTTTATTGAATTTTTATCGTCTTTTACCCACCTCCTAGGAGCATTTGCAAATTTACATAAATCTTAATTTTACCGTTTCTGAGAGTTGAATTTCAAAAATCCAAGATACATGGTTAATATCAAGGAGTAAAATTTGGTTCAATAAGATAAAAATAGTTTTTGGTGAATAGTAACTTTTTACTTTTATTTACCGCGTTTAAAAGTAAATAGGGTAATTAAGGGTAAAAATGATATTATTATTACCCTAACACATGTTCTAATTCTATTGGATATGTATAATTCGACCAAAAACAACCTTAGGAATAAAATATTACCATTTAGGTCCACTAGTATTATATTAGGACATTTATTATTATTTTATTTAAAGAAGAGTTAAAATAGATAAAATCAAAGTTTAGTAACTAAAACATTTTTAATATTGAGTTATACATAAGATAAATTTTACTATAAATATTCATTAGAAATATAAAAATATTTTCTACCTAATGGTATTTTATTTATAATTTTTAGACATTATATAATTTAATTTATTTAAGACACAATGGTGATAGAGTAAATACCTAATTAATGAAATATAAAAATAATTGATATTATAAATACCCAAATAAATGTAATTTGACACTTTTATGAATTACCCTAATTTTTATCTTACTATGACATGTTATTATTTATTAAAGTAATATTGTTCGAGCTAATCATCTTGTTATGATTTTCACAAAAATCAATTACCAAATATTATCAAAATTGACATAAAATAGTATTTAAAAAAAATATTATAATATTAATTTATATTTTAATCCAAATAATCTAAGGCTTGGAAAAATGAATTAGATAAGGTTATATATATTAATAATTAACCACTTGGGGTTATTTTGGCTTGTTATAGTATGTTTATTATCCATATAGTTTAAGAAAATAAGAAGACACGGTAAAAGTTAAATTATTTAACTTATAGTTAAATCTAAATGATAAGGTAAAAATAGTAACCCAAACTTGTCTAAAACATATTTTTTGAGAGGATTTCGACCCATTCCCTCTTTATATTCTAAATAAATCAATTTTTAGCTATTATGAACCGAATAGGACTTTATTATAAAATAATATTTTAAGTTTTTTCAAAGGTGCCCCTCTCCTCCCTTATAAAAAGGGCACCCCTTACTTCTTCTCTTCACACCCTTCTGAGCCTTGAATCTCGGCCAACCCCTGCTCATTTCCCTTCTCCACTTCCCTATAAAAATTATAGAGGTTATTGTCTTCTCAAAAGACCAAATATAGTTCCATAAGAAGAATTTTAAAGGAGGTGCGTCGAGGAAGAGGTAATCTCTTCTACCGACTCTTTCAAGTTTCTTTCTTCTTCCACTTCATATTATTTAGTTTTTTCATTATAAAGTAATAAAATCAGTATTAATTCTATACTGATATGTTATTATAAATATGAAACAACCCTATTTCACCTTCTATCTATCCTACGGAAAACAAAGTCTCCGCGTGTGCGTACGTACGGAATACCGTCTCCACGTCGTGGTGTAATCAGCTTTTCCACCACCACCTTACTAGGATGGGTATAATGGTGTAAAGAATAACTATATATGATTATTATAACATCATAATGATTCTAAGATATTATATCATCCCCTATAATTCCATTCAACAAATATGGGAATGATATCATCGCTCGTGAGTACGTACGGATTACCGTCTCCAAGACGCGATGAGATTCATTTTCCATGATAACAATTGAAGAATGATTATATAAGTATATATAATATGTAATCATGAAATATATTAAATTATAATTCTACTGTATTTAAGTATATATATATGTATTTCATCTACTTAATTCCATTCAATTCAATAAGGAAATAAAAAACAGCGTTCATGCGTATGTACGGCCTACCGTCTCCAAAAACTATGTATTTATTTACATTTATCAATCTATTATATATATATGTATATTCTGAATATATATTATATAAAAATCCTGTTTTATATTGTGGAAATATTTAATCATTATCTAAGTAATCATATTAATAATTACAAGTCAAAACACGGATGATAAATGAAACGATTTTTCCCAAAATAGTGCTTTGACAAGGAATTGACAAATGAACAAATAATATAAAGTCATAAGTGAATCATATATGATATCATAAATATTATTATGGTTCTATTTAAAGTTAATAATATGTTTAAACCCACAATACTGGAGTCTCGGACACATACATAATAAATTGGACATAAGGTAAGGGATAACTTTTCCAATCATGTTTTTATCTGAGATTGTTTATTCGTATGTATTTACTGGGGTTATTGTTATCATCCATGTCCATGTTTTCTAAAAATGTTTTCATGTATTTTTAATGTCCTTTTTACCCATTTTTGACTTTTACCACATGTTATGGATGGAAATCATTCTTTTTTTACCATATGAAGAACATTTTGTCTTTTCCGACAAAAGTACGAGGAGAATATTTTTTTTAACTTATATGGCATGAACAGATTTTTACAGTTTTATAACACATTATTTTTCCTGAAGCTTACTCTACAAGGTTTCATGACAATTTTCAACAAAATACTTTTCTTTTAAATTTTCATGTCATTTTGTGAAAAGAAAATGATTTTGAAGAAGAAAGGATAGTTTCCTCAAGAATTCATTTCAAGTGTTTTGACAAAACTATTTTACATCTAAGATGAAATTGTTTCATATGTGTATCTTTCAATTATAATGTCTCTATGATTTATATGGATTCACTTTTCTTATGGTTAAATGATATCCATTTGTTTTATATGTTTTATGTTATGATAGGATGACGTCTATGAAACCCATTTTATTCTTTGGGTTATAATGAATGATTTATGTTTATTTTGTGGCACAAGTAAGAATGATTTCATTATGAGATGGGTGGGACCTATATCTCTATCCAATGAATTTGGTAAATATTTATATCTCATGAGATAGACAAGCCTGGAACGGAAAGTTAATCCAGTTCAGTGATAAGGACTGGAACGAGGAGTGAACTCGTTTCAGTAAGGGACTTTGTCCACTAAGATGGTCTTGGAAGCAATGCCTTGGATACTATGGAAATCATATCATATGCTTAATGTTTTGACACAATTAAAAGTTTTATTTATAAGATATTTTATCATTATTGATGTTCCATTATGATCTATGCCTTACGTACTTCCACTTTTTATGTCATTGCTCAAGATTTTGATGTTTAAACATTATGTTCATGTTTTTATGTTCTAATGTAAATGGTTTGTTTTATTTTCTCCATGCTTACCCTTACTGAGAATTTGAGATCACCCTTTATATGTTTTCTTTTCCCTAGGATATAAAGAAAGGTTTATGTAAGAAAACAAAATGGGGAAGATCTTTATGGGAGATGTTGAAGATCTTTCACCATGATTAGAATATTATGTTCAAAGTTTTCAAAGACACTAAACAATTACGATCCTTGAGTGTTTGTTTTTGTTATGTATTATGTATTCTATAAAAGTAATGTAATGTCCATGTACATCAATCTTTGGATATCTACACTTGGTATCAGAGGAAAGGTTTAGTTAACCTTTGGAAACTAGGATGCGAAAACATTAGTGAGATCCCTAGAGATATTTCTAAGGTATGTCTAGGGATGTCCCTATAGTTAAGTATAACTTTAAGTTATAGTACTAGGATTACTATAATGATCATAGAATTAAACCTAAGATTTTAGATATTGAAAGTACTTCCCCTTTATTTTTTTTAAGAATGATTTCTTCCTCTCACACTTTTCTTTTTGGGTTTTAGATGATTACTGGAACCTGAAGGAACCATGTTGGTCAATGTAATGTAAAATGAAATGGTTTTCCTCCTGAATAACTAAATGATATTGGAAATAGAGTACCAAATCTTATTTCTATACTTACACAAGCTATGAATCATTCTAGACTTCCAAATTATTAGACAAGGGAACAATATTCTATTGAGTCCTTCACGAGGAAGCGTCCACCTTTTTAAGTGGGTCTTCTGATCCACTTGTTACTGAACAATGGATCAGAATCATTGAAAAGATATTTTCCATACTTCACTGTTCAGAGCATGAAAAAGCCATTTTGGCTGTTAACCATTTAGAAGGTGAAGCAAACCAGTGTTGGACTCTAATTAAGAATACAAGGTCCCAAGATGAAATTGAATCAATGGAATGGGACGAGTTTAAGAACTTGTTTTTCAATAAGTACATCCCTCGTATTCTACAAAAAAAATATGGAAAAGAAGTTCCCTGAGCTTAAGCAAAAGGATGATGAATCTGTAGGTATATAAGATGCTAATTTTACAAGGCTTGAATGGTATGCATCTAGCTTTATCATCCAACCTGAAAGTAAAGTTGATCGATTCTTCAGTGGCTTAAAAAAAAGTCTTCGAAGGGAATTAGTTATAAGAGACTTCAATAGCTATGAAGAAATTGTGTGGTGTGCTATCAAGGTAGAACTGGGAGTTGGTGTTACATATCCATCTCATGGTTTTGACAAGAAACTAAAGATGGAGTTCAAGGAAAAATCTCAAAAAATGGTGAAAAGAAGATGAATGTTTCTTTATGTTCAAAGTGTGGAAAGAAGAATGGTGGAGGTTTTCATAAAGGGACTAGAAAAAGATATAAGTGTGTAAAATAAGGTCTTTGAGCAGGTGAGTGTCGACGTAAAGGGAAAAATTTATCTAATTATGAGAATAGAGAAAAGACTACAGAGAATTCACCACCAACACTTCAATGCTTCAAGTGCAAGGAAATGGGGCATTATGCTAACCAATGACCTAATTCAAGGTTTAATGATGATCTACCTCAACAACATCTTAAGGTAAAGTACAAAGGGAAGTCACATGCCATCATTATTTGAAATGTTGAGTATGGAAACGATGTAGTGGAATGATTATGTGTTTATGTAACATGATTCTGAAATAATGTTGTGGAATCTAATTTATAGTATTGTGGAATATTGGAGTATCTATGTATGTGTTTATTATGGTTTTCAGTAATTATATTGTACCGATAACCATGAAAAGTCATTCAAATATTTTGGAAAGCAGATGATATGTTCATAATGAATGGATAAGGAGAAAATGAAATGTTTGATAGTATTCATGAGCTCATGACTGATATAAGAACAATGTTATGTCATTGTTTGAGTTTATAGAAATTTTGGTATTTTGGTATGCGGAAAGTGTTAAATTTTGAAAACATTCATGTTTTCACTAAGGTTCAATGGGTATTCATTTTTCAATAGAATACATGATTAAGGTATTCACATGTTTGTAATTTGACCAACAAGATATATCTTATGATATATGGCGGATAAATGATGGTATTCACGTGCTTGTTATGTGACATTTCAAGTAATCATTTTCTTTATACTATGAGATTGGACATATGTATATTGGATAAGCCTAAAGATTGGAATGGATTATGCTGGACATAAGAAAGTATTATTTAAGGATAGAACTTTTTTTCGATATTATTGATTCAATGTTATAACAATGTAGTTTTAGAAAAAAGAAAACCCATGGGACGAGGGACAACTCGTCGCGTCAAACAAGGTTACAAGAATCAAACCCACAACTGAAGTGTGACAAGCCTTTATTACCTACCACTGGCCTATAAAAAGTCCCTAGTTAGTAGAAACTAGTTTCATTTTTTTAAGCGGTATGATAGATTATGTATGAGTCCATTTTTGGAATCATATACGATTAATCTCACCATAGATGGACTTATGTATATTTAATAACTTATGCTAACCTTTTTGTAATAGAAACAGATGGGATGACTTATCATTATATCGCACGATCTTCTAACACTTCACGAATGACAAATTCAACTTTATTTCTTTATGAGATGAAGTGGAAATTGTTCAAGGCATTAACAACGGTGAGATTATACCAAAATCAAGTAAGTATTTATTTTAATTAAACAATTCTTCAACATTGGGAAATGATCTTGAGAACTAAAAATGTTTTCCTAGTACCCTCATACCCGATGAATTAGATGGTAACTTAAATCATCACAAATTTATGGCTTTGTGATTGATGATTTTTTCATAGCCATGCTCTATACCACTCTCCATCAGAACGCGATGGTTAGATTTCTCATCCATATCCATATTTGTACATATGTTGTCCTATGTGGAAACCCAGTGCTGAGTTACTTTGGGTGACTGTTATGATGCTAACATCCCCTTTTAAAATGACGTTTTAGTATTCTTTTTTATGATGTGGTTGTCTATGAAAGAAACTTTCATGTAGTAGACCACTTATAACCCCAACATATTTTGAGGGCAAAATTAATTTTAAGGGGGGTAGAATGTAACAACCCGAGATTTTATGAGAATTATTCCTTTTAATTTCATTGATGTCTTATTTTGTACTCGACACCAAAATTGGCTTGTTCTATACTCAATACCGTTTACGCTACACTATTCTTGGCTCATGATACCCAAAATTTCAAGTTTTTTTGATAGAAGTTATTCTACACAACATTGAGTGTATATATATATATTCAATTTATAAATGAAATATGGTTGGATTATAATATATGAAACAACAAAATAATCTTTCACTACACGCAACACTGACTTGGCTTGCATTACACGCAATCGCGACCTTCCATGATAGCGTGTGTTGTACGCAATATCGAGTTTCACTAAACAAAGATATGTTATTAAAATATTATATAAACTAGCCATTATGAAAATTAATACCCATTTTTTGAAATTAAATAAATTTTATTTTTCAAAATGGACTTCAGTTTGTGATTCAAAATATCGAAATTAGCCTTGGGTGAATTTTTGGTATTTTTCTAAATACTTTCCATTTTTTTATGAATAGTGAAAAAACACATAGTTATTGGTTAAAACCAACTTTTTGTTTAAATAATATTTTATTTTAGGTCAAAATAGATACATAATAACTATATAAGTTCAATGTAATTCATTTCAATCATTTTATAATAGTTTTAGATATATAAAAATTTTATTGAATTTTTACCGTCTTTTACCCACCTCTTATGAGCATTTGAAAATTTACATAGATATTAATTTTACCGCTTCTGTGAGTTGAATTTAAAAAATATGAGAGATAGTTAATATCAAGGAGTAAAATGTGGTTCAATAAGATAAAAATAATTTTTGGTGAATAGTAACTTTTTACTTCTATTTACCACGGTTAAAAGTAAATAGGGTAATTAAGGGTAAAAATGATATTATTATTAGCCTAACACATGTCCTAATTCTATTGGATAGGTATAATTAGACCAAAAACAACATTAGGAATAAAATATTACAATTTAGGTCCACATGGATTATATTAGGAAATTTATTATTATTTTATTTAAAGAAGAGTTAAAATAGTTAAAATCAAAGTTTAATACTAAAACATTTTCAATATAGGGTTATACATAAGATAAATTAGATTATAAATATTCATTAGAAATATAAAGATATTTCCTACCTAATGGTATTTTATTTATAATATTTAGACATTAAATAATGTAATTTATTTATGACACACTGGTGATGCAGTAAATACCAAATTAATAAAATATTCAAATAATTGATATTATAATTACCCAAATAAATGTAATTTGAGACTTCTATGAATTACAATAATTGTATAGGTTAATATGGAATGTAATTATTTATTAAATTAACATTTTTTGAACTAATCATGCTGTTATATGTTTCACAAAAATCAATTACCAAATAGTATCAAAATTAATATAAAATAGTTTTTAAAACAAATATTATATTATTAATTGAAATTGTATTCCTAAAAATCCTAGGTTCAGAAAAATGAATTATATATGGTTATATATATTAATAACTAACCACTTGGAGTTCATTTGTCTTGTTATAGTAAGTTTATTAACCATATAGTGTAAGAAAACAAGAAGACGCGGTTAAAGTAAAATTATTTAACTTAGCGTTAAATCTAAATTATAAGGTTAAAATAGTAACCTAAACTTGTCTAAAACCTATTGGTTGAGAATAATTATACCCATACCCAATTTATCTTCTAAAGAAATCAATTTTGAGCTATTATAAACCGAACATGACTTTATATATAAAATAATATTTTAAGTTTTTCCAAAGGTTCCCCTCTCCTCCCGTATAAAAAGGGCACCCCTTCCCTCTTCTCATAACACCCTTCAGAGCCTTGAATCTTGGACCAACCATGCCCATTTATATTTCAAACTTCCCTATAAACATTATAGAGGTTCTGGTATTCACAAAATACCAACTCTAGTTCCCTAAGAAGAAGATTAAAGGAGGTGCGTCGAGGAAGAGGTAATATCTTCTAACGACTCTTCAAGTTTCTTTCTTCTTATAATTCCTTTTCTATAGTTATTTAATTATAAATTAATAAAATAAGTATTAATTATATACTGATATTTTATTATAAATATTAAACAAACCTATTTGACCTTCTATCCATTCTACATAAAATGAAATCACAGTTCGTGCATATGTACGGAATACCATCTTCACGCCATGGTGTAATCTATTTTTCCACCACCACCTTACTTGGATGGGTATAATTGTGTAGAGAATAACTATATATGATTATTATAACATCATAATGATTCTAAGATTTTATATCATCCACTCTAATTCCATTAAATAAATATGGGAATGATATCATCGCTCGTGCGTACGTAAGGATTACCGTCTCCACGACGCGATGAGATTCATTTTCCATGTTAACAATTCAAGAATGATTATAAAATATATATAATAAGTAATCATTAAATATATGAACTAATAATGCTACTTAATTTATTTATATATATATATGTGTCATCTACTTAATTCCATTCAATTTAATAAGGAAACGGAAAACAGCGTTCATGCGTATGTACGACCTACCGTCTCCATGAACTGTGTATTTATTTCCATTTATCGATCTATTATATATATATATATTGAATATATATTATATATAAATAATGTTTTATATTCTATAATTAAGTAATCATGATCTAAGTAATCATATTAATAATCACAAGTCAAAACACAATTGATAAATGAAACGATTTTACCCAAAACGTTGCTTTAACATGGAATTGACAAATGAACGGATAATATAAAGTCATAATGGAATCCTATATGATATCATAAATTTTATTATGGTTATGTTACAAGTTAATAATATGTTTAAACCCACTATAGAGGAGTCTCGGACACATACAGAAGAAATTGGACATAAGGTAAGGGATAACTTTTCCAATCTCGTTTTTATTCGAGATTGTTTATTCTAAAGTATTTACTGGGGTTATTATTATCATCCATGTGCATGTTTTATAAAAAAAATCCAGGTATGTTTAATTTCATTCATACCCATTTTTTACTTTTACCACATTTTATGGAAGGAATATTTTTTTTACCATACAAAGAACTTTTTGACTTTTCGGACAAAAGTACGAGGAGAATACTTTTTTAACTTATACTGCATGAATGGATTTTTACAGTTTTATAACGCCTTATTTTCATGAAGCTTAATCTACAAGATTTCATGACTATTTTCAACAAAATTATTTTATTTTAAAATTGCATGTCATTTTGTGAAAAGAAAATGATTTTAAAGAAGAAAGGATATTTTACTCAAGAATTCATTTCACCTATTTTGACAAAACTATTTAAATCAAAGATGAAATTATTTCATATGTGTATGTTTCAAGTATAATGTCTCCATGATTTACATGGCTTAAATTTTCTTATGATGAAATGATATCCATTTGTTTTATATAGATTATGTTATGATGGGATGATGTTTATGAAACCCATTTTATTCTTTTGGTTATGATGAATGATTTATGTTTATTTTGTGGAACAAGTAAGAATGATTTCATTATGAGATGGGTGAGACCTATATCTCCCTCCAATGCATTGAGTAAAGATTTAAATCTCATGAGATAGACATGGCTGGAACAGAATGTTAATCTGGTTCAGTGATACAGGACTAGAACGAGGAGTGAACTCAGTTCAGTAAGGGACTTTGTCCACTAAATGGTATTGGAAGCAATGACTTGGCTACTATGGAAATCATATCATGTGCTTAATGTTTTTCCATAATTAAAAGTTTTATTTCTAAGCTATTTTAACATGATTTATGTTCCATTATGATCTATGCCTTATGTATTTCCATTTTTTAAGTCATTTCTCAATATTTTGATGTTTAAACATTATGTTCATGTTTTTATGTTCAAATGTATATGGTTTTTTTCTTTTCTCCATGCTTACCCTTACAGAGAATTTGAGCTCACCCTTTATATGTTTTCTTTTCCCCAGGATATAAAGAAAGGTTTTAGGTAATCAAACAAAAGGGGGAAGATATTTTTGGGAGATGTTGAAGATCTTTCACCATGATTAGAAGATTATGTTCCGAGTTTCCAAAGACACTAAACTATTACGATCCTTGAGTGTTCGTTTTTGTTGTGTATGAAGTATTCTGCAAAAGTAATATAATGTCCATGTACGTCAAGATTTTGGGTCTCTACAACTATCAATCTTATCAAAAATCTGGTACATAACTCAAGGATAAATAACATTGAAATAAAATATTATTTTATCAAGGAGATAGTAGTGCAAGAGCTTATGAATTTGGAGTATGTGTCTTCAGAACTACAAGTTTCCAACTTTCAGAAAAGGCCTTATCGAAAGAACTGTTTAAGTGGCATCGACTGGCTCTAGGAACCCATTTGACTCCCCACACTTGAATAAGTGTCGATGTGGGATGCCCCCTTTCCCCAGGGTATGGTGTTTTTTTCTTAATGTGATGATATGTGTTCCTTAATCTGTTACAGATCACAAAAGAGTGTCCTTTGGGTTCTTTGACAAATGGGGAGAAATTGTTTCTATAAAAAGGGAGAAAAGTTCATAGTCAAGAAACAAGCAGAATCTTTTAGGTGAAGCAGCAAGATATTGGGTTAATAAAGACAGGAGTTTCAGCTGGTAGGGGGAGCTGTAACATAGAGTGATCAAATCATAGCTTCAAAATCTTTAATCTTTCCACAACACGAGAACCCAAGAATCAATATAGGGGGAGTATTAAATCTGAAGATGCTATATGTGATCGATCAAATATTAAATATCCCTATAGCTGAGGTTTGTGATGAAAGAAGAAGATTTTTTTAGAGTGGAATGAAGTGATTCATTGATGAAAGTTTCATAATACTCTTGTTTCTCACACCAATTATTACTCATGTGCGCTTAAAGTATGGGTTTAGTAAATCATTGATCAATGTATAAATTGAATGAATCAAATGGTGGTAGAATAGGGATGAAGCTATAAATAGGTATCAATTTATGAAAGAGTTTTCAACAAATCCAAAGGGGATATTATTGGGAATAAATCCCCCAAGGTAACATTGAATCATTTTTAGGTTGATCGGGTTTCTTGAGAAACAGGTTTCCAATGTCTTTTATGGAGTTCTAGAGATATTTTTGACAATCTATGTTGATGAATAACCATGACAAATGGATAGATGATCTAGAGGTGGTATAAAAAGAACATATATAAGGTGGCTCTATTTTCTAGTGTTCTCCAAAAAAATTGTCCAAAGTTTTGAGATTGGAGAAAAGAGTTTTTGGCAGAGTCAGTTGGGTTCCATTCTTAAAAAGGTTTAGAAAGTTGTGCACCATATATTTTTCATGTTCAGAATTTCAAAATATGGTAATGTAAATAAGTCTACGCAAGTTTTGGAGTGGTGTTCAATGTGACAAGTGCGATAAAAGCTTCGACAGATAGATTAGCGCATCTAGGGAAATGTTTCATGTACTGAGCTCAGGGTCTTAAAATTACTATTAATATAATCCCACCCCCACCCCATTTCTTAAGAATATCAACACTTAGAGAAAAATCAATCTCTAGTCACACAAGTGGTGTTGTCACACAAGTAGTGGGTTATGTAGAAATTGTGCACCAGAAGGTAGTTCCGCACCAATGGTGAGTTGGATGTGAAAGGGAGCATTTCACACAAACCGTGAGGATAAGAACACTTCTCCATGAATGTTTTAATTAACATAAAAGTCAGTGGTTCTGTGACAATGGTAACACATGTGCGTCATTCTTAAAGTAGCACAAAAGTCACCTTAAGGTTGCGCAAAAGCTGTAAGTTTCCTTGCATACCATTGGTAAAGAAGTATTCATCAATGGATGAAAGTGGAAATTCAATAGATCATATATCAATAGTTTAGGATGTGGAATTCATGAAAATTGAGGGAACTTTAAGTCCATAAACTATGAGTGGATCCTTTCCAAGAGCAGTGAGTAAATGAAGAGGAAGATATAGATCCTTCCCACCGATAGTGATCTAGAGGAAGAGACATAGGGAGTGACCCTAGGGAATTCAATGAGAAAACACCTAAAATTGTAAATGAATTGAGATTTGGATTAGAATATCTATCCCAAACCCTGTAAATAGCAATTCACTTTAGTGTATTTGGTACATCAGCACATCAGTGGTGTGTGCTCCTTGGATGTAGCCCAATGAGGGTGAACCAAGTAAAATCGCTATGTCTTGTGCATGATTTAATTTTTGGGAATATGTTGCTATGGGAGAAGGAGATAAGTGTGTTTTTTTAATGAGAAAAAATATCAAAAGGGATAGTAGTTTTAATCTTTCATACCCTGATTCCCCCCCCCCCCGCTCAGGATATTCTACCTAGTGGGCCTATCACCAAATTCCCAATCAAACACATATATCATATAGATCACAACATTCATGGATAATCAACATTATCCTTATACTACATTCCACATTAAAAACATTAATTAATTAATTCAAAAATTAATTATTCCATTTCAATCATTTTCATAACAACAACAATTTCCATTAATTAATTCAGAAATTAATTAATCCAAATTTACAGCCTTAATATCCCAATAATTAATTGAACAATTAATTATTCAAATCAATTTCATAATATCAATGTGTCATTAATTAATTCAAATAATAATTACTTTTATTTCAATTTCAATTTCACAATCCCAAATATACCATAAATTAATTTAGAAATTAACTAAACAAATAGATTTCATGATCTCAATACCCTATAATTAATTCAATAATTAATTATTCCACAAATCCCATAATTTCAATATCTCCCATGATCAATTTAACAATTAATTATCCCTAATTCCAAAAATCCATTAATCAATTAACTTACCAAATTAATTAATTTAATTAAGAAATTAAATTCATAAAATATCCTTGAAATTCAATAATTGCATACAAGGAACTAAAATCATAACTATTGGATTTGATTAAAGGACCTCTTACCTCTTGTTTGATGATGAACAGTCTCCAACAGATATACCTAATTGAGGCAGAACAACCCAATTATGACGAAGAATGAGATTTTGATCAGAATCCTAAATCCAAGATCTAACAAAACTAGATCTAGATCTACAATAAAAATAGTATAAACATCCATCTTTTATCTAATAATATTAGTGTAAGAGATAGAGATAGAAAGAGAACTAAATGGGAAGAAACTGCATACTTTTGGTGGTGCATATCTTCAATCTTCCCTTTTATTTACCAATAATAGGGGTTGGGAAATCTTTTAATATATTAGAGAGCCTCTAAAATTGTTAAAGAGATCTTAGGTTTAAACTATGGATAATTAGGGGTTAATATGGGGGTTTGGAAATTTAAAAACATAGTTATCAATTTAATTAAAAATTCATGAATGGTTTACTGGGAAGAGGTGCATAGTTTTTCAAAATGTGTTCCTTAACGGCGTTCCTCCTCTAGAGGGGTGCACAATTTCTCTTTTTAGGGAGAATGATTTGAAAAAATGTGCACCATCCATGAAAATTCCCCCTATTATGGTTCATACAATTTTCTAGGCTGGGGACCACTATTATGGAAAACTGGGCACCAACCGTGCACTACCCTCTTTCTTCCATTTTTCTCAAATTTTCACCCAAATGCACCCCATGGTAAAATACAGACAAAAATTAATCAACATAACGAAAAAATTACCTATAAATGAGCCTAAGACATCTATATAAAAGTTCCAAGTTTCACGTATCCCACATTTGGTATTACTATAATTTTTAATTGTTATATTTTTACACATGTCAATAAGATAATTATTTGATATTTCTCATGGTTATTCTTAATACTTTCCATGTTTCTTCTTATTTATAAACAATAAATTGTTTTATTAAAAACAAAAGGTAAGTAAACAATGTATTTTTCAAACTATTTTTCTTGTAGAATAAAATTTATTCTCCTAAAAGGGTCATTTATTCATTGCATGTTGATCAGTTGTGACCACAGGTCACAATGAGTTGGATCATGTGGGACATTTTGAGGATTCTTGAGAAATGATTATGGGTTGAATATATTTGAGCCTTTACATCATAATATTTGTTTTAGATACGTGGTTTTTTTCCAATAATGATATATCGTATTACATTAGTTTATAAAGTGATGTCTGGTGTTTAATTATCATTTCACATACTTATTACCCCAACCTCTTGTTTCCTATTATTGAAACATTCTATTCATGTGAACTGAGGTCGATGTTATGGATATATCAATCTACATTTCTGGGTGGGATCCTTGATGTGTTCTTTGTGATATAGAGGTTAAAACCATTCCAAATTGTTATATTTGAAAACCTAAAAACATTTCTTTACCTTTTGGTGATCGGTAACACACTTCAGGCCTTGTGATAGACTGGTTTCATGTGATCCAGTGGGTCAAAATAGGCTACTTCATTACAAATACCATCATTTCCTTATGCCAAGAAATTATGGAAATGAATCACCCATTACTATAATATATTTTTCTCATTCATTGTGGAGATGTTTAATTTTTTCCCCAAATCATCTTAGTGAGGTACTATTGAGAGAGGAGGTGTATCGGTAGTACTTATTTTCATTTTTACTAATTCTTGTTTTAAATTAATACCCTATGAATGATTAATATATTGATTTAATCTTAAAATATTTTCCATCCCAAAATGAAATAATATGAAAGTAAAATATCAGAAAAGATATTTTTAAAAGGTTTGACCATTATGTGAGATCATACCCCTAGTCATGATCAACCTATAGTTGTTTAAAATATTTTATTATCACAATAATTTTCAATGATTATTATTTCCTATAATTTAATCTCAATTTTCGATATGGAATTATAATCTTTACTTCATGAGAAGGAAACATCAACTTTCCACTATAATTATGTATAATGTTATTTACCTTGTAATGATTAGTTTCACATGAAATCATATTGAATATTGAATGTGAATCAGATAATTATAATTCATTTAAATGAATCAACATCAAATATAATATTTTATTTGATGAATACCATGACTACTTGTATGTTTTTAGTACAGTAGAACCAATATTGACTTCACCTCATACTTTTTTTGTTAATGTTTTCATTCATTAGATCATGCATGCTTGAGAATGATCCTCATTCATCTCATCTTCAAGACCCAAAGTATGCATATTCTAAAATGACTCACCATCTTCAAAAATAATTGATATAGAGTACGTAAATATTTTTTATTCTTTTAAAAATTGATGCAGACTATTTTTATATTTTTATGGAATTTAATACTTCTCTCAAATTTTCAAATATTTATTTCTTATTTAATTATTTTGTTTATAGTTTCATAATTAATATGAATGACATTTCCGAAATTTATTTTGTAACTTTCATTTTTGTCTTCATCAACTATCCTAGTCAATGTGTCACTGAAAAATAGTAGCAACTATAATGATGAATTATTTTGAATATTTTAATTTCAAATATCTATGATATTTTTGTATGATTTATTGAATTTAAGTCACATTCAAATATCCTAAAAATTAATTGTTATCGTGTGCATTGATAAAGCTGGTCATATTTTGGAAATGAATAATCATTAAATAATCACTTGAACTAGTCTTTAGTTTTCTAAATAAAATTATATGTGTTAATACCATAAGAGAGAAGAAATATCATATAGAAACCTCATTCCTCTTATGCATAGGTAAATTCTCTTATGATATGTTAAATTCCCTCCACATTGGTAAATTATCCCTTGGCCAGCTCAAAAAATGTATTCTATAGAGAAATTCATTTTTCAATTTTCAAATATCCTAGGATAATCTCAAATATAGATTATTAATATGAGATGTATTATGACTTATAGGAATGTTGTATTCCATATGATTTTTTCCTTTTAAATTTTTTAGAAAACTTAAATATCATATGGGTGCTCAAAATTTATGAGGTACTGTTAAAATTTCATATATCATATATAATTTACCTTTAAAAAAAATAGAAAAATAAAATATCATACAATAGATAAATATGTCTTATGTTCTAAAAATATATACTCTTCATGGATGAAATTTCATTTCCATTTTCCCAAAATTCTTTATGTAGGTTAAATATATACTACAAAGATGAATTATCTTATTCATTATCCCATGAAGATTAATTCAATTTTCAAATTTTCAAAATTCCATCCCTGGAAAGAATTACTTACAAATAGTATAAAATAGTTTTCCACTTTCCAAAATATCAACTCTAGAAAATTAATTCTAGATTTAATCCAAATAAATTTTGAACCATCTAAAATGGTCTTATAGATTCTACAACACTTCATAAATATTATCCAATAACTCAAATTAAATTTTCATCCAAATCAATATATATATATTATATAGGGTTGAAAAGAAATAAAATTTCGTCAATAATTCCAAGAGAACTTCAATCTATCCCTTTAGACTTGTTTCCAAGCAATGAAACTCTTTCTCAACATCAACTTAAATACTTTATTCTCATTTAAAAAACACTGAATATTATCCCACATTAAAATATATTCATCTTAAAACCACACCAAAGTTTAGAGTTGTGTTTTTAAGATAAATCCATTTCTCAGTGAAAAGAAATATTTTTTAAAAGTGATAATGTAATCTTCCAATAAATTCATAAACAAACCAATTTAAAAAACTCCCCATTTTTCATAATAAATACTTCTATATAATTATAAGGATAAAATTCCCACTGTCTATAGTTTGAGAAATAATTTGGCTACTAACTTCTTCTCCTTTGAAAACATAATCTAAGGCATAGTGGTGGTCCCTCCCAATGCTTAATAATGAGGTAAAAAGGTCTAAACACATATTTTTTTCGTCATCAATTCAAATTTGTATTTAGTGATAACTATAGTGAATATATTTTCTATATGGTATTGATTATGAAAAATTTATACCTTGATGTATCCATTTTCCACCATCTTCATAATGAAATGAATTTTGAAATTAATATGTTTAGAACATAAGTATTTCATATAGGTTTTAGAAATTCCAATATAACATTGATTATCCAAAATAATTCTAAGAGGTTTCTTAACATTAACCCTTAAGTTATCCAACTTCTCCTTTATCCACATCATTTAATTGAAATCACTATTAGAAAAAAAATATTCATCCTTAGTTGTAATTATTTTGATTTAGTACTATTTATTATAGTGTAAACTCACACAACTGACTACCAAGAGGAAAAAGCCACCTGAGGTGGACCTTATATCTTCACAATCACCATTTTATTTATAAAATATAAACCCAAATAGATTCAAATCGTTTCAATTCTTATAAATTATCTCATAACTCATTGTATCTTTAATATATATGAGAACTCTATTGTAAGTCATATTATTTGATTTATTTGGGTCACTCAGATATCTAGCACAACGACTCACCAAAAATTCAATATCAGGTCTATAAGTTATGAGATAAATTAGGATCCCAATCAGTATTCTATATTTTCATTGTTTATACTCTAACATTAAGAATATTTAGAAAACTTATGTCCCACTTTTAGGGGTATAGACACTGTCTTTCATTATTCAATTTAAAACTTATTCATGAACACTCTAGAACACATATCTTGGGATATGAAAAATCAAATTTTACATTTCCAAAACATGTATCCCCAAGAAATAGTTCAACTCACCTAGCATTGAAATCTCAAAATGTGGCTTTATTTTATTATAAAATTATTGAAAAAATTATCATGATCACATAAAAAATGTTATCATCAATATAAAAAATTACTATCAGTGTACATGTCTTAATATATTTGATACACATGTTGTTATCCAAATTACCATAGATGAATTTAAATTTCTTGGAGATAGTTTCTATCCATGAATAATAGTCCCTTGGAACTTGTTTTAACTCATAAAGAGAATTATTCAATTTATATAATTTTGTTCCATCATTATCAAGCATGAAACCATTAATCTACTCAATAGAAACCTCTTATTATATCTCACTATTTAAAAAGTAATATTTCATATCCATTTGATAAATTTTATACTTTATAAAGGCTGTCGAAACAAGTAATATCTTAATTCCTTAATAAATTGTAATTGGATGAAAGGTCTCTTCAAATTCAATATCTTCTACTTAATAATACCCCAATTACACAAGTCTATCTATGTTCCTAACCACACTTCCTTTCTCATTTATTATCTTCATAAATACCCACTTCATTAGAATGAAATGATTTTTAATAGGTCTAGGAATAAGTTCCCAAGTAGAATAATTATCAATATAATATATCTACTCATTTATATCTTCAATCAACTCATTCTATGTAAAGAATTTAGCCACCAAATATGGATGAGCTTGACAGACTACAAATATTTTATCTCCAACCTATTTCATTTATCTAGTCCAAACTAGTGTTAAGTAATTTTAAAGTATATTATACTCCTATGAATAATTCTTCCCTTTTTTTATTTCTTTTACTCTCAATAACCTCCATTTCAATATCTATTTGATCAGAGCTAATTCTATTTATACTGATTTCAACTCCAATATGTTTTTTTAATGTCTTCCAATAAATATAAGTGATTTTCCTATATTCCTCCTAAAAAAAATACTACATTCTGGTCATGATTTATTGGTTGGTTTTCAATTATTTTTATAGAATAATAGTAAACAACCTTATGAACCCTATTATTCCAAAAAATTTACCATTTCCCATTAGAAAACAATCCATGGAAGAATCCTTCAATAGAATTATCATCAAACATCCCTAGATTTTATAATTTAATTTTTATGATGAAAGGGATACCAAAGACACAAAAGTAGAAATCTATATAATTCTTCTTATACCATAATTGATGTGATATCTAACTTTATTTTCTTTTAAAAACATCAATTTTGAATGTGTACATTAGTACACACTACTCCCCTCTAAAATAAGTTCGATCTTCCAAACTTTAAAATCATTTTTATTCCTATTGCCTAAATAACTCTATTCATTCATTTAGAAAACCCATTTTGTTGTGGGGTGTTAGTGTTGTTATAACAATGCCTTGTCTAGTATTTTTAAATAAAAAATTCAAAATATGTTATAGTGTAATCATTTCTATTTTTGGATCTCAATTTCACAATGTGATTGCCATTATATGTTTTACCTTATCTTCTATAGATCTTAGACATTTCAACTACCTATTAATTGTGCTTTAAAAGTAAAAATAATTTTATTATTGTGAAATAATTTATTAATATTATAAAAAATCAAATTTTTTATATTGATGTCTCATAGGACTAAAAAAATTAATTAATTCATGAGGCTTTCCTGATTGTGTCTCCAATATCTTGTTCTTTCCTTGGACTGTTTTCACCTTTTGACGTGTTATAAAATCATGATCTTTGTCTTCACTTAATGGGGGTATATACTTCATAGAATTTTTTGTATAAATATTACTCAAATTATTTCATCCAATATTGTTGAGTCTTATGTGACACATATTTTTTACTCCATGGATCTTGGACAGTATGAATTACTTGGATCTCCATTATGAATAAAATCTATACTAGTACATTATTGATGAAAAATAACTCTTCCATATTTTATTATATTAGATAGGAAATGTTTATTATTTAATATTATCTCATTAACCATATCACATTATTGTATAATAATAAATAGGTTATGAATTAGTGAATCAAAAGACAAATGTTTAGTGAATTCAATTTATGTAGATAAATTTCAATATTTTCAATTCACTATATTTTCAATGAATACTCATTATCAAAAGTCATAGCTCCCCAATTTTGCACCTAAATATTTTTAAATAGTTATTTATATTCTTAAATATGTGATGAGAAACCACATTATATAATCTATAGTCTGATCCTCTTATTATATTTCATATAAACCTCCCCAATTAATGATTTATTTTCCCTATTTCCTAGTTAATTTTTTTTAACATTTGAATTATTTGTTCTTGACCAAGAATCATGTTCAAACACTCCTTATCACAGTTCCCATATTTGTAACAACTTCCATAAATATCCTCATTCCCTTCAATCCTTTTTTGAATTGGAATCACATATTAGTATTAATTTTCTATTTGTATTTTCATAGGTCGGGTTTTACTACATTATGTGAATCTAAACATAAATTATAGCCTTTGATTCTAAGGTAGAGAGATCATATTCTAGAAAACATAAACATGGTTTCAAAAATATTCACAACCCCAGTATTAACCCCAAAATATGGATCTTCCAAAATATATTGATCCTATAATTGAAATATTTCTTCTGGTTTTTGATATAGTGTAGCCTTATTTTATTTTGGATTAAAAAAACATTCTTATTTTTACCACTCTATACCAAAATATCTATATTATAAATACTATATAGGTTTCCTTCCACCTAGGCTTTCATAGGTTTTATTTTGGATCATGAAATTTATGATATATATATTTAATATTTTCATATTTAACAGGTATATGAATTAATTGATTACCCATAAAACATGTATAATCATTCTATGCTGGATTATTTATCACTTTAATAGATTTTTTATAATCAATATACACCTTTAAAAGAGTATACTCATCCTCAAGACACCTTTATTCATATTTTATATGTTTTTCTTCTTGAGTACCCATATTTTTCTCAGATTCATTAATAACTCTTTCTTGATCATCCAATTTCACCATGTTATATTTGATATTTTAAATGTACTCATTTTACTTGTTATAAAATTCATCTTAAAATTTATTTATCCTATAAACCTCCTTTATTAAATTTTTAACTTTCTTCTTGAGATAAGTGTTTCTTTCTAGAAAAAAACATGTTATATCCTTAACATGTGAATAATGTAAGATGCATCTTCTTTATTTTTATCCATAATTAGTGTTATCTTCTTTTACTTAACATATTCCATATAGTTGTAATTTTTACAACTATACTACTCATTTTATTCACCACTTGAGGAATATTAATCTCATTCCACTTTTCTCATCATGCTTATCTTCTTCCATCATAATATTATTTATTGAATTTCTTATATATTTTAACATATTTTCTTCTTCAATTCTGTTATTTCTTTTTTTATTCTTCATCATCCCACAATATATCTATTTTTATTTGGAAAAACTATAGTAAAATATCCAATCCCTCAACACTTAAACCATGTAAATGGAATATTGTTTTTATATTTACCTATTCTACTTTTTATATTTTTATATAAGAGAGCCACATTTATCTTTTGATTCTCGTAACTCTCTACATAATAATTCAAATCAATTAGGGCCCCATAAAGTTATTTATCCTTATTATTCGTGATATTATAGGATTTTAAATCCATTTATTCTTTATCCTTTTACTTGAAAATAATATTTTTTTCTCCTTTTATATTTTAATATATTGTTATAATTCTCATCAAGAGAAATTCCTTCATTTTATTAAATGGATGATATAATTGGATCTAATTAATCTATAAATTTCATCATAAATTTTTTAAAAATTTCAGAGTAATCAAGTTTATCTCTGAAACCTATGATGTGACTAACTATCTCATTTACCCTATAAAATAATTCATCAATTTTTTAATCCTCATTCTTCCTTATATATTTGAATTTTTTCCTCAAAATCAGAAATTTAACTTATTTATTTTTTATGTTACCCTTCTATATATTATTGATATTAACTATAATATCTTATATTGTATGCAGTTCAACAACCTTGGTGTATACCTTCTCTGATGGTGATGATAAAATATATTTTCTAGACTCCCGATACTTCTAATTCTTCTTATTAGTAAAGAGAATATCTTCATCAACAATAATATGTGGAAAACCAAATATAACTACATCACATACTTCCAGTTCTTGTGAGAATATATATAGAAGCTTTCAATTTTTCATCCCATGAAATTTTATTCAATAAAAAATGGAACACTTATATTATTATATATTTTCCAAGATAGTCACTAGATGAGTATAATCTCAAGGGAACCTCGTTTTCTCTTATACAACTTATAGATCCTAAATTAGTTATATTAATAAAAATAGGGGGTGAATTTTTAGTATTTGGTTTTATTTTTACAAATTATTCCTTTTAAACCCCTAGGAAAAATTAATGTCTTGATTATATTGTTTAATATCTTACCCACCTATATGCCTGAATATGAAAGATAAATAACAAATGTTTGGTTTTTACAATTTTGAGTCTCAATCTATGTCCTTTTTCATTGTCTTGATCAACCTGCGATTAATTCTTGTATTTTATTATCAAAATAATTTTTATTGATTACAAATTCTAGAAATTGTTGCACAAGGATTAATCATATATTATCCACTTCAGTTAATGGTAATGTATTGAACACTTCCCACTACAATAATCTATACAATTATTTATACCATTATTACCTGTTTTATAAGAAACATCCTCTATGAATGGGAATTATATATTTAGAATTAATTTAAATTAATAAATATTAAAGATAAAATCATCTTATATAAATACCTCAAATGGTAGGATATATTCAGTATATTAACATGTGAATCTATATTACCTAATAATTATTTAGTATGATCTCATAATTAATTAGACCATAAATGAATGAGAAAAATATCCATCCTCCTCACCATTAATCCCTAGAGTCTATAGATTTTAACATATATCTCCTTTACCTCTCCAAAAAATATAAATTCAGTTTAGTTTAGTATTCTATATTCTCATAAACATCGATATAGATGATTTTCAGAGTTATGAAGTATCAAATATTTCTATAGAATTATCCAAAATTTGTTTTCTACTTCAATTATTTTATTTTTATTTTCATTGTTAATACAATTGATATTTTTAAATTAAATTTTGAAACATCATATTTTTTGAATTCATCTACATTCTTAGTAAAAGTATCTTAGGAAAATAGAATCTTATACTATGAGGAATGTTTTTAAATATTTGACAATTAAAATATTCATGATATTTTGTCTCAATACTTTTCATTTATGTACCATTCAATCTTCCTTGAAACACATTTTAATCATTGATATTGGATAATCCCTAGATATTTCAGAAATACATGAAAATCAAAGTATCATCAAAATTAGTCTCCAAGTGGGGAAATAACATAAGATAATTTTATATTTCCTAAGAATTGGTAAATTATCTTACATGACATGAAATTTCATATGCATCAGTAAATTCTCCCATGGGAACCACAAAAAGTATACACATGGAAAATGCCTTATTAATTTTTTAAATCATCTATGATCAGTTCAAATATCCTCTTTGTTGATAAAATGTTTTACAAAATATTGAAATGACATATTTTATATGAATTTTTCCCTTATATGTTTATAGGGAACTCAAATATCATATGAGTGCTCTCTATTTTTTATGCACTATTAAAAAATCATATGTTGTATGAATTATCTTATATTATTTCTCATGTAGATTAATTCCCTTTTTATGTTTTTAAAATTCCCTCTCACTAGAGATAATATTTTACAGATTGGATAAATTCTTTTTGCAATTTTAAAAATATAAACTCTTGAGTGATAATTCTTAATTTACATAAAATCATTTTAGAACCACTTTAAAAGATATCATAGAATCTCTAAAACATAATAAATATATATAATCCCATAACTCAAACCATTTCATAAGAAAATAAGAATGTTTCTTATATATGGTAGAAAACAAAGAAACATTCATCAAAAATTCCAAGGGAATATCAATAAACCCATTTTGATATGTTTTCAACCACTTTAATTATTTCTCAACATTATATTAAAACTTAACTCCACATTTAAGAAAAAAAATCATAGGAATTATTAAAATAAATAACTCTTAACACCCCACCACATGTTAGGGTAGTGTTTTTAGTAAACTCTATATTTTGATGACATGAAATATTTTCCTCATGTGATAAAGTCCAATCCCCCTTAATTCATGAACTAAAAACTTCAAACAGACTGTTTTTATTCATAATAAAAACCCATGATAGATAGGTATACATGTTCACACAAACTATGGTTAATTTAATGATTTGTTCCCTTTCTTCTCCCCCAAGACAATATAATCCGAATATTAGTGGGCGGTACCTCCAAAATATTCATGATTACATGGGAGGATAAAACACCAATGTTATTACACAAGAATGTAAATTTTTCTTTAAGGATATCCATGGTGAATATATAATCAAACTAGTCATTATTAGGATGAAATTATAGATTGATATCTCCACCATCCACGATTCCCCTATTAAAATGAATTATGATATGAATAAACATGTACATTCAGTGTTGCACCAGATTTATAGAATGTTTTATGGCACATTGATTATCACAAAAAAAATTGAGAGGTTCCCCAACATTCACCCCAAAATCATTCCACTAATCCTTTATCTAAATCATTTGACTGAAATAACTAATAGTAACAATATATTCATCCTTAATTGTACTCATTGTGGATGAGTTATATTTCTTATATATCCAACTTACCCATCTATCTCCAATGTGGAAAATGCCAACAAATGTGGAGATCCTATCATCAAAATGACATGATCATTTAGAATATTTAAAACCAAATAAATTAAAATTATTTACCTTAATGTAAAGTATCACATAACTCTTGGTCCCTCTCATATATCTCGGAACACTTTTGTAGACATAAGATGTGACTCATTTGGGTAACTCTAATATATATCATAGAGGATAAAAAAACAATATAAGGTCTAAAATCTGGAAAATAAATTAGACACCCAATCAGTCTTTTGAATTCTATTTGGTTTATACTCTAAAATTTTCTATATTTAGACAACTTTTGTCCCACTAGTATTACTATAGAAACTATAGTTTATTTTTCTACTTAAAACATCATCAACAACTCTCACGATTAATTATATTGGGATCAGAAAATAAAAATTTCCATTTTCAAAACATATATCTAAATTAAATATCTCATCTCACCTAGTATGGACATAGCAATTTTTTCTTCATTTAAACAACTAGTCCAGCCAGAATACAAGCATATGACTATTTATTAAATAAAAGAAAAAGGTACAAAAGAGGGTGAGGGGTTACACAAAGGTATTTTCCCTTATCCTTCAACCCCAACATTATAAATAATTATAAGACATTTCATTCCCATAATCAGAGTCATCAGTAATTTCCCATTCATATTGGTACTTTCCCTGATTGAAGATATTAATAATATCATACACGAACATTCCTAATAGATTATAAGATCAGGTAGAAAAAATTCAAGGTGTGCTATAATAGTCCTTTATAGGCCTTATCTTCGAGGGAGTATGAGTGAAGGCAAAAAATTCAGCAACCTTCCCTTTCCCAAAAATGAGTGCATCGTTCAATGTGATAGGACAACCACAACCTAGTGTTGTCTCTTCCACCTCATAGATGTCACCCACTTCTTAGATATCTTATAAGAGTTAAAAAGATTCTGAATTTCCTGATCACAATCAACATGTTTAGGAGGCCATGTTTCACAAGCTAACTCAATGGTATCATCACGTAGCAATCATGCACCAGGACTATCATTCATGTTAGATTTGGAGGATCAGTTCAGAAAGGAGATCCAACCACATATATGTTATGAGTTTTTTCAATATCAACTAATCTAGTGGGAGTAATAGCACGACCATCATTATATGTAATCTCCTGGTAAAAATCTACCTGAGTAGTAGAGGGTCCACTCACTGGGGACTTATCCACCATTAAACCTTTTTTATTCAAATTATGCACATGAGAGAAAAATTTACAAAAAACCAACATCTTATCCTTATTGGAAAATGGTTTTTTTATATCATCTCTCTCGTGATCAAGAGACTTTGAAAAATCCACATTTTTCCTCTCAGATTTCATTCTATAGAGAATAGTTGGATGAACCTTCATCCCACATCTCTCACAAGAGATCTTCCTCCAACATAAGTCCAATGAGTTCCAAATATCCATGCATTTGGTACAAAAAAAGAGGCTTCCTTTCATACTCAACATCAATATGGATGTGATCAGTGGTAGTGGAGAGAGTTACCTTATCAATCAAGGTGAAGCTCAAGTCACCTATAATAATGATATCATCAATATATACTATTTAAATTAATATATATTTCTTCATATATTTGATATATAGGTTTTTCTTAAATTTACCAATGATGAGTATTATTTACTTCAATAATCATCAAATGATAAATACCAGGACCCTATAGAATTTTTAGGTCCATAATGATCATTATTAAAATTTTAAAATATTTTGATATCATTATCAAGAATATAACCATAAGGTTGAACAATATACACCTCTTCTTCAAGATCAGTATTTAAAAAGGAATATTTCAAATCCATTTAATAAATTTTATAATTTTTTTATGATACTGTAGAATGTAACATTCTAAAGCTTCTATCATTGAAATTGGAGAAAAAGACTCTTTAAAATCAACACCTACTTTTGTAGTTTACCCTTTTCGCACAAGTATTGTTTGTTCATAGACACTATGGATTGATCATTTAATGTAGTATAATTTGTTTTGATATCTAATCCAAAAAAATTCCCATTAGTTCATTCTCTTTGAGAAATTACTCTTCAATATTCTATTTCGTTAATACAGTAATTTTATTTTCTTAAATATTAAATAATTTCCCTCATAACATATCATTATAAAACTCTACCTGTTATACCTGATTCTATCAACAAACAAAACCATTTGTGAATTTATCTTTTCTAGATCAATTTTTTCACTTCCAATTCACTTGATTTTCATTGAACTTTAATTTCTAAAAATTCATAGCTCAACCATCATTATCCTTAATATTTTTTAAAAACATTATATCTAGAAATATGTGATGAGTGGACTATATAAATATTCAATGATCTTATTCTCTTACTTGCTTTTAAAATAATTGCCATAATCAATGATTGTTTATCATTTCTTCTCAGTTGAATATTTTCTCCTATAAAATTTAATTGTTTCTGACCAAGAATCATGGTAAAACATTACATGGTATAATAAAAAAATTCACACCTTTAAAAATATCATCAATCCATTAAAATATATTTTTTTACAGGAATAAAATATGAGTTTTCAGTTTCAATCCATCTCATCATAGTTTTATTTCTCATAATATATGAGAAACTCCCCATAGATTCCATCTTTCTTTTCATCCAAGGGAGATAAATTTTAAATAGGAAAGAATAGACTTTTGTATATAAGTTTCACAACACTAATAGTAACCCCTGATAATGGATCTTATATAAAACCATTATGTCTATCTTTGAAAATATTCTAATATTTTCAATGTAAAATAAATCCTCTACTACATAGGTTTTGCAGAACCATGAATTTCCAAGTCAATATCTAAAACCTTAAATATATGAGATTTCCTCTAAGTATTTCTCTTACCCGAATTTTACCAGGAATTGATCAAAAACACATCACTATTAGTTTATATATAGTAAATATTTTTTAGATTTAATAGGTCTTGAAATCCTTTAATTCAATATATTTTTTATAATAAATCATTATATTTACAATGGTATTTTCATTATTAAGACACCTTGATTCAATATTCTTATATTTCTCACCTTGATAATCTATCGTGTTCTATGATTATTTTATAACACTTTTTTCCTTAGACAGTTTTACATTGAGAATTTTGATCTCTTAAATCTTCTAATTTACCATATGGTAAAACTCATATTCAAATTTCATTATCCTATTAAATTACTTCTTCAAAATCTTAACATCCTATCTCATACCAATGTTTCCTTTTAAGAAGTCTTCACATTCCATGTTTCACATGTGAATCAAGTAAGCTTCATATCCTTATTCTTCTCTATTGATGGAGTTTTCTTATTTTCATTCAACATGTTCAATAAAGTTATTATTTTTTATAATACATTCTCTTATAATTAAACTATAGAGGGAGATATGTATGAGTTCATATGGATATCGACCCACGGCTCTCCCCAACAGCTCGAATGCCTGCATCGAAAACCCTAGATCTCCAATCTTCCTTGTGATTCTCCCCTTCTTCTTCCCTTCTGCCTGCTATGGAGATTTCTGACATCATTTGGGAGATTCATTACAATGAATTTTCATCTCGAAAAAGGGAAGAATCTCCTTAACCAGTGAGTATGAGGGGAAATGGCATCTCTTTCCTTGAAGCCATTACAGGCACCAAATCTTTAAAAGTAGTTTCGATGAAGTTGACCAGACTAAAAAAATGGATGATGGTGGTTTCTTTATAGAAGTGGGATTAGTTGTTGTTCCACAATTCTCACATCATTGTAAGTACTCAGTTATGGGATGTGTTTCTTACCTCAAAGGTGACACTCCTTGGTCCTATACTAGTCTTAAAGTTAGATTATCTGCTTGTAGGGGTTTTTCTAAATGGAATCTTTTTACACTTGGAAAAGGGTTATTTTCATATGCTGTTTTCTGTAAAAACCGAGCTTGATTGTGTTTGGAAGATGGGAAACATTAAATTGAAGTTGGGTCTATTAAGAATCTATGAATGGGACTTTTATTTTAAACCCAACTCTCATAGGAAAACATAGCACTGGTTTGGGTTATGTTTTTTGACCTCAATTTGTTTTTATGGCATCCTCAGATCCTCAATGATATTTCTGTATGTATAGGTACACCCCTTAAGATAGATCAAATAACCTTGAATGGGGATTTAGGACTCTATGCTAGGGTTCTAATTGAAATTAACCTTGAATAACAGCCCCCAAAATCTATCATCTTTACTACCCAAGATTAAAATAATGTGGTGAGGATTTTATGTGGAAGACTTCCTCCTTTTTTGGAACTCTGTAAACTGGTTGGACATTCCATTCACCAGTGTAGAAGAGTGCACAATCAACCCCCACAAACCAACAACTCTGGATGGAATGAGATTAGGAAAAATAGAAGAGGGAAAGATGGTCCTACTAACAAACCTGAAACATCCATGAAGAAGGAAGAAAAATGGGTTGTTAAAGCCAATTCAGTTGGCATACTTGATTATGATAAAGGAAAGTATTCAGTTGATTTAGACGAAGACCAAGAACATGAATTATTGACTCAAAACATTAAGAGGTATATTTAGAAGGATGTTATTAACATCCTCTCCCATAGCTTGGCTGAATTGGACCCTGTTCCCCCCCCCATGATGGTTCTACTTTGGACTCATCTTCACTCAATCCTGACTCAAACAATACAATAAAAGATATATTGAGAAGCTACTCTCATAATGACAATTATTTAGAGGATAATGACAACTCTAACACACACATCTCCTCATCTGAAAACACTCTCATGCACCATTAAAACCCCTTTAATATCCCTTAAAATCATTCCTCATTGGATAGTGATGAGAAAAACACATCTACCGAACCCAAATACATGGCTTTTCTCCTTTCCTCACCAATTTGTAAGGACAGGAAGTAGGTTTATGCTATATCACACACTGCACAACCTACTACCAAGCCTTCTAAAATTCAATGACCCACTATTCCCATCCCTGTCTTGGTCCAGGTCCAGGATTCTCATCCTATTACCTACAAGAATTCTGCTCGCAAACAGACCACCTCTACTCCTCCTCTTCATTCTGTTTCTGATGTGGAGAACTCCACACAACCGAAACTCGTGATTTCTGAAACTGCAGAACCTACTGTTACCATTTCAGTTTCTGTACAGGACCAGGGACTTCAGTCTACTACCCTCCAGCCACCTGTTAGCAAGCAGAAACCTCCTAATCTACCCATACAAACTATCTGTAACATGAAGCACAAAGATACAGTTGCTACTACTTTTCCCATGCACATAGCCTTATAGGTTACTAATGAAAATGCTGTGAAAGATCACTCATCTGGAATTGCCACCAGGTCTAAGACCACAACTTCTAAAAAAAGGGCACAACCCCACTAAGAACCGTTCTAAATGAATATTTTGTTTTGGAATTTTCAAGGAATTTCTAACCTTGACACCTTCAACATCCTTAAGAGATTCACCAATACTCACACTCCAAATCTTATTGCTATTGATGAACCTAAAATCAACTTTTCCTTACTCTCACATCAAGCCCCTCCTTGGTACTATTTCCTAGGGTCTTGCAATAATGGAACCCCTTCTGAATCCTTATGGATCTTTATTCATTCTTCTTTGAAAAATGTTAACATATATACCAGTTCGAGGCAAGCCATTACTTGTGACTACATCTTGGAGAACATACACATTTTCTCTACTTTTGTTTATACTTCCAATAGGTATAAATATAAGAGAGATCTTTGGAATGATCTCTCCCGTCTTAATGCTTCTATTTTCTATCCTTGGTTTATTATTGGTGGCTACAATGCCATCCTAGCTTCAAGTGATAAAATTGGTCCTCCTCCTGCTCCCATTTCCACTAGGAAATTTAATGCCCATATTGAAATGAACAATCTCATAGATTTTAACATCTTGGGTTCTAATTTTACTTGGTATAGTAAGCAATATAATATAAATGTAGCTAGTAAATTATATATGGCCTTTACTAATTACCATGCCCTTGATAGTTGGGAAAATATCTCTAGCATCACCCATGCGAGAATTTCCTTTGACAATCATTCCATCCTTCTTTCTTTCTCCTTCAAAAAAATTAATTTGAGGACTCCTTTTAGATATAACACTACTGGGTCTGCTGACCCGGATTGTATAGGAATCATCAACAACACTTGGAATAAGATGTATAGTCACTTTGACCCGTTTTCTTACCCGATGAAGTTAAAAATGCTAAAGAAAACTCCTAAAAGTTAGTGCAAAATCATGTTTTATGAAATGGAAAATAACATTAACCTTCTTGAAACTGAACTTAATCAACATCATAATGTCAAATATTCTTCAAACTTTGCTCAGGACTCTCAACAAGAAGTCACCATTTCTTCTAAACTAATCTCCTTAATCAACCTCATGGATAATATCAAAAAAAAACAAATCTTCAAAGACAAATAAATTAATAATGGGCATAGGAATACCAAATTATATAACACTCTCTACAGGGTTAGGAAAGCCTATAGACCCCTATCCTTTATTAGAAATGGGGACCAAATTCTTGACAATGATGATGGAATTTTCAATCACTTAGTATCCTATTTTGAAAATATTTTTAATGGTGATAATATTGATAAATACCTTAAACCTAACATCATTCCTGCTCTTGTTTATGAGTAAGATAACTCTCTTCTGAATATCATCCCTTTTGATCATGAAATCAAAGGCACTGTCTTCAGTCTTAATCCTAACAATGCCCCTGGCCCGGATGGTTTTAATAATAGATTCTATCAAAAACATTTGGATATTGTTCAGGAAGACTTCTGTCATCTTGTTAAAGCCTTCTTCTCCAAAGGTATTCTACCACATGGTATTAAATCCCAATTCCTTGCTGTAATCCAAAAAATGGAGAATGCTGATGTGATTCAGAACATCAGAACTATTTCCCTGATCAATTCCTTATTCAAAATCATCACAAAATTCATTTCCAATAGAATGAATTCTATTTGTAGGAAAATAGTTTCTTGGAACCAATTTGGTTTCATAAAAGGTAGATATATTCAATACTACATCTTTCTAGCCTTTGAATCCACTAATCTTTTAAACAAAAAGTTTAGAGGTGGAAGTGTTTCTATCAAACTTGATATTGTGACAGCCTTTGATACAATTGATTATAGCTTTATGTATATCGTTATTTAACAACTCGGATTCAATGAAATTTTCATTAACAGAATAAAATCTTTATTCAACTTTGCTTATATCTCCGTCCTTATTAGGGGCTCTCCTATAGCTTATTTCAATTTCACTAAAGGAGTGAGATAGGGTAACCCTCTCTCTACTATTATTTTCTCCATTTCAGAAGACTACCTGAGTAGATTGATCTCCTAAGAGATTAATAAATGTACCATAAAACCTATCTCTGCCTCCATAAATTTACAAGTTCCTTCAAATCTTCTTTATACTGATGACATTATTATCTTTACCTAGGGGACAAAAGGAACATCCTCAAGCTTAAATATATCCTTCTCCACTATCAGGAAGTCTATGTTCAACACATCAATTGGAATAAATCTTGTATCATTTTCAGTATAGACTTTCCTCCATGGTGAAAACCTTCCATCTCTAATATCTTGGGTGTCGAAGAAGGCTCTCTCTACATTACCTACCTTGGTGTGCCTATATTTTGGGGTAGACCTAAAGTATATTATTTCTCTCACATTGTTGACCATACGCTTAAACATATTTCCTCTTGGAAGGGTAAGTCCCTTTAGATGGCTGGGAGAATTTGTTTGGTGAAATCCACAATTGTTTCTAAACTTTTTTATTCTAGGATGATAGATAAATGTCCAAAAAGTCTTTTAAAATTCATTAATGTTTCTATTAAAAAAATTTCTTGGACTAGTAGCTCTTCGGAGAGAAAACTGGTGACTATTCCTTGGACCTCTTACTGCAGCCCTGTTGATAAAGGGGGTATTGGCATAAAAAATCTCTCTAAGTTAAATGAGGCTCTTCAAGATATACTTACATGGAACATTATTCAAAACACTTCATCATCCATGAATTTCCTCAGTGATTGCTTCCTTGAAAAGATTATAAACAATCGTTCCTACTCTCTTAAGTCCTCCATTTGGTCCTCCATCAATAGTACTTTCATGTCTATTATGTCTATCTCTATATGGATGGACACTTTGGAATCCAACATAAAATTTTTGCTTGATAACTGGACTAGAGTTTTCTTGATATCCTTGATAGATAACAAACAATCCCCTCCCCATCTTTAGGATTCAATTGACTCAATCATTAATACGCATAACCTCAATCTCCTAGAGAATATTACACAAATTATTGATAATTATCATTTGGTTAATATTAATGATTTATGTATTTTGGAAACTGTACACAATGGGATTCTTAACTCCAAAAGCTAAAATAATTACCTTTTCAACAATGTTGACAATAATCACCCCTGGCTAGATAAATTCAATAAAGCCTGGATAAACCCTCAAGATTAACTTTAGTCTGGCGGATTGCCCATTAAAGAATCCCCACTGATAATTGATTACAAACTTTTGGGATTACTCTTTGTTCTAAATGTTGTATGTTCAATCAACATAGAGAGGATATTAATCATATCTTTCACTCCTATGAAATAGAAACCACTCTCTGGCATTATATTCTTGATATTTTTTAGTGTAGACAGCTGCTTTTTGACACCATCAACATACAGATTCAGAGTTGCTTAGAGTTTTCTACATCTCAGAAAATCAAAAACCGTTTGGTTGTGGCTATCATGGAACTTCTCTATATTATATGGTATGGTAGAAATGAAATAATTTTCCACAATAATTCTTTTAAAATTATTTCAGGAAAAACAAGAATTCTCATGGCTATTCGCGAAGCTTCTTCTATCCAAAAAGATCATTACAATAACTCTGTCTATGACCTTGGGATCCTCAGACGTGTTGGGGTGGAGGAGATATAGCCTATCCCCCAATCTATTCATGAAGTGTTTTGGATCCACCCCTCCCCCCTCTAGGATGGATTAAAATCAATGTGGATGGAGCCTCCAAAGTCAATTCGGGACCAGCAGGTTGTGGTGCCATCTTCAAAAATCACCTGGACCAGATTCTTGGATGCTTCTATGGCTCTTGCGGTTCTTCTTCTGCTTTGGAAGCTGAGATGATGGGCGTCATCCATTCCATCGCCTTTTCCAGATTACACAATTGGAACAGTATTAGGATAGAGAGTGAATCCACTATTATCATTTAGGCCATTTGGAATGGTACCATCCACATTGCTTGGCCTCTTACAGCCTGATTTATGGACTGTTTGAATTTTTTTATTGGGATGAACTTCATCGCCACTCACACCTTTTGTGAAGCCAAAAGGATCGCAGATGGGCTTTCCAATATTGCAGTTACCCAAGACTTACATTGGATGGATGGTCTCCCTTCAGATTTAATCACTTTTATACTCGAGATGTCAGCAAAATTCCTTACGTTAGACTTGTGTAACCCCCTTTTTATCAATAATTTTTTTCTTCCATTTTCAAAAAAAATGGAGATATGTATTATTATATTTAGTAATCAATCTTGTTTACTCCTTCTTATTGTATCCTTTTTTAAATTTAATGAAATTACTATAACATTTTGCATATTTTCTTATTCACATCTGTTGTGTTTTTTTTCTTCTTCTTTATCTAACTCTATAGATCTATTCATCTTAATAAAATATAATACAAAATGTATAATCGCTCTACACAAAATTAATTTAAGTGTGGGATTAATTATATTTACCTTTGACCATTTTGATATTTTTATATACGAGGGCCATGATTTTATTATGACTCTCATCACCCTCATCATCTTCATTGAAATAACTTTTGAGTTCACATAGTTCTTCATCCTTGATATTTAGATCATTGAAATCTTCAAAATCAATTTTTATGTCAAATTTTTCTTCAAAATTAGATCTTTTCACATTTCATAATTTGAGAGTGTGTTATGTAGATCATCAAGTGAAAGTTATTTCTTTCTTTTTGTGGCTGGTATATTTGGATAAAATCTATTTATACTGCCCCTCATTAAATTTTGAAAACTTATATAGTCATTAAGTCTGTATCTAAAACCTATGATTTGACTAAATATCCAATTTACAATGATAAAATTCATCAATTACTTCATCACTATCCATCCTGGTGTCATTGAATTCCCATCTGCCAAAATCTATAATTTTTCTTCTTAAATTTTGATGTTCCCCTTTTATATTATCTCAAGCTTTTACAAAAACTCTATAGATATATATGCTTCTATAACCTTGGTAAATAACCTATCAATTATAGATGATAGAATTTAATTTATGGCCTTTCCAAATACTTTCAAATTCTTTTTTTTAGAAAATAACATAGATCCATCAATAAAAATTGGTGGAAACCCCACAGTGAAAACATCACTTACTTATGGAACTTATGAAAGTTGATATAGAAGAATTAAATTCTTCCAACAATGAAAGTTATTTTCATGAAAATTTAAAACCTATATTAATCAAAAAATTATTATTCTCCTTGATAGACACTAGATGAGTTGAATATAATGGGAACAAAGATTTCATTGATACCACATATAGATCTCGAATCTACTAGGTTATTTCTAAGAGGTGGGGTAAAACTGTATTACCCTTTTTTATTTTTTTAAAGATATTCCTTTTCAATCAATTCTTTGTGACCAATTAAAGTCTCAAATCATCATTTTAATCACTTCCTTAAACATACACAATAATACAAATGGAATAAATAACACATGATATTTTTACAATTCAACCTTGATGTAAGATCATACTCATTATCATGATAAACCTATGGTTGTTTCTGGGATTTAATTATTACTGAAACTTGTAGTGATTATAAGTGCCTATAATGTGTAAACATGTTTCAATAATGCGTTATAAAATTATATTTTTGTGTAGGTATCATCCACTTACAACTATAATAATGTATGAAAACATTTATACGAGAACCAACAATTCATTAAGAAATAATCCTCACTCTTGAATTTGAATCAGATCTTCATAATTGATCAAAATAAATCATCGTGAAAGATAAGATCTTCTTCTATTAATACCTTTAATTTTAAGGAGTTGTTAATATAGAAACATGAACATCAAATTTATATCCACCTTATTATATACGATCTTTTCATGCATAAGATCATACATGAATGAGAATTATATCATTCCACCATAGTATAAAGAACTAGAGTCTACAAATTGTTAATGGATTACCTTGACCCCTTCTAAATAATTATTTATACAGTGTATGTGAATAGTATTTCTTCTCTCATAATTTGATATAGTCAATTTTCAAATTTGCAGAGTATCAACTACTTATCCATAATTATATAATATTATTCTTTTACTCAATGATTTTATTTATATTTTTACAATGAATAAAAATGATATTTTCAAAACAGATTTTTGGAATCTTCTTCTTTTTCAAATACATCAATATTATCAGTCGAGACCTCCATAAAAATATAAACTGATATCAGGAAGAATGATTTCAAATATTTTATTTTGAAATATCCATGAGATATGGTCATAATATTTTTCATTTAAAGTCTCATTCAATCTTCCTTGAAACTTCACTTGAATAAGGGTTATTGACAAAGCCTATGGTATTTTGAAAATTTAAAAATAACAAAGCATCATCAAAAAAGATCTTTATTTTTCACCAAATTTCTCTAAACATGAATATCATATAATGAAATAAATATAATATAGTCACCTAAAACTCTTAATCATAGGTTAATTCACTTACAGTACAAATATTTCCAATGTATAGGTAGATTATCCAATAAGATCCTGAAAAAATAGAAACAAAGGAAATGTTCATTTTTAATTTTTCAAATCTCCTACGACCTGCTCAAATATCCTCCATATGGATGAAATGTATTATGGAATGTTGAAATTATATACACCGTATTATTTTTTCCCTTAAAAACTCTAACACCCCGAGATTTTATGAAAAATATTCTTTTTAATTTCATTAATGTCTTGTGTTATACGCTACACCAAAAGGAGCTTGCACAACACACATCCTTGACTTGCCTTTCATTACACGCAATCACGACCTTCCTTGATAGCGTGTGTAGTATGCAATACCAAGTTTCACTAAACAACGATATGCTATTAAAATATTATTAAAACTAGCCGTTATGAATAGTGATAACCACTTTTTGAAATTTTGTAAATATTATTTTTCAAAATGGACTTCATTTTTTGATTCGGAATATCGAAATTAGCTTAGGGTGAAATTTTGGTAATTTTCGGATAACTTTCATATTTTGATGAATAGTGGAAATTACTAAATTTTAATTAAAAACAACTTTTTCAATCGAAATAATTAATAGTGATAAATTATTAATTTTAGTGGTTTTAAAGTATATTTAGAATATATTTTTACAATTTAATACGATGATGGTCATTGGATGTAATTTCACATTTAAACTAGTTATAAACAAGTTTCAATCTTTTGATAGTTATTATCTCTTAAAAACATGCTATTTGTTTTGACGACGGGAATTAATTTTTTAATTAGTTAATGCAACTAATATGTTTTGAATTTGGTAAAATAGACATCATTTTTGAGTTCATAATTTCAAATATAGCTTAGGCCTAATTTTTGGTATTTTTCTGAAAACTTTCAATTTTTGATGAATAGTGAAACCACTAAGTGGTAGTTAAAAAAACTGAATTGTTCATAAAACATAATTTTACCGCTTCTGTGAGTGGAATTTCAAAAATCCGAGAGACACGGTTGATTTTAGTAAGTAAAATGTGGTTCAATGAGATAAAAATAATTTTTTGGTGAATAGTAACTTTTTACTTTTTTTACCACTGTTAAAAGTAAATAGGGTAATTAAGGGTAGAAATGATATTATTATTACCCTAACACATGTCCTAATTCTATTGGACAAGTGTAATTTGACCAAAAACAAACTTAGGAATAAAATATGACCATTTAGGCCCACTTGGATTAGATTAGGACATTTATTATTAATTTATTTAAAGAAGGCACACATAAGAATGGTATCATTATGAGATGGGTGGGACCTATATCTCACTCCAATGCATTGGGTAAAGATTTTATATTTCATGAGATAGACATGGCTGGAACGGTAGGTTATACTGGTTCAGTGAAACAGGACTGAAACGAGGGTGACTCGGTTCAGAAATGGACTTTGTCCACTAAGATAGTCTTGGCAATGAGTCTTGACTAACAAGAAATGATTCTCTATGATTATGTGTGTATGCCACAAAGTTTCATGTTTTAAGTTATGATTATTGTGATTACATTTCACTGCCATGAGTTATCCCAGGTTATAAAATTATGATCTCTTTTACAGGTTAAGATTTCCAAAAGTTATGTGTTTATGTATATGATGTGATTGATATTTCTTTTGTTTACCCTTACTGAGCATTTGAGCTCACCCTTTTATGTTTTCTTTTCCCCAAGATATAAATAAAGGTTTTAGGTATAAAAAAAGATGAACTTTACGGGAGATGTTGAAGATCTTTCACCAGGATTAGAAGATTATATTCCGAGTTTCCAAAGACACTAAACTATTACGATCCTTGTGTGTGTGTTTTTGTTATGTACTAAGTATTCCGCAAATGTAATGTAATGTCAATGTACGTCAAGCTTCGGGTCTCTACAAAAACATTCAAAAAATTAAAATATTATATGAGAGATAAAAAGATCTTACACATTATTAACATTTCCTACATCATATGAATTTTTACCTTTGAAAATTATGGAAAATGAAAATTTCATATGTGGTCTCAAAATACATTTAATACAGTCAAAATATATTCTTTACAGATTAATTCATTTTATTCATATTCCCAAAATTTATTATAAATGTCAAATATCAATCATGTAGATGATTAATATTACATTTTGGCCCAATTAAATTAATTCCCTTTGTCAATTTTCACAATTCTATGTCTCTATCCAGAATATCTTATACAAAGGAAAAATACCTTTTAAATTTTTCAAAAAATCAACTCCAAAGAGATAATTCTTTTATTACTTAAAATAAATTCAGAAACACATAAAATGATCTTATATCTTCTCAAAATATTCCAATATATCATCAAAGAACTCAAAAAAGTTTCTCAATAAACTCAAAAAGTTCTTTGTATAGGGTTAATAACAAACATAACTTATTCAACAGTTCTAAGGAAACTTCAATATAACAACTTTTATTTGTTTTCAATCCCTGAAAATATTTCTCAAAATTCAATTAAAATTTACCTTCATATTTAAGTAACACTAAATCATAGAATTTATAAAAATATAAACATCTTGGAGCCACACCATAGTTAGAAAAGTCTTTTGGAGATAATTCTATCTCTCAAGGGAAAAAAGCATTTTGGCCAACTGATAATGTGATCTCCCCCTTAATTAATTAACTCCCCACTTAAAAATTAACCTTTTCATAATAATCATAGGCATATAAACATATTTCTAGATGTGAACACAAAATTGATTTCTGGAAAAGTATTTTACACTTTCATCTCCCCCTTTGAAAATATATCACAAGGATTAATGGTCATCCATCTCAAATATTCTTAATGATATAGAAGGGGATGAACAACCTTATTAGCCTAAAGAATTCAAAATTTCCCTTAGGGATATACTTGGTGATTATAACCTCCAGCTAGTATGGATTGAGAATAATTTCAATATCAATTTCCCTATTATCCACCTTCTCCTTTCTGAAATGAAATATGACATCTATTTCCTTGGACTTTGATTTTTGCACATCATTTTTATAAATATATTTAGGGATTTTATTATACAAATTAATTATCAGAGATTTATTAACTTTAACCCTCAAATCATCTTCTTACATAACAAATCAAGGGCCTTAAAATAAATTCTTGCATTAAGGGATGACATATGAAGAATAAATAAAAGAAAGAGAAACAAAGGATGAATAATAGTGGAATGATATAATTTAAACATGAAATCCCTAGATGTATATGGTATTGTAATCCAATAATAAAGGATATATAAATCAATGACAATGAGAATAATTACCCCAGAGTGAGGCTATGAGGTGTAATCCATTCGAGAGAAAGTCAAAAACATCCTTAGAAAGGTTTTAATATTTTAAACCATTTAATTAATTTATTTAGAAACATCTACCAAGGGATGACATTACAACATGAAAACATGGATCAAAATTCAATTCCCCTAACTAGGGTGAAATTATTTCATCAACCATTAGGTCATAGTATAATTCCCCATTAAAAGATAAACTAGAAATCTCAACCACCCAATTCTAGGATCACATTATGTTATAACCCCGTTGGATCATGGTGTAACACACTCAACAAGAGAGGCACCCAAAAATCATTATAAACTCTTTGTAGCATCATCCAGGGCTTCATAGAACAATCTCCTCTATTGTTTAATTGTCTCCCTCACTCTAGAAAATTAATCTTATATAGGCCCTCATAAAGCCAAAAAAAACCTATGTCGGGGTATGGCCCTTGACCTTTAATAGAATTTATACCCAAATACTTGGTTGAGAACCTAGATATCAACCCTCAACATATTCCAGTTCCTCTTATATACTAAAACCACTGATACACACATTTTTAAAAAAAAAATTAACTAAATTAATATCTTGGGGCATGATCGGTTTTACAACCTCTTCACCATATAGTAGTCCATCCTCAATTTTCATCATTGAGCATATATGAAAAATAAGTCCACTCATTATTATTATATATCATCCTAGAACTCCCACTTCTCCTCTTGGATATGACCATCCTACCATTTAATATATATTTGAGGTACCATATTCCATTTGATAATCTTCTCATTGTGATCCAAATATGAATAGGTTACTTCTTGAATGTCATATCATCCTTCGTCTTGATGCCATCAATGTTGACTATATTATATGGGTCCGGATAGTATATAAAAATCTAGGACACAAATAATATATAATTCATTAAAATTTATATATAAGTAAGTACTAACTATTAATATATTGTGATGATCCTCTCACCGACCTTGAATATCCCTATGAACCAAGGTTCCAACTTCACCTTCCTCTAAATGTGAAAGTTTCCTAATTATGTTGAATCTCTTATAAATGCTGAGGCACCTACCTCAAACTATAAAATATGGAATCATTGGTCAATATATGATCACTAACCACAATGATAAGTGTCTAACAACTTCTTAATAAATAAAATATACTTAAACATATCCTATATGAGACTTTGATTGGTAATAGTTGGTTATCCTACCACAAACAAGTATAAAAGTGTTCGGAATGGAATACCATACAAGGCTTTAAAATGTCCCATCTAAATATATTCCAAAAAAAATATTATTATAGTTAACCAATAAAATCATAATTTAGTTTTCCCATAAATAAAAAAATAATGGATATATTCCCATAGTATGTCCTCTAATACTCAACCAATATGTTTCGAATAAAAGTATTTCATACAATTATAGGTTATGATAAAATGTTTCTTTATATTGATAACTTACCACAAACCCATCCACAAGGGTGATATGAATCAGGTAGAATTGTATAAAATTATACTTTGGGGAATACCATGCATCCATAATCTCTTTGAGAAATAAAACTGGATCAGGTCATCAATATACTGGGTCTATCTAATTAGTAGGAAATATGTGACCTTCCCCAACCAATCCATTTTTTTTCACATGCCCTCATGTATATATATTTTTTTCAGTGTGTACATATTTTCTAAATCTAGCTAATTATTGAGATATACCAGTAATACTTTTAGGTATACATTGGTCTAAAGGATGGGGTTGGCTTATCCCTCAAATGGTTTTGAGGATTATTCTAATACAATCATAATGATTTAAGAAATGTTTTTGGATCCTTATTAGTAATAAAATGAGTTTTCTTTAATAATTTTTTCAATATAAAACATGAATTTAAGAGTACACTACATGAGTGGATTATAATATCATTTATTTTATTCAATTATCTGGTCTCTCTATAGTTTTAGGCAGTATAAATTGTTTCACTAGACCTATCCAATGAGGCATTGGGCTCCTCTAAAATTATGAAGGATAATTTAAAGAGTTTTGATCAGACCCATGGTAGGTAATTCCTATGATTCTTTATGAAGGGAATCATAACCCATGTATTTTAGTGACCTTAAATGAGACAATTATTACCTTATAATTTCACTCATCTATAATTGATTCTAAGAAGTTTAATGTCATACAAAGTGGAATACTAGTTGTAAAGTTCCTATAAATGGTTTGAGTCATAGTTACGCAAAATAATCCTTTTCTAGTTTATTCTGTTTATAGTTAACTAAAAAAGGGAGGTTATGTTTGGGTCTCACACCTTTTTGGAAGCTATTTTATCTTGTGTTCATCATGTTAAGAAAAAATAGATGGTTCATCTCATACTCATCACATAATGAATTAGCGTTTATCCTATGATTGTAAAAAAGAAAATATTATGTTCATAACATAAATATTGAAGTTACGGTTCTTCTTATTCCTCTTAGATAATAAATGGTGGGTCACACATTGCTCATTACATAGGGAACATAATGTTTTTATTCTCTTATGTTTTTCACATAAGAAGGATGGTCAAGTTAGGGAGATACCACCTCTTTAGGGGGATATGGAATGGTAATGGAACTAGGATTACAATATTGAACCTCAAAGAGGTGTCCTACATATCATATTGAAATAGAATTTGAATCCCATTTAGTTTGAGTTTTAGAGTTTAAGGTCATCAGATGAATTGTTCATATTGTTTAATGACATACAGTAGGGACAATATGATATATATTTTATAATGATAAAACTATAGATACTAAATTAAAAGTACCTAAAAATTGTTCATTTTGGGAATTAAGTAAGAGGGGACCTTTCTAGTTTATTCAGGAAAATAATATAGAAAAAGTTATTTTCAGGAAAACATGAATAGGATCTCAACTCAAAGAATTTATGGAGACCAATAAGGGAATCTTAAATCAAGGAATATGTGGGTAACCAAGAGTAGTATCTTCAATAAAGGTGTTATGGTGAATAAAAAAGGATTATATTGACTCATGAAATATGATTAAATGTACAAAAGTACCTAGACTCAAATACTTATGAGGAAACCAAGAGAAGTGTCTCAAAACAACATATTATAACGAAACAAAGAGGATTATATCAACTCATGTGTAACTCCACGACCCCAGTTACCCAGAGTTGGTGGATTATTACATAACATTGGAATGATCACAAAAGATCAAGTCTTGAAAGACCGATTAATTTAGTAGTCTTAGAAACACTAGATATACTCAAAAGTCTTACATTACATCTTAAAGTAGAAAAAACTACGACAACATATTCTCTTCATATCCCCTTATACTATCCCTACAAGTCAATCATAAATTACTTCTTCATATCCAGGGAAAAATAAAACATTGAAATTGGTGAGCTCAGATGCTCAGGAAGGATAACAATATAGTGGAAACTTTCATAAATAAACATAAACATTTAAGGCAACATATAACTAAAACAAAAGCCTTTTAAACATGAACTCCATCATAATATGGCAATGATAAAATGAAATAATTTCATTGACTTATTCACACAGATATTCTACTAGTCAAATAACCACGTGCAATATCAATAACCAATTTCAAAATGATGGAATGCATAATGCCAGACTATCATAACCACATAGACAAGGCCTTGTTCAAAGACTACAAATAAGATTCTGTCAAAGATTTGGGCCAAGACACTAGTTTGTATCATGAGACCAACTGATGCATTGAGGAGCTATAGTGGGCTCCACCCGTCACTTATTATGTCTAATTCATTCCACATATGAACAGGTTTAAACATAACATAAACATTCGTATTAAAACTAGCATATGAAATGTCAATAATTTATCTATAAACCACGAATGGTATAAAACTAAAAAATCCACAGTCAAACATATCAAAAATCATTCAATACAATATATAATTTTTTTATCATAATAAATAAACTTCAAATAAGCTTAAAATCCATCAAAGGATGTTGACATATATGAAATCAAAACTATTTGAGAGAAATATCTCTTTTTTGAAATCATTTAAAAGTCGCATAATTATAAAACAAAACATTTAATTTTAAAATATTCATATAAGATTGTAAGGGAGGCTTCGACGATTTTATTATGGAGGCAAATAGCCGCAACCACCGTATAAGTTAAAAAAATACATTTTTACCTTAATTCTGACGAAAAGTTTAAAAAAGACCTTGTTTGGAAAACGGCAGAAAGATTACTTTATAAATTTCTTATAAAAAGTCAAAAAGGGTACAAAATAATTTACCCCATTGTCTGTAAAATAGTAATAATGATTTGAAATACATTTTTAAGAAACATGGATGTGGATTATGGAGAGGTCCTAGTAGATAATTACGTATAAACAACCTCAAATAATGAGAAGATTTTGAAATAAACCCTTACCATGTACTTTTCCTTGGTTGAGTGTAGGTTAACCTCCTGTATAATGGTGAAATAATTGTTATTAAATTATACAAGAATCATATAAATTAATATGATATCATATATAATCTTTTAACATTGATTTTTTAATAATATCTTAGTATTATCATCGTTTCAGGTGTTAACGGATTAGTTTTCCTTTATATTCTTTATTATGTGAGCCATATTTTATATGGACGGGATGTATATTACTCATATCCAGAATTATATCATGTCTCTAAAAATTATTTTTAATCATCTAATGAAATTTAGTCTTGAATGGATATGATGGGGAATGAATCTCATTGCGTTCGTGGAGACGATTGTCCGTACGTACGCACGAGCGACAATATCATTCTTTTGATTTTAAAATAATATATAATTGGATGGTATATCATATATACAGAATAATTATCATTTTATATTTATTATTAACATGAATTATACATCATTATTATACCCATATAAATAATAATATATTGAATAACAATTACACCACGACGTGGAGACGGTAGGTCGTACATTCGTATGTATGGTGACATGTAATTCAAGGGATGGATAGAATAATGAATTTGTTTGTTCCATATTTATAATAACATAACAGTATATATAAGATACTGGAGTTATTATTTTAGAATTGAAATAACAAGGAATGAAGAAGTTTAATAAGAAAGGAACTTGAAAGAGGGTGGTGAAATCATTACCTCTTCTTCGGGTTCTTCCTTTTGATTTGATAAAAAGGGCTACTTAGGTTGGCTTTTTGATCAAACTAAGGCCTATAAGTTGAATTTAGGGAAGTGGGGAGGATATTTGGGCAGGGTTTGGCCGATCCAAAAGGCTTTGAAGGTGTCAATTAGAGGGAAGGGGAAGTTCCCTTTTATAAGAGGGGTGATGGGAACCTTGGGAAAATCTAGAAATATTATTTTATAATAAATTAATATTCGTTTTATAATGTCTCAAAAGTGGATTATTTAATTTTTAAGGTGGTTATAGGTCTAAAACCACTCAACCAATAGGTTTTAGATAGGTTTGGGGCACTATATTAACCTTATCTTTTAGTTTGAACTCTTAGTTAATTAGTTTGACATTTACCATGTCACTTTGTATTTTTATATTAAATAGTTAATAAACTTACTATATATATTCAATAGACCCCCAAGTGGTCCATTAATGATAAAAATATCATGATATAAGTCCTTTGGCCGAACCTTAGGTTTTTAGGAATTTAATATCAATTAATAACATAATATTTGTTTTAAAAAAATCTTTTATGTCAATTTTGACACTATTTGGTATTTGATTTTTATGAAAATCATAACAGCATGATTACTTCTAACGAACATAATTAAATAAATACTAACATGTCATATTAAGCTATAAATTTCTTGTAATTCATTAAAAGACTCAAATTATATTTATTTGGGTATTTATAATATCAATTATTTTAATATTTCACTAATAAAGTAATTACTACATCATCATTGTGTCATAAACAAATTAACTTATATAATGTATAAAAATTATAAATAAAATACCATTATGTAGGAAATCTTTTTAGATTTCTAATGAATATTTATAATCAAATTTTTCTTATATATAATTCTATATTAAAAATGTTTTATTTATTAAACTTCGATTTTATCTCTTTTAACTCTTATTTGAAGTAAATAATAATAAATGTCATAATCTAATCCAAGTGGACCTAAATGATAATATTTTATTCCTAAGGTTGTTTTTGGTCGAGATACACTTGTCCAATAGAATTAGGACATGTGTTAGGGTAATATTAATATCATTTTTACCCTTAATTACCCTATTTACTTTTAACTGTGGTAAATAAAAGTAAAAATTTATTATTCACCAAAAATTATTTTTATCTTATTGAACCACATTTTGATCGTTGATATTAACCGTGTCTCTTGGAGTTTTGGAATTTCACTCACAGAAGCGGTAAAATTACGTTTTATGTGAATTTCCAAATTCTCCTATGAGGTGGGTAAAGACGGTGAAAAGTTCAATAAAATTTTTATATATCTAAAATTATTCTAAACTAACTCCAATAAATTACATTGAACTTATATATGTATTATGTATCTATTTTTACCTTAATTAAGTTGAAATAAAATAAATAATTATTTAAATAAAAATTCGGCTTTAAACTATAACTCAGTGTTTTTTCACTATTCATCAAAAATTGAATGTTTTCAGAAGAATACAAAAAATTCACCCTAAGCTAATTTCGATATTCCAAATTCAAAAATGAAGTCAATTATGAAGGATAAAATTTATAAAGTATCAAAAGGTGGGTATTACTATTAATAACAACTAGTTTGATTGGTTATGGTGTGTGTTAGAACTCGATGTTGCATACAACACATGCTTCTGTATTATTCAAAGAGAAGCATATCGTGGAAGCTTGGGGTGTTGCATTCTCCCCTCCTTCAAATTATTTCGTCCTCGAAATTTCTAGAATACTACTGCATGAAAAGACTCGGGTGGTTCTTCATCATAAGTTCCTTGGGTTTCCATTTTGCCTCTTCCATCTTATGGTTTCTCCATAGAACTTTTACCAGATGAGTTTTCCGGTTTCTCAACACTTGTCCTCTTGTATCAAGAATCCTAACGGGCTCTTCGCAATAAGAAAGATCAGGTTCTAGTTCTAATCCTTTGTAAGTGATTATATGCATTGGGTCAGACATGTATTTTCTCAACAGTGATATGTGGAACACATCGTGAATTTGGAGAGACATGGCGGCATTGCCAAATGGTAAGTTACAGCCCCAATTCATTCTAGAATTTCGAATGGTCCGATGTAAATGGGACTTAGTTTACATTTTTTACTAAAACTTATAACTCCCTTCCATGGAAATACCTTCAAGAAAACATGAACTCCCACCTAGAATTCAAAATCCTTCTTTCGGTTGTCAACATAACTCTTCTGCCTACTTTGAGCTACTTTGATGTGGTTTTAGATTACCTTCACCTTTTCCATCGTTTCCTCCACCAGTTTTGGGCCTATGAGTTTTATTTCACCAACATCATCCTAACTGGTTGGTGTGTGACATCTCTTTCTGTATAACGCTTCATACGGTGCCATCCGAATACTTGAATGGAAACTATTGTTATAGGAAAATTCTACTAGATGTAAATATTGATCCCACATACCCTGAAAGTCAAGAAAGCATGATCTCAACATGTCTTCTAAGGTTTGAATAGTCCGTTCTAATTGTCCATCTGTGTGAGGGTGGTAGGCAGTGCTCAAATGAAGTTCAGTATCCAGGGATTTCTGAAGACTTTTCCAGAATCTTAAAGTAAAACGGGGATCATGATCAGAAACAAATCTATAGGGGTACTCTATGAAGTCTCACAACTTCATTAATATATAGTCTTTATAGACGTTCAAGTGGTAAATCTTCCCTTATAGCAAGAAAATGTGCTGACATGGTATGATGACAAACAATGACCCATATTGCATCATTCCTTCTAGGAGTCTTTGGTAGTCCCATGACAAAGTCCATCATGATATTATCCCATTTCCACTCATGTATGGTAAGAGGTTGCATGACTCCTCCAGGTCGTTTCCTTCCTTCTTTCACTTGTTTAAAACCATACATCATGACACAAAATCAGCAATCTCCCTCTTCATGTTGTCCCACCAAAAATGTTCCTTCAAATCTCTATACATTTTGTTGCTCCTAGGGTGTATAGAGAAATTGGAACTATGAGCATTATCCAACAATTCCATTTTTAGATCAAGTATATCAGGAACACAAAGTCTCTTCCCAAATTTCAAAATTCCATCTCCATACACAAAGTCACTCAATGTCCCATCATTCACAGCTTTAATCTTCTTTTGAAATTAATCATCATCGGTCTTAGAACTCTTTATCCTTTCTAGTAAATATGGTTTATAATCCATTTTAAAAAGTATTTATGTTTCACCTTCCATGGTAATTCCCATATCCATCTTCACTAGATCCATGTATATAGGATCATTTTCAACTCTCAACTTGTTCAAAACTCTATGATATTTTATACTCAAAGCATCTTCCACCTTATTTTCCTTCCCCAGGTGGTATTTTATCGTGAAATCATAATATTGGAGTAGTTCAAGCCATCGCCTTTGCCTCATGTTGAGTTATTTCTGTGAGAAAATGTACTTCAAACTCTTGTGATCGGTATATATCTCACATTTTTCACCATAGAGGTTGTGTCTCCAAATATTCAAGGCAAAGATTACCACTACTAACACAAGATCATGAGTAGGATAGTTTTTCTCATGAATTTTTAGCTATTGTGATGCATAGGCAATAACTCTATCATTATGCATAAGGACACAACAAAGTCCTTTCTTTGATGCATCACTATAAATAACGATCCCATCATTCTCTAATGGTAGAGTCAATATAGGATCATTGACTAATCTTCTCTTCAGTTTTTCAAAACATTCTTCACACTCTTTTGTCCAAACAAATTTAACCCCTTTACGTGTGAGCTTCATTAATGGGTTAGCCAATCAGGCAAAATTCTAGACAAAACGCTGATAATAACCTGCTAAACCAATAAAACTGTGTACCGCTGTTATACTCATTCGGGCTGGCCATTATTTGATTTCCTTGGTCTTAGAAGGATCAACTGAGACTCCATCCTTAGAGACAATATGGCCATGAAAAGAGATCTCCTGAAGCGAAAATTCACACTTGCTAAAATTCCCATATAATTCATGTATTCTAAGAGTCTTCAGGATAATGCGCAAGTGATTTTCATGATATTCATAGCTTTTGGAATATACCAAGACATCATCAATAAATACCACCAAAAAATCATTTATATATTCCACGAACACTCTATTAATTAGATCCATGAATACAGAGGGTGCATTAGTCATCCCAAAAGGCATTACTGTAAACTCGTAATGCCTGTACCTAGTTCAAAATGCTATTTTTAGAATGTCTTCCTTCTTCAAACACAACTGATGGTATCCAGATCGAAGGTCAATCTTTGAAAATTATTGATCTCTATGAAGTTGGTCAAATAAATCATCAATGTGAGGTGGGGGATACTTGTTCTTTATTATTATAGCATTCATTTCCCTGTAGCCGATACAAAACCTCATAGATCCATATTTCTTCTTAACAAAAAGGATAGGGGCTCCCCATGGAGAAACACTAGGGCTAATAAATCCCATATTACTCAATTCCACTAGTTGTTTCTTTAGTTTAACTAATTCTACAGTAGCCATTATGTAAGGGGTCTTCGATATAGGCCTTGAACTAAGAATTAAATCAATGGAAAACTCAACTTCTCATTCTGGAGGATGTCTAGGTAAATCTTCTGGAAACACATCTATGTATTCTTTCATAGTAGGTACATCCTCTATTTGAACATTCATTTCCTCAACCACAGTCATTTCATTCTTTTCCTCCCCAATATTTGGATTTAGTTGAGCTACTGGGGGTGGATCTAGATAAGAATTATCTGGTGATGATTCTGCACTAATGATAAGGTGTTCCTTATCATCATCATAAAAAATCATAACCTCCTTCTTCTTACAATAAATCTTTGCATCATGGTCTAAAATCCAATCCATACCAAGGATTATATCAAACTCATTTAGAGTTATGACGATGAGATCAGTAGATAAAGAACATTTATGTGCTCAAATGGGGACTAATTCTCAATAATTTATAGCAATGATACTTCCCTTATGGGTTTTAACTGACAACTCCCTTTTTAAATCAAATAAGAAATATCTAATTTTCTTAAGAAACTGGTAAGATATGAAACAATGCGATGATCCATAATCAAATAAATCATTGGCTAAACTTGAGGAAACCCTTAAATTACCTGCCACCATGTCTTTCAGAGCTTCTACCTCAACAGTAGTGATAGAATAAGCTTGGCCTTGATCTATTGGCCATTTCTAAGGTAAGTTCCCCTGATGCTTAGGACATTCATTTTCATAATGTCCCATCTCCTTGTATTTGTAGCATTGAACATCGATAGCTTCTTTCTTCCCCTTGCAATCATGAGCTTTGTGGCCTTTTTCACCACACTTGTAACAGACTCTCATTCCCTTTAATCAAGTACCGTGGTGTTTCTTCCCACATTTAGTGCAGGATGGATAATAAAATTTTCCCTTCTTCCCCTTATTTCCATTCTCATAGTGATAAGAAGATCTCTTCTTCTATTTCATTTCTTTAAAGTCATAAGACTTATAGAATTATTTTTCTATCTTAATAGCACATGAGACAATATATTCTTATAATGAGAAGGATTTTGACACTAATTCTCAACAAATAAATGGTTTTAACCCATCAAAGAAACAATCAATCTTACCTCATGGGTTATGTATATAATCTCTAGCATACCTTTATAACCTTGTAAAGTTAGCCTCATACTTTGCAACATTCTCAACCTCCTTTTGTCTCAGACTCAGAAATTGCCTTTCCAAATCTACTTGATGGTCTTTTAACTCTCTATATTCCATATTTGATACTTCATCGTCTTCCTTTATGTTTTGTATCAATGACCACCATTGATCAGCATCTTCATTGTGGCGATAAACATCCATGATAACGTTTTCCCTTTCACTACTCCCCAAAGCCTAAAATATTTTTTCTATGGAACATATCCATTTCTTAGCTACAAATGGATTTGTACTCCCATTTAATGTTGGTGGTTGTTGCCTCATGAAGAAATCTAACATTGATCCTCCACGCTGCAGATCAGGGTGCTCCATACGAGTAAGGTTATTATTCATAACCTGAGTGAGTTGCCCAGTATGGTGATTTCCTGATCAGCACCAGTTCATCACCAGCTCCACTATAATTATCTTGAGCAAGAGGGAAATCCCTACATGTTGTGCGTTCATTGATATGGTTTCCATTTCTTCCACTAGGTTCCATTTCTAAACAATGGCATACACAAGATTAGTTTATGAATCTAAATACATAAATCCAATCTTGTAAAACACTTAACATAAATTGAACTATTTATGGATATAATCCATAATCATAAAAAAAATTTATTTGAGGAAGTATATACTCATAAAACATTCATAATGGTTTGTAAAGAAAATGAAAATTATCCTAAGCATATCCCCCAAGAGTGTCGTAACCAAGAGTACAACAAGGCCCGTTGTCGTGCACCAGTTCCCGTTCAAGTCTAGATCAAAGCGGTGTTTTTGGTTTTTACCCCTAGGTAAATCTGTGCCAGAGCCGCCTTTACCTACTCATATCCAGACAGGGATGTATTACTAAGAAAACTCAGAAAATCTCTACAATACCAAAATTCTAGGAAGTTCTTCTATAATAATCCTCAAAGTCCATCTTAGGCCTATGTACTCTAATCAGTGTTTATCTAAATCTAGCTTCCAAGGTTTGTACTAAACTTCCTCTGATACCAACTGTAATGCCCTGGCCCCAGTTACCCAGAGTCATTGAATTATTACATAACATTGTCATGATCACAAAAGATCATGTCTCGAATGACTGATTAGTTTAGTAGTCTTGGAAATACTAGATATACTCATAAGTCTTAAATTACATCTTAAAGTAAAAAAACTACAAAAACATCTTGTCTTCATATCCACTCATACTATCCCTACATGTCATTCATTAATTACTTCTTCATATCCTGGGAAAAATAAAACATTGAAAGGGGTGAGCTCGGATGCTCAGTTAGGATAACAATATAGCAGAAACTTTCATAAATAAGAATAAACATTTAAGGTAATATATAACTAAAACAAAATACTTTAAAACTTTAACTCCAGCATAATATGGCAAAGATAAAATGAAATAATTCTATTTTATTATTCACACGGATATTCTACTAGTCAAATAACAACATGCAATATCAATAACCATTTTCATAATGATGGAATACTTAATGCCAGGCTATCATAACTACATAGTCAAGGCCTTGTTCCAAGACTAAAAATAAGATTTTTTCAAAGCCTTAGGCCAAGACGCTAGTTTTTATCATGATAACTACCGATGCATCGAAGAGCTATAGCAGGATCCACCTGTCACTTATTAAGTTCAATGCATTTCTCATATGAACAGGTTTAAACATAACATAATCATTTGTATTAAAACTAGCATACGAAATGTCAATACTTTCTCCATAAACCACGAATGGTATAAAAATAACACATCCAAAGTCGAACATATCACAAAACCTTCAATATAATATGGAATTTTTGTATCATAACAAATAAACTTCAAATAAGCTTAAAATTCATCAAAGGATGTTGACATAGATGAAATCAAAACTATTTGAGAGGAATATCTCTTTTTTGAAATCATTTAAAAGTTGCATAATTATAAAAGAAATTTAATTTGAAACTATTCTTATAATATTTTAATGGAAGCTTCAACAATTTCATTACAGCAGAAAATAGCCACACCCATCGTATAAGTTTAAAAAAGATATTCTTACCTTAATTCTGTCGAAAAGGTTAAAAAAGACCTTATTTGGAAAATGACAGAAATATTCCTTTATAAACTTCTTATAAAAAGTCAAAAAGGGTATAAATAAATTTAACCCATAGTCTGTAAAATAGTAAGAATGATTTGAAATACATTTTTAAGAAACATGGATTTGGATGATAAAGAGGTCCCAGTAGATAATTACGTATAAACAACCTCAGATAATGAAGAGGTTGTGAAATAAACCCTTACATTGTACTTTTCCTTGGTTGGTGGTAGGTTAACCTCCTGTATAATGGTGAAATAATTGTTATTAAATTATACAAGAATCATATACATTTATATGATATCATATATGATCTTTTAACATTGATTTGTTAATAATATCTTAGTATTATCATCGTTTTGGGTGTTAACAGATTTTTTTTCCATTATATTATTTATTATGTGATCCATATTTTTTTCGATGGGATGTATATTACTCATATCAAGAATGATATCATGTCTCTAAAAATTATTTTTAATCATCTAATGAAATTTAGTCCTGAATGGATACAATGGGGAATGAATCTCATCGCGTTCATGGAGACGGTAGTCCGTACGTACGCATGAGCGACAATATCATTATTTTGATATTAAAATAACATATAATTGGATGTTATATCATATATACAGAATCATTATCATGTAATATTTATTATTAACATGAATTATACATCATTATTATACCCATATAAATAATTATATATTGAATAACAATTATACAACGACGTGGAGACGGTAGGTCGTACATACGCACGTATGGTGACATGTCATTAAAGGGATGGATAGAATAATTAATTTGGTTGTTCCATATTTATAATAACATCACAGTATATAGAAGATACTGGAGTTATTATTTTAGAATGGAAATAACAAGGAAAGATGAAGTTGAAGAAGAAAGGAACTTGAAAGAGGGTGGTGAAATCATTACCTCTTCTTCGGGATCTTCCATTTAATTTGATCAAAAGGGCTCCATAGGTTGGATTTATGATCAAACTAAGGGATATAGTTTGAATTTAGGGAATTTGGGAGGATATTTTGGAAGGGTTTGGCCGAGCCAAAATGATTTTAAGGTGTAAATTAGAGGGAAGGGGAAGTGCCCTTTTATAAGAGGGGTGAGGGGCACCTTTGGAAAAGCTAGAAATATTATTTTATAATAAATTCATATTCCGTTTATAATGGCTAAAAAGTGGATTATTTAAAGGTTAAGGTGTCTATAGGTCTAAAAACACTCAACAAATACGTTTTAGATAGGTTTGGGTCACAATATTAACCTTATCTTTTAGTTTTAACTCTTAGTTAATTAGTTTGTCATTTACCATGTCACATTGTATTTTTATATTATTTAGTTAATAAACATACTATATACATCCAAGAGACCACCAATTGGTCCATTAATGATACACCTATCATTATATAAGTCCTTTGGACGAACCTTAGGTTTTTAGAAATTTAATATCAATTAATAATGTAATATTTGTTTTAAAAACTCTTCTATGTCAGTTTTGAAACTATTTGGTATATTATTTTTGTGAAAATCATAACAGGATTATTATTTCAAAAAATAATAATTACATCACTACTAAAATATCATATTAATCTATAAAATTCGTTTTATTCATTAAAAGTCTCAAATTATATTTATTTGGGTATTTATAATATCAATTATTTTAATTTTTCACTAATAAAGAAATTACTGCATCATCATTGTGTCATAAATATATTAAATTTCTTCATGTCTAAAAAATATAAATAAAATATCATTATGTATGAAATATTGTTATCATTATAATGAATATTTATAATAAAATTTATCTTAGGTATAACCCTATATTAAAAATGTTTTAGTTATTAAACATTGATTTTATCTCTTTTAACTCTTCTTTGAATTAAATAATAATAAATGTCCTAATCTAATCCAAGTGGACCTAAATGATAATATTTTATTCCTAATGTTGTTTTTGGTCGAGCTAAACTTGTCCAATAGAATTAGTACATGTGTTATAGTAATATTAATATCATTTTTAACCTTAATTACCCTATTTACTTTTAACCGTGGTAAATAAAAGTAAAAAGTTACTATTCACCAAAAATTATTTTTATCTTATTGAACCACATTTTACTCCTTGATATTAACCGTGTCTCTCTGATTTTTGAAATTCCACTCACAGAAGCGGTAAAATTAAGTTTTATGTGAATTTCCAAATTCTCCTAGGAGGTGGGTAAAAGACGGTGAAAAGTTCAACAAAATTTTTATATATATAAAATTATTCTAAACTAACTCTAATAAATTAAATTGAACATATATATGTTTTATGTATCTATTTTGACCTTAATTAAATTTAAATAAAATTAATAATTATTTAAATAAAAATCGGTTTTAAACTATAACTTAGTGTTTTTCACTATTCATAAAAAATTGAATGTTTTCAGAAAAATAGAAAAAATTCACCCTAATCTAATTTCGATATTCTAAATCCAAAAATGAAGCCATTTTGAAAGATAAAATTCATAAAATCTAAAAACGTGGGTATTACTATTCATAACGGCTAGTTTTGTTGGTTGTGGTGTGTGTTAGAACTCGATGTTGTGTACAACACACGCTTCTGTATTATTCAATGAGAAACATACCGTGGAAGCTTGGGGTGTTACATCAAGGTTATTATGAAAACAATAATTAGTATATCAACTCAAGGAATGGATAGGGGTATTACATTTGTGTACACCCTAGATAATAAATCTTTCATATAATGGGTTATACTTTACCCATTCTTATGTAATTGTGAACTTTTACATAGGGGTAATATATAGTACAATATACTAGTGTCCTGTCAAATATTTGGTTTATGTAAAATAATGGATTTACAAAAAATATTATTGAACATGTATATAAGGGATATTTTATGAATTGAGTCACACTTTGTCATATATTACATGGAATTAGACCCCTATAATGAAGGAAACACACACTTTAGTAAGCATTAATTTTCCATAATAGTGAAGTTCTATATTAGTGGGTAATGTTCACTACAGATAAATTATTTAAAGGGTTGTTTCTATGATATAATTTTTTTGTAATTAATTTATTAATGAATTTAGTTTGGTTCCTTAATAAATAATTTTATGTGATAGGATTTTTTAATTTCTTATGTATGTTTGGAATTATCGTAAATATCATTTCTGATTCCCCCCCCCCCGGACATGATTTTGGATGTTACCTAAGAGTTTTTCAATAGATAATTCTAAGAAAACACTTAGAAAATCATTTTATTATTTTTGATTTATATTCATTTCACAGTACCCTACAAGTAACCCCTAGAAGGGAATTTTAGTTTTTTAAAAGAAGAAGATCTTAAAGACTTTCCCATAATGTTTGGTCACATAAGAACTTTTTTATACACAAGATCTAAATTATCAAAAATGACCATATCATCAAATATATAAAGTTATTCACAACCATGATGAATTTTCATCATGAGACCAAAACAGAAATGACTAATAATAAATTTTTGATGTGATTGTGATGGATTTTCTTTGTTTTATTGTAAATAGATCCATGGTCATAAAGAGATCACATGGTTGTGAATGATTCCCATCCCACTTCATGAATGACTTTTATTTATTAAATGAATTTATATGACCAAAAAATAAGTCATTTTCATACAATAGATTATTTCTTTAGGGTAAATTGTGTTTTCCAAATTTTATTTTTATTAAACTGACTCTCAACTCAAAATGAAAATAACTTTTGAATTGTATGTTTATTTTTGTTCCATAAGTTGTAAAATAAAATGTTATGAAATAAAGTATGACTTGGATACTATTTTTCCCTATAAAGGATATTTTTTGAGGCCAAATTTTTTTATATGACTCTTAAAATGGGTTTTATAGTTTTAATAATCCTTTACATTAGCAGTAGAGGTAACACAGGACCAAATCCTAGTGGAAGGTTCTCACTACCATGTCACCAAATTGGGAAATGTTTTTGAGGAAATTCCACCCCTTGGTATGAGAGTAGTCATGCAACACATGTATCCCCCATTGGTGTCTTCATTATATATAGAGATATGTTTTCCGTTGAACATAATGTTTTTTTCTAAATAAAGACATTATTGTGGATTCCAAGGAAGATTGTGTGTCGCACATTTTATAGTTCTAAAAAAATTCCCCACTCCCCTTAAAATAAATAAAAATAGAATGAAAACAATATTTTTATGTGGTAATTTGGGAAAATTGTAATATCCCTTATATATTTGGTAGGTTACTATTGTAATATCATCAAAAATATGTTTAACAATATGGGGGTCTTCAATTAATGTTTTCTTCCATCAAGAGTTGAATATCGAAGGAATGTGTTTTGGGTTTTCAAATGAGGAATAATCCACTAAAATGTTTTTGCAACGTATAATATGGTTAATAAATGAAAAACCAACCAATATTGGTATCCTCAAATACTAGGATATTATGGTAATATAATGAAAGTGTAATTTATATTTGGATCCAAGATAGGATATATGTATATCAATATATATCCTATGATAATAAGAATCACGCCACACATAGTTTTTTATTAGGGAATATTCATTCTTCTATGTGATGAAACCTATAGAATCTCCATGGTTTTACCTATGATAAGAGATCGTAGTTTTTATGAATATTTTCCCTGAGTATGGATGATGTTGAAAACCTAAAATTAAACTACAAAGGATAAAACACCAAGGATATGTAATATATGAGGTATTGAGACTAGGACCATGATCAGTGGTCGAGTAATCACTATGTATCAAGTATGAAATTAAATCAAGACACAAATAGTTTTTAATCGTGTTATAACTATTGAAAAATATCAGGAAGAAGAGAATATATAATGGTTTCTTCCATGTGAAAGGATGTTATTGAGGATCTTAATTGAATTGGTAAACCTATACACTAAGAAATTTTATATATATCTAGATCATATGTAAGTGGATCAGGTCGTACAGAATAAAAAACTTTATTTATCTTAAGGTCGTAGATGATGGCCTATTGAGTCATTCATTTTATGGTCATGTAATGAGGACCATGTACCCAATAGGAATTTCCAGAGAAAAAATCTCAAATCTTGGCTTTGGGATTTCTAAGAGGAGTATCTTAAAAAAAGAATTTGGGGTTACAAGAGGTTTATCTCATCTCAAATAATTAATTCTTTATAAGAAATGAAAACATGAATATTAAAGGGTAAAATAATAAATGTTATAATATTTCATTAAAAGATAGTTAGATATTCCAATTTTTAACATATAGGAAACTTGAATGAAATTTAATTGTTGGATGATAGAAAGAGTAAATCAAAACATAAAAATAACTGAGTCCATGTGTTGACACCGCAAAATGCATCTCATGAACTTTTCCATAGAATTAATGATGTGACCCTTACATAGACAATAAATATCAATTTTGTGTAGACATGTATCTCTTTGGAAAAATAATATTAATGATTTATTTCTATGTAATAATACTACACAATGAGTTATAAGGGCAATGAACCCCCCCTCCCCCTCCTGGAGTACTTCGGGGATTTATAAGGTTAATGATAAAAAGGTTTTTATGAATTAAAATTAAATTTCCATGTTTATTCAAAAATAAATCTCTTGTAATGACCATATAAATAAGTATATGTCTCCTCAACAGCTTCAATTTGACTAGTCACAGAGCTGAAACGGACTTACAGATCAAAATTTATGGAAATCAAAAGACAAAAAAAAAATTATAAAAGGATTCTCCTCACCTGAGCCAAGGACATGTGCCAAGGGCCAAAGCCAAGTACCTAAGACAATTACCTGAGCCATGTACTTCAAATAAATACCTAATCCAACTATATATTCCATGGACTTGAGCCAATGACCTATACCAAGGACCTGATCAAAGGACTTGTGCCAAGGTCCTGAGCCAAGGATCTGATCTAAGGACATGTGGCAAGCACATGAGCCAAGGACCTACGTGGAGTAACTCCCTCACCTAGGGTTCCATATTTTCCAATAATTAAGACCCTTGGGATCCAAATTTGTACAACTAAAAAATCAGAAAAATCCTGATGCTTTGGCCACCCAGCACCTCCACCCAAGCCTCGAAAAATACTCAAGGTAGCTCTATCAAGCCAGAGAGAAGAGGATATTAAGGAGAATAAGTAATATCAAAGTCCTTTTTGGGTCTCTAACATAATAAACCTACACAAGGAATTGTTATACCTTAATGAATAACCACCAATGTGAGTCTTTTATCCTTAACCACGGACCTATGAGGGACCCCTATAGGGACACCGGAGGAGAAATAAAGTGCGTAGGCTAAAGCCTCACCCAAGACATAATACCGTGGTAGTAAATTTCCTAAGTAATACCTTGTTTTTATAGACATATTCCCTACTACATGAAGACATTTTATTTACTAATAGGACATGTGTTGAACACTTGTTCCCTAGACCTGTGTGATCCACTCATTGAGTCCTCTTCCATTCCATCAATTTAAGGAATCCTCCTCATTTGGATCCTTTATCTGAAAGGGGACATGTTTAATCCTCCAATGAAGCTTTATGAATTGAAAAAATATTTGAAAATGTACACCATCATGTCTCTTATTTATATTTTTATTCCATCTATTATAGGTTTACCACACTTATCTGACTATAGGGTTCGGTTTCTTAGGGGACATGTGAATATATATCCACTGGGTCATGGGGACCCCTACACTAGAGACAGTGTTAGGGTGTTCCTACTCTCAGATACTTAGGATATAACTATTTTCTACACTTTTCATCTCTATAACCCAGAGCTTCCAGTTCCCAGTAGAGAGGATGAGGATAATCCTTGAATTTTCTTTTGACATGGAATTAAATCCTCATCACAAACTACAAGACCAATTTTTAAGAATCCCTCCAAAAATAATCCCCTATCCTTTCTTACAAGACCTCTCTTACATTTTTTCCTCCTCATTCTCTATACCTTGACCCATTCTAATGTACTGTGAAAAGAGGGAAGTGTCATAGCCCCAAGCTCTTCCACAAATGGATAAGGATAATTGTGTGGCATTCAAGATATTCTACTTCCCTTTTTTCCATCACATTCAGTAAATACACATCCAAACCCATGTGAACATAGATTCTATCCAAAATATTAGCACCCACATGGTCAGATGAATTTTAAATTGAGAATCATCTTTTTAATCATCCCCCTGCCTTCCTTCAAAATTCCACAATAGTCGTGGGTCCTCAAGGCCTTGTAACTAACCTTAGGGTAAAGATGATTGTGTGTTTTCCTAGATCTTTTATATCCTCTTTTTTCTCACACCAATCATGATTCCCATGGGATTAGAGGCTGAAAGTGTTCAGGAAATCCACTAGATCTCAACCCATCAAAGGTAATCCTCCTCAGAATTATGCCCCAATCACACTAGTCCATGGAAAATATCTTTTGGAGTGGGCCCCAATTATAAACCACATTAATCAGGGAATCCTCGCTATTAGTAAACCCAACATAATCTTCCTCAAACGTCTATAATACCCTATGATACAAACCTTAAAGGGTCTCTATATGAGTAGGTTCTCACCACCAAACTATATGGGATTTGATTCATGTTCTAATGGGATATGTAGGAAGCCTCCATGAGGTCCAAACCCCAAACCCCAAATCAAACTTGTTCTCTCTAGTCCACATTCCTATAAGGTTCTAATTAATCTTGGATATTCATATCCCTTCTAGATTCTCTGGGCTGCTTCAACATAAGTCCTACACAAAACATTGACTAGGAACCTTCCGACTATATGAGCTTTCCAGATGATGTTAAATTGAATTGTTTTTTCCTAATCACATGAACTTAAAAGGTATGATGTTCTCCCATTAATAGGAACCAAACTGCATAGGTTCTAATTCCATTCATGAAGATGCATAGGGATCCCATCACGTGGATTTAATCTAAACATCAAAACTAATTTGGTCTGCCTATACAATGATACACTTGAGAGAACCCTACCATGTGGCTTTGAAACTTGCCTCATCATAATAAAAAACAATGAATCTCTTATTAGTATATAAATGGATACCTTTGTTTGATAACCTTTGATATATATAGATATCACCATTGATGAATAATCTCAGATACCAACTGATGATTATAAATTCCATACATGCTATTAATTAATTGTAAATATTGGGGTGACCCACATAATACATAGGAATAAATAAGGGATTCATGCACATATCTTAAATTTATAATAGAGTTTTGGAGTATGAAATAATTACCCCAAAAGGACATGATGATCCTAACCTATCATTCTCTTGACCAATGTGAATTCTTGGGCCTCGTTAGCCAAACTTCTTGCTGAGAACCTACCTTTGGAAGGTATATCCCCATGAACATAGAACCGTTGGGTGTTTCCAATTCCATGAACAAACCCATTGGGAACCATTCATAAATAATGATTCCTAACCTGAACATATATATAAGGGAAGTAAAAATAGAGAACCCAATTTCAATACTTACCCAATATGATAGTGACACACATCTATTAGGCCCCTTTAACATGATTAAATAGGGAAATACATGACAATAAATCATTCATCTACTCATTAAAATAAGAAACTTATTTTATGGGGGTTTCATTTTGGTGTTTGTTATATATCCATCAACTTCATTCCAGAATTACCTTCAATCTAATGGATGTATACCAACTATCATCGATGCATGCCCCAGCTATCCTTAAATTCGTATCTTCATCCACACAAAGCATGTCATCACCAACCTGGCATATTCAAAGTTGGATCTTGAATGAACTTGTTCAGAAGTATCATCAATATGACACTATCCTTACCCTAGAGGCCACCCGATAGTCCCTCTATCTTACCATGACCAACCAATTGTCTGGTCAGCAATAACCGATGGTCGTGAAGAAGAAGGCCCCACCTACCATCTTCAACCATTTTGGGAGTTTATCCTCTGAATTATAAAACCAACCCCTACCTTGTATTTGTTAGGTGTATCAAGAGGCCTAATACGATCTCATCCAAGAGACACATGGGTCCTTCTCAAAGGATCCTTTCATCAATCATCATTTCAAATGCCACATGATTGTGAGCCCTCAACATGATGAGGGAATTGTCCTGGTTCGACCGACCTAGGTCATCCAGACCCAGGCATGAAAGACTTCCCACCTAGAGTAGAAGTCGTTCAATGGTAAGAAAGGTTTCACATTTCCCCCTACAGAGAATACATCCAACACAATTTATTGGAAAACTACAAGCAGGAACATACACCCACCAACCTTAATTCATCTATCCAGCAGACTCATCTAGAAGCACACAAGTAATCTCTTAATTAAAATATAGTTTCATATCAAGGTCCAGAACATAATCCTACCTACATCTACCAATCATGCTAGTAGACTCATCTAGAAGTACTCAAAAAATCCCACTAGCCATGTTTTGTGGAAATACGTGAAAAAGGTGAACATATTTTCTTTTATTCATCAATCCTTCCAATAGTTTCATCTGGAAACATTCTTAGAAGTTAGATGGAAACTCTTGATGAAGATCAGAAGGTAGACCTACCTCTCTTCCCCAAAACCCAAGTACTGTCAGTATCCACATGAAGGAAAGGGAGGACATGATGAGGCACATACACCTACTATAGATAAAAATATTCATATATCCATGTTTCAACCATGGAATTCACCAAGAATATCCTAGAAATAGTTAAAGGAAAGAAATAAATCCCTACCAATATATTATAGACTTTCCAAGACAAAATAACGATGATGAAAGTAGTTTCTAAGGGATGGACGCACAACTTTGTTCCTTCAAGTTTGGATCATCATCATGTCACCCAAGCGTAGACACACACCTCTACTCTTATTCAAGAGGGTCATGTGGAAAACACCCCAATACTATATGGAAAACCAAATTAGGAATATACACTCAATCCAACTAGATTTAATCATCTTATTCTAATGACCACTCCAAGGGAGGCACAAACACATTCCCATGAAAACCAATTGCCCCATAAAGTGGTCCTAGTTTCTCACATGAATGAAACCAAGAAAAATCTTTTCCAATGAAAATTGTAAAACAAGGAGATTTTCTATGATCCAAATATACTCAATACTAGAGTTCTTGAAGCTCTATAAAGACTTTGTATGGAAACTAAAGATCCTACTCTCTTGTTACCAATTTACGGGCGTAGTAGTAGTAATTTTGAAGGAACTATCTAGACACTTAACTATGTAGTATTTCTTCATGACCACAAAATGATCGATGTTGATATCCCATATCCTGGTTATAGCTATGGTAGCCCACCACATGACTAGGAGATCAAGGAGGAGTAGGGTATTACCCTTACTGTAATACACCACGGTATTCCTCCCCATGATGGAATTCTCTACAAACTTTTCTCCAAACATCAGTGTTTCATATTGTTAATAAATTTCATTAATTGGGAATGATTTGATGAGAAATTACAACATTTTTGAGTCACTTGTGAAAATAAGGCCATTAATGCCTGATTCCTTGTCATTTCTAGGTGAAATCCTTTCTAAACTGGAAGACATCCCATGGAAATAGTCACTATCCAAACTACTCTTGGGTCACCTACAATCTAGTGTAATAGAGTAATTCCCAACAAATATCACCTCCTATGATAAAGTGGAAGGAAATCATCCACTCTAGTCATACCATGTAGAGGAACCTCTAGAGAAATATTATAAAAATGTGCAAAACATGAAGAAACAGTTCACTATTGATGACATGCCAGTCATGTCTTTTATTTTAGTCACCCCTAAATAAAGAATCTTTGAGACTTTGTTGAAATATTGTGTGCATGAAATCTTCCTCAACATATAAAAAACTCATCATCATTTGAAATAAAAAGTATTACCTTATGATGAGTATTGAAGTCATGTCAATGTAATAGAATGGCTGCAACACCAAATTGAATTTTAAGTTATCCTTTATTCCATATAACCAATGATCGAGAAATATTAGGGTGCCCTTCAACTTTCATGAATTAGTGCATTAATGAGATTGAGATAGTTGATCACTGACACCCCATTTGGTGTTCATATATTAGAATGGGGTGCACATGGAGCAAAACATTTCTTTGTGCACCCGAACCAGTAATGTCTACCAAAGGTTTTAGAATGATATTTTATAGCTTCAGTCTGGCTCAAACAATTTAACCCTATCAATGACTAATGATATTCTCAATAAAAACAGGCCTAGACCAACTCTCACTGATGTCAGACCAGGAGAGAGAAGCTTATTGAGATACTTTTGCATCTAGAATCTTAGATTATTGATAAATCCTCTTATTTATGTGAAATCCATCAGAAGATAATGAAAATGTTGGAAATATCATAAATATCTTTAGGAATTTTTTATCCAAGTGCATATCGAATAATTCACCCATCCCAGGTTAATACAAAACTCCATAGAATCTGAAGAGAAACCATGACAGTAGTATCCTAGTAGTTTATGAGCAACCCCATCCTATAGGGATGGGGACTTTTTTACCCCAACCCTCAAGGTTAGAAAAATAGACCTAAAGAGTTGTTAAAATAGAATGGGGATGTTCCCATCCCTCAGGGTGGGTAGATTTTTTATATCAACAACCCCCACCTCAATGGGAATTAGTCTTCTCTTGATTAGGTAAAATGTCGCAGAATGAATCCTCCCAGTTCTTCATATTCTGTGATTTGGTACCTTCACTAGGGACATGAATGACTGAACATTCAAGATATTACCTTAATATTATTATCTACCAAAAACTCCCATACAATCGAAAAAGGAGAGGATGTATCCTTGTTTTGGGTTTAGAAGAAGACATTCTCACAAAGACACTAATATAATGACTTAATTTCATTCTATGTCATTTAATGTCATCAATGTATCCCTTAATGATTACATATACCATGGGGAAACTTCATTGGTGGAGTCATATAAATAAGTTTTGGCTTAAAATAATGTCCAAATCAAAATAATTAAATGGTGCTTGAATACCCAAAACTAGAGGCTTTATTGAATTTGGGAACTCCTTTAAATAATTCATCATTACCACCTCAAAAGGAATGCAACAAGGAAAAGGGTAAAGGTTAAATTATACCTCATCCCAATCCTATAGAGGTTAATCCTCAATATCTAGAATAAATATTTTCTTATTAGGAGTAGGAGATGAAATAATTGAGAGGACTCAATGTAAGACTACTCTAAGTTGGTCATCCTATTGGATATGTTTTATAAGCATATCCTCAACTTGCACGTTTAGAAAGATCTTCTCAATAAAGAGGGGTTTTCAAAGTAGATAATTTAGATTTGGAACACCCAATCAATGTTTAATAAAAAACCTAATATATATGGATCTCAAATTAGTTGATCTAGAGTTCCCTATGCTGTGTGTGAAACTAGAAAAAGGTCAGAAACATCCTTATAGGCCTTTTTGTATAGGCTAGCCAGAGTAAGTACCAGTAGTTCCGCCATTTATTTCTCTACCATCCACTGCACCTATTCTTGATCTAGCTCATCCATATATTCTTCAAATTCTTATGAACCCTATTTAGGAACTAAAGGATTTATTGGAAATTATGGAGGAACGACGTGGGAGAATACTGTCGGAAAATAATACTTACCCTAAATGGGTAGATCTGACTCTCCCCCCACTAAATTTTGGGAACCCAATATTTATTATTTTAAATGGCTTAAGAGATTTATAAGAGTACTTGATGCACTTTTCCACTCACTAAGATCCTATGGTGTAGACCCCTGAACAATAGGAGGTGGTGAAACTCAGATAATTCATGTAATCACTCCAGAGGGCATCCTTTTTATTGTACATGATTTCATAGACTTGGTCAATCATGGGATGGGAACACCACTTTCATAGGTTTATCTTCTAATTCAGCTCAATGTTGTAGAAGACGCCAATATTACACCTCATAAACTACATAAAATGGGAGAATTAAAGGGTTTTAGATTTCATTACTCAGTGGAAAATATTGACATACTCCTTAAAACTACCACTCCCTCAAGAATAATTGTTTACCATCTATATAGAGAATCTTTCCAATGAATTGTGCACTCTATTGAATCCTATAAAATATACCATTGGGTTTTGTTACCTTGATTCAATTTATCAAATGGTATAATATCCATTTTAGAGACTAAGGAAACTTATCGAGTAAATTCCTCAAATTGGATATGGAGAACATGAAAATAAGTTGTTGTTGTTGTTATACTTGATCAGGAACCTATACCCACTTCTACTCCAAATCCCACTTGATATCGTGAGGCTACACATCCTGAGCATTGGAAAAAATGTATGACACATTAGGATGATGAAACAGATATGATGAATAAAATGTATTATGAGATGAAAAATAAGTATTGTGGCTTCTGAAATGACTAAGTCCCTAGAAACTTCTTCTTGGTGTTGGAAAACAAATTAATCAAGTTGTCAAAGCCTATAAACCCTACAAAATGTGGTGAAGAAGATCTACCAAATTATTCATCTTCTATTAAATTATGAGGCACCACATCTAGGATTATTTTTTTAAATACCTTCTATAGAATAAAGTGGACTCCAAGAAAGTGAAGTTGAAACATTTTCTTTCTCAAGTTTTTTTATGGTTTTTCCACTAATCTAGATGATGAAATTGAATGGAAAGAAGTTAATAGAAAGATTATATAGTTTTTAGGTGACTAGATGACCATTAAAATGATAAAAAACTCATAATATCCTCCAAGAATATGTACAGTAGCCTAATTTTCCTTCGGTCACTTCCACTATGACAAAAAAAAATTATTGATCATTAAGTCCTCTAAAATCCATCATTCCAAAAAGAATCATGGGAAGAAGGCTAAAAATATGAAATGAAAAGATGATATCTTTCCAAGGACAAATTTATCCTATACCATAGAATACTTCATGCCAATAGTCCCAAAATATTGTGCACCGCCCCACAAAATAGTACAATAAGAGTCGACTCATTAGAATAAATCATCATCATACTAAAAGATGATATTTAGATATATTAATGTTATTCAGTATCTGGATCCATTCACTGATGATGATCATGAAAATAAACCTTAATTACTTATGCTTTATTAGGGAGTGAGAGGAATAATCTGTTAGAGTTAATGATACATGATAATATATAGTTGTTTTAGGATTCACTACCTCAATCGCTCCCCTTCTTGAACTATATACGCAGTTAAAACCCATTGGAGAGCTCTATTGGGGGGGGGGTCAATAGGAGAATAAAAGTTATCCCATCAATGATAGGGTCATACCTAACATTATTATCCTAAAATATCAATTATAGGATATGTTACCACAAAATATACCTCGACATGTAGTCATACCCAACTGACCTAATCCATCAAGGGAGGAAGCACTTCTAACTCTTATTCTAAGGGATAGTCTGTCTACATTAGAAACATCAGTTCCCAAAGAACCTACAAAAGAGAATCCCCATTCTAGGAAGTATAGACTTTTGGACCTAAAATATGATGTTTTGAAGAAATTATCCCATGTTTTGGGATGGTTTTCTATCCTAGTTTCCCTGAGTTTAGCAAAATATCTATGGGAAGCACTTATTAAGGCCATGTCAAGCCCTTAGAAATTTGAAACTATGGTTGTTGCATATGAAGTGCATCATATAGATAATGATTTTATATAATGTCACATAATCATCTCTTTCATATACAAGGATGATTATTCCATCATATAGGGTAAATTCATACCCTTTTATATATCTAGTGGGATAAATAGCACTAATATCTAAGGAGACTTTATAAATAATGGATCCAGAGTCAACCTTATTCTATTCTGAACACATCCCCAACTGGGATTCAATAAATTTCACTTTTTCCCCTCCACTATGATGTTTTAGGTCTATGACATGTTAGAAAAAAAAACCACTTATTGAGATCATAATTAGAACTCAGTTTGTAAATCTCATGTCTGACTCAGAATTCATGGTTGCTCAGAAGGGTACAACCTTCAATTTCTTGTCTGGATGACCTTAACAACATCATCATGTGGTCATTCATTTACCATACCACCAATGCCTCAAATATTGTATCAATGGTAAAATTGTAACATTAAATAGTGAAAAATCCCCCAATCAAATACTATGAGTCATATTACATTGATATAGAGTTTTACCATAAGCAATGAAAACAGTCCATGGATGATGATGTTACTCAAATCAGTTCCCTAGATGGCCTAGAGATGATCCCAGCTAATCATTTCAGGAATCTTAGTGTAGATTATGTGTTTTCCATCAATCAAATCGAAGGGATTTTCATAAATTCAAGCACTCATTTGAGGTCTTTAGAAATTTTAATCGTAACAATTGAACCTGCTGGCACAGAAGAAGTTGTCAACTCTCTAAGAAATAATGAAATTCTGGATGAAAATATATCCATCCATCCCCTGAGCTTCAACAAATCCCCAGTTCATCAGCTAGGCTAGAATATGTTTTTTCTTCAATGGTAGAAGATGAAGATGCTCATTTTTAGTCCCTCATTTCCCCTTCAGAGCTCCAAAAATTCCTCCTGCCATTGACTAAGATAGAAACGATTACTTCATCTTCTGTATATCTAAATAAAGATTCCTCCCCAAACTCTAATAATATTGATTCATCACGTAACTCCTAGGAAAAGGAGAAATAAGTAAATTAAGAGGAATATGAAAAAGATAAAGATCTCAGGGTTGACCCCTTCAACATTTTAGGAAGGAATATACATCACTATGTATGAACTCATAGAGATACATCTAGGTACATATGAAGATCCATGACCCACATTGATCATTGTGGCCTTATCTTTTGAAAAACATGAGGTATATACCTTCTTACTAAAGAAAAAATGCGATTAATTTTCCTATAATTTCATAGTGATTCCAGGATTTTCCCTTTTGGTTTACACCAAACACTTTGGTTTTCCAGAAGATCATTGGGGGTAAAAATATGTACCCATATAAACACACCCAACTCAAGCCTACAAAATTCAGGCTGAAGTGGATAAAATCATCAAAGATAACTTCATTAAAGATGTACAATCTCAAAAATTACTATCTAACATTTCCATTGTGGAGAATAAAAATGGGGAAATCATTATTTTCATCAACCTCATAGTTCTCAACTGGAAATGTCTGAAATATGACTTCTCAATTCCAATCACAGAACTCTTGATTGATTTAATGGTTGGTTATCAAGACCTCTCCCCTGTGGATGGAAATTCATGGTATAACTAAATTTGGATTTCCCCCGAAGATAAATCATCCATAGAATTTATATCCCCCTAAGAATAAATTTTCTATTGGCTAATTACCTTTGGTTTAAAGAACATTATTCCCACTACCAACATTCCATGCACTGCATTTTTAAACCCTTTCTAGGGAAGTTTTTTTAATGAAAAGTTCATGATATTTTGATCATGTATTGGAAACATTTTGACCACCTAGATAACCTGGAAACTACCTTTAACAATCTATGACAACATATCCTAAAGATGAACACCATAAAATTTGATTTCAGGGTAACCTCTTAGAAGTTTCTTGACTTCATTGTATGAAATCACTTCCTTGAAGTTGATCATGAGAAAAAAAATCTATCCTTAGCATGCCACCCCCTCAAAACATTAATGAGTTGAGAGGAATTCATGGACATTTTCCAACATATGGAGCTTCATATCCTACTTTGTAAGAAAGATTTTCCCTTCACTAAATTGATGATGAAGTGGGTAACATATCAATGGACAAGTGACTACAAGGAAGCAGTTGACACCGTCAAGAAATACCTCTTGATCCCACCAGTATTAATACCACACATTAAGATAAGTTCACACCTCTTGTATGTGATATACCTATAGTGATCATTGGGTGCCTTCCCTACACAAAAGAATGATGTAGGAAATGAAAACAACCTTTATTATCTCATTTGATCCATGCTCGACATGAATACTTGTTATTTGGATATTGAAAAGAGATGTCTGTCATTAATATTTGCAGTTCAGAAAATGATAGAATACTTAAAGCACCATGACATCCAATTGGAATCTCAAAATATGTTTTTTGAATTTATTATCATCCATCCTATGTTGAAAGGATATCTAGCATGATGTGCAGTTATTCTGCAGTAGGTTTTCATACAATTCATGCCTTAGAAAGTAGTGAAAGTCTAGGCCATGGAAGATTTCCTTGAAGAACCCCTGTCTTCAAAAAAATAGTATCATTAAAAACTCAATTTCTAGATGAAGCTATATTATCCATTTAAGAAGACCCCCAAATATAAGAAATTTATTTTTATGTAATTTTTAGGATCCCAAAAAGTAAGATGATGGAACTCCCTAAGCTCAACAATGTTGGGTTGGGTATTTTGATCATTTCCCCACTGATGGTAGTCCTACCATACTTTCTATTTCAAGAAAATTGTACTAATAATAAGTCAGAATATTAAGCCATCATTGAAGGAATATAACTAGCACTCCAAATAGAAGTTAACCATTTAGATGTGAAAGGAGATTCAGAGTTCGTAATCAGTCATATCAATAGGGATTATTCCACCAGAAAAGAAGATCACATCCACCTTCTGGAACATGTTTTAAGGTTAATGGCGGAGTTACTCCTTAGAATCAACATTGAATTTTGTTTTGAGATCATAGAATTCCCAAGAAAATTCATTGATAAATGTAGCAATATCTTTAGAAGATTCAAACCGAGAAGAAACAATCATCATCATTTCCCACTGTAGAATGGTCTCACATTTTGTTCAAATCAAAGAATAAGAGATTAATGAAACTATTCCCATCTATAAGACATATGGAACTACCCTATGATGGATTAGATCCATCATTAACTAATTACAAAATGAATTACTTATGCTATATAGGTCTTGGAAGGATAAAATATGACATAGATCAGCCAACTTCACCCTTTATGATAGACCAAATCACCAAAAAGTCAACTATAAATGAGGTTTTGATGGATTTATTCTTAGATGTGTGGAAAGATAATAAATTGTTGCTATTATTGAATAAGTGCATTCACGATATTATGGTGACCACTAGTTATGGTACAATATTTTTGATCAAATTTGAAGGGTCAGATACTTATGGTCTTTGATGACCTGGGATTGCATAGAATTCACCAAGAAATGTCATTCCTACAAAGTGAATTCCAACTTCATCCATCAACCCCAAGAGTTACTACATACACCCAAATACTCCTGGACATTTTTCATTTGGAGAATGGATATTGTGGGTCCATACCCTCCGTCTATGGCCATGAAGATCAAATACTTCATGAATGCTATTGATTTATTTTTCAAATGGGATAAGGTAATACCCCTCAATGAATTTGGTGCCAAAATCATTATTAGCTCTGTGAAATCTATAATCATTACCAAGTTCTATGTCGTTCATAGAGTACTGATGGAAAATGGAACCAATTTCTATTCTTCCTAGGTGGAAAAGAAATATTAGGAGTATAATATCAAATCCAAGCATTTATCCTACTATCATGTGGAGGATAATGGATAGATAGAGGCCTTCAACAAGACTCTATCTAATATACTCTAGAATGTGGTGGATATAGATAAAAATTCTTGGCCTAAAAGGCTCTTGCATGTTTTCTAGTATTGTCATACTACAACTTGTACTAATAAATAAGAAACTCCATACTCATTGGTATATAGAATAGAATTAGTCCTTCCCATTGAGGCTCAATTTCCATCACTCAATATTTACATCCACAACCAACTATCTATAGATGATAATTCCAGAAAATGAATAGATAAATTGGTGTTACTTGATGAAAAAAATATTGAATACCTTACATCACTTGGAATTCTATCAAAATTAGATAGTAGTGTTCTTTGATAAAAATTATTGACTCCATTCATTCCTATAAGGAGAAATTTTTATAGTCCTCATGACTCCAGTGATACCAGGAAGGAATCCTCAAAAAGTAGAAAAAAAGTGGGAGGGACCTACTATATACACAATGTATACTCTAACAGAGCTTACACCTTAATATCAAGGGATGTAGATCTCATTACGACCCCAACTAATGCAAGGTTCCTAAAGAAATATTTCATGTAATAACATGACATTCATCCTAGTGGCATGAAGTTATACTGCACAGGGCCATATAATGTCCCATATTCTATATGTTAAACTACATATTTGGACTTTGTGTAATGACCGTAAAAGGAATGATGTAATGTTTGTGTTGCATGACTTTAATTGTGCAGCATCATCATCATTTCCACACAATGATAAACTACATGGCATATGTTCCTAGTCATATGACCAAAAAATAAAAAAACATAATTCATCCTCACCACATGAAATTAAACTGCATGATTAATGTCTCTCTTATCTAATGTTCAGAAACCCCCAAAGTACCATGAGTCAAGAAAATCCTCATGGTATCTTTAAAATTTGCCACAATCTCAATTATAGGTCCCAATGACATCCTTCTAACCCCTCAGTGGGTCAAGATACCCTCTTATCTATACATGAGGATGAAAATAAAGGTCGCTCCCATCATTATTCCCCAGTCATTTAATTTCCACTTTATAGTGGATCTTGGTCCTTTTTATAGGTATAATACCCATAAATATTGCATCATTACTATAAGATAGTCAACTAAATATCCAATGTCCTCATCACATGATAGTAAACTTCACAATATGTCCAATAAATATGTTTAGCTTAATTATCATTCCAATTGGTCACATATAAATGAATGGATGTCTAATCCTAGGTCCAACCACAAAAAAAGTATATCTATTTTTCCCTGGGTACAAATCAGACTAGCAGAGGGAACCTTTTCAAGAACCATGTGTGGCTTTATTATCACTCTAGTAAGATATGTAGTGACACCCAAGTCTTATCCCATTGTCCGGCGGAAATATTTCATTCATTTCAGGTGAATCGTTTCTTTATCGCAAGATACTAAATTGAATTGTCAACATCCTAGAAACATTACATTAAACTACTCAGTTCTTCAAGAAATATGTGTGTCTTGATTGACATTCTAATAAAATACTTAATAATGCCAGGATATCCAATTTTGGGTCCATCTATGACCACAATGAAAATTCACCTTTTCCTTATGTATGAATTAGATCTAAACATGGATCTTTTATAGAACATATGGATTGATTCTCATTAAAATTTGATACGTTGTGAAGCCTTGACCTCATGTATTGGGACTGACCATTATTTTGGAAAATTTTAAATCCCCATTCTCCAAGTCAAATCCTGGTTGATGTGGGAAATAATTTTCAAGAAAGACATATGGCTTTATTCTTGATCCCTCAAGTTATATAGTGTTTCCCAGATCTCTAATCTCTGGTCCAACCACAATTAAAAATCTATCACTCCCAGTGTATGATTATACCTATATAGGGAATCTCTCAAGAACTACATGTGGCTTTATTATCTTTCCCATCAGATATGTTGTGACACCCAAATTTCCTTTCCCAATCCCAACCACAATATTTCAAATCTTTCACGTTTTTCATTTTCATCCTTACCACATGATTTTTAATAGCATGAGATTTCAAGAACTATTTATGGATTGATTCTCATCATAAAGATATATATAGTGATTCTTAGATCATATCTCGTAGCCCAGCCACCAATGAATCTAAATTATCCTATCATTCACGTGTGATGACTTGGTTCCATCGAAGAAACTTTTTCCACTACTTGTTTCTCATACCGAGCATAGCTCTCTTGGGATTAAGATATTTGGTAAAACTATTCTCTATATATGTAAGTAATATCAATTCAAATTGGGTTTACCTTGGCCATTCATACAAGACCTTAAAAGTTACACCATATGTCCTCATCACATGAAAATAAACTACACAATTTCAACTAGAACTACATGTGGATTTATTCTAAATTAAATGAGATACATAGTGATATTAAGATCTTCAATCTTGGGCCCATCTATACCACATTAAAAAAAATTCCCTCACTCTCCCATGTACGAGTTAGATCTACATGAGGGGATCCAATATGATTTCTCACCCTGTGCATGAACCTGTATCCCCCCCCCACCCCCATGTCCTCCATGCTTGAATTTATTTAGTGTATGGGGAATTTATTATTATAAATAAATGTGTTTTTAATCTCATAGAATTGATATATATAGTGATTTATTTGCCTTAAGTCTTTTTCCTAACCATGGAGTAAAGAAAAATTCCTCCAGTTTTGCATACAAACAAAGATCTCTATCAGAGATTTTATTTCTGGCCCCCTAATCAAGCTTCCCACCAAGAAAACAGAGGTGTCCTTATTCTAAATATGAGTCAGATCTATGAAATAGACCCCAAAATCATAGCCAATATTGGTACAAATGCTTCCATTATGCTTAGACATATCCCTTCTGCACATCATAATCCTAATCATGAACACTTTCAGATCCTCATAATATTTCTGCATCTTCAGGTGGAATAATTTATGATACCTGAGAGATCTTTTTTTGACTATGTTGTCACACACCCCATTTGAATATTAATAAAGTAGCCCAAAAACATGTTTTTTTCTAAATAATTCCATTTTTTGACTTTGTTGTAATATTCCCCAATTGGATTTACATAAAACAACCCACAAAATGTGTTTTTCAACCAGTGGAAACTTCACACATGGTAGAAGCCACTTCGTTCCTCATAAAACTTGTCAACATTATGTTGGGACCCATGACTAAATAAATATATGGTCATTCCAAGCATATTTGTCCCATATAATTTCTTCTGATCTGAAAAGTTTCAAGAGTACTGTTTAAAAATTCCTCTTCTTTTATGTCTGAATTACACAGGAATGGCCTTGGCTTGATAATCCATATATCACATGTTGTTTCCATAATGTTACGGTCTTAGTCAAGTGACCTAAAACTACAGACATCATATTATCTATGATTGGTTCAGACCTATATATATAAACTATTCACCCAATTATTTAGAAATTCTAAGTTGAAATTACCCCTTTATATTGATGTCCTTTCCTCCCACAAAGAAAACTCTGCCTCTTTAGAAATTGGAACCTCCAAAAACATCCATCATCTTCTAGTGATAGACTATTGGAATTCATGAGAACTTCTTTTCCTTACTATGCTATAACATGCCTCAGTAGGATTTTCATAAAACATCCCACAAATGGGTTTTTCAGCCAAAGGTTTCCATTATTGACTTTGTTGTAACACACCTTAGCTGTCTTTTCATAAAATATCCCACAAAATGGGTTTTTCACCAAGTGTTAATTTCTTCCTTAGGAGTGACCATCTCTAACACTATAATCCACTTTCTTATACAACTCATTGAATCTGAGGATCCCTAAATCAAAGCTTTTAACTTTCTCCTATCACACCTAAATATTGTAGCACATTTTTGGGATAGATTACCATGAATGGTAGAACCATAAAACTTTTTCTCAAATCTAAGGAAATTAAATTATAACCCCTCATAATATCCTTGATTTATGAATTTAAATTGCATAGCATAATTTCCTTATTGTATGAATTTAAACTGCAAATCATAATGTCCTCGTTGGATGCCTTTAAAATTCTTAGCACAATATCCTAGTCACAAGATGCTAAACTTTTTGACAACATTCTCTCTAGAAGACATTAAAATACATAGTTAATTTCCAAGCCACATTAAATTAACTACAAAAAACTTTAACCCTTATCAAAAAAGATAATTACCTCCTGGCATCGATCATCTATTAAAATATGCCATCTTTCCCACAAGACAAATATGTGAAGAAGTGGTTTCCCATTTATGGTCACTGCCAATATAGATGGTATTTTTTCTCAAACATATTTTCTTTTAAAAACCAACCATAACGGCCTCAAGAAATCTTGATCTCCATAACATTATTTCCTCCATGAGTAGTATAATTTCATAATTCATGAGACCACTATTGTAATTATACACAATAACATTCTTATCAACATCCCATGATTCCATAGACCCACACTCTTATATCGGGTGCTAATAACACTTTCTTTAAAAACTAACAAAATCAACTAATATGACTCAAACTAAACATATCGCCATTTTATATCATTTTTATCATTGACACATTATATCTCACAACTAATTTGACAATATCATGAACTTAAGGCTTGATATATTTGAGGATCTTCTACATAAGAATATTATTTTAAAATACTTGTGAAAATTTCTCCATATTAAAACCACAATAAATTCTCTTATATAATTCTCAAAAATTAAACTCATATTCATAACATAATGAAATGGAAACATGATAAAAGGGGTGATATCCATAGTTAATTATGGGTAATTATAATTGATAATAATTATATATCATAAATGATAATAAGATGAGCATATGGGTATAATAAAGGTTTATAGTGATAAAATAAGAGAATTAAATACAAAAATTAATAGATCAAAAATCATGAGGTAGGGAATAAGGCTTTTCATAACATAAGTCATTAATTTACATAGTATTGAGCATTGGTTAATAAACATGATCCATGAGAGTGTAACATCATGATACCTTAGAAATGTGTAATAACATTAGAATAGGGAAATATCACTATCGAGATACACAAACTTATGACCACATTTTCATGAAACTTTTATTTTTTTCTCAATTACATATCTCATAAGATTTAATTTTTTAACCAATTTAATGTATGGATATACAGGACCCCACCCATCATCATACATATATATGAGTTCCACCGAAAATAAATCATTCATCGCATCATAATGAACCCATGGAAATAAAATGTGTTTCATATCCTTTTAAATGTATTCAAATAAATAAATAATTTATAATTCCATAAATAATTATAAAATGATAAACCCATGGAAACTAAATGGGGGCTCAAATATATTCAGAAACATTCAAGATAAATACCCATTAATTAAGATGACGAGGTACATGGTATTTACATCATATAGATAAAAGTTATATGTTTTAGTCAATAATTTTCCCAATCAATCAATGTATAGAAACTTGGTGAACACCCTTAAATCAAATAAGGAAATATAGAGTGTAATCAAAGGAAAATAATTGGAAGAAAAATCATATTCTACATAGTGGATGATTAGGAAATAAAAAAAGTAGTAATGGATTTACATCAGTCTGATCCTACAAAATTGTATAATTGAATTTATATGGTAATTCATGGAAAGTATTATCCATGTAAATAAAATAATTTTAGATAAAGAGGAAAGTGGAATTGATATCGGGAAAGAGTTTTTATAAAACAATTAACATTGTCGTAAAACAAGTGGTTATGGTTAATTTCAAAAACTTATTTTTCATATGGTGAAGTGAATGTTTTCAAATAATATTAATTTTTACAATATCCTTAAAAAATATGGCCTTGAAAATAAATAAAGTTTATTACAAGGAAATGTGGATTGGGATATAAAATAAGAGATCAGGGAAGGAAAACTATTTTAATAATTTTAAATATATTTACTGAATCACACATCATAAAAATGATAAAAAAAGGATTTTTGAAAATAATAAATGTATATTGTGAGGGTAAAATTAAATAACACATAATTGGGATTCCAAATATATAGGAGATAATTTTTGTTAAGGGGAGAATATGTAAATTGAGGAGAAATAGTAATTAAATAGGATAATATTTATTCTTAACAATGATATATTATTTGAGAATTGAATTTATAAAGATAAAACCATAGAATTTAAAATTAATTTTCCTATATATATTAAAATAATGTACCATGAAATAAAATATTATGGATAAATAAACCAATCATATACAAATTATGTTCATGAATATGCATTATAACTCAATAAAGGATATTTGAGTTATCAAAATTCATTAAATATTTAGTAAAATTTGAATAAAACCCTTAAAAATAGATATCATGATAGTTTTTAAAATCCCTTATATTTCCTATACAATATTATAAAAAATAAATGGGTAACATATACACCGAAAAAAGGTAACAAGTGGTGAATATATATCATATCTCAATAAAGCAAAATAGAAATGAAAAACCCCTACATTAATTCTCAAATTTCATGAAAGTAAATTAACCTACTATATAAAAAATATCATAATAAATTATTTCATAACCTTATTCATTTATATTATCATTTATAAACATCATTTATAACCAATTATTAAAAATAACTTAGTCAGTAAAATTTTGTATTCATTATCGTGTGATTATTAGTTTCTCTTTTTTTATTAATAATTCCATAATATTGAGGTTGATTCTTATTTAAAGATTAAAATTTTATCATTTTGAGATCATTAAAGGTAATTTAATATATATTTTACAATAATTTATAATTTTTTAATTTCATTTTATAATTATTTTAGTTACGAGTTGTGACTATCAAGTCGATGATGAGATTGTTTTACTAATTTTAACAAACAAGGGGTGGTATCTTAATGATAGGTTATATATTATCATTAAAATTTTAGAAAATATATTATTATTTTCCAATATCACTAGTAATTATTTTTCCTTATTTTTTCTTGATAAAACATTATAGCATCGTTCATGTAGATGTCTAAATCAACCTAAACAAGATTATTCTATAAATAATGGATAAGTATGCTTATGGGGTGATTTAGTTATAATATAATTATTAAAAAATTATAATTATATTATATATATGTTATTAATGTGGTTAACTAGTTTATAAGGTATTTGGATAAATAAAAAAATAATATCCATAAAAATGGAATATGTTACTTTTGTGAAGGCGTTAGTCCTCACGTACGCAGAGGTGATATATTTGTTTTCCATAGATTGGGAAGAAGACCGGGAAATGATTATTATTTAATAATATCAATAGTTTTATATATATATTACTAATACATTAAATATAATTTTATAACCATAAATTTAATGTGATGATGAAAAATCAAGCACATCGTTCAAGGAGGCGGTGTTCCGCACGTATACCTAATGACGTCTTCATTTTTCAATTGGTTTTGGAGGAAGGAATTAAATGTATTTTACATTAGTATAATGAAATTTAATATTGTTATTAATACTAATTTTATCTTAATTTAATGGATAGAATAGGTTTTAAGTGGTAGAAGTATAAAATAGCTAGGATATATCAGTTGAGAACATTACCTCTTCCTTTAGATATAATTCCTTGGGTAACAAATTACGGATCGTTAGATTGATCTATTTCAAATATAAATGATTTTATGATATGGATATGGAGTTGTGGAGATACTTGGTTATTTGTTTTGTTTATTATTTATAATGGGTGGATAAATGGGTAGGAGTCGAGCTCATTTTATAATTGAATGGAATGACATTTTTTGGAAATATAAATTCTTAATATAAAGAGAGTAGATGGTTCACATTTAATGTGGATCCAAAGATGGAAATAATGTATTTTTATATTAGTTAAGTCAATTATCCATTAACCTTTAATTTTCACACATGATTTCAAAAAGTTTTTAAGTATTTTCATTTTTCATGTTTCATTTTTATAATTTTTTTTATCATGATAAGAAATTTTTACCTAAGTTACATTCAATTACTCAAAGTAAAATAGTCATTAATACATAATTATGACCAAATTATTAATTTTATTATCAAAATTATATCAAATAAATTATTTGTACAAGATAGATTAATTTTAGCACTAGCGAATGTAATATGTAAAAAACTATTTTTAGAAATGCATATTATTTATCATAAATGTTATGTTTATTATAAAAATATAAATTTTTTTATTTATATTATATTAATTTTTTTTAATTTTTTAAATTAGATTTAAGTTACATTAAAATAATTACAAAAACTAATTTCACCTTAAGAAAACTTAATTAGAAAAAGATGAAAAATAGTTTTTATTAGAGAAATATTACTTAATTTTCAAAAAATTGAACATGGGTTTTCAAAGTACAACCAAATATTTTAAAATGAATAAATTAATTTCATAGGAAAAACATTATCCCAAACAAAATTTTATAATAATTTATGTTATACTTACTTCTTGATATAGTAATAAATTCTATGATTTCATTATAAATAGTAATTTGTCCCTATTAAATTAAAAAATAATTTAATTACTCAAAAAATCTCCATAATATAATTTTTACATGATGGATAAAAAATAAAGTTCATTTTTTAAAATTAAAAATCTAAAATTTATAAATATATCTTTTCAAAGAAAATAAAAAATAAAAATAAAAATTCTTTTCTTTGGAAAATGGTGTTTCTGACCATTAAATTTTATTCATATAACTTCATGTAAATTTATAATTTATATAATGTAAATATATTAGTTTATAAACAATAATATTTTATAATAATTCAATTTTTTTGGATAAAATATATAACACATAAAAATAGTTATTTTTGAAAGAATAATACTTTTAAAATATTAAATCATGCAAATTATTTATCCTTCAAATGTTAGAAATTTTAGTTGAGTAATATATTTTAATTTACTATAGGTATTATTAATCATTTAATTTTCTTAGTAATATTCATATAATATATTGTGTCTCATTTTAGTTTAGTTTTGTGTGTGGAGAAAGCTATCGAATGCATTAAATTTATTTAAATGAAAGATATACAAAAAAATCTTGGGGCATAAAGAATATAGCGTAATAGTTACTCCCAAATATATTTAATTATAAAATAAGTTTTTAATTATGCAAAATATCACCCAATGAAATAACCCTTAGGATATAATTACACCAAACAATGTATTAACCACAATCTTAGATGACATTACACCTAACCTCACGCAATCCTCGTAACAGTGTAACAACACAAGTAAAAACAACCACATAGTGTAAATACCCTTTTACAATATAGTAGTAAATAGTAAAACATAATTCATACATATATATATATATATCACATGGTTAACCATGGGTTGGAAGCGTTCGCAACACCCTTAAAAACATTACACTGGGTTGGTTACTCTCACATATAACCCCTTTTACATTTCTAATTCTCTTTAAAGGTTATTTTTAAGTTAGAATTCTTCCATTATAACATTAATTATAATGTAATTTAAGAAACCTATCAAGGCCCACTTGGTTATTACCCAACTAAATACACCCCTCATTGTATTTCTTATTCACTTCTATAACACTTTTGTCAAATTTGTGGTCATCGGTGACCAATATGTCGAATTCCACTCAAACAATAATGATTATGAACTTATTCCTTATAAATTCATTTAATATAATTAAGTAAATCCCATTTGGTTTTAATATGGTTTATTCATAAATTATTGGTGGATTTATTTTATAATAACATACATTCCACAAAAATATTCTAAAAAAAGCATATGGACCACCTACCCTATAACCATAGAAGACTCTCGAGTGATTCTATATAATAATTCATCCTCTAATAGATGAAATTGAAGGTCCCGATATAAATATTCTGATTAGGGATTAATAAAAAATAAAATTTAATTATTGGATAAACTAAGTAATAATTGAATAGCAGTAAATAGGAATGGGATAACGGTTCGGTATATATAGAAAATTCGGTAGAATTATTATTGATTTTTGGACTATAGCTTTAAAAATCATGGTTATAGAAATTGGAATATGATTAGATTAATCATGGTTTTAAATCATGGGTTTAAAATATATTAGTTTAATATTTTAATTATATTTATTTATATTTTTTATTGGGAAATATCATTTATCTATAATTAATTATCATTAAGACATTAAAATACATTCCAGACTATGGAAATTGATTTATAGGTTTTCAATTTTTTTAATATTTCATAATATATTATTTTAATAAATAAAAATAGTTTTTGTTATGGAAGAATTTATTTTATTTATTATATAATTTTTATATCTAAATGAAACAATAATATATATTTTATATATGTATCATCATTCAAAATTCACCCAATAGTTCAACTATTTTAGAAAATATCTAACTTTCACTATTGAATAATTTCGACATTCAGAATCCAAATTGGAATTTATTTTTATGAAAATAATATTTATACACATGAAATTTAATTATTATATAAAAACACTTAGATTGTTTTTGAATCATGAACATATCATAAAAAATATATAAAAATATATTTTAATAAATATTTATTATTTTTAGACATATATATTTAATTACATTCTCATACATTGATTAATACACTTTATTTGTATTTATTTATTATTTTTTTGCAATATTGTATTTTGTATTTTTATTAGATTATTCTATATTAATGATAACCTACTTTTCAAAAAAACTATACCAATGTTCATGTTACTATTTTGATATTCACCTTACCCTTCAAAAGTTACATTACACGTTACAAATAGACATAATTATATCCTCTAAAATCATTCATTTAATTTATATAGTTTCCCTATCATTTCCATTCCACTTTGTATAGATTTATGTATAATGGGAATGAATATTTTATTCAGGTTATTCTTTGTTGAATATCATCCTTTAAATTTCTAGGTTATAATGTTTCCATTTTTTATCTATTCTATATCACATATTGTAGCTATTGTAGTGAATGTAAATATCTAGTTTGTGTGATTATCTAATAAATAAATAAAAGGGATTTTATTGTATGTTTACTAATATAATGAATTATATATTTATTATTGTAAAATATTTGGTTTTACATTACCCCTATATGTAATTTCATCTTAAAAAATTGTTTTATAAATCAATCCAGAAACAGATACCAGTAAATCTTCCTCATTACTTCCTTAGAATCCAATGCCTCTTCAATTAACTTGTGATTCCTCAAAATTACCTTCAACAAACTAGTTATCTAATTATGCACTTTATATCATATAATAAAGAATATTGATATATTCTTCATCATTGGTAAAATTAGGCATTAAATATATCTTTTATGTGGTGATTACATGTGCTAGTTCTAGCATATAGATCATAAAAAATGAGGCATGAAATAAATTATGCACATTAAAGAGTTTGTATTTAATATCCAAATTGTAATTTACATATCCAATTTTGTCCAAAATATTATAGGCCCCAATGTACTTGGTTCATAACTTTCCCTTCTTACCAAACCATATAACTCCCTTCTATGGTGATACCTTTAATAATATTTGGTTCCCTACTTGAAACTCTAATCCCTTCCTTCGATTATAAGCATAAATTATTTTGAGCTATCTTTATTTTTTTCTTGATAGTTTATTCTTTATTAGCTACCTTATTAATGAGTATAGGACCAACATAAAACCTTTACCTTAATTCATCCCATAGGTTTTATAATGACAATTTTTCTGTTACAAATCTTCATAGGATTCCATTTGAATACTTAACTGAAAGATATTGTTGTTTATGAATTCATCTAGATATAGATATTTATCCCAATTTCCCTGTAGGTGTTTTATCATAGCCTCATTATATCTTCTATTTTTTTAATCCTTTTAGATTTACCATTATTTTAAGGATGATAATGAATGCCCAAATATATTTCAGTGTTCAAATCCTTCTGAATATTTCTCTAAAATTTTGATGAGAAATAAATGTCACAATTAGTTACAATTGATATAAGTTCACCATTAATAATCAAAATATCATTAATATAAAGTAGTATAATTATATCATGTGTGATATCCACCCTTATTTCTCAAAAATTTACTAAATTTCTAAATAATTTCACAATAACTAATATAGTATCATTCATCTAGGATATCATAGGGAGTCCAATAAAACAATTATATTATGATATTGTTTGAATTATATATTGGTATAGGGAGATGTTGCATAAACGCTTTATAATTTTTCATTTTGACTTTAATTATTAGTATTACATGAATTTTGAAACATATTTTTCTATTTCCCACATCATTTTTCCAACAAAAAACTGATCTCATAAATCCTTATACATATTTGTGCTACGATATTGTATAGAGAAATTTAAGGAACAAGATTTATCCTATCAATTCCTTCTTCATCATAGGTATCTATAGTATAAATAAATTTTTCATAAAATTAAAAACTTCATTTAAATAGATGAATTATATCAACCCCCATATTATATAGATTTAATTTTCTTTCATAGACCCTTTGAATTTTTTTGAGACTTCATTATTTTTCTCTAGTAATAATGATATTTAAATTAATTTTAAAATTGATGATGTTTCCCCATACATGATAATTTCCATGTAAAAATTTATTAAACCCATGTAGATTGGATTCTTTTCCATCCTCATAATGGATAAAATTCCATGATTATTCGTACATAAGGAATCTACCACCTTGTTTTCCTTCCCAAGTTGTTAGTCTATTACAAAGTCATAGTCCATCAGTAGGTCCAACCATCCCATGTGTATCATTTTCATCTATTTCTGGGTGAATATTTACTTTAAAATAATTTGATCAGTATATATGTCACATAACTCACCATAATGTTAATGTTTAAATATAATTAAGAAAAATATTAATGTTTCAAACTCTATATCATGTGTTGGATAGTTTTTTCATATTAATTTAATTTTATTGATTCATAAGAAATAACTATGTTATTTTTTATAATGAAACACCAAATTTATTTCATTAATATAACACTCTATATAACAAGTAATTATATTCCTAACATAAAAGTTAATTTATGTGCATTGATTAACATATTCTATAGTTCTTCCAAAAAATCACATTCCTTATGCCCTGTGAATTTAACCCCTTTATGTGTCAACATAGTTACCAAGTTAGCTAACCAAGTAAAATTGTTAATAAAAAACATTAGTTACTTGGTAAGACAATGATACTATATATTTTTGTTATATTAAATGATAATAAAAATAACTCTAATCTATTATACTTTAATGTTTCAATATATTTTCCATCCTTTAAGACAACATGACCATGAAATGAAACTTATTAATGTTAAAATTCAAACTTATTTAATCTATTTTATAAGTCCATTTATTTAAGAGTCTCAAGAACAATATATAAATGATTATCATGTGCATCATAGATCTTATAGTATATCAATATATCATCAATAAATACCACAATAAATTTACCATGATAATTATTTAACACTCTTTTCATCAGGTCATTAAAAACCCAATGTGCATTTGTTAATGAAAAAGGAATTAAAATAAACATATAATTCTCATACCTTATATAAAAATACATCTTTTAATATCATTCTTATCAAATTTTATTTAATGATAAACAAAATGATAATTAATCATATTCAAGTATCGATCCCATTAAAGTCGATCAAATGGGTAATCAATTCATGATAAAAGATACCTATTCATAATTTTAATGGAATTTATTTTCTATAGTCACTGAAAGACATTATAGATTAAACCTTCATCTTTAAAAATATGATCAATTCCCAATAATGTGATAATATGGGGTATATGAATCACTTATAAAATAACACTTTTAGTTTTCTATTTAATTATACAAATTCCACTAGAACTATTATTTTGGGTGGCTTATATATGGGTTCTTCATCAGGGATGAGATCAATGGATAATCAAACATATGGATTAGGGGGATATATAGCTAATTAATAAATAAATAAATCAAAATAATGTTGAATAGTCCAAATATATTCTATTATTATAATATATTTCTCCTTCTTAGATTATATTTGATATTCTTCTTCTGAAATAATTTCATTAATATTATCCATTAGAGGTGTTTACATAAAGGACTCGGGACATGAAATATATTCTCTAAAAACAAGTGATTATATAGATAACTCAAATATTATAATCTATTTCTATTGCAAATAAATTCTATAATTATACTTGTAGAACCCATACTTCCAAATATTATATATAAGTCATACATTAGTACAATAATCATGTTTGTACCTAAAAAACCTATATGATTTCTAATAAAAATATCTTAATATATGTTCATTGTAATAAGATTTACTATAAGGTTTTTATCTTAAAAATACGTCATTAATATATTTGGGGTGATTAAAAGTTCTAATAAAACAATTAAGACATAAAAGAGTGATTATGTCAAAACATAAATAACGTATCGACTTACATTGAGTTTATGCTCAAAGTATCTAGTATCACATCATTAAGGACATAAAAATCTATTGTAGTAAGTTTATAATCTTGAACATGATAAGATGTCCTCTTTTATGGTGTATTGACTTGATTATTGGGTTATTGATTAGAATATAATCCCATATCCTTTTAATTTAAGAATTGGAAATTAGTGTCCTCTCTCATACCTTTTCACTCATGAACTTGATGACCTTTGTCTACACATGTGAAACTAACATCCAACCCCTTCAATAAATCCCCAATAAGTTTATTCCCAAGATTTATTACATGGTTTAGATTATACCCTTCCATTTTTATCATTTCAAAAATTTATTCCTATATAGTTCTTAATTATCATCTTCATCTCATTATTTTCGTAGAAAGTATAAGAAATGGAGAAATCCTTATCTATTTTTATGGAACCTTTTACAATAAACTCTTATATTGAAATAGTTTGATTGACTTTTTCTATTTAATGGATTTCCTTTTCTCCATCAATGATGTGGTCAAAATTCATTTATGGATTTTTTATATAATCCAAAACATGTCTTTACAATATTGTAATGTTATCCTTATACTCAATAATAGAATCCCCTATATTTTATTATAAATTCAAAACTCATCGCTATATATAAACACATTGTTCATGAGAGAATTATTTCTTATTTAATATGATGTTAAAGGAATTCCACACCATGCTTTATGTATTTTTCTCTTTATTACTATCTTGATTCAATGAAAATTGTTGATTAGAATCTACCCTTACATGATATACATCCATGATAACCATCACCCTTTCACTACATACCAATATAAATAATGTCATTTATAGTGGATTGATCAATTTCCCTTCCATGAATAGATTAGTGGTTCCAATTAACGATGAATTTTACCACCTCATGAGATGATCCAATGTTGTTACACCTTACAATGTGGAAACTATTTGTTCCATAAGGTAAAATTTATTTATGGAAAGCTATGACAACTAACATAATATAGTGATAATTTTCTCAACTCCAACACCAGTTTCATTACTTCTATAAATAGGGAAATACTTACAATAATTACAAAAATTGATATTTTTTTAATCATTAAGTTTCATTTATAAATAATAGAATATAATAATCAGTACATGAGTAAAACTATAGATTATGGATTATAGTATATAATTCATATAAAATTTTTATAAATACATACCTATTATTCTATCATTGTAAAATTATTCTTATAATTTCTTTAGGTTTTATCAAAAAAATATTCTCTAACTATGTTATTGTAAATCTAGTTACTAGGGTTATAATAAATATTCTCTAATAATAACTATAAAATATATGGATCGAGTAACATAGAGACAATAAATATTTATTATAATATTAATAAAATAAATAATATCACAATATAAAATATCCAATATATTAGTATTATCAAGATACTATATATATACAGGATCATCACATTCTATTGTAAACTTAAGTAAAACCTAAATATACATTGAACATTAATATTTATCTATAATTATTATTAACTCACCCATAGTGTTCTTTTTGGTATCTTATGGAAATGATGAGATTATATAAATGGTGAGCTATGATTACCTATAAGGGATAAAATACAATGAAATATCACATGGAATAAATATGACTAAATAATATAGAGAGAGAAAATTATGAAAACTCATATCTTTTATACACTTTATTTCATGATTTACAATAGAAAGACACACATAATACAATCCCAAAAGATATAGAGGCCTAGTTATTATGGAAAAAATATAACTATAATAATAAATTAAAATATAAAGACAATTATGTTTTTTAAAACCCATTAAAATTATTTTAAAATTAAATTTCTCTTTTAAAATGGCACGAGGTAACATGGGGACATGCATAATAAATGGTTGAGTTATAAAGATTGGTATGGGAATTATAAAACTTAAACATAATGAAAGTAATACATGTGAGTAAAGAGGCATATCAATGTAAGATAAATTGTGTGAAAATAATGAATATGACCATAAAATCATTATATAAGATGATAATAGTAAGAAAAAATACGAATGTGGAAACAACATAAAACAGAACATCATAAGAATAAGTAAAGGATAACCATCGAGACCCCAAAATATATTTTTCTTAGGATAACCTCCCATTAACCACACATGGTATCTAATGACATAAAAATATTTATCAATTCATTGGAGGTATACATAATTCAAGGAAAACCCATCAGATTCAAATCATGAACATTCATTTGTGTGATGCAAAGATCATAAAACATAAGAACACATTTTATAACATTTGATATAATTATTAAGGAGTTTCAGTTGATTAAACAGAAGTACCTAATAAATTAAGCATAGGAACATCTACATGAATACCCTTGAGTGGAAATGGGGATGGGTATTCACTACACAAGTGTTTATCATGGAAAATAGAAGGATATTTTCATCCTCATAATGGGTGTACATAAAGATTCATGGAATTTTATAATGATAGTAAAATATGTTATAGAATTACTTTTATATCATAATGTAGTAAAATTTATATGTAAAAACATATGAAAACATTAAAAATTGAAACTAAAAAATGCATAATACATAGAAAGACCTTCATGAAATAAGAGGAGGAGTGAATCCCTTACCTTGAGAGGGTTCTTCTAAAAGATTTAGAGGAGATTATAAAGAGATCAAGAAGATATTAGGATGGATTTAGTGAGGCATATAGAGAGATAATTGGTGATCAATTAATTTTTAGTGAACATTAGAGAGAGGATGGGAGGGTATTTATTGAAAAATAGAGTGGAATTCATTATAAATTTCTAAACATAGATTTTGGAATATATATAATAAAATAATAAAAACAACAAACATTCCAAGGAATTTTCCCCAGGTTATCTTCCATATAAATATGAATTTAAATATTTTATTGGTCCAAAATAGAACATATTAAAATAATACCATTGGTAATGTAAATGTGAGACATGTTCCTAATGAATTGATTTTAAAACATTAAATTACAATATTGGTTTTGAGGATTCATTATAGGTTTATAAAATTAATAAAATAACCTCAAAACACATTATTCTAATTTTGAATTATAAATTTGGTTATGGATTCCTTTTCAATTAATTATTACCTCACTTTTTTCTATTATGATGTTATAATATAAACTGAAAATTTTTAATGTATTTAATTTTTACTAAAAATTTGAAAATCCCCAAAAATTATAAAAAATTAAGCATTGGATAAATTTAACATCCTAATTTCAAAAAAAATATTTATTTTACCCAAAATAATTTTCTAAATATGGTAATTTCCAATTTTGAATTAAAATCCTTATTTATAGAAAAATACTAATTTTTAAAACACTAATAACTTTATGAACCTTATAATAATTATATTGCACTCTATTAAATTATATTGTCATTTATATTTAAATAATTTTTATTTAATATGAATTTTTTATTAAAACAATATTTTTTAAGAAATTATTTAATTTATCAGAAACCTTTCTTAATTAAAACTCTATATTTCCCAAAAATAAAATATTTATTTCTTCATATAAAAATCTTATTTTTATCATACTCATTATATATTCATTTATAAATTTATATTAAAAATTGATAAATATAATCCTTACATTATTTAAAATAAAAAATATATGAATTTATATAACTATGGTCTATATACATAACCCTTTATTACACCAGCATATTCCCTAAGGGTAAGGTGTATGCTAGTGGAACTTTCTTGGGGTGGTTTGGTGAACTAGGTTTAGGGAATGATCTCGATAAGACTGAAAATATCTCATAAATAGTTTCACATATGTTTTAGTTTTAGAATTTATGCCTAGTCTTGGTCAAGGGTAAAGACCAGTGATTCTATCTCCCTTATAAGCTATAACAAATGGGATTCGTAGGGTACAATCCTATTATTTGATATCATCACTTCCTCCTCATATGTTAGTTGGACTTTATCATAACTCCTAATATATACTAATATTATTGGTAATTATACAATGGGAATACTTTCAATGGTTATATAGTTAATGGTCTTTTAAATCCAACAATATATATTTTATTGTGGTCTAAAATAACCATATTAGTTCATGTGTTTTCTCTAAATAAATTTCATAATAATGAATTAATTTATTCAAAAAGTGAGTTTCATTTATGAAATTTTGGGTCACTAATGTCTTCCCCCTTAGAAATTTCTCCCTTGAAATTTCAATTCATCCACTAAAATAGATGATGGTACTTTTATTCCATAACCTCTTATAGTTCCCATGTTACCTCCAAAAACTTATGGTTCCACCACATCACATCGACCATGTGAGTTGTCTTTTTTTTGTAGAACATTGTATCTATGATCTACGATATTCACCATATTCTCTATGTATGAAAGATCAATCTCAAAAGGTAAAACCTCTATATTTAGTACATGTGGGGGGTTTGGTGTGTAATTAATCGAGAGGGATACACAGAACACATCATGTACATGTGATAAGGTAATGGGTCTGCTAGTTCATAGGCCATAGGTCTAATGCGGTCAAAGAACTCATATTGGATGATATATCTTGGAATTAACATTCCCTTCTTCCCAACCCTCATAACATTCATCCATAGTGATATATGAAGGAACATTGTATCACTAACCTCAAACTCTAGGTATTGTCGATTATTGTCTATAAAGATATTTTATTTTTGTTGTGTTTATATCATATGGAATTGAATGATTTAACCCTTCTTCATTATCTCTTAGATAAGATTATGTACCATAAGATTGTCTTCTATGACCTTATCCTAACATGTTAGAGTCTGATTCCTCTTCCCATACAGATCCTCATAAGATTCCATTTGAATAAAAAAAATGGAAACTAATTTTATGTTTGAAGTCTTTTAGGGGAAGGTGTTGATAAAAATATCCTTGTAAATACATTGAACATGATCTTACCATATGCTCCTGAGCTTTAATGGTTCTCTTAAACTAATCATCTATCTTAGGGTGATAAGTAGTACTGGAAATTAGTTATATATCCAACACTTACTAAAGACTTCTTCATAAGCTTGAGGAAATCCTCAGGTATCAATAATTTACTATAGAGAGTGGTACTCCATTAATTCTTACCACATACCTTATGTATACCATAGTGAGTTGGTCAATAAAGAAATATTCCTCCATAATAATATAATCTTCTAAATTTTTTGGGTGATAGATGACCACCTTGATGGCATTATTTCCTTTTGTTACCATGGAGAGTCCTATGATGAAATTCTTTGTTATGATTTCTTGTTTCCATAATAGTATTTTAAATGGTTGCATCATACTCTTATACTTATATATTTTATCCTTGACTTATTGGAATAACAAGCATCGAGGTTAAAAATATACAATATCCTTCTTTATGTTATCCAATCATAATTTTTTCTTCATATCACTATAAATCCTAGTTATTCTTAGACGAATAGAGAATGATAAGCTATGAACATTATTCCAGAAGTTTCCTCTTTAGATCTGGTTTTGAGGAAAAATATATTTGGGTTCTAAACCTTATAACTCTATCTTTAGAAAATTTGAACTTCATAATATTCTATCCTTTATTTGTAGCTCTTCATCATCTTTTTTGGCATCTTTGTTTCTCTAATGAATATATTTATGATCAGTTATTTGAGAAAGGTCGGTTGAATTACCTTTTAAGATTCCCATATCCACCATTTTCATGTCTAAGAATATTGGACCATTTAAAGTCCCCATCATGGATAATGTTTCTAGATCATTTCTACTAATAGATTATTCCACTTTGTCTTTCTTCCTAACGTAGTAATAGATTAAAAAACTATAATCCTTGATCACTGAATGTGCTGTCGTGACATGTCAAATTGATTATGTTCATAAGGTTTATTTATATTCTAGGTCAACCCCTAGGTTTTCTCTCAAAGAGCGTTGATAGGTTTTCAGTTTTTATTTTTAATAAGAGTAACAAAAGGTGGTGACTTTGTAAACAATTTTAAGAAAGTAACTTAACGTAAAGAGTCATAAATTTTAAAGACAAACTGGATTTTGAAAAATAGGAGAAAAATAAGTGGTCATTGAGAAGTATCTATATCACTTTAAGATTTCCTTATTCTCAATTAGTTATTAGATTTTGTTGTAGTCATTTTGTTGAGGGATGACAAAGATCTTGGTTCCCCTCTTTCCTCTTAAAATAATGCATAAAGAACCACCCCTTCACACAACAATCATGTTGTCAAGGTTTAGACCTCACGAATAGTGTGAGGTATACCAAAGAATACTGAAATCTCATGTATGTGTTAGAGAAATAGGATGATTGTGTTGTCTAATCAAAACAAATCATGATTCTCACTTAAATCTCAACACAATTGGTATTGAAATGAGAAATGTTTTACTTAATTAAAACAAATAAATTCATTCTGAGAATAATCATATAAATATTAAACATAAGTGAAATAATTCAGACACAAATTACATAAAACTAGTAGAATATAAGGTTCCATAACTCCCTCTTCAAGTTTGTATCACCCTCGAAATGATCACGCATTGTTTAGCTCAACATCAGGAGGGGGAAGAAACTCAGGTGGAAAACCTTCTTCGTTATTGGCCCCCTATTAGGATATGGGCCACAAGAACTTCAAGTATGAGGTAGAGACTCTTCTAGGACTCCAAAATGGCTGATTTTCACTTCTGGTTAAAACATTCAAATGAGGATCCCAAGATTCTATTTTATAGGCATTGTGGAAGGTGGTTTTGGGCACATAGATTGTGTAAAACCACTTGGCCCATGGTTTTTGACTAGTTGACAGTCGAGTATAACTTTTGAAAAAACTAGAAACATGTTTCCACACCTCTTTACTATCTCCACCGAAGTTTTGGGACCATTTGGACAAATACAACTCGAGGTATTGATAAAATACAGAACACCACATTTGACTCTTTGCAGATTCGATTCTTTGGATAGATTAGTTCGAATGGGAATTATAAAATCTGAATAAGGCTTTACTTACTTCATATGAAATTTATGCCATTTAAATTTCGATCTGACCACATAATTTCATCCCATTTGGATTCATGGTTTAGTATGAATATGCGGTTGAGTCCACTAGTTTTCATGGATCTTATGCAGTTTGGCCAATTTTTCTTGGACATCATCATGGGCCCTCCAAATCACCTCTACCTTGAATGAGATTATCAAAACAAGTATCATTTACCATTTTAAAAATAATAAATACAAAATAATTGAATCATATATAAGTTCAATTTTTTTATTAATTTTATAATTTTCAATACAAAACTTCTTTAACAAAGTGTTGTATGGTTAAAATGAAATAGTGAATCGTAGTGTGATCACACCCCCACACCTAAACATTTTCACTCCTAGTAAAAGATACATTATCAATAATTATGCATGTAGATATTTATAACTTCCTAAATATTTAACGTTAAATGAAAATTTATTTCCTGATAGAAATGTGATCCAAGCAAAAAACACACTGAGGAGTTATTCTCAATGATCATTGAAAAAGACGTCTCAGAAATTGTATCTAATTGAAATTCCAAGAGATGCATTATACCAATCATAGAAAATATTTTAATAGTTAATCATGTTAGTAAATCCCATGTGTGTGTGTGATAATTATTTCTTTTTATTATTTCAACTTTATATCGAGTAAATATAAGTTATTTTAATAATTTTCTACTTACAAGATCATTTCCATCAAACTTTCCCCACATCCTTTGAAATCAAATTTCAAAACCCACTCACTTAATCATTCCAAAAAGTCAAACCATAAAATCCTAACCTAGATATCCCCATATGTTGTACATTTCATCACTCCCCTCATTTATTATTATTTTTTTTCAAAAGTATCACATGGAACTAATCTCACACTCTTCTCCCAACCCTTGTTTTTTCTCCTTAAGACACTAATTGTAATAGTTATAACAAGATCAAAATTCAATGAAGGGTGGTTTTTGACCTGATCAATATACAATCCCCTTTTTTAGGGCATACAACAGTTGGATAATAGGTACACACGCATAAGTCAATCTGGTACAATAATGAAATAGTTTGGATAAGGAATGAATGTATGGAAAAAATATTTTGGAAAGTAGAGAAAAATCAACCTAACTTATATTTAACTTCCATTAAGTAATAAAATTTCACACATCATGTTTGGGTAAAAAATGCATGGAGAGATTAAGTGGCACAATTTTCCCTTAAACTATTCAAAAAAAGGAACCATTATTCTTAAAGGTTTTAAAATGATACAACCATTTATATCATCGACAAAAAACCAAATTTCAAAATAAAGTCACACCATATAATTGAATTCTTGTAGAAATTCATATTTTATAAGAATTTGTTTTTTGAAAGTTCAAACAACATGAAATACAGAAATTCCTCATGAATTCTCAATTACATCCATGATTAAATAGGCATAATTTTCTATGATAAATTGGGCATTAAAAAGTGATATTCAAGCACAAAGGTGAGGGGTAGGGAAGGGGGGGAAGTAACAATACAATTCAAAAAGAAGAAAAGAGAAAAATAAGAAATATGATAAAAATTACTAACTAACCCAGGAATATAGCCACCCACCCACCCCCCACACCTAAAGTGTGTGGTATCCTCACTGTAATAAAATATAATACTGGAAGGAAGGATAAAACTTGGTGAGTTTCATTCATATATTGATTCTTAAACATGGAGTTCCTCCATCGGGGGCTCCAAAATGGATTCATCGATGTGAATCAGCTGCTTCCCATTGACAGTGAAGGTTTGCTTGGTTTCTTCATTTTGAACCTGGACAAAACCAAATGGAGATATATTAGTAACAGTGTATGGTCCAAACTAGTTGGAACTAAGCTTACCTAGATGCAAATTTATTCTTGCATTGTATAAAAGGACCTGCTTCCCAAAGTGGAACTGACGATGATGGATGAGACAGTTGTGGGAAGCCTTGGTTCGGTCATTATAAATATTGGAGTTCTCATATATATCCTTTCTCATTTCCTCCATCTCTTGAATATACAAAGTTATTTGATCACCTACACCAAACAGATTAGAATTGAATTTTTTGATGGCCTAGTAGGCCTGGTGCTCAATCTCAACAGGGAGGTGACAAATCATTCCAAACATTATCCAATACGGTGACATTACAATTGGGGTTTTGAAAGTAGTATGGTAAGCCCATAATGAATCTTCAAGTCTAAGACACCAATCTTTTCTATTGGGTTGAACCATTTTTTCAATAATCTGTTTTACTTCTCTATTTGACACCTCGGCTTGACCATTAGTCTGTGGGTGATAAGTAGTAGACACTCGATGCCCGACCCCATACTGATGCAAAAGAGATTGCATTTTTCTTTTGTAGAAATAAGAACCCTGGTCACTGATGATTAACTTATGTAAGCCAAAACTATAGAAAATTTGGGTTCTCAAAAATTCTACAACTAAATTATAATCATATTTCCTTGTAGCTCATGCCTCTACGCATTTTGAAACATAATCTACTACGAAAATAATGTAAAAGATTCCAAACGAATGGGGAAATGGCCCCATAAATTCAATACCCCAAACATCAAAATTTTCCTGAAGGAGTAATGGTTTTTTTGACATTTAATTTCATTTAGAGAAATTACCCATTCTTTGACAACGAGTACAAGATTTAAAAAAAATCATGGGAATCATGAATATGGTTTGTCCAAAAGAGACAAGAATCAAGTATTTTGCGAGAAATCCATTGGGGACCAAAGTGGCCCCCACAAGCAAGAGTGTGGTAGAACCTATAGACGGACTAAAACTCACTATCGGGAACACAAAGCCTAAGGACTTGATCACTACATGTGCGCCATAGGTATGGGTCATCCCAAATGTACCAATGAGACTGATGTTTTATATGGATGGCTTGTTTTTTTTTGAAATCAGTAGGAATGGAGGATGCTACAAATACTTTAAAATTTCAACATACCAAGGAATAGCATCTTGCACTTGGTATAATTGCTCATTGGGAAGCATATCATTTATAGAAATATATGGGGATGATTTAATCTTCAAGGATGGGGGAATCCTACTGATATGGTCATCCACCACATTCTCTGATACTATTTTATCTCTAATTTCTAAATTTAATTCTTGATGGAGGATAATCCCGCACAAGATGCGTCGTTTGGCTTCTGGTTTCTTAAGGAGATACCGGAGGGCTACATGGTCTAAGAATACAAAGGCATTGGACCATAAAAGGTATGACCTAAAGTTTTCCAAGGAAAACATGATGGAAAGGAATTATTTTTTATTTTTGGTGTGGTTTTCTTGGGCAGGTTCTAAATTAGATGAGGCATAGGCTATGACATGTGGATATCGGTCAACATTTTTGTGATTAGACTACCCCAACTGCATAGTTAGTGGCGTCACACATGAGCTCAAATGGTAAATCCCACTGATGTGGTTGGACTAATGGGTGCGACGTGAGACTCCATTTTACCTTATTAAAATCTTCCTCACATTCTTTATCAAAAACAAATTATTTTTATTTTTGGAGTAATTAGGAGAGGGGGAGTAAAATTTTACTAAAGTCATGAATGAAATGATAGTAAAATCCAGCATGACCTAGGAAATACAACACATACTATACATTTTTGGGGAATGGTACTGAAGAAATGACATCTAAATTTGAGTTATCTACTTCAATACCATCACCAGATATTACATGCCCCAAAACTATACCTTGTCACCTCATAAAATGGAATTTCTCATAATTTAATATGATATTATTTTCAATACAGTGACACAGGACTTAAGAAATACTACTCAAACATTCATCAAAAGTGGATCCATTAAAATTGAAATCATCCATGAATACTTCCATGCAATTCTCCATGTAATCTCTAAAAATACAAACCATAAATCACTAGAATGTACCTTGAGCACTGCATAGACCAAATGGAATCCTATTAAATTAAAATGTACCAAAGGGTTGAGTGAAGGCCATATTTTACTGATCCTTGGGAGAAATATGGATATGAAAATATCCAGAATACCCATAAAGAAAATAGTAATGGGACTTACCCGCTAGCTTCTCTAGCATGTGTTTATTGAATGTAAAATTGAAATGGTTCTTCCTAGTGTGTTGGTTTAGTCAGCGATAATCTATGCAAACACACCAACTATTATACACTTGATTTGTAACCAATTTATAATTTGTTTTTTTGATTACTGTAGGGCTAGTTTGTTTAGGAACTACTTGAAGGGGATTGACCCCTTGGATATTAGATATGGGGTAAATGAATCCAGCAGCCAATAATTTTCCTACCTCCTTTTTCACAACTTCTAAAGGGCTTGGGTTCAGTCGACAATGTGTCAGCCTCACTAATTTAGCCTCATCATTTAATAATATATAACGTGTACAAATTGATGGGATAATACTAATAATTTAAGAAAGTTTCCATCCCAAAGCTTGTTTTTTCTAGCTCAAAAGTCCAAGAAGTTGCAATTCATGCTCAGGAGGGAGTGAGCTAGCAATGATGATGGGAAACTTGTTTCCATTCTCAAGATATAAATATTTTAAATCCTGAGGTAGTTTTTTCAGTTCCAATTCAGGTGGATTTTCGATTTATGGGAGTGAGTGTAAAAATTATAGGTCACTAATCTCTTCTAACTGCTTAATGGTATCATCCTTAGATGTGGAATGAGCTTTTACATGCTTAGCAGTATCATTGATGGCCATTGGATCCTTAGTGTTTAAGAAATTATCAAGTAACAAACATGCATGACATTTTTCTAATCCAATAAAAAAATCATTGCATGAATCATTACATATAATTTCAATCAATGAAGAAATCTCAGAATGGGGATAGGGGGAAAGAAAAGTTTTTTTTTCAGGGGTAAGGAGTACATCAATTGAATTAATAGAGAGGGAGGAATGTTCTTCTGATGGGTGATTCATGGCATCAAGGATGTTGAAATGGACTTTGTCACCACCAAATTATATAGATAATGTACCATTATAGACATTAATTATGGTTTTGGCAGTTTTCAAGAAGGTTATCCCCAATATAATTGGGGCATGTGCATTCATCATATCAGCTTCCATTTTTAGCACATAAAAATCAGCTGGAAAAATTAAAATTCTCACCCTCACAAGAACATCCTCCAACACAAAAGAAGGGTGTGCGACACTCTGGTTGGACAGTTGAACAACAAATTTTGTGGGCTTTAGTTCCCCAGCTTGCAATGAAGATTAAATGGAGTGAGGCATCACATTTATAGAAGTTGTTAAATCAACCATATGATTGAAAAATGAATACTCCCCTTTGGTGCATGGAATTGAGAATGTACCAGGATCGTTGAAATTGGTGGAAAGTGATTGATCTATAAATGTTGATTTGTTCTTCCCCAAGCCTACCTTTTCATATCCATGAATTCTTTTTCGGTGTGTACACATCTCCATCAGAAACATGGCGTATCTTGGAATTTGTTGCGTGGCATAAATCAAAGGAATGTTAACCTCCAATTTTTTAAAAGTTTCCAATATTTCATTATCAAGTTTATTTCCCTTTTGTTTTCTTTTTTGGGTGGCCCTTTGGGTAAATTGTAGAGTAATGGTTGGGATAAGAGACTCATTGACATACACACACTTTCCTTTGGAAGGGCTTCTCTAAGGATAAGGATTTTCTTCTCTTAGACCATTATTTGCAATAGGGATGTTTGTTTCTTGAGGAGTGGATGAATCTAATTGCGGTTTCATTTTGGTTTTAAGTTGTTTCCCACTCTTAATGGTGATGGAACTATCATTTCCTTTATCCCTAGGGTTAACTACTGTTTTAAAGGGTAGTTTACCCAACCCATGACTTTGAATTTCCCCCACCGAGTTATCGAGTTGTCCTAATTGGGTTTTTAAGTCATGTATGGCATCTTGGGTGGTTTTTTGAAGATTTAGATTGTTGGAAACCATTTATTTCATCATATCTTCGAGTCTAGGATCGAGTTTGGGAGGGGCGATTGGAAATTCCATTAGGGTCATTGAGGATTTTACAGTGGTGGTGGTAGATGACTACTCTCCCCTTGTTAGTTCCATGGTTGATGAGGCTGGTTAGAATACTCCCTGGTCTATAAGCTTGGTTTTCTTTCCACCTAGGGTTGGATGGATGGTATGATTCTGGCCTAAAGGGTTGGTTATAGGGGTGTCCTAGGAATATTGCCTCACAACTCTCAGAATTTCTCTCAATTGGGGGAATTGATCAGAATAATCAGTTTTAGAAGATCATATTCCACACTGGATGGAAGGAGGAGATTGAAATTTCCCTTGGGAGAGAGCGAGTTTTCATAAAAGGGTACTTACATCTTCAAACGTTGTGTCCACCTTCTTCTCAAATTCAGAACTTTTCACCTCATGGAAACCTCAAATGGGTACACTGGACCTTGTACTGAATTGTTGAGTTTTATGAGCCACATTCTCAATCTAGGTTCTTGCAGCATTTGGGGTTTTATCTACCAGTTCTCCACCAACAGCAGCATCGATCATTTTATGATCAATTGGAATTAAACATTCATAAAAATATTGTATTAAAAGTTAATCACTTATTTGGTGGTGTGGATATAGCTACCTGGCCTTTTCTTACATTACTATTACACCATTTTAATGATAAAGAACATAATAGTATTACACATAGAGGATCCAAAGGTTTAGTGTCTTGGGAAAACTAGGACCATCCATAACAATTACAACATCCAGAATAAACAGTTATTTAATTTCTTCTTCTCTAGCTTCTTATTGGAACTTTTACTCTCCTTAATACATGTAGCCACCTGAGGATATATATCAAAATAGGTTAGGTAGAATCCCAGTAAGAGGATAGATAAGAACAATATAGCATGGGGTGAGCATAATCATAACATGGTAAAAAGATCATGAACTTGAGAGGAATCATAAATATAATACTTGAAATGTGGAAATGCATAAAAATGAAACATCATGTCTTAGTGGTTAACTACCAGAAATACTTCTGAACCAAGCTAGAATCTTGTTCACACATCGTTTCAGATTTACTCATGAGATTCATCACTTTACCCAATGCATTGGAGCGCTGTATAATTCAGGGCGCACCCGTCAAATCATAACATTATCATAATCATGCTCACCACAGAGAAAACATATAAAAATTTTACATAACTAACCCATGTAATGGAATGAGTTTAATCTCATAATAACACATTCATAAGCTTTGGGTTCCCAAAATAAAGAGGAAATAACATACATGTTACAAGAACCGTCCACTTTGAGTGAGAAGTAAAAGGGGGTGCTCTTAAAAGAGGAGTTCCTTTGGAAAACATTTTTTTTACATAAAAACTAGTGAAAACATGTATATCCCATAAAATTAAAGAACATTATGAAAAAATGATTTTTAAGGAGTAACCATATCAAAATGGAGTGAAAGAGGGAGAACCTGAAGGAAGAAAATTGGGTTCGAGATCTCCCCTTACCTTGTACCTGAATTCTTCCTTCTCTTTAATGTCTGGTATAATGACATTATATTCAATAAATAGAAATATAGAACCTTTTTTAAATTAATATGGTTCATTATGGTTTCATTAAGTGAATTTATGTTCCTTTGTATGAGTTATATCATTTAAAAACATTATTTGGGAATGTTTGTTTTTATGGTTTTCTTTAATGGTTCACTTGTATTCTTAAATTGATGTTTGGGTAGAACATGGGTAAACATCCAGAAATGATATTACATTTTATTGATGATATTACAGGATTCTTGACGATATTATAATGAATCAAATTAGATCCATGTGGATGAATCATTAGATAAGAATTAAATGATGATTATTTGGGTTAATTTGGGCGGTTTTTTGATCGTAATGAACTTGTTTTATTTTATCACATAGAAATATGATCATAAGTTAGTTATAGATCTTTAAATAGGATATAATACATATAACATGTTCTGTTTAAACCATAAAAATGGTTTTATGATCAGATCTGAAGGTAGAAATGGGAGAAGAAAGCATGTCGTTCTTGAAGGTGAAAAAGAAACACCTCACAAACAACGTTCACTTTAATAAAATAAAAGGAAGAGGGAAGGGGGGTTGTATGATATAGTATCCAATTAGCATCATAAAATTCCAGTATATGTATAATAATGGAGTTAAAATACAATTCAGATGAACATAGGTGGGGAGATATCAAGAAATGAACTTGAACATGAAAGGAAATTAAAGGAGAAGAGGGAGAGAAATTACCTCTGGAATCCTTCTCTTGAGAACCTCTTTAAGGGCCTAATATTGGTCTTTTGATGAGACCAAAAGCTCTTGGACGTGGGATAGGGGCTAGGGAAGGTGTATGGGCAGATTTTATAGAAGGCTTGGAGCTTGAGAAGTGTGAGTAAATGAGGGTGTGAAGGGTGGCTTTTATAGTGGAGGGGAGAGGGGTTTCCTTAATATAAAATTCATTAGTTTGTTAATTTACCCTAAGAAAAGTAATATTGAGTCTTGGATGACCAAGAATAGTAATTTTCTCATGTTATCCCGAACCAAGTGGTCTTACGTCAGCAGATCATCATCGATGACTCAATTAATCCATTATTTAGCATTTATTGTAAATTATCGGATTCTACTATTCATTAAAAATTCTTGTATTTCAGAAAAATATCAAAAATTTAACCCAACCATTTTTTGACGTGTAGAATAAAAAAATGAATTCCATTTTTGAAAAATAATTTTCTAAATATTATTAATTTAATATTTAATTAAAATCATAATTTAATTAAAAACATTTTTTAGGATTAAAACTGATTTTATAGTGCTTTCAAAAATTACGTAGGGTCTTATAAAATTATCTAAAAACTGCAAGACATTGACTCGATAAATAATGAATACATTTTGAGAAAATAAATTTTCCTCTAAATTAATTAATTAGTTATAATTAATTATTTATGAATAACAAAATTCCAAAACGTTTACTAAGGTCAAATTGTCACTTTCTAAGATATATAAATTTTATTTAATTATTCATGGGTAAGGTTACTCTTATATTGGATGATTTAATATTCATAAGGTTCATATTACTATTCATAAGGATATGTTACTATTCCTAAGGGTACGTTTCTATTCACTGAAAATTAAATTTGTTTCATTAGACTCCAATAATCATCTTGAGCACAACCGTGTATGTCAGATTTTTAAAATTCCAAATACAAAAGTGACAAACATATTTTTAAAGTTCACTTATCACTTAGTAGTTCATTATGTTTTGTTTTCATGTTATTTTATGATAGGAATATAAGAAGATAATTTCCATTGAAAAATATTGGGTTGTTGCATTCTTCCCCCCTTAAAAAATTTCACCCCCAAAATTTCACTTTACAAAAACAGGTGAGGGTGTTTCTCCTTCATTGCCTCTTCTGGTTCCCAAGTTGCTTCCTCAAATTTATGGTTCCTCTAGAACACTTTGACAAGATGGGTTGCCTTGTGGCGTAGAACCTTATCTCTCTAATCTAGAATCTTTACTGGTTGCTCCTCATAGGAGAGATCATCTTCCAACTGCACCACCTCTGAGTTTAGTACATGTGAGGGGTCTGGTATGTACTTCCTCAGAAGTGATACATGAAACACATTATGCATTTGATCCATATTTGGTGAAAGTTCAAGATGATAGGCCATAGCTCCTATATGGTCAAGGATCTCAAAGGGGCCAATATACCTTGGGCTTAGCTACCCTTTCTTCCCAAATCGCATGACTCTCTTCCATGGAGATATTTTAAGGAAGACTTTATCTCCAATGTTGAACTCTAAGTCACTTCGTCAGTTGTCAACATAGCTCTTTTGCTAACTTTGAGCAGCTTTGATGTGTTTCTGGATGACTTGAACCTTCTTTGTCATCTCTTGAACAAGATCATTTCCAAGTATCTTTCTTTCTCCAACTTCATCCCAATTTGTTGGAGTTCTACATTGCTTTCCATACCGAGATTCATATGGAGCCATCTAAATACTTGAGTGGAAGCTATTGATGTATAAGAACTCAAGAAATGGTATATTATGATCCCAACCACCTTTGAATTCAAGAAAGAAGTCTCTTAGCATATCTTCAGGCATATGAATAGTCTTTTCAGACTGGCCATCATTTTGGGGGTGATAGGCCGTGCTGAAATTTAATTCAGTACTCAAATCATGTTGAAGGCTCTTCCAGAACATATATGAGAACCTTGGATCATGGTCAGAGAAAATTGAGAGTGGAACACCATTCAGTCTCACCACTTCCTTCACATATATCATTGCAATTTGTTCAAGTGAGAGATCTTCCTGAATAGCAATAAAATGGGCATTCCTGCTGAGTCGATCAACTACAACCCATATCACATTATTTCCCTTTGACGTCTTCTGGAGACCCGTGACAATGTCCATAGTAACATTTTCCCATTTCCACATGGGTATTGTCAATTCCTGCATCATACCCTTGGACTTCTGTCACTCAACTTTAACTTGATAACATACCAAGAACTTTGATATATATTCTGTAATATCCTTCTTCATGTTATCCCACCAAAAGTGTTCTCGGAGATCAGGGTACATCTTGGTACTCCCATGATGGATAGAGAATGTTGAGCTATGTGAATTATCCAATATCTCCTTCTTTATCCTAGGTGATGAAGGCACACAAATCCACGTTCCAAACCAAATCACATGATCATAGTCGATATGGAACTCTACCAGCTTCTCTTCCTTTACTGCATTCACCCTCTTTTGTATCTCCACATCATCCCTTTGTGCTTCCTTAATCTTCTCCAAGATGGATGGTTGTGAAATCATTTGGGCCAGGTAGGATGTATCCCCTAACCTTATGATTTCCAAATCCATCCTTTTCATATCTAAGAAGATAGGGTCTTTCTCAATCTGCAACATGGATAGAGTCGTAGGTTCTTTTCTTCTTAGAGCATTAGCTACCTTTGTCACCTTTCCAAGATGATAGTGAATAGATTAATTGTAATCCTTGATTAGCTCTAACCATCTCCTTTGACGCATGTTGAGCTCCTTTTCAGTGAATATATAATTTAGGCTCTTGTGGTCGGTGTATATGTCACACTTATCACCTTAAAGGTAGTACCGCCAGATTTTCAAGGCAAAAATCACAGCTACCAGCTCTAGATCATGTGTCGGGTAGTTCTTCTCATTGATCTTCAACTGTCGTGAGGCGTAGGCAATCACATTATCATTTTTCATGAGTACACAACCCAAGCCTTTCTTTGAAGTAGCACTGTATATCAAAAAACGTTCTCTACTTTTCGGTAGTGTGAGTACAGGTGCAGTGATCAGCCTTCTCTTTAGCTCCTTGAAGCTTCCCTCACATTATTCCATCCAGACATACTTTACCCCTTTCCTTATTAAATTAGTTAGTGGGCTTGACAATCGTGAGATTTTTCTCACAAAACGTCAGTAGTACCCAGCTAATCTAAGAAAACTACAGATTTCTATGACCCTAGAGGGCATGGACCATTCCTCAATTGCCTTTGTCTTTGAAGGATCCATAGAAATTCCCTCACTTGTAATCACATGCCCCAAGAACGTGACTTTCTTCATCCAAAAGTCACACTTGCTGAACTTGGCGTACAACTTCTCCTTTCTTAATTTTTCCAACACTAGTCTTATATATTCTTCATTTTCCTCTTTTATCTTGGAGTAGATGATAATATCATCGATAAACACTACCAAAAATTTGTCGAGGTAATGTCTAAAGAATCTATTCATCAAATCCATGAATATTTCAAGGGAATTAGTAAGTCCAAAGGGCATCACCAAAAACTCATAGTGCTCATACCTTGTACGGAAGGCATTCTTCTAATTATCTTCCTTCTTCACCTTTACCTGATGATATCCTAAATGAAGATCCACATTTGAGAAGTATCGATCTCCTATTAACTGATCAAACAAGTCATCAATCCTTGTAATAGGATACTTGTTCTTTATGGTGATCTTGTTGAGTTCCCGATAATCTATACTCATCCGTATTTTTCCATCCCTCTTCTTCACAAAGAACACTGGTTCGCTCCATGGTGATGCACTAGGGCATATGAACCATTTTTCTAGATTATCTTGTAGCTACTTCTTTAACTCCTCCAGTTCGATAGGAGCCATCCTATAGGGACACTTTGAGATTGTAGTAGCTCCGGGCATGAGTTCAATTGAGAACTCTACTTCACGGTCTGGGGGAATTCTGGGTAACTCTTCGTGAAATACATCATTGTATTCCCTCACAATGGACGTTTCCTCAAGGTTGGCACTTTCCTTTGACACAACCATTTGGGTGAGGTATACTACTTCATAGGGAATCAACACCCACACCATTGAAGGATTTTCCAAAGGAGATTCATAATCTTCCTTGCATTTGTAGAGGATCATGGGATGGTTCGGAATATGAAAAGATATTTTCTTTTCCCGACAGTTGATATGTGCTCTATATAATGAGATCCAATCCATTCCCATTATAGCGTGGAATTCCACCAAGGGAAGTATTATGAGATTTTCCAAAAGAATCTTCCCACATATTCCAATGGGAGAAGAGTCAAACACTTGGGTTTCAATGATTTCACCACAATGTTTTTTTATAGATATCTCTACTTCAAGGTTTTGGGGCTTTGATTCTATAGTTCTATCAAACTTTCAAGATATAAAAGAATGTGTAGAACCAGAATCAAATAAGACTTATTCCATTCTTGAGTGAATAGTAAGTGTACCTTGTACAACTTCATTATCATGATCCACCTCTACAGTATTGATGGCATAAGCCTTCCCTTGTTCCTTTAGCTTTGGTGGCTGCTAATGCTGATTACCCTTGAGAGCTTGAGGTTTAGTGCACTGGTTTGCATAGTGCCCTAGCTCCTTACAGTTGTAGCATTGATCCATGAGTGTTTCTCTCCTTTCATCAGCTACATTCTCCTTCCTTTTCATATCTTTTCTACACTCTTGAGTATGGTGTCCTTCTTTCCCACACTTGAAGCATTTCCCCATCCCTTTGAGGCAGTTCCCATGGTGCAACATCCCACATTTTGGCATGTGGGTTGTTGATTTTTCTTCCCACCTTTATCATTAGATCCACCGGCTTGAAACTCCATCTTTCTTTTCTTATTGTTATAGCCATGGGACCATTCTCCAAACTCCATCTCCACTTTTAGAGCACACCGAACAACTTCTTCATAACTCCCAAAGTCTCAACTTTCAAGAACCTTTCGAAGGTTTGGTTTTAATCCACTAAAGAATCTATCAATTTTTCTATCATTGTTGATAAAAAAACCCGAAGCATACCTTGTGATCCTTGTGAAATTTGCTTCATAGGTTGTGACAGATTCTCCTTCTTTTTTATTGAGCTCTATAAATTCTCTCTCCATCTTCGTGTAAAGAGTTTGTGGGAAGTACTTATTAAGAAACATTGTCTTAATGTCTTCCCATTCCATCTCTTCAATTTCCTCCCTTGGCTTGGTGTTCTTAATGAAATACCACCATTGATCGGCTTCCCCGTCTAGAAGATAAACGGCTAGGGTCACCTTCTCCATCTCAAGACAATGAAGAATAGAAAAGATCTTCTCTATGGAGTTGACCCACTATTCCTCAACTAGTGGATCGGAAGATCCACTAAACGTCAGTGGTCGTTGCCGCATAAAACATTCGATAGCCAGTTGCTCTCTCTTTGGTGAAGGAGGATGTTCCCCATTATTATGGTTATTGTTCATAACATGAGATAATTGGATAAGAATCACCATGATGTTTTGAATTCCACCTCCCAAATCATTGGGGATGTCATTCGGGCAATCGTTTCATGGGCCCTCACAAGAGTTGTTGGCCTAATTTCTCCTGGTTGCCACCATTTTCTAAAATAGAAAAGGTTAGAACAAAAATAAGTAAAAAAGTCATGAATACATAAATTATTCACTTGATTAATTTATACTAAAAGCATAACACATAGGATCCCTATGTAAATACTCTTGTGTTCATATTTGTACTTAATCTCATACTAGAGGTTTTATCTTGGGTTCATTAATCCTAATTCCCAAATTAACTAAACCTTGCTCACATACCAACTATAGCAACCTGGCCTTTTCTTACACTACTATTACATCATTTTAAAGATGAAAAACATAATAGTATTAGACATAGAGGATCCAAAGGTTTAATGTCTTGGTTAAACTAAGACCATCCATAACAATTACAACATCAAGCATAAACATTTATTTAATTTCTTCTTCTCTAGCTTTTTATTGGCAATTTTCCTCTCCTAAATACATGTAGCCACCTGAGGATATACAAAAAAAGGGGTGATATTGAATCCCAGTAATAGGATAGATAAGAACAATACAGCATGGGGTGAGCATAATCATAACATGGGAAAAAGATCATGAACATAAGAGGAATCATAAATATAAGACTTGAAATGTGGAAATGTATAAAAATGAAACATCATGTCTTAGTGGTTAACTACCACACATACTTGGGAACCGAGCTAGAAACTTTTTCACACATTGTTTCACATTTATACATGAGATTCATTACTTTACCCAATTCATTGGAGCTATGTATAATTCCAGGTGCACCCGTCACATTGAAACATTCATATTGCGCTATATAATTCCGGGCGCACCGGTCACATCATAACATTATCATCGTCATGCTTGCCACATAGAACACATATAAAAAATTTACATAACTAAACCATGGAATTAAATGGGTTTCATCTCATAATAACACATTCATATGCTTTGGGTTACCAAAAAAATAGGGAATAACATACATGTTAAAAGAACCATCCACTTTGAGTGAGAAGTAAAAGGGGGTGTTCTTAAAGAGGAGTTCTTTTGGAAAACATTTTGTTTGACATAAAAACTAGTGAAAAACATATATATCCCAGAAAAGTAAATAAAATGATGAACAAAAGATCTTTAAGGTGTAACCATATCAAAAATGGAGTGAAAGAGGGAGAACTCGAAGGAAGAAAATTGGGTTCAAGATTTCCCCTTACCTTGTACCTGAATGCTTCCTTCTATTTAATGTCCTATATAATGACATTGTATTAATTAATTAGAAATCAAGAACCTTGTCTACATTAATATGGTTCATTATGGTTTCATTAAGTGAATTTATGTGCCTTTGGATGAGTTATAGTGTTTAAAAACATTATTTGGGAATGTTTATTTTTATGGTTTTCTTGAGTGGTTCACTTGTATTATTAAAGTGACACTACTACAAAATAATGCTATAGACAAGGACCTATAGCCACGGTTTTATCATTCCATGGCTATAGACAATTTATATCCATGGTTTAATTAAAAAACCGTGCCTAAAATTTGCCGTCCCCATTTTCCCCCAAAATCCATTGGGCTCCTCCTCCGTTCTCCCGATCAGTGACCCTCCTGCCCTCGTAATTCCTCCTCCCCTGCGGTCTCCTCCTCACCGCGCCCTCCTCCTCTCTGCGACCTCCTCCTCGTCGCGCCCTCCTCCTCCCTGATTCCTCCTCATCGCACCCTCCACATCACCGAGACTCTCCTTCCCAACGCCTCCTCGTCGCGCCCTCCTCATCATCGTAACCCTCCTCCCTGACACCTCCTCACCGCGACCCTCCTCCTCAATGTTGTTCTTCCGACGCATCCTCGCCGCGACCCTCCTTCTCACCACGACCCTCCTCCCCAATGTCTCCTCCCTGATGACTCTCTTCCGACACTGAGGTCGACACCCCCATCTCCCTCCCCAACACCTTTTCACCAACAACCCTCAAAACCCTCGACCCCTCCTCTCTGTGACCCTCCTCTCTGTGACCCTCCTCACCCCGACCCTCCTCCATCGAAGCTGCTCTGAGCTGCCTCCCCTCCTTCTCCATTCCCGACGGTTCTCCCCCATAACCTTCAACACCAGAGGTAATCCCTTGTCTCTTCCTTCATCCCCATCCTCCATTATTGTTGAATTTTTTAAACCTGAAGTATTCTTAATATTATTCTGCACTCACTCCCATTTCCACATTGATATGCACTGCTATAACCCCTCAATTTACCACAAAGTAACCACTAATTTGGGACTTGGCCACATCAACCTCCTATAATGTGATCGATGAAGAGTTTTGAAAAAGATCTTCTCCACAGAGTCTCTAACTTCAGTGGGCTATGTGTGAGGTTCTAAAAAAAAGAACACAAAACCAACATGAATTTTCATGCTTAATTTATAAACTGGATAATGGTGACTTTTTATATTTTTATACAGTAGCTGTGAAGAATCGGAATTGAAGGAGGAGGAAGATAGAGAACAGGGGAAGAAGATATTGAGAAGAACATTCAAGCAGTCTCTCTTTTCTCCTTTCTATAGGTTTTACCTCTTTTAAATTATACCTTTAATATTAGTTTTCAATATTATCATTATCTGTATTGTTTTATTTTGGCTTATTGTTATCTTTTACTCAGTGTCTACTAATTTTCACCTTGAACACATATATTTGGAAATATGAATATACATTCCATATTACCATTATTAACATCTTCAAATTTACTATATTTTTTATCCTTAATTATTCATCACAATAATCAACTAAATTTGTGAATTTTATACCTTGTAATTAACACGTTAGATTCTTGAGAGAATATAATTGTAGTTATATAGTAGAAACACCAATAATAACTCATGGAAAGTGATAATAGACCATCATAATTTTTTTCAAAGCATAAAGAAAATTCTTAATGTAGTTGATAAATCCTATGGTGCTTTCTATTTTATTTCCATGGACTATGAGTGTTCTAGATCATCAGCCCCACAAAATTCTTTCCTTCAAGAAAAAAGGTTCATTCCCACCCTACCATTACTTTTAGAGAGGGATCTACAATATAATGATTAGGGACCATAACATATGATGATTTTATGGAATTTTTAGGTGTTAAATTGATGTGTCAATTAAATTACACGATTTCATACTTTGTATCTTAAATTGGAATCCTTCCATAATTTTCATTATTTTCCACTTTATTCTTCATAATTACAATGAATATCTGGAGTTTTGAATTTTTATATCAGAGAAACTATCATCAATTCACCCATTTTAAAATTTATTCTTTCAATTATTTTAATTTTTTTATATCCCACGAATTATTCCCTATTTCAACCTCCAACTTTTCCAAAATGTCCATGAAATTTTATTGAGAAATATAACTCACTATTTTACTAGAGCTTGTATTATTTATTAATTTCCTTACGGGACTTACATGTTGTTTTTAACATAGATATATGGAATCATTAGAGGTATACAGATAATAATAATTTTAACAATTTAGTGATTGGTTTTAATTTGATAAATGTTATTCATCTTAAATTAATTATTCTATTGGACAATGATTAAATGTTAATGAGTTAATAAATTATTTTATTAGATAAAATAGCATGGAGAGCTTACAAATAGTAACATACATTTTTTTGAGTAAGCTAGTTTAAAGGAAGTTAAACTATTTTTTCATTAGGTGGGAAAAATTGGGAATAACCAAAGAAAGTGAGACCAAATTATAAAAACTTGTAAAATAACTAGTCCATGATTTTGAATTTTTCTTCATTCATGTAAAATAATTTTTTTGAATTCATTAACATTAGGGTGGAATTTTTTTATGAACTGACTCACTAGGGCCCACCTGGATAGTGGTAAGCTGAGTGTGACACCACAAGCCCACCTCTTATTGGTTAGGGGTTAGTGACCATCCCTGAGTAGGAATAACACACACAAGGTTGTCCTTAGAATATGATACTTGTAGACATGAAAATAATAAAAGGGAAAATAAAATCCTAAAAAAATAGATAAAAAAGACTAACTTGTTATTAGGAACGGGACTACTGACATATCCCACAACCTAGCATGAACCATGGTCTGTCTAGATCACTATCTTATATCTTCTCTTGGTCCTCCTAGGATTCTTTCAAAAGTAATATTGTCTATATAAGACATGAAAAATATGGGTAGATCCCATGCAGTGTTTAGTATAACAATTCTCAATAGGAAACTCCAAAATCACTAAATAATGGGCATTTGGAGAGTAATTATCTCATCATCACATAGACACATCATTACAAATATGAGATATAGAAATAGGAAAAATAAAATAGATATACTCATAACATAAAACATGCCTCAATGGAATAATAACCATTATTTTATCCATAATATTCTACTCAAGGATACAATTTAACACTCTTCTGGTTGCACTCACAACATGATCTATGCTTTCAATGATGGTGCATTCCCAAGAGGTCATGCTCATCAGAACTCACCAAATATGTACTCAATGTAACTCTGAAGATCTCGATACATAGATAGGGCATCTACCCAAGGCCATCTGGGGTATACCATACCATAGCTATAATATCCCACTATGTATGGGATTGTACACACAGATAAGTTGGTAATAATGATTCCACAAAACCCACCTAGGGAAATAGAAAAAATTATAGAGGATCACACCCTGGGTCACACAGAGGAATTCCCAAACACTATCTAAAACTAATCCCACAGAGGAGATCATAGTCCTATTATTAGGATGTAATACCAAAATTTACAATCATGGGGATGACCAAGGGGAACACACACAAGTTAATATAGTCCATTGTTGTATCTCATCTTCATATAATTAATCTTCCTTCCAATTATATAATCTTAATATTCTAACAATAATGTAGAAATATATTCTTTCTTCAAGTTATTATTCTCATCTTCTTAACATTTTAATTCTCATCCAATTCTTTAATATTAATGCTTGGTATATGATATGGTTTATATTTCAAAATGTCTCTAAATTTCAATAAATCTTTGTATATTTAATACAAAACATCACAACTCGTTATTAATTAACCCAAACACTTTTGGGAATTGATTATTATTATCTCTTAGATTTCATATAAACTCTTTTTATTATAATCAATCCTCATTCTTGGAACTTATGCATGACTATTCATGAATTTTTATAGTTAAAAACATTTATGAATTCCCTAAACCATAATTTTAATATATTTTTTATGATTTTTTATTAACTTGTTATTGATGATTACTTAATATCTTATGAAACAATACATATAATGTTAAGTCATTTTCTAGATTATTTATTTAATGTATGTTTATCTTCCTCAGAATGGATAGATACTGGATGTAAAACATTGATCGGATCACTGATGAATTTTAGAAGGTGTTACAATATTTTTTGGACTTTTCATTCACTAATGATTCAGATGGCAGATTGATTCGATGCCCGTGTTTTGATTGCGTTGGAAGATCTTGGTTAACTCATGAGGAAGTGAGTTACCATATCACTAAAAGTGGTTTCCAAAAAAATTATCATGTGTGGTATCAAAATGGAGAAAAAGCTCAAGTGTCGAATGACATCGATTCAGTGGAAAAGATTGGTATGAAAAATCTGATTTATGATCGGTTTCCTTTTATTTCTAAATCTAGCACCTCATATAGACCAGTGCTAGAGGAAATGAATACTGGAACACAATTCTTATCTATTAATCAAGATGATGATGTTGAGAGTGTTAAAAAGATGATGGAAGATTCAAATACCCCAGTATATCAAGAATGTGGAAAAATGAGAAAACCTCAGTTTTTAATGTGATTATATCATGGGAAAACAATGTATGGATTTAGTAATACTGCGGTCGACTATCTCCTTACATTTATTAAGTATTTACTTCCTGATGATGCATGTATTCCAGAAAATGATTACATGGCATCAAAGTTGGATGAAAATTTCGGATTTTTATCTAGTAAGATTCAATCTTGTCTCAAAGACTGTTGTTTGTTCTAGAAGGAGAATGCCGACTTCAGTCAGTGAAAACAGTGTGGCACATCAAGGTGGAAGACTAGTAAAGACGGATCTCAATATTTCATACCATAGAAAGTGATGTGGCACTTCCCTTTAATTCCCAGGCTTCAAAAAATTTTATGTCAGAACAAATCGAAAAGAATATGAGATGGCATGCAGATGAAATAAATAAGGATAATAATGAAATTGTGCATCCTGCAGATGGGTTGTCTTGGAATAAATTTGATAGGTTACATCCTGATTTTGTAGCCGACCCACGAAATGTTAGATTGGGATTATCCTATGATGGTTTCAACCCATTTCTCCAAATGCCTACTGCACACAATACTTGGCATGTTTTCATTCACATTTATAACTTTCCTTCATTGATGTGTATGAAGAAGCCGTTCACTATCCTAAGTATATTGATATCTGGACCTAGTGATCCTGGAAATGATATTGATATATACTTTCATCCATTAATAGAGGAGTTAAATGATCATTGGATTGTTGGTGCCCAAGCGTATGATGCATTCAGAAAGGAGTAATTTATGTTTCATGCAACTTTGTTATGGATGATAAATGGTTTCCTTGCCTACAGAATGATGTCTAGTTGGTGTACTAAAGGGAAATTATCCTGTCCTATTTGTATGAAAAATACATGTTTCCGAATATTAAAGTTTCGACAAACTTTCATCTTCATAGGGCATCGATGTTTTCTACCAATGGATCATCCATACAGGAAAAATCGGAGACAGTTCGATAATGCCATCGAGATAGATGATACACTTCAATGAATGTCAGAGACTGATATTGTTATAGAACTTGTTGATTTGAATTATGTTCTTGGAAAAAGTCAATCAAATATCATAAAGCGAAAGCATGCTAATTCGAATTCAAATAGAAATTGGAGAAAGAAAAGAATATTCTTTGAGTTGTGGTATTGGTCATAGAATTTATTACATTATTGTCTGGATGTAATTCATATCGAGAAAAACATTTATGATATGTTACTTGATACTGTTTTAAATGTCAAAGGCAAAAAAAGACAATTTTCAGTGTCGTCATGATTTGATGGATTGGGGTATAAGAGAAAGACTTCATCCTGAGTTAATTGGTCAAAATAAGTGGAAAGTACCTATTGCATATTATTCGATGAAAAATGTAGAGAAAAAACAATTTCTTCAGGTCTTGGAAAGTTTGAAGGTTCCAGATGGTTATTCAAGTAATATTTCGAAAAGGGTGAATACACAAGATGTGAAACTCAAATCTCATAAAACCCATGATTACCATGTCTTGTTACATGATTTGATTCGCATTTCCATTCGCCATTTACATTCACATAATGTTAGAGTTGTGGTGATTAAATTATGTCAATTTTATCGAGATCTTTGTGCCAAATGATTGAGAAGAAGTGTTGTTCATAAATTGCAGATAGATGCACCGATTATTCTTTTCGACTTTGAGAAAATTTTCCCACTGTATTTTTTCACATGTATGTTACATTTGACTATGCATCTTCCCACGGAAGTTCTCTTTGTTGGTCCTATTTCAAGTTGGTGGATGTATAATACTGAAAGAATGAAGTTTACATTGATATATTATGTGAGAAATAAATATCATCCTGAAGGCTCTATTGTGAATTGCTATTTAGCACAAGAATGCATGGATTTCTGTTCATCATACTTGGCTAACGTCACTACGAGGTCTAATCGAATAATGAGAACTGAAGATGAGCAATATGATCCCATTGAGCCTGCATTTCCTGCATTTCCCCAAACAGGAGGGATATCTGGATCGTACTCATTGTGTACTTTAAGCAGGGAAGAGTGGAAAATGGCACATCGTAGAGTATTATTCAATTGTGGTCTGCTTGATGATTATATCAAGTAAGTAAACTAATAAATATGTATTTTTTTAATTATGTGATTTATTTATATCTTCTGACATTTTAATTCTTCTATATCTGTAGAGAACATTTAGAAATTATAAAAAAGAGACATCGCTCTCTATCTATTAAGAAGAAGGAACTGTTTCATATCAAAGAATTTGATGCCTGGTTAAAGTCAAAGGTAATAGATTTGTATTTCTTCTTCTCATAACACAATCACATGTCTCTGTTTAATATTCTATGTTGTTATATTTTAGGTTTTAACTCTACCAATGATTGAAGTATCATATGAAATAAAAGCATTGTCCTTTGGTCCAAATGATGTGGTACGTGATTCTAAGTCAATGGTTGTCAATGGATTTAAATTTGTTATGAATAGTTGTACAAAAATATGGCAACACAACATGACGGTGTCACGATAAGCACCAAAATAGATTGTTATGCGATTGCATCAGACAGGTATCCTCGATTAGAAATTATATCATATTACGGTTTTGTTGAAAGAATCATTTTATTAGATTACTATGCACACAGTCATGTCGCAATGATGAAATGCAAGTGGTTTGATTCAATGACACGACAAGGAATGCATATTGATGACTGTGGATTTAGAGAGATTGATATGAACCTCCAGCTTTGTACCAATGATTTAAGAACCCAGTTTTTTCTGTGAAAGACTTTGGAATATTCTTGATGATATTCTAGAGCAGCGCCTTCAGACGGCAGGGGATTCCAAGCCCCGGAGTGGCCGGAATTAAATTTTTAGTGCATTCACACTGGAAATGCAAAATAAATGATATAACTCCTAAACGGGGATCCAGATCAAAGATCTGAGTGTACGTATGGGTCTGGAATAGGGTTTCTACCCTAGGAACGACATAAACCTTGTCGTCGCGGGACGTTTGGACCCCTCACTCGCTTTCGGAATGTTAAACGGATAAATAAATTAATTAATTAATTCGTTTAAGGGTGAATCTCATGTATCTCTTAAACGGTGGATCGTATTGGAAACCTGAGGGCACCGTTGAGTTCGGAACGTTCCGTTTACCCTCGGAGGGGTGTAACTTTCGCAGGCGCGGCCCGTCTGTGAAAAATGTCACCAGGGGCGTTTTCGTAATTTAACGGCTTCAGACGTTAAATTTTATAAATTCCAAATAGAAGCTCAGAATAAAATTCCGAGACAGCAGTTGTGCTAAGGATGTGGTGTTTTCCCTAGGGGAGGCGTAACCTCGACCCCGTCAGGCGTTTTGGGTGCGGGTCAAAATTGAGGATTAAATTAATTAAAATTTAATTAATTTAATTTTTTTTAAACCTAAACCACCCATCCCTCTCCTTCATTTCCATGGAAGAAGCTCCCAAGGATGAGAATATCCTCCTCTCCTCCTCCCCTCCGGCGACGTGGCTCTGGCAAGGCGGTGGTTCAGCGGCGAAGCACCGGGCAAAGCCCAACAAGGTAGGATCGCGCGTTTATTATAAACTCTAGCACCTCCTTTGGATTCATAATTTTTCACGAATTGCTGATTTATTTTTGAGCGAGGCCCATGTTTGTGTAGAATATTTTATGCTATATCCATCGCATATTTTAGTTTTAAAATCCAAGTCCCGATGCACTCATAGTCGTCCGCTGAAAACAGCGGGTTTTGATGTTTTCGGACTAGTTTTGGGTGTTCCGGCCGTCTAGCGCGGCAGTCCGGCGAGTCGGCGCGGAGGCCAGGTCAGCGGCGGTTGCTTCCGGCGGGCAGCGGGCGGTGCGGGTGTTCAGCGGCAAGCGGCAGGCGGCTTTGGCTGGGTGAGCTGGGGGCGTCGGACGCTGTGAGGCGGAGCGGCGGCTGGGCGAGGGACCGCGGCTGGCGGCCACGGCGCCAGTGAGGAGGAGGACCGGCTTCGACCAGTCGTCGCTGGAAGAAGACCCAGGGTCTTCGGGACCCTGGCCATCAGGCAAGGGACCCACGTTTTGCGGGTCCTGTGGGAAGAAGAAGACCGGCCGAATGGCCGGTCTGATTTTTGTAAAAAAATGGGGGGGGGGGGTCATGACAATAATAATAATATAGTATTGTTATTATTATTATAAAATGATTTTTTTAAATAAATCATAAAACGGGAGTCGGTTTTGTGATCCGTTTGTGGCGGCACGTGCCTCAGAATGAGAGGTATGATTTGATATGGTTTCAGGGGTTTTTAACTCCCGAAATGGGGGACTCAGAAGCATGTCACGTGTGTTAAGCAGATTGGCGTTTTCCGGGGGATTTATTTTGGACGGCACGGACGTGTCCGACGTCCGTTTTGAGCACCGCCAGTGGCGTTGCGACCCTAGCATTAGGGCATAGTTTTCCATTATGCTTTCAGGCGCTGAAGCCGGAGTTGATGCGTGGGCCCCACATCCCATCTTTTGAGCTGCGTGCAGCTTTTAGCGACTTTTTCATCAGACGTCCATTCGGGTCATGCTAGCAGTCGATGTTGGGTGTTTTTCCGAGGGCATCACGTTGGCGTGGTCTGCCCGCTATAATGCCACACGATGGTGTGGGCCCCGCGAGAGTCGTTTGGGCGTTGACGGTGATTTTTCCATCTTTATCACTAGGTGTCCGATTTGGACAAGTGATTAGTCCATCATTTGTGCTTTCTCAAGAGGATCGCAATGGTGTGATCTGTTCGTTGTGTTTCGGGACCAGGATGCGGGTCCCACATAGCACCGCTCGTGTGCGGTGCGCCAAAATGCATCTTTTTCTCTGGATATCTGTTGCGCTCAAGTGAGAAGTCTTTTTGACGTGTTTTCCCGAGGCGATCGCAACGGTGCGATGCGCCCGACTGTTTTCGAGGCCGATGCTCAGGATCACGGGACACTGTTCGGGCATGAGGCGGTGTTGGTGACTTTTCCGTCGGATATCTGTTTGATGCGAGTAAGTAGTCTCTCTCGCATGTTTTTTTCACAAGGATTACAATGGTGTGATCCGTTTGGTTGTACGGAGCCTCTTGCGTGATCTTGTTAAATGTGGAATGTGAAAGGTGCTCTGATGGCGGTTCTTCTCGCCGTGTTTTCAGAGAACCCTTGGTGTGTGATCGCGTGCACTCCCGTGTGAGTGAAGAGATGTGGTTGGTTGTGCCTTAGTCGTCGAGGCCGCAATTTAGAGATGTTATGTCATGCCTTCACGTTGACGTTGGGTGTCGTGTGCATGATAGCCCTTGGGATGAAAATGAGGTATACTCTGGGAGTATACGGGAGCGCTTGGAGGTACGTGCGGTTTGTACCTGAGTCTGTTTGTGCGCTTGGTTGGGGATTGAATTCGGGCCACATGTCATGTGGACCCCAAGTGCGTGTCGTGCTCTGCTTTGCGTACTTTGACCTCTCGCGACATAGAGGGTCCCCCTGTGCTTGTTTGTTTGACTAGTAGGGTGGAGTTTTCCCCTGGCTCTGTGCTAATTTGTTTGACCAGCAGGGTGGAGTTTTTCCCCTGGCTCGGTGCTCGTTGGTTTGACCCGCAGGGTTGAGTGGTCTCCCCCTAGTTTTGTTCTCGATGGATCGACTGGTAGCGGTGCTAATGACACCCAGTGATGGTGCAGACGCTGAACCTATTTTGGGTGAGTTGTTCTCAAGTTGGGCGGTTGCGTGATACCCACTGCGTGTTCGGTTGGCCAGTGTTATACCCTCCAGTGGATATGTCCAGAGCATTTCTGAGTTTTACCCTCCAGCGGGGCTGGGCAGTGGGTTACTCATCGGCTTCTAGGGTCTACCCTCCAGCAGAGACTGGACAGTGGGTCACCTAATGCTCTTAGGGTATACCCTCCAGCAGAGACTGGGTAGTGGGTCACCCGATGCACATAGGATCTACCCTCCAGTAGGGCTGGGCAGTGGGTCGCCTGTTATCTAGTTCTCGTTCGACCCTCCAGCAAAGATGTGTAGTGGGTCGCCTGTCAACTTATTCCAGGTCTACCCTCTTGCGGGGCTGGGCAGTGGGTCGCCTGATGATGTATTAAGTTCTACCCTCCAGCGGGGCTGGGCAGTGGGTCGCCTGATAATGTATTATAGTTTACCCTCCAGTAGGGCTGGGTAGTGGGTCACCCGATATCATATTATGAATTACCTCTAGCAGGGCTGGGCAGTGCGTCATTTATTGGCATTCCAGGCTCAGTCCTTTCTACCAGGCTAGCCTGTGGCTTTCCTCCATGATTACTGGAGCAGGACCCTTGGTTATATGGGTCAGTGTTTTGATAGCTTTGAATTTGAGAAGACCTCTCGACTGTAGGGCAGTGATGAGGTGTGGTTTGACTTTCCCTAGAACTCTCAAGTACAAGGGGCGCTTTCCCTACTAAGATGCGTTCTTGTGACATGATCTAAAACAGTGCGGGCGAGTCAGTGCCGCCCAAAGCGGATAGTGTCGAAGTGCGGTGATTGAACCCCTTGTCTTGCGGTTCGGGGCAGACGTACAGGATGCTGGGCATCGATGGAGTTTACTTCTGGGACTGTTGGCTACTCTTTTTCTTGGGCTGAGCTATGGGATGGAGGTCCCCTTACGGTCTTGTTCGGGCTTCTTGACAGAGCATACAGATATGTATATACCTTTTTTCTGGTACCCACTTCTTGGGTTTGGTTACTCTACTTCCAGGAGAGGCAAAGACAAGCGGGGTATGCCACGTGCTTTCTGTGTCTAGCTTCTCATGGTTGGATGAGTCTACTCTCCTGCTATAGGTATCAAAGACTCGAAGGGAAGTTCATTTTCTCACCGTTTCCAGCTCCTTGTTCTTGGACGAGTCTACCTTATTTCCTCTTGTTGGGTGGAGCTAGACTCTCGGTTGTACTCCTTTGCTTTCCCTTTTTTTCTCTACTTCTCACCCTTCGGTACCTCCTTTTGTTTATCCCTCAAGCCTTCGGGGTATCCTACTGAGTATTTTTATACTCACCCCTGCTTGGGCTTTGCCCACACTTGGTGTGCCCTTGCAGACGACGAACAGGTCGGTCGTGATGTCAAAGGAACTTAGGAGCTTGGGAGCTTGGACTATGTGTGGTGGTCGGAGATGGGCTCTAGGTGGGGGACCCTTCCAGCAGTTTACTTTTGTTCACCTATTGTCGGGTTGTGGCACTTTTCTGGTTGGGAGCATGTTTTTCCCCTCTTTCTTTTTCATCACTTTACTTGTACTGTTTAGAGGTCGATGTACATTTGTTGTATATATCTATCAGTTTCCCTTTATTTAATTGTCTATTCTTTTACTCTGCACTATTGCATTGAGTGTGCTGCTTGTGTGTGTATAGGTACTTAGGCAAAGGCCTCCCCGAGTTGTTGTGTCTTCGGCGCTGATCGCCGGCCCCTGGCCTATGGAGGCGGGCTTGGGGTAGTTGCGGCCTGAACCCGGGTAGGGTTGGGTCGTGACAAAGTGGTATCAGAGGTGGTTCATTCCTTGGGACGTTGTTCGAACATCCCTAAAATAAAAGAAATTGGTTGGGAATTAGGGTAACAGTGTTAAAGTGTCTCGAGAGCGGCTCTCAGGCCAGGGAATCCTGTGATGGTGCGGCGGCTGACGTATCCATTCACCAAGACCCTGATAACCCACTTGTCGACTCGGCATGCTGAGACACTTGTTTCAGGGGAAAAATTAGATTGTGCATCACATAGGATTGATTCTTTGACTTTCCTTCTTGAGTTAGCTCCCCATCGTTGTTATTGGTATATACATATATGCTCATCTGGTCGCGGCACTCCTTGATAATATTCAGGATGTCTCTATGAAGACATCCAGCCAGGATACCATCTTTTGTTCATGACGACGACCCTGCGAGCTATGAGGCCACAGTCCAGGACCCATCATGTGAGCCCCTTTCTCCAGGTGGGCCGGTAGCAGCACCCCCACCTATTGAACAACAGACTGCATCAGCGGAGCAGGATGAGTTTGGTCACAGGTTGAGCGCGCTCCGCGAGTTCCAGTGGCAGGGACCGCTAAGGTTCAGTGGTGATCCAGTCCCTCAGATAGCAGAGGTTTGGCTGGAGACAGTGTTTTTCCTTTTTAGGGTTGTGCAGACACTGATAGATCTTATGGTGGCTTTGGCCGCCAACCTTTTTCGTGGAGCAGCTTGGCATTGGTGGAGTCTGGTGACTTAGTTTCTTGATGAGTTGTCGCTTTCATGGGGCAACTTTCAATTGTTGTTCCATGAAGATTTTTTCCCCTCCTGATTGCACTCTGTTCAGATTCAGAAGCTCCTACAGTTTTAGTAGGGAGGGATGATGGTGGCCGAGTACGCGGCTAGTTTTGCAGACCGTGCATTCTTTTACCCCGACTTAGACCATGATGATAACATCTGAGCGTGGATGTTTGAGTAGGGTCTCCGTAGAGAGATTCGTGTTGTCATAGTACCATTGGGAATTTCCACATATGCCGGGGTGCTAGATCAGGCACTGGTGACAGAGAGCTTCCTGTCATGTTTTAGAGTTAGTGGTGGCAGCAGGCACATTGGAGCCGAGACATCTGCCGCAGCTAGCAGGTGTCGGCAAGCAGAACCTCAACGTAGGTGGATTTCTGACAACCAGACTCATGGGCGTGGTCGTACACCATAGTGGCGTCAGAGGGCACTAGTGCATCCCAAATAGAGTCAGTGTTATGCTAGTGACGGGTGAGGTCATTTGGGCCGAGACTGCCTGACCCTAGTTGCTGAGATCTTCGGGCAGGCAGCAGGCACACCACCACGGAAGAGGCAGCGCCATGATCAGAGTAGTTCCAATAGAGGTGGTGCTAGAAGAGGAGCAGGAGGAGCTGGAGGTGGGGGACGATGCTATGAGGTCTTCCCATCACCATCAGGTGGTCCACAACAGGCTCCGGGAGCAGACAGTGGGGACCGCGGACAGCCGCGAGCTTTGGATGTCTACAATCCTACAGAGCATGAGGTGATAAGAGGTAGGCTCTACAGCTCTTCTACCTCTTGCAGTAGAACTGTTAGACTCTGTGTGTGGAATACTTTCCTCCCTGATCCTTGCTTGTGGTGTTACCAGGGTGACGCAGGGCATTGGTGTAACCCTGTGTCGGTAAGGTAAAAGGCGTGGGACCTTTTATCTTTAGTTGATGGTGTGGACTCCTTCGCTCTCCAAGCGTGTAAGAGAGTCTTGGTTGCGAGACATCGACTGTGAAATCTTGTGTGATCAGATATCCTTGGGTGTTTCAACATATGGATATTCTGAAGGAGGGAATCATCACACCTTGTTCCAGGTGCAGGCGGTGATTCCAGTCGCGACATGAGACGTACAGGTTCGATCAGGGAGGTGATCTACCCCCGAGAGCCTTCAGGCCATTTGAGACCGTGCAAGGGGATGGCGTGGTTCCTTGCAGCCTTGCCCTAACCCCAAAGTCTGGAGTGGGTACACGGCATCGACAAGGGCCGACCTCGCATGAACGGATCAATCCTTTGGTCTGTGTGCGGTGACGCAGAGCTGTGCCTGGGTTCTTCTGGGTATGGGAAAGCCAGGTGTGGGCTTAGTACCCTGTGTTGCTCCCTAGTTTTTCTTTTCGGGGAAAAAAAGATTGAAGGAGGTAATGATGTAAGAACACAGTTTTTGCTGTGAAAGACTTTGGAATATTCTTGATGATATTCCAGAGCAGCGCCTTCAGACGGCGTGCGATTCCGAGCCCCGAAGTGGCCGGAATTAAATTTTCAATGCGTTCACACTGTAAACGCCAAATAAATGGGATAAATCCTGAACGGGGATCCAGATCAGAGATCTGAGTGTATGGATGGGTCCGGAATGGGGTTTTTTCCTAGGAACGACATAAAACTTTTCGGTGCGGGACGTTTGGACCCCTCGCTCGCTTTCAGAATGTTAAACGGATAAATTAATTTATTTATTTATTTGTTTAAGGGTGAAGCTCAAGTATCTCTTTAAAGGTGGCTCGGATTGGAAAATCAAGGTCACTGTTGAGTTCGGAGCGTTCCATTTATCCTAGGAGGGGTGTAAGTTTCGCAGGCGTGGCCCGTCTGTGAAAAATGCCGCCAGGGGCGTTTTCTGAATTTAGCAGCTTCGGACGTTAAATTTTATAACATCCAAACGGTAGCTCGGAATCAAATTCTGAGACCACCTTTGTGCTCAGTAGGTGGTTTTTACCATAGGTAAGGCTTAACCTCGACAATGTCGGGCGTTTTGTGTGCGGGTCAAAATTGAGGATTAAATTAATTAAAATTTAATTAGTTTTATTTTCTTTTTAAAATCTAAACCACCCTTCCCTCTCCTTCATTTCCTTGGAAGCAGCTCCCAAATAGGAGAAGCTCCTCCTCTCCTCCTCCCCTCTAGTGAGGCGGCTCCGGCAAGGCGGCGGTTCGGCGGCGAAGGACCGGGCAAATCCCAACAAGGTTGGATTGCGTGTTTATTTTAAACTCCCACACCTCATTTGGATTCATAATTTTGCGTCGAATTGCTTCTTGATTTTGGAGCGAGGCCCATGGTTGTGTAGTATATTTTATGCTCTATCCATCGCATATTTCTGTTTCAAAATCCGAGTCCCGACGCACTCGTAGTCGTCCGCCGAAAACAACAGGTTTTGGAGGTTTTTTGGCCGGTTTTGGGTGTTCCGGCCGTCTAGCGCGGCGGTCCGGTGAGTCGGCATGGCGGAGCAGCAGCAAAGGCTAGGTCAGTGGCGGCGGCTTCCGGTAGGTAGCGGGTGGCACGATTGTTCAGCAGCAAGCTGCAGGCGGTGCTGGTCGGGTGAGCTGGGGGCGTCAGATGCCGTGAGGCGGAGCGGCGGCTGGGCGAGGGACCGCAGCTGGCGGTCGCGGCGCCAGCGAGGAGGAGGACCGGCTTCGTTCGGTCATCGCTGGAAGAAGACCTGGGGTCTTCATGACCCCGGCCAGCAGGAAAGGGACCCGCGTTTCGTAAGTCCTGTGGGAAGAAGAAGACCGGGCGAATGACCGGTCTGATTTTTGTAAAAAAAAAGAAAAAAAAAGAAAAAAAAGGGGGTTATAACAATAATAATAATATAGTGTGATTATTATTATTATAAAATGATTTTTTTAATAAATCATAAACTGGGAGTCGGTTTTGTGAGCCGTCTGTGGCGGCACGTGCCTCAGAATGAGAGGTATGATTTGAGATGGTTTCAGGGGTTTTAACTCCCGAAAAGGGGGACTCAGAGGCGTGTCATGTGTGTTAAGCAGATTGGAATTTTTTGGGGGATTTTGTTTTTGATGGCACGGACGCGTCCGATGTCCGTTTTGAGCACCGTCAGTGGCGTTGCGACCCTGGCGTTAGGGCAGAGTTTTCCAGTACGGTTTCGGGCACTGAAACCGGAGTTGAAGCGTGGACCCCACGGCCCGTTTGTTGAGCTGCGCACAACTTTTAGCAACTTTTTCATCGGACGTCTGTTCAGGGCGTGTGATCAGTTGATGTTTGGTTTTTTTAGGGCATCACATTGGCACAGTCTGACCGCTTTAATTTTGCACGATGGTGCGGGCCCCGCGAGGTCCATTTGGGCGTTGACGGTGATTTTTCCATCTTTATCACCAGGTGTCTTATTTGGACAACTGATTAGTCCATCCTGTGTGCTTTCTCGAGAGGATCGCAACAGTGTGATCCGTTCGTTGTGTTTCGGGATTGGTATGTGGGTCCCACATAGAACATCTCGTGTGTGGTGCGCCGAAATGCATCTTTTTTTCCAGATATCTATTATGCTCAAGTGAGCAGTCTTTTTGACATGTTTTTCTGAGGGGATTGTAATGGTGCGATACGCCCGACTGTTTTCGGGGTTGAGGCTCAGGATCACGAGATGTCGTTCGGGCGTGAGGCGGTGTTGGTGACTTTTCCGTCAGATGTCCGTTTGAGGTGAGTAAGTAGTCTATCTTGTGTGTTTTTTCATGAGAATTACAATGGTACGATCTGTTTGGTTGTGAGGAGCCTCTTGCATGATATTATTAAATGTGGAATGTGAAAGGTGCTCTGATGGCGGTTCTTCTCGCCGTGTTTCAAGAGAACCCTTGGTGTGTGATTGCGTGCACTCTCATGTGAGTGAAGAGATGTGGTTGGTTGTGCCCTAGTCATTGAGGCAGCAAGTTAGAGATGTTACGTCACACCTTTGCATTGATGTTGGGTACAATGTACACGATATCCCTTTGGATGAAAATGAGGTATACTCTAGGAGTATATGGGAGCACTTGGAGGTATGTGCGATTTGTACCTGAGTCTGTTTGTGCGCTTGGTTGGGGATTGAATTTGGGCCACACGTCGTATGGGCCCCAGGTGCATGTCGGGCTTTGCTTTGCATACTTTGAACTCTCACGATGTAGAGGGTCCCGCTGTGCTCATTTGTTTGACAATCACGGTGGAGTTTTTCCCCTGGCTCTATGCTCGTTTTTTTAACCAGCCAGGTGGAGTTTTTCCCCTAGCTCGGTGCTCGTTGGTTTGACCAGCAGGGTTGAGTGGTCTCCCCCTGGATTCATTCTCGATGGAACAGCCGGTAGCGGTGCTAGTGACACTCAGTGATGGAGCAGGCGCTGAACCTCTTTTGGGTGAGTTGTTCTGGAGTTGGGTGGTTTTGCGATACCCACTCCATGTTCAGATGGCCAGTGTTGTACCATCTAGTGGATATGGCCAGAGCAGTTCTGAGTTTTACCCTCCAGCGGGGCTAGATAGTGGGTTACTCATCGGCTTCTAGGGTCTGCCCTCCAGTAGAGACTGGGCAGTGGGTCACCCGACGCTCTTAGGGTCTACCCTTCAGCAGAGACTGGGTAGTGGGTCACCTGACACACTTAGGGTCTACCCTCCAGCAGGGCTGGGTAGTGGGTCACCCGTCGTCTAGTTCCTGGTCTACCCTCCAGCAAGGCTGGGCAGTTGGTCACCTATCAAAGTATTCTAGGTCTACCCTCCAGCAGGGCTGGGCAGTGGGTCGCCTGATGATGTATTATGGTCTACCCTCCAGCGGGGCTGGGAAGTGGGTCGCCTAATGATGTATTATGGTTTACCCTCCAGCAGGGCTGGGCAGTGGGTCACCCGTTATCATATTATGAATTACCATCCAGCAGGGCTGGGCAGTGGGTCATCCGTTGGCATTCTAGGCTCAGTCCTTTCTACTAGGCTAGACTGTGGATTTCCTCCGTGATTACTACAGCAAGAACCTTGGTTATACGGGTCAGTGTTGTGATGAATTTGACTTTGAGAAGACCTCTAGACTACAGGGTAGTGACGAGGTGTGGTTTGATTTTCCCTATAACTCTCTAGTACAAGGGGCACTTTCCCCACCACGACGCGTTCTTGTGACGCGATCTAAAACCATGCAGGCGAGTCAGTGCTGCTCAAAGTGGATAGTATCGAAGTGCAGTGATTGAGCCCCTTGGCTTGCAGTTCGGGGAAGACATGCGGGATGCTGGGCATTGATGGAGTTTACTTCTGGGACTGTTGGCTACTCATTTTCTTAGGCTGAGCTATAGGATGGAGATCCCCTTATGGTCTTGTTCAGGCTTCTTGACAGAGCATACATATATGTATATACCTTGTTTCTGGTACCCATTTCTTGGGTTTGGTTACTCTCCTTCTAGGAGAGGTGAAGACGCGCGGTGTATGCCACGTGCTTTTCGTGTCTAGCTTCTCGTGGTTGGACGAGTCTACTCTCCTACTATATGTAGCGAAGACTCGATGAGAAGTTCATCTTCTCACCATTTCCAGCTCCTTGTGCCTGGACGAGTCTACTTTCTTTCCTCTTGTTGGGTTGAGCTGAACTCTCAGTTGTACTCCTTTGCTTTCCCTTTTTTTCTCTACTGCTCACCCTTTTGTACCTCTTTTTGTTGTTCCCTTGAGCCTTCAGGGTATCCTACTGAGTATTTTTATACTCACCCCTGCTTGGGCTTTTCCCACACTTGGTGTGCCCTTGCAGACGATGGACAGGTTTTTCGTGACTTTAGAGGAGCTTAGGAGCTTGGGAGCTTGGACCGCATGTGGTGGTCGGAGATGGGCTCCAGGTGGGGGACCCTTCCAGCTATTTACTATTGTTCACCTGTTTCCGGGTTGTGGCACCTTTCTAGTTGGGTGCGTGTTTTTCCCCTTTTTCCTTTTCAGCACTTTACTTGTACTGTTTAGAGGTTGATTCACATTTTTTGTATATATATAGAAGTTTCCCTTTTCTTTACTTGTCTATTCTTTTACTCTGCACTGTTTCATTGAGTGTGCTGCATGCATGTGTACAGTTACTTAGGAAAAGGCCTCCCCGAGTTGTTGTGCCTTCGGCGCTAGTCGCCAGCCCCTGGCCTATGGAGGCGGGCTTGGGATAGTTGTGGCTCGAGCCCGGGTCGGGTCAGGTCGTGACAGATGAACCTTATATTCTTACATCACAAGCTAAACAAGTTTTTTATGTAAGTGACCCGTTACAACCACAATTTGGTGTTATTATTGATGTTATTCCTAGATATATTTTTGACGAAGGCATGGATGACAATGATGTTGTGGATGAACCTGTTGGTATTTATTCGAATGTTGCATTATATGATACAGATGATGCAAATGTTAGAATATATTGTGAACCAGAAATTGTCACAGACCCCACATAGCGTTGACACATTTGTAAGTATTTACTTGATATTATCGCAGTATTGTATGTGTTTTTTTAGCTTCCATACATGATATCAAAATAACTTGTATATTTTGTACCAGTATCGAATATAAAACTATTAATAGTCTGGCCAATTTATGTTTAAACACTTCTCTAGTAAATCTTGAACATAGAAAAGTCTTGATATTTTATCAATATAAATATCACACATGAAAATGTATCTCATTTTTTTATAATAAAATTGTATTATTTAACATTTTTCATTTTTTATATTTATTTAAGAATATTATTTTAAATTTCCAGGTAATAATGTCTGATTATGATGATACTAGGAGTAGAAGAATACTGCAAAATGAATAATGTAGGTCTCCTCCTGGAAATAATGTAAGTACAAATTATGTTTGAGTATTATGGTCTTTCATATTATTTATCTTGTTATTGTTCATTTTATTTTATCATCTATGTTATTTTAGGCTGCATCATCGAGGAGACCCTTGGATTATCCCACTGAGGATGATATTGTGGCGGGGGAGGGGGGTACTGATTCTACAGGTCAGCCTACTACTACACCGCTTGAGACACCAGGAGCCCATCCTCCCATTATGCCACCTCCATATTATCCATACCCACCTTTTCCGTATCACTTTTTGCCTGCACCCACATCAGATGGTAGTTCTCAGACTACTATCCCTCATTTTCCATTCCCACTATCAACTGTACAGGGTATTGTGCCCCCATATATCCCACCGTCATATCCATATCCATATCCACCCTCATCTATACAGGGTTATCCATTGGGTTTTCTACCTCCATCAGTGCACTTTGCATCTACTATACATATTACTCCTATAGATATCTCACCTACCATGGAGTCTACCCCCCCTCCAGATGCAGCACTTCAGGGGTCAGCAGATCCCCCATCTACCGGTATTTTTTTAAACATTACTGTTACTGATTAATGATAATTTCATATATATTATTTTCTTTTATTTTTGGATTCATGATTAGCTCCAGCCTCTACCAGACAATGAGGTTGCACACAAATGCGTGAGGTTTGGAATCAGAACACGCAAATCATAGTTGATTACAATGAGGAAAATGCTATAATTAATAAAAATGGCACGGAATGTAAACGTTTAATGAGAACACTTTCTAGACACAACAATATCATTTCTGTTTAACTGATAAGTTGGAAGGTAGTTGGACAACAAATAAAGGTCAAATCCTGGGCCGATATTTGGGTAAGTAATGTTAATAACCTTTTATATATATATAAATTTATAATATTTTCTTAACAAATATTATGTCCATTGCAGCTTCGATATAATTTTCCTAATGGAAAAAATGCAGAGGCTGCAAGGATAATGGATTTAGGTGAAATGTGGCGAGCCTACAAGTATGATATATATCTTGGTTAGAAAAAGAGAGTTGGTACAGATCTTGAAGAAGTATTGGTGTTTCAAGATTTCCCAATATCACAATATAAAGATATGATCATCTATTGGAAGAGTCCAGCATTTAAGGTGTTTGTTAAATTTATATATATATTCATTCATTTATTTAAAAATTATTATAAATTGCATGTTTTATTTATGTTAATAAATTTATATAATTATTTTTTTATAGGAGAAATCAAACATAAATAAAACAAAAAAGAGTGCAATGAAACACATTTATACTTGCAGACATACTTCATTACCAGATCATGAGCAGACGAAGGTAATTTAACCTTTAAAATATTTATCTTTGTTTAGTTTAATTTTTTTAACTTCCAATTTTGATTGATTTCTTTTTTTTTTCTAGAAAAAAGGCATTGAATATCGAGGGTCACGTTCCTCACTCATCTTTCTTTTGTACAAGCCAGAAAAAGAAAGATGGTATTGTGCCAAATACCGACATCGAGAAGGAGATTGTAAGTACATTTATATTTCTTTGATTTTTACTTAATTTATTTCATTATATTTTTTTATCGTTTTAATTTATGTTATATATCAATCAAAAAAATGATTTAGAGTCATTGGCATAAAAAGAACATGACAATTTGGGCCCAAAAGATCATCTACATCAGGTATTATGAGATGAGCATCAGGGTAGAGTGTGTTGTCGACCTGGGAAGAAGATTGTACCATCTCGATAATGGTCTAATAACGTTTCTTCGAGTACCGGTTCTAGTTTTTTCACAGTGGAACAAATGAATGCCACAATCAAAGAAGAAAGTCAAAAATCAGAACAGGCGATAACTGCAAATATGATGAAATTTATGTCTTCCCTTTATTCTACACTTCCATTAAAATCAGCTGCAACGGTTGATGCCTTTTTGATGTCGATATGTCCTACTAATGTAGATTCTTCTATCGGAGCTGGAGCCACACCTAGTGCTGGACCCGGTGCTAGTGCCGGTTCGAATGCAGATGCTGATGATGATGTTGGTGGTGTGAGAGGTGGTGATGGTTTTTCTGTAGGAGGTATGGATGAGGGTTATCATGATTCTGATGATACTGATATTGAGACTCACTTTTGATGTAAATTGTATTTTTGGATTGGTATTGTATGATGAGTTCCTTAAGACATAGGATGGTGTGTTTCATTTCCATGTTCTTGAATGGGTTTCTATTCCTGGTAAGGGATTCATACTTGATAATGTATGACGAGTTCCTAATACATAGTTTATGCAATCAGAAGACTTGATTCTAGTGTACGTGGTTTGTTTTATTTTCATACAAATATGAACTGTTTTTTTGTAAATTGTGTTTTGAGAGTTAAAAATATTGTAATTTTAGTTTAGGGAAGAGCTAGTAATCAGGGTTTAATATGTACATTTCATGGAAATTGAAAGACTCATAAGAATCATACTCATATTGGGGTCTTTTGGTGAACCCCAATATGGTTTTGACTGGTCATTACACATAGGGTTTTGTATTGGTGCATGAGAATCATAAACAGTGCATTTCTAGTATGAATTTTGAGTGGAAATGTCATCATAATGTTTAAACAGTGCTGCGCATGCCCTTTTGTTTTGGAGGGTGAAGTGCTGCCAGATTGCGCGACATGTGTTTCCTGATCCCCATCAAATGCTCCCTCCCATTTTCCTACTGACACCTGGCTGCCTTTCATTTCTTCATAATACTTTGTGTTTTGATGCTATTATTTACTTTTATTGGAAGAAATCTAGTCGACCTATGTTATTTAGGATATTTTTGGTAAAGCAGAAAAATTGGCTCTAGTTGATCGTATGGGATATATCTGATTTAACTGGAAACCAAACAAGCCCTTAATTCCATTTCATTCCCTTGTGATGTTAGGAAAACTCGCACCACAATCTGAAGTAGCTGGAGATTCTTATGATTCACAACAGATATGCATGATCTCTACCTCTTTGCATACTATCCATGTATGTCCATGGTCTTAATCTCTCTACAATTGCATCGGCAGGACTTACTGTGCCGAAATTTCCCATAATGTGTTGACTAAGAAGAGAAAGGAGATTGTGGAGTGGGCTGTGCAGCTGGATGTGGTTTTTACGAACAAGCTTGCAAGGCTGCACAGCCAGGAGGATGAATTAGAGTAAGTCACACCTCCCTTCATTTCTCAATAATCTGTGATATTATTGAAATCACATCTTACAAACCTGTCTCACCTCACTAGGTTGAGTTTCCCTAACATCTACCACTATTCCATCCATCCATTTATATAATTATTAGCATAAAAATAGATAAAATTATCTCTGACCCACCCATAACCACAATAGTATAATCATTTTTTGATGAGGCATTAATGCAACCTACTGTGAAACACTACTTCTAGAAAATTCATATAGATTGGTTGCATGAACTTGCATGAAAATAATCTGTAAAGCCCATAAATTTCTCAAAATATACTAAATACACATATTATATTTCTTAGGTTCCATAACATCAATAATTGAAACTTGTAAATGATTAGGTTTATTAAAAACATACACACATTTTTCCCTCACCCATAGAACTCTCTCATTATAAATCATGATATAAATCATAGAATAATAGGAGCAATTGCTTTTCATCCTGTGGGAGTGCCTATATTCACCCCCAAGTTGAAAGAATATTATTTATAATGTGAACGTGTAACTAGACCATGATCCAATATAATGGAAAACAACCTTCTAAAACATCCATCCATGATTCTAGAAGCCTCTAACACCTCCACATGGACAAAATAATCCTCAAATGCTGCAAAAAAGTTGCTAAAGAACACTGGGTTACTCCATGAATCAATTGAAGTTCCACCATATACCCTACCATGTAAAGGATACTTCACTAGAGAAGCATGTTTCTCATCGCTGACAATACCCAATCCCTATAGACTAAAAAATATGTCCTCATAAGTCTCCAAGTAGATAGGTATCTCAATGCATGAAAATTATTTAACCACCATCCTCTATGAATTAAAAGAACCAGACATAATACAATCAGAACCCAAACCACCACCAAGAGGGATAATGTACACCTCTTTATCATTTTCAGATCCATTCTATTTTTAAAATCTCTTGGTTGAATCTGGTGTGATATTTGAAACTATATTCCCTTGGGTATGAAACTGGTTTTCCTCCATAACTGACATATCTTAAAGGGTTGTTTACTTGATCTGGGAAGGGGTGTGTGTAGTTGGAGGGGGTAGGGGGCAGGGGGCAGGGAGAGGGGTGTGTAGGTGGGGGTAGGGGAGGGGTGTGTGCAGGTGGGGGGCAGGTGGGGGGTAGGGGGAGGGGGTGTGCAGGTGGGGGGCAGGGGAGGGGGCAGGGGGTGTGCAGGTGGGGGAAGGGGGCAGGGAGAGGGGGGTAGCTGGGGTTAGGGATGTGCAGGTGGTTATAAATGTTATTTTATACTGGGTTTTTAACCATTTTAACCCTTAACCTCTTACTTTCCACCTCCTCGACAAACCAATTTTATTGTAACTATGATAATTAGTTTTTTAATGTTTTCAGTGTTCATCATAATTTAAATTTATGTTCAATTTATTCAATAATAAATATTATTATTACTTAAAATACTTAATACATTTTATGAAATTAAAATATACATAATTATATAATATAACATTTAAATTAAACCAATATATGTGGTGAAAATTAGGTTTTCAAGGAGTGTATTTTTCATGAATAAGAAGATATTATATTGACTATATGAAGAATAATTTTAAGTGTTTATGCCTCTTTTTTTCCATCCCTTTCTTCAATAATTCATGTATTATTATAATATTTAGTTATGAATTGTATAGTTATTAAGTATTTTATGGTATTGTAGAAGTGAAGGGCTACACTCGTCATTGGTTTTAGGAATGTTCCTGATTGAGGATGGTCCCTATTATTTTTCATGCTGCAAATCCTGCTTGGGAAGCTCTCTCAAAGTCTATATAGTCAGGTATGTCTTGTAATTGCATGATGTTCAATGCAGTATCTTCAAGAATCCATTTTTCTTCATTTTTTATGATGATTTTGATGTGGCAGTAGGAAAGGGGAAGGGTCATGTCTGGGTTTGGGGGGGATCTGTCCATGGGGGGGACTGGCAGGGGGAGGGTGAGGGAGGGAAGTGGGTAGGAGGACAGTGGGGAGGAGGGTAGGGGGGAGGGTGCAGGGGGGTCTGCAGGGCATAGGGGAGGGGTGTAGGAGGGCAGGGGGGGTTTTGTAAGGGAGAGGTGCAGGAGGGCAGGTGGTGTCTACAGGGCATTGGGGAGGAGGGCAGGCAGGACTGGCAGGGGTGACCTATTTAATTTTCTTAAACTATCTTATTTACATATTACTAAATTATTAATCAAAACAATTTTGTTGTGGTCGAAAAACCACCCAAATTAACCCAAACAATCATCATTTAATTCTTATCTAATGATTCATTCACATGGAAAATCATATAATTTATTATAAGATCATTTCAACTTTTAGAATATCATTAATAACTTGAAATAACATTTTTAGATGTTTATCCATGTTCTACATGCAAATTCATTTAAGAATACAAGTGAACCACTCAAGAAAACCATAAAAATGAACATTCTTGAACAATGTTATTAAATCCTATAACTCGTCAAAAGGCCCATAAAATAACATAATGAAACTGGACCGAGCCAACACTTCGCGGTCATGCCATGGTCAAGCCGAGGTCACGTCGTGGTAATGTTGTGATTTGGCCCTGCTCCAGCCACATCTAGCCCACACCACCCCCTTCCACCTTCATTTCAGCCCGCTTCCACCAACATTCCAGCCCGCAACAGCCCCCTGCCACCTTCGAATCAGCCTACACCATCCCCCCATCACCTGCAACCAGACCTATTCTACCAGCATTCTAGCCTTCTCCCACTCCCTTCACTCCTGGCCGGAAGATGCTGCCCCACGGATGTCGCTGGACAGAGCCAACACACCGCAGTCACGCCGCGGTCACGCCGTGATTTCACCCCACTCCAGCCACATCCATCCCACACCAGCCCCCTTCCACCTACATTTGTATTCTACTTGGAAAAATCTTCCATTATGCTATTTCTTGCCACTATTTTCACATACAAGCAAGGCTTTTTGGCATGAATCTAAGTATTTCTCCATCTTTTATGATAGAAGAATCTAATCTTATTCAACAAAAACATTAGGAAAGGCCATTCATCTCTATTATTAGCCTTTTTCAAGTCATGTTTCCATGGAATAATTCATTGTTAATATTCATTCTATGTTTTCATATATTGAAACTTTTCATGGGACAATATGGAATTATCATATATGAGTCTCTTAGGAACAATAGAAATTTGATTTTCAGAAACAATAGAGGGAAGCAATGGTCATATCTGATTAACTGGAATTTAAAAGAATATAAGTCAAATTATAGAGGCCGATGAGTCTTAAGTTAGTGACCAATGATGTTTTTTTTGAATAAGGGTTATAAGAGTTTCATTGATCAAGTGAAAGTAGTCATTTTTCACCCAAAGAACATATATGAGACTTAAAACATTCCATCCAATAATTTGCCTAAACTTCATGAAAAAAAAAGTAATGGAAACCATCATAGACTAGTGCTTTCATTGATTGGTTCTGGTTAAGTTCATTACGATCTCATCATTTGTAATATCACACATAATCGACTTATTAAACTCCTCTAAAACAACCAGTCTGAGTCGTTCTTTATATAATGAGAAATGGGAGACTACCCCAATGTACAAAGGTCATGGAAAATGATAAAAATATTATTACACGATACATTATGATTTGATACAGAACTTCCATCAGAATCAGTAAGGAAAAAGATGTGGTTATTTCTGTAATGTTTAGAGGCCTTTTGGTGGAAAAATATTATTACACATTTTTACGATCCTCGGTCTTTTTGGAAGACGTTCATCTAGAATTGAAATCGAGGCTTCATAATGTTCTTTTGATCAAGATTGAACTATGATAGGGATTTTAGTACTAGGGACTCCTTTGGTGATCCTACTACAAGATCAGTGGTTTTTTATCCCTTGGACACATCCCATTAATCATATTGTGGTCATCCTCTAAGAATGAAGTGTAAGAGTCTGTGAGGGGGGGGGGGCTCCTGGTTTGGGGGGTCACAACAGGTTTGTTTTGTTTTATAGAGGTTGTGGTTGTACCCATAGGATTACATTGTGGGTATTGTTTTGATCATATCTTGTTTCAATGGTGGTGATATTCATTAGTTAAATAATCCTAAGAGGGATGGAGAAGGGTTGGGGGCCTGGGGTGGTTTGCTGGGGGCAGGGGGTTTGCAGTGGACTAGGGGGAAGTGCAGTGGGCAGGGGGGGAAGTGCAAGGGGAGGGGGTGTGCTCGGGGTAGGGTGTGTGTGCAGGGGGTGCAGTGGGCTGGGGTGGAAGTGCAGTGGGCAGGGGGTAGGGGTGTGTGCAGTGGGCTATGGGGGAAGTGCAGTGGGCAAGGGGGAGTGCAGGGGGCAGTGCTGGGGAAGGGTAAGAGAGGTGAACCAGTACCCAAGATACCTCTTACGAGAGGCCTTGGATCTTATTTATAGGGAAATATAAAGAGTACAAAACACTCATGTCCAATGTGGAACACTAACTCCAATAATGAAAATAAATTGTTTAAATTTTAATGATATATATTTTTATAAATATATAAATTTAATAATAACCTTTATAACCATGGTTTGATAATTGAATCTTTAACGACTGCTTTAGCTAGTTCGATGTCCAGTCCACTTCTGAAAACATTGGACAAATGAGTGAACTAAACTATCCTCAGCTAAATTTCACAACACTTAATGAAAAATACATTCTGATTCAAAAAAATAGTTACATATATCTCTCTAGAGAATATTACGTAAATGAGTGATAAAAATACACCTTTTTTAATAGTGTTAGGACTCTTGCCTAACAATGTTACTGATTAGGTAGGAAGAAGAGAACAAAAATATGGCATAAGTTGTTATATCCAGTAGATGTAATTGGAACAGAGTTTACAACAAACTAAGAAGAAAAAAATAAAAAAAAATGAAGAGGGAAGAGAAGAACCTCTCCTAGAAAGACCACTTCTCAAAGGGGCTCCCAGACCTCCCAAGGATCGGCTCCTAGCCATGCCATTATTTAATACCCAAACCCAACAACCATCCACCCCTACCTACTATTACCAACCCCTAGTAACTAATAAAGGTAAAGGGCAATGTTTCCCTTAGTACATCCCACCAGCCACACCCACATAAGGACATCCCTGCCAAGCACAACTGACAGCCACACATTCACACTCCTAGCATTTCCACCCTTACAAAAACCCACCTTGTCCTCAAGGTGAATATCTAGAAACCACTAACAGAAATCATTTCCTGGTTGATTGCACATGCTTCAAAGATTCTCAACTCATGAGAAAACTTCATCTTCATCAAGTAAAGCATTGTTTCTGCCATCACCAGAATTGTCGTCACCACCACCATTTAATTAATTTTCTACCTAGGAGAGCATGGCCGACATGTTTCTTTTTTATTACAGTCAACGTATTTGAATTACTAGTTGCACTAGAAACCAATTATTATTTGTTATTTTCCTCTAAAAGTAATAAATGGACAAGGTTAGGCTTTCCATCATCGTTGATACCAAGAGCAGCGATAACTCCCACACCTATAACCAGGGGAAACATTGGATTGCACTCTTCATTCCAAACATCATATTGTCTCATTTCATCTTTAAGACGGTTGTTGGATATAACTACAATATCCTTCTCTCCCTCATAATAGCATTATCTGGAACATGTAGGAGCTCCTTCTGGTGTAGTGCTTCTTGAATCTTTATGTCCTTTCATCCACAAACATACCATGTAAAACCAAATAGATTCAACATAGATAGACCAGATGTAATGGCATCCCAACTATAGCCTTTATTCCCCATTACAAAAACCAGGTGCTGCTCATCCATAGTATATTTGGCCCACCTAAGAAAACCTTCCAGTACTCTGATAGGATTCTGATGAGTTTATACTTTGAAAAACTCCAACATATGTACAGCACGGGGTTTCCAGGTAGGGGGGAATAGCAGTGGAAGGGGGACTAGCATGGGGTAGGGGGACAAGCAGGGGGTGGCAGGGGGCAGGGGGGACTGTCAGGGTGACTAGCAGGGGACTGGCAGAGGTCCTAGGAGGGTTTAGGGGGGACTGGAAGGGGGGACTAGTAGGGGAAGGGGGACTAGCAGGGGGAGGGGGGGACTGGCATGGGGTGGCAAGGTGCAGGGGGCTGGCAGGGGGCAGGGGGGACTGGCAGGGGGTGGCAGGGGGGACTAGTAGGGGCAGGGGGGACTATCAGGGGGTGACAAGGTGCAGGGGGGACTGGCAGGGGGACTAGCAGGGGCAGGGGGGACTGGAAGGGGGTGGCAGGGGGTGGACTAGTAGGGGGCCAGGGGACTAGCAGGGGGCATGGGGGACTAGCAGGCCTACAGGCCTGCTATGTTTTCTATTGTACTTTGATCTATAGCCACAGTTTCTAACTATGGCTATAAGCCTTGTTTGTGTTTTACCTTCTTCCACGGTTTGAAATCATGGATATAATGCTTTAGCCACAGTTTAAAACCATGGCTGTAGGGATTTAGCCACAGTTTGAACCATGTCTATAGGCTATAGCCATGCCAATACCATCCATGGCTCATTGAACCCTGGCTATAACCTATAGCCATGGTTTTTGGGCTTATAGACACGGTTTGAAATCGTGGCTATAACCTAAATTTCCAGTAGTGTGAAGTTTGGGTAGAAGATGGGTAAATATTCTGAACTGATATTACATGTTATTAATAATATTACAATATTTTGGATGATCTTATAATGAATCAAATTATATCCATGTGGATGAATCATTCGATAAGAATTAAATGATGATTATTTGGGTTAATTTGGGCGGTTTTCGATCATAATGAACTTGTTTTATTTTATCACTTAGAAATATGATCATAAGTTAGTTACAGATCATTAAATAGGAGATAATACATATAACATGTTCTGTTTCAACCATAAAAATGGTTTCATGATCAGATCTGAAGGTAGAAATGGAAGAATAAAGCATGTCGTTCTTGAAGGTGAAAAATTAACACCTCACGAACAACGTTCTCTTTAATAAAATAAAATGAATGGGTAAAGGGGGTTGGATGATATAATATCCCATTAGCATCATAACATTCCATTATATGTATAATATTAGAGTTAAAATACAATTCAGATAAAGATAGGTGGGGAGAGATCAAGAAATGAACTTGAACTTGAAAGGAAATTAAAGGAGAAGATGGAGAGAAATTACCTCTTGAATCATTCTCTTGAGAACCTCCTTAAGGGCCTAAGACTGGTCTTTTTATTAGAACATAATCTCTTTGAAGTGGGTGAGGGGCTATGGAAGGTGTTTGGGAAGAGTTTAGATAAGTCTTGGAGCTTTAGTGGTGTGAGGAAATGAGGGTGTGAAGGGTGGCTTTTATAGTGGAGGGGAGAGGGGTTTCCTTAATATAAAATTCATTAGTTTATTAACATCCCCTAAGACAAGGAATAATGAGTCTTGGATAACCAAGAATAGTAATTTTTTCATGTGATCCTGAACCAAGTGGGCTTACATCAGCATAGCATCATCGATGACTCAATTAATCCATTATTTAGCATTTATTGTAAATTATCGAATTCTACTTTTCATAAAAAATTCAAGTATTTCAGAAAAATCTGAATAATCTACCCCAACCATTTTTTTGACATGTAGAATCGAAAAATGAAGTCCATTTTTCAAAAAAAAATTCTAAATGTTATTAATTAGTATTTAATTAAAATCATAATTCACTAAAAACAGTTTTTAAGATTAAAACTGATTTTATAGTTATTTAAAAAATTAAGTAGGGTCTTAAAAAATTATCTACAAAATATAAGACATTGATTTTATAAATAATTAATACATTTTCAGAAAAACAATTTCCTTTAAATTAATTAATTATTTATAATTAATTATTTATGAGTTACAAAATTCCAAAATGTTTACTAAGGACAAATTGTCACTTTATAAGATGTATAAATTTTATTTAATTATTCATGGGTAAGGTTACTCTTATGTTGGATGATTTACTATTCATAAGGGTCATATTACTATTCATACGGGTCTGTTACTATTCCTAAGGGTACATTACTATTCACCGAAAATTATATTTGTTTCATTAGACTCCAAAAATCATCATGAGCACAACCGTGTATGTCGGATTTTTAAAATTCCAAACACAAAAGTGACAAACTTATGTTTAAAGGTCACTCATCACTTATTAGTTCATTATTTGGTGTTTTCATGTTATTTTATGACAGAAATATAAGAAGGGAATTTCCATTGAAAAATATTAGGTCGTTATAGTGGATAACTTGAACATAACCATTTAAAGCATTACCAATATTCATGTAATGTTACCCCTTGTGATTTCCTTATACCACAAATTCTTTTCCTTATAGTTTCAGTTCAAGAGGCAGGGAAATATTTTTCATGAAAAAGGTGTTTCATGTCTGCCTAGCCTCTATTTGGTGAATTAACATATTAAAGCCAGTCTTTTGAAGTGTCTTATAATGAAAATGGGAATGCTCTGAGCTTTACATGTTCTTCATCAATACTTGTAGGTTTTAATGTTCAACACACGGTATGAAATTATTTTAAGTGTTTATGTGGATCTTCTTCGGTAATTCCTTGGAATTTTGGTAATAAATGAATTAGACCAGATTTTAGTTCAAAACTGGGTGCCTCACCTTGCATTTGAATGTAAGTGGGTTGGATATCAACATCATGAGAGGTTAGTTCTTTTTATTTCTGGTTATTTTCAGCCATTTTATACATTTTTATTATAGTTTTGATTTTGGTTCTAGAAGAATAAGAGGAAAAATAAAAAAGAGTGTCGATGTTTTGTGTGTCTTCCTTCGAAGGGTTCTCTTCTTTTTCTTGGTGTTACTGATATAGGATCCTTTCCGGTTCTGGTTCCAAAGGAGGTAAATATTTTGTATTAGAAAGTTTCATGCACCAAACCTACACAACAAATTAATCATAACACAAAAGTATTGAAAAGGTAAATGAATATTCACAAAATTTACAAATATCTTATAAAAACACGCACTAAAAACCAAAACTCTCCCCAGAAACGACACCAAAATTTGACTATGCTATCATGAAACGTCAAATTGATTATGTTTTTTATTTTGATTTATTGTCTAGTGAAAACCCTAGGTTGTTTCTCAAGGATCATTGATAAGTTTTTAATGTTTATTTTTAAAAATAATAACAAAAGAGTGGGTGATTTTGTAAACAATTTTAAGAATGAAAATTAACCTACAGAGTTGTAAAGTTGAAAGAAAAAGTTGATTTTAAAAAACATGAGATAAATAAGTGATCACTGCTAAGTAACTATGGCACATTAAGAGTTCCTTTTTCAAAATTGGTTATTATATTTTGTTGTAATCCTTTGGTTGAGGGATGATCAATATCTTGGTTCCCCTCTTTCCTCTTAAAATAATGCACAAAGAACGAACCCTTAACACAACAATTGTGTTTTCTGGTTTGGATCCCAAGAATAGAGTGAGGTCAAAAAAGTCACATTGAAATATCGTGTATGTGTGAGAGAAATAGGATGCTTGTGTTGTCCAATCGGAACAACTTAAGATTCCCACTTGAATCTCAACCCAATCGGTATAGAAATGAGAAATGTTTCACTTAATTAAACCAAATAAATGAATTGAAAGAAGATGCATATAAAGATTAAAAATAATTTAAATAATTAAAACACAAATTACACAAAACTAGTAGAATATAAGGTTTCATAATACCCTCTTCAAGTGTATAGATCACTCACAATGATCACCCACCTTTTAGCTCGACATCGGGAGGGGGACGAGGCTCGGATGTAACCCTTTCTTCATTGTGGATCACCCTATGAGAATAGGGGTCTCCAAAACATGAAATATTAATAGGATACTCCTACTAGACTCCAAAATGGAAGAGCTTTACTTCTGGTTCGCATTTTCAAATGAGGATCCCAATCATTCCTTTTATAGGCAATGTGGAATGTTGTTTTGGTCACACAGATTGTGTAAAACCACTTGGACCATGGTTTTTTACAACATGAAAGTATAATATCTATTTGGAAAAAATATGTTACATATTTCCCCCCCAAATGAATGGGTCCACCTAAATTGTGGCACAATGTGGACAAATACATATTGAGATATTGATAAAAAAACAGAATATTGCATTTGACTTTGTGCATATTTTATTATTTGAACAAATCAGTTCAGATGGGCATCGTAGAGGCTGAATGAGGATTTTATTCCTTTATATTAAATGTGTATCATTAAATTGTGGACCATAAAAAAACCCGATACCATTTAGAAGCATGGTTTAGTATAAATATGCAGTTGAGTCCACTGGCTTGCAAGGATCCTGCGCGGTTTGGTCCATTTTTCTTGGACATCATCATGGGCCCTCCAAATCAACTCCACCTTCAACGAGATTATCAAAACAAGTATCATTTACCTTTTTAACAGTAGGAAATACAAAATAATTTAATCAAACAAAAAGATAAATTTGTTATTATTTTTATAATTTTCAATAGAAAACTAATTTAGCATAGTGGTGTAAGGGTGAAGATGAAATAGTGAATCATAGTGTTATCAATCACCTATAAACAAATTCACTAGTGCATATTGAGATTATTTTATTATAATATGTACTTGAGGATTTTATAATTTGTATATATTTCATTCTTCTATATATAGGGATGAAACCTCTAAATCATTAATTCGAAGATCACTACTTCCAATTCTAGATCTTGGGTTGGGTAGTTATACTCATGTATATTTAGTTGGTGGGAGACTTAGGCAGTAACGTTTTTATCTTTTTTGAGTACATAACCCAAGATATTTTTATATTCATCCCTATAGATCACAAATGGTTCCACACATTTTAGAAATTTGAGGATAATTGTAATGATTATCCACTTATTACCTCCTTAAAGATCTCCTCACATCCATCGGTCCATAAAAACTTCACCCCCTTCCATATTATCTTAATTATTAGGATTTAATATCATGGGATGTTTCTCAAAAATTGATGAAAATAACCATATAATCCAAGGAAACTATGTATTACATCATATATGTGAGTCTTAAAAATCCTCCAATTGCCTTTAATTTTAATTATCCACATATATCCATTTAATGGTGATAAAATTCCCCAGGAATGTTAATTTCTCCATCCAAAAATCACATTTATTTTTCTTCAAATATAAATTTTCCTTTTAAAAGGTATTCAGTATAGAATTAATATGATCCTAATCTTCTTCCATTATTTTATACTATATAAAAAATCATCAATAAATACAACAAAAATATTTGTCAAGGTAATTTATAAGGATTTTATTCATTATGTTCACAAAGATAGCTATAGAATTATTAAGTACAAATTGAATCATTATGTACTCTTAGTTCTCATACCTTGTATGAAAATTAGTCTTGGGAATATCCTCCTTCCATTCCTTTACTTGTTAATATCCTTACCAAATATCCACTTGGGAGATGTATTGGTATCCACCTAGGTAGTCAAAAAAGTCCTATATCTGTGGTAGTAGGTACTTTTTCTTTATCAGGATCTTGTTAATATTTCAATAATTATTGAAGAGAAATATTTAATCATCACTATTCTTGATTAAAATGACCATTGAACTCCATGGTGAAGCACTTGGTCACATAAAAACTTTATCTAGAATATCCACTAATTGTTTTTTCATCTCTTCAAGTTAACAATTATACATTCTTTATGGAGTCTTGTATATTTGAAAAGATTTGGGTATAAGTACAATCGAGAACTCGGCCTCTTGACTATAAGGAAGACTCATAATTATTTAGAAATCATTTGAACATATTCTCTCAAAATGGGAATGTTATCAAGGATGATCATTTCCTTAGACTAAATCTTTTGAGCTATATATTCTTAGTCATAATGAAATAATATCCATGTTTAAGATGGTGATTCCAAATAGATTAATAATCCAACTTTAACTTAAATATAATTAGAGGGTGATTTTTGAAATAGATGGTGATTTCCTTCACTCAAAAATTTATGTTAACTCTATACATTGAAATTCAATCCATATCTTGAATAGAATCAGATTCCTGTAAATATAGTATCACAAGGTTCGTTGGGAAATTCATCCCACAAATTTTGATAGGGTGTGAGTTATAAACTTGGGATACAATAATTGACACTTTTTCTAACATCACTGATAAATCTATTTCCATGTTTTGAGGTGGTATTTTAATTTTCCAACTAGACATGGATGATATGAATGAATGTGTAGAACCTGAATCAAATAGTGAATTTATTGTAATTAAATGAATAACTATTATACTTGTCAACACTTTGTTGTTAGGATCCATCTAAGAAGTTGTGATGGAATAACATAACCATTTCTCTCTATGTCTTAGAGACTGTTTTTTTCAGTTATCATTGATAACCCTTGGATTAGTACATTTATCCACATATTATACCTTCTTCTTATAGTCGAAATAAAGGACTATATGATGAGGGTTTACTGGAGTATTCTTTTATTCCATTACATTTATCGGTTTCTCCTTTAAGAATTCACTATCTAGGTAACCTTCCACTATGTACCTAAATAATTTTCTTGTCCCCTACAGGAAATGTTTAGGATGTTTCTTCAAACACATTTAACAAGTGGTATTTTAGACATTCTATCCCCATGATATTTATCCAACTCTCTTCCATAATAAAAATCAATTCTATGCTTCGTATATCTTAACCCATGTGGCTCTTGATATTCACTAATCTCTATTTTAACTTTGAGAAAACATCAGACAATATCCTATTTGTTTTCAATGTCTTAAATCATTAAATCTTTTTGTAGATTCAACATTATCCCACTAAAGAAGAGGTCAACATTACTTTTGGTTTCAGTGATAAAGATAGAGGTTTATGATGAAATACTTTTAAATTTAAACTCATTTTACTTAGTGTATTTTTTATACTTTTTATAGAGTTTAAGAAAATCCCTTTCCATTTTAATTTGCTGAGTGTGAGGAAAATATCTTTCAAAAAACATTTTTGATAATTATTTTCACTTTATCTCATCAATTTCCTACTCAGGATTCATATTTTTTTAATGGTCACTATATATTATCTTATCACTCCTTGTGATAAACAACCATCACAACCTTCCCTTACCTAGAGTAGTAAAGGATAAAGAAGATATTTTCCATGGATTTTATCTATTGTTTCATGATAAAGTGATTGAAATATCAATAGAACATTATTGGACTTTATCTCATAAAGGTCTCAATTTCAACTTTAAATTTCTTTTTTGTATGTGGGTTTTATACTTGATTCATTTTTCTATAAAAAATAAGAGTTAATTGATTAAAAATTATCATGATGTTCTTGGCTCCAACTTCCTTCGGGTTGGGAATCTCATTTGGTCAGTCATCACATTCCCATCACATTGGTTGTTGACTTATTTCTTCCTAATTTTTGACATTGAATAAAATAAAGATATAATATGGCATGAAAATATTTAAAACTATTGAAAACATAAAATGGAAACTATGAACATTTAAGTGGTAAATCATAAAATTTTATGGTGCAATTTTTAACTTTATAATTCAAATAGAGCTTGTGAATTTTCTAAATAATATCCCTCAAGTGTTTCAAACCATGTGTGCATTAAGTTCTATTTTTCATATACCTGGTGGTGATCATGTTTAAACAAAATGTTCCCTTCTTAGGGTTGTTACCACCATGTATAATTGTTCTAGATCCATACTGACTTATTGTATCAAGAAAGGTATTTTTCACTTAGAAAATACATACTCTACACTTTACCTAAATTTAGGGATGTTTTCCTGTGTTAAGTATTATACCTAAGGGTTTACCAAGGGTTTTCTAATCCTAATCCCTATAAATAACCGAACCATGCCACTAATTCAAACTATGGAAACCCATATCATTTATACACTTTATTTCATGATTTATTACATAAAGAAACACATAATAAAATCCCAGAAGATCAAGAGGCCTTGTGTCTTTGGGAAATTAGTTACATATAAAAATGAATTAAAATATAAATATAAAGACATTATTTAAAACTCTATAAAATGATTTTAAAATTATATTTCTCTTCTAAAATGACACGTTATAACATGGGGACCTACATAAGAAGGGGTGAGATATAAATCCCATTAAGGGAATAATCACAGAAAAACAAGTTAATGTAATACATGGGAGTCCATAGGAATATCAAGATGACATAAATGGGGTCAAAATAAAAAACATGAACATCAAAGCATAAAATAATATGATAACATCAAACCTAGAAATGAATTTGGAAACAACATAAAACATGAAATCATAGACATAAGTCAAGGATAACTTTTGACACATAAAATAAAAATATGATCTCAATAACCTTATAAGAATCATACATGGTATCTCATGAGCTAAAAACATTTTGAAATTCATTATAGGGGTTTATAATTCTAGGCCCACTCATGACATTCATATCATGAGCATGAATTTGTGTGCTAAATAGATCATACAACAAAAGAATATATTTTGTTAATTTCAATACCATTATTAATGTGTATGGGTTGTTTACATTCAATTATCCAATAAATTAAGGATAGATGCATCTAATTAAATACTCTTGAGTGGAAATGGGGATGGATATTCACTACACAAATTTTTCTCACGAACAATAACAGGATAATTTCTCTGGCATAATGGTTGAACATAAAAATTCTTTTAAGGGTTTAATAAGTGTGAATGGTGGTATATAATTACTTGTATAAAATAAGGACAAAAAATAGATGTGTAAAAACATATTACAATAAGAAAATTTTGCAATAAAAATAAAAATACAAAAAATTTCTCAAATAAAGATGGAGATGAGAGAATCCATTACCATGAGAGGGAACTTCTAAAATAATGGGAGGATCTTATTAAGATTGAGAATATATTGGGAGGTATTTATAGAGGTATAGGGATATGAAATTTTTCCTCAATGGGTTTTATGTGAAGATGATATGGATGTTGGGTGAGAATTTATAGAAACATTGAGTGGAGTTCTCTATTAATTAATAAACATAGGTTTTGGAATATATATAACTTAATAATCAAAACCACATACCTTAATGTGGCTTTTACACATAGTTTCTTCCAAATAGAAGTGGTTTTAAATATTTTATAATTACATGAATTGAAAATATTAAAATAATACCATTAATCTTTGTAAAAGTGAGTCATGTTCATGAATAATTCATTTTAAAACCTTAAAATGCAATATACATTTTAGATAATTCATTAAAAATTTATAAAATTAAACAAATAAATTCAAAAACATGTTATTTTGAAACTAAAAAATATATTTTTTCATTTATTACTTTTTCATCATTCATTACATCAATTTTGTGCTATTATGATTTCATAATATCGACTGTATATTTACACTGTTTTTAATTATTACCAAAAAAAATAGATTGTCTCAATTAATTGTTAAAATTCACCCTTAGATAATTTCATCATATTATTTTCAAAAAATATATTTTTTTACCATAATAATTTTATATGAATGAGATTTCAAAATTTAAAACTAAATCATTATTTACTGAAAATATTTGTTTTTACAACACTAAAAACTTTTTGAACCTTATAAAAATGAAATTTCACTTAATTAAAATATATTATTATTCATATTTAATAGCTAATATGGTTTTTTTTAAATAACAATTATTTATAAAATTATTGAATTTATCAAAAAAAATTCTTAATTTAAACTATATATTTCCTAAAACTAAAATTTTCATTTATCTGTAAAAAAATTCAATTTCCATCACACTCATTATATCATCATTTATAATGTAATAATAAAATGGAATAAATATAATAATTAATTTATTTCCAAGAAATATAAAAATTCATAATGTAAGAGTCTATATACATAACCCCTTATTAAACCATTATATTCTCTATGGGTAAGGGGTATGATGGTGGCACTTTCTTGGGGTGGTTTAGAGAACATAGTTTAGGTCATGATATTGATGATATTGAAATTCTCTCATAAATGGTTTTGATCATCTTTAAAATTTTGAGTCTCCATCGAGCTTTGTCAAGGGTAAATCCCAGTGATTCTATCTCCCTCATAAGCTCTAATTAATAGGATTCATATGGTATGATCCTACTAGTCAATGTCATCACTTCTTTTGTCTTTGTTAATTGGACTTTATCATAACTCTTAATATATACAAATCTTAATTGTCGTGATACTATGGAAATATTATCAATGATCATAATGATTAATAGTCTATTAAATCTGACAAGATATTTTTTATAATGATCCAAAATAAATGATGCATGTGTTTTCTATAACTACATTTCAAAATAATGAATTTATTAATTAAAAAGAAGAGATTATTTTTTTAATGTTTGGGTTATTAAATTCTCCCCCCTTCATAATTTTCTCCCTTGAAATTTAATTTCATACACTAAATGATATGAGGGTAAATCTATTTAATCTCGTATTCTAGTTCCTATGTCACCTCATAAAACTTTTGGTTCCACCCATAAACATTTACCATGTGAGTTGTCTTGATTTTTAGAACTTTGTCTCTACGATATAGAATCTTCACCACCTAGTCATTGTATTAAATATCATTATCCAAAGGTACCACCTATGTATTTTTTACATGTGAGGGGTTTATTATGTACTTACTCAAGAGGGATACATGGAACGTACCATATACATGAGATAATATTTGTGGGACTTCTAGTCATTAGGCCACAGATCGGATACGATCAAGTATCTCAAATGGGAAGATATATATTGTAATAAGCCTTCCCTTCTTACCAAACCTCATGACTTTCATCTACAGTGATATATGAAGAAATAGAATATCCCTAACCTCAATATCTAGGTCTTATCAATGATTTTATACATATATTTTCTATTGACTTTTTTTTTGATTTCAAATGAAATTGAACGGTTTAACAATTATTCATCATATCTTGGATAATATTAGTTCCCATAATATCTTTCTCTCCAAATTAATCCTAACATGTTGGATTTTGATTCTTCTTTCTATTCAAAGCCTCGTAAGGTTACATTTTTGAATAATAAAATGGAAACAATTGTTATACAATAACTCCTCTAGGGTAATATGTTGATCAAAACATCCTTTCAAATCCATTTAACATTTTATCATCATATATTCTAGAGTTTTAATGGTTTTCTTACACTGACCATACATATGAATGTGATAAATAGTACTGAAAATTAGATATGTATCCAACACTTGTTGAAGGATTCCCCAGACCATTAAGGTAAACCTCATATATCAATCTTATATAATTTAGATTGGTATTCATGTAATATTTCCACTTCACATGTGTATACCTTGGAACGTTGGTCAATAGATATATATTCTTTAATATTAATGAAATGTGATGAGTTTGTAAGGTAGTCCACTACCACCAATAAAGATTTATTTACTTTAGTTATCCTAGGGATTCCTATCTTAAAATACATGGTTATGATTTCTAATTTCCATACATGTATGGAAAATCGTTGCACAATACTCTTAGAATTCTATATTTTATCATTGATTTATTGGCATACTAAGTATCGAGATATAAATTATACAATATCCCTCTTCATGTTATCCCACCATAAGTTTTCTTCATATCACTATGCATCTTAGTGCCTCTCATATGAATAGATAAGAATGATCTATGAACATTTTCCATAACTTCCATATTTAGCTCAGGTTTTGATGGGAAAAAATTTGGGTTACAACCCTTATACCCCTGTCTTTTGTAAAGTTAAACTTTAGAATATTATCTACCTTTCTTTTTAGCTCCTCACCATATATTTAAACATCCTTGATCCTCTCAAGGGTCTATTTTTGAGTAGTTATTTGAGAAAGGTAGGATAAATTTTCTTTTTATGATTCCCATGTACATATTTTTCATGTCGAATATGATTGAATCACTTTCAATCCTCATCGTGGATAAGGTTGCAGGATCCATTCTACTCAAAGTATCTACCACTTTTTTCCTTCCAAGGAAAGTAATGGATTGAATAATCATAATCATTGATCATATATAACCACAATCATTAGCACATATTGAGCTCCATTTCTATGTATATATATTTGAGGAATTTATAATACATATATATTTCATGATTCTCCACATAGAGAAAACATCACCAAATCATTAATTTGAATATCACTATACCCAATTCTATATAGTGGTTTGGGTAGTTCTTTTCATGGGTCATTAATGGGTTGGATTTATTGAATATTACTTTTTCATCTTGCACGATTATATATCCCAAGAACATTTTAGACACATACCTATATATCAAAAATCCTTCCCCACTGGTGGGTAATCTGAGCACAAGTGCAGTAAATGGCCTTCTATTTAGCTTTTTAAATATCTCCTCACATTTATCATTTCATAAAAACTTCACTCTCATACAAGTTATCTATTTAATTTCTATTTAAAATCATGATAGTTTTCTAAAAAATGTATGATGGTACCCATATAATCAAATGAAAATATAGATTTCCAACATAGATTTTGTTTTATATAATCCTTCAATTTCCACTAATTTTGAAGGATCCTAAGATATAGATTTTTTGGTGATAAAATTTTCTTGGACTACTACTTTTTTCATCCAAAACTCACATTTAATATAATTCATATATATGTTTTCCTTTCTAAATTTCTTTATTAAAACATTAAAATGCTCCTCGTATTCCTTTATGCTTTTGTAGTAGATAATAATATCATCAATAAATACAATAAAAAAAATTAGGTAATCCCTAAAGACTGTATTCATTATGTCCATGAATATAGTCAAAGTATTAGTGAGTCCAAATGGAATCACTTTGAACTCATAGTTCTCATACCTTTTTTGAAAATAAATATTATGAATATTCTTCCTCTCCACCTTCACTCGATAATATCCTGACCTAATATCCTCCTTGTAGTCGTATTGGGATCCACATATCTAGTTGAATAATTCATCAATATGTGGTAGTAGGAACTTGTTCTTTATTATGATCTTGTTAAGATCAATATAATAATTTCAAAGGCACATTAACCCATCCTTATTTTTAATGAAATGGACCAGTTCACCCCATGGTTAAGAACTTGGCTATATAATCCCTTAATCAAAATTCTCTTGTAGTTTATTCATCATATATTCAAGTTCAATAGTATACATTATATATGGATTCTTGGATATTATGAAATCTTCAGGTATAAGTTTTATGGAGAACTCAAACTCTCTTCTAAGAGGAAGATAATTAAATTCATTAAGAAACACATCAGTATATTCCCTCTCAATAGGAATATCATAAAGAATGATCTTTTCCATAGTCCAGACCATTTTAGCTATATATTCTTCTCATAAGGAAATAATATCCATGCTTGAGATGATGATTCCAATGGATATTCATACTCCTCCTTATACTTATATAGAACCAAAGAATGATTTGTGATACAGATGGTGATTTCCTTCTCTCAAAAAATATTTTTTCTCTATATAAGGAAATCCAATCCATACCTAGAATATCATCATATTCTAATAAAGAGAGTATCACAAGGTTCTCCAAGAAAATCATCAGAAAAAATTTGATAGGGGTTTGGTTTTATACTTTGGATGAAATAATTGAACCATTTTTTATCATCACTGATAACTCATCTTCCATGTATTAAGGTGGTGTCTAAATAGTTTTGCTAAACTTTTCTGACATGAAAGATTCTTTAGATCCTAAGTCAAATAGTATGTCTTATATATTTGAATTAATAACAATAATATCTATTAAAACTTCAACTTTAGGATCCACCTTAGTAGTTGTGATGGAATAAGTTCACCATTTCTATCTATGCCTTGGAGGTTGTTGTCATCGGTTATCATCAAATACCATTGGATTTGTGCATTGATTTGTATAGTGTCCCTTATAATTATAGTTGATATAATAGATTTTTGGCTAAGGGTTAACTAGAGCATTCCATTCTACCATAACATTGGTGGGTTTCTCTTATCGACACTTTCTATCCAGGTGTTCTTCCTTCTCACGCCTAAATTATTTCCTTATCCCCTTAAGAAAATTATCATGGTTTCTCTTCACACACTTTTTTTAAGTGGGATTTTAAAATTTCTTTCCCCCATGAGATTTATATATTGCTCTACCAAAATTAAAATCCCCTTTCGATTCCTATCTCCTAACCCTTATAACTGTTAATATTCCCTAATTTTTATTTCAACATTGAGAGCACATAATACAATTACCTCATTACTGTCAAAGTCTCAAATCTCTAATGTTTATTGTAGATTCTGCTTTATCCCACAAAAGAATCAGTAAACATTCCTTTCATGGTCAATGAAAAATAAATAGTTGTATCATATAAGTGTTATGAATTTCACCTCAAAACCCTTGATGGATTTATTTTCATTTTTATAGAGTCTAAGAAAATTCCTCTACATTTTATATTGTGGAGTTTGAGGAACATATTTATCGAAAAATATATTCTAGAATTATTTCCACACCATCACTTCAAATTCCTTCCCAAGCTTCATATCTTTAATAAAAACCCACATTTGATTAGATACTCCCTCCATGATATGAACATATAGTAAAACCTTATATTACCCAAATAATTAAAGAATGATTAATAATTTTCAATGCAGTTGATCAATTATTCCTTGATTAATGGATCGTAAGATAAATTGAAATTTTTAGGCATTTATCTCATAAAGGTCTCAATTGAAATTTGATTTTTCTTTGGTTGATGTGGGTTTTTGAACTGATTCATGTTTCTATATAAAATAGAGTTCTTTGATTAATTATTTTGATAATTTTCTCAAATCATACTCCCACTTAGTTGGGAATCACTTTTGGGAAATCATCACATTTCCCATTACATTAGTAGTCAACTTGGTTCCCCCTATTTTTAGTCATCCACTCAAATAAAGGGACAATTAGGGATGATAATTTTTTAAAATAATAAACACATAGAATGTAATCTATGAAAATTGAATAGATCGGTCATAAATGACATATATTCCATAAGTTATTAACTACTATGTTTCAATATAAGTTATCCAGGGTTAATTTCCAATTATAAAATTTAATGTGAATCCTTTTCCCTATAAAATGGTTCATAAAGAGAATGGGAATATATTAAATAATACCCATGGGAGTGTCAAACTAGGTGTGAATCAAGACCTATTATCCATTAACTAGATGAAGATCAAGTTAACAACAAATATTCCACTTTGGGGTTTCTACCCATATGTAAAACTATTCCAAATCCATATGGACTTAATAAATCTAGAAAAATATTTTTTTACTCTGAAACCACTTAATATGTACTTTAAAAAAAATTGTGATGTTTTACTATGTTCATACTTATCCCTAAGGCTTTCATAAGGGTTTTCTAATCCAAATTCCCAAAAATAACTACATGTTTCATCTGATACAAACTATGAAAACCCATATCTTTTTTTAACATTATTTCAAGATATATTATATAAATAAACACATAATAAAATCCCATAAGATCAATATACCTAGTGTCTTTGTCAAATTAGATACACATAACAATAACATAAAATACAATTACAAATGCATTATTTAAAACTCGTTAACATTCTTTTAAAATTCCATCACTCTTCAAAAACATTTCGAGATAACCCGGGGACATATATAAGAATGGGGTGAGATATAAATCCTTGTAAGGGAATAATGAAATTATAACATGATGAAAGTAATACTTTGTAGTAAAGAGGAATATCATGATGACATAAAAGGGGAGATAATCATAAATATCAAAATCAAATCAAGGTAAAATTTGATAACAAAAAGGATATATATATATATATATATATATGAATGTGCCAACATCATATAATGTGACATAATAAGAATAATTAAAGGCTAAATATTGAGAAATAATAACACTGTGTTCTTGGGATAACATTTTGGGCACCATACATGATATCAGATGAGATAAAAACATGATGCAATGCATTGTAGGGCTATATAATTCCAGGCTCACACATCACATTTGTATCATGCACAAGAATTTGTGAACCACATAGATCATAAAAAAGAGAAATTTTATCAATATAAATTCCATGATTAATGAGTGTGGGTGGAATGAATGGATGTCCCCAAAAAATTAATGTTAGTTAACTCTTAGTGAATACCCTTGAGTGGAAATGGGGATGGTTGTTCACAACACAAATGTTTCTCATATAAAATCTCAAAAAAAAATTAGAAGTATTTCAGGTGTATATAAGGATTCATGGAAGGGTTTATTGAGAGTTAAAGTTATAATACCATTTCTTATATATGATAATGATAGAAAAATGGATGTGTAAAAACATATTCCAAAATTAATAATGGGAAATAAACAAGAATAATACAAAGAAAGTGATCGAATAAATAGGAGGAGGAGAGAATCCCTTACATTGAGACGGAGCATCTAAAAGAATTTGAGGAGATTATTAAGAGATTATGAACACATTCGGAGGGGTACATAGTGTAATAGTGGGAGTAACATGGTGCTTAATGGGTTTTTAGGGAAAATGAATGGGATATTCAGAGGGTATTTTTAGAAAAAGATAGTGTAATTCATTATTAATTTTCAATCATAGGTTTTAGACTCTATCTAATAAAATAATCAAAACCAAAAACTGTTACATGGTTATTACTAAAAAATACATAGAGGTGTATTTTTAAATATTTTTTAATTTCATAAATCGATCTTGTAATAATAATACAATTATTAATGTATAAGTGAGTCATGATCATAAATAATTGATTTTAAAACCTTAAAATACAATATAAGTTTTTAACGATTCATTAAAGAGTTAAAAAATTAATAAAATAACTTCAGAGTAACATTTATTTTAAATGGTAAATATATATTTAGTCTTTTATTCATTTTATAACATTTATATCATATATTTTGGGTCCTTATGTTGGAATAATGTGTACCATATATTTACAACGTATTTAATTTTTACCAAAAAAATTGACTATCGTTGAAAATTATCAAAATGGTCTTGGAAATTGGGAAATATCAGTGATTCCATCTCCCAAAAAAACTCTAATAATTGGTCTTTATTGGGGTAAATATTGTAAGAACCTGGGTCTTTTATTCAGGTATGTTTTTTCTTTTTCTAGTGTTTTTTAGAAAAAGTGGAGTTTCTAGAAATTTTTGAAGTACACGCCATGTACATTATAAGTACACACCATGTACTCAGTTACCGTGGGTAGTCGGCTGTTGGCCATGTAGTGGGCATGCACACAGCCATGTGTGGTGACCTGGAGACCGCCTAATGCGGGGGATGGTGAAGGCAAGTACACATCGTGTACTTATAAATTACACACCGTGTACTTTCTTTATTTCATTAAACGCACTGGGGTCGCGTCGATTTGGCATAAAGCCCTCCATCTTGGTCTGGTTCATCCGAGAATGAGGGTATGGCCACGATCCTTCTCCGAGATCTCAATCGAGCATTTGTTCCCCAAATCCACCACCATCAATTGCATTGGGATCACCTCAGTAAGCTCTTCCTTCTTCTAGAACTTTGGTTCCGGATTCCTCCTCTTTCTCAAGTTATCATCAGTTAAATTTTTTTGACGTTCTTGTATATCTACATTGTTCATGGGTGATTCAAGGCTTGAGGTTCACTTATATTGAACCTACAACACTAAGGTAAGTGGTTTGTGCCATTCCATTTAAATTCTTTGAGTTATATATTGAAAAGTTCCCAATACCCTTGAACGAGGTATTGTGTGTTTACTATTTTAGACCTGTTGATTGCCAGTTATGTTTGTATGCCTGAATAAGGGTTAATTAAATGAGAATAGGGTTAGTTGATATGATTTGGAAGTGATTTCCCATGCATTTTTGATTCTTTTGACTATTGTTCTAGTTTCATGTTAGGCTGATGTTTACTTTCCATGCCTAGTATTGTAGGACGGAGTGATTTAGTTTATCTTCCATACTGTTAGGTTGTAGATTGTTATCCAAGTAGTTCATGAGGTTTACTTTGTCTGATATGCATTGTTATGCTTTCTTGACTTACACAGGGTCATGGGAACCTGGTGTAGTGGACCATAGTGAGAATAGACCTAAGGGCTTCTCTAGAATGTCCTTTATTTTATCAAACTGTGAGACCATATGGTGGATTAATGTTGAGTTCTCCCTCAGAGGGTCTATAGTTACATTACGAGGCCATAAAAGGAATTTATGTTGAGTGATTAATTAGAGTTCCTATAGTTTCCATTAAAAGACTATAGGAGGAATTGACAGTGAGTGATTCCTTAAAGATTCTTTAATCATATTTGGCTATATGGGGAATTGACATTAAGTTCTTCCTTATAGATCATTTACAAAAGCTCAACTAGAGGGATTAGACTGTGTGTACTTCTCAGAGGGTTTCTTGTGTTTTCTAGGTAGGACCAGAGGGGATAGTCTTTGATTACATACCATAGGGTTACCTATTTGTGATTATTTTTTTACATGCTAATGTGGAATTTAATGCTTTGAAACTGTGGATTTTTTTACTGCTGAGTACTTCCTTATTAATGCTTCTTTTCACTTATTGCCTGCCTTATATATTCACTGATTGTTAGGTAGAGATCTTTTGGTGGGTGCCTACTGTGATTAGTCCCACACCATGTTTGGGTCATGCTTTTGGTCCCAAACAGATTATATTGTTGTAGGTATAGATTAGGGAAAGCTCCCTTATACTTCAGGTACCTGATTATTGAAGAGTTGAAGAGCATGGGACAAAGCTCAGGCTTGCGATGCTGAGGTCTTTATATATTTTCTTTTATACTTAGGTTTAGTTATGTATTTCCGAATTGTGACTTATTTGGATGATTTCCTAGACATATGTAACTTTTGTAATTTATATATGTGTGCTCCAATTGCTTATTACTTTCAATCTTCCGCTATATAGTGTTGTATGCCCTTATTAGTGCTTCTGATATTTATATCTTTTTTACATCTACTATATTACTTTGCTAATGATGTCATAGTTTCTACACTATCACATCCAAGGACCTTGGTGCTATTTAGCAGCCTCTGGCGTTAGGGGAAATTTTCTTGAGGCCATGTGACCAACAGGGTACATGGCGCCTCTGGGAAGCTTCCGAAACTGGGACGTTACAAAGTGGTATCAGAGGAATTCTTTTCTCTTGACTTACTTTTTTGAGCCTATAGATAGGGATATGAATGAATTGGTACTTGTTAATAAGTTTTGTCTGGGGGTAGTTGACCTATGTATAGGGAAATCCAATCTACCTCATTAATTTCAATTTTTTTAGTTTTGAAATTTTATAGTTGATTTGATTATCACCGTTGGGTGATTCACATGTTTTGTGATGTTATTATTGATCTTATTGAGGTTCTATTTCTATTTCAACCTAATGAGATGAGGGTATTCCATCTCATACATCATATAGGAACTTTCTAGGAATCACATGTGATTCATTCTTGTCATTCCATTTAGGGTGCATTAGCGATTTCTTGTTGTTTTGATAGGTGTTGTGATAGATATGCATGTCATTATGATAGATGCCTTGATAAAAATACCTACTATTTTATAGGGTATTGGTTGTGTAAGGTTTTGTTTGAATGAATGCCAAAATTTGGCTCTTGAGGTGTTATGGGCCCTCATGGATCAGAATTTGGTGAATCATTTATCTATTATGCTTGTTTATGACATATATAAGATTCCAAGATTTGATTCTCATGGAGTATGGGCCCTCACGGATCAGAATTTGGCTCCTTAAGGTTTTTTTCAGTGTTTTCTGGGCTCCGAGGTAGTTTATGAGGCTTACTGTCTGGGAAAACTCAAAATACACATCGTGTATTGATAGATACACGCCATGTGTTCTTCTGTTTGGGAGGAAATTGTTTTTCTTAAGTACACACCATGTACTATATTTGTAGAGACTCGAATCTTGATGTACATTGAGATTACATTACTCTTGAGGAATACTTAGTACATAACAAAAACACACACATAAGGACCGTAATAGTTTAGTGTCTTTGGAAACTCGGAATATAATCTTCTAATCATGGTGAAAGATCTTCAACATCTCCTATAAAGATATTCTTTTTTTTATACCTAAAACCTTTCTTTATATCCTGGGGAAAAGAAAACATAAAAGGGTGAGCTCAAATGCTCATTAAGGGTAAACAAAAGAAATATCAATCACATCATATACATAAGAACATAGCTTTTGGAAATCTTAACCTACAAAAAAGAGAGCTCATAATATCATAACATGGGATAAATCATAGAAGTGAAATGTAATCCCAATAATCATAACATAAAACATGAAACTTTTTGGCATACACACATAATCATAGAGAATCATTTCTTGTTAGTCAATACTCATTTCCAAGACTATCTTAGTGGACAAAGTCTTTTTCTGAATCGAGTCACCCTCATTTCAGTCCTGTTTCATTGAACCGGTATAACCTACCATTCCATCCATGTCTATCTCATGAGATATAAAATCTTTACCAAATGCATTGGAGGGAGATATAGGTCCCACCCATCTTATAATGAATCCTTTCTTATGTGTGCCACATAATCATAAACCATACATCATAGCGTAACCCATGTAATAAAAATGGAATTCTTAAACAACATGACATCATAAAACAATTCATACAAGATAAAGGAATTCATAAAAATAATTCAATCACAACATGATCAAATAAATGTAATAATATGGATAAAAACAGAACCCTTTATTTTCTTAGATGGAAAATAATTTTGATAAAACACTTGAAATTCATTCTTGAGGAAAATATCCTTTCTACTTCAAAAACACTTTTCCTTTCTTAACATGTCATACAATTCTGAACTAAAAGAATTTGATTAAAATTAAACTTGAAAACTTGTAAAGGAATCTTCTTGGAAATATGGTTTTAAAAATCCGTTCATGCTGTATAAGTTAAAAAAAACATTCTTCGTACTTTTGTTGGAAAAGTCAAAAAGTACCTCGTACGAAAAAAAACGACAAAAGATTCCTTTCATATTCTTTACTAAAAACTCACCGAAGGGTAAAATTGGATTTAAACAATTTTAGGTCGATGGAAATAACATTACATATTGATGAAACATGGATGTGGGTGATAAAATACACCCTAGTAAATTTCAAAGTATAAACAATCTCGGATAAAAATGAGATTGTGATATTTCCCTTACCTTAGGTCTGATTTGCTTTGTACGTGTCCGAAGCTCCTGTATAATGGTTTAAATAATGTTATTGACTTATTCCAGAATCATACATATTGATATGATATCATATATGGTCATATTCTTAGCTTCTTGTTAGTAATAGTTCATTGTTACTTGTTACTCGGGTCCTTATTGCCTTTTGTTCTTATGCGTGTTTTTCAGAATAAATTCTTATTCTTATTTTAAGGTTATAGATACATTATATACAGAATGGTATTAGTGTAACATATATCATATTTATTCATTAAATTCATTTATATAATTACTATGTAATGATGATCATGTAGAACGAGTCGCATCACATTGTGGAGACGGTATTCTGTACGTACACATGAGTGATGATATCGTTGCTATGATCGTGGAACTGTATTGGAGTATATATATATTATTTCAGTATCAATATTAATTTATAATAATCATAAATAGTTACTCATTACACCATTATACCCATCCTTGTAAGGTGATGGTGGAAAATAGATTACACCACGGCGTGGAGACGGTATTCCGTACGTACGCACGCGCGGTGATTTCATTTTTCCGTAGGATGGATAGAAGGTGAATTAGGGTTGTTTCATATTTATAATAACATATCATTATGTAAGTAATACTGATGTTATTACTTTATTATGAAACAACTAAAGAATAATAAGTTGAAGAAGAAATAAATTGAAAAGATCGGTAATGGATATTATCTCTTCTTTGGAACGCCTCTTTGAATCCTCCACTTAGGGAACTAAGATCGGTCTTTGATGAAGACCAGGACCTCTAGGATTATTATAGGGAAGCGGAGAGGAGAAAATGTCAGGTGTTGGCCTAGCTTGAGTGCTCAAATTGGTTTGAGGAGGAGGGGGAGGAGGTACCCTTTTATAAGGGAGGAGAGGGGCACCTTAGGAATATCTCAAAATATTATTTTATATTAAAGTCAAAATCGGTTTATAATGGTTCCAATGGGTCTTATTTCGAAGCTAAAGTGGGGATGGGTCGAAATCCTTTCAACCAATAGGATTTAGACAAGTTTAGGGTATTATATTAACCTTATCAATTAGATTTAACTCTAAGTTAAATAATTTAACTTTTACAGTGTCTTTTTGTTTTCTTTCACTATATGGTTAATAGACTTACTATAACATGCCTAAAAAACCCCAAATTGTTTATTATTAATATATATATCCTTAGATAAGTGATTTGGCCGAACCTTAGATTTTTAGGAATAAAATAACAATTAATAATATAATATTTGATTTAAAAACTATTTTGTGTCAATTTTGACACTATTTGATATATGATTTTTGTGAAAGTCATAACAGAATTATATGTTCGAACCAAGTTGATTAAATCAACAATAATATATCATACTAACCTCTAAAATTAGTGGGATTCATAAAAAGTCTCAAATTACATTTATTTTGGTGTTTATAACATCAATTATGTCAATATTTCATTAATAAGATAATTACTGCATCATCATTGTGTCATAAATAAATTAAATTATTTAATGTCTAAAAATTATAAATAAAATACCATTATGTAGGAAATAATTTTATATTTCTAATGAATATTTATAGTCGAATTTATCTTATGTATAACCCCATATTAAAAATGATCTACTTATTAAACTTTGATTTTAACTATTTTAACCCTTCTTTAAATAAATTAATAATAAATGTCCTAATCTAATCCAAGTGGGCCTAAATGATAATATTTTACACTTAAGGTTGTTTTTGGTCGAGATACACTTTTCCAATAGAATTAGGACATGTGTTAGGGTAATATTAATATCATTCTTACCCTTAATTACCCTATTTACTTTTAACCGTGGTAAATAAAAGTAAAAAGTTACTATTCACCAAAAATTATTTTCATCTCATTGAACCACATTTTACTTACTGACATCAACCGTGTCTCTTAGATTTTTGAAATTTCATTCACAGAAGCAGTCAAATTATGTTTTATGAAAAATTTAGTTTTTTTTAACTACCACTTAGTTGTTTCACTATTCATCAAAAATTGATGTTTTTCAGAACAATGCCAGAATTTCATCCTAAGATATATTTCATATTCCAAATTAAAAAATGAAGTCTATTTTACAAAATTCATAATATATAAGTTGCATTAATTAATTTTATAATTAAATCCCGCTGTTAAAACAAATAGCGTGTTTTTAAGAAACAATATCTATCAAAATATTGACACTTGTTTATGTCTGGTTTAAATGTGAAATTACATCCAATGACCAACATTGTATTAAATTGTAAAAATATATTATAAATATACTTTAAAACTACTCAAATTAATAATTTATCACTATTAATTATTTTTATTAAAAAAGTTGTTTTTAATTATAATTTAGTAATTTTCACCATTCATCAGAATATGAAAGTTATCCAAAAAGTACCAAAATTTCAACTTAGGCTAAATTTGATACTCAAAATCCATAAATGAAGTCCATTTTGAGAGATAAAATTTCTAAAATTTTAAAAGGTGGTTATTACTATTTATAACGGCTAGTTATAATAATATTATAATAGCATATCGCTGTTTAGTGAAACTCGGTATTGCGTACTACACACGCTATCGAGGAAGGTCGCGATTGCGTGTAATGCAAGGCAAGTCAAGGATGTGTGTTGTGCAAGCTCCTTTTGGTGTAGCGTACAACACAAGACATTAATAAAATTAAAAAAGAATAGTTTTCATAAAATCTCGGGCTGTTACATTCTACCCCCCTTAAAATGAATTTCGCCCTCGAAATTCGTCGGGGTTATAAATAGTTTACTATTCAAAAGTTTCTTTAATATAAACCCACAACGTAAAAAGGAATAACAAAACTTGGCTTTAAAAACTAAAGTATGAAATGTAACGATTACCCAAATAAACTAATCACTGGGTTTCCACATAGGTGAAAATATGGATATGGAAGAGAAATCTAATCATCATGTTCTGATGGAGAGTGGTAGAGAACATGGCTGTGGAAAAGACAGTAATCACAAATCCATATATTTGTGATGATATAAGGTACCATCTGATTCATCAGGTATAAGATCACTAGGACAACATTTTTGGTTTTCAAGATCATTTCCCTAAAGTTGAAAATTTGAATTAGAATAAATACTTACTTTATTTTGGTACAATCTCACTGTTGATTGTGCCTTGAACAGTTTCCACTTCATCTCTTAAATAAATGAATTTGAATTTGTTATTCGTGAAGTGTTAGCAGATCATGTGATAGAATGACAGGTCATTCCATCTGTCTCAAACAAAAGGTTACCAAAAATTAAATACATAAGTCGATCTATAGTGAGATTAATCATATATGGTTCCTAAAATGGACTTATACTTCATATATCATACTGCTTAATATAATAAAACAAGTTTCTAATAAACAGGGACTTCCTGTAGGCTAGTGGTAGGCGATAAAGGCCAGTCACACTTCGATTGTGGGTTCGATTTCCACAGCCTTGTCCGACGCGATGGGCTGTCGCCCGTCCGGCAGGTTGTCCTTTTTCTAAAACTATATTACTATAACATCCCATCAATAATATCGAAAAAAACATCTATCCTTAAACAATACTAACTTATATCCAACATAATCCATTCCAATCTTCAGGCTTATCCATAATACTGCAGTCCACTCTCATAACATAGTGAAAATGATTACCAGAGATTTAACACCATCGTCGATCCCCATATATCATAAGATATGTTTTGTTGGTTACATTCAAAGTCCTTAATCATGTATTCTCTTGAATACCTTAGTGAAAAAATGAATGCAGTTAAAAGTTAACACTTTCCACATACCAAAATCCTGAAAATTCTGTATACTCAAACCATGATATCACTTAGTCCTTATATCAATCATGAGCTCATGAATACTGTTAAACATTTCATTTTCTCGTTTTCCCTTCATTATGCGCATATCATCTTATTTCCAAAAATATCTCAATTACTTTGAATACCACATTAGACCAATACATAAATATTCCAATACTTTATGATACAACATTATTTTGGAATCCCATTACATAAACACTTAATCATTCCACCACATCGTTATCATATTCAACATCGCCAATGGTGATCTCATGTGACTTCCCTTTGTCCTTTGCCTTCAGTGGTTGCTCATGTTGATCATCACTAACCCTTGGATTATGGCATTTATTAGCATAATTCTCCATTTCCTTGCACTTGAAGCATTGAAGTGTTGGTGGTGCGTTCTCTGCAGTGTTTGCTTTATTCACATCATTAGAAACTCTTTTTCCATTACTTCGACACTCAGCTACTCGATGACATTCTTTTCCACACTTAAAACATTTTCTAGTCCCTTTAAGACAATCTCCACCATGCTTCTTTCCACACTTTGTGCATAAGGAAACATTCATCTTCTTTTCACCATTATTCTGAGATTTCTCCTTGAACTCCATCTTTCGTTTCTTGTCAAAACCATGAGATGGATATGTAACACCAACTTCCATTTCTTCCTTGATAGCACAACGCACAATTTCTTCATAGCTACTGAAGTCTCTTATAGCTAATTCCCTTCAAAGACTTGGTTTTAAGCTACTGAAAAATTGATTAACTTTACTTTCAGGTTGGATGATAATGCCAGATGCATACCTTGCAAGTCTTGTAAAATTTGCTTCGTATATACCAACAGATTCATCATCCTTCTGCTTCAGCTCAAGAAACTCCTTTTCCATCATTGTTCGAAGAATACGAGGGAAGTACTTACTGAAAAACAAGTTCTTGAACTCGTCCCATCCCATGGACTCAATTTCATCTCTTTGCCTCGTATTCTTGATAAGATTCCACCATTGATCAGCTTCACCTTCCAAACGATATACTGCTAAGATGACTTTATCATGTTCAGAACATTGAAGAACTGAAAATATCTTTTCAGTGGTACTGATCCATTGTTCAGCAACAAGTGGATCAGAAGACCCACTGAACGAAGGTGGATGTTGCCTCATGAAGGACTCAATAAGTTATTGTTCCCTTCTCTGCTCATTTGGAAGTCCAGAATGATTCATAGCTTGTGTAAGTATAGAAATAAGATTTTGTACTCCATCTCCCATAACATTTGTTTATTCAGGAGGACAATCATTGCATTGTCCATTGCATTGATCAACACGGTTCCTTCGGGTTCCATCCATCGTCTAAAACCCAAAAAGAATAGTGTGAGAGGCAAAAATCATGCTAGGGAAAACAACATAATAAAGGGGGAGTACCTTCAATATCTAACATCTTATGTTTAATTCTATGATCGTTAGTGTAGTTCTAGTACTATAAACTATACGTATACTTAACCTTAGGGACATCCCTAGACATACCTTAGAAATATCTCTAGGGATCTCACTAAAGTTCTCGCATCCTAGTTTCCAAAGGTTGACTAAACCTTTCCTCTGATACCAACTGTAGAGACACGAAGCTTGACGTACATTGAGATTACATTACTTTTGCGGAATACTTAGTACATAACAAAAACACACACACAAGGACCGTAATAGTTTAGTGTCTTTGGAAACTCGGAATATAATCTTCTAATCGTGGTGAAAGATCTTCAACATCTCCCATAAAGATCTTATTTTTTTTATACCTAAAACCTTTCTTTATATCCTGGGGAAAAGAAAACAAAAATGGGTGAGATCAAATGCTCAGTAAGGGTAAACAAAATAAATATCAATCACATCATATACATAAGAACATAGCTTTTGGAAATCTTAACCTGCAAAAAAGAGATCTCATAATATCATGACATGCGATAAATCATAGAAGTGAAATGTAATCCCAATAATCATAACATAAAACATGAAACTTTGTGGCATACACACATAATCATAGAGAATAATTTCATGTTAGTCAAGACTCATTGCCAAGACTATCTTAGTGGATAAAGTCCCTTTCTGAATCGAGTCACCCTCGTTTCAGTCCTGTTTCACTGAACCGGTATAACCTACCATTCCAGCAATGTCTATCTCATGAGATATAAAATCTTTACCCAATGCATTGGAGGGAGATATAGGTCCCACCCATCTTATAATGAATCCTTTATTATGTGTGCCACATAATCATAAACCATACATCATAGCGTAACCCATGTAATAAAAATGGAATTCTTAAACAACATGACATCATAAAACAATTCATACAAGATAAAGGAATTCATAAAAATAATTCAATCACAACATGATCAAATCAATGTAATAATAGGGATAAAAACAGAACCCTTTATTATCTTAGATGGAAAATAATTTTTATAAAACACTTGAACTTCATTCTTGAGGAAAATATCCTTTCTACTTCAAAAACACTTTTCCTTTCTTAACATGTCATACAATTCTGAACTAAAAGAATTTGATTAAAAATAAACTTGAAAACTTGTAAAGGAATCTTCTTGGAAATAATGTTTTAAAAATCCATTCATGCCGTATAAGTTAAAAAAACATTCTTCGTACTTTTGTCGGAAACGTCAAAAAGTACATCGTATGAAAAAAAAAAACGACAAAATATTCCTTTCCTATTCTTTACTAAAAACTCACCGAAGGGTAAAATTGGATTTAAACAATTTTAGGTGGATGGAAATAACATTACATATTGATGAAACATGGATGTGGATGATAAAATACACCCCAGTAAATTTCAAAGTATAAACAATCTTGGATAAAAATGAGATTGTGATATTTCCCTTACCTTAGGTCCGATTTGCTTTGTACGTGTCCGAATCTCCTGTATAATGGTTTAAATAATGTTATTGACTTATTCCAGAATCATACATATTGATATGATATCATATATGGTCATATTCTTAGCTTCTTGTTAGTAATATTTCATTGTTACTTGTTACTCGGGTCCTTATTGCCTTTTGTTCTTATGCGTGTTTTTCCGAATAAATTCTTATTCTTATTTTAAGGTTATAGATACCTTATATCCATAATTGTATTAGTGTAACATATATAATATTTATTCATTCAATTCATTTATATAATTACTATGTAATGATGATCATGTAGAACGAGTCGCATCACATCGTGGAGACGGTATTCCGTACGTACACACGAGTGATGATATCGTACCTATGATCGTGGAACTGTATTGGAGTATATATATATTATTTCAGAATCAATATTACTTTATAATAATCATTAATAGTTACTCATTACACCATTATACCCATCCTTGTAAGGTGATGGTGGAAAATAGATTACACCACGACGTGGAGATGGTATTCCGTACGTACGCACGCGCGGTGATTTCATTTTTCCGTAGGATGGATAGAAGGTGAATTAGGGTTGTTTCATATTTATAATAACATATCAGTATGTAAGTAACACTGATGTTATTACTTTATCATGAAACAACTAAAAAAGAAGAAGTTGAAGAAGAAAGAAATTGAAAAGATCGGTAATGGATATTACCTCTTCTTTGGAATGCCTCTTTGAATCCTCCACTTAGGGAACTAAGGTTGGTCTTTGAAGAAGACCAGTACCTCTAGGATTATTCTAGGGAAGTGGAGAGGAGAAAATTTCAGGGTTTGGCCGAGCTTGAGTGCTCAAATTGGTGTGAGGAGGAGAGGGAGGAGGTGCCCTTTTATAAGGGGGGAGAGGGGCACCTTAGGAATATCTCAAAATATTATTTTATATTAAAGTCAAAATCGGTTTATAATGGTTCCAAATGGTTTATTTCGAAGCTAAAGTGGGGATGGGTCGAAATCCTATCAACCAATAGGATTTAGACAAGTTTAGGGTATTATTTTAACCTTATCAATTAGATTTAACTCTAAGTTAAATAATTTAACTTTTACCGTGTCTTTTTGTTTTCTTTCACTATATGGTTAATAGACTTACTATAACCTGCCAAACGAACCCCAAATTGTTTATTATTAATATATATATCCTTATCTAAGTCATTCTGACGAACCTTAGATTTTTAGGAATAAAATAACAATTAATAATATTTTATTTTATTTAAAAACTATTTTGTGTCAATTTTGACACTATTTGATATATGATTTTTGTGAAAGTCATAACAGAATTATATGTTCGAACCCAGTTGATTAAATCAACACTAATATATCATAGTAACCTATAAATTTAGTGGGATTCATAAAAAGTCTCAAATTACATTTATTTTGGTGTTTATAACATCAATTATGTCAATATTTCATTAATAAGATAATTACTGTATCATCATTGTGTCATAAATAAATTAACTTTTTTAATGTATAAAAATTATAAAAAAATACCATTATGTAGGAAATCATTTTATCTTTCTAATGAATATTTATAGTCAAATTTATCTTATTTATAACCCCATATTAAAAATGATCTACTTATTAAACTTTGACTTTAACTATTTTAACCCTTCTTTAAATAAATTAATAATAAATGTCCTAATCTAATCCAAGTGGGCCTAAATGATAATATTTTATACTTAAGGTTGTTTTTGGTCGAGATACACTTGTCCAATAGAATTAGGACATGTGTTAGGGTAATATTAATATCATTCTTACCCTTAATTACCCTATTTTACTTTTAACCGTGGTAAATAAAAGTAAAAAGTTACTATTCACCAAAAATTATTTTCATCTCATTGAACCACATTTTAATTACTGACATCAACCGTGTCTCGCGGATTTTTGAAATTCCATTCACAGAAGCGGTAAAATTAAGTTTTATGAAAAAATCAGTTTTTTTAACTACCACTTAGTAGTTTCACTATTCATCAAAAATTGATGTTTTTCAGAACAATTCCAAAATTTCATCCTAAGCTATATTTCATATTCCAAATTCAAAAATGAAGTCTATTTTACCAAATTCATAACATAGAAGTTGCATTAATTAATTTTATAATTAAATCCCGCTGTTAAAACAAATAGAGTGTTTTTAAGAAACAATATTTATCAAAAGATTGACACTTGTTTATGTCTGGTTTAAATGTGAAATTACATCCAATGACCAACATTGTATTAAATTGTAAAAATATATTCTAAATATACTTTAAAACCACTCAAATTAATAATTTATCACTATTAATTATTTTGATTAAAAAAGTTGTTTTTAATTATAATTTAGTAATTTTCACTATTCATCAGAATATGAAAGTTATCCGAAAAGTACCAAAATTTCACCTTAGGCTAAATTCGATACTCCGAATCCAAAAATGAAGTCCATTTTGAGAGCTAAAATTTCTAAAATTTTAAAAGTTGGTTATTACTATTTATAATGGCTAGTTATAATAATATTATAATAGTATATCGTTGTTTAGTGAAACTCGGTATTGCGTACTACACACGCTATCGAGGAAGGTCGCGATTGCGTGTAATGAAAGGAAAGTCAAGGATGTGTGTTGTGCAAGCTCCTTTTGGTGTAGCGTACAACACAAGACATTAATAAAATTAAAAGAAGAATAGTTTTCATAAAATCTCGGGCTGTTACAATATTTACACACCGTGTAGTCGATAACCTTGTCTTAGGCTGTGTGGGCTAGGACACAGGTTTTGGAATCTTTGGTAGGACATGTCGTGTGGCTGATGTACACGCCATGTTGTAGAACCATGTAACTGGTTGTGTCACTAACAACACAAGTCAGTTGAGTCTTTTCTAATACACAATGCATCTGTCTGGAACATGCCATGTAGTGTAACCTAAGTATTTGGCCATGTCACTAACAACACGGGTGGGTGAAATATTTATAGTACAATCCATGTCTATCTAGAACACGCTGTGTAGTGTGATCTTTGTATCCATCTGTGTCACTAAAAACATGGGTTAATGAAGCTCATCTAGTACACACCGTGTCTGGCATGAAGATGCCATGTAGTCTCGTTCTGGGAGAACCGTGTGATCTAGCCATATAAGGGAACTCAGATAGGGGAAGAGCATTCCGGTACATGTCATTTGTAAGGAAAAAACACCATGTATGGGGGTTTTACACAACTAGTTTTGGCAGAGGTACATGCCCATGTGAAAGTCTTAAGGGAACACGTCATGTACGAATTATACAGGCTGTTTATCCATGTTTTGAAAAAAAATTAAATGCTTTCTTTCTCATGTTCCCACTTTAAGCTTCTAGTTTTCAATCCTTGATAAAATTGATCTAATATGTGTGCTTGACCTTGCATATTCATGCCACTGAGACGTCCTCTAGTTATACCCCATTTATAGGGAGAAAAACAGACATCGGACATGGATGATCAAGGAATTATAACAAATCCTCATGTAGTGTCAGTCTTGGAACTAGTCGTCATTCCGGACAAAGGTGTGGATGTATAGTTTTGAGAGGGATTCTTGAGGTTTATGCAGACCTTCTACATAGTACTGCCTCCTGACCCGTCGATGGAAGAATTGAATTGGTTTTTCCAGCAGTAGCATCCTCCCACTTTCACAGGGGAAAGAGGACCTCAAACTGTAGAGTCATGGTTAGAATCCATGCTTACTATCTTCAAGAATCTGGAGACACCTCCATATAGGAGGGTCAAGCTCTCTATGTACATGCTTTGGGATCCCTCCAAGAGATGGTGGGATGTTATCTCATAGGCAGGACACCAACAGGATATGGCTTGGGAGGAGTTTTAGTGTACCTTTTATAATTACTTCTATCCAGAGACTTTGAGGGTCGATCGAGCCCAAGAGTACATGAGTTTGGAGCAGGGTAATCTTTTTGTTATGGTGTACTCTTCTCGCTTCACTGGGATGAAACTCTTTACACCCTTCCTAGGGGGGATGGGTTGTTCTTGGCAAGGAAGTTTGAGGATTGTCTCAGACGGGACATTCTGGAACAGGTAAACATCTTCAAGTTGGCCTTGATATCTTGTATCGTCAACCAGGAACTAATCATAGAGTGTAACCTGCAGGATTCTGGAGCTATGAGCCAGGGCGGTTCAACATCCAAATTTAGTGCTTCACTGGTTGATAGAAGGAAGCGTCGCATAGAGACTACTCGTGGAGATCTGAGTAGACGGGATGCACCTTCAAGTATCCAGGTGGTATGCTACCAGTGTGGGAAGGTCAGGCATATGAATCCACATTGCTCGAGAGACCTATTGGAGTGATGATCTTGTGTAAATCTGGGCCATCTTAATCATTTCTATCAGATCTTCTCACCATTAGCTAGTGACAGGGGTTCTTCTATGACTCCGCATTCAGGAGTAGTGCCACCATTTTCTCACCAGTCTGGGAATTGGAGTTTTTCTGACCATTATAGTCAATGTGGCGATCGTGGTCGTGGTAATTAGTCACCAGGATTTCAGTGACAATAGGGTGGATCAGCTCAGAGTGGTCTGGCACGATCATAGTGTCATGGTGCAGGTCAGACTTTTGTGGGGGAGCAGACCTATCATGTGAAGTATCCTGGACACTCTATAGTTTGAGGTATGATCTTAGTTACCTCAGTTTTAGATTTTGATTTTTTCGATCTAGGGGCTTTCCATAGAGTTATATCTATTGTTTTTGTGGAGAGACTTGGGCTCTGTATCTTTACATCTACTGATTTCTTGATGTTGGACACACCGTTGGGGACTAGAACAGCTAGTGTACGTCAGTGCAAGGAGTTCCCTTTTGATATTGGTGGGTGTCACTTCTTATAGGACCTTTATGTCCTAGAGATTACAGGCTATTATTTCATTCTTGGAATGGACTGGTTAGTTACCTTTCAAGTAGTTGTGTGTTTCTATCATCGTAGGGTGAGTTTCACATCACCAGAGGGCATATCGTTTCTTCAGAAGGGCTAATGGGATGTCCAGGCTAGCAGAGTGGTGCCTGGGCATCATGGGTTGGGAGGAGTTATAGCCTAGATTGCTAGTCTATATCTGGATGATCAGGGGACTTTACATATGGACTTTCCTCCCGTGGTAGATCATTTCAGGGATGTCTTTCTAGAGGACTTTTCAGTTTTTCCCCTAGAGTGAGAGGTAAACTTTTTTTCTGAGCTCATTCTAGGAGTGGAACTGGTGTCCATTCCTCCTTATAGGATGGATACACTATAGTTACGGGAGATCAAGAAGCAGTTGGAGGAGTTGCAGGAAAAGGGTTTCATCCAACACAGTACTTCTCCTTGGGGTTTTCCTGTCCTGTTTGGGAAGAAGGTGGATGGTACCCTTAGACTTTGTGTGGATTATCAAAAGAATAACCAGTTGACGGTCAAGAACTGATATCCCTTTCCAAGGATTGGAGATCTCTTTGATTATCTTTGAGGAGCCCGATCATTCTCAAATATTTACTTTAGATCTAGTTATTATCAGTTGCATGTTAGACCAACTGATATACCTATTATAGCTTTCCAGAGTAGGTATGGTCTATTAGAATATGTGGTTATGCCGTTCGGTCTCATGAATGCATCGACAATCTTCATGGAACTGATGAACCGAGTTTTCCATCCATACTTGGATTCTTTTGTGGTGATTTTCATGGATGATATCTTGGTGTACTCTCAAACTCGACACGACCATGCGATCCATCTTGAGATCATTCTGAGTACACTGAGAGAGAATCCATTATATGCTAAGCTCTCAATATTCCACTTTTGGATAGATTAGATTCACTTCTTGGGTCATGTTATCTCCGAGACAGGAGTATTAGTAGACCCAAAGAAAGTGAGAGTAGTAGTTTCCTGGGAGCATCTGAATAACGTCTTTGAGGTACGTAGTTTTCTAGGGTTGGATGGATACTACAAAAATTTCATACAGGACTTTTCATTCTTAGCAGTGCCGCTGACGGGCCTGACTAAGAAGGTTGAGAAGTTCTTGTGGTCAGATTCCTGTGAGTCAGCCTTTTAGGAGCATAAAGGGAGGTTGACTTCAGCACTGATACTAGTTTTTTCATATCCTAGAAAGAGCTAAATTGTTTACTATGATGCATCAGGTATCGGGCTTGGATCAGTTCTTATGTAGGGGAAAATAGTTGCTATGTACGGGTCTCGGAAATTGAGGCCACATGAGAGATATTACCCGATGCACAATCTTGAGTTGGCTGTAGTTTTTCATGCCTTACACTGTTGGAAACATTCTCATCTGGGAGGGAATTTTGTGCTTTTCAAGGACCAAAAAAGTCTCAATTATATCTTTACTCTGCGTGACTTGAATTTGAGATAGCGAAGGTGGGTTGAGTACCTTCAGTATTTTGGCTTTGAGCTTGCCTATAGTCTAGGGATAGAAAATTCAGTAGCTGATGTGTTGAGCAGGAGTACTCAGATATAGGTAGTTGAAGAGGCCAGTAGTGAGTGGAAGCTTATGAATCTATTCTCTAATATGCATTTGGTGGTGCACAACAGGTAGGGGAAATATTTCTTTTTTTCTGTAGCTGTTACCTCTACTTTTCTTGATCGAGTGCGAATGAGGAAGCTAGCAGATTTTGAAGGCCTAGTCCTATGGGAAAGTGTGTCGAGAGAGGACCCTATTCCTGGATGGACCTTAGGCAAGGATGAGATTTTTAGTTTTCTTGGGCACATATGGGTGTCAGCAGACATACACGAGGATCTGATAGGGGACTTTCACTCATCATTTTGGGCAGTTCATCCTAGGGTCACTAAGATATATCGTGATCTATACCATCAGTATTCGTGGCCAGGTATGAAGAGAGATGGTGTAGGTTTTGTGATGAGGTGTTCCACCTGGCAGAAGGTGAAGGCGGAGAATTAGCGACAATCAAGTCTTTTTCAAGAGTTACCCATTCATGAGTGAATATAGAATGATATCATGATGGATTTTGTGACATGTCTGTCGAGGTATCCTTAATAGAATGATGCGGTTTGGGTTGTCATTGACAGACTCATGAAGGTTACTCACTTCTTACTGATAAAGGAGACATTCAGTGTTGATGAGATGGGATGGTTGTACATCTATGAGACAGTACATCTACATGGGGTTCCACACTCCATTGTTTCAGACATAGATGCCCGTTTTACTTCTCGGGTCTGGAAGGGGATTCAGAAGGCTTTGGGTGCATAGGTACTCTTGATTACATCTTACCACCCCCCAAACATATGGCTATTCCGAGCGTACGATTCAAGTGCTTGAGGACATGCTTTGTTCATGAATCCTAGATTTTAGAGGTTCTTGGAAGAAGCACATACCTCTTGTGGAGTTTTCCTACAATAATAGTTTTCAAGCAACTATTCAGATATCACCTTATGAGGCTTTGTATGGTAGGACATTCTGATCACCCTTATGGTGGCTGGAGGCCGGAGAGGTAGCTATGTTGGGACCTCATCTTGTCCAAGAGACTACAATGCTGATATAGTTGATTCGGAAGAGGATGGCTACTGCACAGTCTCGGTAAAAGTCTTATGCTGATCAAGGGAGATGTCCTCTAGAGTTCAAGGTCTGGGATCAGGTTTTCCTACATGTCACACCAAGGTTGGGACACAGGAGGATTAGGAGAAAGGGTAATCTTTTGCCAAGGTATGTTGGTCCGTTTGAGGTTTTGGAGAGTGTTGGGCCAGTTGCCTATCGATTGTAGTTACCTCAGAGGTAACAGGCTATGCATGACATTTTCCATGTTTTTCAGCTTTGACATTACTTCTCAGACCTGTCTCATGTTTTTCCACCCAAGGAGGGTGAGTTATAGGTGGATACCATGTTCGAGGAGCATACTATCTGGATTATTGAACACAGTATGAAGGTTCTCCGTGGCTGGTCTGTTCCTCTGGTATGAGTGATATGGGAGCACAGGTGACTACAAGACGAGACCTAGGAGACGAAGGTCGATGTATGATCGTAGTGGCCAGAGCTTTTCGAAGATTCTTCTTATATGCCTCCTTTCTAGGGAAATTCGGGGATGAATTTATTTAAGGGGGAAATTTTGTAAGAACTCAGATCTTTTTTAGGTATGTTTACCCTTTTTCTAGGGTTTTTGAGAAAAACAGATGTTTCTAAAAGAACAATTAAGTACGCGCCATGTACATTATAAATACAATTCATGTACATGGTTACCGGGGGTAACCGAGTGTTGGCCATGTAGCATCCATGCACATGGTCATGTGTGGTGACCTAGAGATTGCCTAATGTGGGGGCTGGTGAAGGAAAGGACACATCATGTACTTATAAAGTACACGTCGTGTATTTTATTTTATTTATTTAAACACACCGAGGTCGTGTCTAATTGCTTGAAATCCCTCCATCTAGGTCTACTTTGTCTGAGAGAAAGGGTATGGCTGTGATCCTTCTTTGAGATCCCGATCAAGCATCTGTTCTCGGAATCAACCATTGGTGATTGCATTGGGATCACCTCAGTAAGATCTTCCTTGTCTTAGAGATTCATTTCCTGATTCCTCATCTTTCTCAAGTTATTTTCCATTGAACAGTTTTTATGTTTTTAAAGATCTACAATGTTATTGGGCGATTCAAGGCTTAAGGTTCACTTATATCGATTCTAAAACACCGAGGTAGGTGGTTTGTGCCTTTCCATTTAATGTCTTTGAGTTATACGTGAAAACGTTCCCAATACCCTTGAACGGGATATTTCATGTTTACTGTTTTAGCCCTGTTCATTGTCTGTTATGCTTGTATGCTTGAATAGAGGTTAAATGAATGAGAATATGGTTAATTTCCATGCTTTGGAATTGATTTCCAATGCTTGTTTTCTTGTTTTGACTGTTGGTCTAGTTTCCTGTTAGGATGTTGGTTACATTCGATGCCTAGTTTTGTAGGATGGAGTGATTAGTTTATCTACCATGTTGTTATGTTGTAGACTATTATCCAAGTAGTTATTGATGTTTACTTTGGACGATATGCATTGCTATCCTTTCTTAACTTACACAGGGTTGTGGGAACCTATTGTAGTGGGGAATAGTAGACATAAGGGCTTCTCCAGAGTGTGTGTTATTTTATCACGCAGTGAGACCATATGGGGGATTGACGTTGAGTGCTCCCTCAAAGGGTCTATAGTTAAGTTACGAGGCCACTGGAGGAATTTATGTTGAGTGATTCCTTAGAGTTCCTTTAGTTTCCGTTAAAACACTATAGGAGGAATTAACGATGAGTGCTTCATCTGATAATATTTAATCATAGTTGGATATAAGGGGAATTGACATTGAATTCTTCCTCAGAGATCCTTTAAAAAAGATCAACTAGAGGGGTTAGACTGTGTGTACTTACCAAAGGGTTACTTGTGTTTTCTAAGTAGGACTAGAGGGGATAGACTGTGGGTACATCCAATAGGTTACCTATTTTTGATTATATATTTACTTGCTATTGTGGAATTGAATGCTTTGAAATTGTGGATTTTTTTAATGCTGAGTACTTCCTTAACGCTGATTCTTTTCACTAACTACCTGTCATATATATTCACTGACTGTTAGGAACATATCTTTTGGTGGGTGCCTACTGAGATTAGTCTCACACTCTGTTTGGGTCATGCTTTTGGGCCCAAACATATTATATTGTTGCAGGTATAGATAAGGGCAAGTGCCCTTCTACTTCAGGTACTTGATTGCTGAGGAGCTGGAGAGCATGGGACCAACCTGAGGCTGGAGATGATGCAAATTTTATTTGTTTTCTTGTGTACTTTGGTTTAGTTCTTTATTTCCACATTTTTACCTGTTTGGATGCTTTCCTAGACATATGTAACATGCATCATTTATATGTCTATACTCTAGTCGCTTATTACTTTTAGTCTTCTTTTGTTTACTATTATATGCCATTATTACTGCTTCCGCTATTGATATCTATTTTACTTATGTTGTGTTACTCTTCCAATGAGGGCATAGTTTCCCCACTATCACACCCAAGGCCCTCATTGCTAGTCAGCAGCCTCTGGTGTGAGGGGAAATGCGCTTGAGGATATGTGACCAACCGGGTTCGGGGCGCCTCTGGGCGGCTTCTGGAACTGAGATGTTATAGTGACCATATCTTTTTCTGTCTAGGTCAAATAGACTTTATTAAAACCCTTAATATATTATAATATTTACAATAATTATACAGTGGTTGTATTATCAATAGATATGATTATTAAAAGTATTTTAAATTTGAAAAGATATATTTTATAATGGTCCACAATAACCAAATTCGTTCATGTGTTTTCTATGACTACATTTCTTAATAAGGAAAATATTCATTCAAATTGGGAGTTTCATATATGAAATTTCAGGTAATTACATAAATAATAAAATATTTTTATATAAATAATAGGATGTGCATAATATATTCATTAATAATATAAGAATTCTATCAAATAAAATTTTTAAAATTTTTTAAATCCACTTTATGGTTATATTAGAACCATATTGATGTTCAATGGGAGATGAAAATAAAAAAATGGATTATATCCCAAATCAAATCATGAACAAAAACACAACATCTAATATAATCGACTGAGGGATGACAAAAAAGAGACAAAAACATGAATTTTTCTGCATATGATGCCACTGGAGGGGATCACACTACCAACACTAGCTCTATTGAACATGAGAATCACAAATAATGTAAAAAAACAATGATGATTACATTTCAAGAGAGAACACCATTGTTAGTCCACTTACACTGTTGGAGAAACCATTACTCCCACCACTATTAAGGATGATTATACCACAACATTTGAAGAAATTCTACCCATGATGAAAACCTAACCATAGTTGAATAAAATTAGATACACCCTAGACAAATTTAATTCAAAACAATAGTCTATAATAATATATTAATCTCACTTTGGGAATGAATCCACCAAGAAAAAGAAATAAATAAAGGATGGCGTATACACTAAAAAAGGAAAACCCCACCTCTAAATTCCACTTGTATTTACTAAGATCTCAAAAATTATATCCATGTCCACTATAAAACAAAATGTGGGGGATTCTCTCCAATTATCCATAAACCCTAGGGACAAGGGATGTATAATGATGCCACTCTAGGATGGAACAGCTTCCATCAAGGTTGAAAAACCAAGAACCTTCTTGATGTACAGACCATTTAAATTTTATTTAAACCTAATTTATTTTCATTATTTATGAATTTTTAAAGATTTTAAATTTTATCAATATAGGTTTTTATAATTATTAGGGGGTACATAGCAGAAATATTATTGTAGGTAAGTGGTTTTGGTGTGGCGTATGAGTGTTGTAGTATGCGGCCTATAGTTAGGAGGCTCACAACATGAGAAAAAAGGGATTCTTTGTGATGGTATGTAGATATAGGGATAGTAAATATACATGGTAAGGTCACAAAATGATATTTAGGGGCCACTCTATGATGAATCTGGGTGGGGAAGTTGTGTTATGACCTATTTGCTATAAAATATTTTTTGGGGTAGAATTAGAATTCAACCCTTGGACACCTATTTTCTATCCTCTCCACCTCCCATGATATCTATATTACTACTAAGGAAATTCAATCCCATCCTTGGTTTTATAATGACTTTCTCCCTATTATGTAGGTAGATGAAGGTTTTATTCATATTTGAAATCATTTTTTAGTGGTTTTGAGTTTGTGTGAGCCCCAGATGCCTCTATTTATTATATTTATCTTATTTCCATTATAGAAACATAATTTGTGAGGGTTGGGGAATATTTTAGGGTTTCATATGTTTTGTTATTAATCAAGTAGTTAAGTTAATCAATTAGAATTCTTTGAACATGAGGTGGGTGGTCCTTTGTTTATCCCCAAGTCCCTTTCTATTTTCCTAGTCTGTGTGATTTTGGGTCACACCAACCTAATATATCATGAAATAAAAATAAATAAAATGGGATATGGTTTTTTTCTATGTGAGATATCCATTTCACGGTCCTTGAGTATTACACTAATAAAAAATAAAAAAGACATTACCTTCCAAAACTCACATATCCTGATCTAATGCAATTGGGATAATTGGGAGGAAATTTTAGGGATTACCTAAAGAGAATTGAGATTCCTTTGAAAGGGTGACTAAGGGGTAAGCTAAATAATTTTACATGGTATGTGAAATAATAATTTTCAATAATTAATTATATAGAAAATGTTGAATATTAATAAAAATTTTAATTTGTAAAATGTGAAAATGTAAATGACGTGGTAAAAATGGAATAATAAAAATATGGTTTTAGGGAATAAAAAGGTTCCCCTATGTTATATAATTTGGTTTTGGGGTAGGAAATAATCCCCTTGGTTTATATTATTATTTTTATAGAGTATGACAAGGTTCCCCCCTAAGATATATTCATTTGGTTCTAGTGTAACATAGGGTTCGCCTTGGTGATATTTTTATAAATTTAGGGAAAGATGAGGTCCCCCCTATGTAACATGCCTTTGGTTCCAAGGTAGGATGGGGTGCCCATTTTTTATATTATTATGGTAATGAAGAAGTATTGGGTTCCCCTGAGTGATATTTTTCTGGTTATTGGGTTTTATGGGATCCCCTGGGTGAAATACTTATAGTTTGGGAGTCTAACTTAGTTCCTTCTTGGTGGTTATGTATCCAGTTCAGTTAAATCTAGCTCTACATAAAGTAGTATAGTTGATCATGGTTTTCATCCAAAAACATGAGGATTTATAAATATTTTTTTATTATTTTGTCGATTATTTTTAATAAATTTAATCAATATAAAATTTATTTCAGACTTGATATATGTTGGGATGTCATTGCTAGTAGCCAACTAAGTTGTACTCAAACCCTGCTCAGGCCACCATGGGTGCTTGAGTAGACTTCATGATGGTGGTATGTGAGAAGGGAAAATCCTTTATGATATACGGTTGATCTATGATGGATATAATGGATCATGGAGAATGGGTTTTGTCCTTGACATGGAACCAGTTTCAGATACTTGTTTTTTCAGGTTATTCTAGTTATTCTTGGATTTTAATGTATATAATCTACCAATGAGAGATATTATTTATATGTATGATTTGTATGAAATTTATATCATTAATATTGATAAATAATGGGTTATTTATTTTTTTTTATTTGTGTTTTTTATGATGTATATTATCTATTTTTATTCTGGTTGCCTGAAAATGTTACTATTCCCATTATTACTGCTTATTCAAATATGAGGGTATAGTCTACACATGGTTTAACCACAGACCTTAACTTATTTTCAGTAGACTCTAGAATATAGGGAGGAATTATTGGTATCCCATATCTCTCTGTATGAGACATTGATTATTGTTATTAGGTCAAGTCATTAAAAATTCATATTTGAGATTCTTTTCTTTTCTCTTATATTTAATCATGGTAGACTGAAGATAGGAAATTGTTAGAATAGGGTATGAATATCGTGCATATTATTGGATAACCCACATATGATGGATATTTATATGACAAGAGAAGTTATTTTTTCTTGGTTTTTTATTTTATGGTTGTGTTACTTCACCTTGGTAATGCACTTGAGTTTTGGAATTATGGTATATGGGATTCTCACTCTTATCTCAGGATAGAAAGAATTCGTGTGTTCATGAATCATATCTAGTACATTATATTAACATAGAATATATATGATTCATTATGTTTGGTTATGTAACAACTTGAGATTTTAGGAAGTATTTTTTTTCAGATAAATTCAATTTCTTCGATAGCTTGTGTCACATTTGACACAATGTTTTATTAAACTGTAATATATTATTAATATTATTATCTAAACTTGGCCATTTTAACCTATCCATTAAACTACTGGGTATTAATAGGACTAACATAATTTTAAAAATTATATAGTTTAAAAATTAATAAACTTAATTCAATGTTTATCTATTTATTATAAATAAAATAAAAAACATCTTAAATAAAAAAATATTGTCTAAAAAACAATATTTTTCTAAAAGGAGGTCTCGTCTTGCATTATGTACATACTATAAAATAAATTTTTAACACTTTTTAAAAATTTATTTTCAAAAATTAAATTCATTTTTTAAATAATAATTTTTAAAATTATCTTTGATTGAAATTATAAATAATGTCTATAAATATTATTTTTTATGAATATTGAAAAATATTTGTTTTTATTAAAAAAATACAATTTCATTTAATGTATTTAAAAGTTCCATTTTGATATAAAAAATATATTAAAAGTAAAATTAGTTAAATTAAATTATAATAAATATGATTTAGTCCATTCAATTAATTTTTTTTTTATTTTTGATATTAAAACTCTATATTTATGTGAATTTTCTCTTTGGAAAACTGAGTTTTCATCATGTCTACGAGTTTAATATAAAATTATATTTTGAAAACTCTTTCAATGGAACTTGGAAAAATGGATTCCATATTTAGAATAATCATAATTAATATTCTATAATAATTTCAATTTTATTTTTTGTCTTAATGAATAGAAAATTTTAATTACCATGGTTAAGGTTAAAATGAGTTTACTATAGGGTTAAACTAAAATGATGTGGGATAAAATGACCTAAAACATATATAATTACTATTTAATGGACATATTTTGACACTTATCACCTTAAAATATATTTTTATGAGTTTTTGGGACACTTTTCCATTAAAGTTGACCTATATAATAGTTTAAGTAATGAATAATTCAAAATTACACCCTCTCACTTTTAAATTTAAATTAAGTGTTCAGATAGGGGCAGAAAAAAATTGTTAATAAATATTTATTGTAATTTTTAGATTAAAGAAATTATTTTTATCGGAATAAATTATTTATAATTTTTAATAATTATATAATTATTTTAAATTCTTATGCAATAATTATTAAATTGGTAGAAAAATAAAATATATGATTCTAAAAATATTTAAATTAATATAAATTGAATGAATTACTGTATTCTATGAATATATTTGATAAGAATATCATTTTATATCAGTGTGAAAAATAATATATAATAATTCAATCATTTTATTGATAATTCAAATTAAACGAATAGTATCAACAATGACATTAATGTCATTTTATAAGAAATGATATTTTTATAAATAATTTAAAATAAATATAAATCCTATACTTGGTAAATTTATTGGTATATGATTAAAAATATAAACCATAGTCCAATCATGGTATAATGTTCATTTCATAATAATTATATTGACCATTAAATGGAAAAAATATTGTTAACATGGTAAAAGCTAAAACGGAGTTTTGCGTGTTTCATGTGCTTTTGTTAAAATTAATTTCTACACACATAATATTTTTATTTTATAAATTTTAATTCATATTTATTACCAGTGGATAAAAATTATCTAATAAGTCTCATTTTATATCTTGTCTTAAAGGATAAATTTCCAAGGTAAAAAATTCGAGTTACCATAATGAAAACTAAAATGGTAACAGTAAAGAAACATAGAATTTAGGGAACAATATGTTTAAGAAATGTGTTTTTTGGTATGGTAGAGGTCTTTAATGACCTTGTCTTTCTTCCAATACTTTAATTATCAATTTTCTAGGCACTTGGGTTTAGATTTACTTCCCATTATTGAATCATTTTGGGTATTTACAAAAATTCCACTCCTCAATTATGAAAGGGTGCTTCATCCCCTCACTTATTAACAATTATTAATGAATTTTACCCAAAAAAACCCTAAAAATAATTCCACTAAATCCTCAAAAATATTGAATAGCTTCTTTTCTTCCCAAAATACCAATCCCGGTGTCTTTAATAAGAGATCCAAATAAGGTTTCTCTAAGAGAAGGTAATTTTCTTCACTAGACTCTTTCTTTTTTATACTTCTCTTACCACATCCATAAATGTATTAGAAATTAAAATAAAATTACACCATTTTTTATAATATAATTATATTTTATTATGTTTATTTTATAACTTATATCTATATCCTCTTACATCAATAGGGAAATAAACATGTCGATCATGTATACAATAGACTACCACCGCACAGACTGATGTTTTTTTCCATCCCCACATATCATGGATATATATAATGATGCATTTAACATATTTATTATATATTTATTACCTAAATAATTTATGTAATTATAATATCACATATTCCTTCTAAAATTAAATTTCTTTGGCATATTATAACATCTCTCGTCTGTATAATGGACCACCTCCCCACAAAGTGACGTGATATATTCTTCACTAATGCTTTACACGGAAGATAATAATGACAGGTTTAATAAAAATATGTGATATATATATAAGACATATTTATTATTCTATAATTTTCATATATTAGTCACATTTATTTTTTTCATCAATCGAGAAAATGGAAACAGCATTGATGCATATGTAGATTCTATCATCTCCAAGAATAGTGTATTTAAGTTTAGAACTCTAAATTTTTTGGATTCATATACATAAATATATAAAAATATATTTTATATTTATATCATGCTAAAAAATCTAGATATTATAGAAATATGATCTATTTAAAAGTTCAAAAATTACCAAATCAAAACAAACCTGAAAAAAAAGTAATTATTTCTCGAAATGAGATTTGAACCTAGAATGCTTAATAAATAGTAAATAAAATGTCATAATTAAAAATAACATTGTATGATACATTCAATTATAGTCCTAGAATATATTTATTATACTGGATTCTAGATCACATTTGATGCAATATTAACTCAAGGTAATGGATTTTCGTCTCACTTTTATTTTCTATGAGTCGTATGCCATATTCACCACATGTTTCTTTTATGTGGTGTATATACTGAACATTAATTTATTTTATGATGGTCCTAATGAAAATTATATGGATTTACATATCCATTTTATTATCTCTATTTCATGGGGTTTATGATTCAAATGTTACCAATGTGGTATTGACATTATTTTACAATCTCATTATTTATCGGGATTGTTTATAATTAATTTAATGATGATGATATATTATGATCTACCTCTCAAGAAACATATAAAATTTATTCTCCTTGGTTTTGTTCTTGATAATACATTTTTTCCATCCAGTTTCATCTCAATTAGTACGCAAGAGATAAAAAAATATTTTTTAAGGAAAAATCAAGTTTATTTATCTCTTAAGTGAATAATGATTTTTCTTCCATATCCATATTTTATAAAAATGTTTAAAATATGTTTGTAAAAAATATATTTTATTTTTAAAATTCAGTTTTACCAGTTTCTCAATTTAACAAAATGGTTTAAAAGAAATATTTTTTTCATTTTTAAAATAAGGTGACTTTTTCTTTTATCTAAATTTGAAAATAAGCGTTTCATTAATATGTACTGTATGAATGGAATTCTGTACTATTATACTTGATTAATGATTTAAATATTCTTTATATGCTTCAAAGTTTATTTTCAAAGAAAGGGATTTTTAAAATGTTTTGTGAATTTTTAGTTTTAAAAATTAATTTTCTAGTGTAAAGGTTCTTTTCCTTAAGAAATGTTTTAAATGATCTTTAATGTTTCCTTTATATGTTTCCAAGGTTATTTAAAAAATTATTTTGAAAATGTTTTAAAAAGTGTTTGTCAAAGTGGAATAGATATTTCCCTACAAAAATGTTCTAATTGATCTTTCAGAATTATTTTTCATCTAATATGACATCCATTAATATAACTTATACTTTACAGAGTATACGATCCAAGGTTACCATTCTTATTTTTTCTGTTAATGTTTTGGGATTATGATGATAATATTTTTATGAAATGCTTACCTTCTCCATTAGTTATTCTTTGATGAAGTGTTTATGAAACATTTATCTTTTCTATAGTTTATGTTATAATTAAATAATGAAAAGTTTTATTCTATGAAAAAAACATTATGAAACCCATTTTGTTTTATGGGTTTTTTATGATAAATGTTTTATGATCGTATGGAATACATGTGTACTATTTTCATTATGTGATGGTTGTTATGTTATAACCAATTATGGTGGTTATATTATAACCAAGGATGATAGTTATGTTTTAACCAATGATAATAGTTACATTATAACTGAGATAGATGGGACCTATATATCTCTCTAGTGTATTGGGTAAATATTTTTATCTCATGAGATAACAATGGGAAACCTTCCAATAAGCTTGATCCAAAATAGGAAATAGACTAATGGGATTTTTCAAAAATGGGAAACATCTTATTGGGCTAAATCCACTATGTTTGAAGGTCTTGGTAGTTGAACTTGAAAAATAAAATGGTTTCTTTACCAATGTTGGTGCCAAACTTTTATGACAAGAGATTATGGTACATGAATTATAATGATTTCACACTCTTATGAATCATGTATTTTATAATGACAATTTTCTATTCTTAGACTCATGTTTATGATTTATTTTAGGTTGGGTATGTACGTTGTATGTTATTTTCATGATATTATAACCTTGTTATTATATTTTGATTTTTTGTGATCATAGAATGATATATCCCATGTTTATCCTTATAGAGCATTTGATCCCACACTTTCTTATTTATCTTTTCAATACATCATAAAAAGGTTTTGATTATGGTATGTTTATAAATATTATATAAAGGCAATATATTTATAGGAGGCATTTAAGATCTTTCACTAAATAATAATATTTTATATAATGTCTTCAAAGAAACTAAACCATTACAATCCTTGGACATGTGTTTGTGAATTGTATTGAATATTCTTCTAAAAATATGTGATATTTATGAATAAAAAGTATAGGTCTCTATGGTTGGAATCAATGGAAAGGTTTAGTTAAACATGAAAAAATAGGATGAGAAATGTTTTGCGAGATCACTATGGATATGTATACGGATATTTCTAGAGATATGTCAAATGATAATACTAAGGATAATTCTAAGTATAAGAAAATATGATGGAATTTTGTTAAATTATAGTGTGAGTGGTTTCGAATTATTTTAATCCATGCCTTGATACTACAAATTAATTTGGATCTATAATAGATATACCTAGGGGTAATAACTCTAAAAAAGGGTGCATTGAGATTGACTCAATTGTTACATGGTGCTTGATAACGAGTCTTTATGCACATATCATTTGACACTCCCATGGGATATATTTTAGAAATTAAAAAACTCTTTACAAACCATCATAAATTATTTTAATAGATGATGCTCGTGAATATTTAAAGTTAAACCTATGTTTCTTAGTTTGAAAATAAGGTGTCATGATTTAAACATCTTATAACTTATTTTTCATGATTATTTGATTTACCAATTTCAATATTATTTATCAAAATATACTTTTTTGTTATAGTAAATGGTGGGAACCAGAAGGATTAAAGTTAGCATTGAATGTGGTGGAAAATGAGTTAATGAGAAACCAAACAGGATGATTACTAAAGAAAAGGATATTGTGACTATGCCTATTTATTTATTATGATATATGATTAAAAAATTACACATTGACAAACTCTCATACTCACCAAAGAAGATAAAGATAGATTTTGTTTAGGGATCTTGTGGTGGGGACCATTAAAGAAAGATGATTAAGTTTCTTAGATGTAGAGAATATGGGAACACTGGTGTAGAAAATTATTTTTCACATTTGTTTTTTTAATGTTGGTTAGTATGTAGTGTTCTTGCAGGCAACATTGTAAATAAGTTATTAATTTTAGTTACTAAAGACCCAAAGTTATAAATAAATTAGAGTATGTTTTTTCATGTTGTCTATACAATAAGCGATGTGAAAATTATCTTATCACATTGGTTTTTAAAAAACCAATGTTATAAAAGGTTTTTCATGTTAGTTTTCAAGAAGCCAACATGAAAAACCTTTCACTGTTGGTTTTTTACATCATTTATCACATAATCAATTTGAAAACCCAATTATTATGGATTTTTCACATTAATTATAAAAAAATTATTTGAAAATCCATAATAATTGATTTTTCATATCTGTTATCTATTAACAGATGTGAGAAAATAATAATAATTTTGTTTTGATTCCTCACCTCCAGAGTAGAAAATAATAGAAAATAAATAAACTCAATAAAAAACCTATATAAAACTATTATAAAATAATAAATAAAAATAATAAAAACAACCAACAAAACACACATACAATTTTAACTTTAAATTTTACAATATATACACAATTAAAAAAATTAATGAGGCTTGTGAAATGATTCCCCCATTAAATTTGTAAGTGTATCAACTCCTATGAATGGTAATGGTGAGGATCATAAAAAATAAAAAATTTAAATGAAATATTTTAACATGTATTATGAATAAAATAAATTAAATATTAATTAAAGGTTTGTAAATAAATCTAACCTCATAAAACTTCATAATTTTCCAAGTTGAAATTCATTCATAAATAAATCTTAAAATATAATATCCATGTTCATTTATGACTTATTATTTATGAAAACACTATTTAAAAATAGTTTTTCAATTCAAAATAAAATTATTAAATAATATATCTAAAATGTTAGTAATTGTAAATGAATATTCACCTTTTCTTTTACATATTTTATTGTGGTTCTCTTATTTCTTGTCATGTATCTAAACAATTTTCATGCCCTGTTTGAAAATAATATGAATAAATTAAATTTAAAATTCATTATAATATATAAAATTATTAAAAAATTCAAACTTATGTGTCTAATACGTTCTTAAAATTTTCCCGTACTTCCCCATAGAAAGAGTGCAACCAATAATTTCCCTAATCCCTTGGAAAAAAAATACTTAATATCTAATGGACATTGATATAAAAGAATTTTTTTTAATACATATATACAACTTTGTGAGATATATGTTTCATACTCTTGAAGATAATACAACATCCAACACTTAATAATTACATTGTTTTGAATTTTTTCAGCAATATAAATTTTTATTTCATATTCATTCATTATTGTCCCTCTATGTGAAATAAACTATCTTTCCATCAATCCGTATACTTATATATTTTCATTATCCTTAAAAATTTTATAAATATACCTAATATAAAACAATAATATGTATAAATTTTTAATACATTAAAATAACCGAATAATTTTTTTAATCATCTTACATGGGAAAAAAATTCATCGTGTTGATGCCCAAATAATCACCAGTTAAGCTCTATGATATCATTTTAAAAATTTCAACATTCAGTTAATTCCCAAAAACATTATCTTTAATTATAATCTCATAAATGTCCAACAATAAATTTTTATATGTTTACAATCTATCAAAACTACAATAATTTTTATTTGAAGTCATAGCACTTTGTATTTTTTTGTCGATTTCGAATGTTTTTACCCATAAATTATTAATATAAAAAAATATTGATCAATAATTTTTAAAATGTTAAAACTAATTTAATTGAAAAATTAAATAATAGATAAAATATAAAAATACTTCTATGGTAATATTTCCAACAAATCCATATGTCCAAACTAAAAAATATTCAATACTTTTTCCAACTATAATCACCTCATCTGTAGGTAATGGTATTCCAATTGATCTATATATAATATCATGTACACTGACTCTATTATTTTGTATCTGTGTCTGTTTATGATGAATGGAATCATCGATAAAATGTATCATCCTATATGTAACAATATGATATTTGGTATCATCAATATATAACTCACATGAAATGGAATACTATGCAGTTGGGGTGTCAGAGTAGGATAATAAGGCGTGGGGTCACTAGGTGGTGGTGGAAGAGTGGGATATGCTGGAGGAGGTGGAAGAGTGGGATCATCATCCTGAAACTATCATTACATGTCTACAAACATCAATTGTTCCAAAACTATGATTTTTTTCCTCCTATGACACATGAATTTATTGATCTTCATCTTCCAAAGATTCTATTTTTTATAAACATCCTCTATTGAATAATCTTCGGAACATGGAAATTCTTTTTTCACTGATACACCTTTTTGGTATCCTTATACACAACCTAGGTGTTCAGGATTTCACAATGATTTATCAAAAATATCCTTCATTCCCTCAGTAATAAATACATCCTATGTTCTCTTCTCCTCAGCATAATCCTATATGAAATATTTGAAAAAATACATAACAAATAACAATTTATAAGGAATTTAATTAATAGAAATAAATTAAATACTTAAACATCTTTAAATACTTTAAATTACAACCCTTGACTCTTCTTTGAGACATTGTTGTTTTTTTCTCAACCAAGACGACTTCCATTTTCCATGTCTATCAGGGGAAGGAGGGTCAACCTCTAGAGAGCCTAAACACTCGACTCTCAATGTTTGAGATTTTTAATCGTTAATTTGTTCTTCCAATAATTTATACCCTCCTTGAGATAAAGTATTAGGTTATGCATTTCTATATTTGATCTAATAATGAGATAATCTTGATTGTGGTAAATTAAGAATAAATAAATCATTAATAAATCATTAATAATATCATTAATATAAAAACATCTAAAAGGAAACATTTCACTTTCCCAAAAATCTTCTCATCTTCTAATTTCAAAACATTTCTTCCATGTATCCTCATATAAAAATGGTTATATATCACAAGGATTAGGATGTTTCCTATTCCTAAAAATAAAATCTGATGTGAGGGTTGATTTAAAATCCCTCCATCTCCTTGTAGCCAATTATATAAATTTCCTTCTCACTCCTCTAGTATCAGGTATATCATATCTCATCTTATAAGACTAGAAAAAACATATATTACTATTAAATATTCAATATAAGTAAAATAAAAAATAAAAAATCAAAACAAATGGTCTCCCACAAGTGATATATTGTCAATTTGTTAACACTTCTCCAATAAACAATCAATGTACTTACTTTTATTTTATCCCAAACTCCTATAAAATTCTTGAATTGTTTTGAATTTAGACCTCTTAGAATATAATTATCATCAAAGTATATCAGTATCCTATTGTCCTAGATATGGGAAACTGATAATTTTGGTAAATGTGTGATGTCACTATTACCAACCCTCGAACTCTTATTTGGCCTCGTAGAAGGAGATGTCTCTTGTGAAGATGGATGAGGCTAATCAATAAGAGTATGTGTTTGTTCCTCCCCATAGGTATGAGTACGATCATATTTAGAGTTATGTACTTGATTAGTTGATTGATCTATCACTATCCTAAAAATCAAAGAAATAAACCATTATAATAAAAGTATACAAATCCAAATATTACATAATAATGTATATAAAAAATGAAAAATTATCTAACAAAAAAGTAAACTAAAATAAACTTGAGAAATATTTATTCATTTTTATATAATTAACTAAAATTATAACAATGTTAATGAGATATGAAATGACATATAAATGAATAAAAACGAATCTAAAAATTGTGTGTGAATAGTAAATATTTTGAACCTAATAAATAATTGTTTACATTAAAACAAATGTTTTTTAATAAATATTATAAAATATTTTTTCTTTTATTTAACATATCTGATTTAAAATAATTTTTTTCCAAAAACATATATTAATAGATATGTTATGTAAGGGTAAATATAGGAAACTAAAGAACTAAACTAACATAAATAAAAATACTAACTTATTAGTTATAATATGTTGTTTACTAAAGAAAATAAAATTAAAATAACTAACATTTTGTGAAATTTAAAAAACTAAATGTGAAATAAACATATGTACCTGAAATATTCGAAATGTACTATTAGATTATTTTCCTAAAATCCTTCATCATAATCATTCTATATGGAACAAACCATGTCTAGGATGTTCCCATTAATATTATCTATTAATATTTTTATAGTAGTAGGGATATCACATTAATTGTCATCTTCGTCATGTTTATCATCACCAACATACAATTTTTTCTTGTAAAATAATAGACCATTTTATATCAGATTGATCAAGAAAATAGAAAACTTGTTTTTCATGTGATTCTTGTATAAAAGGATTATATTTTTATTCCAATATATCCATTTTAACTAGTGCCATTCAAAATTCATCATGTTTAACACTTTTCTTACTAATAAACCATTTAAAGTTAAACACTGGAATGTGAAATTTAATGTAATCAACCTCCCATATTTCTTAGATGACTCTATATTATGAATTTGATGTAGATATTGGGTTTTTGGGTTTAGAACTCAAAAAATGCATTGCTTCTGTGAACACCAATACAAAACTATTCTGAACTACACTTTTGTTGCCCTGATCATTCGTATGAAATATATAGTCATTAATGTCACACCCATATCATGTTATTATATTTAAACATAGACTTCCAACTAACCATCTAAATATTTTTGATTTATATGATCTAAAAACTATGGTATCCTTAAACCATGCTGAAAAAGTTTGTTATGCTCATCTAAAATCCAAATATATTTTTTCTTATGATAACATTATTTCAACACATTAATATGAAATTTTATATATGTATGAGCATCAACAATATTATTTGATACATATAAATATGCACTCTTTATCAGTTCTTCTGTCAAAAATTTGTCTTTCAAGCCATGGATCCCATTTATACCATAATTAACTCATTCATGTCAAGATATAGGAAAACCAATGAGCTCCACTATAGACAAGTAGATTGTACAAAACTCTAAAACCTCCTTGTAAATATACTTCTCAACAACTGAAGCATTAGGTCGATATGGATACTTAACATACCCCTTCATTATCTTTATATACCTTTCAAGAGGATACATCCAACATAGATATATAGGTAAAAACCCATTATTTCCCACACCAAAAGAACTATTAAATACCCCATTATATCAAAAAAAATAATGAGTAAAATATATTTCCAATTAACAAAGTATATAAATTTTATTGTTCTCTAAATAGCACAAAGAATTTGGATTAATCACCTTATTAAAATTTAAATTCAAAAAACAACACACCATCATGATATTCATTTTTACATGGATGGGTAATATTCCATGAAATTAAACTTGTTCTAGTTGTTATATCATGATGTGAAAATCATGAGATTTCATACCAGTCAACATTAAATTCTTTAAGGACACAAAAAATTTACATTTCAAGACTGACCCAGTGGAACTTTGATACCATGAAGTCACTGAAACAATATTCTCCCTCCTGGAAAATTTATTATAAGATGGGGGTGGGAATGTTTTAATTCCATTCGGATTTGGATCTAACTCCAAACATATTCCCATTAAGAGTAATTCCAATCATGCATTAAATTTATCTTTAGTATTTCCTTTAATATCTAATATGGTTTCAATCAAGTTTTCATAGATATTATTCTTCACATGAATGACATAAATATTATGTTTGAACTCATGAAATCTCCAAAATTTTAGCTCCAAAATTATTGATTATTTCTTCAAAATATTTCTATCATTACCATATTTATGTGTCATTTATAATGTCACATTAATGTTTTCCACCATCTCAAAACATTGATCAGTGGATAAAGGTTTTAGAGTAATATAAAAAATGTTTGAGTCATTGAATGCATTTTTTAATCTTATTTATATGTGATCCATAAACAATAACTTTTGATGACCCTTTTCTACTATTTTTCCCCCATGACTCAATTGATAATATGAAGTCTCTTTTTAAAAAATTGGACATGTTTTATTCCCCTTAAAACTGTATCCAAATTTTTTTCCATATTATAGGAAGTAATTTATAGTGAACATAATAACTTAATGTAGTAGAAAATATTCCATTTAATAAAAAACATACACACTAATACCTTACTCTCATAAAAGTTTCAAATAATTAAATAATGGTAAAAAAACATCAATATCTTTTCCAGGTTGTCTTGGTACAGATATATTTAAACTCAACAAGAAATATTTTCACTTTATACAAAATTTAAGAGATATGTTGTAAATTACCAATAAAGAATTCTATGAACTATGTGTTCTATGAAGTCATTGATATAGATTGATTCCATCAGTGAATAGTCCAATTCTGAGATATTTACCTTTACTTTGAAATGTATGAAATTGTTGATCAATTTTCATCGGTTGTTGACAATCATCTGGATGTCGAAATTTTCCATTACATATCTGCTCATCTGCATTTCATATTATCATATTCTTATCATATTAATTTTAAGATAAAAATTTCAAATGAGTAATTATATAAAGACACCAAAATTACTTGGAAGGGGTCTCTATAACTACTAAAATAGCATGTGATTTTTATTTTAACATGTATTTTGATGTACCACATTTAGGACATCCTTGATAGAAATTTATATTCCATATTATATAGAATAAAATCATTTGAGTAGGAATTTATTTTTTAATATAGTAATCCCATTAGGCATAGTATTTTCTTCTCTTTATAATGTAAACCTAAAATATCATTTTACATAAGAATAATATCATTCAACAATTATAGAAAATATAAAAAACCCTTTTCACTCCATCCATGTTTCACCATCAAGTTAATAAATATTTACGTCGTCAATAAAGTTGTAAATACCATACAACATAGATAAAATGGTTTTTCATCATCACCATATAGATACTCAATTTCCTGGTTCTTTATCATTCATCTCTAGTTAAATATCAGGAATCATTTCTTTAATTTTATTAGAGTTATCATCTTGAAAAGAAACATCATCAATAAATCTGAAATTTTTCCCAAATTAACCATGATAAACTCGAGGAATATTACTCAAATAAAAACCCACAAAAATTAAGTTACCTTTGATCTATCTTATTTCAAACTTATTAATATTTAAAAAAATTAGGTATAGGTTGAAGACATGTCATTTTTTGGAATATTTTGTTTAGAAAATTTCAAAAAAAACTTTCAATATCTTCATCATAATCTTAATTTATTCTAAAGGTTTAATCCAAATTTGAATCATTATTATATATAAAAATATAAAAAATAAACATCTTATCAAAATAATAAAGTGGTGATAAAAGTGAGAATAAATTATTCAATTCAAACCATGTTTAAATTTATATCAATGATTCCGTAAATTAAAAGTAACCAAACAATTAAATTTAAAAAAAATATGTATATTTGAAAAGTGTAATTATAAATTATATAGAATAATAGAATATATGTATAAATTTAATTCTTAAATCATAAAAATAAATTCATGGAAGTAATTTACAAAAAAGAAAATACAGTTTGGCCATTCTCTCATTTTTCATTTTTTTCTAAATGAAATTAGATGAAACCTGAAGTTGAATATTATTTACTAGAATCTAAATCAAGTGTGCATTTTCCTTTTTTATTTAGATATTTATCATATAATTTTTTAACATATTTGTTTCATGAAGAACCTAACATTTATTAGAAGAAAAATTAATTCATAATATCATATAATCATATAGTAGTGAAAATAATACAATGATTAATTTTGTATTGTAGTATAAATATATATATAAAAATAAAATTTTTTATTATTTATTCCTAGAGTATTATGAAAATTTTTCAATGAATATTACATATAGTGAACTCTATGAAAACATGTTTTATTTGATTGTACTGCATTAATAACCCATATTTCAAATATTTTAATCTACTTCATTTGTTGTAATAAAAAACCAATTTTATCAGGAGAAAAATGATTTCAATGTGAATACCATGTGATTCATGTATATTTCAATGAAAATATAACTTAGAAAAACTCTAAATTTTCAGTAGGATAGTCTTATAAAATTAATAATTAATGTAACCTAAAGTACAAATGGGTTGAAAGTATGACTGGGGATAAAGTATGATTGGGGATAGGTAATGCATCACTATTTGTTATAATTTGTACCAAATGGTTTAATTTGTCCAAATAGAGTCAAAACATAACATATTTCTATCAGAATATAACAAATATATGTAAGGGTAAAAACTGAAATTTATTATTGTGTATTCAACAAAAATGCGTACATTATATTGAACGAAACCCATAATATGAATAATGCATATTTAATATATGATTTTTCAGGATAATAATATTCTCACATTACACAAAAAGTGGTGATATGAATATACACTACTTATATGATATTGTATATTTAAGTATATTCAAAATGAAATGTATGTATACATTACATGCTAAGATTACTAAGTCACTAATAAATGCATATCACTAATTGAAATTTATACATATACATGGAATTGTAAGAATAAATAATGAATTATTCACAAACATCATCCAAATAAAAAACATTTAGAGATTCAATACATAAATTTAAGATAACATTCAGTATAAAAATCAGTGAAACAATTCAGTGAAAACACCCTTACAAATAGTACAAACACTATAACATTAATATATAATTCCAAAATTTATGATCTAACATAGAACATTAAGATATAATAAAATCTATGCCTTTTCAATTAAATTAATTTATAGATAAGGTATATAAAGATGGTAATGAAATATTTGAGATGAGAAGATCTATATAAGAATGTACAATGATGAGTACACCAATACCTGGGGGTATATAAAGATGGTAATGTGATATTTAATTCAATGGAATTGAAAATAAAAATAGTTAGGGTGTCTATGACATTTAATGAGGGAATGTGAGGATTTATGTGTAAGGATTACATGAGAGTTGGGATACAACTAGATCGAATGTGCACCAAGAAGGTTGACAAAACCTAAGAATGTATGAAGATGGAAAATTGATATTGGAGTCTACTAGATTGAATAAAATATGTTATGGATTCTATGTGAGAGAAATGATTTTGGTTTCTTGAGATTGAATGACATAAAAATGATTCCAAATGGAAATTAATAAAACTTTAAATGGTATATCATGTCAGTTATATAATAAATGATGTGATAGAGAGTTTTTTTTATTTTTCATGTCGGTTATTTTATAAAAAATGTGAAAAATTATCTTTATCACATCAGTTATTATATAATTGATGTGATAAAGTGGGATAATTGTTTTTTCTTGTCGGTTATCAGATAATTTATGTGATAATGAAATACACATGGATTTTTCACATCAGTTATAAATAACCAATTTGAAAAAGATGGTGTGATAAATAATTTTTTATACTAGAGGAAGAATCACTCCAGATAATGTCTCAAATGAATGATAAGATGTTTTATATGTGAAGAATAAGGGCACATAGTAATTGATTGGAAAGGAAACATGAAAATTGTAGTTAATGTAATGGATTGCAATAATTGTTTCCTTAAAAAATCATCAATGATTGAATGTTTTAAACATGAAAATTATGGGAATCATGAAAATCAATTTCCTTAGGGGGAAGCTCATGGATAGAATCAGTAAGGTGTTATGAGTAAAGGTTTTGTTTTCTATTATGAAGAGACTATAAATGAAACATCAAAGGAATCAGGTATTAAGGAATAATATGATGAAACACAATTAATGGTTTGGTTTGATTTAAGTGTTTGTGTATTAGAATTAAATATTTTTGTCATATTAATCATGAAATATATATATAAGGACTGTTTTATAGATGTTTTATATTAATTATTTTCAAGAATATGTCAAAAGGTATTGATAACCAAGAAAAATTATTTAATGTAAAAGTGATATTTTATAGAAAACACATGATTAAAGAGAATACAACCCTTCATATGTTTCTAATGTAGAGATAATGGTCTTTAGTTTGTATAAAGAAATTGCTTATACAAATAAATTAAATTGGATAATATTGATAACCATGGAACTGATTAATAATTTGATAAAAATAGTTTTTTAAGTTATCATTGATGGATTTTAAACCATTTCAAGATTTAAGGAATATATTCACTATTCTATGGGATTATTTATGGAATAAGAAATCATGGATTTAAAAATTTATATTTTATAGTAATTATTGTTATTACCATGTTTAAGGAGAATATATGACCAAGGTATTTACATATTTGGAATGTAACATTTTGGATCTACATTATGATATTTAGGGGATTAATATTACGTTTTTTTTGGAAATTTAGTGAATTTGTTTTATAAAAAAATTTCTTTGGAGGATAATTAAGGTTTACCATTTATAGAATAGTTTAAGATAAACATTGAATGAGGATTTAAATATTTATCTATTATTTCACCATATTAGGATTTATGCATATTGGATAACTTATGCTAACCATTTTTGTTTTGATGGTAACCCGAGATATAAGAAATTACTTATCGTTATTTTATGGATCTTATATATATTAGTTATTTAGGAATAATTTTTTTTCTCTATTTCTTAGGGTAAAAGATAAAGTATAAATTAATCAATGCACAACCCAAGGATGAGATTTTTCTTATGAAATGGAATGAAGTCATGTAAATATATATTCTATTGAAAATTCCTAAAATTTGGGAAAAGGATCTTGAAATAATGACTTTATAAATTTACCTTCATTTTTGATGAATGAATGACATTTTTACATTTAATGGATTTATGGCTTTGTGGTCATTAACATTCTACTCACCATCTTATCTATCACTCTCTATTAGTATTTGGGAATTGATTTTCTCTTACATGTCTATATTTTCACTACCAACTAATTCTCTCTAATTTAGGAAACCTAGTTATTTAATGTCCTTCATTATTTCTTCTCCCTCTTTTAAAGAGGATGTTTTATTGACCCTTTTTACAATGTCAGTTTTCCGTGAATAAATTTTCAAATGATAAACCATTGATTATCTAGATTAATTTAAAATTTAAGGTATTTAATTTTTTTTAATGGGATAGAATGTAACACCCTATGATTTTAAAAAATATTTTTTCCAAATAAATTCAACTTATTTGAAATTTTTCTTCACATGTAACACCGAGTTTTAATAAACACTAATATATTATTAATGTTATTATCTAAACCTACCTATTATAATCTTGATATTAAATTGGTGAGTGTGAATTGAACTAACTAAATTATGAAAATTATATGGTTTACACATTAATAAAATAAATAAAATTATTATCTATTTATTAGAAATAAAATAAAAAACATTTCAATGAAAAGCAAGTGTTTTCTTAAAAAACAGTCTTTTTCTAAAAGATTGTCTCATCTCACTTTGCACACATGATTTAAAATTAATTTTTAAAAAATTTAGAAAGCTTATGATAAACAACAAACTTAATTTTTTAAATCATCATGTCAAAATAATCATACATTCAATATTTAAGAATTTTATGTAAAGATTATTTTTTGAGGAATAGTTAGAAATACTGGTTTTTATTGAAAACTGTATATCGTTTAATGAATTTAAAATTTAAATTTCTATATAATTTTTTTAAAAGTAAATTTTGTTCAGTTATATTTTAATCAATACGATTTAGTTCATTTTATTGAAATTAATTTTTATTTTTTATGTTAAAACATTCTATACTTATGAGAATTTTCTCCTTAGAAAGATTCTTTTCAATCATGTCTTTTGGCTTAATTTGAAATTAAATTTTTTCACTTTTGTGAATAATCTTGTAAACATTTATTAAATATTTTGAATCATAAAAAATTATATTATATAATATGATAAATTTACTTTTGGGTATTAGTTAATAGTAAAAAATTAATTAATGTGGTTAAGGTTAAAATGAGTTTACTGTAGGGTTAATCTAAACATATCAGGGTTGAAATGACCAAAAACATGTCTAATTACTATTTTCTAGCCATAATTCTTCCCATATCACGTATGGATATATTTTTATGATTTTTTGAAACACTTTTCCATGAAAGTGACTTATATAATAATTTAAGTAAAGAAAAAGACAAAATGTCACCCTCTTACTTTAAAATTTCAATTATGTGTTTGAATAGTTATAAAATAGTGTTTTCAATAAATATTTAGTCATTTTTATCTTAATGAAATTATTTCCATGTTGGTAATTTATTTATAATTCTTAATAATTAAATATTTGTCATAAATTCTTACATAATACTTATGTGGTAATTATTTAACTAATAAAAAAAATACATGATTTTAATAATACTAAAATTGATATAAATTGAATGAATTATTGTGTTTTATGAATTTCTAAGATACATATATCATTTTATACATATTTTGAAATAATATATCTTAATTACAACATTTTATTGATATTTTTAAAGTCCAATTAAATGAATATTTTGAAAAATATCATTAATATTAATTTAAAATAAATAATATTTTATTAAATAATTTAAAATTTCTGAAAATACTATCCTTTGAAAATTTATTGGTATATATTTTAAAATATCAACCATAGTCCATTTATGGGTGAATTTTTCATTGATAATAATTTTATTGACCCTCGAATAGAAAAATATTTTTACAATAATAAAGGGTAAAATGGGGTATTGCGCATTTCATTCCCTTATGTTAAAATTAAATTTACAAAAAAAAATTATTTTTATTTTATAAATTGGAATTAATATTTATAACTTATGGGTAAAAATTATCTAATAAGGTTAATTTTAATTCTTGTCTTAAATGATAAATAACCTCGGTAAAAAGACTTGTCACCATAGTGAAGACTAAAATGGTAAAAGTAGGGAAACATAGAAGTTAAGGGAAAACCTTTTTAAAACATGATTTTTATGTGGTGGAGGTTTTTTTTGACTATATATTCCCTCCAATTCTTTAATTATTAATTTTGGATGCACTTGGTATGAGAGTGACTTCCCATTACTTAATAGTTTTTGGTATTTATAAAAATGGCACTCGTCTTTAATTATAAAAGGGCACTTATTCCCATCACTTATACATAACTCTTAAGACATTTGGCTCCAAAAAAACATAAAATATACTTCAAAAACACCCTTAAAATCATTCCAAAACTTATATGTATAATGAAACATCCTTAAATATTACATAATCTTGAATTAAGTTAATAAATCACATTGATGATCTTTTCAGGTTTAGAGCTTTATAGAATTATGTAATAACTTATACATAACAACTTGAATATTACAAGTAGACACTTCTACTCAGTAACCATTTTTTCATAAAATATAAAAAATGTTTAGTTCCATGTTTTTAATTGCATGGCTTTTCCTTGATCCCATCCTTGAATCTATTCCACTTAAAGTCCTCATGTCTAACTTGACTCATTCATTTTTTAATTTCCTTTAAATCGGGTAACTCCCTTTGGTTTGAACCAAACGGATTTATTGAATTGCCTTCTTCCCAGGGGAAGCATTCTACGAGGAATAGAGGTATATTGGAAGCTTATTGGAGTAGATTTTGGATAAGCGAAGATTCTTGAGAGGTGTGAGTAATGGGTTAGATGTGGTGCCCTTTTATAAGAGGGAGGAGGGCCACTTTAGGAAAGTCTGAAAGTATTATTTTATTATAAACAAAATTTTGATATCAAAGGGTCCCTAACTCATTAAATTCTATTATAAAGTGGTTATTGTTTTAAATCATCTCCTCCAATGTTATATATACATGTTTAGCGCATCAAATTAACCTTATCTTTTAGTTTTAACCTTTAGTTAACTAATTTAACTTTTACCCTGTCCTATTTTATATTCATACTATATTGTTAATATATTTAGTATAAAATGACAAGAGACAAAAAAATGGATCATTAATGAAATTTTTAACATCATATATGCCATTAGGATGAATATTATATTTTTATGATTATTTTATCATTTAATAAAATAGTATTTATTTTAAAAACACATTTATTTCAATTTATAAACTATTCATATCAAGACTTTTAAAAAATATATAAAAACTTGATTAATTAAGAAAACCTATATTAATTCATTTATAAAAAGTTATAATCATACATAAAATTTGTGTATGGTATAAAAAGTTTCAAAATAAATTTATTTTAATATTTATAATCTCATTTATTAAAATCATTCATTAATAAGGTAATCAGTACATCACTATTGTGTCATAAATAATTGTATTTATATGATGTCTAAAAATGATAAATAATATACCATGATGTAGAAAATATTTTTATATTTCTAATTACTATTTATAATGAAAAATATCACTTATATAACCCCATATAAATATTGTTTTACTAAAAGAAATATTTTTAGGTTACATTTCCCTTAACATTAAATTAATTTTTATAAAATGTCATTTTCACTTACAAGTTGCTCCATGGGATCCCAAAATCGACCCAAGGATACCCATGGATAGAAATGTATCATAAAATAGGGTTTGGACAAGTTTTAGAAGAAACATTAATTCATAACGTCTAAAAATAAAAGTTAACTATTTAAAAAATTCAAAACTGCTGATTCCAATTATGGAATCAATTATTCTAAATTCAAAATACAGAAGTTTCATAAAATAATTTAAAATTAATTCCCATTGCTAAAAACAAAAAGCGAGTTTTTGAGAAGTAAAAACAACCAAAATATTGACATGTATTTATGTCTAATTTCAAAGTAAAATTGCTTCTAATGACCAAAAATTAATTAAAAGGTAAAAATATAATACAATTACACTTTAAACCCAACTTAAATTATACTCTAACAATATTTATAAATTATATTAAAATGTAGTTTTGAATTAAAATGTAGTATTTTTCACTCTTCATAAAAAAATGAACTTTATCATAAAAATACCAAAAAATTTCACAAAGTAAATTTTGAGTTTCTGATTCTAAATAAGATGTTTATTTTTTCAAATGGAGTTTATAAAATTGATAAAAACTTGGTTTTAAAAGGGTTCTCCATTGAAAGGTGGTAAAATGACTTTTTAAAAATATTAGAGTTTTTCAAGCTTAAAATTGGATTCATTCTTATTTTAAGCCTCTAAAACTTGTTGGAAAAAATTAAAAACATTTAAAAATATGTGTACTAATATTTTACATAGTTCTATTCATTACTTCAAATAAAATTTCTAGGCATTAACTACCATTTAAAATAATAATACTATTATATTATTTTTTTGAATAACTAAATGTTCTGTGCAACGTAAGATTTCCAAGAAACCTATTATTGGGTGTTGAGTATGCTATCGGACATAGAACCCCCTTTAATGTAGAAATATTATTTAATTCAAAAATACTAATAAACATGAATTTTTTTTATTCTATATTTACCTAGGATGTTACAATATGTTTCCCAAAATACCAAACCTAGGTTCATTAATAATATATCCCAAGGACGGTTTTCTAAGGGAAGGTAATTGTCTTCACTAAGCTCTTTCTTTATTCTTCTTCTCTTGCAACATTAATTCATGTATTAATAATTAAAATATAAAAAACCTGTATATAAAATATAATAATATTTTATTATGTCTATTTTATAACTTATATTCATCTCCCTTTCTATCAATGGGTAAATGAAATAGTTAATCATATATACGGTGGACTATAGCCGTAAGAATCGATGTAGTTTGTTTTCCATCACCATATCTCACAGTTGTATATAATTATAGATTTAATATATTTTTATGATATTTATTATATAAAAATAATTATTTGGTTATAATATCATATATAAATTCTTAATTTCCATTTTGTGTGAATACGGTAATGTCACTCATGTATACTACCCGTGAATGAATTTTATTATTATACTTCTAAAAATTAGGAATATTTAAATATCCATTTTAGGTTCTCTATTTCATGGGGTTTATAATTAAAATGTTACCAAGGAGTTAATGATTTTATTTTACAATCTCATTATTTATTGAGATTATTTAAGATTAAGTTTCTGATGATGATATATTGTGATTTAACTCTAAATAAAATTATAAATTTTTAAATACTATGGTTCTTTCTTTGGAATACATGTTTTCCTTTCATTTTTCTCTCATTAAGTACTCAATAGCTTAAAAATAGTTTTTATCGAAAAATCGCATTTATTTCTCTCTTAGGATGAAAATGATTTTTCTTCCATATCCGTATTTTTAGAAAATGTTTTAAATATATTTTAAAAAATATCCTATGATTTTTTTAAGTCTTCTTTACCAAAGAAATAATTTTTAAAAATGGTTTGAAATTAATCTTCTTATTATTTTTTGAAAAAGGTTCTTTTGAATTTTACCAAAATGTGGAAGGAATAATTATTTTATATTATGCTTTCTTATGATCATAGATTGATAACTCCAATTCTTACACATACTTATCATCTTAGATCACCCTTTACTGTGTTTCCTTTCCCTAGTTCATGAAGAAATTTTTTAATTTTGGTATGTTTATGAAGAGTACCAAAGGGGAGGATCATTATGGGAGATGCTAAATATATTTCAATAAATAAGAATATTGTGTACCTAATATTCAAATAAACATAACTATTATAGTCCTTGGGAACATTTTTTTTATTGAAATCCTAGGTCTCTATAGGATAACATGGTGACAATATCGAGGATAGTAATTTAAAGTGACGACAGTAACTTATATGCTTTTTTCCCATATAAATTGATGGTGTAATCTTATTTAGTCAATAGCTTAATGGTTTTATTATTATTACCTATGATTAAGTGACCTGTTTATGATTGGTATCGATTAAATAAAATAACAATTGAAACTTATAATGTTTTTCCTCTATAACATATGAATATTGTTTTATTTGACTGAACCATATGTGATATTCTTATTAAAAGTAAAAAAATTAAAATATAATAATTGGAAATTATAATGTGTATATTGTATGGGTATATGGTGATGATCCTAGTTATGGGTTAATATGGGTAGAGAGAGTGCATGGTTCTTGAGACTTCATTATATGGTATGTATAGGATAGCTAGATGATATTCCTGTTATTTCTTTCCATAAATTGTGATATTGGGAATTGTTGTAAATGTTATTTATAAGGAATGTGTTTGGAGTTATAGAGAGATTCCTCCTTGTTGGTCTCTGATAAATTTTTGGGATGGTAAGGATGAGGATTATCCATTAGTGGTTGAATTGGGTCCACCTATAGACTTTAGACAGATGATGTAAGGCCATCTCTATGATAGTTTATTGTGAATGATAGAGTCCATAGAGAGTGAGATGACATGAGAAGCACCTATTATATCTGATCTAACTATAGATTTTCATATTCAATCACCTTTATTATTTATATGAAAGGGTATTCTATAGGTATAAGACCTCTATATTTAGTCAATTTATACTCTCTTTGACTATTTAGAGACACTGCCTGAGGGGAGTGTAAAGTTATCAGCCTATATATTTCAAGGACCATAGGAATTATAGTGGGATGTTTTGATCTCTGAACACCAGCTTGTGGGGTTGTCTTAGAATCACTTCCAGACTAAAATTTTAATCACTTCATTCTAAATACATTGAGGGTAGATATGTCCTGATAGATTATGCATCTAAAATAATAAGGGATGAAATCCATGGATTATGTAGTGTTTTTTGAAAATTTATAGTGTTTTCCCAAATTAAACATGGGGATGAGATAAAAAGTGACAATAACATTAATAATTGTATGAGATAAAATATTTTGGTTTATGTGATTTTTTTCACACCATCACTTTCTAAAGTTGTAAATCAATCCCTTATTACAAATAGGAACTTGAGTGAGAGTAGGGGCTCATAGTAGATGGATTCCACTGGGGGACTAGTAGAAGGTCTTAAAGAAGAAGGAAGTATCATTTTGGTGGTTCATGATAGGGAAGAAATTGATGGATCATATAGGTTAATGAACTATCTTTTAAACCTTAGTGAGATAGTTCTATGGAGTGTTATTAGTGCATAGAGTGAGGGAATAGTCTTTCTAAGTGTGGTCGACCATCACCTGAGTTCCAATTTTATTGAAGGATGGGATAACTATAGTTGTTTTGTATAAGAGGTCATCAAGAATTGAGTATAAGGGGATCTATTTGGGAACAAGGATTGGGAGATAGTTCTATAACACTATTGAAGTTGGGTAGTTAATTTTCCACTAGTCGTTCAGGTTGGGGTAGAGGACATGGTTCCTAGGGCTAAGGAATGTAAAGAAAGAAAGGTAGTGTAGTCTATGTGATTCATTCTAGAGCACATGTCCAAGGTTCTAGATAGTTATAAATTATTAATCCAACACTTATATAATAGAATTTTATAAAAACTACCATCAAATTTCTTATTATAGTAGTTTCCACTCAAGAATCTATGTGTTTTAACACGATATTATTACATGAATTTATATATTCTCATTTTTATGATGGATTAGAACTATCTAGAGAGTATTTATATAATGTTATGTCGATTAACACACATTTGTCGTGCAATATTAGATCACTGGTCGATGTAGGTATTTTTTCCTATTGGTTGGTGTCTACATATTTCTTTATAAACTCTTCATATTAGAGATGAAAATATTTGACCTGATCCTTAAGATGGATTTTATCATCTAGTATGGAGATCATGTTGGATATTATCACCAAAAAATTTCATTAACATTATTATAGGGTGACAGATTTGTTTATATAGGGTTATAGGATATAGAGACAGTTCATATCAGACCCAACCATCAGTAGATGGTTGGTATCATAAACCATGTTGTTAGTCTTATTTTGAAATATGGGGAAGCACAAAAAGAAGTCTTTTACCCATATCATTGTTCTATTTTAGGATGTTTTTCCACATGATTTCTCAAGATTTCCACCAGGTAAATATATTGATTTTATGATCGAGTTCATTTTAGGTGTGGAGGCTATTTCTATACCTCCTTATTGGATGGATCATGTAGATATTTTGGAGCTAAAGGTTCAACTAGAAGACTTAGATGAAAATGGGTTTATATGGCTGAGTACATCCCCTTGAAGTGTTTTAGTCTTATTTCCCAAAAATATGAATGGATCTTTGGGTTTATGTGTGGAATATTTGAGTTTGGACCATGTGGAAGTAAAAAAATGGTATCCACTTACTCGTATCGACATTCTATTAGTTAAAATTATGGGATTAAATGTTTTCTCTGATATCTATATGAGATCAGGCTATCATCAGTTATGGATTTCAAATCTTTATGTGCCTCACACTATTTTTAAAAGTATTTATTTTCTTAATGAGTATGTAGATATATTATTCAAAATAAAAAAAATTCTAGAGGTGATAACGGTCCTAATGAATTGGGTTATCCTTTCATATTTAGATACCTTTGTATTCATCTTTATTGACGATATATTTATGTACCCATGGTCGATGGAGGAGAATGTGTGAAATTTAGAGATCATTTTGACCACACATATAGAGCATAAAATATATTAAAATATCTCAAAGTGTCACTTTTGGATTGATTTAGTGCACTTATTATGGAATGTGATATCAAATATAAGAGTATCAATAGACCCTAACAAGGTTTAGGTAGTGTTTTATTAGGTGATTCCCAAGAACTTTTTGGATTTTCATATCTTTTATAATTCATAGGTTATTAACAGAGGTTTATCCAGGGTTCCCCTTCTTAGAATAACTTGTGTTTGGTAATGAGTATACCTTATATTGTGATTAATGAATATTTGGGTTCTGAGTAGTTCTAATGTAAGATGGTTTATTAATTGGTTATAGATTCATCTAACTATGGATTCATGATAGAAAAAATACAACCCCTAATCTAGAGTTAATCATGGTGTTTTATGCTATGAAATGTTATAAAAAATATCTTTAGGGTCATAATATTGTGGTAAACACTTGATATAATATCCTGGGGTAAAATTTCTCACAACAAGACTGGAACCTCCAACAATGAAGGTGGGATAATTATCTATAGTCCTTTGACTTTAATCATGAGTATAACACCATGAAGGTTAATCTCATCACCAATTCACTAAGAAAAAACACTCAACCACAGGTGGTGAATTATTCCAATAGTGAGAGGAAAGTATCATACCTCTTTATAGAGATCCAACATGATATATGGGGGGTTCCAAGGTTAAATAACACTTATTTTTTTATCTATCACTTACTCACTTATCAATAGGGTAAATATGAGTTGTCTATTATTTTTAGACATTTTTCTAATTAGGTATGATATATATGGTGGGGAGACACCACCAAAATAGTCTCTTGATGTTGGTAAGGTTCTTTATATCCCTTGCCAATTAGTGGTTATTAAGATTATACATGAGGATATAATGTGGGTATCATGTGACTTGAGGTGGGATTTGAATCTGGATTTTACCTAGATGCATTGGTATATACCTATGAAGTATTGGTGGCATTGAATGAATAAGGATATTATTGGTTTAATCACTTGGTGAACTACCAATTAATAGGTGTAAACAAATCACTAGTTACCCACTGGTCCTCTTCAACCATTTCCCATTCCTGAGTTAAAGTGGTATTGTGTGATAATTTCTTTCTTTATGAGGTTTCTAAGGTCACCCTCAGGAAATAATTTTGTATGAGTTATCATCGATAAATTAACCAAAGGGGGTCACTTATTACAAATTTTTGAGACATTATCTATAAAAAATATGGAAAGGATCTATTTTTGAGAGATAGTGTGCTTGTATGGATACCTTAGGATATCATCTCAAATATGGATCCTCATTTTAAATTGCACTTATAGAATGAATTTTATAACACCCTTGGCACACAGGTGTTCCATATCACTTCATATCACCAATAAATAAATGGAAAATGTGAGCATAAAATTATGATGTTTGGGAAATGTTGGGGTGTGTGTCTAAGATTTCATATGTTCTTAGGATAACCACATTGTGCTAGTAGTGTTTTCCTGCACAAAAAACTATTAGTATTCAATAAAAAATTCTCCTTTCAAATATCTATATGGTAGTTCTTTCCATTCACCTCTATATAGGATGGAGGGTGAACATTGAGTAATTATCGAATAGAGTCTTGTTTTTGAGACCTCAGAAAATTTTTCAAATCAAGAAGTCGTTGGCAACCACTCAAAGTATGAAGAGGTTGTGTTTTGAAAAACAATTTTTATATATATATATAGTTTGTGGTGTATTATCATATATTCTTATGATTTTCACCTAAATTTGAACATCATCATGTACATAGAGAAGGGAAGCTGGTACATATATATATGGGGTCATTTGAGATCATAGGGTGAATTGGTAAAGTGTTGAATATCTTGGTTATTCTATATAGTGTTGTGATGTGAATTATGTATTTATGGTATAATATATTAAGAATTAATATATCAATACTTATCTTGTGATTTAAATTTAGATCATTGATCTTGTGGTCATTACATCATTTGTGGGGCATCAGTTTAAGTAATTGATTAGAGTAAGAAGGCTCAACGTGGAAATATGGTTCCTCTAGTGTGAGTAAAATGTAATCATGGGAATATCTATAAATATATATGATATTATTATTCTAATATGTACACTCAATGGCTATAATTATTCACCAAAAAGTCCTAGTTATGAATGGAAATGCAGCTTGAGGATGAGAAACTTTATTGTGGAGAGGTTGTAAAACCCTAGATCTTATTGAGTTATGAACTATTAAATTTTTTTCCAAGACTCATTTATTTTCCTTTTTTATGAATTTTTTAAGTGACCCAGGTGTTTCAAGAGTTGGTTTTGGAAGTTTTAGGGGTGCCTATAGCTGAAATTTTGTTCCAGGTGAGTGATCTCAGTATAGTGGTTGGGTGTCGTAATACAAAACCTGGAGCAGGGAGGCCTACAGTGTGGGGGAAAATGTAAGTGTCCAATTAAGATAACTGTAACACTGAGAGGGGGAGGGGTGAATCAATGATAGTTTTTCCTCTATGTTCACTTGAAATTGAAACAACCTTTTCCTACTATAAAATATTTTATTCCATGCTGAAAACAATTAAAACACACATCCCCATGAACAAAAGTATTTACAAGGTTCTCTATTCAACATGAATAGCTATGTCCTTGGTATGGTTTGGTGATAATCCAAATGCCCAAAATAAAATATAAATCAATCTTTGGATTATAATGAGTAGGATATTCCCTTTCACTCATGAATTACTTTGAAGACAATACAAAAGTCTGTGTCCACACTTTTATCACAAATAAGTTAATATAATGTTTTTGTAACAACTCATGTTACCTGTTCATCTTTTCAATTGCATAAATGTATTACTTTTAAAAAAATCAACAATTTCATACTTAGAATATGTTAAGAACATTGTAAATATTTTTAAGTAAAAACCTAGTCTAATTTTTACAGTTTGTTTTTCCCAGTCTGATTCCTTCAATATGATTCTCCATAATATAATTCTTCCTAATATGATTATCTCAGTATGATTATTCCAAGTTTGATTCTTCTTGGTATAATTTCTCAATAAAATATAGATTTCACTATCTGAGTGTGATTATGGAAATTCAAAACTCCTTCCTCTATCCAAAAATCCCAATATGGAAATCCCAGTCTGATTATTCATCCCAATATGATGATCAGATGAATATGATTCAAAATACTAATTCATCGATCAAATGAATATTATGATCAGTTGAGTAGAACTTTGAGATCATTCATATTATCCTTTTACTTCTCTATCAAAACATCTTCAATGCAAGTTAATATAGAAACATATTCTTCTCTCTAAAACTCCAAGATTATCTCTCTTCTACAATTAACAATACATCAGTCAGAAATATTGAAAAGTATACTTTTCCATTCAGAAGTGACCCATGAATGTTGTGGTATGAATCCCAAAATATTTCACACTCAATAAAATTCACCCAAATCTTGATTTCTCCTAAAAATATATGTTGAATTTATGACTTCATCAACTCTTCTTGAATCTTCTCCAATATTCTCATCGACTACATCTCTTCCTCATACATTCTTTTTCAAATTCCAATTCGAATTCAATTTATGAATTCAATTTTCTCAATCCAATTTCATAAAAACAATGCTCTGTATCAATTGAATGTAAATGTATGAAGAAATTGATACCACTCTAAATAATAAATAAAATCATTCTTTTGAATAGAAAGAAACCCCTTAACTACACATTCAAAAAACTCCTTCATCTCTTCTCTCAATCCACCTTTACTACTTCACCTTTTCCCTTGAACCACTTTTCAATTCACATGAAAATAAAAAAAAAGTATTTCAACCCCTTTTGAATGGTTTAATACATTATTGGTCAGATTTTTTCATTAAAATTTTCATCTACCTCAGCTCATCTTCAGCAAATTTCTTCATTTACACACTTTTTCTTGTATCATGACTTCAATCGTGACATTAAATTAATTTGAAAATATCATTATCATTGTAATAATTCAATTTTAAAGTATTGTAACTTTCCATTCATTCTAGTTTCTTTCATTTATTCTTATCCCATGTACGATCTTTTCTAAATATGATTGTCCTATATACGATCATTATGGGTTTGATCATTATGATTATGATCTTCAGCTTCATTTTTCTTCTCTCCCTCCATGATACAATTATAAAGGGTATGATTCCTTTTTAATCGGTAACATATATTTCTTCTCTTTCACCTGGATATAATAAACCTGGGTATGATTTGTAATACCTCTTTTCCTTTCTTTCCAAGTCTAATCATTCTGAAAATAATTGGCTAAAACTCTTTCACTCACAATTTCTTTAATCAAGGTTTCATCATAAGTTTCACAACATACTTATAATCTATGAGAACTACAAATCAAAAATGCATCGTCACTTTTAAAAAGGATCCATGCTGAATCTGATAATATTCAAAATCTCAGTACAATCTTTGGCCATTCTAGGCCCATGGTGAGTCAGATTATTTTTAAAACAATGGTCAATATGATTTTGGTAAAATAAAAAGTTAGTGGATTTTATTTCTTTAAAAAATTACATAACAACAAAAGACAATATTTTGAAATAAATAAATTTCTCATCAACTTGTTCTTAACAATATCCCCCTTTGGATTTATTTTTCAACCTAGTTTCATAAATATTTTAACTTTGTATCCTCAAGCAATGGATTACTTATCAATAGTTATAAGATTATATGATCTAAATCCTTGTATAAAACAGGAATCATTGACAAAAATCCATTTTATCCAAGAGTATTGATTTTAAAAACATTCCTCAACTTTCTTCCACATCTCTTCAAATTTCCTAGAAAACTATTGTTTCCTACAACCAATCCAACAAATAGTTAGAATATTTCACAAACTTACAATTTTGAATTCACATCTTACCCACAAATCCCCAATTTTATATGAAATACATTGATTTATGAAATAATTCTACCCCTTGAAAATAAAATTCTAATATAAGATGAGATAGGTGATAGAAACACACACCACAACCTTGAAGAGAAAGAGGTTGGACACCCATATTTAACCACATTTTAGTAAAACATTCCTTCCGTAAAGGTTTTGTGGGAATATCTAAAACATGTTCTGATGTTAGAACATACTTCAGTTTCAATTCATTCTTCTCCCCATCCTCTTTTATTAAATGATATTTTATATCAATATGTTTTGAATAAGAATGTTGAATAGAATTCATGGGGATATTGATTATGCTTTGATTCTCAAAACCCAAAAGCAAGGGTAACATTACTTTAACAAGTAAATCTTCTAATTGATTTTTCACCCCCAAAAGCAAAGTAGTGTCTTGAGTGGAAGCAACATACTCATATTCATTCATACAAAGAGTTACTGAATTATATTTATTTAAATTCCAACTAAAACAATTATTTCCTATAAAGAATACTCCAACAGACGTAGATCTTCAGTCATAATCATTTTTTCCCAATCAGCATCTAAATACCCAAATAATTCAATACTATCTGTGATTCCATACCTAATTCCAAATTCTATTGTGCCTTTTATGTATATGAGAAATCATTTTCCATTATGTAAATATGATTCTTTGGAGAACTCTTATATATTTCAAATAAGGTAACAACATAAACAATGTTAGGTCTTCATGTAGTCAAATACAATAAACTTCCAATCAACTTTGAAAATTATTTTGGATCAACTTCTTTTCCTTCTCCATATTTAGTCAACTTTGTTCCCACATATATTTTTGGGGAAATAGGATTTTATTTTTTCATGGAAATACTCTTAATAAGTTCTTTAGAATACTTTTCTTGAGAAATAAAAATATTTTCCATCCTTTGTTGAATTTTTAAGCTAATATAGTACTTCATTTCTCCTAGCAATGAAATTTTAAAAACCTATTTCATTTCATTAGAAAACATTCCAAAAATTCATTCATAATTCCTATAAAATATAATTTCATCAACATAAACAATTACAGTGAGTAAATACTCTTGACATTCTTTGATGTAGATATTTATATCCACTATTCCTTTCTTAAAGTTCATCTTCCTTAAGAAGGTATATAATTTAGAAAAATTTTCACTTTGAACTTGTTTTATACCATACAAGGATTTCATCAATATTCACACAAAACTTTCATTCTTCCAACAACAAACCCACAAGGTTTTTCAATGTAAACATCCTCATTAAGATCACCATTCAAGAATGCTAATTTTATATCCATTAGAAAATAACTTTTAACCTCATTGTGAAGAAATATAAAGAGAGATTATAATTGTTTCCAACCATGAAACTAGAGAAAATTTTTCATCAAAATAAATACCTTCAATTTTTAAATACTCCTACTAGACTAATATTTCTTTTTTTCTTATCACTTCCCCGTCTTCATTCATCATTTTCTGAAATACCCACTTCGTGCCAATAATGTTTTTGTTTTCTAGATTTGGTATGAGTTTTCATGTACCATTCATTCCAATATAATTCAACTCTTCATTCAAGTATTAAACCCATTCCAGATACTCAGAAAAAAATTACAAAATTCAAATCTACTTTTTAATACAAAGAAGTATGTGTAATTAAATTGTTTGTTTTCCCTGCTTGAACCTTTTGATGTTGATCACTAATAATGTTCTCCGTTTCCACATTATTCCTAATCCTAGGATGAGATTTTTGAGTATATTCCTCATCATTGGATTTAGATGAGTCTGATTATTCTTCTTGAGAAGGATTATAGTTGTCTGTATCCTTATCTGAATTTTTTTCAAAACAATATTTCTCAACTTTCTCATTTTTCAGAACAGTTTTATCTTCATATTCCTTTTTAATTACCTTCACATAAACTGAGTAAAAAATATTTCTTTTTTTATACATCTATATCCTATTCCTTTCAGATCATAGCCAAGAAAATTTCAATCTTCTCCTTTCTGGTCAATATTTCCAAAGTTTCAACCTTTATTCATTATTAAATATGGACTCTCAAAACAATTAAAGTGTTTCAAACATGATGTTTTTGTAACATCCCAGGTAAATAAAAAATATTATCTTTTCATATTTATTAATATTTTTTAATTAAATATTAATTTTCCTTTAATGGGGATGATTTGATTGATGGAATACCTGACACTCAACAATGGGTTTCTCTGAAATCTTATGTTGCACACAAATTGGAGTTAAACTTAGAAAAATAATAATAATATAATATAATTATTTTAAATGGTAGTTCACGCCAAGTCATTGTATTGGTGAGAATTAACAGAACAAACCATATTATGACAAAGCATGTTTTTTAAATGTTTTAACATCTTTCAAATAAAATTTAGTGGCTTAAAATTATAATGAATACAATTTTAAGCATAAAAACTCAAATATTTCTAAAAGGTTGTTTTACAACCTTTTGAGAGAGAACCCATTTTAAAACTAGTTTTGATCAATTTTATATATTATATTCAACAAATAAACATCTAATTTATAAGAGGGACATAAAAATTTACTTAGGGTAAACTATTTTTATTTTGCTGATAAAGTTAATTTTTTAATGAATAGCGAAATATACTGCATTTTATGTCAAAACTGTCTTTTTATCTAATTTTTTATATGGAAAGATTGTCAGTATAATTGGTTTTAAAGTGTAATTAGATTTTATTTTTATCATTTAATTTAATTTTGGTCATTGTACATAATTTCACATTGAAATTGTACATAAACACATGTCAATCGTTTGGTAGTTTTTACTTCTTAAAAACACGTTTTTTAGTTTTGACAACAGGAATTAATTTTCAATTAATTTTTGCAACTTCTGTATTTTGAATTGGTAAAAATGGATTCCATATTTGGAAATAGGATTTCCAAAATATTTAAATATGTATATTTTATTTTTAGACATCATTAATAGCAACTTCCGTAAATATTTTATTTACCATGGTTAATAGGTAAATCTGGTAAATAAAGGTAAAAAATAATATTATAATAATATTAAATTATCCAAAAACGTATCCTAATCCTATTATATGATTTATTTACAATCGTTTTTATTTTTGGGTTGATTTTATGACCCCTTGGAGCCACTTTTGTGTGAAATTGACATTTAATTACTTTTAATTTAATGTTATGGAAAATATAAACTAAACATGTATCATATACTAAAACAATTTTTATATAGGGATATATAAGTGATATCTTCAACTATAAATAGTAATTATAAATAAAAAAATATTTTCTACATCATGATACTTTATTTATAATTTATACACATCAAATAAATAAATTTATTTATGACACAATAGTGATGTAGTGATTACTTTATTAATGAAAGATTTAAATAAATGAGATTATACATATTAAAATATATTTATTTTGAAACTTTTTATGACATAAAATATTTTTATGGATGATTATGACTTTTTATATTTCAATTAATGAAGTTTTTATAATGAATCGAGTTGTTATGTATTTTTTAAAAAGTCATGAAAAGAATAGTATAAAAATTAACATAAATGAGTTTTTAAATAAATTATTATTTTATTAAATGATATAATAGTCCAAAAAAATAAAATATTCTTCCAAATGAAATATATTATGTTACAAATTTCGTTAATTTTCCATTTTTTTCTCTCTTGACATTTTATACTAACTATTATAAACATATATTTAGAATATACAGGAAGACATGGTAAAAGTTAAATTAGTTTACTAAGGGTTAAAGCTAAATGATAAGGATTATTTTATGACCTAAAATTGTATAAAACCCATTGTTTGAGAATATTTCTACACATCCTCATATTATTTTCTAGATATATCACTTTAGTGTCATTATATTGCAAAAATAAATTAATGATAAAATAATACTTTCAATCTTTCCTAAAGTGCTCATCCTCCCTCAAATAAAAGGACACCACCTATAACTCTTACTCACACCCATAAATTCCCCTTTTATCATCCAACCTCTTCCCCAATAAGATCCCAACTTTCCTCTCTTACTCATATAATCCTTTCCCTAGGCAGAAGGCAATTCAATATAGCCCTTTGGCTCAAATCCAAGGAAGTTACCCGATTTGAGGTAACGTCTTATCTCAAGTTCCTTTCCATTATTTTTTCTTATAAAATCCCTATGATATTCTTACTATTTGTATATATAACAACACTATTTTCATAAATATACTATTTTTTTTATTAGGAGTATTATAACTACACTTACACACACCTTCGTCTAATGGGTATAGAACATACTATTTTTGTGGAGGTGAACTACTGCCTCACGAAACAATGATTGTTCAATCATCTATTACCACATCTTATAGAGTCAATTATGATATAAAATTAATTATATATGATATATGTTTATTTATTTTATCTCTATTATTTGGTAATTAACATTTAGAATATACCTTTTTTCATTTCGTATTTTATAAATACAGTAATTTCATTTGAGGAAGTGCGGACTACCACCCCCTCAAAGTGATATGACTCATTCATGCTATATATGGAATATATAAAACATAGAATTAATGAATTTCCATAATATATATAACAAATATATTATAATTTAATTATAATATACCTATGTATCATTTAGTTTTCATTCATTTAAATATGAAAAAGGAGTGAAGTAGTGTTCATGCGTACGTACGACTTACCGTCTCCATGAACAGAGCATTTCATTTCTTATATCCAAATGAAATGGACTATTATAAATACATATTATATATATATGATATATATGATATATAAATCATGAATATAATTCTTGAGATAATTTAATTTTTGCCACGTGGACAATTTGTAATTATAACAAGTTTATTTTTGACTCAAGTTCTAAACATCAAAAAAATGTCAGATATAAACTAAAATAATTAAATAATTGTTATAAAATGTTAATAAGTGATATAAAAGGAATAATAAACTTGGAAAATGTTTTGAAGAAATTATAATTTAATTTAAGTTTATTATTCTAGAAGAAAAATATTATATGAGACTAGTCGGGCTCAAGGTGATGGAATTCAGTTCAATCTCCTTTCAATGGGGAATGTTTTGATAATATAAACCTCCTTATTTTACTTGGTGTATAATAACCCCCATTGAATTTTACATTCATTCAAAGGGAATATTTTTTATATTAAGTATTCTACTAAACAACAAAAGGAATGTTTTTTAACCTATGTGACGACAACAACCTTTCCACTACTATGAGAATTATTTGATATTTGGATTCCTTAACGAGCCGTGATGTTTTTCAATAAAAATAAATTCCACATACCCTTTTACATATATTGTAATTGTAAATGTTTTTGAAGGTGGATTTACTATTTTAATATCTTGAATTTATTTCTTGTTTTGGAGAGGAAATTTTATCATTGAAATGTTGATATTTGCAATCTTCTATTACTATATAAAGGTACTTGGAAATTTGACAGGTGGTTACATGATAAAAAAATGATTGGTGGTTCTATGATAAACCAAGGATCGGTGGTTACGATATAACCTCCAATGCATTGGGTGTGTAAGTCGTTCGTATGGCTATTCCATTTGTAATAATGATTTATGGAAGTCTAATGTATGGTTATTCCATTTAAATATGATTATGTCCCATGTTTACCTTTTATATTTTATGTGTTCTTTATATGGGATTTATGGTAATATTTTGGTTAAAAATGTGTAATAAATGATATTTTATTCAGTGAAGAGTATTTAATACTTCATAAAGGTGAAAATTATTACTTATGATAAAGTATTTGTGGTTTACATGTTGTTTTGAAAACTAACAGTTTTACTTCTTTGTGAATCCCTTACTGAGATTTTTATGCACATCCCAAGTTTTGAAATGTTTTTCATAGGATTTAAAGGTGAATAGATTTGTGGGTGGGATCAAGGAAAATTTGTGATGTTTAAGCATGAAACGAAACCGTGTTCATTTTTAAAGGTTTTTGTTTTATGAGTGAAAATGGATAGTGAATAGAAGTGTATACTTTGCAATAGTAAAGTTGTTATGTTTAATTTATGGCCTAATTATATAAATCTAGAAACCGGAAAAGATCATCAATGTGAATTATTAACATAATTCAATATTATGTAATGTTTAAGGTTGTGGCCTTATAGTTGGTATCAAAGGTCAGTTTAGATAACTTTAAAAGATAGGATATTGTTAAATTAACATCCATAAAATAATTTATGGTAATATTTAAATGATATAGAATTTGAAAATTACCATGTTGCTTCACCTAAGATATTTCTATATTCAAAATAGTTTGTCGTAGAGTAAATAGGGAAGCAATGATGGGACAACAGCAAGAGGAAAAGAAACTTCCACATCAGCAACCTGAGATGGTCGGAATCAGAACTGAACTGTTTGTTGTAGTGATAGAACAATTGACTCAGGTAATAAATGGAGGTGGTTTCCATGCATGAGATCAACCATATAAACCATAGAGGATCATGTCTGTAGTGTATTATTTCATGAGGCAACTTCCCCCATCATTTAGAGAATCATCTGGCCTTATGCAATCTGGAGGGTGAAAAAAATCACTGGAAAATATTTTTGATCTCATGGGGTGTACAAAAAATCAAAAGGATATCCTTATTGATTATTGTTTTTAATTATAATCTTATCAGTGGTGGTCTATGGTTAAAAATATTAGGGATAGTGAGGATATTAATGCTCTCTATTGTGAATAATTAATAGGTATGTTTATTGAGAAATATTTCCCTAAGGCAGTTCGACTTAGGATGGAAAAAACACTCTTGATGACTTAGTGGCTTCTTACGAAGAAAATTTCACTCTACTAGCAATGTATGCTTCAAATTTAATCTGATATCTTGAAATTAAGATAAATCAATTTTACTCACGACTGAAGCTATGATATCAAAGAGCATTAGCTTCTCGTTAATTCAAAATCTTTGAGAAACATGTCTTATGTGATTAGAAGGTAGAAATGGAGTTTTTTGATGATTAGTTGTTTCATGAGATAAATGAAAAAGAAGAGGTCAAGTGGATAGGAAAGGGGAAAGTATTCATCAAAGAATCCTGCAGGTAAGAAAATTAAATTTCAATCTTATGAGAAGTGTGGTAAAAATCATCCTGGAGAATGTCTCTCAAAATCTGGAAAGTGCTTATAGTGAGGTAAGACTGGTCATATTTCTTCTAACTATAAGTAAGATGATAAATAATGCAATGAAAAGTTAGTGGTAAGATATTTTAGTTGCAATAAGTCTTGTAATTATGCTAATGTGTGTCCAAAGATGATTACCCTGGGTAGAAACCAGACAGATAAAAAGAAAAAGGGTGGGGAAAAATATTTTTCTACTACTATGGTTTATATGGGACCATAAAATGAAGTGGTATCAGGTACTTTGTTTTTTTCAGAGTATACTAATGTATTGTTTGATTCAGGGTCTACAAATTCTTTCATTTTTGGGAAATTTGTGGGTAAATTTGGAATTCCACCTTAAGAAATGAATCCAGAACTTATGGTAAAAACACATGGGGGAATGTTGTGGCAAAAAGAAATTATAAGAATCTTTCTGTCCTTATTTGTGGAAGTAATATATCTAAAAACCATATTGTTTTTCATCTAGTAGAGTTTTATATTATTTTGGTAATGGATTGGATTTATGTTTACGATGATATGATTTATTGTAGATCTAGAAGGGTTTATTTTCAAAAATACTTTCAGTTTGTGTACAAGAATGAACTCTTATCTCTGATAACATATCAAGAAGAAGAGAAACTAGTGAAAGATGTAAATTAATATTACCTTGTACATATTTCTAAAAATAAATGAAATGTTTAGATAAATTATATGCCTATAGTAAATGGGACTCTTGATGTTTTTCATGATGAGTTTCCTAGTATTATACCAGATTGGGAAGTCAAATTTACTATTGACTTAGTTACTCATGTTAGGCCAATTTCAAAACCCCTTATTGAATGTCTCAAATTGAACTTTTATAGTTAAAGAAAAAATTGTAGGAGTTGTTAGATAAAGGTTTCATTCAACCTAGCACATCACCATGGGGTTCTTCAGTCTTGTTTCTTTAAAAGAAATATGGTTTCATGAGACTTTTTATTGATTATAGAGCCTTGAATAATATCACTATTAAGAACAAGTATTTTTTCCTCTTTTCGATAATTTTTTATCAACTATAGGGATGTTAATATTTTTCAAAGATTGAATTAAGTTAGGGGTACCATCAGTTGAAAGTAAATGAAGTAGACATTCAAAAGATGGCATTTCGTACTAGATGTGGCCATTATGAATTTGTATTTATGGTTTTTGGGTTAACCAATGCACCTGTTATATTCCGGGATCTTATGAATAAAATTTTATATGAGTTATTGGATAAATTTTTGGTTGTGTTAATTGAGTCATTCTGGTATATTTTAAAAGTAAAGAGGAACATGAAAGTCATTTAAGGGTTTTCTAGTAAACCGTAAAAAAATAATCAGGTAATTTCTTATGCTTCATGTCAATTGAAACCTCGTGAGTTAAATTACCCTACACATGATTTGGAATTATTTGCTATTGTTTTTTCTTTCAAATTTTGGATGCATCATCTGTATGGACTAAAATTTGAAATATATATTGACTAGAAAAGTTTGAAGTATATATTCACTCATAAATAATTGAACACGAGATAGAGGAGACGGCTAGAATTAAACAAGGATTATTATTCCACAATTCATTACCATCCATGAAAATCAAATAAAGTGGTCGATGCTTTGAGTTGAAAAAGTAATGCTACATTAACCATGTTATGTTAGGGACAAGATCCTTTGATTAACCATTTTATGAACTTTGTCATAGAATTTGTTGGTGTAGGAAATTTATATGTTTTGTTTTAGGTGTCAGCGAAATAACCTCTATCAGAAAGAATTGAGAAAGCATAGAAGGAAGATAGTGATTTACAGAAAAAGGTAGAGTTGGTTTAGAAGTGTAAGTTTCCTGAATTTAACATTGATAATGATTGTATATTGAGATTTCATAAGAGATTATGTGTGCCTTTTGATTTACTATTAAAGAAATAGTTTTTATGTGAATCTCATAGTTCTCTATTTTCAATTCATCTAGGAAGTACTAAGATGTATAGATATATAAAGAAGTGTTACCAGTGGGATGGAATGAAAAGAGATATTGCTGACTTTACTGGGAAGTGTTTGACTTGTAAAAAAGTTAAAACAGAGTGGCAGTTACAGAAATGGATACTTCAGTCTTTACCAGTTCTAGAGTGGAAATGCGAAAATGTGTATATGGATTTCGAAGTTGGATTACCAAAAACATCTTGAGATAACAATGCAATATGGGTTATTATTAAACAATTGACAAAATCTTCTCATTTTATTCCAATTTGAGATACTCTGTATCTAGATCAACTTTCTCAGTTGTATATTAAAGATATATTCAAGTTACATGGAGTTCCTCTCTCTATTGTATCAAATCGTGATCCAAGGTTCACTTATAACATTTTGAAGGGCCTTCTTAAGTCTTTGTGTACTGAATTAAATTTTATTACATCTTTTCATCTGCAATCATATGGGAAGTCAGAACGAACAATTCATACATTAGAATATATGAAATGTGCTTGTTCAATGGATTAGAGAGGAAGTTAGGACCAACTTATTTCTTTGGTTGAGTTTTCTTATAATAATAGTTTTCATTCCAATATATAGATTGCTCCATTTGAGGCATTACATAAAAATCAGTGTCGAAATCTATATTTTTGGGATGATGTAGGTGAAAAAAAATTGATGGGACCAGAATTGGTAGAAGATATGGTAGAAAAAATTCAGTTAATTCATAATTACATGAGAATAAAAAAGAGTAGGAAAAAAGTTATGCGGATAACTAAAGGAAGGATATTTATTTCAAGTTTGGATATTATGTCTTTCTCAAAGTTTCTCCATCTAAAAGTGTGATGTTTTTGGTAATAATGGAAAGTTGAGTCTGAGGATTATTGGACCCTATGGAATCCTAGAGAAAGTTGGATCAGTTTCCCACATAGTGGCTTTACCTCCATGTTTATCCCAAGTACACAATGTTTTTCATGTTTCAATGTTGAGAAAGTATATGATGGATCCATCTCATGTTTTGATTCTAGTGGTAGTTTAGTTGGAAGAGAATATTTCTTATAAAAAACAACTATTCAAGATTCTTAACCAAAGAGAGAAAGTATTGAGGAATATAGTAATTCATTAGGTAAAGGTTTTTTGGAAAAACCATATGGTTGAATTGGAAACATGGGAATCTGAAAATACTATGAGGCATAAATACCCACACTTATTTGATAAGTGAATAAAATTTCGAGGATGCAATTTCCAAAATGGGGGAAGATGTAACATCTCAGGTAAATAAATGGTATGAAATTTTCATATTTATTAAGGTTTGTGAATTAAATATTAATTTTACTTTAATGGGGATTCTTTATTTGATGGCGTATCCGACAGGCATCAACGGGTTTCTCTAAAATTTTATGTTGCGCAAAAGGCTGATTCATACTGAGAAAAATAATAATAATATAATATTATTATTTCAAATGGTAGTTAACGCTTATCTGTTGTATTAGTGGGAATGAACAAAACTAACCATATTATGATTAAACATGTTTGTTAAAGGTTTTTAAATTTACAAAAATAAAATTTAGAGGCTTAAAATGAGAATGAATCCAATTTTAAGCACAAATACTCTAATATTTTTAAAAGGTATCTTTACCACCTTTTAATGGAGAAACCTTTTTAAATATTGTAGAGACCCGAAGCCTGACTTACATGGACATTACATTACATTTACGAAATACTTAGTACCTAACAAAAACACACACACAAGGACCGTAATAGTTTAGTGTCTTTGGAAACTCGGAATAAAATCTTATAATAATGGTGAAAGATCTTCAACATATCCCATAAAGAACTTCTTCTTTTTTTACCTAAAACCTTTCTTTATATCCTGGGGAAAAGAAAACATAAAAGGGTGTGCTCAAATTCTCAGTAAGGGTAAACAAAAGAAATATCAATCACATCATATTCATAAGAACATAACATTTTGGAAATCTTAACCTGCAAAAGAGAGCATAATTTCATAACATGGGATAAATCATAGTAGTGAAATGAAATCCCAATAATCATAGTAAGAAAACATGAAACTTTGTGGCCTACACACATAATCATAGAGAATCATTTCTTGTCAGTTAAGACACATTGCCAGGACTATCATAGTGGACAAAGTCCCTTTCTGAACCGAGTCACCCTCGTTTCAGTCCTGTTTCACTGAACCGGTATAACCTACCATTCCAGCCATGTCTATCTCATGAGATAAAAAGTCTTTACCCAATGCATTGGAGGTAGATATAGGTCCCACCCATCTCATAATGATACCATTCTTATGTGTGTCACAAAATCATAAACCATACATCATAGGATAACCCATGTAATAAAAATGGGATTCTTAAACAACATGACATCATAAAACAATTCATATAAGATAAAGTGATTCATAAAAATTAATTCCATCACAACATAATCAAATCAATGTAATAATAGTGATATAAACAGAACCATATATTATCTTAGATGGAAAATAATTTTGATAAAACACTTGAACTCCTTTCTCGGGGAAAATATCCTTTCAACTTCAAAAACACTTTTCCTTTCTTAACATGTCATACAATTATAAACTAAAAAAAGTTGATTAAAAATAAACTTGAAAACTTTTAAAGGAAGATTCTTGGAATTAATGTTTTAAAAATCCATTCATGCTGTATAAGTTAAAAAAAACATTCTTCGTACTTTTGTCGGAAAAGTCAAAAAGTACCTCGTAAGAAAAACGACAAAAGATTCCTTTCATATATTTTACTACAATATCACCAAAGGGTAAAATTGTATTTAAAAAATTGTATTTTTATGGAAATAATATTACATATTCAGGAAACATGGATGTGGATGATAAAATACACCCTAGTAAATACCAAAGTATAAACAATCTCGGATAAAAATGAGATTGTGATATTTCCCTTACCTTAGGTCCGACTTGCATTGTAAGTGTCTGAACCTCCTGTATAATGATTTAAATCATGTTATTGACTTATTACAGAATCATATTAATTTTTATTATATCATATATGGTCCACTTATGACTTTATATTACCCGTTCTTTTGTAAATTCATGTTAAAGTAGTGTTTTGGGTAAAATCGTCTCATTTGTCGTTCGTGTTTTTAACTTGTAATTATTAATATGATTACTTGGATCATGATTACTTATATCCAGAATGTAAAACATGATTTATATATAATATATATTCAGAATATATATATATATATAATATATCGATAAATGGAATGAAATACACCGTTCATGGAGACGGTAGTCCGTACGTACGCATGAACGTTGTTTTCGTTTCCTTATTGAATTGAATGGAATTAAGTAGATGACATACATATAAATATAAATAAATACAGTATCATTATTATGTCATATATTTCATTAGAACTTATTATATATACTTTATAATCATTCATGAATGTTTAATCATTGAGAATGAATCTCATCGCGTCGTGGAGACGGTAGTCCGTACGTACGCACGAGCGATGATACCGTTCCCATGGTCGTGGAATTGTGTTGAAGTGTATGTATACTATTTCAGTATCAATATCACTTTATAATAATCATATATAGTTACTCATTACACCATTATAACCATCCAATTAATGTGGTGGCGGAAAATAGATTACACCACGGCGTGGAGACGGTATTCCGTACGTACGCACGCGCGGTGATTTCCTTCTTCCGTAGGATGGATAGAAGGTTAATTAGAGTTGTTTCATATTTATAATAACATATAAGTATAAAATAAATACTGATCTTATTACTTTATCATGAGACAACTAAATAAGAAGAAGTTGAAGAAGAAAGAAATTGAAAAAGATCGGTAATGGATATTACCTCTTTTTGACGCGCCTTCACTTAACCTCCACTTAAAGAACTAAGGATGGTCATTGAAGAAGACCAGGACCTCTAGGATGATACTAGGGAAGTGGAGAAGAGATTTTGGCAGGGGTTGGCCGAGCTTTAATGCTCAAATTGGTGTGAGGAGGAGAGCGAGGAGGTGCCCTTTTATAAGGGAGGAGAGGGGCATCATAGGAAAATCTCAAAATATTATTTTATATTAAGGTCAAATTCGGTTTATAATGGTTCCAAATGGTCTTATTTAGAAACTAAAGTGGGTATGGGTCGCAATACTCTCATACAATAGGATTTAGACAGGTTTAGGTTATTATTTTAACCTTATCAATTAGATTTAACTCTAAGTTAAATAATTTAACTTTTACCGTGTCTTCTTGTGTTCTTACACTATAAGGTTAATACACTTACTATAACATGCCAAACGAACCCCAAGTTGTTTATTATTAATATATATATCCTTATCTAAGTCATTTGGCCTAATTTTAGATTTTTAGGAATAAGATACCAATTAATAATATAATATTTGATTTAAAAACTATTTTGTGTCAATTTTTACACTATTTGATATATGATTTTTTTGAAAGTCATAACAGAATTATATGTTCGAACCAAGTTGATTAAATCAACACTAATATATCATAGTAACCTATAAAATTAGTTTAATTTATAAAAAGTCTCAAATTACATTTATTTGTGCATTTATAACATCAATTATGTTAACATTTCCTTAAAAGGGTAATTACTGCATCATCGTTGTGTCATAAATAAATTAATTTATTTAAAGTCTAAAAATTATAAATAAAATATCATTATGTATTAAATCGTTTTATCTTTCTAATGAATATTTATAATAGAATTTATATTATATATAACCATATATTAAAAATGTTTTAGTAAATAAACATTGATTTTAACTCTTTTAACTCTTCTTTGAATTAAATAATAATAAATATCCTAATCTAATCCAAGTGGGCCTAAATGATAATATTTTACACTTAAGGTTGTTTTTGGTCAAGATACACTTGTCCAATAGGATTAGGACATGTGTTAGGGTAATATTAATATCATTTTTACCCTTAATTACCCTATTTACTTTTAACCGTGGTAAATAAAAGTAAAAAGTTACTATTCACCAAAAATTATTTTCATCTCATTGAACCAAATTTTACTTACTGACATCAACCGTGTCTCTCGGATTTTTTAAATCCCATTCATAGAAGTGGTAAAATTGAGATTTATGGAAAAATTAATTTTTTTTAACTACCACTTAGTAGTTTCACTATTCATCAAAAATTAAAGTTTTTCAGAAAAATGCCAAAATTTTACCCTAAACTATAATTGATATTCCGAATTGAAAAATGATTTCTATTTTACAAAATTCCCAACATATAATTTGCATTAATAAATTTTATAATTAATTTCCGCTGTCACAAAAAATAGCATGTTTTTAAGAGATAATATCTATCAAAAGATTAACACTTGTTTATGTCTGGTGTAAATGTGAAATTACATCCAATGACCAACAATGTATTGAATTGTAAAAATATATTCTAAATATACTTTAAAAAAACTCAAATTAATAATTTATCACTATTAATTATTTCGATTAAAAAAAAGTTGTTTTTAATTAAAATTTAGTAATTTTCACTATTCATCAGAAAATGAAGGTTATCCAAAAAGTACCAAAATTTCACCTTAGGCTAAATTCGATACTCCGAATCCAAAAATGAAGTCCATTTTGAGAGATAAAATTTCTAAAATTTTAAAATGTGGTTATTACTATTCATAATGGCCAGTTTTAATAATATTTTAATAGTATATCAATGTTTAGTGAAACTCGGTATTGCGTACTACACACGCTATCGAGGAAGGTCGCGATTGCGTGTAATACAAGGCAAGTCAAAGATGCATGTTGAGCAAGCCCCTTTTGGTGTATTGTACAACACAAGACATTAATGAAATTAAAAAGAATATTTTTCATAAAATCTCGGGGTGTTACATTCTACCCCCCTTAAAATGAATTTCGCCCTCGAAATTCGTCAGGGTTATAAATGGTTTACTATTCGAAAGTTTCTTTAATAGAAACCCACATCGTAAAAAGGAATACCAAAACCAATCTTTAAAAACAATAGTATGAAATGTAACGGTTACCCAAATAAACTAATCCCTGGGTTTCCACATAGGTGAAAATATGGATATGGAAGAGAAATCTAACCATCATGTTCTGATGGAGAGTGGTAGAGAACATGGCTATGGAAAAGCCAGTAATCACAAAGCCATAAATTTGTGACGATCTAAGGTACCATCTGATTCATTAGATATAAGAGCACTAGGACAACATTTTTGGTTTTCAAGATCATTTTCCTAAAGTTGATGAAATTGGAATTAGAAGAAATACTTTCGTGATTTTGGTATAGTCTCACCGTTTGTCGTTCTTTGGATAATTTCCACTTCATCTCTTAAAGAAATGATGTTGAATTTATCATTCGTGATGTTTTAGAAGATCATGTGATAGAATGACGGGTCATTCCATCTGTCTCAAACAAAAGGTTAGAAAAAGTTATTAAATATACATAAGTCATTCTATAGTGAGATTAATCATATATGGATCCTAAAATGGACTTATACTTCATATATCGTACTACTTAATAAAATAAAACTAGTTTCTACTAAACAGGGACTTCCTGTAGGCCAGTGGTAGGCGATAAAGGCCAGTCGCACTTCGGTTGTGGGTTCGATTCCCACAGCCTTGTCCGACGCGATGGGCTGTCGCCCGTCCTGTAGGTTGTCCTTTTTCTAAAACTATATTACTATAACATCCCATCAATAATATCGAAAAATCTTCTATCCTTAAACAATACTAACTTATGTCTAACATAATCCATTCCAATCTTTAGGCTTATCCATAATACTGCAGTCCACTCTCATAGTGAAAACGATTACCAGAGATTTAATACCATCGTTGATCCCTATATATCATAAGATATGTTTTGTTGGTCACATTCCAAACATTCAAAGTCCTTAATCATGTATTCTCTTGAATACCCATTGAACCTTAGTGAAAACATGATCGCAGTTAAAAGTTAACACTTTCTATATACCAAAATCCTCAAAATTCTATATCCTCAAACCATGATATCACTTAGTCCTTATATCAATCATGAGCTCATGAATACTGTCAAATATTTCATTTTCTCGTTTTCCCTTCATTATGCGCATATCATTCTTTTTCAAAAAATATCTCAATCACTTTCCATGGTTACTGGTACCATAAAATTATTGAAAACCACAATAGAACAATACATAAATATTCTAATACTCCATGATACAACATTATTTTGGAATCCCATTACATAAACTCTTAATCATTCCACCACATCGTTGTCATATTCAACATCACCAATAGTGATCGCATGTGACTTCCCTTTGTATTTTGCCTTAAGCGGTTGATCATGTCGATCATCACTAACCCTTGGATTAGGGCATTTATTGGCATAATGTCCCATCTCCTTGCACTTGAAACATTGAAGTGTTGGTGGTGCGTTCTCTGAATTCTTTTCTTTATTCATATCATTAGAAACCCTTTTTCCATTACTTTGACACTCAGCTACTCGATGACCTTCTTTTCCACACTTAAAACATTTTCTAGTCCCTTTAAGACAATCTCCACCATGCTTCTTTCCACACTTTGTGCATAAGGAAACATTCATCTTCTTTTCGCCATTATTTTGATATTTCTCCTTGAACTCCATCTTTCGTTTCTTGTCAAAACCATGATATGGATATGTAAAACCAACTTCCATTTCTACCTTGATAGCACAACGCACAATTTCTTCATAGCTACTGAAGTCTCTTATAGCTAATGCCCTTCGAAGACTTGGTTTTAAGCCACTGAAAAATCGATCAACTTTACTTTCAGGTTGGATGATAAAGCCAGATGCGTACCTTGCAAGTCTTGTAAAATTCGCTTCGTATATACCAACAGATTCATCATCCTTCTTCTTTAGCTCAAGAAACTCCTTTTCCATCTTTGTTCGAAGAATACGAGGGAAGTACTTACTGAAAAACAAGTTCTTGAACTCGTCCCATTCCATGGACTCAATTTCATCTCTTGGCCTCGTATTATTGATAAGATTCCACCATTGACCAGCTTAACCTTCCAAATGATATACTGCTAAGATGACTTTATCATGCTCAGAACATTAAAGAACTGAAAATATCTTTTCAGTGGTACTGATCCATTGTTCAGAAACAAGTTTATCGGAAGACCCACTGAAAGAAGGTGGACGTTTCCTCATGAAGGACTCAATAGAATATTGTTCCCTTCTCTGCCCATTTGGAAGCCCAGAATGATTCATATCTTGTGTAAGTATAGCAATAAGATTTTGAACTCTATCTCCCCTAACATTTGTTTGTTCAGGAGGGCAATCATTGCATTATCCATTGCATTGATCAACACGGTTCCTTCGGGTTCCAGCCATCGTCTAAAACCCAAAAAGAATAGTTTGAGAGGAAAAAATCATGCTAGAGAAAACTACATAATAAAGGGGGAGTATCCTCAATATCTAACATCTTAGGTTAAATTATATGATCGTTACCGTAGTTCTAGGAATGTATCCTATACGTATACTTATCCTTAGGGACATCCCTAGACATACCTTAGAAATATCTCTAGGGATCTCACTAAAGTTCTCGCATCCTAGTTTCCAAAGGTTGACTAAACCTTTCCTCTGATACCAACTGTAGAGACCCGAAGCCTGTCTTACATGGACATTACATTACATTTGCGTAATACTTAGTACATAACAAAAACACACACACAAGGACCGTAATAGTTTAGTGTCTTTGGAAACTCGGAATAAAATCTTCTAATCGTGGTGAAAGATCTTCAACATCTCCCATAAAGATCTTCTTCTTTTTTTACCCAAAACCTTTCTTTATATCCTGAGGAAAAGAAAACATAAAAAGGTGAGCTCAAATGCTCAGTAAGGGTAAACAAAAGAAATATCAATCACATCATATTCATAAGAACATAACATTTTGGAAATTTTAACCTGCAAAAGAGAGCATAATTTCATAACATGGGATAAATCATAGTAGTGAAATGAAATCCCAATAATCATAACTTAAAACATGAAAATTTGTGTCCTACACACATAATCATAGAGAATCATTTCTTGTTAGTCAAGACTCATTGCCAAGACTATCATAGTGGACAAAGTCCCTTTCTGAACCGAGTCACCCTCGTTTCAGTCCTGTTTCACTGAACCGGTATAATCTACCATTCCAGCCATGTCTATCTCATGAGATAAAAAGTCTTTACCCAATGCATTGGAGGGAGATATAGGTCCCACCCATCTCATAATGATACCATTCTTATGTTTGCCACAAAATCATAAACCATACATCATAGCATAACCCATGTAATAAAAATGGGATTCTTAAACAACATGACATCATAAAACAATTCATATAAGATAAAGTGATTCATAAAAATTAATTCCATCACAACATAATCAAATAAATGTAATAATAGGGATATAAACAGAACCATATATTATCTTAGATGGAAAATAATTTTGATAAAACACTTGAACTCCTTTCTTGAGGAAAATATCCTTTCAACTTCAAAAACACTTTTCCTTTCTTAACATGTCATACAATTATAAACTAAAAAAAGTTGATTAAAAATAAACTTGGAAACTTGTAAAGGAAGCTTCTTGGAAATAATTTTTTAAAAATCCATTCATGTCGTATAAGTTAAAAAAAACATTCTTCGTACTTTTGTCGAAAATGTCAAAAAGTACCTCGTACAAAAAACGACAAAAGATTCCTTTCATATCATTTACTAAAAAATCACCAAAGGGTAAAATTGTATTTAAAAAATTGTAGGTGGATGGAAATAATATTACATATTGAGGAAACATGGATGTGGATGATAAAATACACCCCAGTAAATACCAAAGTATAAACAATCTCGGATAAAAATGAGATTGTGATATTTCCCTTACCTTAGGTCCGACTTGCTTTGTAAGTGTCCGAACCTCCTGTATAATGATTTAAATCATGTTATTGACTTATTCCAGAATAATATTCATTGTTATTATATCATATATGGTCCACTTATGACTTTATATTACCCGTTCTTTTGTAAATTCATGTTAAAGTAGCGTTTTGGGTAAAATCGTCTCATTTGTCATTCGTGTTTTTAACTTGTAATTATTAATATGATTACTTGGATCATGATTACTTATATACATAATTTAAAACATGATTTATATATAATATATATTCAGAATATATATATATAATATATCGATAAATGGAATGAAATACACCGTTCATGGAGACGGTAGTCCGTACGTACGCATGAACGCTGTTTTCGTTTCCTTATTGAATTGAATGGAATTAAGTAGATGACATACATATAAATATACATAAATCCAGTATCATTATTATGTCATATATTTCATTAGTACTTATTATATATACTTTGTAATCATTCATGAATGGTTAATCATTGAGAATGAATCTCATCGCGTCGTGGAGACGGTAGTCCGTACGTACGCACGAGCGATGATACCATTCCCATGGTCGTGGAATTGTGTTGAAGTGTATGTATAATATTTCAGTATCAATATAAATTTATAATAATCATATATAGTTACTCATTACACCATTATACACATCCAATTAAGGTGGTGGCGGAAAATAGATTACACCACGGCGTGGAGACGGTATTCCGTACGTACGCACGCGCGGTGATTTCATTTTTCCGTAGGATGGATAGAAGGTTAATTAGAGTTGTTTCATATTTATAATAACATATAATTATATAATAAATACTTATGTTATTACTTTATCATGAAACAACTAAAGAAGAAGAAGTTGAAGAAGAAAGAAATTGAAAAAGATCGGTAATGGATATTACCTCTTTTTGACACGCCTTCACTTAACCTCCACTTAAAGAACTAAGGATTGTCTTTGAAGAAGACCAAGACCTCTAGGATAAGACTAGGGAAGTGGAGAAGAGATTTTTTCAGGGTTTGGCCGAGCTTGAATGCTCAAATTGGTGTGAGGAGGAGAGGGAGGAGGTGCCCTTTTATAAGGGAGGAGAGGGGCATCATAGGAAAATCTCAAAATATTATTTTATATTAAGGTCAAATTCAGTTTATAATGGTTCCAAATGGTCTTATTTCGAAACTAAAGTGGGTATGGGTCGCAATCATCTCCTCCAATAGGATTTAGACAAGTTTAGGTTATTATTTTAACCTTATCAATTAGATTTAACTCTAAGTTAAATAATTTAACTTTTACCGTGTCTTCTGGTGTTCTTACACTATATGGTTAATAAACTTACTATAACATGCCAAACTAACCCCAAGTTGTTTATTATTAATATATATGTCCTTATCTAAGTCATTTGGCCAATCCTTAGATTTTTAGGAATAAAATAACAATTAATAATATAATATTTGATTTAAAAACTATTTTGTGTCAATTTTGACACTATTTGATATATGATTTTTTGGAAAGTCATAACAGAATTATATGTTCGAACCAAGTTGATTAAATCAACACTAATATATCATATTAACCTAGAAAATTAGTTTAATTCATAAAAAGTCTCAAATTACATTTATTTGGGCATTTATAACATCAATTATGTTAACATTTCCTTAAAAGTGTAATTACTACATCATTGTTGTGTCATAAATAAATTAATTAATTTAAAGTCTAAAAATTATAAATAAAATATAATTATTTAGGAAATCTTTTTATCTTTCTAATGCGTATTTATAATCGAATTTATATTATATATAACCCTATATTAAAAAAGTTTTAGTAAATAAACTTTGATTTTAACTCTTTTAACTCTTCTTTGAATTAAATAATAATAAATGTCCTAATCTAATCCAAGTGGGCCTAAATGATAATATTTTACACTTAAGGTTGTTTGTGGTCGAGATACACTTGTCCAATAGGATTAGTACATGTGTTAGGGTAATATTAATATCATTTTTACCCTTAATTACCCTATTTACTTTTAACCGTGGTAAATAAAAGTAAAAAGTTACTATTCACCAAAAATTATTTTCATCTCATTGAACCACATTTTACTTACTGACATCAACCGTGTCTCTCGGATTTTTGAAATTCCATTTACAGAAGTGGTAAAATTAAGATTTATGAAAAAATTATTTTTTTTTTAACTACCGCTTAGTAGTTTCACTATTCATTAAAAATTGAAGTTTTTCAGAAAAATGCCAAAATTTCACCCTAATATATAATTGATATTCCGAATTCAAAAATTATTTCTATTTTACAAAATACCCAACATATAAGTTGCATTAATTAATTTTATAATTAATTTCCGCTGTCACAACAAATAGAGTGTTTTTAAGTGATAATAACTATCAAAAGATTAACACTTGTTTATGTCTGGTGTAAATGTGAAATTACATTCAATGACCAACATTGTATTGAATTGTAAAAATATATTCTAAATATACTTTAACACCACTCAAATTAATAATTTATCACTATTAATTATTTCGATTAAAATAAGTTGTTTTTAATTAAAATTTAGTAATTTTCACTATTCATCAGAAAATGAAAGTTATCCGAAAAGTACAAAAATTTCACCTTAGGCTAAATTCGATACTCCGAATCCAAAAATGAAGTCCATTATGAGAGATAAAATTTATAAAATTTTAAAATGTGGTTATTACTATTCATAACGGCTAGTTTTAATAATATTTTAATAGCATATCAATGTTTAGTGAAACTCGGTATTGCATACTACACACGCTATCGAGGAAGGTCGAGATTCCGTGTTATACAAGGCAAGTCAAAGATGCGTGTTGAGCAAGCTCATTTTGGTGTAGTGTACAACACAAGACATTAATGAAATTAAAAAGAATATTTTTCATAAAATCTCAGGGTGTTACATTCTACCCCCCTTAAAATGAATTTCGCCCTCGAAATTCGTCAGGGTTATAAATGGTTTACTATTCGAAAGTTTCTTTAAAAGAAACCCACATCGTAAAAAGGAATACCAAAACCAATATTTAAAAACAAAAGTATGAAGTGTAACGGTTACCCAAATAAACTAATCACTAGGTTTCCATATAGGTGAAAATATGGATATGGAAGAGAAATCTAACCATCATGTTCTGATGGAGAGTGGTAGAGAACATGGCTATGGAAAATCCAATAATCACAAAGCCATAAATTTGTGAGGATCTAAGGTACCATCTAATTAATCAGATATAAGAGCACTAGGACAACATTTTTGGTTTTCAAGATCATTTTCCTAAAGTTGATGAAATTGGAATTAGAAGAAATACTTTCATGATTTTGGTATAGTCTCACCATTTGTCGTTCTTTGGAGAATTTCCACTTCATCTCTTAAAGAAATGATGTTGAATTTATCATTCGTGATGTGTTAGCAGATCATGTGATAGAATGACGGGTCATTCCATCTATCTCAAACAAAAGGATAGCAAAAGTTATTAAATATACATAAGTCATTCTATAGTGAGATTAATCATATATGGTTCCTAAAATGGACTTATACTTCATATATCGTACTTCTTAATAAAATAAAACTAGTTTCTACTAAATAGGGACTTCCTGTAGGCCAGTGGTAGGGAATAAAGGCCAGTCACACTTCGGTTGTGGGTTCGATTCCCACAGCCTTGTCCGACGCGATGGGTTGTCGCCCGTCCTGCAGGTTGTCCTTTTTCTAAAACTATATTACTATAACATCCCATCAATAATATTGAAAAAACTTATATCCTTAAACAATACTAACATATGTCCAACATAATCCATTAAAATCTTTAGGCTTATCCATAATACTGCAGTCCACTCTCATAGTGAAAACTATTACCAGAGATTTAATACTATCGTTGATCCCCATATATCATAAGATATGTTTTGTTGGTCACATTCCAAACATTCAAAGTCCTTAATCATGTATTCTCTTTAATACCCATTGAACCATAGTGAAAACATGAACGCAGTTAAAATTTAACACTTTCCACATACCAAAATCCTCAAAATTCTATATCCTCAGACCACGATATCACTTAGTCCTTATATCAATCATGAGCTCATGAATACTGTCAAATATTTCATTTTCTCGTTTTCCCTTCATTATGTGCATATCATTATTTTTCCAAAAATATCTCAATCACTTTCCATGGTTACTGGTACCATAAAATTATTGAAAACCACAATAGACCAATACATAAATATTCCAATACTCCATGATACAACATTATTTTGGAATCCCATTACATAAACTCTTAATCATTCCACCACATCGTTGTCATATTCAACATCGCCAATAGTGATCGCATGTGACTTCCCTTTGTCATTTGGCTTAAGTGGTTGCTCATGTCGATCATCACTAACCCTTGGATTAGGGCATTTATTGGCATAATGTCCCATCTCCTTGCACTTGAAACATTGAAGTGTTGGTGGTGCGTTCTCTGAAGTCTTTTCTTTATTCATATCATTAGAAACCATTTTTCTATTACTTCGACACTCAGCTCTTCGATGACCTTCTTTTCCATACATAAAACATTTTCTAGTCCCTTTAAGACAATCTCCACCATGCTTCCTTCCACACTTTGTGCATAAGGAAACATTCAACTTCTTTTCACCATTATTTTGAGATTTCTCCTTGAAATCCATATTTTGTTTCTTGTCAAAACCATGATATGGATATGTAACACCAACTTCCATTTCTACCTTGATAGCACAACGCACAATTTCTTCATAGCTACTGAAGTCTCTTATAGCTAATGCCCTTCGAAAACTTGGTTTTAAGCCACTGAAAAATCGATCAACTTTACTTTCAGGTTGGATGATAATGCCAGATGCGTACCTTGCAAGTCTTGTAAAATTCGCTTCGTATATACCAACAGATTCATCATCCTTCTGCTTCAGCTCAAGAAACTCTTTTTTCATCTTTTTTCGAAGAATACGAGGGAAGTACTTACTGAAAAACAGGTTCTTGAACTCATCCCATTCCATGGACTCAATTTCATCTCTTGGCCTCGTATTATTGATAAGATTCCACCATTGATCAGCTTCACCTTCCAAACGATATACTGCTAAGATGACTTTATCATGCTCATAACATTTAAGAACTGAAAATATCTTTTCAGTGGTACTGATCCATTGTTCAGCAACAAGTGGATCGGAAGACCCACTGAAAGAAGGTGGGCATTGCCTCATGAAGGACTCAATAGAATATTGTTCCCTTCTCTGCTCATTTGGAAGCCCAGAATGATTCATAGCTTGTGTAAGTATAGCAATAAGATTTTTCACTCCATCTCCCATAACATTTGTTTGTTCAGGAGGGCAATCATTGCATTGTCCATTGCATTGATCAACACGGTTCCTTCGGGTTCCAGCCATCGTCTAAAACCCAAAAAGAATAGTGTGAGAGGCAAAAATCATGCTAGAGAAAACTACATAATAAAGGGGGAGTATCCTCAATATCTAACATCTTAGGATAAATTATATGATCGTTACCGTAGTTCTAGGAATATATCCTATACGTATACTTATCCTTAGGGATATCCCTAGACATACCATAGAAATATCTCTAGGGATCTCACTAAAGTTCTCGCATCCTAGTTTCCAAAGGTTGACTAAACCTTTCCTCTGATACCAACTGTAGAGACCCGAAGCCTGACTTACATGGACATTACATTACATTTGCGGAATACTTAGTATATAACAAAAACACACACACAATGACCGTAATAGTTTAGTGTCTTTGGAAACTTGGAATAAAATCTTCTAATCATGGTAAAAGATCTTCAACATATCCCATAAAGATCTTCTTTTTTTACCTAAAAACTTTCTTTATATCCTGGGGAAAAGAAAACATAAAAGGGTGAGATCAAATTCTCAGTAAGGGTAAACAAAAGAAATATCAATCACATCATATTCATAAGAACATAACATTTTGGAAATCTTAACCTGCAAAAGAGAGCATAATTTCATAACATGGGATAAATCATAGTAGTGAAATGAAATCCCAATAATCATAACTTAAGACATGAAACTTTGTGGCCTACACACATAATCATAGAGAATCATTTCTTGTTAGTCAAGACTCATTTCCAAGACTATCATAGTGGACAAAGTCTCTTTCTGAACCGAGTCACCCTCGTTTCAGTCCTGTTTCACTGAACCGGTATAACCTACCATTCCAGCCATGTCTATCTCATGAGATAAAAAGTCTTTATCCAATGAATTGGAGGGAGATATAGGTCCCACCCATCTCATAATGATACCATTCTTATGTGTGCCACAAAATCATAAACCATACATCATAGCATAACCCATGTAATAAAAATGGGATTCTTAAACAACATGACATCATAAAACAATTCATATAAGATAAAGTGATTCATAAAAATTAATTCCATCACAACATAATCAAATAAATGTAATAATATGGATATAAAAAGAACCATATATTATCTTAGATGGAAAATAATTTTGATAAAACACTTGAACTCCTTTCTTGAGGAAAATATCCTTTCAACTTCAAAAACACTTTTCCTGTCTTAACATGTCATACAATTATAAACTAAAAAAAGTTGATTAAAAATAAACTTGAAAACTTGAAAATGAATCTTCTTGGAAATAATGTTTTAAAAATCCATTCATGCCTTATAAGTTAAAAATAACATTCTTCGTACTTTTGTCGAAAAAGTCAAAAAGTAACTCGTACGAAAAACGACAAAAGATTCCTTTCATATCTTTTACTACAAAATCACCAAAGGGTAAAATTGTATTTAAAAAATTGTAGTTGGATGGAAATAATATTACATATTGAGGAAACATGGATGTGGATGATAAAATACACCCCAGTAAATACCAAAGTATAAACAATCTTGGATAAAAATGAGATTGTGATATTTCCCTTACCTTAGGTCCGACTTGCTTTGTAATTGTCTGAACCTCCTGTATAATGATTTAAATCATGTTATTGACTTATTCCAGAATCATATTCATTGTTATTATATGATATATGGTCCACTTATGACTTTATATTACCCGTTCTTTTGTAAATTCATGTTAAAGTAGCGTTTTGGGTAAAATAGTCTCATTTGTCATTCGTGTTTTTAACTTGTAATTATTAATATGATTACTTGGATCATGATTAATTATATCCAGAATGTAAAACATGATTTATATATAATATATATTCAGAATATATATATATATATATATATAATATATCGATAAATGGAATGAAATACACCGTTCATGGAGACGGTAGTCCGTACGTAAGCATGAACGCTGTTTTCGTTTCCTTATTGAATTGAATGGAATTAAGTAGATGACATACATATAAATATACATAAATCCAGTATCATTATTATGTCATATATTTCATTAGTACTTATTATATATACTTTATAATCATTCATGAATGGTTAATCATTGAGAATGAATCTCATCGCGTCGTGGAGACGGTAGTCCGTACGTACGCACGAGCGATGATACCGTTCCCATGGTCGTGGAATTGTGTTGAAGTGTATGTATACTATTTCAGTATCAATATCACTTTATAATAATCATATATAGTTACTCATTACACAATTATACACATCCAATTAAGGTTGTGCCGGAAAATAGATTACACCACGGCGTGGAGACGGTATTCCGTACGTACGCACGCGCGGTGATTTCCTTTTTCTGTAGGATGGATAAATGGTTAATTAGAGTTGTTTCATATTTATAATAACATATAATTATATAATAAATACTGATTTTATTACTTTATCATGAAACAACTAAAGAAGAAGAAGTTGAAGAAGAATGAAATTGAAAAAGATCGGTAATGGATATTACCTCTTTTTGACGCGCCTTCACTTAACCTCCACTTAAAGAACTAAGGATGGTCTTTGAAGAAGACCAGGACCTCTAGGATGATACTAGGGAAGTGGAGAAGAGATTTTGGCAGGGGTTTTCTGAGCTTGAATGCTCAAATTGGTGTGAGGAGGAGAGGGAGGAGGTGCCCTTTTATAAGGTAGGAGAGGGGCATCATAGGAAAATCTCAAAATATTATTTTATATTAAGGTCAAATTCGGTTTATAATGGTTCCAAATGGTCTTATTTAGAAACTAAAGTGGGTATGGGTCGCAATCCTCTCATACAATAGGATTTAGACAAGTTTAGGGTATTATTTTAACCTTATCAATTAGATTTAACTCTAAGTTAAATAATTTAACTTTTACTGTGTCTTCTTGTGTTCTTACACTATAAGGTTAATAAACTTACTATAACATGCCAAACGAACCCCAAGTTGTTTATTATTAATATATATATCCTTATCTAAGTCATTTCGCCGAACCTTATATTTTTAGGAATAAAATAACAATTAATAATATAATATTTGATTTAAAAACTATTTTGTGTCAATTTTGACACTATTTAATATATGATTTTTGTGAAAGTCGTAACAGAACTATATGTTCGAACCAAGTTGATTAAAGCAACACTAATATATCATAGTAACCTAAAAAATTAGTGAAATTCATAAAAAGTCTCAAATTACATTTATTTGGGCATTTATAACATCAATTATGTTAACATTTCCTTAAAAGGGTAATTACTGCATCATCGTTGTGTCATAAATAAATTAATTTATTTAAAGTCTAAAAATTATAAATAAAATATCATTATTTAGGAAATCTTTTTATATTTCGAATGAGTATTTATAATCTAATTTATATTATATATAACCCTATATTAAAAATGTTTTAGTAAATAAACATTGATTTAAACTCTTTTAACTCTTCTTTGAATTAAATAATAATAAATGTCCTAATCTAATCCAAGTGGGCCTAAATGATAATATTTTACACTTAAGGTTGTTTTTGGTCGAGATACACTTGTCCAATAGGATTAGGACATGTGTTAGGGTAATATTAATATCATTTTTACCCTTAATTACCCTATTTACTTTTAACCGTGGTAAATAAAAGTAAAAAGTTACTATTCACCAAAAATTATTTTCATGTCATTGAACCACATTTTACTTACTGACATCAACCGTGTCTCTCGGATTTTGGAAATTCCATTCACAGAAGCGGTAAAATTAAGATTTATGAAAAAATTAATTTTTTTTAACTACCACTTAGTAGTTTCACTATTCATCAAAAATTGAAGTTTTCCAGAAAAATGCCAAAATTTCACCCTAAACTATAATTGATATTCCGAATTCAAAAATGATTTCTATTTTACAAAATTCCCAACATATAAGTTGCATTAATTAATTTTATAATTAATTTCCGCTGTCACAACAAATAGCGTGTTTTTAAGAGATAATAACTATCAAAAGATTAACACTTGTTTATGTCTGGTGTAAATGTGAAATTACATCCAATGACCAACATTGTATTGAATTGTAAAAATATATTCTAAATATACTTTAAAACCACTCAAATTAATAATTTATCACTATTAATTATTTCAATTAAAAGAAGTTGTTTTTAATAAAAATTTAGTAACTTCACTATTCATCAGAAAATGAAAGTTATCCGAAAAGTACAAAAATTTCACCTTAGGCTAAATTCAATACTCCGAATCCAAAAATGAAGTCCATTATGAGAGATAAAATTTCTAAAATTTTAAAATGTGGTTATTACTATTCATAACGGCTAGTTTTAATAATATTTTAATAGCATATCAATGTTTAGTGAAACTCGATATTGTGTACTACACACGCTATCGAGGAAGGTCGCGATTGCGTGTAATACAAGGAAAGTCAAAGATGCGTGTTGAGCAATGTCCTTTTGGTGTAGTGTACAACACAAGACATTAATGAAATTAAAAAGAATATTTTTCATAAAATCTCGGGGTGTTATATTCTACCCCCCTTAAAATGAATTTCACCCTCAAAATTCGTCGGGGTTATAAATTGTTTACTATTCGAAAGTTTCTTTAATAGAAACCCACATTGTAAAAAGGAATACCAAAACCAATCTTTAAAAACAAAATTATGAAACGTAACGGTTACCCAAATAAACTAATCACTGGGTTTCCACATAGGTGAAAATATGGATATGGAAGAGAAATCTAACCATCATGTTCTGATGGAGAGTGGTAGAGAACATGGCTATGGAAAATCCAGTAATCACAAAGCCATAAATTTGTGACGATCTAAGGTACCATCTGATTCATCAGATATAAGAGCACTAGGACAACATTTTTGGTTTTCAAGATCATTTTCCTAAAGTTGATGAAATTGGAATTAGAAGAAATACTTTCATGATTTTGGTATAGTCTCACCGTTTGTCGTTCTTTGGAGAATTTCCACTTCATCTCTTAAATAAATGATGTTGAATTTATCATTCGTGATGTGTTACCAGATCATGTGATAGAATGACGGGTCATTCCATCTGTCTCAAACAAAAGGTTAGAAAAAGTTATTAAATATACATCAGTCATTCTATAGTGAGATTAATCATATATGGTTCCTAAAATGGACTTATACTTCATATATCGTACTGCTTAATAAAATAAAACTAGTTTCTACTAAACAGGGACTTCCTGTAGGCCAGTGGTAGGCAATAAAGGCCAGTCGCACTTCGGTTGTGGGTTCAATTCCCACAGCCTTGTCCGACGCGATGGGTTGTCTCCCGTCCTGCAGGTTGTCCTTTTTCTAAAACTATATTACTATAGCATCCCATCAATAATATCGAAAAAACTTCTATCCTTAAACAATACTAGATTATGTCCAACATAATCCATTCCAATCTTTAGGCTTATCCATAATACTGCAGTCCACTCTCATAGTGAAAACGATTACCAGAGATTTAATACCATCGTTGATCCCCATATATCATAAGATATGTTTTGTTGGTCACATTCCGAACATTCAAAGTCCTTAATCATGTATTCTCTTGAATACCCATTGAACCTTAGTGAAAACAGGAACGCAGTTAAAAGTTAACACTTTCCACATACCAAAATCCTCAAAATACTATATCCTCAGACCACGATATCACTTTGTCCTTATATCAATCATGAGCTCATGAATACTGTCAAATATTTCATTTTCTCATTTTCCCTTCATTATGGGCATATCATTCTTTTTCCAAAAATATCTCTATCACTTTCTATGGTTACTGGTACCATAAAATTATTGAAAACCACAATAGACCAATACATAAATATTCCAATACTCCATGATACAACATTATTTTGGAATCCCATTACATAAACACTTAATCATTCCACCACATCATTGTCATATTCAACATCGCCAATAGTGAATGCATGTGACTTCCCTTTTTCATTTGCCTTAAGCGGTTGCTCATGTCGATCATCACTAACCCTTGGATTAGGGCATTTATTGGCATAATGTCCCATCTCCTTGAACTTGAAACATTGAAGTGTTGGTGGTGCGTTCTCTGAAGTCTTTTCTTTATTCATATCATTAGAAACCCTTTTTCCATTACTTCGACACTCAACTGCTCGATGACCTTCTTTTCCACACTTAAAACATTTTCTAGTCCCTTTAAGACAATCTCCACCATGCTTCTTTCCACACTTTGTGCATAAGGAAAAATTCATCTTCTTTTCACCATTATTTTGAGATTTCTCCTTGAACTCCATCTTTCGTTTCTTGTCAAAACCCTGATATGGATATGTAACACCAACTTCCATTTTTACCTTGATATCACAACGCACAATTTCTTCATAGCTACTGAAGTCTCTTATAGTTAATGCCCTTCGAAGACTTGGTTTTAATCCACTGAAAAATCGATCAACTTTACTTTCAGGTTGGATGATAATGCCAGATGCGTACCTTGCAAGTCTTGTAAAATTCGCTTCATATATACCAATAGATTCATCATCCTTCTGCTTCAGCTCAAGAAACTCCTTTTCCATCTTTGTTCGAAGAATACTAGGGAAGTACTTACTGAAAAACAAGTTCTTGAACTCCTCCCATTCCATGGACTCAATTTCATCTCTTGGCCTCGTATTATTGATAAGATTCCACCATTGATCAGTTTCACCTTCCAAACGATATACTACTAAGATGACTTTATCATGCTCAGAACATTGAAGAACTGAAAATATCTTTTCAGTGGTACTGATCCATTTTTCAGCAACAAGTGGATCGGAAGACCCACTGAAAGAAGGTGGACATTGCCTCATGAAGGACTCAATAGAATATTGTTCCCTTCTCTGCTCATTTGGAAGCCCAGAATGATTCATAGCTTGTGTAAGTATAGCAATAAGATTTTTCACTCCATCTCCCATAACATTTGTTTGTTCAGGAGGGCAATCATTGCATTTTCCATTGCATTGATCAACACGGTTCCTTCGGGTTCCAGCCATCGTCTAAAACCCAAAAAGAATAGTGTGAGAGGCAAAAATCATGCTAGAGAAAACTAGATAATAAAGGGGGAGTATCCTCAATATCTAACATCTTAAGATAAATTATATGATCGTTACCGTAGTTCTAGGAATGTATCCTATACGTATACTTATCCTTAGGGACATCCCTAGACATACCTTAGAAATATCTCTAGGGGTCTCACTAAAGTTCTCACATCCTAGTTTCCAAAGGTTGACTAATCCTTTCCTCTGATACCAACTGTAGAGACCCGAAGCCTGACTTACATGGACATTACATTACATTTGCAGAATACTTAGTACATAACAAAAACACACACACAAGGACCGTAATAGTTTAGTGTCTTTGGAAACTCGGAATAAAATCTTCTAATCGTGGTGAAAGATCTTCAACATCTCCCATAAAGATCTTCTTTTTTTTACCTAATACCTTTCTTTATATCCTGGGGAAAAGAAAACATAAAAGGGTGAGGTCAAATGCTCAGTAAGGGTAAACAAAAGAAATATCAATCACATCATATTCATAAGAACATAACATTTTGGAAATCTTAACCTGCAAAAGAGAGCATAATTTCATAACATGGGATAAATCATAGTAGTGAAATGAAATCCCAATAATCATAACTTAAAACATGAAACTTTGTGGCCTACACACATAATCATAGAGAATCATTTCTTGTTAGTCAAGACACATTGCCAAGACTATCATAGTGGACAAAGTCCCTTTCTGAACCGAGTCACCCTCGTTTCAGTCCTGTTTCACTGAACCGGTATAACCTACCATTCCAGCCATGTCTATCTCATGAGATAAAATGTCTTTACCCAATGCATTGGAGGGATATATAGGTCCCACCCATCTCAAATGATACCATTATTATGTGTGCCACAAAATCATAAACCATACATCATAACATAACCCATGTTATAAAAATGGGATTCTTAAACAACATGACATCATAAAACAATTCATATAAGATAATGTGATTCATAAAAATTAATTCCTCACAACATAATCAAATCAATGTAATAATAGGGATATAAAAAGAACCATATATTATCTTAGATGGAAAATAATTTTGATAAAACACTTGAACTCCTTTCTTGAGGAAAATATCCTTTCAACTTCAAAAACACTTTTCCTTTCTTAACATGTCATACAATTATAAACTAAAAAAATTTCATTAAAAATAAACTTGAAAACTTGTAAAGGAAGATTCTTGGAAATAATGTTTTAAAAATCTATTCATGCCGTATAAGTTAAAAAAAACATTCTTCGTACTTTTGTCGAAAAAGTCAAAAAGTACCTCGTATGAAAAATGACAAAAGATTCATTTCATATCTTTTACTAAAAAATCACCAAAGGGTAAAATTGTATTTAAAAAATTGTAGGTGGATGGAAATAATATTACATATTGAGGAAACATGGATGTGGATGATAAAATACACCCCAGTAAATACCAAAGTATAAACAATCTCGGATAAAAATGAGATTGTGATATTTCCCTTACCTTAGGTCCGACTTGCTTTGTAAGTGTCCGAAACTCCTGTATAATGATTTAAATCATGTTATTGACTTATTAAAGAATCATATTCACTGTTATTATATCATATATGGTCCACTTATGACTTTATATTACCTGTTCGTTTGTAAATTCATGTTAAAGTAGCGTTTTGGGTAAAATCGTCTCATTTGTCGTTCGGGTTTTTAACTTGTAATTATTAATATGATTACTTGGATCATGATTACTTATATCCAGAATGTAAAACATGATTTATATATAATATATATTCAGAATATATATATATATATATAATATATCGATAAATAGAATGAAATACACTGTTCATGGAGACGGTAGTCCGTACGTACGCATGAACGCTGTTTTTGTTTCCTTATTGAATTGAATGGAATTAAGTAGATGACATACATATAAATATACATAAATCCAGTATCATTATTATGTCATATATTTCATTAATACTTATTATATATACTTTATAATCATTCATGAATGGTTAATCATTGAGAATGAATCTCATCGCGTTGTGGAGACGGTAGTCCGTACGTACGCACGAGTGATGATACTGTTCCCATGGTCGTGGAATTGTGTTGAAGTGTATGTATACTATTTAAGTATCAATATCACTTTATAATAATCATATATAGTTACTCATTACACCATTATACCCATCCAATTAAGGTGGTGGCGGAAAATAGATTACACCACAGCGTGGAGACGGTATTCTGTACGTACACACGCGTGGTGATTTCCTTTTTCCGTAGGATGGATAGAAGGTTAATTAGAGTTGTTTCATATTTATAATAACATATAATTATATAATAAATACTGATGTTATTACTTTATCATGAAAAAACTAAAGAAGAAGAAGTTGAAGAAGATTGGTAATGGATATTACCTCTTTTTGGCGCGCCTTCACTTAACCTCTACTTAAAGAACTAAGGATGGTCTTTGAAGAAGACCAGGACCTCAAGGATGATACTAGGGAAGTGGGGAAGAGATTTTTTCAGGGGTTGTCCGAGCTTGAATGCTCAAATTGGTGTGAGGAGGAGAGGGAGGAGGTGCCCTTTTATAAGGGAGGAGAGGGGCATCATAGGAAAATCTCAAAATATTATTTTATATTAAGGTCAAATTCGGTTTATAATGGTTCCAAATGGTCTTATTTTGAAAATAAAGTGGGGATGGGTCGCAATCCTCTCAACCAATAGTATTTAGACAAGTTTAGGTTATTATTTTAACCTTATCAATTAGATTTAACTCTAAGTTAAATAATTTAACTTTTATCGTGTCTTCTTGTGTTCTTACACAATAAGGTTAATACACTTACTATAACATGCCAAACGAACCCCAAGTTGTTTATTATTAATATATATATCATTATCTAAATCATTTTGACGAACCTTAGATTTTTAGGAATAAAATAACAATTAATAATATAATATTTGATTTAAAAACTATTTTGTGTCAATTTTGACACAATTTGATATATGATTTTTTTGAAAGTCATAAGAGAATTATATGTTTGAACCAAGTTGATTAAATCAACACTAATATATCATATTAACCTATAAAATTATTGGAATTCATAAAAAGTCTCAAATTACATTTATTTTGGCATTTATAACATCAATTATGTTAATATTTCCTTAAAAGGGTAATTACTGCATCATCGTTGTGTCATAAATAAATTAATTTATTTAAAGTCTAAAAATTATAAATAAAATATAATTATGCATTAAATATTTTTATCTTTCTAAGGAATATTTATAATCGAATTTATATTATTTATTACCCTATATTAAAAATGTTTTAGTAAATAAACTTTGATTTTAACTCTTTTAACTCTTCTTTGAATTAAATAATAATAAATGTCCTAATCTAATCCATGTGGGCCTAAATGATAATATTTTACACTTAAGGTTGTTTTTGGTCGATATACACTTGTCCAATAGGATTATGACATATGTTAGGGTAATATTAATATCATTTTTACCCTTAATTGCCCTATTTACTTTTAACCGTGGTAAATAAAAGTAAAAAGTTACTATTCACCAAAAATTATTTTCATCTCATTGAACCAAATGTTACTTACTGAAATCAACCTTGTCTCTCGTATTTTTGAAATTGCATTCACAGAAGCGGTAAAATTAAGATTTATGAAAAAATTAATTTTTTTTAACTACCACTTAGTAGTTTCACTATTCATCAAAAATTGAAGTTTTTTAGAAAAATGTCAAAATTTCACCCTAAACTATAATTGATATTCCGAATTCAAAAATGATTTCTATTTTACAAAATTCCCAACATATAAGTTGCATTAATTAATTTTATAATTAATTTCCGCTGTCACAACAAATAGCGTGTTTTTAAGAGATAATAACTATCAAAAGATTAACACTTGTTTATGTCTGGTGTAAATGTGAAATTACATCCAATGACCAACATTGTATTGAATTGTAAAAATATATTCTAAATATACTTTAAAAACACTCAAATTAATAATTTATCACTATTAATTATTTCGATAAAAAAAGTTGTTTTTAATTAAAATTTAGTAATTTTCACTATTCATCAGAAAATAAAATTTATCCGAAAAGTACCAAAATTTCACCTTAGGATAAATTCGATACTACGAATCCAAAAATGAAGTCCATTATGAGAGATAAAATTTCTAAAATTTTAAAATGTGGTTATTACTATTCATAATGGCTAGTTTTAATAAAATTTTAATAGCATATCAATGTTAAGTGAAACTCGATATTGCGTACTACACACGCTATCGAGGAAGGTCGTGATTGCGTGTAATACAAGGCAAGACAAAGATGCATGTTGAGAAAGCTCCTTTTGGTGTAGTGTACAACATAAGACATTAATGAAATTAAAAAGAATATTTTTCATAAAATCTCAGGATGTTACAAATATAGTCTTTTTCACTTTTATATTTTCTATTATACAAAATAAACTTATTATTTAGAAGCGGGATATCAAAATTTACTTTGTGTATTTTTTTTCTAATAAAGTTTATTTTTTAGTGAATAATGAGAAATAATACATTTTATGTCAAAACTATCTTTTCATCTAATTTATTTATATTATTAGATTACTTTTTACATTATTTTAATGTTTAATTAGATTATATGGTTATCATTTAATCTAATGTTGTTCATTGGAAGTTATTTCACTTTCGAATTGGATATAAACACATGTTTATCTTTTGGTGGTTTCTACATCTTAAAAACACACTTTTTGGTTTTGACAATAGGAATTAATATTCAATTAACTTATGAAACTTCTATGTTTTGAATTTTAAAAAATGGATTCCATATTTGGAATCAGGAGGTCCAAATTGTGTAAATAGGTAACTTTTATTTTTAGACATTATGAATAGTAACATCAGTAAATATTTTATTTACCATGGTTAATGGGAAAATCTGGTAAAAAGGGTAAAATATAATATTATAATAATATTAAATTACTCAAACATGTTTCCTAATCCTATAGGTTTATTTATGTCCAACCATGGGCATCCTTGTGTCATTTTTAGGACCCCATGGATCCACTTGTGTGTGAAAATGACATTTAATTACATTTAATTTAATGTTAAGGAAAATATAACCTAAACATATTTCTTTTATGAAAAAAAATTTATATGGGGTTATATAAGTCATATATTAGATTAAAAATAATAATTAAAAATATAAAAATATTTACTACATCATGATATTTTATTTATAATTTATAGATGTTAAATAAAATAATTTATTTATTACACAATGGTGATGTAGTTATTACCTTATTAATGAAAGATTTAAATAAATGATATTATAAATATTAAAATAAATTTATTTTGAAACGTTTTATACCATCCGAGAATTTTATGGATGAGTATGACCCGTTATCATTTAATTAATGAGGTTTTTTGAATGAATCAAGTTGTTATGGATTTTTTAAAAATTATTGATAAGAATAGTTTAAAAATTGACATAAATGAGTTTTTAAATAAATTAATATTTTATTAAGTGATATAATAGTTCTAAAAATCTAATATTCATAAAACTAAAATTTATTATGTCAAAAGTTTCATTAATTATCCATTTTTGGGTTTCTTTGAATTTTATAGTAACTATGGTAACCATATATTATGAATATACAAGAATACATGGTAAAAGTTATAGTAGTTTACTAAGGGTTAAAGATAAAAGATAAGGTTAATTTTATTACCTAAACTTGAATAAAACCAAATGGATGAGAGTATTTAGACCCATAATTATCTTATATTTGAAATATATCACTTTGGTGTCATTCTAATTCTAAAATTAAATAATAATAAAATAATACCTTCAAACTTTCTTAAAGTATCCTTCCTCCCTCTTATAAAAGGACATCACCTATAAAACTTACTCACACATCTAAAGACCCCTTGGATCATAAAACCTCTACCCAAATAAGCTCCCAAAATCCCTATATTCCTCCTATAATCCTTCATCTATATTTAATGCAATTCAAGGGATCCCTTTGGCTCAAATCCAAAGAAGTTGCCCGATTTGAGGTGACATCTTCTCTCAAGTTCTTGTCAATTATTTTTTTCTTCTCCACTTCTTATGCTCTTCTTATTTTTTGTTTATATAACAACACATGTATCCTCAATTTAATAGGTTGTTTTTATGATAAGTATTCAAAATAAACTTAAACACACCTCTGTCTAATGGGGATAGAACATATTGTTTTTGTGGATGGCAAACTACTGCCTCATGAAATGATGATTGTTCAATATCCTCCTACCTCCTCATATAGTGGCCATTATAATGGAACTATAATTATATATGATATTTATGATATTTATTTTAACTCTATTATTCTCTAATTATCATTTAGAATATACCTTTAATCTTTTCATGTTGTATAAATACGATAATTTCATTTGAGGAAGTGCGGACTACCGCCCCCTCAAAGTGATATGACTCGTTCATACTATAAATTGAATATATAAAGGATATAATTAATGAAATTATGTAACATATATAACATAAATATAATACTTATATTATAATATACCTATGTATCATTTATTTTTCATTCCTTTAAATATGAAAATTGAATGGAAGTATTATTCATGCATACGTATGGCTTACCGTCTCCATGAACGGTGCATTTCATTTCTTATATATAAATGATATGGACAATTATAAATACATATATACTGGATGTATAAGATATATATGATATCTAATTCATTAATATCATTCTGGAGATAATTTACTTTGGACCACATGGAAAATTTGTAATTATAATGAGTTCATTTTTTACTCAAGTTCTGAACATTGACGAAATGTCCAATATGAACTCAAATAATTATCTAATTGTTATAGAAAGGTAATAACTGATATAAAAGTAATGATAAACTTGAAAAAGTTTCTGAATCATGTAGAAATGAACTTAATTTTATTATTCAATAGGAACAAGGAACATATGAGACAAGTCAGATTCAAGGTAAGGGACTTCGTCTCAATATCCTTTCATTGGAGCATGTTTTGATAATATACACCTCCTTCCACTACACGGTGTAAAATAAACCCAATTAAATTTTACTTTCATTTAAATTGAATCTTTTCTCTATGAATAGTTTTACTAAATGAAAAATGAAATATATTTTTAACGTATACGGCGAAAACGACCTTTCCGCTGCCTCGAGCATTATTTGATATGTGGCTTCCTTAATGAGTCATGATGTTTTTAAATGGAAAATAAATACTTTATACCCTTTTTACATATTTTAGTATTGAATATGGTTTTGAATGTGGATTTACAATTTAAATATCTTAAAATTATTTCTTGTGATTGAAAATGAAATTTTATTATTGAAATGTTGATATTTGCAAACTTTTATGACTATATAATGGTACTTGGTCATTTGATGGGGGGTTACATGATAAACCAAATTACATGTGGTTCTATGATAAACCAATGATGGGTTGTTATGTTATAACCTCCATTGCATTTGTTATGGGAGCTGATTGTTTGTCTATTTCATTTTTAAGATTTATTTGTGGAAGTCGATCGTATGGTTATTCCATTTAAGTATGATTATGTCCCAAGTTTACCATTTATATGTTATGTGTGATTTATATGGGTCTTATGGTAATATTTTGGTTACAAAAGGGTAAGAAATGAGATTTTATTCAATAAAGAGTATTTACTACTTCATAAAGGTTAAAATTATTACTTATGATAAAGTATTCATGGTTTAAATATTGTTTTGAAAAACTAACAGTTTTCCTTCCCTATGTATTCCTTACTGAGCTTTTTATGCTCATCCCATGTTTTGAAATTTTTTTCACAGGATTTAAAGGTGAATAGAGTCAAGTATGGGATCAAGAAATAGTTTTGATGTTTTATCATGAAACTAAATCGTGTTCTTTTTTAAAATTGATTTTCATATAAGTGAAAATGGATAGTAAATAGAATTTTATACCTTGTAATAATAAATATGTTATGTATATATTATGGCATAATTATCTAAATCTCTAAACATAAAAATATCCTCAATGAGAATTATTAACTAAATTCATGATTATGTAATTTTTAAGGCCATGGCCTTATCATTTTCCCATAAAATAATTCATATGAAGTCATATCTGAACTAGGCCTGTAGAAACATCAGTTTTAAATATAAATAGCAGTACGCATGGCTTGCCTCTGATCATAATGAGAAGATCCATGTTGAAGTAACTGGTTCTTCCCATTTCCATCAAACATTTGTTCTTTATTTCCAAAGCCCCATTTTATTGAGGAGAGTATGTGGAACTATACTCATGAAAAAATTTATTCTTATCTTGATAACTTTCAAATTATTCATGTCTATATTCACCACAATTGTTGGTTCTCAACTTCTTCACTGAATACTCACATTCCTTTTCATCTTTCCTTATAAAACTTTCATACACTTTTAAAGAATATAATTTCTATTTCATATACATAAAAAAGTAATATGAGTAAAATAATCAATGAAGATAATGAAATAATTATCTCCATTTTTTGATTTCTTTCTCATTGGCCCATAGATATCGGAACGAATCAGCTCCAGAGGTTGTCTTGAACAAATCTCAACTTTATTATACACTGAGTTTGTAATACTTCCTTTTTGAAAAATAGTTAAACACCAATCCCTTCTTCTTGGAAAGTCAAGAATCCTCATAAACTGTTTATTTTAAATAAATTTCCTCTTTTTCTTTGACCCATGTGTCCGAGCCTTTTATGCCACAATTGATTCTCTTCCACCATACTCATGTAACAAGAGTTTTTTATTTCACTAACCTGAAACAATTTTCCCTTTGTACATTGACCTCTTGTAACAATCTTTCCATCTTCCTTAGTTTCCACAAAAAAACCTTCTTTTCATAAAATAAATTTGTTACCCACATTACACAATTATTAAAGGAATTGTGTTTCTTTCCATCAACATATATGGTTTTCTTGGATTTCATCTTTTCTTTTCCATTTATGGATAATCCAACACCTTTTATTCTTAGGGATTCATCATTTCCAAATGTAACTATTCCTGATATAAAATATTTCTCATTATTTAAAAATTTTATATCTCTTATCATCTGAGAATAACACCTACTATCAAGAATCCAATTTTGTTCTCCTTTTGTATCATTCAATGTAGTTTCAAAAATAAGATCTTTTACATTTTCCTTTTCTTTCTTCATCTTCAGCTGGTGATAATTGTTAAGAATAATTTTTTATTTCTGGTAACAAAATCGGACATCCATTTTTTATGATGTTTATGTAGTTTACATCTTTTAAAAATTGTTTTCAGGGTTTAGAAACTATTTTAAATCATTTCTATAACCTTTTCTGGTTTTTTCAAAACAATCTTCTTAAAGTTTTTCTTTTGAGGGAATTGTCTCCCCATTAAACCATTCATTTCATTACCTATGGAATAATAGTAATGTTTTTTGTTAAACCAATACATATTATTTGTATATCCAAATCCACTAAAATACCATATATATTCATAAAATGAGTATTTTCCTCTGAAAATTTCATATTAGATGGAATTGTAAATAAATTTCTCATCCACTTTCTTCTATTTCTATTAAAACACACTAACATTTCAATTTTCAATCTGATTCTTCCTTTTATTTTTTTCTTAATCAGAACCAAATGTATTTGAATATTTTTTGGATTCATATTGTTTGGAAACTTTTTCATACTTAGGGTTCTTGTAGACTTCTCAATTCCCATATTTTTTGGTTTTGGACCCATACATAACTTTACCAGCTTTATTCTTTTCAAAAACAATTCCACAATTCTTTTTAGACTTTAATTATATATATTTCTATTCTTATTTGGTTTCACCTTTTGATAACATTCAATAAATTCAGAGATAGTGTTTTTGAAACTTTTATTTCTTTGTTTATATTTTGAAAGTTTTTGTTGGACATGTTCCGACTCTTCTTCCTTTACCTTCATCATCACCTCTAGATACTCATTATGATTCATTTCTACTTCAAGAGATTTATTCAAATAATTAATCTCTTTTACCATATTTTCTTTATTATATGGAATACATTATTAGTTGTTTCTTAAATAATATCCATCTTCCAAATTTATTTTTTCTTCTCAAGTCTTCAAATCTTCCTCAAACATTCTTTCACCTCTTCTTTCAAATAAATTTCAAGTTCAGTTTCTTCTTATTCAAAACTGCTTTTTCTGAATTATTAATCATTCTCTATTCAAATAAATTTATTCTCAATACCATAATCAATTGTTTTTTTGATTCATCATCAATGTCTTCTTCCTCTTTATCTTTATATAAGAAACTTATTCTATTGGATTTGAATAATTTCTTATCCTTCCCGATGGAATAAGATTTCTTTTATTAACCTAATTCTTCCACGATCTTCTTGGATTTATTTTTTCTTCATAATTATATTATTTTTTAATTATTTGAGGGAAATTGGCCAGAATGTGACCAAATACTCCACATTCAAAACGTTTTAGGGGAAGTTTCCCTTTGTATTTCCCTGTAACTATTTTTTCATTTTTAGTAAACAAGGATAAAATTTCAACAAAATTTTTACATACCTCATTTTTAGAATCAGAATTACCAGCTTCATCTTAAAAAAATAATCTTTTAATTTTCTTTGTTTTCATACTTGAAATACATTTCTCTAACGAATTTTGTTTTTCTTTTAATAGATTTCTCACTTCTCATTTCATAAGTAATGAGAGTACTATGAAAATCATTAAAAGATAATGTTTCAAGATATCTATCTTCCAATAAAGAAACTTTTGTATCAAACTTATAGGGAATGATTCTCAAGATATTTTTAACAACTATAGAATCATATATCTTTTTACCAAGACATCTAATAGTAATCAAAATTTCATTCACCCTGGTAAAAAATTCCCCAACATATTTATTCTCACCCATATTCAAATCTTTATATTTGAATATCCATATTTGTAACTTTTCATTATTCACTTTTTTATTCCCTCGTATATATTTTTCAATTTATCCCTTATACCTTTTTCTATATAAATTCCTTACAACCATAGGAATTAACATTCAAAAAGTGATGATAATATAGAAATCTTATCCCTTCCATAATTTTCTAAATTCTTATTATCAATATAAATAAGTGGTCCTTGAAAATAAATATGAGGAAAACCATCTGTTGCATCTACAAGACCATCATATTCAATAGACATAACATAAGAAAACATTATATATTTCCTAATATGATAATTCTTTCAATCGAAGACTAGAATAACTTTAATCTTTACACAATTAAAATTAATTATCAGTAAAGAATAAGTGAAGGAAACCTTCGACTCTGATACAACTTTTAAGTGCCCAGTCAAGATAATTGTATCCCTGAGATGGGGAGGGGTGAATCAGTGATAGTTTTTCTTTTATGTTCCCATGAAATTAAAACAACCTTCACTTACTATAAAATATTCTATTCTCTGCTGAAACAAAATTTATACACACATCCATAGGAACCTATGTATTTACAAGGTTCACTATTCAATATAAATAGTTATTTCCTTGGTATGGTTTAGAGATAATCCAATTCCACACAATCCACTATAAAAAATCATAGGATTACAATGATTAGGATATTCCCTTTCACGTATGTAGTACTCTAAATACAATCCAAATGTATTTGTTCACCCTATTTGCATAAATAGTGTAATATAAAGTTTGAGTAATAACTCATATTACCTATGCTTCTTTTCAATTTCACAAATTTATTCCTTTAAAAAAAATTCTTCAATTTCTTACCTAGAAGATGGTATGAATTCCTTTTACTTTGTTAAGGAAAACCCCAGTCCGATTTTCCCAATATATTTTTCCAGTCTGATTCATCTAAATATGATTCTCCTCAATATGATTTCTCTTGGTATGATTCTCTCAGAATTATTCTTATGAGTCTTATTCTTCCTGGTATGATTACTTAATAAAAAAAGATATTGCACTGGCTGAGTATGAATGAGGCAATTCATAACTCCTTATTCCTTAATCTGGAAATACTAGTATGGAAATATTGATCCAATTATTCAGCCCAATATGATGATCATCGAAATATGATTGACATGCAAAATACGATATTAAACTTAATACGATGATCAGCTGAACATAACATTGTGATCTTTTATCTTCTCCATTTACTTATCTATAAAAAAATCTTCCACATAATTCAATAAATAAAGTTATTTTTCACTATAAACTTGGAACTTCTCTCTCTTTTGTAGTGAACATTGCATGAGTTAGAAAAATTAAAAAGTACACTTCACCTTTTATAGGTGACCTAGGAATATTTTGGAAGGAATCCCATAATATTTCTCACTCAATAAAATTAACCCAAATCTCGATTTCCCCTAAAATCACTAATTGATTTATGAATTCATCAAATCTTCTTGAATATTATTGAATATTCTCGAAAAAAGTATCTCTTCTTTATACTTTCTTTTCCAACTCCAGTTTGAATAAAATTTCTAAATAAAATTTTCTTAATATGATTTCTTAAAAAGAAGATTTGTATCAATTGAATGTAAATGTATAAAGAAATGGATACCACCTTGAATGCTTAATAAAACTATTATTTTGAATTCCAGGCTTCCCCTTGATAGTACATTCAGAAAACTCCTTTATCTATGCTCTCAAACCACATTTACTTCTTCACCTTTTCTCCTGACCCACTTGAAAATTCACTTGAAAGGGAAATAAGTTAATTTAACCCCTTTTGAATGGTTCACTACATTATTGATCAGTTTTTATCATTACAATTTTCATTAGCCTCAACTCATCTTCAGCAAGTTTATTTATTCACAAACTTGTGCTTGTATTATAACATCTGTCATGAAATTAAATTCATTTGAGAATAACTTCATAATCCTCAGACATAAATTTTAAAGTATCATAACTTTCCATTCATTTATGTTTCATTATTTTCTTCTTATCCTAAGTATGAAATTTTCTGAATATGATTGGCCTGGATATGATCATAATGGGTATGATCATTCAATGTATGATCATTTTGAGTAAGATCTTCAACTTCCTTTTTCATATCTTCCACCTAGATATAATTATACTGGATAGGATTTCTTTTTGATTGGTAGTATCTCTTTCTTCTCGTCCACCTAGATAGGATAAATCATGGTATGATTTAAAATACCTCTTTTCCTTTATTTCTAGGTCAGATCAATCTGAAAATAATTGGATGCATATCTTTCACTCCCCCTTTATTTCATCAATCTTGAATCATTAGTTTCACAACTTACTTATTATTTTTTAGAATTAAAAATTATCAAAAATCCTCACATTTAAAAAGGATCTATACCGAATCTGATTACAGTCAAAACCTCGATATGATCTTATGCCTTTCTAGACCCATGGTGAGTGCAATTCTTTTGAAAAAAATGGTAAATATGATTTTCATCAAATAAAAAGTGTGGTGATTTTCTTTATTCAAAAATCTGTTTGACAACAAAACCCAACATTTGAAAATAAATACCTTCCTCATCATCTTGGTCCAAATAAAAAATTGGAATGATGAAATGGTATCTAAATAGAGGGTGAGGCCCTCTATATTGGAATGTACTTGTCAAAACCATTAGGTTCCATGCGATGATGGATTCTGGTGGAGATATTTAACTGTGGCCTATTCATTGAGTTTTTTTAATGGGTATAATTGGAATTCAACCCTTATACCCATATTTCCTCTCTTATCCACATCCCTTGATATCCATGTGAATTTGGAAGAAATTTGATCTCCTACTTTGTATTATAATTCCATTCTCCCCCTACCTTTGGTTGTTTAAATTGTTTTTCATTATAGATATCATCATTTAGTGATTTTGAGTTTGTTTAATCCCTAGATGCTTCTTCTTTTCAATGATTATTTCATTTTCATTATAGAACCATAACTTGATAAAGTTGGGTCCCATTTTAGGGTTTCATAGTTTTGGGTGTTAATCGAGGAATATGGTTTGGAAAGTTCCCTTTTACAAATATAATGTTTATGGTCTTTAATTTATACCTAATTATCTTTCCATTTTCCTTGTTTATGTGATTTTTGGTTGTGTCGGTCTAATGGTTCTTGAACTAAAAATAAATAAAATTGATTATGTTTGTTTTCATTGTGATTAATTCATTACTTGGTCCATGAGTAGTATTCTAATAAAACAATATTTAAGATTTTGGCTACTAAAAGTAGTGGTTCCTAAACTAATGAAATATTGATAACTATGTGGAAACCTAATGTATTATATAAAGATAATTTGTATTCCTTCAAAAGGATGACTAATGGGTAAACTACTGATTTTGACTTGAAATGTGATGTAATAATTTGTAAGTGTACTTGATATAGAAGATAATAAATAATAATAAAATTGGTAGTTTTTGAAATGTAAAAATGTAAATGATGTGGTAAATGTTGAATAATTAAAATATGGTTCTGTAATAATATAGGGTTCCCCTGGGTGATATTAATTTAGTTTTAGGGAAGGATAGGGTCCCCCTAAGTGATATTCTTATGGTTATGGGGTAAGCAAGGGTTACCTATAGATAATCCACATTTTGGCTATGGGTAGTATAAGATCCCCCTAAGTTAAATTATCATGGTTTGAGGGATATATAGTTTCCCCTCGGGTGATATTATTGTGGTTTTAGGGAAATATGGGTTTAACTTAAGTGATATTCATTTGGTTTTGGGGTAGGATGGGGTCCCCATAGGTAATAAAATTATATTTTTGGGTTTAAAAGTGGGTCCCCCTAGGTGTTTATATATCTTGTTCGGAGACATATGGTGCTAGCTAAAGTGGATATGGTCATTCATAGGTTTAACCTTAGAACATGAAGATCAAAATTGATTTATTTGTTATTATTTTATATATTTTTACTATGGAACATCTTCATGAACTTTATTTCTGATTTGATATATTTATGGATGTTCATAGTGGTGGACTACTGATTTTTACTCACACCATACTCAGGATTCTGTGAATACCTAAGAAAACATCATAGTTATATGATAGGATATGGGAAATGACACTATGATTATTGGTTGATCTTGAATATCTCAAAAAAAGCATAGGGTGTGATCGGGCTTGTACTCTAAAATAGTTTTGTGGGATTCTATTATTGGGTTATTTTTTCACTTTTTGGATTTAGATTAATATAATTGATTCTCGCTCAAATTTACCCAAGAGAAGAAGGTAAGACGGTCCTTGTAGTTTAGCTTCGGTTATCGAATCCACAGAGACCTAAGAAGAAAACTATATACATGTACATTCTATGGACTGTTTTTGGCTATGAAGTGGCCAACTTGGATTGATTTTGGATGGGTTTTAAAGATATATAATTGATTTAAGTGAATTCAATTTAAAAGAATGAGTTGATCCTAGGTTATCGCTCGGGGTGGATTGGACGTATTTTCTTTTTAATGATTTCAATTTCTTAAATTTGAGATGGGTTCATTTAAGGAGATAAAACAACATCATCACTTACTGGTTTAATGCCTACACCCTTTAATACTAATCACCTATACGCTTAAAGGATCAAAGTTTTTAGCACTTCAAGGTAAAGGTTCGTATTAGTACTTGAAGTGTGTGGCCTTAAATTCAACAAGGACGATGGAGTTTAAAAATCATCAAATAAAAATCCCAATTAAAGAAGTGATTATACATTAATTAGGTGATAAATAACATCCAATCCAGCCCCTTTCTACTCCCTTGGATCAACCCATAAGTGGGTTATACCTCCATTGATCCCATGGTTTCAATAGAAGCGGAAAGTAGACTCATGAGGGAGGAAATGGAGAAGTAATGAACACAACAAAAATAAAATGATCACTCCACCGTTGTGTGAATAATTTCACAAGAGTTGGTGTGAATAAATTCACACCTTGATCCAACGGTATCAAAGTGATATGAAGAACAACAGAATAAGAGTATAAGAAGAACTATTATTAAGAAACTAAAGTGAATTGACAACTTACATGTGAAAGACAAATTTGAGGCAACAAAAATGCAGCATAACATTACAATTGAACAAAGCATCCAAGATTACCAACTCCTTCACCACCACTGCCTTAAATAGGCATTTTGGGAGCCTTGGGTCGAGCCTCCAACAGTACAAATAATCTCAATTAATTTTTGTTGGGCAAAAATCCCTCAAGGTATCATTGAAGAATTTTTGAGGTGACTGTGTTTGTTGACAAAGTGGACATATGAGTAGTGATTGTTGACAAAGAAAAACAATGACATACAAATTTGTTGACAAAGAGGATTTCATGGTGGAATGTTGAGTTCAAGAGCTGGGGTCAACGATCCATGTTTGATTCAAGAACGTCGATAAAAGGAATGGATGATCTGGAGGCGGTACAAAAGAACAGATACAAGGTGGCGCCGTTTTCCAGTGTTTGCCAAATTTTTGGGCCTGAAAATCGGCAAATGAAGAAAAGTGTTTTTGGAAAAGGGACTTGCGCGCCGAGGACTTGGAGAATAGGAAACTTGTGCGCCATATGTTTTTCAAGATCAGAAGATCAAAATATGGAAAAGGAAGTAAGTTCGCGCAAGTTTGGGAGTTGGTCACACAAGTGTCTAAAAGGAGAGAAGAATTGCGCGCCGAGATTGGGTCGCGCAGGTGACTTGCGCGCCGTCACGTAGGGTGGTCAGATTGCCTATAAATACTGGACCACCCCTCCTCATTTTCTACCAGAGTTCAACTCTTTGAGAAATTAGAGCTCCCGTCGCGCAGGTGTGGTGGTTACGCAAGTGGTGTGTGTGGTCGCGTAGGTGTGAAGTTGCGCGCCAGTGGTTGAAGTTGTGCGCCGGTGTTAGAAGTTGCGCGCCGGTTTGTAGTTGCGCACCAATAGTGGTTTGGGTGTAAAAGTAAGAGAGTCGTGCAAGTTTGGAGTTGAGGAAGCTTGTGTCGTGCAAGTGTCAGAGGAGGACTTGCGCACCCGTTGTGACTTGCGCGCCGATACTTGCGCGTCGAGGTAGACTTGCGCGCCAAGTAAGCTTTGTTCCAGCAGTGTTTTTCGGACTGCGTGGAAGTTGGAAGTTTTCCCGATACCTTCGGTGCAAAGAGATATTCATCTACGGGTGAAAGTTGTACTTCAACAGAGCATCTATATACAAGAGAAGATGCATTCATTCATGCAAATGAAGAGACCTACAGGTCTATAAACTGTGAGTGGATTCCTTCCAAGAGCAGTGAGCTTAGGAAGAGGAAGAAGGTGATCCTCTCCACCGGCAGTGAGACATAGAGAGAGAAACAGGGAGTGACCCTTGGGAAAGCAGTGAGCTGACCCTAAACTTGTAAAGGCGGTGAGCTTGGGCATAGAAGTGATCTAGCCCAAACCTTGTAATCCATCCTAGTGGACCTAAGAAGTGGTATCAGAAGGAAAGGTTTAGAGTTGTTCTTCTCTCAAATGGAGGTCACCAATCATAGAGGGATTCTGATCTTCGACGGATGTAATTTTCAGATATGGAAGAATCGAATGCAACACTATTTCTGATCTCTGGGAATGGATGTGTTTTCATCAGCCATGCATGGTATCACAGCTGATATTACTAGTGGTGTATTATCAGAAGCAGAGCATAAAGAGTTTGATGCTGATTCCAAAGCAATCAATGCCTTAGGGGGAGCCCTTTCCAATCCCATATATACAAAAGTAATGTCATGAAAAACGTCACATTCCATGTGGGAAAAGCTCTTGAATATTTATGAAGGGGATACAAAAGTCAGAGAGGCAAAGCTGCAAGTGTTGTGGAACATGTATGAAGATCTGAGAATGAACCCGAATGAGTCTGTTGATGCATTCTTTGACAGGGTAAATGCTGTGGTAGAAGACATGCGGGGTCTTGGTGAGATTATCGAAGACATTAAAATCGTAAAGCTCATCTTGAGAAAGCTTCCACCTCGGTTCAATCCGAAAGTTTCTGTTTTGGAAGATAAAGATCTGAAAGAGCTGACATTGGATAACCTACACAGCACACTTGTTGCATATGAAATGAGAAATGATGACAACAATGCTGTGGAAAAGGGGAAATCCAAAGAGGTGGCATTTAAGGCCAAGAAGAGGCTCACTATTGAAGATTCTTAGGAGGAAGAAGAGTCAGATGAGGTGATGTCATTCCTTTCTTCAAATCTGCAAAGAGGAAAAGGAAAGTTTAAAGGGAAACTTCCACTATCATGCTTCTAATGCGGAAAGGATGGTCATCTTGCTGCAAGATGCCCCAAAAAGTTGCAAGAAGAAAGCGATGAAGATGAAGTTGAGATTCCCATGAAAAAATCTTCAGCCTATGTGAAAGGGAAGAAGCCATTCAAGAGAAATTTCTTTAAGAAGAAGAATCTACTTTCACAAGAAATAGACAGTTCAGCTGAGTCTAAGAGTGAAGAAGTTGAAGAGATAGAAAACTGTAAAGATCGTGGACAAAATGTGATGGTGGCTGTTGCCAGTAGTGCTCTAGAAAAGAAAGAAACCGAAAATGATGAAGAAGAAGAATAAATCGAAGGGATAGTTGACATGGAATCTGAATTAGAAGCAGCTCTTGAAGAGATAGATGTTTGGCGAGCAAAAAAAAATAAAGCCAACAAGATAGTACGTGATGCCAAACTCTACATGCAATAACAAGAAGAAGAGAAGTCTGAGCTTGAGAAAGAAATTGAAAATCTTAAGTCTTCCAGGCCAGAATGCACAGAAATGGGTGATGAGCATAAGCTCAAGATTGAAGAGCAAAAAATGGAGATCGATTGCTTGAGTTGAAAAGTGAAAGATCACGTCAAGCGTATTGAAGATCTTGAAGAGGAAGTTGTCGGTCTGCGTAGAAAAGTAAAAGACCAGGAAAAACCATTGAATCCCAACACATTCTTGGGAAATTAGGTCGTTACGAAGACTGAAAAGAAGAAAGAAGAGCCTAGTAGTTCAGCAGAAAAGAAGCAGAAATTGAACTCAGATGTTAAGGCTGAGTCATGGCTTAATCAGAAACAAAAATCTGTGGCAGCTGAAGTTAGACCGCAAGCACCTGTCCCGAGATTGAAAGTGGATTTGAGAACAAAGAAGAATCAGAATACTCAGAGATCCCAAGAGGAAACTCATAGTGCTGAAGTAACACAAAGGAATGCACCTTATATCAGGTGTTATTGTTGTGGAAAGATGGGACATTCACAGTATGTGTGTTCCATAGCCAAAAGATATCGAAGGGAACAAGAACAGAGATGGCAGCCAAACAGAGAATGGTTTTCCAGAACATTCTTTGAAGGAAACTGTTTTTGGTGCAGAGGATTTGGACACATGGCTAGGTACTGCACTCCAACTATTCAGAAAAATGTGCCAAAGCAGAATCAAAATGTTGGCAAGCAGCAGATCAGTAAACCGACAAGTGAGTTAAAAGTTCAGAACAGATTTGCAGTCTTGCAAGATGAAGTTGTTCCATCATACTCTGAGAAAGAACAGAAGCCTCAATCCATTCCGAGTATGAAAGAAAAAGTATGGACCAAGAAGAAGAAAACTCAGAAGGCTGTAGTTGCTAAAATTGCCCTTAAAGCATTAGATCATTCTGGTATTTGGATCCTTGACAGTGGTTGCACATCCCACATGACGGGTAATAAGGATCTGGTTACAGGCATAAAATATGACAAAGAAGGAGTTGTCAAATTTAGAAATGATGAAGGCCTGAAGATTGTTGGCTCAGGAAAAGCCAAGTTTGGGGGCAAAGAAATGAGACATGCTGATGTCTTGGTGGTAGAGGGTCTCAGTCATAATTTTCTTAGCGTCAGTGAACTAGGTGACTCTGGGCACTCTATCCTATTTACCCAGAAGATGGGTATTGTTAAAGGAAAATATGTAATAGTCATTCTTCCGGGAAAACGAACAAAGCGGAATCTTTACCTGGTAGGTGGGGAAGAAGATTCATGCCTTTTATCCAGAGAAGAAGAAAATCAGTTGTGGCATAAGCGACTTGGTCATCTATGTCAACCATCTATGGAAGATCTGGTAAAGTGTGATGTTGCTAGAGACCTTCCCAAACTATCACGTGATCGCACTCATACATGTGATGCTTGTCAACAAGGGAAGATCATCAGGAAGACATACAGGCCAAAGGAACAAAAAGCAACTCGAGTGCTCGAATTGGTGCATGCTGATATATGTGGACCTATCTCACCACGAGCTGTAGATGGGAAAAGGTAATATGTTCTTTTCATTGATGACTACAGCAGAATGGCCTGGGTATTCATCATTACCCATAAGACAGAGGTGTTCAGTTGCATAAAGCAGTACAGGAGGGAATCGGAAAAGATGCTTGGGCAGAAAATTCTGAAGTTTCGTACTGATAACGGTACGGAATTTACAAATAGTCAAGTTGAAAACTATCTCGAGAAACATGGGATAAGGCATCAAGTTTAATCAGTAAGAACTCCCCAACAAAATGGAGTGGTTGAAAGGAGAAATCGGATCATCAACAACATGGCCAGAACAATGCTTATTGATAAGAACCTGCCAGAGAAATTTTGGAAGGAAGCAGTTTTGACATTAGTCTATGTTTCAAACAGGTCCTTGTTATGTCCGAAGTAAGGGAAGACTCCGTATGAACTGTGGTACGGAAAGAAGCCAACGTTGAAATACTTTCGAATATTTGGAAGTAAGTGTTTCATTCTCAACAAAGAACATCATAGGAAGTTTGAGGCATGAGGAGATGAAGGGATATTCCTTGGTTATTCAGGGAAAAGCAAAGCATATAAATGCTTCAACAAGAGGCTGGGAAAAATTATTTAGAGCAATGATGTCACTATAGTCAAAAATGAACAGACTACTCAACGACCCAGTGAACAGTTTCTGGATGAAAGTGATGATGAGGTAAGCAACACAGGGGGAGTAGAAGTTACAGAGGCTGACTCAGAAGAAGATACTGATGATGAACAAGAAAGTGTCAAGTCTATATCTGCTAGGAAGCCAAAGAGTCAAGCTGAAATTGATAGGCAAAATATCATTGGTTACCAGACAGCACCAGTTCAGACTCAAAGAATGAAGTCATTACAGAAGACATCGTTTTTATCTCAGGTGGAGCCGAAATGTTTATCTGATGCAGCTGAAGATGAAAACTGGGTTCAAGCTATGAATGAAGAGCTTGATCAGATTGAGAAGAACCAGGCGTGGGAGATTGTTTCGAGACCAGCAGACAAGAATGTCATTAGGACTAAATGGGTCTATCGCAACAAAATGAATGAAGATGGAACTGTGATTCGAAACAAAGCACAACTAGTGTGCAAGGGGTACTCCCAGATCGAAGGAATAGATGTTGATGAGACATTTGCACCAGTTTCAAGGCTGGAGACAATCAGATTATTCTTGGCCATAGTAGTGCAAAGAAAGTTTAAAGTGTTCCAGATGGATGTCAAATCCACGTTCTTGAATGGGGTTCTGGAAGAAGAGGTGTACATTGAGCAGCCAGACGGTTTTCTTATTCATGAGGATGAGAACAAAGTTTGCAGGATGAAGAAGGCATTGTATGGGCTGAAACAAGCACCAAGGGAATGGTACTCAAGGATTGATCAATACTTGAAGAAGCTTGGTTTCCAGCGTGGAGGAGTTGATTACAACCTCTATTTCAGCAATGAATGTAATCAAAGGATGATGGTTTTGGTTTATGTCGATGACATAATATTCGTCGGATCAGATGAAGCTCAATACAGACAGTTCTCTAAATTCATGAAAAATGAGTTTGAAATGTCAATGATTAGAGAGCTAACATTTTTCCTTGGTTTACAGGTGACACAATGAAGTAATGGAACTTTTATTTCTCAATCCAAATATGCCAAGGAGGTTCTAAGAAGGTTTGGAATGGATAATTCCAAGGAGATGAAGACTCTGGTTGCTACCCGGATGAGATTATCAAAAGATGGGGATGGAAAGGCAGTTAATATCACAGAATATAGGAAAATTATCGGAAGTCTGTTATACTTGACCGCGACAAGGCCTGATATTGTTTTCGCCACATGCCAAGCAGCAAGATATCAAATTAATCCCAAGGAAAGTCACATGCTTGCAGTGAAAAGAATACTTCAGTATATCAAGGGCACAGTGGACTTTGGGATGACATATAACGACAAGTCTCAGACAGAATTATTGGGATATACTGATGCAGACTGGGTCGGTTCAGTAGATGACAGGAAATCAACATCTGGAGGTGCATTTTATCTTGGCAGACTATGTATTGCTTGGTTGAGCAAGAAGCAGGATTTCATTTCATTAAGCACCGCAGAAGCTGAGTATATTGCAGCCACTCAAGCATGCACACAGTTATTGTGGATGAAGCAGCAGCTTGAAGATATGGGAGTTGAAGTGAAGTCTCCGATCGGAATCCAGTGTGACAACTCAAGTGCTATAAATCTTAGCAAAAATCATGTCCATCATTCGAGGACAAAGCACATTGAGATCAAGTATCATTTCATCAAGGAGATGGTTGAGCAGGGCATCGTGAAGTTGGAGTATGTGCCTACAGAGCTATAGGTTGCAGATATTCTGAAAAAGGCCTTATCTAAGGAAGCTTTTGAGAGGCATCAACTGGCTCTGGGAGTTCAGTCGATTCCCCGCACTTGAAATAGTGTAGATATGGGACCCCCCTATCCCCGAGGTATGATGTCTTTTTCCCTAATATGCTGATATGTGTTCTCTACTATGTTACAGACTACAAAGGAGTGTCCTTTGGGTTCGTTGACAAAGGGGGAGAAAAGTGTTTGTTAAAGGAGGAGAAAATAGTGATTGTTCAAGGGGGGGATAGTGTGGAGATTTGATAAATCATAATTGATACGGGGAGAAGATGACAGGTGGAGCAGCCAGAAAGGGGGAGTAATGAGAAAGGGGGAGTGTATTAAATCTGACGATGCTAGAAGTGATCGATAAAAGAATAGATATCATGACAGCTGAGGATCGTGATAAAAGAAGAAGAGTGGTGTTGGAAAGTGGTGAGACTATTTCCAAACCAAACATTGGTCTTCTAACAAATCCATCAACAATTGGTATCAGTTTAGTACAAATTGGTATCAGTTTGGTGTCAACAGTGGATGTCAGAGATAAAGTGATTCATTGATGACCTTTTCATTTACTCTTGTTTCTCACGACGAGCATTGCTCATGTGGGCTTAGAGTATGTGTTGAGTAAATACTTGATCGCTATCAGAATCGCAATGAGGCGAATGAAGGCTGAAGAATCAACGACATATCTTTGTTTTGGAAGAGTTGTCAACAAACCCAAAGGGGGATATTGTTGGGCAAAAATCCCTCAAGGTATCATTGAATCATTTTTGAGGTGATTGTGTTTGTTGACAAAGTGGATATCTGAGTAGTGATTGTTGACAAAGCAAAACAATGACATACAAATTTGTTGACAAAGAGGATTTAATGGTGGAATGTCGAGTTCAAGAGTTGAGGTCAACGATCCATGTTTGATTCAAGAACGTCGATAAAAGGAATGGATGATCTGGAGGCGGTACAAAAGAACAGATACAAGGTGGTGTCGTTTTCCAGTGTTTGCCAAATTTTTGGGCCTGAAAATCGGCAAATAAAGAAAAGTGTTTTTGGTAAAGGGACTTGCGCGCCGAGGACTTAGAGAATAGGAAACTTGCGCACCATATGTTTTTCAAGATCAGAAGATCAAAATATGGCAAAGGAAGTAAGTTCGCGCAAGTTTGGAAGTTAGTCGCGCAAGTTTCTAAAAGTAGAGAAGACTTGCGCGCCGAGATTGGGTCGCGCAGGTGACTTGCGCGCCGTCGCGTAGGGTGGTCAAATTGCCTATAAATACTGGACCACCCCTCATCATTTTCTACCGGAGTTCAACTCTTTGAGAAATCAGATCTCTCGTCGCGCAGGTGTGGTGGTCGCATAAGTGGTGTGTGTGGTCGTGCAGGTGTGAAGTTGCACGCCAGTGGTTGAAGTTGTGCGCCAGTGTTAGAAGTTGCGCACCGGTTTGCAGTTGCGCGCCAATAGTGGTTTGGGCATAAAAGGAAGAGAGTCGCGCAAGTTTGGAGTTGAGGAAGCTTGTGTCGCGCAAGTGTTAGAGGAGGACTTGCGCGCCCGTTGTGACTTGTGCGCCGATACTTGCGCATCGAGGTAGACTTGCGTGCCAAGTAAGGTTTGTTCCAGCAGTGTTTTTCGGACTGTGTGGAAGCTGGAAGTTTGCCCGATACCTTCGGTGCAAAGAGATATTCATCTACGGGTGAAAGTTGTACTTCAACAGAGCATCTACATACAAGAGAAGATGCATTCATTCATGTAAATGAAGAGACCTACAGATCTATAAACTGTGATTGGATTCCTTTTAAGAGCAGTGAGCTTAGGAAGAGGAAGAAGGTGATCCTCTCCACCGGCATGAGCCAGAGAGAGAGAAACAGGGAGTGACCCTTGGGAAAGCAGTGAGCTGACCCTAAACTTGTAAAGGGAGTGAGCCTGGGCATAGAAGTGATCTAGCCTGAACCTTGTAATCCACAGCTAGTGAAGATTAGTGGAATTTGGTACGACCGGAAACCTGTCGGCGTATGCTCCTTGGACGTATCCCTTAGCGGTGAACCAAGTAAAATTGCTATCTCCTGTGCTTGCTTTACTTTCTGTTTATATTGGCAGCAGGAAAAAGAGAGAAGAGTGTTTTGCTTAACAGCGAAACAAGATCAGAACGGGCATTAATTTTTAATTAGTCATACCCTGATTCACCCCCCCCCCCCCTCTTAGGATATCCAGCCTAGTGGACCTAACAATTTTGGTAGGCTATAGGTGGTGGAAAGCTTGTGGAATTTGAACTTTTCCACATTTGACCCGAGGTGGCAGCCATCTTTCCTTCACCGAACAGACGCGTCTGGAAGACCTTCTAGACGGCCGAATCAGAGTGGCCCATAGAAGAATAAAATGGAGCTCCGGAAGTCTTCTAACCGTATGTAAAATATGGGCCCATTTGAATTTGTGGATTATGAGATATGATCAAATAGTGGGCTGTTTTTCTGGGCCACAGAATCTGGCCCAGAATTTTATCTCTAACTTGGGCCGCCTAAATGACCAATATGGATGCCGAATTAGCATTAACTCCTGAAGAGTGATTTGTTCCTAAACATTTCTTCTAGCATCCTACGAAATGTGGGATTAATTGGGCCTGTATGTTGGGCCCCACAGTCTCATTAGTGGGATGATGTCCAATCTGCCTTCTCAAGAATTGCTTCCTTTCATTTCCAAATATCTCCATCATCCTGCATGAATTCTCCACTGATCCCTGAATGAAACATGTTCATATTTAAGCATAGATAAATTTACGAAAATATCAAATTAAAATATCTATAATTATATTCCTTAAAATTAGATGAATCATTGGGTACTTTAAATGATGTTAAAAAATGTACCACATAATAGTGCAATATAAGAAGGTATTACAATCATAATGTGAAATGATGTTCAAAGTGTAAAATGCACTAAAATGGTGTTTATGAATAATAAAGAACATGAATATTATATATATTACCAATGAATATTAGCCTCATTTAGTGGCTAATCACACCCCCCAACTTGAGTTTTTCTAGTCCCGAGCAAAATACATCTCGACAATATGAAATTCAAATTCCCTTTTCCAAAAACATTTTAATACACAATGATCACCAAAAAACCTTATACCAAACAATCATGAAACCCATCAAAATATTTTAATACAATAAAGTTTCATAAGCAGATCTCAATCCCAAGCCCATTCCTTTGTTCAAATTCATTTCCATATTTCATCCAATATCAATTAAGTATGAGGATGTGTTGTGCATCACAATAGACATGGGGGTTCATCTTTATTCAAGGGGGAAATTATGGAAGCGCTAGGTGGAATCACATTTCAATATTAAGATGAGTTTTCATTTTTTTGTATAATTTTTTTTTTGTTTTTTTTTTGTTTTTGTAATTTTGCCATGGTAATTGAAGTTGCACTCAAAAGAGTCAACCCCTGTAGCGAGACTTTGCCGATGACTCTCAGGCTCAAAGACCTTAGGGCACCAAGTGAATCCCACATACTCGGGCATCATCTCGAGTTAACTCAGTCAAAAACAAAATCAAATTACCAAAAATAGAGATAAAATTACTAACTCTGGGCCAGACAACTATGGAGTCGCAATCCCCAAGTGCAGAAAGCCACACATTAGGTCATTTTATTGCTCTACGCGCAATTGTTTTAAAAAAAATTTTTTTTGAATACTCATATTAAACTAAAATGATCACCAAACCTATGCTATTTATTTAGGGGACCCCATGAACTCAAACTAATGCCCCACTATCCAAGGGACGTGCATTGTGATCTTTTTTTTATTTGGATGAAAATATAAACAGTGAAATATCACATTAGAAAGCCACACTTTCCAAAATCTATGCTCATGAAATTATACAAGGATTAAAATCAGAATCAGGGTATGCTAAATTATTTGATATTCAGTTTCAAAGTGTGCAATGTGTATTACCATGTTTAAAGTTAAAGGAATTTTTCCTTCCATTTAATTTTTTTCAAATCATTCATTTTTTTGACACAAAGCATTCTTTTATCTCCCCCCCCCCCAACTTAAAATAACATTGTCCCCAGTGTTTAAAGAAAAGAAAATTTAGAAGGGGTAGAGGTAGAGAATGAAAGTTCAAAAAGGAAATTGAAAATGAGGGTCATGGAATGAAATCACCTGGTGGTTGAAGTTGAAGTTCTTGCTGATCCAATTTAGTTTTTTGATATCCATGTGGCTTGCAGAGTTCCCTTAGTGCAAAAAGGAAAAAAACAAAAAAAAAGTATATATATATATAAGTACAATATAATTATATATATAAAATAAAATAAATTGATGATACATTGTCTTCTTTTTAAATTTCTGGGTAAGGTATTACTCAAGGATCACACCACGTGACACGGATGAATATGGTGCTCCTCTTTCATACCCATCCATACTCATAATAGAAGAACCGGTCAATAGTCTATATTTTTTTTAATATAAAAATGATTAATTAAAATATAAATTTTATTAAAACAACAAAATTATAGGAAACTTAAAAACCATGGGTTGCCTCCCATGCAACGCTTTGTTTAATGTTGTTAGCTCGACTTGAACTCCCCAACTTATCCAATACCAATTTTTAACATTTTAAGGACCCCATATTTCTCCATGTCCACTAGATTGAGATTGATTCTTTTTTTATAATTTTTGTTGTGTGAAAACCTATGTTCTAAAATGAGTGGTAAAATCCATGGAATATCAAAAATGGTTGATCCAGTTTATTATGTAGTCTTTCCTAAGACATAAATGACCATTACAACTTTTTTGGTTTCAAGAGAAGAATGAGTTTCAATTTAAAGGTCATTATTATACCTTATGAAGGTATTATTTAGGGAGGAGGGAAGGACTATAATTTTGGGCTCGGTTTGGATAGGACATTTAGACAAAAGTTGATATTTTGAATCCAACTCAGTTTCATTTTCCAAATTTCTTAACAAAATTGGTTCCTTTTGAGTAGAAGATTAAACCACAAAATTGGAAAGATCGGTGTTTGGAATGGATATGTACTCAAAGTTTATGATTTCTCCCAATGGTTCAAAGGTTGGTGTTTTTGAAAATTCATCAGTGGAGTTATACTTAGGAGACTCAATCCATGATATCAAATTATCCTCTTTTGAATCGAAAAAGTTAATTTCCTCCTGATTTAAAGTCCCTTCAAAATTTCCTTGATCCTCTTCATCTATCCCAAATACAAAGGTTGGTTATTTAATAAATTTATGTGGGGTTTGTGTGAAACTAGATACTTCACATAAGGTTATGGAAGGGACAGTTTGTGTAGGGATGGGTTCCTCACAAGTTTTAATGCTTTGTAGTTATAACCTCAATGATTAAACCTCAAAATTCATTATCTCCATTTGTTGACACAGTTTTTCAAGTAATGGTTGTGGATCATGATGGTCAAGGGGTTGAGACAGATGGTCTATTCCAGGAGGATAACTATGTTGTTGGAATTCCATAGTAGGATGTTCAGATTGGCCTTATTGGGATTGGAACTCATAATATGTTGGAATGTATTGTGGATCATATGAATAAAAACATTGTGGTTCAGTAGGTTGTTGATGATCCCACAAGTAGGAATTAGGATGGTCATTGTACATCGTACATGGGGTTGAGTGATCAGAGTAGGGAGAGGTTCCCCATGTTTGGATTTGTTCAAAAGGGTTTTCCATAGGAATGAAATTGGGGATGAGATGAGAGAAGTGGGATGAAAAAAAAGAATGATAGTGTCTAAGATAACTTACTTAGGTCCCCGGAAACGGCGCCAAAATTTGATTCTCGCTCAAATTTACCTAAGAGAAGAAGGTAAGACGGTCCTTGTAGTTTAGCTTGGGTTATCGAATCCACAGAGACCTAAGAAGAAACCTATAGACATGTACATTCTATGGACTGTTTTTGGCTATGAAGTGGCCAACTTGGATTGATTTTGGATGGGTTTTAAAGATATATAATTGATTTAAGTGAATTAAATTTAAAAAAATGAGTTGATCCTAGGTTATCGCTTGGGGAGGATTGGACGTATTTTCTTTTTAATGATTTCAATTTCTTAAATTTGAGATGGGTTCATTTAAGGAGATATAACAACATCATCACTTACTTGTTTAATTCCTACACCCTTTAATACTAATCACCTATACACTTAAATTATCAAAGTTTTTAGCACTTCAAGGTAAAGGTTCGTATTAGTACTTGAAGTGTGTGGCCTTAAATTCAACAAGGATGCTGGAGTTTAAAAATCATCAAAAAAAATCCCAATTAAAGAAGTGATTATACATTAATTAGGTGATAAATAACATCCAATCCAGCCCCTTTCTACTCCCTTGGATAAACCCATAAGTGGGTTAGCCCTCCATTGATCCCATGGTTTCAATGGAAGCGGAAAGTAGACTCATGAGGGAGTAAATGGAGAAGTAAAGAAAACAACAAAAATAAAATGATCACTCCACCGTTGTGTGAATAATTTCACAAGATTTGGTGTGAATAAATTCACACCTTGATCCAACGGTATAAAAGTGATATTAAGAACAACAGAATAAGAGTAGAAGAAGAACTTTTATTAAGAAACTAAAGTGAATTGAACAACTTACATGTGAAAGACAAATTTGAGGCAACAAAAATGCAGCATAAAATTACAATTGAATAAAGCATCCAAGATTACAAACTCCTTCACCACCACTACCTTAAATATGCATTTTTAGAGCCTTGGGTCGATCCTCCAACAGTACAAAGAATCTCAATTAATTTTGGTAGGCCATAGGTGGTGGGAAGCTTGTGGAATTTGAACTTTTCCACATTTGACCCGAGGTGGCAGCCAGCTTTCCTTCACCAAATAGATGTGTCTGGAAGACCTTCTAGACTGCCGAATCAGAGTGGGCCATATAAGAATAAAATGTATCTCCAAATTTCTTCTAACCTCCTGTAACATTTGGGCCCATTTGAAGTTGTGGATTCCGAGATATTGTTAAATTAGTGGGCTGTTTTTCTGGGCAACAGAATCTGGCCCAGAATTTTATCTCTAACTTGGGCCCCCTAAATTACCAATATGGAGGCCTAATTATCATTAACTCTTGAAGCTTTATTCGTTCCTATACATGTCTTCTAGAATCCCACGAAATTTGGGATTAATTGGGCCTGTATGTTGGGCCCTACAGTCTCATCAGTGGGCTGATGTCCAATCTGCCTTCTCCAGAATTGCTTCCTTTCATTTCCAAATATCTCCATCATCCTCCATGAATTCTCCACTGATCCCTGAATAAAACATGTTCATATTTAAGTGTAGATAAATTTTCAAAAATATCAAATTAAAATATCTATAATTATATTCCTTAAAATCAGATGAATCATTTCCTAACTTTAAATGATGTTCAAAAATGTACCACATAATAGTGCATTATAAGAAGGTATTACAATCATAATGTGAAATGATGTTAAAAGTGTAAAATGCACTAAAATGGTGTTTATAAATAATAAATAACATGAATATTATATATTACCAATGAATATTAGCCTCATTTAGTGGCTAATCAATAATCCTCCCATAGGATATTTTATTTGTATTTATAACTTGTATGAAATTCATACCATTCATATTGATATAGAATGGGTTTTTATATTAATTATTGGAATTTCCAATGATGTATATTATATAATTTTATTCCAGAATCATGATATTGTTAATATTTTCACTATTACTACTTACTCTGATATGAAATTATAGTATTTTCATGGTTTCACCCTAGTCTCTCGATGCTAGTCAGTAGAATTTTATAAGGAATGAGGCTTTGTATACATCATATAGCTCTCTAATTGGGATATTAGGGAGTGTTCTTAGGTTGGGGTGTTACAAATAACAGGATACATCATTGTAGTTGGGAACTCATTCAATCATGAATAAAAATGACAATCATAACTAGGATCTTCAAAAACTCAAACACCTAGAAAGAATCAAATATGAAGGTTATAAAATAAATAACAAAACCTAAAGAAATAGAGCTATGAGAATAAAAATATATAAAAACAAAAATAGATAATCTAAAATCAAAGAGATCATGAAGAAAATCCCCTAGTGAGGGTAAAATGAGTAATAAAACAATGAAAGAACCCAATAAAAGTGTGATAAAAAAATAAAAAATTGAAACATGGTAGTGGAAACACATTTTTGTCATTAAGTAACCCTATATAATAGAATTTTTTATTGTAAGTAACAATTTTTCAACCTTGGACCCTTTTGGATATAAAATTCAGGAAGAAATTTCAATTTTTCTTTCTATAGTGTAGTTAATTTAAGAACTTATGTTCAAATATAAATTTCAATTATTAGGATATCTCAAGGTGATTTTATTCCATGAGTATCAGGGCCTAGGAGGTTTTTGGGTTCTTGTGTGAGTGTGTAGTTTAGTTAGTCTTATATCTATGTGAAATGTCCTATAAAATACATTTTCTGGAAATTTTGATAGTTTTGGGGTTCATGGGGCCACATTTATTGAAAACATACATGAATAAATTCCTTTTATTGGTGTTTTTATGGTCATGGTATGAATTGTATAAGGCTTAGATCCTAAGAACCCTACCATGACATAGCACCCTAGGCTTTGTTGTTTATGTGGGAATGGGGTAGGTGTTTTTTCAGTCATAAACAGTGAGGTGAGTAGGTTCCAAGCCATAGGGTGAGGCACAATGGGATCTTTAGAGGCTAACTTATAATTCTCCATGGTGTATGGAAAGTCATTGTGAAATTATTCTTTCTCTATGTGGTTTTGTTTTTGGTAAAAATCCTTACTTTCCTCCATCAATTTTTGAAACACCACTCCCAATATCTCTTACTCAATAATGCATGTTCTAGCTAAGGAGGATCCATCCCTTTTTATTATATGATTTACATTGGATTTGGGGTGTTCATGGTGTGATTTATTTGAAAAAATAATATGATATTATCCTATTTTCCTCTATATTATTTTTATCATGTTTCTCCCACTGATATTGGGTGACCAGACTTAGGTGTTTTCAACGATTTCCACAAAATAATTGTGTAAGTCATCTGATATGATGGGGATTTGGAATACAAATGATGTATACTATTATGAGATATTTACCACACAATGTTTCATCTCATTTTATCAATGGTATGTCACCAATGGAATTTATTTGCAATTTTTTATTAAAATAGACGATTCTTGTAGTTGATTTGTATCTTCTAGTTAGATATTTTTATGATATAGTATAGGGAGTATGTTATTGACCTTTTGTGGGTTTTTGGTTTCCATTTCATATTAACAATGTTGATTGATGTTTTTTAGTAAATTATGACTAATTGGTTTAAATTTAATTGAATTATAAATTGTCATAAAATGAATTGAATAATTAATTATAAATAGTTTATAATTAATTATTGGGTGATATTTTTTGATATAAGTACTAGGGATATAGTTTCATGTATGGATGGACTTGGGAAGAGTTTTTTCAAGAGTCATTTAGATTATTTAAAGGGGGGTATATCTATGCTTAAGGTAGGAATTCCTTTAAACATGAACTTTTGTATTATTCATGTTATTGTTTCATGTGATATGTTTTCTCACTACTTTGGGAGATTTATCATTTGATAAAATGAATTTTTTAATTTAAAATTAATTTTTGGGAAAAAAAATGGTCAAATGCCATGATAGACCCTTATGAACTATCTTGATTGACTCCATCATCGATGGTCAATCCTTGATTATAATAGTGCTCCTTGATATGAATAGACCCTAAGGGGTGTTGATGAAATGAATTAAATAATCATGATGTAGTGGTGTTAATTATAAATTTCCTTAGTGACCTTCAGGTCGATTTTATTAGGGATTTGAGATGGATGCAATAGGAATTAGCTATATAGAAAAATTGAGATTCCTTAAATACTTTGTTCTAGTTGTGATAAGCATGGGGTGAGTGTTCCTCCCACACTTAGATATAAGTACCAAGGTGGGTATGCCTCAGGTAGACAGATGAATAGGTTCAGTGTGAGGACCAACCTAAGGTGGATTATAAAGAATATGGTCTTGAGGTCATATCATTTATATAACAATTAAATTGTATTACCTTTGAGGATAATGAGAAAATGTTATGATTATAATGTTCCTATGGGATGTTATACCCTTTAGTGGTGAGTGTAAACCTGAGAGATAAGATGGAGAATGAGGATCCCATGTGAGGTATTTGTGCCTGATGTAACATAAGGGGCCAATTGGGCACCACAAAAGATATATAGACCCCTGAGAGGTTGCATTAAGAGATGGTTATAGATAATTGAGGGTGTATCCTTAGAAACTGAATTAGCGAGGTGACCATGTTATGGTTGTGATAATGACAATCCATGCACTTGATAATTTGACCTCAGACCTGTGATATGAGTTTGGATATATGGATGACCCTTACCATATATGCATTGTGATATGTTTTAGGTGGTACACACTATAAATGAAACGTATTAAGATTCATGGGATTCCTTTTATTTACTCCTGGGATTTGGAATCCATGCCTGATATTAGTTTGGAATGCCTTAAACATGCTCCATAGATTCAAATGTGATATTTTTTGGAATACCTTAGACATGATCATTGGATTCAGATGAACTATGATTTAGAATTCCATGGACATTCTCCTTGGATTCAATTCGACAATTGATTTTTATTTCCTTTTACTAACTCCTTAGAAAATAGGAGGGGAAGAAACCCTCCCATGTATTCTCTAGGAATCATTTGTTCATCCATACACTATTTAGATGAAAAATTCAGTGGCATGATCAAAGACACTCCAACACAGACTGAATCATGTTGGATAAATTTTGGGTGTCATGTTAGAACTCAAGGATCGAAAGTGTTTATTTATTTAGAATTTTATAGTATATTTATTTATTCATCTATGAATTTCACATACAGATTTCCTAGATTTACTAATTCTGATATCAACCATGGTGGAAGTTCCCTACCGGGTTCTACTCACATGCTTCTTAAAAAGCCATAGAATGTAGGTACTCAAGTAGCCTTTACTATACACAAGTTCAAGATTGGCATATTACCAATATTTGATCACTCATCTAGATAGGCCTGGACAGAGTTAGAAGATATATGAAGTTTGTTTTGGGGATATATTATAGCCACTATACACTATTTATTTCATTTAGTTTATTTTGATTTCCCCAATGGGAGATCATTCATTTTATGCTGACATGACTGGGGGTATGTATGAAAGTATCACTCCAAATTTCATTTTTATAGTATGTTATTGTGATTTATTTATTTTGTTTACTCTGGTAAACTATTTTATATAATTATTGTTTATTTTTAAATTTTTGAACACTATAATAAGGGGTATAGTCTCCACACAGTTACACCCTATACCTTTTATACTAGTCGACAACCTCTAGTTTATGGGGAGGCACACCTGAGGTCATGTGGGAACCACTATTCCAAACACTATTGAGTGGTTTGGGGTAGTGGGACATTACAAATTTATATTAGATCTTTTATATGGTTGATATCATATAGTGTATAAGAGCGTTATTTCAGCTTACTATGTGGGGATATGGTATAAAGGTGACAAAGGAATGTGTTGGAGAATGTGATGGTCATCATACTCGTATATCTCAAACACTTTTTCAGATGGAAGGTCTCAGTTACCAGGGATGTGGTATTTCAATTCTTGGCTTCCACCTTTATGAATGGATGATTTCACCCAATGTTCCACACTGAGTTTTTTTAGATTTATGATTTATTATGTTTTTCTCTCTTGGACCATATTAAAGATTTCTATATTCATAAAACATGTTTCAAATATATGGTTTACATGACATATATATATAGGTGTGTGATTGGTTTTAATAACTACATAGGTTCGGTTGTTTAAGGTTTCAGAAAACATATATAGCATTTTCCCATATAATGTTTTGGTATAATTTTACTCATTGGAACTACAGTATAGTTTCTTCTGATGATAGGTCATGTGGATATTATGGAAAGATGATCTATGGATATGAATATGAAATCCTCCATGTAATGGGTTCATAATTACCCTTAGAGTTTAGTACATGCATTTGATTCTTTATTAATGGAACACTTATGGAGGATTATAGTATTGGTTCTAAGAAAAAATCAGTTCAATTATTTAAGGTTTCAACAAAAACCTATATATTATTTTCTTATATATATTTATGGTGGAAATATAATTAATTGAAACATATGAACATGGTTAATCAATGTGGATGGTGATTGGAATATTTTATTTTATATATATATATATAAGAGCTCATATTCTTCCAGGGGGTAGTCTCATATGTAAATTCCTAATAAAGATCAGTTCCCTAGTGGACGAGTGATGTGGAATTTGAAGCCTACATGTATATGTGGGAACCATATAGTAGGTGTTTTTTCATGTAATTTAACTTATGATATTAAGACAAAAAGAGGTTTGTTTTCCATGAGTGATGAACTATGTGATATATGACTTAGGGGATTGAAAAATAAACCTACAGACTTTGATATGTGGTTTATGATATTGGTGATTCGGGCATTATGGATGAAATTATTTTTTTATGTACAGTGGTAACCTAATATAGCTAGGGTTATTCTAGTTTTGGAGTGCTTTTATAGGTACAAAAATCAGGGGAAAATACTTTAGCTTATGAGATTGGTTTATGTGAGGTGCTATAGGGCATATAGTATAGGTAAGGTGATGCATTGGTTTTTTCATGAGGAAAGCAGCTTGAGTGCTAGTTCTTTTGTTATCAAGTTGGGTTTCAGAGTAGATAACCAGTGGGATGTCTAGACATAGTGAATTTGAGTATCTTTTTTGATGATATAGTTTACCATGATCATATATGTCTAGATCTATGATATATAGATCATAGGTATATTATTTCAATTAGAGAATGATTTTGAGCAGTGGGTGATTGTGCAATTTTCCTCAACATGTGTTGGATGACAAGATTTTTTAAAAGAGTTTCATGATGCATTATTTTTATGAGATTAACATGTAGTGTGGAATGGTGAAATTTTTAGGTGTGTGATAATAGGTTTGATGATGTTCTACTCATGGGATCATGAGTCTACTTCTATGATTGAGTGGTAGATGAGTGTAAACCCATTAGTTTTTGAAAAAAATTGATGTTGTATCCACTATATAAACATGGTAATCATTTAATTTATAATTTGGTGAGAACCTTTGTGTAGGAAAAAATTGATACATTTTATAGGATGCTTACTTGAATTATTGCTCAGGGTTTGGATAAGAATGAGGAATGTCTCCTCTTTGATGAGGATGACACTGTAAATGGCATGATATCAGGAGTTAACAATGGATGAGCATGGATTGGGAGGAGAAACATGAATATATTGATAGAACCTATTGATATTATGTTTGAATAAAAGTATAAGAAAATACATATTGTGGGGAGGGTTCCATTGGTGTTTGGAGGATGTGACCCTCAATATATATTGATTTCAATGTTTGTGGAGGATGATGTTCCCATGTGCTAGGAATGGGTGGCGAATGATAATTCTAATTAGATATTAGTTATAAGTAGGGAAACCACATCCAGTCATTACACATGGGATGGAAAAGGCATATACCAAGGTGGAATGACTGTAATGTGTTAAGGGTTATATACATGATGACACTGATTGTTATATGGACAAGGTTTCACTAGTATTCCATTGTGTGATACGATCCATTGATATTTGGTTCTATGGGAAACACTAGATTCAAAATCCATATGTGATGTTGGTTAGAGTTTGGACATTAGCATTGATATCAAGATGATTTTGGTTGGAATCAAGAGTGAGTTAGATCAAATAAATTATCATAATCATGATAGGAGTATGATGGATGGTTTTAATGGATGAGGATTGGACTATAGAATCACTCCAAAAGTCGTGTTTCGACTTTGGGTTGGTGCTTGGATGATCTCAGTATTTCTTCAGGAGTAGAAAAACTTCGATAGGGTGATTATATTCTACATCCGCAGGTGTGACCAAGAATGTTTTTAGAATGGTAGGACATATAAGGTTTAACTAGTGACTTTTCATGGAATTGGGTGTGTTCAAATTAAAACTACATCGACCAGGTCATTGGATCACAAAATATTTAATTTTGGAAGGTGGATATAATGATGGAAATCACTATGGATTTGAAACAACCCATATAAGTTTAGAATTATTGTGTGGGTCACCATGATCCAAGTCGTGAAAGGGTCTATGAAACCATGGTTTCCTCGTAAATTTGCGCATAGTTAAGCATCATCTCAGTGTTTTGGTAGTAATGATGAGTGGTGGATTAGGTTTTAATGAATAGTGTGCCTCATGTTGGGAGTGGAATAATGGAAGATAATTTGTTATTTTAGGAATGAACATAGTGAATTGAGTATGAATTATGGAATATGATATTACAAGATCAATGATTAGAGATCCTATGAGGCTAATAGAGTATGAGAATTTCAATGGTGGTCATCTTATAAAACCCTATGTCCATTTTGGATTGAAAATTGAAGAAAAAAATTTATTTTTTGTATTGGTAGGGGGATTCATTAGAGAACAATTGTTCGGACTAATATTTGGATTCTTGGTATGTCTCAAGGACAAATTTTTTCATGAGGATTGGGATTTAGGAATAATTTGGGTGGTTGAGGAGCATCAAGGTGAGCATATGGTTCCCTAGGGATTTCCATTATATAAGCAGGGCTATAAAATGCCAATTATGGGATTTTTGATGGCCTCCATAGTGCCTGGGGGGTGATTAATAAAAAAGGATTAGGATAAATTCCATATAAGAGTGTTTTGTAGGATGTGGTGTGTGTTAAGTGGGGAATGGATATTTTTTACCCCACTATGTTGTAGAAACCCAAGATTGTTTGTTTTAGTGGGTGTGGTGTGGGTGTGTGCTATTCTTCAAAAACAATGAGAAAGGAAGGAACCAAACCATAGTTCCAGATGTGTAGGGACACTTTAAGGTTATATAGGTATACACCACAGCATAGGGAAATCCATAGTTAAAGGTTTTTTTCCCATTTTGGCTTTTATTTTTGGTGAAAATCCCATTTTACCCCCATTAATTTTTAAATCATGTATCCCCCTCTCTCTTTTCCTCACTTTCTCATGATCGTACCTAGGAGGAGCCCTCCCTTTGTCTCCTTCAATTTCACTTGTTTGTGGGTTATTTTGGGTTTCATTCCTTCAGTGAATCAAGGTGATCCCCTCCTATTTTCTTCTCCATTAATCTTATCATTTTTCTCCCATTGATTTCAGGAGGCATAGCTTAGAGTTTAGTAATGATTTCCACCATATCATAGTGGAAAATATGAAATATGATGGATATTTTATGTTATAATGGTATAGGATGTCCCAATATTTTTATCACACATCATTTCATCAAATTTAAACCACCAAATGAATTTATTTTAGTTTTTATATTAAATTAGATTATTTTGGTGGTTGATTTGGTTTTGTGTGTTTGGGATTTTCTATGGGATTGTTTTAGGAGTACACCAAGAACCTTTAATGGGTGATTGGTCACTATTTTAGTGTGGTGAGGTTTACCAGTTAGTTTTAGAAAGTTATTCATTATTGATTTAAATTAAAATAAATTATAAATCATCATAAAATTAATTTAATGATTAACTATTGGGTTTTATGGATTTAGATAGATACTTTGAGTACTGAGATGACCATGGGTGGACTTGGGAAGAGATTAGATGATAGTCATTGAGAATCATTAAAAGGGAACAACTCTTCCCTTTAGGTATGTGGTCCTTTAAACATTATATTTTGTGTATTTCATGTTATTATTTCAAGTGATATGTGGTCTCTCGACTATCGTGCGTTAAACTTTTGATTAAAAAAATTGTTTGATGTAAATTAAATACATGGAATGAACAAAGTTACTTGGACCATGATGGACCCTTGTTCATAGGTTTGATCGCCTCATACACTAATAGTCAAGGCATTTATTATAATAGTTTTCCTTAATATGTATGGACCTTGATTACTGTAAATGAAGTGGATTATATAAAGTAAAATGAACAAGATGTAGAGGCCCTAATAATAGGTTCCCTTATTGTCCTCTAAGTAGATGTTAGTGATGAATTAATATGGATAGCCTAAGGATTTTTCACTTAGTAAATGTTAGACTCCTTAAATCTTTTAGGCTATTTGATATAATAAATGGGTAAGTGTTCCTCCCTTGCTAAAATGTAGTTACCTATGTGGGTATTCCCTATATAGACTGGTGAATAGGTTTGGTGTGAGGATTATCCTAGGGTGTCTTAAGAAGGATATGGGTATTATGACACCTCCCTTATGTGATGCTAAAATTGTATTATCTATGAGGATAATGAAACTATGTGATTATGAAAATAATCCTGAGTGTTTTTATTCCCTACGAGTGATGGGTTTCAACCCAAGAGATAAAACTAAGACCGAGGATAACTTGTCAAGTTTTTATGCTTGATATGACCTAGTGGACTCGATGGGTTACCTAGTGATGTAGAACCTAATAGGATGTATAAATTGGAAGGTATAAATCATTGTGGGTTACACCTTAGAACCTAAATTAGTATGGTCATAATGTTATGGTTGTGATGTTGATAGTTTTTTCAATTTAGAATATGAATTCAAACTTTTGAGATGGGTTCATAAAGATAGACAGTCCTTATGAGATTCATATTGTGAGATGATCTTGGTGGGATACACTACCCACCAATATTTATTGAAATTCATGGGAATCCTCAAATTTTTTCCTTGGATCCATCCTTCATGATTGATATTGGATTGGAATTCCATGTACATTATCACTAGAATTGGATGTGCTATAATTTAGAATGCCATTGATATAATCATTGGATTCAAATGTATTATGATTTAGAGATCTTAGACACAATCCTTGGATTCAAATGTGAAATTGATTTGGACTTCCTTAGAATAACTACTTGTAATCATGGTAGGGGATATGACCCTCGAAGATGGCATTCGGGCCGATTTAGATTTCCTAGGACATGATCTTAGGACTCAACAATTATGTGGGATATTATAGGATGCATAAGACTTGATATTAGGATCTATATATTGAGATGGATGATATTTTATTTACTATGAAATACTCCTAAGAACCAACCAAGGGAAGGATATTAGTTGGAATATTTTTTTACATTCTCGGAGACACTTTGGCACTAATCAAAGAAGGTTTTTGTTGATTCTTAGTGTCATGTAAAAACTTGAGGATCGATGGTCTTTATTTATTTACATGTATAATTATTTATTCATATGAACATGACACAATCACATACACTATATTTATTAGTTGTTCTAGGGACCAAGGTTCTGGTTCCCCATTGAGTTTTACTCACACCCGGCTTGGGTAGTCATGGAACTTGGGTACTTGATAATTCATCATTATTCGCTACTCCAAGTTAGGTAGTGGCATAAAATTTGATCTTTCATCTAGAAGAGATTATGTAGAGTTGGAATATGGATGATTTATGACTCAGGGCTACATTATATCGCTTATAAATTTTATTTATTTTGTTTTGTGATTTTTTATTGGCCCAATGGGTGATCATTCATTGTATACTGGAAAGAATGTCAGTCTATGTGATTGTATGCTTTTACATTTCATTCAAAATTGTATATTTTTTTTTGATTTACACATTCTTCATACCCAAGTTATTTATTTTAGATGATAATCAGTTATTTTATTATTATTTCACACTCTACTAAGGTGGTATAGTCTCCCAATGATTACACCAAAGAACATTGTTTCTAGTAAAAAGCCTCTATCGTATAGGGAGGTGCACTTGAGGTCACATGGAAACCACTAGTCTAAGAACTATCGAGTGGTCTAGGGTGGTGAGATATTAAAACAGACAAGGTATGTTATAGGATTGAGAAAACATATATAAGTATAAAGAATATGGTCTATGATGATAAATAGGAAGAGAGAATGCCATGATAGGTCAATGAATGGGGAGGTAGAGGGAGGGATGATAGTAATAAAAACCCTAGAATCTATAAAAATAGATATAATCCCAAGGATTTCATCATTACTGACCAGATAAATGACTTAAGAATCAAAATAAATAATAACATGGATAAACATAAATAGTCTTATAATGATAGAAATCATAATATCGGACATCATAACCATACCATCGAGACCTTGTGTCAAGAAATCCTAAATAATGTGCAAGGACACTGCCATTACACTGAAGCTTTTTATCATAATACCTATAAATACATCAGGAGACTATATAATTTCAATCCCCATCTATCAAAAAATATTTCCAATGCATCCATCATATGAAGTGAATGAGTAAATAATACAGTACATAATTATTTTATAGGAAATATTTTACATAAACATGGATAAGTTATCAATAATTATCCATATATAAATTATTGATATATAGATTTTCAATGATTATCCAATAAATATAATAATGGGGATATCTAGGTGAATATGCACAAATAAAATTAGAAACTAAAAGAATAATATAAATTCAAAAAAAATCACTTTTCCAATGGATAGGTAAGTGAGTAAAGAGATTGGGAACTTTAATTATATAAGGATTTAAAGAAGAATTAATAAATGAATAAAATACTTTGTATTGGTAGGAGACCAAAGCAATGACGGTAAAATACCCTCTAAAAACTAATAATATGTGACACACATATTTGATATGCATTAGGAATGAAATATTTTCTTTAAGGAGAATCTTATAAGTCAAAGTTATATTATACTAAAGGTTTAATTGTGCTAAAAAAATCACCAAGGACTAGATAGAGACCATTATGGACATATCACAAACATCCATCATTATAAAAACTCCCCTATTACAAATCATACATTCATAATATAAAAAATACATTAAATATATAGGGATTTGGATAATGGATATTATGGTTATAAAAATATTTTGGAGTTATATAAGCTTTTAAATATTGTATAATGTGAGTGAATGAAAATCAATAATTCACATTTTACTAATGGATTTATAATAATGAATCATTAAAACATTAGATATATAAATTTAAAGAATTAATAAGTATTGCAACATATATTTCAATAGAATATTTTTAAAACTCGTTCTTACTAAATAGATTACAAATACTTGATAAAGATATCCTTAAAAAATTTATAGATCCTTCGAAATATTATTAATTGAGAAATTAAGAGTATAACCATGACCAATACTTTTTGGATAAAGAGGAATGGTAGGATTGGTGGGTCTTTATAGAAAATGAGGAAGAATTATTCAATATTTTTTGAACTTAGGCTTTGGAAATATATTAAATTTTCTTTCATAACCCATCATTTTAGATCATTGTATTTTAAATTTAAAATGTGGTTTTTGATATTTATTAGTTATATAACTGAACTACTTTTTTATGTTATTTTTGTGATGTAAAATTCATTTATTCATAAATAATTATTTTAAAAACATTGAAATCCATTTTTATAATTTGGAAATTGATTTATTGGTTTTATACACCAAAAAACACTCAAGGGAAGAATGAGGTTTTGGCGCGACAAAGCAAAGACATATTTTGACCCGGTGAGCCATTTCGGGGGGGGGGGGGTGGAAGGGCCATGCAAAAAAATATTTGGTGTGCATGAAAAAAATATCTCTCATGCGGAAAATAATGGGATCTGAGGAAGTTTTCTACATAGGCACAGAAACTTCTGTGCCACCAACCGCAGGCATAGAAATTTTTGTGTGGCCGCCCCCACGTGGTGGATCTTTCGCGCTACTGACATTGGTGTGCAATATTTCATGAGTACTGGTTTCCACATGGATCTAATTACCTCGAGCACTGATAAATAGAAGGGAACCCATTAAAATTTTGACAGATGAAGAATCTAAACCATCTCTTCTACGCTAAATCCACCTCTCTTACGTGCAAAATATGGCTTTCAGGTTTGGGATTTTTCACAACTGGTCTCCCAGGGGTCTGCCGTTACGAGGGACCACTCGGGCTTAACCCTCATCCAAATCCCTTTGAGTCATGTCCCCTGCGCACAATCCCTTACAATTGTGCGCAACATTTATTTCTTGTGTTCAATCCCTTTCAATTTTGTGCAACCATTATTCCTTGCGCACAATCTCTTCCAATTGCGCGCAAAAACCTCAGCTCCCCAATTTCTTTTCGACCAAGTCTTTTCCTAGCAATTGTCTCAATTGTGCGCAAAATTGCACGCAAACCTCCATGATTGTGTTCAATCCTCCAGGGCCCCTCACCCTGGCCTTTTCCATGCTACTGCTCTATTTTCAAGCAACCCATCCTCCTTGGTCGTACTCTTTCAAATGTGTTCAATGTCCCTCTTCTGGACATCATTTTTGGGCACCTCTTATGCCCTAAACATCTCTGTCACACACCCTTTTCTCGTACGGCCCTCTAGGCTCATATGAAGTACCTTCAAAGTCCCTTGGGAAGAGTTTCACATTACATTGTTTTGTCGCATGATTCTTCACATAGGAACTCTAACGGCTATTGCTTCTTTGCATAGCCACACTAACATGGAGCCCCAATGAGATCAACTCTCGACACCCCCCAACCAGGGCATTTCCGATGCCTTCCTTCCCTCAAGGGCGGGTGGGTATCGATTATGTATGTCCTAGTGGTGTGGAATGAACCTGCCTCATCTGAGATGCAGGACGTTAAACTTCCAAGCACCATCATCCTCAGCACATGACGTTAAACTGTGACCACTCCCCATGTGTCAGACGCGGGGTTCCCCCACATTAGACGTTCTGCAGGCCCACTGGCCTCCACAGTAATAGGATCATTCCTCGCATGGAATGAGATCCTCTTTATGGGGGCAGCGTCTATCCCCAGGGAGAGGGAAACCACTTTAGTGTAAACCTCTAGCTTTTCTTGTCGGAGGTTTCACCCTTACTCCTTATCTCTTCCTGGGTGCCAAGTCCCTCTCCCACAAGGCTTTGTCACCATCCGGGACTCCATCCACGAGTAAGTCCCAATACCCATCACATCGGGCTGCTAACCATGCTTAAGCCCTTGTTTCCTATTTGGGAAATCTAACCGAGCAGAAGCCCCTATTACAGTTCCCATGGACGCACCTTTCATGACGTGATCATCAGGCCTTTGATGCCTCTTGTTTCTCAAACCGATCATGACTCACGTGGGCTTAGAGTAAGCATTGACCATGACATCCTCTCCGGGCATCCTAGAGCGTAATCCCCACACAAACTTGAACTACGAGGTTTGTGATCCTTGCCAAAGCAAGGTACATAGGAAGCCTCCATTAGGTTTACGCCCACCACCCATTGGTCGTTCCGACCCCCTTCGCGTCGATTTACCAAACTCCTCTTGAACTATAAGGACTTTGATCCTTGTTGTGGAAAGGTACGTAGGAAGCCTCCCTGAGGTTCAATACCACACAGTATTGGTCACTCCAACCCGCTTTGCATCGGCTCACCAACCCACCCAAACTACAAGGTCTTTGATCTTTGCTAAGACTAGGTACATAGGAAGCCTCATTGCAGTTCATGCCCAACACCCATTCACTCTGACCCCCTTCACATCGGCTCGTTAACCAATCCGGAACTATGTGGTCTTTGATCCTTTCCAAGGCATGTTACAAAGAAATACCTCGTGATGTTCAAGCCCACCATCCATTGGTTGCGACCATCATTCACGTCGATTCACCAAACCCATTCCAGCAGTAAGCCATTGTCAAACCCATCCAGTGGAAATCCGTTGTGACCCCATCCAGCAGTAAGCCGTTGTGACCCCATCTTGTGGTAAGCCATTGTGACCCCATCCAGTGGTAAGTTATTTTCAGGGGAGCTACAAGTACTTTGATTCGCTGCCACATGGATATGTAGGAGGTCTCTCCGAGACTCAAGCCCAACATCACCATCGTCCTCAGGTTGAATCCATCTCATTCTCCACCCACATCACTTAACCATCCTCATCCATTTTGGTTATTACCTAGGCTGCCACATCTCGGTGGGATCATGCCCCCCCATTCACTTTAATAATCAATCGGGTAGCTAACTACATTTTATCCCCAACATGAGTGTTCCCTCCAGAGGTTTCACTCACCTGATCCACTTTAGTCAATGCTCTGATTAGTCCACTCCTTATCTGCTAGACATTAAACCTACAGCATACACTGTGTTAAAAATAGGAGGTTGAGGAAAACCTTAGATACATGCCTATGGCTTAAAATTCCCCTTGTCCGACGTGGGATACCTCAGGCTTCTGTGCACTCGATAAGCCCTATAATAAGGGGAAGAAACCCAGATGAACTAGTGTTCCTATGTCCAGACACACCAGTGATTTCCAACGTGACTACTCCCCTTACCGAAGGTTTCTACCTTGACTGGACCCCTTGTAATGTCCTAACAGAAGCAGTGTAATTAACTAGTTTCCATGAAAATATGGAACTAGTAAGAGTTTAACGAACAATGTCTTAAGTCTATAATATAGCCCCAGATTAGGTGAAAAGTTTCGAGGAAGAATCCATGGAAAGTAGAACTGAAATCCCATCATCCTTTTTCAATCAAGGAGAAAACATCCCTAAACAAGGAATAGATGTCACCCGCCTTTGGAAAGCAGGAATGTGGGGAAAAAATAGCGCTGTCGTCATCAAATATATGGATGTGCACGCCCTAGAGAAAGCGTCAGAAATAGAAATGGTGAACCCTATGTGAAACTCTTCACCTCAATATGGATATTAGTAGAATTCGATCCATTAGTGGATTAGTGTGTCATCAGATCCAGTTAACCATTAATGGGTCCCGCCAAGCAAATAGTGGGCCTCATGTGAAACCCACCAGAAATTTGGGTTGTAGAACATTGGACATCCCGATATACGATGTTTTCAGCGTGGATCCATCTTACCAGTCATGGAAGACAGAATGGTACTGTGGCACTGGTCATGGATTCCCTTTTTCTTTCAACACTGATGAGAGAATATCCCTACTTTCAGAAACCAAGCTGATGCTCCCAGAACTCAATCACCACCTGCCCAACGACATAGGGGAAAGGGTCATACCAATGCGGAAGTCCCGTGTGGATATGTATCTTCCATGATGGACTCAATGTCCACGACCGTAGGGTTCCCCCACCCTATCTCCCAATCTGAGGTTGTTCAATGGAGGGTGATCAATGACCTCGTACATCTGTACGAGGAGGAGGAGATCATCCTTATGAGGGATATGGTCCACCTGGATTTAGAGGTTTTTGCGCCTCATCGTCAATGCCTCCCTCGAGGTCCATGAAGGGAGCCACTGCTCCCCACACCAATATATAACCGTTTCAGGAGCCTTTCCCTAGAAATCCTCAACAATTTACTACCCTATTCCAATGATGTAAGGGATATCCAGGCCAACCTGGTCAGAGTCCCATTCCAGGGACTCCCAATGAGGGCCCCCACCTGGCCACGTTAGCATCACTGACCGATCTTATTGGATGAGGAGCAGGTAAGCCACATACCTGCACCACCGGATCTGGTCCATCCGACCCGATGCCAGTGTCAGGTGCAAGCTGAAGAGGATGTCCTCCAAGGGGAGTCAACATCAGCAGCTACTATGGCCCGAGCCACTACCGACGCATATCACCAACTCCCTATATACGCCGAGCAAGGGAATTTATACGCCTAACCTGGATCGAGGTCCCAACTGCCCCACGGGCAGGCTGGGTTGACTCTCTTGGTCATCGTCATCGGAAGTGGCCACCGTGGACTAACCTGTGGCAATGACACCCAGTACGGAGGTCCTCCCCATACCACTACCATAGAGAACGCAGATCTTCCCCGCTTCCAAGATCGGCATGGAGGTCCACCCTGTGTCGCATTCAATCCAAATGAGGGTCCTCCACATGCTGGTGATGTTTAGAACGGATGTCTCTCCCATGATCATTACACTGTGTATGGAGTCATTCCTCCTGCCTTAGACCGCCAGTGTGGGGGCGTTGCACATCCAGTCACTCTCCAACGTAGGGGCACTCCCCATGTCCTCATAGTATCTGAAAAAAGACCTCCTCACCCTGGTAATCAGAGGTATGGATATTAGCATTACTTTACCTACGCCAGCACATAGATCCTACCCATGTTCAGTTCGACCAGTATGAGGACCTTCCTCGCGCTGATGTCACTAGGTAAAATAAACATGGAGGTCCTCTCCATGATCCTACCAGCTCCAATGAAGGTCTTACCCGCTCCATCACTACCCACGGAGGTCCTCCCCATGTCCCCTTTGATATTTTTCCTGGTGCACCGCACACCCTGACTTTTCAGGTGGAAATCCTCTTCACCCCAGCACTAATATGGCTGAAGGACCTCCTCATGTCAGAAATCTGCCCTATCTAGAAGATCCATCTAGGTGTAGGAAGGAGGGTCTTTTCCACCATAAGAAGAATTTTGGGAAGGTGTAGACATAGATCAATCCAGTCTGCTTCTTAGATTCCAATGCAGAGTACGAATCAGCACTAGAACCCTCCCCTTGGTCCTCCGAGTCAAGGGTTGGGACAAGAAAAAGGCACATTAGTCTTGCACTTTTGGAGTGCGAGGTCCACCAGATCCCTGCGTCCCTCGACAATTACATCCAAGAGGATGAAAAATCTATCATTTCCCCAGGGACTAACCATGCAGTCATAACCGCCATCACCAGACGCACCCTCTACCTCAACTAGAGACCACAGAGAGCTATTCTGGGGATCAATGGCAGGAGATCCATGGCATAGTCCATCATCATCAGTCATATATGTTGTGTTGGAAACCCAGGTCGCTAGCCTATCTTATCGTGATGTAGTGGCCAGGTCACTACATTCTTCGAAGGACAACCTGAGATTTAGCGGCCAGTCATCATGTTCTTCATAGTATCCACTGGTCAGCCTGTTATCCCAGCAGTCTGCCTCAGTACCGTTTCTAGTTCCTCAGCCACCCCTAGTTGACAAATGGGGTAATCAAGGGCCAGACCCTGAATATGATATGAGGAGCTTATGGGATATACTCGTAGCAGACTACTTCCCTGTGATGTTATATCTGGTTGCAGCACCAAATTTTAGTGCGCCAGGATCCCTTACCCAAGAAGAGTTCAAATGTTTCCATAAAACCCTTTGGGAAATGCACTCCCGCCTTCGTCATCAGCGAGTGGATTATCCAAGGATCCAATCACATTTTGAGGACATCGGTGAGCAATGTTGTAACACCCGAGACTTTTATGAGAAATATTTTTGTTTTTATAAATCATAAAAGGAATCTTTCACTACACACAACACTAGCTTGGCTTGCTTTACACGCAATCATGACCTTCCTCGATAGCTTCCATCGTACGCAAAACCGAGTTTCACTAAACAATGATATTCTATTAAAATATAATTAAAACTAGCCATTATAAATAGTAATAACCACTTTTTGAAATTTTATAAATTTTTTATTTTCAAAATGGACTTCACTTTTGGATTCGGAATATCGAAATTATCCTAGGGTGAAATTTTGGTATTTTTCTGAAAACATTCAATTTTTAATGAATAGTGAAACCACTAAGTGGTAGTTAAAAAAACTGAATTTTCCATAACAGTAAGTAAAATGTGGTTCAATGAGATGAAAATATTTTTTGGTGAATAGTAACTTTTTACTTTTATTTACCACGGTTAAAAGTAAATAGGGTAATTAAGGGTAACAATGATATTATTATTACCCTAAAACATGTCCTAATTCTATTGGATAAGTGTAATTCGACCAAAAACAACCTTAGAAATAAAATATGACCATTTAGGCCCACATAGATTAGATTAGGACATTTATTGTTAATTTATTTAAAGAAGGGTTAAAATAGTTAAAATCAAAGTTTAATAAGTATATAATTTTTAATATAGGGTTATACATAAGATAAATTCGACTATAAATATTCATTAGAAAGATAAAATTATTTCCTACATAATGATATTTTATTTTTAATTTTTAGACTTTAAATAATTTAATTTATTTATGACACAAAGATGATGCAGTAATTATCTTATTAATGAAATATTGACATAATTGATGTTATAAATACCCAAATAAATGTAATTTGAGACTTTTTATGAATTCCAAAAATTTTATAGGTTAATATGACATGTTAGTATTGATTTAATTATCTATGTTCGAACTAATCATCCTGTTATGATTTTCACAAAAATCAATTACTAAATAGTGTCAAAATTGATATAAAATAGTTTTTAAAAAAAATATTATATTATTAATTGTTATTTTATGCTTAAAAATATATGGTTAGGCCAAATGACTTAGTTAAGGTTATATATATTAATAATAAACAACTTGGGGTTCGTTTGTCTGCTTATAGTAAGTTTATTAACCTTATAGTATAAGAATACAAGAAGACATTGTAAAAGTAAAATTATTTAACTTAATGTTAAATCTAAATGATAAGGATAAAATAGGAACCTAAACATGTCTAAATTATATCAGATGAGAGTATTTAGACCCATCCCCAGATTATCTTAGAAATAAATCAATTTGGAGATATTTAAAAACCTAACTTGACATTATAATAAAATAATATTTTTAGTTTTTCCAAAGGAGCCCCTCTCCTCCCTTATAAAAGGGCACCTCCTCCCCCTCTTCCTCACACCACTTTGAGCCTTCAAGCTCTGCCAACCCCTGCCACTTTCTTCTCTCCACTTCCCTAGAGACATCCTAGATGTCCTGGTCTTCTTCAAAGACCAATTTTAGTGCCCTAAAATGAGGTCTCAAAGAAGCACTTTAAAGAAGAGGTAATGTCTGTTACCGATTCTTTCATATTTATTTCTTCTTCCACTTCTTCTTCATTAGTTATTTCATTATCAAGTAATAACATCAGTATCACTCATATACTTATATGTTATTATAAGTATGAAACAACCCTATCCATCCTATGGAAAACGAAATCACCGCGCGTGCGTACGTACGGAATACCATCTCCACGCCGTGGTGTAATCTATTTTCAACCACCACCTTACTTGGATGGGTATAATGGTTTAAATAATGAATATATATGACTATTATAAAGTGATATTGATTCTTAAATAGTATACATACACTCCAATACAATTCCACAATCATGGGAATGATATCATCGCTCGTGCCTACGTACGGAATACCGTCTCCACGATGTGATGCGACTCGTTCTACATGATCTTCATTGCATAATGATTATATAAATGAATTTAGGAAAAAATATGATATATATTACAATAATACCATTCTGGAAATGAGGTATCTATAACCTAAAATTAAATATAATAATTTATTTGACAAAACACGTATAAGAACAAAAAGTAATAAACACCCGAATAAAAAAGTAGTAATGAAATATTAGTAATAAGAAGCTAAGAATATGACCATATATGATATCATAAAAATAAGTATGATTCTGGAATAAGTCAATAACATTATTTAAATCATTATACAGGAGGTTCAGACACCTACGAAGCAAATCGGACCTAAGGTAAGGGAAAATATCACAATCTAATTTTTATCCGAGATTGTTTATACTTTGGTATTTACTGGGGTGTATTTTATCATCCGCATCCATGTTTCCTCAATATGTAATATTATTTCCATCCACCTACAATTGTTTAAATCCAATTTTACCCTTCGGTGAGTTTTTAGTAAAAGATATGAAAGGAATCTTTTGTCGTTTTTCATACGAGGTACTTTTTTGACTTTTCCGACAAAAGTACTAGAAGAATGTTTTTTTAACTTATAAAACATGAATGAATTTCTAAAAAATTATTTCCAAGAAGCTTACTTTACAAGTTTTCAAGTTTATTTTTAATCAACTTCTTTTAGTTTAGAATTGTATGACATGTTAAGAAAGGAAAAGTGTTTTTGAAGTAGAAAGGATATTTTCCTCAAGAATGGAGTTCAAGTGTTTTATCAAAATTATTTTCCATCTAAGATAATAAAGGGTTCTATTTATATACCTATTATTACATTGATTTGATTATGTTTTGATGGAATTATTTTTATGAATTCCTTTATCTTATATGAATTGTTTTATGATGTCATGATGTTTAAGATTCCCATTTTTATTACATGGGTTATGCTATGATGTATGGTTTATGATTTTATGGCACACATAATAATGGTATCATTATGAGATCGGTGGGACCTATATATCCCTCCAATGCATTGGGTAAAGATTTAATATCTCATGAGATAGACATGGATGGAACGGCAGGTTAAACCGGTTCAGTGAAATAGGACTGAAACGAGGAATGAACTAGGTTCAGAAATAGACTTTGTCCACTAAGATAGTCTTGGCAATGAGTCTTGACTAATAAGAAATGATTCTCTATGATTATATGTGTATTCCACAAAGTTTCATGTTTTAAGTTATGATTATTGGGATTACATTTCACTACTATGATTTATCCCATGTTATGAAATTATGATTTCTTTTGCAGGTTAATATTTCCAAAAGTTATGTTCTTATGTATATGATGTGATTGATATTTATTTTGTTTAACCTTACTAAGCATTTGAGCTCACCCTTTTGTATGTTTTTTTCCCAGGTTAGGAAGAAGGTTGTTAAGTAAGATATGTCAAAAGGGACTATAGATATGATGAAATAAATGGGAGATAGTGTAGACGCTTTATGAACCAGTTGTTTATGTTTCCCAGTTTCTAAAGACACTATACCTATACGGTCCTTTCCTGGTTTTGTTATATGTTGTAATAAGTGTGCTTCAATTCTGAAGTAATAACAATGTATGTAAAGTATGGGTCGTTATAGTTGGTATCAGAGGAAAGGTATAGTCAACCTTTGGAAACTAGGATGTGAAAGCCTTAGTAAGAATCCTAAGGATAAGTCTAACCATAGAACACAATCTTAGTGTTTTAGAAATGGCCATGAATAGCCTAGGATAAGACCTTAAGTGTGAAATTTTATTCTTGATTATGTGGTTTTCCTATTATAATTAGTGTTGATCACACTATTCTTCTTGGTTTTAGTCAATGGCTGGAACCCGAAGGAACCGTGTTAATGAAGAATGCGACAGGAAATGCAATGATTGTCCCCCTGAGCAACCAAACGTTATGGGAGCTGTAATGCAAAATATTGTAGCCATGCCCACACAACTTTCTCAAGCTATGAATCATGCACGACTTCCAAACGAGCAAAAGAAGGAGCAAAATTCTGTTGAATCCTTCATGAGACAGCGTCCACCTTCATTCAGTGGGTCTAATGATCCATTAGTTACTGAACAATGGATTAGTACTACTGAAAAGATATTTTCAGTTCTTCAATGTTCTGAACATGACAAATTCATCTTAGCAGTGTATCATTTGGAAGGTGATGCTGATTAGTGGTGGAATCTTATTAAGAATACGGGGCAAAGTAATGAAATTGAGTCCATGGAATGGGACGAGTTCAAGAACTTATTTTTCAATAAGTACTTCCCTCGTATTCTCCAAACAAAGATGGAGAAAGTGTTTCTTGAACTGAAGCAAAAGGATGATGAATCTGTTGGTAACTATGAAGCAAATTTTACAAGACTTGCAAGGTACGCTTCTGGTATTATTATCCAACCTAAGAGTAAGATCGATTAATTCATTAGTGGCTTAAAACCAAGTCTTCGAAGGGCGTTAGCCATAAGAGACTTTAATAGCTATGAGGAAATCATTCGATGTGCTCTCAAACTTGATATGGAGATTGGATTAACCCATCAGTCATATGGGTTTGATAAGAAGAGGAAAATGGAATTCAAAGGAAAATCTAAAGAGCACACTGAAAAGAAGATGAGCTTTCCCTTATGCTCAAAGTTTGGAAGAAAACATGGAGGTAGTTGTCTTAAAGGGACAAGTAAATGTTTCAAATGTGGAAAGGAAGGTCATAGGGCATTTGAATGTCACAATGATGGGAAGAAGATGTCTAATGATGCAAACAAAGGAAGGGATACACAGAATGAACCTACTACACTTTAATGTTTCAAGTTCAAGGAGATGGGGCATTATGCCAACAAATTCCCAAATCCAAGGGTTGATGACGATGGTCGACATCAACAAACTCTTAAGGCTAAAGACAAAGGAAAGTCACATGAAATTTCTATCAGTGATGTGGAGTATGATAACGATGTGATGAATAGAGTCTTTAGAGACTATCTTGATCATTTTGTGGTAGTATTTATAGACGATATTCTTATCTATTCAAAGAGCAAAGAAGAACATGAAGATCACTTGAGAATTATATTGAAGACCTTGAGAAAGGATAAGATTTATGCCAAATTTACCAAGTGTGAATTTTGGCTTCAAAAAGCTTCATTTTTGGGTCACATAATCTCAAAAGAGGGTATATCTATGGATCCAGCAAAAATAGAGGTTATCGAAAGATGGTCGAGACCAACAACAGTAGCTGAGATCCGAAGATTTCTTGGTTTGGATGGATATTATTGACATTTTGTGAAAGATATTTCATGATTATCTAATCCACTCACCAAGTTGACTCAGAAAGGAGTTAAGTTTGTTTGGATGGAGGAATGTGAAGAGAATTTCATGGAGTTGAAAAGAAGGTTATCCAGTGCACCTGTGCTCACACTGCCTTGTAGTGGAGAAAGGTTTTTGATCTACAGTGATGCATCCAAGAAGGGATTGGGGTGTGTTATTATGTAAAATTATATGGTTATAGCTTATGCCTCACGATAATTGAAAATACATGAGCAAAATTACCCAACTCATGATTTGGAGTTAGCTGCAGTAATATTTGCATTAAAGATTTGGAGGCATTATCTTTATGGAGAAAGGTGTGACATTTATACTGATCATAAAAGTTTAAAGTATATTTTCACACAAAAGGAGCTAAATATGTTCCAAAGAAGATGGTTGGATCTGATTTAGGATTACGACTGCTCAATCCATTACGACCCTAGGAAAGCAAACAAGGTGGCAGATGCATTAAGTCGACAAGACCATGCCAGTTTATCCATGATGAGGATCACAAAAGATCCAATATGTATGGATTTACAAAGGATGGATATTAGAATTATAATGAAAGGGGAAAAATCGTATCTTTCTCAGATGAATGTTCACCCATCTATACATTTGAAGATTAAATAGGCACAAAAATAAGATGTCGAGTTACAAAAGAAGGTGAGAAATGTTCCTAAATTCAACCATGATTGTGATGGGATAATAAAGTTTAGGAATCGGGTTTGTGTTCCTCCCATCCTCTAATTAAAGAAGGGGCTACTGGATGAGGCTCATAGTTCTTCATTCTCCATTCATCCTGGAATCACGAAGATGTATAGGGACCTGAAAGAGTACTTCTGGTGGGATGGCATGAAAAGAGATGTTGGTGAATTTGTCTCTCGATGCTTGTTTTGTCAGCAATTTAAAGCTGAGAGACAGAAGTCTAAGGGGATGTTACAACCATTACCCATACCCGAATGGAAATGGGAAAACATCACTATGGACTTTGTCACCGGACTTCCTAAAATATCCAAAGGCAATAATGCTATCTGGGTCATAGTTGATCGTCTTACAAAGTCTGCACACTTCATCGCTATTAGAGAGGATTTCTCTCTGGATCAGCTTGCTAGGATATATGTGAAGGAAGTGGTAAGATTGAATGGAGTACCACTTTATATTATATCTGATCAGGATCCAAGGTTTACCTCAATGTTCTGGTGAAGTCTTCAGCATACTCTGGATACAGAGTTGAGTTTCAGCACTGCTTATCATCCTCAGATAGATGTTCAGTCTGAGAGGATGATTCAAACTCTAGAAGATATGTTGAGAGCTTTCTCTATGGATTTAAAAGGTGGTTGGGATAAACACCTACCTTTGGTGGAATTTTCTTATAATAATAGCTTTCAATCCAGTATTCAAATGAATCTGTATGAAGCTCTCTATGGAAATAAATGCATGACTCCAACTTGCTGGGATGAAGTTGGGTAAAGAAAGCTATTAGGACCCGATCTCATTGATGAAATGGAAGAAAAGGTCAGATCTATTCAACAACACATAAAAGTAGCTCAGAGTCGACAGAAAAGTTATGCCAACAACCGAAGGAAAGACCTAGAGTTTGAAGTGGGTGATAAAGTGTTCTTACGAATATCTCCCTGGAAGAGGGTCATGAGATTTGGAAAGAATGGGAAGTTGAGCCCTAGATATATCAGTCCTTTTGAAATAATAGATCATGTTGGGAAGGTAGCTTACCGATTGTCACTTCCACCAAATCTCTCTCAAGTTCACGATGTGTTCCATGTATCTCTCCTGAGAAAGTACATACCTGATCCTTCACATGTACTCAGCTCAGAAGTAGTACCGCTGGAGCAAGATCTTTCTTATGAAGAACAGCTGATAGAGATTCTGGATCGTAGCGAAAAAGTCATACGAAACAAGACCACTCTATTGGTGAAAGTTTTATTGAAGAACCACCAATTAGAAGAAGCTACATTGGAGCTTGAGGATATGATGAGGGAGAGGTATCCTCATCTGTTTGTTACAAAGTGACGAATTTCGAGGGCGAAATACATTTTAAGGGGGGTAGAATGTTACACCCGGGAATTTTATGAGAAATATTTTTGTTTTTATAAATCATAAAAGGAATCTTTCACTACACACAACACTAGCTTGGCTTTCTTTACACGCAATCGCGACCTTCCTCGATAGCTTGCATCGTACGCAGAACCGAGTTTCACTAAACAATGATATGCTATTAAAATATTATTAAAACTAGCCGTTATGAATAGTAATAACCACTTTTTCAAATTTTATAAATTTTATTTTTAAATATGGACTTCACTTTTGGATTTAGAATATCGAAATTATCATAGGCTGAAATTTTGGTATTTTTCTAAAAACATTCAATTTTTGATGAATAGTGAAACCACTAAGTGGTAGTTAAAAAAACTGAATTTTTCATAAAACTTAATTTTACCACTTCTGTGAGTGGAATTTCAAAAATCCGAGAGACACAGTTGATGTCAGTAAGTAAAATGTGGTTCAATGAGATGAAAATAATTTTTGGTGAATAGTAACTTTTTACTTTTATTTACCACAGTTAAAAGTAAATAGGGTAATTAAGGGTAAAAATGATATTATTATTACCCTAACACATGTCCTAATTCTATTGGATAAGTGTAATTCTACCAAAAACAACCTTAGAAAAAAAATATGACCATTTAGGCCCACTAAGATTAGATTAGGACATTTATTATCAATTTATTTTAAGAAGGGTTAAAATAGTTAAAATCAATGTTTAATAAGTATATCATTTTTAATATAGGGTTATACATAAGATAAATTTGACTATAAATATTAATTAGAAATATAAAAAGATTTCCTACATAATGATATTTTATTTGTAATTTTTAGAGTTTAAATAATTTAATTTATTTATGACACAAAGATGATACAGTAATTATCTTATTAATGAAATATTGACATAATTGATGTTATAAATACCCAAATAAATGTAATTTGAGACTTTTTATGAATTACACTAATTTCATAGGTTACTATGACATGTTAGTATTTATTTAATTAACGTTTTTAGAACTAATAATTCTGTTATGATTTTCACAAAAATCAATTACTAAATAGTGTCAAAATTTACATAAAATAGTTTTTAAAACAAATATTATATTATTAATTGTTATTTTATTCCTAAAAATCTACAGTTCGGCCAAATGACTTTGATAAGGTTATATATATTAATAATAAACAACTTGGGGTTCGTTTGGCTGCTTATAGAAAGTTTATTAACCTTATAGTACAAGAACACAAGAAGACACGGTGAAAGTAAAATTATTTAACTTAATGTTAAATCTAAATGGTAAGGTTAAAATAGGAACCTAAACTTGTCTAAATTATATTTGATGAAAGGATTTGGACCCATCCCCACCTTAGCTTCTAAATAAATCAATTTGGAGCTATTTAAAACCGAACATGACTTTATAATAAAATAATATTTTTAGTTTTTCCAAAGGATCCCCTCTCCTCCCTTATAAAAGGGCACCTCCTCCCCCTCTTCATCACACAACTTTGAGCCTTCAAGCTTGGCCAAACCCTACCACTTTCTCCTCTAAACTTCCCTAGGGACATCCAAGAGGTCTTGGTCTTCTTTAAAGACCCATTTTAGTGCCCTAAAAGTAGGTCTCAAAGAAGCACATCAAAGAAGAGGTAATGTCCATTACCGATTCTTTCATCTTTATTTCTTCTTCCACTTATTCTTCTTTATTTGTTTCATTATTAAGTAATAACATCAGTATAACTCATATACTGATATTTTATTATAAGTATGAAACAACCCTATCCATCCTACGGAAAAAGAAATCCCCGCGCGTGCGTACGTACGGAATACCGTCTCCACACCGTGGTGTAATCTATTTTCCACCACCACCTTACTTGGATGGGTATAATGGTGTAAATAATGACTATATATGACTATTATAAAGTGATATTGATTATGAAATAGTATACATACACTCCAATACAATTCCACAATCATGGGAACGATATCATCGCTCGTGCATACGTACGGAATACCGTCTCCACGATGTGATGCGACTCATTCTACATGATCTTCATTGCATAATGATTATATAAATGAATTGAGTGAATAAATATGATATATATTACACTAATACCATTCTGTAAATGAGGTATCTATAACCTAAAAAGAAGTATAAGAATTTATTCGACAAAACACACATAAGAACAAAAAGTAATAAACACCCGAATAAACAAGTAGTAATGAAATATTACTAATAATAGAGAATAATATGACCATATATGATATCATAAAAATAAGTATGATTCTGGAATAAGTCAATAACATTGTTTAAATCATTATACAAGAGGTTCGGACACTTACGAAGCAAATAAGACCAAAGGTAAGGGAAAATATCACAATCTCATTTTTATCCGAGATTGTTTATACTTTGGTATTTACTGGGGTGTATTTTATCATCCACATCCATGTTTCATCAATATGTAATATTATTTCCATCCACCTACAATTTTTTAAATCCAATTTTACCCTTTGGTGAGTTTTTAGTAAAATATATGAAAGGAATCTTTTGTCATTTTTCATACGTGGTACTTTTTTCACTTTTCTGACAAAAGTACGAGAAGAATGTTTTTTTAACTTATACGGCATGAATGGATTTTTAAAACATTATTTCCAAGAAGCTTACTTTACAAGTTTTCAAGTTTATTTTTAATCTACTTCTTTTAGTTTAGAATTGTATGACATGTTAAGAAAGGAAAAGTGTTTTTAAAGTAGAAAGGATATTTTCCTCAAGAATGGAGTTCAAGTGTTTTATCAAAATTATTTTCCATCTAAGATAATAAAGGGTTCTGTTTCTGTCCCTATTATTACGTTGATTTGATTATGTTGTGATGGAATTATTTTTATGAATTCCTTTATCTTATATGAATTGTTTTATGATGTCATGATGTTTAAGATTCTCATTTTTATTTCATGGGTTATGCTATGATGTATGGTTTATGATTTTGTGGCACATTTAAGAATGGTATCATTATGAGATGGGTGGGACATATATATCCCTCCAATTCATTGGGTAAAGATTTTATATCTCATGAGATAGACATGGCTGGAATGGCAGGTTAAACCGGTTCAGTGAAATAGGACTGAAATGAGGAATGAACTCGGTTCAGAAATGGACTTTGTCAACTAAGATACTCTTGGCAATGAGTCTTGACTAATAAGAAATGATTCTCTATGATTATGTGTGTATGCCACAAAGTTTCATGTTTTAAGTTATGATTATTGGGATTACATTTCACTACTATGATTTATCCCATGTTATGAAATTAGGATTTCTTTTGTAGGATAAGATTTCTAAAAGTTATGTTCTTATGTATATGATGTGATTGATATTTCTTTTGTTTACCCTTACTGAGAATTTGAGCTCACCCTTTTGTATGTTTTTTCCCAGGTCAGGAAGAAGGTTATTAAGTAAGATATGTCAAAAGGGACTATAGATATGATGAAATAAATGGGAGAAAGTGTAGACGCTTTATGAACCAGTTGTTTATGTTTCCCAGTTTCTAAAGACACTATACCTATATGGTCCTTTCCTGGTTTTGTTATATGTTTTAATAAGTGTGCTTCAATTCTGAAGTAATAACAATGTATATAAAGTATGGTTCGTTATAAATGTCTTCTATTTTATCTGGTTGTGCTCCCTTTGTCCTACCACCCTAAGTCACCAGGCCACTGTAGAGCCCTCTAATAGCAATGTGTTCAGATTTTCAAGGCACTCTGCAATATTATCAAGGAGGATTCCCCCCACGTGCAATTTTGTGGCAGGGGGCAGTACGCTGCCCTCCTCTTCAGTCCTCTCCGACATCAACCCAACTAAATTGGTGATATCAAGGACATGCCCCCAAGAAGAGTCATGGTCAACATGGATGACCTGTCTGAAGGGGAGAATGAACTTGAGCTCCATGAAGGGGACTTACCCCCTGAGGGCATGCCACCACTACTAGATCCATCAAGAAGAGTTACTCGTTTGCAGAGGAATATATTGGGGATACTTGCGCCCACCAAGGTATTGGTTCTCATTCAGAATCTCGATATGGGTAAAGAGAATCTCGGAGCCCCAAAAACTCTGAACCCTACGCCTCAGTATAGAAGATGGAGGGGGACCCGGAGAAGGCCGCATTGTGCCAACAACTTTCCGAAAAGAAAAATGTGGTCGACGACCTCCTGGATAAACGTGCTACGGAACAACATCCAGATTACGGGGATCCGAGACTAGTACAGTAGGGGAAGGAACAACTTCCCCTCAGTGATCTACCTCTAGGTGACCCCGACCATCATGCCCCCACAAAGAGGGTTGAAGATGGAACTTACGGCAAGAGGGTGTGGTATGTCTTTCCAAACCCTCCGGAATGGCGTTACAATCCAAGGGACCCAGCTCGAGTTCCCCCAGCTGCCCCAAGTGTCATGCCACCAGCTGCTACACAAGACACTGGGATTTCTTACCATGTTGAAGAACCCACCAACTCACTCGTGGTTAGCGATCCCCATCAAGACAGGGACCCCCAACCAGATGATCCAATGGAGACACTCATTGCCTGCCTTGAGGCATTGTAAACGCAACAGGTGGCACTCCCACCTGATGGCAAGCAATATCCAGCATGGGTGGATGATATTTCGGCACCTCCAAGTTTTGGTAATCCCACCTTTTCCCCCCTTTAATGGGACAGGGGACCCACCACAGCATCTGGCTCACTTTACCTCAAGGTGTGGCCCAATGTTGGGAACTCCAGCGCAGCAAGAATTCGCCGAGCTCCGATGTTTTGTACAGACATTGAAAGGTCCTTCATTCGTCTGGTATAGCCAGCTCCCCATCGGATCAATAACCAGCTAGGAGGACCTCCATAGGTAGTTCCTCTACCAGTTTAGTTCCACCATGCGTACGACGAGTATCGCGGACCTCTTCAACTGCAAGCAGAGGCCCGATGAACATGTTGCAGACTTTATTTCCTGCTGGAAAGGACTCGCATACTCCCTTTACATTCCACTAACTCCAGAGAAATTACTAATGATGTGTGTGGGAAATGTTAATATTGGACTGGTTCCCTCTCTAATTACCCAGAACTACCCTAGAGGATTCCAAGACTTCTCTGATAATGTCTGGGGCCTAGAATAATCCCTACAACAAGTCAGCCATACACGTTTGTTGCCTCCTATAATTCCCGTGAGGAGGGCTACCAGAATTGAGCTTGCCATGATGGCCCAAATAGAGGCTCCCAGATATCTAGAATTATTACTAGTAGAGCAGCCTCTGCAACCTCACAGAGGCCTGCCACCACTGGCATAGCCTCTACCCCAACAACAGCCACCTCAAAATCGGCAGGTTCCCCCACATAATGCGTTTCCACTATATAGGTGGGACAGTCAGGCCCCGCCTCCTGGAAAGGATCCTCTAGCCACTCATCAGGGTCAAGCTTCAAGGTCCCCCTTTCTATAAAGAATAAAATGTACTTACTAATTCAATGATAATCATGTTACCTGCTATTTATGAAGTTCCTTGGAACACGGGATTGTGCGTTTTCCATAGTGCAGAAGGCCAGAAGAGGGGAAACTGATTGATCACCCCAACTATTTCCCCTATCATCGGATCCTAGGGAACATCCTCAAGGATGGTTATGTGTTCAATAACTGGCTCCAAGATTAGGTCGATAGCAACATATTCAGGTTGGGCAAGACCCCGGCACAAGGGGCATGTGCCTTTGTAAGGCCAGACAGCAACAGCGACAACGAAGGTGAGTGGCAGCAGGTTTCTAACCACGGGTCCTAGAAGTATGATGACTGTATGGCTCGAAAAATGATTGTCCATGCCCAGGTATCATCTATGCATGCCTGAATCAGCTGAAACCTTCAGAAGACATATCTACTACTTCTGCATCGTCGTCTTAGCCATCCCCTTCCAAGAAGAGAAAGCATCAGTGGTGCAAGGGAATTCAACGCGCCCTTCCAATTCCATTTCTGTCCCATACTCTTAGCAACTTCATGCCCCTAGAGATGGGGATTACTCCTAGAATCTACTAATTGGTGGAAGAGTCTTCAAGTGATAGTCAAGGGTACACTTCGGTTAAAACCATGGAGCTTGTAAACCCCTACATGACTCTCGACGATAGGGAGTGCCAGGTGGATCTCCCCAATGTCCACAGTTGATGCCAACGTTGGTAGAGCTACGACCATATGGGTCATCAAGGAACATCATTTAGCACATCAAGCTAGGTCGTGCATGCCACTGAGACCAGACTGTAGGACCATCGTAGAGCTCAGCATGTGAATCCTCCTCATCTGGTGTCATCATGCCCACCTCGACCATTGTTTGTGCTACTGAGCCAAGAAGAGCCACCATGACCTCACTGTGATCAGCCATGCTCCACCCCGGACCAGTACCAGTCATCTATCCCCAGTATGTTAGGTACCCCGCATGCTTCAAATAGTGAGCAGTGGGATATTCCAAACACCAGTCAGCCGTTGGTCTAGCCGGCAGGGTCTACCGTACCTCCTGTCATAGAGCGACCTTATGTAAGTATAAGTTCATGCCTGGTGAGAAATTACAATGTTATTAAGCATATTTCTAGCATTCTAGCAAGTATTTCTATCCTTGAGGCCCTCCTCCTATCATCAAATATGCGTGAGGCCTTCACTGAGGATTTAAGAATCCCCCTCTAGTTTGAGATGGAAGTAGCAGCCGCAGAAGCCTTTCATGCTGAAGCGTTTGAGAATGATAAATGTCAGGTCATCATCTCATTCTCTGGAGAAGATGAAGGTTCTCCCATACAAGGGAACATTCTCAAACTATACATCACTGGCCAATTAAATGGCATGGAGGATCACCGTTGTCTTGTTGACACAGGCTCCATGATTAACCTTATCCCAACACGGACACGGTGGAAGCTGGGATTATCTGAAGATGACTTGACTCCCTCTGACCTAAAAATCTAGGGATACGATATGACAAAGCAAACCCCGGTCAGCAAGATCCATTTTAAGACCTAGTTAAGGGGCCTAGTTGTCTGTACTGGGTTTATGGTTGTCTCCCAAGACATCGCATAAAGTGCATTGATGGGTAGACCATGGCTCCACCTGCATGCGGTGGATCCCTCATCATATCACCAGTGCCTCAAGTACTCCCTCAATGGGAGAGTGGGCGTGCTCCAAGGTGACATGTCTCTGTTTGCCGCTTGTGAAGCCGGCTACCTGGATGCTGACTATTATAAGAGCAGGGAAAAGTAGATTCAATCCAGTGAGGTTGAACCTGTTACGTTTGCAACTGACCCCTAGGTAGGTTTGGATGATGCCTACGTCTTCCCGGTCCATCTATTGGAGGCCACAACCCCCAATATGGGGAAATTTTTTGTTTTCTTTGGTGCAAGTGGGAAGCATAATCTCATGTCCAAGCGACTTTGGGAGATCACTTTGTATTCTTATACGAATCAAGCCTTGGTGATCCCTGAGCCCCCTACTCCCATAAGGTATTGAGATGTCCGCCCCATGGAAATAGAAATACTCTATTCTTGCCTATTTCATCAGGCTGGAGTCAACCATATCAAGCTGTCGTGCCACTATTACTTTGATATCATCAAGCCTGGCCCCTTGGGCTGAAGACCAAATGATATCAGATTGACAGCCTTCATTGTTATGGTTTCGGCAGCGCATGAATCTCCCGATGTATTGTCTACTAATGCTTAGGCTAGCACCAGCCTCTCACAGGTGGATATCTACCTAGAGGAAGCTCCTCCCACTGGGTATTCCACCTCTATAAGTGAAGAAGAGGATTTAGAGGATGCTCCCCCACCTTTCAGGATGGCATCTTTGACATGGTCGATGAACTGGAACAAGTGAACTTCAGTAGCGAGGTAGACCCGAGACCCACATTGATTAGTGATGGCATGCCTCCCGAGGAGCTACCTTGGTACATAGACTTCCTATAACAACATCGTGATGTGTTCTCCTATAGTTATGACAAGTTTTCAGGACTAGAACCTTAGGTATCCATCCTCCTCCAAAGTCTCCATGAAAATCATCATGGGTTCAAGTAGCCTCACAGAAAGATGCACCCTTATCAAAACACCATGGTAGAGGAGGAAGTTGATAAGCTCATCAAATCCAATTTCATTAATGAAGTTCAGTACCCCAAATGGCTAGCCGACATTGTTTTGGTCAGGAAGAAGAACGGACAGATCATAGTCTGCATCAACTTTTGGGATCTCAATTGTCATTGTCCGAAGGATGATTTTTCCCTTTCTGTGATGGAGTTGTTGATTGAAACTACAGCTAGATTCCAAGCCCTCTCCTTCATGGATGGTTATTCTAGATATAATTAGATCTGGATAGCTCATGAGGATGAGAATTCAATAGCCTTCAGGGCACTACAAGGTAATTTTTGTTACCAGGTCATGACCTTTGGCTTAAAGAATGTAGGTTCCACCTATCACTGGACCATGCATTTCATATTCAATCCAATCCTCAAAATATTTGTGGAATACTATGTAGACAATCTGGTGTTCAAATCTCACCAGCGCTAGGACCATCTCAAGGACCTTGAGAAAGTGTTTTTCTTCCTCCATTCTTGCCACCTAAAGATGAACCCATTGAAATGTGCCTTCGGGGTCACCTCTGGGATGTTCCTCAACTTTTTTTTTCAGATATCAGGGTATTGAGATTGACTTGGAGAAGATCAAGGCCATCATCCAGATATCTTCCCTGAGTAAAATTCGAAAACTTTGGGGCTTCCAAGGATACTTGGCCTACATATGTCGATTCATTGCGAATCTGGATGGAAAGTGTAAGCCCTTTTCTCAGATCATGAAGAAAGGCACTGCCTATGAATGGGATGAAGAGTGTCAGACTATGTTTGAGGAAATCAAGTAGTATCTACTCTAGCCTCCGGTCTTGAAGCCATCTGTTTCTAGAAAACCACCGGTCCATTATGTGACTACCCTGGAATGATCTCTCAGTGGCCTTCTCGCCCAAAATAACAATGAGGGAACTAAAAACAGACTCTACTACACCAGCCGCATTCTCCTAGATATGGAGTCCAGATACTCCCCCATCGAGAAAAGTTTCCTTGCACTCGTATTCGCAGTACAAAAGTTGTGACATTACCTACAGCACCACAAGGTAAGACTGGTGTCCTGAGTAGACCCACTAATGTACATCCTGAGTCGTCCCATGCTGACAGGATGCCTAGCATGGTGGGCGGTAATCCTTCAGCAGTTTGACATCAATTTTGTCCCTCAGAAGGCTATTAAAGAGCGAGTATTGGCAGATTTCCTTGCTTCCCATACAACCCTCACAAACCAGTCTATGGACCTTGATATTTCTGATGATTCAATCCTCTCATTAGATCATGCCATCCCATGTTGGAAGATGCATTAAGATGGTTCTTCCTAGAGCCCCACCGGCAGAAGGATTAATGACCCCATACTCAACAGAGTGGGCTTGGGTATCATCTTCATTACCCCGACACAAGCCATTATGCTGTTTTAATTCTTATTGTCAGAAGGTTTCACCAACAATGAGGTGGAGTATCAGGCTCTCATCACTAGCCTCAAACTATCCCTTGAGATTTATGTACCCCATCTGCATGTGAAAGGGGATTCTGAACTAGTCATCAAACAGATCAATGGTGACTATGTCGTCCGGAAGCCAGAGCTCGTACCATTGTTGGAACACACCCTCCACCTAATGGCCCGGTTCCCTTCTCGGTCGGAGGTTTCCCATGTCCCTCAGTCATAGAAAGGTTGAGCTGATTCCTTGGTCGGCCTAGCTGCATCAATTGTAGATCCTGAGCAGGATGACTTGATTATCCACATGGCACATCAGAGAGTCATTACTCACATCATTCCAGATGATGATGACAGCCCACAGGTAAGCCATCTTACCACCAGAACCTCCAATTTAGGACCCACAGGTCCCCAGGATTCGGTGATCAATGTAGCTCCCGATTGGAGGATACCTTTGGTTGAATACCACCAACACGGTAGTCTCCTGGTAGATCAGGCCGAGCGCGAGCGAATCCGACATCGTACGCTGCAGTTTACCCTCCAGAGTGGTCCCAGTCTTGATCAGATCATTTATAAGCAAAGGTTCAATGGTTTTCTCCTCTGTTGCCTCCAAGGAGTCAAGATTTCTCATGTCATGTAGGAGGTTCATGCTAGTTACTTTAGTTCCCACCAGATTGGGTCAAAGCTGTCCCATCAGATCCAAAGACTAGCGTACATTTGGCCCTCCATGATCCATGACTACATCAAGTTTTCCAAAAGGTTTCCGGTTTTTCAATTTCATTATAACTTCTTGCATCGACCACCGAAGCCTCTTCACACTACCAAGTACTCTTGGACATTCGTAGTCTAGGGACTGGATGTCATGGGACCATATTCGTCGGCGATAACTTACCAATGTCGGTTCATCTTGACCACTGCGGATTTTTTTCCAAGTGGGAAGAGGCAGTTCCACTCAAGGAGAACATGTCTCATTCTCTTGTTGACTTCATGAGCTCCAATATAATCTACCAATATGGAGTCCATCATGTCGTCCTCACTGATAATGGCACTAACTTCCAGGAATCTGAGTTGAAGAAATTGTACACCAAGTAAAACATATCTTCTTACCATACCTCACGCTACCACGTGCAAGAAAATGGGCAGATTGAGGCATTCAACAAGACACTCTCTAACATTTTTCATAAAATTGTTGGTCACAACAAGAAGAGTTGGCCGGACAAGATCCCCAATGCCCTATGGGCGTATCAGACAACAACTCGCTATTCCACCCATGTAACTCCATATTCCCGGGTATAAGGAACTGAGGTCGTCCTACCTATCGAGATTCAGTTTCCCTCATTATGCACAGCGGTCTATGATCAGCAAGTTCCAGATAAAGTAGCTAAAATTCATCTGGCCGAGTTAGAAGCATTTTATGAAAATTGGCTTCGTGCCTTGGACAATCTGGAAAGGCATCATAATAAGATAGCTAGAGCCTTCAACAAGAGGGTTTTTATGGTATCCTTCCTTTTTATAACATAACTTTTCATTACATTTTACAAAACCAAGGATCTTTAAGGTTTAGTGTCTTGGAAACCAAAAACTTAAAACATGAAAACATAAAACATTATTATTAATCAATTGAAATGATTCTCCTTATGTTCATCCTAGGTTCATTAATTCATCTCATAACTTGGGGACATGCATCAAATTAAAGGGTGAGTAGAAGTCCCAGTAAGGGAAACAATGGGAAACATTTAACATGTGAACTTGAGATACATCAAAAATATCATGAAAAAGAACATTAAGTCATGAAAAAGAAATCATGAGGAATATCATAATAAAAATAATTTATTTCATAACTTGAAGATGTGGATACAACATTTAATATTGAAAATAATTTCCATTTCACCAAGGTCCATTTCCAAGGTGTCATTAAAAATTACCAAGGTTATTCACCAAGGCGTCGTTAAAAATGGTCATCTCTAGAGATTAAGTATTTACCCAATGCATTGGAGCGTTATTAGGGAACACCCTTAAATTTGTCTTTATTATCATGTGACCCACATATATCATCATCAAAAATTTCATAAACAACCGATATAGCATAAAAGAAATGGGTTTCATTTCATAGTCATCACATTTTAAAAACTGCTTTAAAGACGTGATCTTTATGTCACTTTAAACCCATGGAAAAAGGAAAGCGGGTATCATGTATGTAAATCCCATAATTAAATAGAAAATTTTGATATATATGTGAATACCCCTGTAGAAGAAATATCATTTAGTATTCACTTAATAAAATAAAAAAATTTGAGAAAAATAGAAAGATATTTTGAGACGAAAATTCTGCAGCATAAAGCCTATGATACAGGGTTTTAGAAAACATTGAAAAGAGGGGGGACATGGGTCACCCACTCATAAATGATACATAAAATAGTATGGGAACAGAATATAAAGGATTTAAGAACATGGTAATGAAATTTTAATGATATAACATATGAAACGAAGAACTTGAAAGGAAGACAAAAATAAGATTTCTCTTATGAAAATTCGGCAGCCTAACGGCATCACTTAAAACTTCAAAAAAATGAATTGAAGAGATAAAATAGGGTCTCTCATCATATGAACATAAAATATCTGTATGATAGATATGTATATCATACCACAACAAAATAAAAAGGAACATGAAATAATTGACATGAAAATAAAACTTAAAAACGAGAAGGGTGAAAGATTACCTTAAAAATTCGGCAACCTAACGGCGCCACTTAAAAATTAAAAATACTAAATTGAAGAGATAAAATAGGGTCTCTCATCATATGAACATAAAATATAAGTATGATATATATAGAGATAATACCCCAACAAAATAAAAAGGAACTTGAAATACTTGACATGAAAATAGAACTTGAAAATGAGAAGGGTGAAAGAATTCCTTCACTACTGGAAAGATGATCTTTCCCAACACTTCTATACCAACGGTTTGTAAAAACCATTGGTATAGCTACCATTTCCCAATGGTTCACCAAAACCATTGGGAAAGCCATAGATTTCCCCACCTTTCCCAATAGTTTTGGTAAACCGTTGGGAAAGGGTCACTCATTCCCAACGGTTCACCAAAACCGTTGGAAAAGGGTGTGTTTTGAGCCTCTTTCCCAACAGTTCACCAAAACCGCTGGGAAAGAGTGACATTTCCCAACGGTTCACCAAAACTGTTGGAAAAAAACAGCCAAAAAACCAACCTTCGGTCTAACAAAACTCAGCCCACCCCTAACCTATCCCAACGGTTTTTAAAACCGTTGGGATAGGGATATCCCAACGGTTTTGAAAACCATTGGGATAGGTTCCTTAATTTTTTTCCAGACCTACTAACCGAGAACATTATATAAATCAAAATTTTAAATAATTATGATAATACATATATATATTTATGAAATTATGTTTACAAAAGTGATGTTAGCTTAGTGGTTAAGTCATTTGATTATAAACGAGGGTTCCTGGGATCAAATCCCAGCGGATGTTTTATTTTTGGAATTTATATACCAACAGTTCCATTACCGTTGGTATAGATTTCATATTACCTATACCAACGGTTTCCAAAACCATTGGTATAGGTCTATATCAACGGTTTTTGAAAAACCGTTGGTATCGACCTATCCCAACGGCTTACTTGGCTACGGTTCTCCAAACTGTTGGTATAGGCTATACCAACGGTTTGGAGGCCTATACCAACGGTTCCAAACCGTTGGTAAAGGTTAGTTTTCCAGTAGTGCTTAAAAATTTGGCAGCCTAACGGCGCCACTTTAACATTATTAAAATGAAATGATTAGAGAAAGAGGGGGTATCTCATCATATGAACTTGAAAAGGACAGTAGTATGAATATAAAATGACATCCTCCAACATATGAACATGGAGCATAAAAGAAATGACATAAAAGAGAGTATTTGAAAAGAAAGAGAGAGGTTTCATCCCTTACCTTAAACGTAACTCTTAAAACTCAAAGGTTGGGACCTTGAGGGATTGGGGGAACCTTGGGAGGACTACTTGGGAGGTAAGGAGACCATAAATTCGTTGAGTATGATTTTGGAGTCGAATGGATGAGAGGATGTCTTGGTATTTATAGTGAAAGTGAGGGGACAAGGCATTAATGGCCAAGGGACACCTCATTGGTGGTTTTGGAAAAACCATGGGCTTGCCCATGGTATTTGCCCATGGTATTGGCCACTTGGGACACCGAATACATTATCTTACTATTCATAAGTCGACCATATTGATTATATACTTAATACATCATTTAATGGTTTCATTAAACACCCGTAACTTAAAAACTGTATTTTCACTGTTCACCGAAAATTCAACTTTCTCAGAAAAATCACAAAATTTCACCATAACCAAATATCGATGCTCTGATTTCAAAAATGAACTCCATTTTATATAAATAATTTTCTAAATATTTTTAATTTAATTTTTAAATAAATACACTATTCACTTAAAATTCATTTTTTTCAGAAAAAACCCTCCAAAATTACCTTAGCATAATATCGATGTTCTGAATTCAAAAATAAATTCCATTTTATAAAAATAATCTTATAAATATTTTGAATATAATTTTTAATTAAAAAACACTATTCACCTGAAAAAACTAATACTTGAGTAATAATTTATGAAACTGTTATTTAACCATTTTATTGAATCACATTACTTAATCAAGGTGCCTAGATTATATTAATAATTTCATTAAGTGATATTACTAATCCATTTGGTAACATTACTAATCTTAAGCATAAAATCATTATTCATAATTTACAATTCATAAAAAATTACGTTGATCTTATTAGACTATAAATTTCGTACTGAACATAATTGTAGAAGACCATTTCTTGAAAATCATTAAACATTTTTAATTTTTTAAGGTTTACATAAACATTTTTAAAATATCATTTCTCTAAAATTCATCAAAAATATGCATAGTATATTTATCCGGACATTTGAAAATTCATAAACCTCATAATAAGAAGAAATAAAATTTTTTATTTAAAACAAAGGATTATACAAGGCAGTTATGGTCTCCTTACATTGCCCCTTATAATCCCAGCATAGGACCTAAGTGTAAGGTGTGCTAAGGTGAGAGAATCTGAGGGCATCTCAGCCAGCATTGCATGAGTAGTAATTTCTATCAGTTTTAACTTCTTGCGAAGGCGATTCCGTTCTAGCTTCACATGATGAAGTTTGGCTTGGGTTTGGTCCAGAGCAAATCCCAGTGGTGCTACCTCCTTCCCAAGTTTTGTTAGATGGGCTTCGATTGGCCCAAGACTACTGGATGAGTCCATCGAATCTTCTTTCTATATTAATTAACCATGATCACTTGTATTTAGAGACGATAATTGAAACATTTAGTTTTTAGAGGTCATATTGACCAATGGTCATATAACAGTCAAAACCCAACGGTATCATTTTAATTATACTCATGATATCAAATGAAACAGTTTTGTTGAGTATAAAAATAAAATAACACATAAAATTAGGAAACAAGATTTTTTCAAAAATTTTGGGTCATTACAATCTTCCCCCCTTAATAAATTGCATCCTCGCAATTTTTAAAATTGGGTTTTTAAATTTCATTGAAAGTCCCACATTGGAAAAGGAGTCAGTAAAACTATTACTTTAAAAGAAAGAAAGGGAAGTATAAAGGTCACCCGAGTTAACCCACACTAGGATTCCATGTAGGAAAACATGGACATGGAGGAGGAAACAAAGGGTCAAGTTCTGAGGGAGAGTGATAGAAAACTTGATTAGGAAAAAGATAACCACAAGAAAATCACAAACTTATGATGTGTGTAAATGGTCTTTGATTACCTAGTAGGAAACATAAACCAACAACATTTTTGTTTTATGTTCCTTTTAATAATTTTGAGGAATTCATTTACTACATAGAACAAAATCATAAGGAAATATACCTACCTTCAAGTAGAGTTTCATCCTTTAATAAGTTTCTACCAAAACTAATCTTTTCTCCAAACGATGAGCATTCAAAAACACTTAGTCTCATCAAAACAAAAGAATCATCTTCTTGAGAGTCACGTAATCCACAAAAGATTAAATATCAATTTCTTCTATCTTTAAACGTTATCCAAAAAAATATAAAGGGTAAGATAAAACAACTCTTCAAAAAGAAAGAATCCCATAGGAAGGGAAACTCATTTTAAATCTTCAAAGTTCCATGGTACTACCCAAAGTTCATCATAGACCATTCCATAAAAAATTGTCCTTAACAATCCTCAAAATAAACCAAACTAATATTGAAACCCAATTATAAGAATGATCTCATAACATAGTCTTCCAATATAGACTTTATCATTTATCTCCAAACAACATCTACAACTCTTATTATCTTATAACAAAAGTAACTAACCTAATCACATTTTCCCCAAGATAGGTTAATCATTTCCATATGTAACCTAAATTACTATAAGTTCTTCTTAATTTCATCGATTCTTCAAAATATAAGTCAACCTTTACTCCTCAAATAAAATACCATAGTAATATATTTACCTCAATCAAATAGGGTTCCCAAAATAGTGAATGTCTTCCAAAATAATAGTCATCTTTTAATCCCCAAATCACCTTTTTTTAAGAAGAACAGCTTCACTACATCAACATGTGGTACATAACAATATATTTTTTCCTTAATGATATAAAATCATCTTAGGTAGTGACTCGATGATCTTAGAAAACATAAAAGATATGCTCATAGAACATGAACTAAAATACAACATGACATAGACAATTATTGAAAAGAAGTTACATGTACTTCAGTCATCATGATCCATCTCAGTATAGGACTTGCATTGTTCCCTTATCCTCGAAGATTGTTGATGCTCATCATTCTTCTCACCCATTCCAAGAGAGCATTTACTTGGATAATTTCTAGCTTCTCCACATTTATGACATCGAAATGTATAAGGTACACCAGATCGAACCGTATCTCCATTCATCACATTATCCATTTTTTTAAGAAATTGGATACTTTATGCCCTATCTTCCCACACTTAAAACATATCTCAGTTCCTTTGTGACATTCTCCTTGGTGCCTCTTCCCACACTTTTTGCAAAAAAGAAATTGGGTCTTCTTTCCCTATCAACTTTATCAGATGAAAATCCTTGAGACTTTGTCTTCTTCTTCCTTGATGAATTTGGGCATTCAACTAGGTACCAATTATTAATTGTGATTTTTGATAGCTGGTTTGGCATAATCACAATATGTTCAACTTGATATCTTGTCATATCTATCACATTAATAGGGAAATCGTCACATTTCTTATCACATTGGTTGTTGGGATATGTTTTTCCATTTCCCACCATTAACTAAGAAAAGAAAGTATAATTAGGGTCTTAAATACTTAACCAATAATCATTAAAAGAAAAGTTTAACAATAGAAGGATAAACTTATAGAAGAAAAGTATATCCTAACTTGTGATCCCCTAGGTTCCAATCTAGGTTATCCATGATCATATATTCTTATGTGAATCTTTATTTTATTTTATCTTTGTCCCTTTAATAATGGTTCATACTAAGCTTATGAATTTACCAAAGCATATCCCCCAGGAGTGTCGTAACCAAGAGAGCATCAAGGCCCATTTTCATGTAGTAGTTCTCGTTCGAGTCTCACTCAAAGCAGTGTTTTCAGGTTTTACCCCTATGTACATCTGTTCCAAAGCCACCTCTACCTTCTCGTATCTAGACAGGGATGTATTTGTTTGGCAATCCCTTACTCAATACTCACCAAAATACCCGGAAGATTTCCTATATTTAAAATTTTCTATAGGGTTCATCCTAGAGTTTTCATATCCTAATTTAAAAAAATAACTAAACCATACTTTGATACCAACTATGGCATCCTGCCTTTTTATAACATAACTTTTCATTATATTTTACAAAACTGAGGATCTTTAAGGTTTAGTGTCTTAGAAACCAGGAACTTAAAACATGAAAACATAAAACATTCTTCTTAAAAACATGAAAGGCTTATCATTATGTTTATCCTAGGTCCATTACTGCATCTAATAACCTAGGGACATAAATCAAAATAAAGGGTGAGCAGAAGGCCCAGTAAGGGAAACAAGGGGAAACATTTAACATGTGAACTTGAGATACATCAACAATGTCATGAAAAAGAACTTTAAGGAAAGAGAAACAAATCATGAGGCATATCATAATACAAATAACGTATTTCATAACTTGGTGATGTGGCTACAACATTTAATATTGGAAATCATTTCTGTTTCACCAAGGTCCATCCCCAAGGTGTCATTAAAAATTACCAAGGTTATTCACCAAGGCGTCGTTAAAAATGGTCATCTCTAGAGATTAAGTCTTTACCCAATGTATTGGAGCGCTATTAGGGAGCACCCTTAAATTTGTATTTATTATCATGTGAGCCACATATATCATCATAAAGAATTTCATAAACAACCCATATATCATAAAATAAATGGGTTTCATTTCATAGTCACCACATTTTAAAAACTTTTGTAAAGACGTGATCGTTATGTCTCTTTAAACCCACAGAAAAAAGGAAACCATGTCTCATGTATGTAAATACCAGAATTAAAATAGAAAATTTTGATATATATGTGAATACCCCTGTAGAAGAAATATCTTTGAGTATTAACTTAATAAAACAAAATAATTTTAGAAAAAGAGAAATACATTTTGAGATGAAAATTCTGCAGTATAAAGGCTATGATACAGGGTTTTAGAAAACATTCAAAAGAGAGGGGACATGGGTCACACACTCATAAATGATACATAAAACAGTAGGATAATATAATATAAAGGATTTAAGAACATGTTAATGAAATTTTAATGATATACCATATGAAATAAAGAACTTGAAAGGAAGAAAAAAAATATTTCTCTTATGAAAATTCGGCAGCCTAACAGCATCACTAAAAACTTAAAAAAAGAATTAAAGAGATTAAATAGGGTATCTCATCATATGAACATAAAAGATCATTATGATAGATATAGAGGTCATACCCCAACAAGATAAAAAGGAACTTTAAATACTTGACCTGAAAATAGAACTTGAAAACGAGAAGGGTGAAAGAATCCCTTAAAAGTTTGGTAGCCTAACGGCACCACTTAAAACTTAAAAATACTGAATTGAAGAGATAAAATAGGGTCTCTCATCATATGAACATAAAATATCAGTATTATATATATATAGATCATACCCCAACAAAATAAAAAGGAACTTGAAATACTTGACATGAAAATAGAACTTGAAAATGAGAAGAGTGAAATAATCCCTTAAAAATTTGATAGCCTAACGATGCCACTTTAAAATTCTAAAAATGAAATGATGAGATAAAGAGGGGGTCTCCCATAATATTAACATGAAAAGGACAGTAGTATGAATATAATAGAACATCCTCCATGTAACGCCCCGACCCCAACTACCTAGAGTCGGTGCATTACTACGTAACATTGGCATGATCACAAAAGATCATGTCTCGAAAGACCGATTAGTTTAGTAGCCTTGGAAACACTGCATAGATTCATAAGTCTTAAATTACATCATAAAGTGAAAAACTAATAACAAATTCTTCATATTCCACACTCATATTTTCTTCTGACTATCCCTGCAGGTCATTCCTAAAATACTTTTTCACATCCTGGAAAATATTAAAACAGTGAAAGGGGTGAGCTCAGATGCTCAGTAAGGATAACAATATTGCGGAAGCTTTCATAAATAAACATTAACATTTAAGGCAATGTATAACTAAAACAAAAGACTTTTAAACATGAACTTAAACATAATATGGCAAAAGTAAAATGAGATAATGCCATTTACTTATTCACATGGATATTCTACTGGTCGAATAATCACATGAAATATCAATAACCACTTTCATAATGATGGAATGCATAATGCCAGACATTCTGAAACATTTTGTCAAGGCCTCGGCCAAGACGTCTAAAATGATTAAGGCCTCGACCAAAACCATAAATCAAATTGGGAAAGGGCCTCGGCCAATTCCACGTCTAGTTGTCTTATGAGACCTACCGATGCATCGAGGAGCTATAGCGGGCTCCACCTGTCACTTATTACGTCCAATACATTCCTCATATGAATAGGTTTAAACATATCATAAACCATAACATAATCGTATCACATAAAACATGCATAAAGGAAACATAACATTTCCACATTTCAATCACAAGATAGCAATACAGCACATTGATATAATAAAAATGCTTTCAAAACCATTTTCAATACCAAAATAAAAGAAAGTTAAAACTTTGTATTTATTTTTCATTAAAAAAATGATGGCTTGTAGAGGAAGCCGAAACTCAAATAATGGTCACGGCGGCGGAGAAGTCATTGTCACCGCATAAGTACGGAAATAAAAACATCCCCTTTTTTTCATTTAGTAAAACGCTTCGTATAAAAAATATTCCTTTTGAATAAACGTAAAAGTCAAAGGGGTTTATACACCGTATAAAAGAAAGTTGTGTATAAAACCAAATATGCCTCAATGAAAGGGGATTGAGATGAAGTCCTTAAAAAGATCATTTTTAAAATAAAATAGATTTATTATGTGTATTCACTATAGGCACACATAAATAAATTAAAAATACAAAATAGGACATAATAATATCATGACATAATTTGAAAGTAGGAGATTAACCCAAAGAATGGAAGTTGGGTTAAGAAATTCCCTTACCTTGTGTCCGACTTGATTCGACCATTCTTTAACCTCCTGAATAATAAACTAGAGTTAATATCTACCATTTTCAATTTCATTATCCTTTTTATATCACTTATTACAATGTTATGAATATTATGTAATTATTTAAGTTAATAACGGTCGTTTTGTCGATTTTTGGTACTTGAGTCAACAATAAACTTCTTATAATTACAAGTTGTTTATGTGGTAAAATATACATTATCTCCAGAATTATATTCATGAATTAGATTTCATATATATCATATATATCCAGTATATACATTCATTCATAATATTACGTAACATTTAAAGGTAAGAAATGAAATGCACCATTCATGGAGACGGTAAGCCGTACGTACGCATGAATGCTACTTTCATTTCTATTTCGTATTTAATGGAATGAATTCATAATTATATAAAGGTATAATATAGTTTCAGTATAATATCATATATAATATCATTTACTCCATCCTTTATACATCCCACATATGGCATTAATGATTCACATCACTTTGAGGGGGCGGTTGTCCGCACTTCCTAAAATGAAATTATAGCGTTTACCCATAATGGAAATCATAAAGTATGCCATAAATGAGAAATACAGAAGCATAACGAAAACATAAAAATATTATATATCATATATAAATATAGTGACATCTTAATGTCCACCTTTGAAGGTGTTATATGAGTGTTGAACAATCATCGTTTCGTGAGGCAGAAATTCTCCTTCCACAGAAACAGTATGTTCTTTAACCATTAGATGTAGGTGTGTGTAAGTGTAGCTTGAATCCTTCTTATAACAACATCCTAGTATATTGAGGATACTGGTGTTGTTACAAAATAAATTAATAAAAAGATTTTATGGGGTTGTAGAATCAAAATAAAACAAAATAACATTAGAGAAGACATTACCTCAAAATCGGGTAACTCTTTTTGATTTGAGCCAAAGGCTTCCTTGGGAAGAGTTCTGCCCAAAGTGAGGCTTCTAGGAGTAAGGGGGGAAAGTTGGGAGAGTATTTGGGAAGAGGTTTTCCGAGCCAAATGGCTTGAAAGTGTGAATGAGGTGGTAGAGGTGGGGGCCTTTTATAAGAGGAGAGGAGGGGCTCTTTTGGAAATATTAAAATGTTACATTATTTTGAAATTCTTTTCGGATTCTAAAGGTCCCACAATGATATATTTCGAGGATAAGGTGATAAGCGTTCGAAATATTCTCATCCAATAGGTTTTTGACAAGTGTAAGCCTTAGATATTACATTCTCTTTTCATTTTATTTAAATCGTTAATTAATGAGGTAAACGCTGCATCATCATTGTGTCATAAAAAATTTAATTTATTTAATGTCTAAAAATTCTAAAAAAATAACCATAATGTTTGAAATCTTTTTAGATTTCCAATTAATATTTATGGTCAAAAATATGACTTGTATAACCCCATTTAAAAATTGTTTTAGTAAAATAACTCATGTTTGTGACATTTTTATTTTAACATTAAATAAAATGTTTTTAATGTCATTTTCCCACCAAAGTGGCTCCATGGGGTCCCCAAGTTCACACATGGATTGTATTGGTCGGCCATGGCACATCCAATGAGGGTAGGACATGTGTCAAGCTCATCTCATATTATTAAAACATTATTTTTACCTTAAAATACACTAATTACCTCTAATCGCGATTAAGAACTTAAAAGTTACTATTCACCAAAAATTATTTTAATCTCATTGAACCAAATTTTACTTCTTAATGACAACCATGTATGTCGGATTTTTGAAAATCAAAACACAGAAGTGGTAATATTTCATTTAAACGAAAAATCAGTTATTTAACTACCACTTAGTGGTTTCACTATTCATCAAAAATTGAAGTTTTTCAGAACAATGCCAAAATTTTATCCTAAGATATAATTGATATTCCGAATTCAAAAATGATTTCTATTTTACAAAATTCCAAACACATAAGTTGCATTAATTAATTTTATAATTAATTCCCACTGTCACAACAAATAGCGTGTTTTTAAGAAACAATTTATATCAAAAGATTGGCAATTGTTTATGTCCAATTTCAATGTTAAATTAATTCTAATGACCACCATTGGATAAAATGGTAAAAATATATTCTAATTATACTTTAAAACCACTAAATAGTATAATTTATCACTATAAATTATTTTGATTAAAAGAGTTATTTTTAAGTATTTTTCATTATTCATAAAAAATTAGAAGTTCTCAGAAAAATACCAAAAATTCAACATAGGCTAATTTTGATATTCCGAATCCAAAAATGAAGTCCATTTTGAAATATAAAATTTCTATAATTTTAAAAAGTGGTTATTACTATTCATAATGGCTACTTTGATTAGTCGCCGTGTTTTAGAACTCGAAGTTGCGTACAATGCAAGCTATTGCATTATTGAATGAGATGCGTATCATGGAAGCTCGGGGTGTTACATTCTCCCCTCCTTCAATAAATTGTGTCCTCGCAATTTGAAAATTTTCTTTGAAAATAAAAGGTTGAAAATAGAAAATACCTTTGTGGAAAACCCACATCGGAAATAAGATTAATAAAATTTAGCTTTAATAAGAGGGAAAGGGAAATGAAAAAGTCACCACCCAATTATGATCTCAATTAGGAGAACATTGGTGGCAATTAGAGACATATAATTGGAGGAAAAACATAAATATTTGTATGGAGTTATTGAGGTCATCAATCACAATCAACTGTCAAATTGAGGGCCTCAAAGCCTTAAATCTATGTTGATTTAAAATATCATCAGTTCAACAAGACATAAGGTATTAGGATAACACATTTTTTTTGTTTTAATATCCCCTTACTAAAGTTTAAGAATTAATTTATTCATTGAATAAGAGATAGGTATATATATATTTATGCTTGACAATTAGAGTTTCAACCTTCAACTCATCTTTCACTCAAAAAGATAATAGAACTCAAAAATATTATACTTATCCTAATTGTATAAGGTTCCAAATGTTAACACATACCATTTAGATTAGTAAAATTATTTTGTAATAACCAGGGACTTCCTGTAGGCTAGTGGTAGGAAATAAAGGCATGTCGCACTATGGTTGTGGGTTCGATTCCTGCAGCTTTGTCCGACGCGACGGGTTATGCCCCACCCTACAGGTTGTCTTTTTCCTAAAACTATAGTATTGTAATATTCCAAAAATAATCTTCATAAATTTTTTAACCTTAAACAATACTATCCAAAGATCAACTTAATCCACTCCAACCTTTATAGTTATCCAAAACACCTCTGTCCAGACTTTCTCTAAAAGGTCTCTTAATTCCAAAATCAATTGATCAGATTCCCCAAACAAAGTAAAGTTTCTCTTATTGTCACATACTGAAAATATAATTACCTTCATCATATTAAAACCTTACTGAAATCAACAAGTACTTCAGTACAATCCTTATATATATATCACATTATTCTAATAACCAGAATATAATCCATGAGTCCAAAAGCACCAATACATTAGTTATTCTGCTTCAACTGTAGTAACAGCATAAGATTGTCCTTGATCCCTTGGCCTTTTCTGAGTTAAGTTTCCCTAATGCTTAGGACATTCATTTGCATAATGCCCCATTTCCCTACAATTGTAGCATTCAACATTGATAGCCTCTTTCTTTCCCTTGCAATCACGCGCCTGGTGACCTTTTTCTCCACATTTATAACAAACTCCCATTCCTTTTAGGCAAGTACCAGGGTGATTCTTCCCATAATTATCACATAATGGAAAATCCTTCTTTCCCTTTTTCCCTTTATCTTTCTCTTGTTCCATCGTTCTCTTCTTCTCTTGCTTTACTTTATTGTCATAAGACTTAGAGAATTCCTTTTCTGTCTTGATAGCACATGAGACAATATCTTCGTATGTTGAGAAAGATTGTGATACTAAAGATCTACGGAGAAATGGTTTTAACCCATCAAAGAAACTATCAATCTTACCTCTTGGGTTATGTATATAATCTGCAGCATACCTCACCAACCTTGTAAATTCGGCCTCATACTTTGCGACATTCTCATCCTCCTTTTGTCTCAGACTCAGAAATTGCCTTTCCATATCCGCTTGATGGTCTCGAGGAAAGTATTTTTCTAAGAACAACTCTTTGAACTCCTGCCATTCCATGTTTGTTAATTCATCATCTTCCTTTGTGTTTTGAATTAGTAACCACCACTGATCGGCATCTCCAGTAAGGTGGTAAACTGCCATGACAACTTTCTCCCTTTCACTACACCCCAAGGCATGGAATATTTTCTCTAAGGAATTTATCCATTGCTCAGCTACTATAGGATTTGTACTCCCATTGAAGGTTGGTGTTTTTTGCCTCATGAAACGGTCTAGCATTGATCCTCCACGTTGCGGATCAGGGTGCTCCATATGAGTAAGGTTATTATTCATAACCTGCGTGAGTTGTCCCAATACGGTGAGAAGATGATCAGCACCAGTTTTATCAATATTTCCACCATAATTATCTTGAGCAGGAGGTAAATCCCTACACAGAGTGCATGAATTGATACGGTTTCCATTCCTTCCACTAGGCGCCATTTCTAAACAACGGCATAAACTAGATTAGTTTATGAATCAAAATACATAATTCCATACTTGTAAAACACTTAACATAAATTGAACTATTTATGGATATAATCCATAATCATAAAAAAAATTTCTTTGAGGAAGTATATACTCGTAAACCTTCATAGTGGTTTGTAAAGAAAATGAGAATTATCCTAAGCATATCCCCCGGGGTGTCGTAACCAAGAGTGCAGCAAGGCCCATTGTCGTGCACCAGTTCCCGTTCGAGTCTAGCTCAAAGCGGTGTTTTCGGGTTTTACCCCTAGGTACATTTGTGCCAGAGCCGCCTCTACCTACTCGTATCCAGACAGGGATGTATTGCTCAGAAAACTCACAACATCTCTACAATACTAAAATTCTAGGAAGTTCTTCTATACTAATCCTCAAAGTCTATCTTCGGGCTATGTGATCTAATCAGAGTTTATCTAAATCTAGCTTCCAAGGTTAGTACTAAACTGCCTCTGATACCAACTGTAATTCCCCAACACTAGCTACCTAGAGTCAGTGCATTACTTCGTAACATTGGCATGATCACAAAAGATCAAGTCTCGAAAGACCGATTAGTTTAGTAGCCTTGGAAACACTAGATACATTCATAAGTCTTACATTACATCATAAAGTGAAAAACTAATAACAAAGTCTTCATAGTACACACTCATATCCTCTTCTGACTATCCCTGCAGGTAATTCCTAAAATACTTCTTCACATCCTGGAAAATATTAAAATGTTGAAAGGGGTGAGCTCAGATGCTCAGTAAGGATAACAATATTTCGGAAGCTTTCATAAATAAACATTAACATTTAAGGCAATGTATAACTAAAAAAAAGACTTTTAAACATGAACTTCAACATAATATGGTAAAAGTAAAATGAGATAATGCCATTTACTTATTCACAAGGATATTCTACTGGTCTAATAATCACATGCAATATCAATAACCACTTTCATAATGATGGAATGCATAATGCCAGACATTCTGAAACATTTTGTCAAGGCCTCGGCCAAGACGTCTAAAATGATTAAGGCCTCGGCCAAAACCATAAATCAAATTGGGAAATGGCCTCGGCCAATTCCACGTCTAGTTGTCTCATGAGACCTACCGATGCATCGAGAAGCTATAGCGGGCTCCACCTGTCACTTATTAAGTCCAATGCATTCCTCATATGAATAGGTTTAAACATATCATAAACCATAACATAATCGTATCACAAAAAACATGCATAAAGGAAACATAACATTCCCACATTTTCAATCACAAGATATCAATACAGCACATTGATATAATAAAAACGCTTTCAAAACCATTTTCAATACCAAAATAAAAGAAAGTTAAAACTTTGTATTTATTTTTCATTAAAAAAATGATGGCTTTTAGAGGAAGCTGAAACTCAAATAATGGTCACGGTGGCAGAGAAGTCATTGTCGCCGCATAAGTACGGAAAGAAAAACATCCCCTTTTGTCGTTTAGTAAAACGCTTCGTATAAAAAAGATTCCTTTTGAATAAACATAAAAGTCAAAGTGGTTTATACATCGTATAAAAGAAAGTTGTGTATAAAACCAAATATGCCTCAATGAAAGGGGATTGAGACGAAGTCCTTAAAAAGATAATTTTTAAAATGAAATAGATATATTATGTGTATTCACTATAGGCACACATAAATAAAGTAAAAATACAAAATAGGACATAATAATATCATGACATAATTTGAAAGTAGGAGATTAACCCAAAGAATGGAAGTTGGGTTAAGAAATTCCCTTACCTTGTTTCCGACTTGATTCGACCGTTTTTTAATCTCTTGAATAATAAACTAGAGTTAATATCTACCATTTTCAATTTCATTATCTTTTTTATATCACTTATTACAATGTTATGAATATTATGTAATTATTTAAGTTAATAATGGTTGTTTTGTCGATTTTTGGTACTTGAGTCAACAATAAACTTCTTATAATTACAAGTTGTTTATGTGGTAGAATATCCATTATCTCCAGAATTATATTCATGATTTAGATTTCATATATATAATATATATCCAGTATATACATTCATTCATAATATTACGTAACATTTAGAGGTAAGAAATGAAATGCACCGTTCATGGAGACGGTAAGCCGTACGTACGCATGAATGCTACTTTCATTTCTATTTCGTATTTAATGGAATGAATTCATAATTATATAAAGGTATAATATAGTTCCAGTATAATATCATATATAATATCATTTACTCCATCCTTTAAACATCCCACATATGGCATTAACGATTCACATCACTTTGAGGGGGCGGTAGTCCGCACTTCCTAAAATGAAATTATCGCGTTTACCCATAATGGAAATCCTAAAGTATGCCATAAATGAGAAATACAGAAGCATAAGGAAAACATAAACATATTATATATCATATATAAATATAGTTACATCTTAATGGCCACCTTTGAAGGTGTTATATGAGTGTTGAACAATCATCGTTTCGTGAGGCAGAAATTCGCCATCCACAGAAACAGTATGTTCTTTAACCATTAGATGTAGGTGTGTGTAAGTGTAGCTTGAATACTTCTTATAAAAACATCCTAGTATATTTAGGATACTGGTGTTGCTACAAAATAAATTAATAAAAAGATTTTATGGGGTTGTAGAAGCAAAATAAAACAAAATAACATTAGAGAAGACATTACCTCAAAATCGGGTAACTCTTTTTGATTTGAGCCAAAGGCTTCCTTGGGAAGAGTTCTGCCCATAGTGAGGCTTCTAGGAGTAAGGAAGAAAAGTTGGGAGAGTATATGGTCAGATTTTGGCCGAGAAAAATGGCTTGAAAGTGTGAATGATGTGGTAGAGGTGGGGGCCTTTTATAAGAGGAGAGGAGGGGCTCTTTTGGAAAGATTAAAATGTTACATTATTTTGAAATGCTTTTCGGATTCTAAAGGTCCAAAAATGATATATTTCGAGTATAAGGTGATAAGGGTTAGAAATATGCTCATCCAATATGTTTTTTACAAGTGTAAGCCTTAGATATTACATTATCTTTTCATTTTATTTAAATCGTTAATTAATGAGGTAAACACTGCATCATCATTGTGTCATAGAAAATTTAATTTATTTAATGTCTAAAAATTATAAACAAATAACCATAATGTATGAAATCTTTTTAGATTTCCAATTAATATTTATGGTCAAAAATATGACTTGTATAACCCCATTTAAAAATTGTTTTAGTAAAATAACTCATGTTTGTGACATTTTTATTTTAACATTAAATAAAATGTTTTTAATGTCATTTTCCCACCAAAGTGGATCCATGGGGTCCCCAAGTTGACACATGGATTGTATTGGTCGGCCATGGCACATCCAGTGTGGGTAGGACATGTTTCAAGCTCATCTCATATTATTAAAACTTTATTTTTACCTTAAAATACACTAATTACCTCTAATCGCGATTAAGAACATAAAAGTTACTATTCACCAAAAATTATTTTAATCTCATTGAACCACATTTTACTTCTTAATTACAACCATGTATGTCAGATTTTTGAAAATCAAAACACAGAAGTGGTAATATTTCATTTAAACGAAAAATCAGTTATTTAACTACCACTTAGTGGTTTCACTATTCATCAAAAATTGAAGTTTTTCAGAACAATGCCAAAATTTCACCCTAAGCTATAATTGATATTCTGAATTAAAAAATGATGTCTATTTTAAAAAATTCCAAACATATAATTTTCATTAATTAATTTTATAATTAATTCTCGTTGTCACAAAAAATAGCATGTTTTTAAGAAACAATTTATATCAAAAGATTGGCAATTGTTTATGTCCAATTTCATTGTTAAATTAATTCTAATGACCACCATTGGATAAAATGGTAAAAATATATTCTAATTATACTTTAAAACCACTAAATAGTATAATTTATCACTATAAATTATTTTGATTAAAAAAGTTGTTTTTAAGTATTTTTCACTATTCATAAAAAATTAGAAGTTCTCAAAAAAATACCAAAAATTCAACATAGGCTAATTTCGATATTCCGAATACAAAAATGAAGTCCATTTTTAAATATAAAATTTATATAATTTTAAAAAGTGTTTATTACTATTCATAACGGCTACTTTGATTAGTCGCAGTGTTTTAGAACTAGAAGTTGCGTACAATGCAAGCTATTGCATTATTGAATGAGAAGCGTATCATGGAAGATCGGGGTGTTAAATTCTCCCCTCCTTCAATAAATTGCGTCCTCGCAATTTGAAAATTGTCTTTGAAAATAAAAGGTTGAAAATATAAAATACCTTTGTGGAAAACCCACATCGGAAATAAGATTAATAAAATTTAGCCTTAATAAGAGGGAAAGGGAAATGAAAAAGTCACCACTCAATTATGATCTCGATTAGGAGAACATTGATGGCAATTAGAGACATATAATTGGAGGAAAAACGTAAATATTTGTAGGGAGTGATTGAGGTAATCAATCACAATCAACTGTCAAATTGAGGGCCTCAAAGCCTTCAATCTATGTTGATTTAAAATATCATCAGTTCAACAAGACATAAGGTATTAGGATAACACATTTTTTTGTTTTAATATCCCCTTACTAATGTTTAAGAATTAATTTATTCATTGAATAATAGATAGGTATATATATATTTATGCTTGACAATTAGAGTTTCAACCTTCAACTCATCTTTCACTCAAAAAGATAATAGAACTCAAAAATATTATACTTATCCTAATTGTATAAGGTTCCAAATGTTAACACATACCATTTAGATTAGTAAAATTATTTTGTAATAACCAAGGACTTCCTATAGGCTAGTGGTAGGAAATAAAGGCATGTCGCACTATGGTTGTGGGTTCGATTCCTGCAGCTTTGTCCGACGCGACGGGTTATGCCCCACCCTGCAGGTTGTCCTTTTCCTAAAACTATAGTATTATAATATTCCAAAAATAATCTTCATAAATTTTTTAACCTTAAACAATACTATCCAAAGATCAACTTAATCCACTCCAACCTTTATAGTTATCCAAAATACCTCTGTCCAGACTTTCTCTAAAAGGTCTCTTAATTCCAAAATCAATTTATCAGATTCCCCAAACAAAGTAAAGTTTCTCTTATTGTCACATACTAAAAATATAATTACCTTCATCATATTAAAACCTTACTGAAATCAACAAGTACTGTAGTACAATCCTTATATATATATCAAATTATTCTAATAACCAGAATATAATCCATGATTCCAAAAGCACCAATACATTAGTTATTCTGCTTCAACTGTAGTAACAGCATAAGGTTGTCCTTGATCCCTTGGTCTTTTCTGAGGTATGTTTTCCTGACGCTTAAGACATTCATTTTCATAATGCCCCATTTGCCTACAATTACAGCATTCAACATTGATAGCCTCTTTCTTTCCCTTGCAATCACGCACCTGGTGACCTTTTTATCCACATTTATAACAAACTCTCATTCCTTTTAGGCAAGTACCAGGGTGATTCTTCCCACAATTATCACATAATGGAAAATCCTTCTTTCCCTTTTTCCCTTTATCTGTCTCTTATTCCACCGTTCTCTTCTTCTCTTGCTTTACTTTGTTGTCATAAGACTTAGAGAATTCCTTTTCTGTCTTGATAGCACATGAGACAATATCTTCGTATGTTGAGAAATATTGTGATACTAAAGCTCTACAGAGAAATGGTTTTAACCCATCAAAGAAATGATCAATATTACCTCTTGGGTTACGTATATAATCTGTAGCATACCTCTCCAACCTTGTAAAGTTGACCTAATACTTTGTGACATTCTCATCCTCCTTTTGTCTCAGACTCAGAAATTGCCTTTCCATATCCGCTCGACGGTCTCGAGGAAAGTATTTTTCTAAGAACAACTCTTTGAACTCCTGCCATTCCATCTTTGTTAAGTCGTCATCTTTCTTTTGTATTTTGAATTAGTGACCACCATTGATTGGCATCTCCAGTGAGGTGGTAAACTACCATGACAACTTTCTCCCTTTCACTACTCCCCAAGGCATGGAATATTTTCTCTAAGGAATTTATCCATTGCTCAGCTACTATAGGATTTGTACTCCCATTTAAGGTTAGTGGTTGTTGCCTCATGAAACGGTCTAGCATTAATCCTCCATGTTGTGGATCAGGGTGCTCCATACGAGTAAGGTTATTATTCATAACTTACGTGAGTTGTCCCAATACGGTGAGAAGCTGATCAGCACCAGTTGTATCACTAGTTCCACCATAATTATCTTGAGCAGGAGGGAAATCCCTACATGGAGTGCGTGCATTGATACGGTTTCCATTCCTTCCACTAGGCGCCATTTCTAGATAATGGCATAAACTAGATTAGTTTATGAATCAAAATACATAATTCCATACTTGTAAAACACTTAACATAAATTGAACTATTTATGGATATAATCCATAATCATAAAAAAGTTTTCTTTGAGGAAGTATATACTCGTAACCCTTCATAGTGTTTTGTAAAGAAAATGAGAATTATCCTAAGCATATCCCCCGGGAGTGTCGTAACCAAGAGTGCAGCAAGGCCCATTGTCGTGCACCAGTTCCCGTTCGAGTCTAGCTCAAAACGGTGTTTTCGGGTTTTACCCCTAGGTACATTTGTGCCAGAGCCGCCTCAACCTACTCGTATCCAGACAGGGATGTATTACTCAGAAAACTCACAACATCTCTACAAAACTAAAATTATAGGAAGTTCTTCTATACTAATCCTCAAAGTCTATCTTCGGGCTATGTGCTCTAATCAGAGTTTATCTAAATCTAGCTTCCAAGGTTAGTACTAAACTGCCTCTGATACCAACTATAACGCCCCGACCCCAGCTACCTAGAGTCGGTGCATTACTTCGTAACATTGGCATGATCACAAAAGATCAAGTCTCGAAAGACTGATTAGTTTAGTAGCCTTGGAAACAATAGATACATTCATAAGTCTTACATTACATCATAAAGTGAAAAACTAATAACAAAGTCTTCATAGTCCACACTCATATCCTCTTCTGACTATCCATGCAGGTCATTCCTAAAATAATTCTTCACATCCTGGAAAATATTAAAACATTGAAAGGGGTGAGCTCAGATGCTCAGTATGGATAACAATATTGCAGAATCTTTCATAAATAAACATTAACATTTAAGGCAATGTATAACTAAAACAAAAGACTTTTAAACATGAACTTCAACATAATCTGGCAAAAGTAAAATGATATAATGCCATTTAATTATTCACATGGATATTCTAATGGTCGAATAATCACATGCAATATCAATAACCACTTCCATAATGATGGAATGCATAATGCCAGACATTCTGAAACATTTTGTCAAGGCCTCGGCCAAGACGTCTAAAATGATTAAGGCCTCGGCCAAAACCATAAATCAAATTTGGAAAGGGCCTCGGCCAATTCCACGTCTAGTTGTCTCATGAGACCTACCGATACATTGAGGAGCTATAGCAGGCTCCACCCATCACTTATTAAGTCCAACACATTAATCATATGAATAGGTTTAAACATATCATAAACCATAACATAATGGTATCACATAAAACATGCATAAAGGAAACATAAAATTTCCACATTTCAATCACAAGATATCAATACAGCACATTGATATAATAAAAACTCTTTCAAAACCATTTTCAATACCAAAATAAAAGAAAGTTAAAACTTTGTATTTATTTTTCATTAAAAAAATGATGGCTTGTAGAGGAAGCCGAAACTCAAATAATGGTCACGGCGACGGAGAAATCATTGTCACCTCATAAGTACGGAAAGAAAAACATCCCCTTTTTGTCATTTAGTAAAACGCTTCGTATAAAAAATATTCCTTTTGAATAAACGTAAAAGTCAAAGGGGTTTATACACCGTATAAAAGAAAGTTGTGTATAAAACCAAATATGCCTCAATGAAAGGGGATTGAGACGAAGTTCTTAAAAAGATCATTTTTAAAATAAAATAGATATATTATGTGTATTCACTATAGGCACACATAAATAAAGTAAAAATACAAAATAGGACATAATAATATCATGATATAATTTGAAAGTAGGAGATTAACCCAAAGAATGGAAGTTGGGTTAAGAAATTCCATTACCTTGTGTCCGACTTGATTTTACCGTTCTTTAACCTCCTTAATAATAAACTAGAGTTCATATCTACCATTTTCAATTTCATTATCCTTTTTATATAACTTATTACAATGTTATTAATATTATGTAATTATTTAAGTTAATAACGGTCGTTTTGTCGATTTTTGGTACTTGAGTCAACAATAAACTTCTTATAATTACAAGTTGTTTATGTGGTAGAATATCCATTATCTCCAGAATTATATTCATGATTTAGATTTCATATATATCATATATATCCAGTATATACATTCATTCATAATATTATGTAACATTTAGAGGTAAGAAATGAAATGCACCATTCATGGAGACGGTAAGTCGTACGTACACATGAATGCTACTTTCATTTCTATTTCGTATTTAATGGAATGAAATCATAATTATATAAAGGTATAATATAGTTCCAGTATAATATCATATATAATATCATTTACTCCATCCTTTATACATCCCACATATGGCATTAACGATTCACATCACTTTGATGGGGCGGTAGTCCGCACTTCCTAAAATGAAATTATCGCGTTTACCCATAATTGAAATCATAAAGTATGCCATAAATGAGAAATACAGAAGCATAAGGAAAACATAAACATATTATATATCATATATAAATATAGTGAAATCTTAATGGCCACCTTTGAAGGTTTTATATGAGTGTTGAACAATCATCGTTTCGTGAGGCAGAAATTCTCCATCCACAGAAACAGTATGTTCTTTAACCATTAGATGTAGGTGTGTGTAATTGTAGCTCGAATCCTTCTTATAAAAACATCCTAGTATTCTTAGGATACTGTTGTTGTTACAAAATAAATGAATAAATAGATTTTATGGGGTTGGAGAAGCAAAATAAAACAAAATAACATTAGAGAAGACATTACCTCAAAATCTTGTAACTCATTTTGATTTGAGCCAAAGGCTTCCTTGGGAAGAGTTCTGCCCAAAGTGAGGCTTCTAGGAGTAAGGGGGGAAAGTTGGGAGAGTATATGGGCAGAGGTTGGCCGAGACAAATGGCTTGAAAGTGTGAATGAGGTGGTAGAGGTGGGGGCCTTTTATAAGAGGAGAGGAGGGGCTCTTTTGGAAAGATTAAAATGTTACATTATTTTGAAATGCTTTTCGGATTTTAAAGGTCCCAAAATGATATATTTAGAGGATACGGTGATAAGGGTTCGAAATATGCTCATCCAATAGGTTTTTGACAAGTGTAAGCCTTAGATATTACATTATCTTTTCATTTTATTTAAATCGTTAATTAATGAGGTAAATGCTGCATCATCATTGTGTCATAAAAAATTTAATTTATTTAATGTCCAAAAATTCTAAAAAAATAACCATAATGTGTGAAATATTTTTTTCTTTCCTATGAATATTTATGGTCAAAAATATGACTTGTATAACCCCATTTAAAAATTGTTTTAGTAAAATTACTCATGTTTGTGACATTTTTATTTTAACATTAAATAAAATGTTTTTAATGTCATTTTCCCACCAAAGTGGCTCCATGGGGTCCCCAAGTTGACCCATGGATTGTATTTGTTGGCCATGGCACATCCAATAAGGGTAGGACATGTGTCAAGCTCATCTTATATTATTAAAACTTTATTTTTACCTTAAACTACACTAATTACCTCTAATCGCGATTAAGAACTTAAAAGTTGATATTCACCAAAAATTATTTTAATCTCATTGAACCACATTTTACTTCTTAATGACAACCATGTATGTCGGATTTTTGAAAATCAAAACATAGAAGTGGTAATATTTCATTTAAACGAAAAATCATTTATTTAACTACCACTTAGTGGTTTCACTACTCATCAAAAATTGATGTTTTTCAGAACAATGCCAAAATTTCACCCTAAGTTATAATTGATATTCCGAATTCAAAAATGATGTCTATTTTAAAAAATTCCAAACATATAAGTTGAATTAATTAATTTTATAATTAATTCCCATTGTGACAACAAATAGCGTGTTTTTAAGAAACTATTTATATCAAAAGATTGGCAATTGTTTATGTCCAATTTCAATGTTAAATTAATTCTAATGACCACCATTGGATAAAATGGTAAAACTATATTCTAATTATACTTTAAAACCACTAAATAGTATAATTTATCACTATAAATTATTTTGATTAAAAAAGTTGTTTTTAAGTATTTTTCACTATTCATGAAAAATTAGAAGTTCTCAGAAAAATACCAAAAATTCAACATAGGCTAATTTCAATATTCCAAATCCAAAAATGAAGTCCATTTTGAAATATAAAATTTCTATAATTTTAAAAAGTGGTTATTACTATTCATAATGGCTACTTTGATTAGTCGTAGTGTTTTAGAACTCGAAGTTGCGTACATTGAAAGCTATTGCATTATTGAATGAGAAGCGTATCATGGAATCTTGGGGTGTTACACTCCATCATAAGAACATGGAGCATAAAAAAAATGACATAAAAGAGAGTATTTGAAAAGAAAGAGAGAGGTTGGATCCCTTACCTTAAACGTAACTCTTAAAATTCAATGGTTGGGACCTTGAGGGCTTGGGGGCACCTTGGGAGGACTCCATGGGAGGTAAGGAGACCAGAACTTCATTGAGGATGATTTTGGAGTCGAATGGATGAGAGGATGGCTTGGTATTAATAGGGAAAGTGAGGGGACAAGGCATTAAAGGCCAAGGGACACCTCATTAGTGGTTTTGGCAAAACCATGGGCTTTCCCATGGTATTTTCCCATGGTATTGGACACTTAATACACCACATACCTTATCTTACTGTTCATAAGTCTACCATATTGATTAAATACTTAATAAATCATTTAATGATGTCATTAAACACTCGTAACTTAAAAACTGTATTTTCACTATTCATCGAAAATTCAACTTTTTTAGAAAAATCCCAAAATTTCAGCTTAAACAAATATCAATGCTCTGATTTCAAAAATGAACTCCATTTTATAAAAATAATTTTCTAAATATTTTTAATTTAATTTTTAAATAAATACACTATTCACTGAAAATTCATTTTTTTCAGAAAAAAACCCCAAAAATTACCTTATCATAATATCGATGTTCTGAATTCAAAAATAAAGTCCATTTTATAAAAATAATTTTCTAAATAATTTTAAACTAATTTTTTATTAAAAAATACTATTCACCCGAAAAAATAATACTTGACTAATAATTTATGAAACCGTTATTTAATGATTTTATTGAATCACATTACTTAATCAAGGTGCCTATATTATATTAATAATTTCTTTAAGTTAGATTACTAATCCATTTGGTCACATTACTAATCCTAAGCATAAAATCACTATTCATAATTTACTATTCATCAAAAATTAGGTAGATCTTATTAGACTCTAAATTTCATACTGAACATAATTGTAGAAGACCATTTCTTGAAAATCATTACAAATTTTTAATTATTTAAGGTTTACATAAACATTTTTAAAATATCCTTTCTCTAAAATTCATCAAAAATATGCATACTATATTTATCCGTTCATTTGAAAATTCATAAACTTCATCATAAGAAGAAATCAAAATTTTTATTTAAAGCAAAGGATTACACAAGGCAGTTACGGTCTCCTTACATAGCCCCTTATAACCCCAGCATAGGAACTAAGTGTAAGGTGTGATAAGGTGAGAGGATCTGAGGGCGGCTCAGCCAACATTGCACGAGTAGTAATTTCTATCGGTTTGAACTTCTCACGAAGGTCATTCCATTATAGCTTCACACGATGAAGTTCGGCTTGGGTTTGGTCCAGAGCAAAGCCCAGTGGTGCTACCTCCTTCCCAAGTTCCGTTAGATGGGCTTCGATTGGCCCGAGACTACTGGATGAGGCCATCGAATCTTATTTCTATATTAATTAACCAAGATCACTTGTATTTAGAGACGATAATCAAAACTTTTAGTTTCCAGCGGTCATAATGACCAATGGTCATATAATAGTCAAAACCCAACGGTCTCATTTTAATTATACTCATGTTATCAAATGAAACAGTTTTGTTGAGTATAAAAATAAAATAACACACAAAATTAGGAAACAAGATTTTTTCAAAATTTCAGGTCTTTACAGTTTGCCTCTGCTCTTTCCTACAAGGTGATTTAGTCCTGGATTTGAGGATGCCAATGATTCCTAGATGGAAGCCACTGAAATTGGAGCCCAAATGGGAAGTACCTTACATAATTCACAAGTTTTACCTCAATGGTGCATACTCCCCAGTAACTATGGATGGTGAGCATATAACTCCTCCCACCAATGCCAGGTTCCTCAAGAAATAATCTTCCTGATCCATCTGGTCTTGCATGACCCTAAACTGCATGGTCCCGCATGAACTTAAACTATCGGGTCATGCATGACACTAAAAATCATGGTCCCATACGACTTTAATATATATCTTGTCCTGCATGACCCTAAACTGCTCAGTCCTACATGACTTTAAACTGTGAAACGTCCTGGAAGATGTTAAAATTTATTTCATCCTACAAGATGTTAAACTGCACCCTTAGAACTATAGGTGGCTTGATTCCCATCCACATGGGATACTTAGGAACGTTGAGACGTTTCGTCTTGATTCTAGCCCCAAAACTCTTCTCTTTGACTATTCCCCCTGGGGTATAGTTCCCTCGAGGGATACCCACATGGTGTAGTACGGGATTCTTTGGCCCCACTCATGTCAAGATTATGACAGTCACACCATGTGCTCCCTCCTCATTCATATATCCTCCCACATCCTCACCACACAATGCTAAACTAGATGGATTTAAAGAACTATGTATGGATTGATTCCCATCCTCATGGGATATATAGGAACGCCCGACCATTTTTTCTGTCGGTCCAACCCCAAACTCCATCATAACCCTGTCGTGCGTTCCTCTCCCCAGATACTTACACCTTTTTCACCATCCTACTTGGCATTGAAATGCACAGGCACACTTATGTTTCACTCATGCTCCTTGTTTGAGGATCCATCATCTTTCATGTCCAAAAGGTCCCCCAAATGTCATGGATGCTTGACCCAAGGGCCCTCCTACCATTACAGACCAACGTCCTCGAGGATTTCGAACAACAAATTGACACAAGCCATGTGTTGCGAATATGGTCAGTGGGAGATCCACATTTGTTTTTCCCATTATAGGTCACACGATATGGACGTTCTATTTCGAACATGGTCAACATCTATATGTTTTCGTTATCGCCACTCCCTTAGGTCCCAAATATTGAGTGTAGTGGCTCATTCTACCTCATTATATCTTCAAGTCATGTTCTCCCTTGGGTGATGTCATCTATCTAACCCTTATGAGATAGGGAGAGCCTAATCCTACTCCTGGTTTCCCACACCGAGTATTTCTCACATGGGCTTAGGAGCTATGATGAGGCAATGCCTGCATGAGAGGCCATGTGGCTACAATTGGTCGGGGTGCCTAGCCTCAGGTCCTTCGACCCCTCCAGCCCCCTGGCACGAGTTCTCATTTAGGATTGTGTGATATGCTATGGAATCATGCCCTCATTTACATAGGGATATTTTTCCATGCCCCACAAATCCCCCTGAGGCATCCATACCTTGATTTATGGTTCATCCCGCGAGTACAGGCCCATCCATGCTTCACAAGTCCCATCATTTGGGCTTTCATCACCCTATATGTTCAAAAGGAACCACGGATGTCATTGATGCTAGGCCCAAGGGATCTCCTACCATTACGGGATAACGTCTTTGAGGATTATAGGAAGAAAATTAATACTAGTCCCATGTTGTGAATATGGTCAATGGTCGATGCTCGATTGTTCACCCCCCCCCCCCTTCTAGTCACACTAGGATGGATACTGTGTTACAAACCTGGTCAATAGTGTTCCTCTATCATCGTTTCCATTTTGTGGTCCTCCATAGGCACAATGATTCTCCCTCTCTATCCAATGCATATGAAATTAAACTAGGCATATACGATTTGAGTTATATGACCCTAAACTAAGATCACCTTTGTCCTCACTGCAAGACGTTAAACTGAAAATTGGTCCAGACTTTCCGTCCATGGTCCAGCCTCAGGCCTCTTGTCCTTTTTGGGCCTCTCACCCAAATTCTCACTTAGGGTTGTATGGTGTGGTGCGAAAATATTTCCTCATTCATGTTAGGTTTCTCGTTGTTCCATACACTTCCACGGATAAGGTTCCAAACTCTTACCTTGATCCTCACTACAAGACGTTAAACTGTAATCTGGACATGACATTCTTTCCATGTCCCAGCCTCGGGCCCCTTGCCCTTTTCAGGCCCCAATCCCATGGTCTCACTTAGGATGGTATGGTGTGTTGCGGGGTTATGACCTAATTCATGTTGGATTACTTGTCGTGCCGTACACATCCCTTGTTGAGATACCTTGCCCCTATCTTCATCTTTAACACGTGACATTAAATTGCACGACACCCCCTAGAACTATGTATGGCTTCATTCTCATTCTTATGAGATATGTAGGAATGATTGGGCACTTCACCTTGGGCTGAGCCTCACTTTCATCACGGTCCCTTGACCTAAACACCTCCCCAATGAACACATGGTAACCTGGACCCCAGACCCTCATTCACGACAGGCCATACACTTACCTCACCATGTGTCTCTTTCATTCCTTACCAATCCATGGTCCGTCTTGGGCCCAGCCCAATTTTCACCCCTGGTCCCATGACCTAAACACACTTCCTCTAAGGATATATGGTGTGTTGTAAATTCTTTATGTCCCCATTTACATAAAGTGTATAGATACTGCATTACGTACTCCCATTTTGGGATCTCCCCTTTCGCTCCCCATCCTACCATATGACATTAAACTACACGGGTCCGTATGACCTCGACGCCTGACATTAAATTACAGTACTACCCTGAATAAGTTCAGGATGCCCCATGATAATCATGGGATGCGTTGTTTTCCTCATTAGAGAGGTCCTGTTTAGAAGTATGAATGATCCATGATCAGAACGATACTCCCACCTAATGTGTTTCCATCACGGTGATGTAATTTCAAGATTGTTTGATTATATTCTAACAAACCACCACTCCACCTTCCACACATTGCATTCCCTTTATTCGGACCATGTTCCTCTTTTATGTCTAAAGGAACCCCCTAACAGTATGGATGCTCAGTCTATGGCTTGCCTACTATCTTGGTCCAACATTCTGGAATACTAATGGATGACATTCTAATTCAGGCCCCATGTTTCGAACATGGTCAGCGGTCAGCCCTCGTTTTTCATCCCCATTTTAGGCTAATAAAATATGGATACTGTGTTTTGAACATAGTCAAAAGTTATCCTTTATTGTCATGCCATCCCCATAGTGTTCTGAATCTGGGGTATTGTGATTCACACTTTCCACTCCCTTAGGTTCGGGTTGATTTCAAATGCACCTGGAATTACCTCGCTCGTGCACTAGATCACATTGGGAAGACAATACGTCAATTGTTCTGAGGTCCTCTCCCTCTAATCGGGCCTCTCCCTTTTCTTCTCATAAATAAAGATTGGTTATTCGAATCTTAGATGCCCGAAGCTTGGTTAGCACTCCTACATTCAAATGAAGTAATAGTAAGAGTATCCCTTGTTTCTCACATTGGGTATGACCCACATGATCTTAGGAATGGTTTGGTATTTATTTCAAGATTGTGGTTGAATTAATTAAACCAAAAAAACATGTTAATAAATATATCCATACATGTAGTTTAGAATGAGAGTTAGTAAGGAGAAATGATTTTATGATTTCAACCAAAATAGGGCCCTTAAGAGTCGGCATCTTGGATAGATCATTCCAGCATCGCTACCTTTTGGCTTGTGACCTCCATGATTGCTTCCTGCCCCCTGAGAACCCTCTCTTCATCAATATCCGAAAATCATATTGCACTTTCCCTAGCCTATTCTTGCACCTGTTCAGTTTTAAGTTCAGTCATTTGGTGACCCACTTCCACGAGCTGCTCTTGGGAATCCATCGGTTGGGCCCTCAATTTCTCCACAAGCTCAGAACAATTTGCAATGAATACCTCCTTTTCTTTAATCTGTTCTACAAGGTGTCAAACCTCTTCTTCTGCCTTCATGAACTCTTGGGTACTCCCCAAATAGTTCTGACACCAGCCAACATCGGAGCGTCGTCTCCTCACATGCAGCTTCTCGGCCAATTAGTTGCAGACTGTTGAATGGAGATGATGAGCATCCACCCCTCCAGTATAGAGAAAGTGCATCCAGGTGTAAAGAGATCCCATCCATTTTTATCCATTCTATATGAGGTTGACCAAGAAAGTGCTTGATACACTTCCTCCCTTTGTGTTGCATCATACATCTCTCATCAACCGCCTCCAAATCAGAATAATCTATCTCCTAGTGATCTTTAGGCCGATATTCGGGGAAATCATCCAAGAGACCAGCAGTAGGGTCTTCTTTGGGTATTCTTCCTGAGGGGTTAGGCTCTTCAACACCTAGGTGAACTTCCTCTCACTCCTCGATCTCGGTAGATCCTTTTCCAACATATGTCCCCACTGTGAAATTAATATTGTTGATATCCACATCCCTTTTTTTAGCGAGTGCTGGGGATGGCTCAGTTAGGGAAGTGTGATCTGAATGGGATGTCACATTTTCCATTGAATCAATCATAGATGACCTGGATTCGGCATCTCGATGAGCCTCCAAGGCTGTGATTACTACCCAAACAATGAACACCCTGATCAACTGAGCTTTCCGATGGTAAATATTGGTGTTTAAGTAATGAACTTACAAGAGAATAAATCATCATCCTCTGGTGTTCTAGCTGCTGTAGGAGCTGTCATTATAAGGGATCCCTCAGCACTCATTAGATCAATAATGGGCATCGGATCCCCACCTTGTTCTATTGGCACCTCCTCCCTCCTTTTGGATGGAGACTCTTGGTCGGTGCCAATATGCACCTGAGCAGAATAAGGAGATCTGATTGAGGGTTACAAATAAAAAATGAAGCGGGGAAGGATAGATAAGGGCTAATACATACCTTGAGTAGCTCAGTTATGTATAAATCAGAGCCAAAGATCTTGTCACACTCCCGAAGACTCCCTTGGTGGGACATCACCTGAGACCATCCACCTTCAAGCTCCTCTTATCCTTCACCCCCTCCTTCACCTTCTCCTTCTCCCTCCTCCTCTTCTATCTCACTTCCCTCTGGCTCCTCATCGATGTCATCATCCTCGGGAGGCATCTTGTCTGGATCATGCTCCTCGTCGAGCATTACCTTCACCAGGAGGGGTGGTTCCTCACGCTAACCTCATTGGCGTGCATACACATTCATGGCCATTAGGTAAGCGTGTTGACGATGGAAGTTTACCTTATGATCAACCCGGATGATTCCGACCTCTGGCAGCTGGATTATGTCTCGTATTATCTTTTTCCATAGGGCTACGGTACCCATATATTACTGTAGGGTCAACTAGGCCGACCACAGAGATGGGAAAATTGCATCATCAGAAGGTTGAAGAAGATACTTTATCTACTTCCCTGGAAATTCCCTGACTGGTCTGTGATCTCCACTCCCCCTGGGCAATAAAGGCGCGAACATGTCATGTGACGTTCCCACTACTGTAGTCTTGGTCTGTGTGGGCCTAGTTTCCCAAATTTCTTCTGACCTTTCCTCCCCAATAGCGCTATATCTTCTTTCTCACCACCCAGGTTCTACACTGGCTACCTTGAGCTGCCAAACTCGCTTACGCAAAATTCCCTCAGGGTATTCTATGGCCCAATGTTCAGCATATTTTGTTGAGAGGCCAGCATCGACTCTGGTGGGGGAAAAGGTAATGACATCACCAGAGCCATGGGTTGTGAACATCAGCCCCATTTGGCGAAGAAAGCAGGGATTCCTCTCCTCTTGAACATATGTATACACTTTCTTCAGCATTCAATGGAGGCATCCAAACTACCTGATGAATATCAATGGCACGTAGGGCTCACAAAGGATCTTCCCATCAACCCGGGTGACAAGCACCCCACCTCTAATGCTCTAGAACTATTCCCTTTTCTCTAGTGAGCCTTTCCTGTTGTCTATCATTTGGCCAATCAGAGTGGGGAATGGGATAAAAGTGAAGTTGGAATGATTATTGATTCTGATCCTTACCCCCTCCTCATTGAGCGTCAACGGCATGGCCCTAGAAATGTTTAGCAAGGAAGGTCGCAGGCCATTACCCGAAGGATGAATGGAGTTTGGAAAGGTATATATGCTGCAATGAGCGGCAATATATCAATGAAGGATCTATAGGGGACCACAGATCCTCCTTGGTGACCCCCATCTCGAAATGCGTCCCAGAATGGCATACAAATGGGCTAACATGGGGAATCCCAGATTGAACCTCTGATTTTCATCCATGATGTCAGCCATCACCAATGTTGTTGGATGAACTAACATCCTCGTGTCCCTCACAGGTAGGATCCACCCACTTAGAGGAAGGATTCATGAAATATAGCATACAATACATTCCGGTCCCGACTCTCATTTATACTGAAGCCCCATGATTGATATCCCCCCGTCTCTAGGATCCTCTAGTACGATCCACTTTTTCCCTTCTGTGCCGCGGTCAGACACCACCTTCCTCACCCTGGAATATTGAATTCAGGATCTCTTTGTAGAAACAATCTAAACTATTTTTTATAGGTGATTTCCTTCAAAAATTCATTGACCCCTAGCCTCTCTTTAGCTAGCTCCAACAGATACCATGTTAGGATAAGAGTTTGTGATCTTTCTCCCCAGATGTTCCTCTTCGGAAGGAATTCATCATACTGATGCCCATCCAAAGGGATACCCCCGATGAAATGAATGTCCCAAAGGCTGATACCTACTTCCCAATGGTGAAGATGGAAGGTATTGTTATCAGAAGACCATCGGGTAAACAGCTCTGGATGGAGCTCATGCTGATGGTAGAAATGAAACTATGACATCCACGCTGCCTCGAACAAACCGATGTGCCACAGTTCAGCCACAAACTGGTCACACATATGGTGTACCCAATATTCCTAGGCCCATTCACTTGTGAGATTTCCCCCAAACTGTAGGTCCCAATCATGAGCCAGCCATTAGATTCGTCAGAAACACTCTATCGGAAAGTACTTACATAATGGGTCGGAGAATCCACTGCGATTGGGTCACATCCCGAAATAGTTCTGGTCTTAGTATTTAGGATGTAAACATCCATATGTCTGGTTTCTCTTGAAGTATATCCATTTTTAGTGATATTATACCGAGGTAGGTCATCCTCGCAGGTCACCCATGACCATGGTGTGTTGACCTCAAATCCTGGCATGGGTACCTACTCTAAAATACCGAAGTCCCAAATCAGCAAGTTTTCGGATAGTGCATACTCCTTCTAGGATGGGGTTAACATGTTGAAGAGTGTATGGTTGTGGGATACAATCTTTCGGGCACCATAAACCTTAGGGTTGGAAACCATCCCATCCCTTCGAGCGGCGAATGTAGTTTCTCTCTCAGCGTCATCCCGATTAGAATCCATCTTCTTCTAGTGAAGTCTCAAGAATTCTGTGTGAAAAGGCTTCTACAACGTGAAAAATTAGGAGTTGGCAAGAAAAACAAAGGCAGTGGTGTGAAAAACCACAGATCTACGCGTAAAACGACAGCTGAACTTGGGGTATTATGCGCAACCGAAGCGGTTTTTTCATGAAAGACAGGGTAAGTTCTTTTCTCATGTGAGAGCTCAGGACTTGCCACGCAATAAAAATCCATACAGACTAAGGGTCCTGCAAGGGTTTTTATTGTCATGGAGTAGGGCTTTCATGCGCGCAAAAAGTGATTTGTGCGCTACTTCCCAGTTTTCCACGCATTTACGGGTTTTGGAACGTGCCGACTCTAGGAAGTTATGAGTCTCGGCGTTTCCCTCAGAATCCGACCTTTGCATCCCCTCACCGATTCTATTTCGATGGGGGGCATTTTTAGATGCTGAAAAAAACTCAAGGGATGAAGAAGGTTTTGGCTCGACAAAGCGAAGACATATTTTGACCCGGTGATCCATTCTGGGAGGCCCGGAAGGGCTGTGTGAAAAAATCTCAGGTGGGTGTGAAAAAAATATCTCTCACACGAAAAATCATGGTATCAGAGGAAGTATTATTTGAATGTGTGGAAACTTTCGTGCCACCAACCGCGGGTGCGGAAATTTGTGTGTAGATTCCCCAGCATAGGGGAACTTTTGCGCTGCCGGTAGTGGTGAACAATCTTTCATGCGGATAGATTTCTACATGGATCCGACGACCCCAAGAACTTATAAATAGATGGGATCCCCCCTCAACTTCTGATGGCTGAATAATCTGAACCGTCTCCTCGATGAAAAATCCACCTCTCTTGCACGCAAAATATGGCTTTCTAGTACGGGATTTTTCGTGACAGGTCTCCTAAGGGTCCGCCGTCATGTGATACCACTTAGGCTTAACCCTCATCCAAATCCCCTTGTGTCCCACCCCTATGTGAAATCCCTTCCAATTGTGTGCAACCTTTATTTCTTGCATGAAATCCCTTCAAATTGTGCACAACCCTTATTCCTTCTGTGTAATCACTTCTAATTGCGTGCAAAACCTTGGCTTCCCAATTTCACACCGACCCAGTCTTTTTTGTGAAATTGTCTCAATTGTGCACCAAATTGCATGCAAAACTCCATGATTGTGAGTAATCCTCCAGGGCCCCTCACCCAGAACGTTTCCACGCTACTACTCCATTTTCACAAAACCCATCCTCCTTGGGCGTACTCTTTCGCACGTGTTCAATGTCCCTCTTTTGGACATAATTTTTGTGCACCTCTAATGCCCTAAACATTTCCGTCACACACCCTTTTCTCGTACGACCCTCTAGGATCATATGAAGTAACTTCAAAGTCTCTTGGGTGGTGTTTCACATTGTGTTGCTTCGGCTCATGCTTCTTCGGAAAGTCATGCTCATGGCTATTGCTTCTTCACATAGTCACACTAACATGGACCCCCAATGTGATCACCTATCAACACCCCCCAACCATGGCATTGTTGATGCCTTCCTTCCCTCAAGGGCGGGCGGGTATTGGTTATGTAAGTCCTAGTGGTGCAGAGTGAACCCACCTCGTCTGAGCTACATGACGTTAAACTGCTAAGCACCATAGTTCTCAGCACATGACATTAAACTGTGACCATTCCCCATGCGTCAGACATGGGTTTCCCCCACATTGGACATTCTTCATGCCCACAACCCTCCACAGGAGTGATATCATTCCTCATATGGAATGAGATCTTCTTTATCGGAGTGTCGTTTGTCTGCGGGGAGAGGGCAACCACCCTGGTGCAAGCCCCTAGGTTTTCTTGTAGGAGGTAGAACCACTTCTCCTCCTCTCTTCATGGGTTCCAAGTCCCTCTCCCGCTGGGATTTGTCACCATCCAAGCCTCCATCTTTGAGTAAGTCCCAATACCCATTACCTCGGGCTACAAACCACGCGTAAGTCCCTATTTGGGCTACTAACCACACGTAATCCCCTATTACACTTCCCACATATGCACATTTCATGACGTGATTGTCAGGCCTTTGTTGCCTCTTGTTTCTCACACGGAGCATGATCACGTGGGCTTAGAGTAAGCATCGACCATGACATCCTCTCTGGGCAGCCTAGAGCATAATCCCCACACCAACCAAAACTATGAGGTCTTTGATCCTCGCCAAGGCAAGGTATGTAGGAAGCCTCTATGAGGTTCAAGCCCACCACCCATTGGTCACTCCAACCCCCTTCATGTCGGTTCACCAAACCCCTCCTGAACTATGAGGAATTTGATCCTTACCAAGGCAAGGTACATAGGAAGCCTCCCTTAGGTTCAAGACCACACCCCATTGGTCACCCCAATCCCCTTCACATCGGTTCACCAATTCGCCTGAACTACGAGGTCTTTGATCCTTTCCAAGGCTAGCTACATAAGAAGCCTATATGAGGTTCAAGACCAACACCCATTCACTCTGAAAACCTTCACGTCGGCTAGCTACCCCATCCCGAACTACAAGATCTTTGATTCATTCCAAGTCAAGGTATGTAGGAAGCCTCCCTGAGGTTCAATTCCACTATCCTTTGGTTCTGACCATCATTCACGTTGGTTCACCAAACCCATTCCAGTGGTTAGCCATTGTCAACCCCATCCAGTAGTAAGTCGTTGTGACCCCATCCAGCAGTAAGCCATTATGAACCCATATAGTGGTAAGCCGTTGTGACCCCATCTAGCAGTAAGCCGTTGTTAGAAGAACTACGAGGACTTTGGTTCCCTTCCATAGGGATACATAGGAGGTCTCTCTGAGACTCAATCCCAACATCATCATCGTCCTCAAGTTTACTCCATCTCATTCTCCACCCACTTCACTTAACCATCCATCATCCATTTTGGTTCTTACCCAGGCCGCCACATCTCGGTGGGATCATGCCACCCCCACATTCACATTAACAATCAATTGGGTAGCTAACCACATGTTAGCCCCAACTTCAGTGTTCCCTCCAGAGACTGCACTCACTTGATCTTCTCTAGTCAGTGTTTTGATCAGTGCGCTCTATCTCCTCTAGACATTAAACCTACGGAATACCCTATGTTAAACATAGGAACCTGAGGAAAACCTCAGATACATGGCTATGTCATAAACTTCCCTCCATCCGACGTGGGATGACTCAAGCTTCCACGCCCTTGAGAATCATTATAATAAGGGGAAGAAACCCATATACACCAGTGTTCCAGTGTCCAGACATGCCAATGATGTCCAATGTGACTACTCCCCCGACCGAAGGTTGCTGCCCTGACCGGACCCCTTGGAATGTCCTGATAGAAGAAGTGTAATTAACTGGTGTCTAGGAAGATATGACACTGGGAAGAGTTCCATGAACAATGTGTTAAGTCTATAAGGGAGACCTAAATTAGGTGATGAGTTTCGAGGAGGAATCCATGGAAGGAAGAACTGATGTCCCATCATCCAGTTTCAATCAAGGAGAAAAAATACCTGAATAAGGAATAGATGCCACCCACCTTTGGAAAGCAGGAATGCAGGGCAACAAATAGCGCCACCATCCTCGAACAGATGAACGCGCGCGCCCCAACAAAAGTGTCGGAAACATAGGATTAGGAAATTTATTTAAATATTTGAAAATGAATTATTCTAATAAATAAACCTACATTGGATCATAGAAGAATTTATATTATATATTACACTATTTTTATAAAAAAATGCAGTCATATTACATACTGTATAGGCATACTATATTATACAATTTACTTGAAAAATATAATATTTTAGAAAATTATTAAAAATTCACAAATGGATAATTTTAATGTGTCAAATCTAAATATGAATTTAAATGTATAAAAAATAATTTCTATATATGTGAAATGTAATTATTATAAAAAACACAATGTCTTTTAAAATCATGCATTTAGTCTCAAATACTATAAAAAATCAATTTTAATGAATATTTATTATTCTTATATATATATATATTTGACATTATCATTTATTAATTAATACATATTATTTATAATTATTAATTTTTTCTCACCATATGATATTATCTATTTTACCAAAAAGTTGCATATTAACATTCACTAAATGGTCACACTACTATTCTAATGATCATACTACTCTAATAGTCACCTTACCCTTCCATGATCATATAAATAATTATAAATGAAATTCATTTTTTCCTCTAAAATAATTCATTTCATTTTATTAGTTTCTTTTTCATTACCATTCAATTTCTTATAATTTTTTCTATAATATAAATATATCATTAATTATTATTATTTAATATAGAATATGATTCCCCATAGTTTAGTATGATAGGGTTTTTGTACATTTTTATTTGTTTTGATGCACTAGTTCTGGTTGTTTTAGTGAATACAACTCTCTTGTTTGTGTTACACTACTGTGTATATATAAAAGTGATTATATTGTATGATGAATATTGTATAGAAATAAATAATTCTTATTTTAAGATATTTGGTATTATATTAAACATCTTTAAGTAATTTCATCCTTAATAACTCTATTATATTTCAGTCCATAAACATATATGTAAAAATAATCCTCATTACTCCTAAAAATCCCACATCACTTCTTTCAATTTGTTATTCCTCCAAAGTTGGTTCAGTAGATACATTTTATAATTACACAACACTTTATCTATAGTATCAAGTATCATGATATGATATTAATCATAGGAAAATACAATATCTAGATGTATTTTATTAGTATCTCTCTCTAATAAACTGAACTCCTAATGAACTCCATCAAAGTTCTATTGGCCACTTTCTATGGGCCATCGAGGACTAAAAACTCCTTAAAACCTTTAAATAATCCTTGAAACATCAAAATTTAAAAAAATTGTCCAAAAAATATTTAATAACTAATAAAATATAAAAACATAAATATTAATTCAAATAATTTTCTAGAAATATTAGGTCATTTCAATCTATCCTCCATAACACTCATTTCCTTTAAGAAATATCAATGTTTCTATACTGTGAATAACTATGACTATTAATTTATCTTTTTTCTATTACCACATATCTTATATAACTTGACCATAAAAAACTTACAATTAAACCAATTATATAATCTTTCCTCATAAATTCTTCTCACTTCAATGCACATTCTACATTAGTTATTCCAACAATAAAGAATTTGGTTTCAACTCCTCCTCAATATATCTAATGACATGATAATGATTTGAATCACAGTTTTATAAATGAGATATATATAAAAAATTGAATACTAAAAAATCAATAAGGTAAAGCCAATTATTAATGCACCTCCTAAATAAGTTTAATAATCTCAAAAGGTCCTATAATTCAAGAATTCATCTTTCATTTATTTCCCAAACTATGATTTCTAAATTAGTTCAATATTATATAAATACCCAATCAATCACATTTAACTCTAATATTTTATATATATATTATTTATTAGATTTTTTCCTACTCTGAGTTGTTTCTAGTCATTTCATGATCAACTAATCCCAATAAGTTGTATCATATACTAAACTCAACCTTAGAAAAAATTATTTTCCCACTTTTATCTAATATAAAAAATATATACACAATCTTCTATATAATTCCTCCAAAAGATCTATCTAGATATGAGCCTAATAATTATTATTATAAGAAATATCTGCCAAATTGAAGTGATATTTCCAATAATCTATAATGTCAAGGATATACACTCACAACATATCATAAAAAATTTAGTTAGTATGGTCAAATTGATCATTTGTCTTTGAATAGTGAACAATGAATAACTTTACCTATTTACCCAAAGCTCACTGAATCTCAAACACTTCCAAGGAATTTTTAATAAAAACAATCCTCAAATAATATAAAATAATAAAATGTTAAATTTTTACACATACTAAGTGTGGCGGTCATTAAAACTCTTCATTATTAAGATTATTATCCCCAATTAGCATTTAATAAAAAATTTCGGGTACCATATAGGCTACAGGCAAGTCCCCTACAATATTGTATCTAAAGCTATCTTTAAAATCTTAGAATAATGACTATACATTCAATCTTAAAATATAGAAACTTTTACATTTTCATTTTTTTAATATACCATCAACTTATCTCTTTCACTTGTACGGGTTGTCCACATGCCTAATATTTATTATATTATAATGATACAATATAAATTCAATTCCACCATCACTCACTACTTCAATATAAGCTAATTAGTGATATGTCACCATCATGTTTTCACATTCACATTCTAAATACGGTTGAGTATCCCATTGATAATCTATAATTCTTACATATTTTCCAAAATAACCCTTATGAAAATCCATACTATTAATTAATTCATTATTTTTATAGTGATTGATATCAAACTTTAATTCCTTAAAAAATTATCATTTTTACATTAGTTCAAAAAACTAATCGTTCTACCCCCATTTAAAGAAATTAGCTCAATAATCATTCCGTACTCATGTAATCCACATCCTAATAACTTTAATAGTATAATAATATTATCAAAATTATATAAATGAGAAAAAACTAGTCAATTTTTTTAATAAACCATCCATTTAGCATAGAAGTAAAACACAAAAACCACAATTCACAATGATTTTTTAATTTTCATACCTAGGGTACTCTAATGTATACCATTGATGACCTAATTGATTAATTAACCAATGATAATTATTTTAACTCATCATTAAATTATCATTTGTTTCTTTTAATTACAACAAAATGATCCAATTTTATAACTTACCCAAATCCTAATATGTTATGTCGCCTCTAATTAATCATTTTTTATATTAAATATTAATTAGTGAATTTAAATTAATGCATGTCCATTCCTATTCAAGGGATGACATCTCATCTCATAAATAAATAATCACATTAGAAATTATATTTTATAAAAATCATGGTAATATAAACTATCATTATTTAAATATAATTAATCACATTTAAAATAATCTAAAAAAATAGGCAACACACATATCATGGAGATTAATACAAAAACTATAACATAGAGCATGGAAAAATACCAAACCAGGGAATCCTATTTATCAGGAAGTAGGAAACAAGTTCATATTTTAACATGATTCCAAGATGATTCTATTATTTATTCTCACCATTCCTACTATAATTTCCTTTTATTATTCTAAATATCTTGATCATTTATACTTTTTATCATGCTTCTAAAGAAAAAAATCTATATAATTCACTCATTTTCATTTTAGATTTTTTTTTTGATAATATATATCTTAAATCAAAGTAATAAAATATTTTTTACTTTTTACATTTATATATCCATTATATATTTTATAAATGATAATCCAATCATTAACATGGGGAAATAAATCATGTAATTAAATAATTTTAGTATTTTTTATATTTTAACATTTTATAAAATCATTTATACTCAAACTATTAAAAATTATTTCAAACAATTACACTCTTATCATCCTAATTATCATTAAAAAATATTTTAAACACCCACAAAATAATTTAACATTTATCAAAACATTGTTAATTCACCCATTAATTAATAACATCTTATTTTAAAAACCATAATTATCATCGAATTAAATTACTATTAAATCATTTTAAATTTTAAACATGATTTTAAAATAATATAATAAAATTTCATGTTCATTCCATACATCATAAAAATACAAAAAAAAATACTCATAAGAACCAATTTAACTTAAAGTTAATATCATATATCATTACATATTACACTTCACAATAATCTATAACATTTTTATTTCAATGTGGTTATTTTATTTTTTATCATCAATATCATAACTCAATACCAGAATAAATTTCATTTTCATTATAATTTTTCAACATTTTACTTCCATATATCATCACTAATATGCCAATAATAATAATAATATTCTCAAATTATGGCCATAGTGTTAATATATTCATCCATTAAAATATTAAAATTAATAAAACACACAAATAATTATCCATAAACATTTAAATTATCATATTAAAATTATAATATCATGTTAAAAAATTTAATAACCATTTCATTACTATAAAGACACATGTGTACATTTAAAAATTTTAAATATTAATAAAACTTAATAATATTATCCTCATATAATTCCATCTATATTCTTAAATTAAAAATTAAAGCAGAAATTCAAGTAGTTACATATCACATTTTTTACACATATTAAGAAAAATATTAATTCACATTTCAATTTTAAAATATGTATTACATTTATCATACAATAACATAATATCATTATGTCACATTTAAATTTTATATTCCATATAATCACAACATATCATATAACATTTAAATAGTAATAGTGACCAATAAATGCAATCAATGCATGCTTTTTCAAGGTGTAAAAATAAATAAATAAATAAGTGAAACAACAATAATAAATACCATACAAGTGTGGACTAATTAATTAACCATTAATAAATATCTAAAAAAGAAATAATTATTTGTTAAAAATTATTAATTAAAGAACATTTCAATATTATAGTCCAATATAAATCATAAAAATCAATTGTTAACATGGAAATGTGTAAGAAAACACTAAAAGTTTAAAAATTTATAATACCTAGCTCTTGAATACTGAGTAGTTTTATGGGATTTCATGGCCCCACTATATACAACTTATTTAGAGAGAAAATATATATGTGAAATTAAATTTTATGTGATATAATTTCAGATGTTTTATATTGTGGATAAGAAAACAATAAGTTATAATATTTAAGAAAAATGATAGGATATGAGTGATGTTGAGGATCTAATTCCACCCACTCTTATAAATATCAATGTTTTAGAATAATGTGTTCATTTTTGTTAGAGAATTATTAATTATATACATGTAAAGAGACTAACGGTATGATTCCCACATTATTAGAGATTTATGACCACCAAAACACAATTTTTGAAAATTTCATAGTTTTCAACACTAATAATTATTGAATATAGAACTTAATCATGTAAACCTTTTTAATCCTATTATTAAACTCATTTTCATCATGTTTCTTAATTAGATAAAATCAAAAAAACTATTCAAATAATAATTTTATGAAAATTAAACCATATAAAATCTTCAAAAAAATTAATAAAATATATTTTATTATGAAAATCTATTATGTATCATCCATAAAGATATTATTCAACTTATTTTTATACAAACCTCGATATAAAATATTTTATTCATCCATTAATGTGTCTTAGAGTAAATTCATATAAATAATGTGTAAATAATTGACTTAATTTTCTGTATGGTGATCTTATATCATTAGAATCCTCCATTTCCTTGTTGTTTCACCTTCTCCATATCCAGATCCCCCCAACCGAGTGGCGCACCTATATTGGTTATTAAAATCTTCTATAATGATTGATTTAATTATGTTTTAAAAAATTCAACACAGTGGCTAACAATGTTGGATAATCCTATGACAAATTCCATAATCTTTGTCCAAAAATGTATCCTTATCATAAATAAATGTCTAATTTATTCCAAATGGCACAACTCATGTGTGACATTTTTCCATTTCCAAGCTTTCTACTTCTTTTTTTACTGATATGGGATGAAAAACTAAACCCCATCCTTATAACATATTTCTATATTTATCATTTTATATATTTTAAATACTCTAATGGTACATCAATAAAAAACTAAAAAAATAAACTAAAATAACAATAGTTATTTTCAAAAACTATAATAAATAAACTAAAAAAGAATTAAAAATTAGTGAAAATCAATGTAAAACACCCTTTATCTTCTCTAGATGAGTGAAAAATAAATAAATAAATAAATATTCAAAATTAAGAAATATAATATTTTAAATTAGTTGAATCTATAATAAATAGATCATTAAAAAATCATATTATTATGCTACCTTGGGACATTAAGCTTCATATATAGATATATTATAAAGAATACAAACAACTTATATAAAAAGTTCTCAAATTACCTTATTTGTTTTATAAATATTATATGATTTTTAAATAAAATAAAAAGGTTTATGAAGCCATTTTATAACTCCTTGAAATGGAATAAGTCTATCTATACTAATCAAGTGTCACCATATGAACTCCGGTGCACTCCCTAATTTTAGGAGTTTGACAATATGTACTAAGGGATTACATATACATTGGGGATTGATTTACCCCTATTATATCATATTAGATAATGAGTGAATAACTATTAGTACTTTATAATTAAATAAATGAATCAATAAAAAAATAATGAAATAATCACTCACATGTGGATTAACAATTAATGAACAACCATTAGATATAAATAATAAATATAAAAATAGATAAATTTAACCATAAACTAAACCCATATCTAATATAATCAATATCTCCTAATGTATTGAATAGATAATAAACAAGACCAAGAAAATAAAAATAAATAAATGAATGAATAAATAAATGAATACTAGATTCATCAATGGAATTGACTATAATCTCATCTCTACATAATTCCTCTTTATCTCATGTATGATTACAACTATCCTCAGCCACCTATAATAGGGAATTTTACGCAACCTTTGTTATGAGAAATAAGAATCAACCCACACATGTGATGTGTACATGTAGAGTGTGAGTATAATGACTCAATAGGATATCACTAAATCAAATTCATGTACACATACATAATATAAAAAATAACTATCATTTAAATAATAAAAAATTGTTAGATTGATTATATAGAAATAATAGTAAAGTCAAGTTATGAAGTGTAAAATATGATACTACTGTATTTTACCATGCCTACTCTAACTTATTCCAGAATAGACATATCTATCAAAATTAAATTTGTTAAATAAACTCTATTTTTCAATAGTAATTGAAGGTATAATTTAGTAATAGTATTTTGATAAATAGTACAGAGTGACCTCTTTTTACCTGTAGTCATTAAGGATATAGTGTAATCATAGACCTGACTAAATGAGAATGAATATAGAGTAACCTTCTCTTACATCTTAGTCTTGAGGGTATATTATATACAAGGTCTCTATAAGAATTATAATAAATAAATTAAAATCCTCTTCCATGTTAACCTATAGGGTATATTATAACCATGACACTAGACTAATGACAATGAATAAATAGAAACCTCTACTTATATATCCCCCTTAATAGTATAGTATAGTTATATCCCTTGGGAGAATAATATTGAAGATAGAGAAACATACTATTACCTATCATCCAAAATGGTATATTGTAGTCATAAAACCTCATCAAATGAAAATGAGTATAATGAAACCTAATTTTCCCATTGGCCTCTAATGTATGATGTACGACCACAATGATTAAATGAAATCATCTCAGTTATCCTATCATGGACAATAAAATAAATATAAAATGAAGCTTAACATATGAAATATGAAATATGATAAATAATATAATAAATTATCCATACTAAAACTAATGAATTACAATCTAAAAATATAAAATAAATATAATATCTTGGTTTTTTCATTTAAATTAAATGGATTTTATTATATGAAAATGTGGGACAAGATAAAATTATTTTCAATGTCATAGATGGTCATTTTAAAAAATAAAGTCATCAAAACTTAAAATTATTTTTTATTTTTATTTTAGGAAATATGAAGTATTGAATGAAGTTAAGAGGAAAATGTTTTTAAGAAGTAATTGTTTAGGTTATAAATTGTTTATAACCTATATAATAAGTTTTATAAACAATTCATGGTTTAAAAAGTTAGCATAAAAATATATATTTTGTTACATGGTTTAAAAACTATTGATTAAAACTTTTCCTAGGGTGTGGAAAAATTAATTTATTTATTTTCCAAATGAATCTAAGTATATTATCATGGTCATCTCACTTGAGGAGCTTCTGAAGTTAAATATTCACTATTTCTAAATAACTTATTAAATATTTTTATAAATACATGACCCCAATTGCCCAGAACCGGTTCCTTAATTAATTACATAGGAATAATTATAAGAAACTTTTATCTCAAAGTAATGAATTAGTTTAGTAGTTTTAAAAATTAGATAAATTAATAATTTCAACATTACAATAGTAAATGAAATATAATATTGAAATTCCTTTGAAAACGTCCATAACTCCTATGTTACCCCTATAGGTCATTCATAATTTACATCTTCACATCCTGGGAAAATAAAATATAAGAAATGGGTGACCTCATATACATATTAAGGGAAAAAAATATAGTAAAATATATCATAAACATAAATAACATAAATGGTGAATAACTAAAATCACATGCCTTTAAAAATTAACTTAAACGTAATATGGTAGGCATAAGGGCATAATAAATAATACCATAATAAAGCATAATCATGGGTATTCTACTAGTATAATAACATCATGTACTATCAATTACTTGTTTCATAATTATGGAAATACATAATGTCATAAATTCTGAAATATACCATCAATGCCTCAACCAAAACATCTGCAAATGGTTAAGGCCTCAGGCAAAACCATATCAATAATTGGGAAATGCCTCGGCCAAGTCCATATCTATTTTGTCTCATGAGGCCTACCAATGAATAGAGGGGTTATATAGGGACCCACCGATCACTTAATAAGTCAAATTAATTCATAATATTAATGGGGATAAACTTAAACAATATATACATTCATATTGAAACAAACATATGAAATGTAAATAACTTACCCTAAACATAAACACTAACTATTCGGAGTAATAGGGTGAATGGTTTTAAGATAGAACATTCATAGTAAAAATAATAATAAAACATTAAATAAAATATGGTACATGATATCATAAAATATTAGTACCAATTATACATAATATTCAAAGAGTGTTGAAATAGATAAAATTACTCTTATAAAAGCATCGATTAATTCTTGAGATAAATATTCTTTTACTTTTAAAAGAAGAGTTATTTTGTAAAAAAATTGTATAAAACCAAAAGAGAAATAATATATTTTATGATAATAAAATGAGTAATTTTATAAATATAATTCTGGATAAAACATATTATAGAGTGTACTTGAACAAAGGTAAGAATTTGAGAAGTTCCCTTGGAATGGGCTTGTAATTCAGGAAGCATTTTTTTGAAAGATCCTTTTAAAGCATGTAACTACCCATAAAATAAAAAAATATTATGGTTGTTACACATATATAACATTCAAAGAGAATTTATTGGAGATACATAACAATAAATTAGAATTTAATTGAGGTAAGTATAGAATAAGAGTAACCCAAATGAAAATAGAGTTTCAGGTAGAAAATCATTACTTTATGTATGAATATATTCTGCACTTGACCTTAATGTCATAGATAATCAGATTAAGTGTATTTATTAAATAATTAATAACCTTATATACATATATTTGATTCATTAATGTTTTATTAATTTCATTTATGTCCTTATTGATAAGTTATAATATTGAAATACTTCGTTCCGGAGTGTTTGTTTCCTTGATTTCATGATCGGTTCTCTTGATAGTAAGTAATGGAGTTTATGTGGAATGGATATAATTCTCTAGAATTGAACATATAAATTGTTGATTAATATAAAAAATTGTAAATTTTTATATATATCACTTGGTTACATGTTATTATTATGATTTATTAGATAGAACATTTGTGATAAGCATTTAGATTATTTTGGCGATATCTATATTGTTACAAACTAGGTTACCCGGTGAATTAGTATTATGTATATATAATAGTTATAGAAAATTTAATAGGTTATAATACACATATTATAGTCTGTTTCAACCATAAAAATGTATTCATATCCAACCTTGAGGGGTAAATTTAAGAACAAAGTTTCTTTGTCTATGAAGGTTGTAAATTTGTACCTCTCGGACGATGATTTCATTTATAAAATAAAAGAGGGAGAGATATTAGTTTGAGGAAGATTTTCCATTAACATGATATCATCCCAGTATGTATATTATACTGTAGTTATCATGATATTTTGGACATAGGAGGTGAAGGGAAGATAAGAAAAGAAAATAAATTGAAAATGAAATGAAATGAGAAATGAAGAGGGTTTACCTCTTGAAATGTCCTCCTTGAGAACCTCCTTAAGGGAAGGGGTTTGGGTCTTTTAGAAAGAAAAAAAATCTCTTGGATGTGGAGAGGGAATGGAAAATATTATTTTTTCAGAACATTAAGAAGCTTAAAGGCTTATAGGAGTAAAGAGAAGAGGGAGTGAGGGTGGCTTTTATATTGGAGGAGATTGGTGATTTTTGAATATCTTATTCATTATTATTTTTTAATTTTCCTCAAGACAACCAATAGTGTTGATTCATGTCCCAAAAAATATTAATAAGTCCATTTTAGTTCTAAACAAGTGTGGTTGCATCAGAAATGATTCAAATAATAGATTATTTATCTTATAATGTATTTATATTGTAAATTACCGTATTTTACTACAAAAATTCAAGTATTTCATTAAAATCCCAAAAAATCACCATAACTATTTTTTAATGTGTATAATTAAAAAATGAACTTTTTTTATCAAATTTTTTTTATAATTTTATTAAAAATTTATTTCAAAATAAAATATTTATTTTATTGAAAAATACAGATTTTAATTTTAAAACCGATATTATAACACTTTTAAAAATTAACTAAGGTCTCAAAAAATTATTCTAAAATCATATAAGAACAAAATATTTATTTAAGAATACATTTTATGAAAATTGATTTTATTTTAAATCAATTTGTTAATTTAAAATTTTAATTAAATATTTATTACTCATAAAAATACCAACACTTAATTTTTAATTTTTTAAATATTCACACTCATTTATATGGTGCCTAAATTTTATTTATACTTACATGGGTGAGGTTACTAATCATAAGGGTACATTAAAATTTATAAGGGTAAATTACTATTTATAAAGGTTAGTTACTATTCACTAAAATGTAAGTTGATCCTATCAAACTCTAAATATCTTACTGATCACAACTGTGTATGTTGGTATTTTGAAATTCTTATCACAGAAGTGGAAACATTATATCTAATGGCCAGGTTATAACTATATTCTATAAATATCAAAGTTTCTATTTTTCATAGACTTGTAGTTTAATTAATTCTATAATAAATTTATTTTTAAAACCATGGGGTGTTACATTCATCCCCCATTACCAAAATTTTATCCTTGAAATTTGTAGAATTTTACCCCATAAAATTATTGGGTGGGTCTTCTTCATAAGTACATTAGTCTCCCACATTTCCTCTTAAATTTTATGATTTTTACAAAGTACCTTTAGTAGCTGAGTCATTTGATTCCTCAACCCCTATTCTTTAATGTCTGGAATCCAAATAGGCTCTTCATAGTAAGATAAGACAGGTTCCAATTCTATACCTTCATAAGTGAGGACATTTGTTGGGTCTATCATGTACCTTCTCAATAATGAGACATGGAACACATTGTGTACCTTAGAAAGGATAGGAGGCATTTCCATACAATAATACAAAGCTCCAATGCTCTAGAAAATTTCAAAAGGCCTATGTACCGAGGGAATAATTTCCCTTTCTTTCTAAGTGTTATAACACCATTACATGGAGATATATTCAATAAAACATGATATACATCTTGAAATTCCAAATCCTTCCTTTGATTATTTGTGTAGCTCTTATTCCTACTTTCAACTTCTCTGATATGGTTTTGAATATTCTTTATATTTTCTATTGTTTTTGTAAGGATCCTATCATTTATGAATAAAATTATCTTTCTTATAATGTCTTATGGATATTTAAAACACATTCCCTCTTTTTATTATTATTATTATTGGGTTTAAATGACTGTTAAGTATCATTACCATTGATAATATAGTCATTGAACAGTGATCACACAACCAATATAAATATAAGGTTTTAACAAATCCTTTCAACACTGAAAAAAAAAGATGATTGCCTTATCCAGCAGACTCAGGTCATACGAAGCTCATTTTTCGAAGCTCGAAAATGAGTTAGTGTCACTGGGCTTCACTCTTGACCAAACCCAAGCTAATATTAAACACGTAAATATTGGATGGAATCACCCATGGTATAAGATCAAGTTAATAGATATTACCACCTAGGTGATATTATCTGAGACTCCCCAAGAGTCTTTCATCATCACACACCTTACCATTAGGTCTTATGTGGGTGTTATAAGGTGTTATATAACAAAGTATTAGTTACTTATTGTGAAATACCTTTCAATAAATAAAATTAGTTTTCTATCAATTCCTTTATGGAAATATTCTTTCTTATAAAAGATAATGAATTTGATAAATTGGTTTTTTGGGTCAAAATGGAACTTTTGAAAAATATATGCATTATTATGTTTTTATTAATAATATTATAAAAAAATTATTATAAATGATGACTATATCAGTTACTTATCGATAAATGATTATGTAATCAATTTTATAAGAGTTTTATTTTTATATGATAAAAGGGAAAGTGTATTTATAAATAGCTTATTTATGAAGGAATTAATGAATTCTTGAAATAATTAATATTTTAATAGAATATTATTATCAAATTACTTTTATTAATTTCTAGGGATTTAATAAATTCCCCATTTTCTGTTTTCACTAACATATATACTACTATTATCTGTGGTGATGTTTGGATTGTTCTACTAAACTTTTGGGATATAAAATAATTTGTAGAACTAGAATCAAAAAGTACATTAGCTATTATTGAATGAATAATTAGTTTATCTATCACAAATTTGGAGTGGGAAATTGTGATCATTGCATTGAAAATATGGTGGCATTATCTCTTTGGGGAAAAGTTTGGAATATATTTGTATCACAAAAGTTTCAAATATATATTCACATAGAAAGAGATGAACATGCACCAATAAATACGGTTAGATCTCATCAATGATTACGACTTCTCAATCCATTACCACCCTAGAAAAGGGATAAAGGTGGAGGATTCTCTAAGTAGAAAGGACCCAGTGATTCTATCATTGATGATAATTGAAAATGATCTAATCTTATTAAATTTTATGAAGATGGACATGATAATCATAAAGAAGGGAACATCATCAATCCTTTCACAAATTATTTCTCAACCAACTATTTTGGAAAGTTTAAAGGATGCTCAAAAAGATGATGTTGGAATTCAAAAGGAAGTGGAAGATATAAAAAAAGGGAAATCCTTTGAGTTCAATGTTAAAGAATAAGGAATTATGATATTTGGGTCAATACTATGTGTTGCATCAAATCTATATTTAATGAAAGAAATTTTAGATGATGCACATAGTTTGAATTTCTCCACACACCTAGAAAACGAAATGATGTATGGGGATCTCTAAGAGAAATATTGGTGGGATAACATGGAGAAGTATATTTCCAAATATACATCAAAGTTCTTAGTATGTCATCAAGTGATGGATGAAAGGCAGAAGACTAAGGGTATGATGCAACAATTAGGCATACCAACATGGAAATGCATGAAAATCACCATGGGATTTATCAGTAGAATTCTGAAGACATCCAAAGGAAACAATGCTAACTGGGTTGTGCTTGATTGTCATATAAATAATGCACACTTTATTGGGATTTGAGAGGATTTCTCATTAGATCAACTAGCATGTATATACATCAGGGAAGTAGTAAATTTTTATGTTGTATCACTATTGATTTTATCCGATCGAGATCCATGATTCACCTCTATGTTTTGGAAGAGTATCCAACACGCTCTAAATACTAAGCTGAACTTTAATACATTTTATCATCCTTAAACTGATGGAAAATATGAGAGGACTATCCAAACACTTGAGGACATATTGAGTGCATGCTCAATGGAATTCAAAGGAGGATAGGATCAACATCTTCCTCTAGTTGAGTTCCCTTACAATAATAGTTCCACTCAAGAATCTAAATGGATATTTATGAATCCCTTTATGGGAATAGGTGAAGAACACCAAAATGTTAGGATGAAGATGGGAAGAAAAAACATCTAGGTCCAGAAATAGTCAAAGACATGATGGATAAGGTTAAGACCATCCAATAGCACATAAAAGCTACTTAGAGTCGACAAAATAGATATGATGGAAACTGTTAATGAGACATAGAGTTTGATGTTAGAGATATAGTTTTCCTACACATATCTCTATGGATGATAGTGATGAGATTTGAGAAGAAGGTAAATCTTAGTCCAAGGTACATCATCCCTTTAGAGATCCATGGTCGCATTGAAGAAGTGGCCTATCAATTAACACTCCCACCGAACCTCTCTCAAGTACATAATGTATTCCATGTATCACTCTTGAATATGTACATACTAAACCCATATCATGTACAAAATCCATGTTTGGTCCCATTGGAGAATGACCATTCAAATGAGGAGAAGCCAATGAATATCTTAGATCGTAGGGAAAATGTTCTATAAAATAAGAAAATTCCCCTCGTGAAAGTATTGTGGAGAAACCACAAATTTGAAGAAGCAACATGGGAACTGAAGGAAGTAATGTGGTAGAGTTACCCTCGTCTGTTTTATTGTGGGAAAAGAAAATTTCGAGAGTGATATTTCTTAAGGGGGGAAGGTTGTAATGACCTGATCATTTATGAATAAAATTCCCTTTTTTTAATGTCTTCTTGATATAGAAAAAACATGAAGTTCTTTTATTATTTGGTTTAAATTCCCATTATGTATCATTACCATTGATAATATAGCCTTTGAATAGTGATCACATAACTAATATAAATATAAGGTTTTAACAAATCCTTTCGATATAGAAAAATAAGATGATAGCCTCACCCAGTAGACTTGGGTCATACGAAGCTTATTTTTTGATGCTCAGAAAGGAGGTATTATCACTATGATTCACTCTTTATCACGCCCAATCCGATCTTTAACATTTTAAGCTTGAACAAAATTTCCTATGGGGGAAGTTCATGTTAATAGATATTACCACCTGGGCGATGTTATCCGAGCCGCCCCAAGAGTATGTCACTATCGCACACCTTACCCTTAGGTTTTATGTGGGTGTTATAAGGGGTTATGTAACAAGGTATTAGTTATTTATTGTGTAATTCATTTTGATAAATAAAAGTATTATTCTATAAATTCCTTTATGGGAATAGTCTTTTTTAAAAAATGATGAATTTGATAAATTAATTTTTCAGGTAAAAATATTAATTTTGTGAAATATATTCATTTTTATGTTTTTAATGATATTACTATAAAAAAATATTATAAATTATGATTATAGAAGTTCTTTATCTGTAAATTATTAGGTAACCAGTTTGATAAGAGTTATATTTTCAGTCAATAAAATATAAAGTGTATTTTTAAAGAATATATTTTAAGGAATTAATGAATTTTTGAAATAATTAATATTTTAATAAAATATCATTATCAAATTAATTTTATTCATAATAAATGAGTATATAATTTTTATTATGTCAAATGTAATATTTATTAAAATTCAAAAACTATTTTTGTCAAAACCCGTCAAATTTTCAATAAATGTCGACTGTAATTTTAAAAGTGAAAATTAACATATTTAGAAAATTATTTAGATAAAATTAGTATTAGTTTTGGAATCCATATTTCAAAATTATCCAATGGTTATTTTTTCATAATTTTCAATGATGGTCAATTTTTGGGGTAAAAATTAAATAATATATAAATATATAGTGTCTTTTATGACATCATAATGACCTAATAGTGATGTAATAAATACCATAAAAGAAGTCTTAGACCAAATATATGTTTTAAATTTAATATAAAATGATTTTATATTTATTTTAATTATTTTATAATGCCTTAGTAAATCTTCCAAAATGTATAACATATTTCATGATTTTAAGTTCATTTGTTTAATAATGTGATTCGCCTCCACATAATAAATGGTAATATTTTAATATCTTTGGCCCATGGCCTTATAAAATACTTTTTTACACTCCTATTTGTAAAAAACCATGATCAAAATCCATGGTAAGGTTTATAGTTTTGAATATTTAATTTTAAAGATTCCAAAACCTAAGTTTGTGAAATATTAAAGAATTCCCCTCGCATTTCCTATATAAACCCACCCAAGAACCCGCATATCTTCACTCAAAATATTTTTATCACATACATACTCTATCCTCATCTCTTTATAATCCACCAATACACCCCAATCTCTTAATAATCCCCTCTTCAAGATTTCGAAGTCACACACACAAGTAACGGTTTCCTTCCTTTCCAATTTTTATCCAAGTTTCCTTATATTGTTACACCCTTTTATTTTAAATTTAAAATGATGGGGTATGTTTTCTAAACTTCCCTATACTTACCTTATTATATTTTAATGATGAGATACTCCTTTATCTCTCATTAATCCCTCCCATTTACACTCATTACCATGCTGAAATTTTGTAAGAGTTATTTCATTCCTCCCACTTATTTAAGTTTCTTAATTATGTACCATATTCTATTTAAAATTTCCTCATATTTGAAAATGTATTTATATGAACCCATGAATTCCCAGTTCATGTCTAAATTATGATTGACCCGTTTCTCCATCATCAACCCATTTTATGAATCCCCATGTGATGTCGTTATGCTTCCAAAATTGTACTATGATTTTCCATGCCAAAATCATCGTGTAGTGAATACCATGCCCATTTCTCTATCAAGGGTATTCACATTTATAAACATATACTTATTTATTATAGTTTTTTATATACATATTAAACATTCCTTTATCGTGTAATAAATGATGATATTGAATGAATCCATGTTATGTGATCTATGTGGCACACTTAAGCATGAGATTAAAATGTTCATGAAGGGTGTGCTCTGATAGTGCTCCAATGCACTGGGTAATGTTTAGTATCATGATATGTCATGTAGATATAAGGTTTTACCATATATATTTATATTAATTCTTTCCATCATTTTGGGATAGGGTTTTACCAGATTCCTTTATGTTAATGATGTTGTGTCTTAAGTTGTTGCCACATTTCCATGTTGTGATGATCATGCTATACCATGTCATTGTGTTCATGTTTCTCTTATGCTCCATTGATAAGTCTATTGCCTAACATTTAATTTATTATACATTTTATGACTTATTTACTCCCTTACTAGGCTTTATAGATCACCCTTTTCCTACGTATGTTCTCATGTTATCCCATGAAATGCTAAGTACGAAAAAATCTTCTGCTCATGTAAAATAAGTTTTCAATAAAGATGATTTATTTTATGTCTTAAGTTCTCAGGTAATGTTTCTAATCCCCAAATACAATAGACCTCTAAGTCTTTTGGGTTGTATTAATTGTATATTTATTTAATAAATCATTTCTAAATATGAAAGAAAGATCAAATTTATAATAGTTTCCTCTACAAGCTTTGGGCCCACAAGATTCCTTTCACCAAATTCATCCCAACATGTTAGTGTATGACTTCTATTTCCATAAAATGCTTCATACGGTGTTATTTGAATACTGGAATGGAAAATATTGCTATAGTAAAACTCCCACAAAGGAAAATATGGATCTCATGTACCTTGAAAGTTGGGAGGACAAGATCTCAAAATGTCTTCTAAAGTTTGGATCGTCCTTTCTAACTGCCCGTTAGTTTGGAGTTGAAAAGTAGTACTCAAATGAATATCAACATCCAAATCTTTCTGAAGAATTTTCTAGAATAACAACATATATTGAGGATCATGATTAGACACTATTGAAAGAGGTGCTTCATGATTTCATTTAACTTCATTGATATAGATTCATGCATGGTGATCCAGTGGAAAATCCTCCCTTATATCAAAGAAATGTTCAGATTTTTTAAGTCGATCAATAATTTCCCATATTTCATCATTCTTTCATGGAGTTTTGGATAATATAGTGACAAAATACATGGTGAGATCATACCATTTCCATGTAGGAATAGGTATAGTATTAATAAATCCTTTATGATGTTGTCTATAAACCTTCACTTAATGATAGACTAAATATATTGATTCATAATCTTCAATTTCCCTCTTCATATTATCCCACTAGAAATGTTCCTTCAAATCAATATACATATTAGTTCTACCAAGATGTATAGAGAAATTTAAACTATGGGCATCATCTAATAACTCCCTTTTTAGCTTTGTTATAGCGGGAAAACAAGCCCTCTTCACAAACCTTAGAATTCCATCTTCATATATAAATTCTTCCAACTTCCCATCATTTATAACATTAATTTTCTTTTTAAGATTCTTATCATCAGGCTAAGAACTTTTAATACTTTCTAATAAAGATGGTTGGGAAACCAATATAAAATGTAAGGATGTTTCACCTTCTTCGATTATTCCCATATCTATCCTCACTATATCAATATATATAGGATCCTGGTCAATTCTCATTTTGAAGATAACTCTATGATCCTTCCTACTCAATGCATCAGCTACCTTATTTTTCTTTCCTGGGTGGTAGTGTATGGAACAATCATAATCTTTAAAAATATAGATACATAACCTTTGTCTCATGTTGAGTTATTTTTGTGAGAAGATGTATTTCAAGCTCTTTTTATCAGTATATATCTCACAAATTTCACCAAAGAGATAATGTATCCATGTCTTAAGACAAAAGATTAAAGCTTCTAACTCAAGATCTTGATTTGGATAGTTATATTCATGAATTTTTAACTACCTTGATGAATAGGAAATAACTCTATCATTCTATATTAGTACACAGTCAAGTAATTTCATTAATGCATTATTATATATCAAAAATCCACCATTCCCTGGTGATAGAGTCGGGATCAGAGCATTCAATAATATCCTATTCAATTCTTTAAAACATTCTTCACATTATTTTTTCTATAAGAACATAACCCCTAAATGAGTAATCTTGGATAAGGGTTTGGGTAATCAAGCAAAGTTCTGAATGAAACACCGATAATAACTTTCAAAACCAATAAAACTACGTACCTTGGTTATGTTCGTTGGAGTAGGAAATTATTGAATTTCCTTTTTCTTTACAAGATCAACTAATATTCCATCCTTAAAGACAATATTTCCAATAAATGAAACTATTTTAATCCATAATTCAATCTTCCTAAACTTCCCATATGAATCATTTCTTCTAAGAGTCTTCAGAATAATTCAAAAGTGATTTTCATGATCTTCATTGATTTTCAAGTATACCAATATATGATCAATAAATACAATAAAAAATTACTTAAGATATTAATTGAAAACATTATTAATTAGATCCATGAAAACATAGGTTGCATTAGTCAGTACAAAATGCATTAATGTAAACTCATAATGCCCATACTTGGTTCGAAATGTTGTCTTTGGAATATCTTCATTCCTCAGACGCAACTAATGATATCCAGATTGAAGGTCATTATTTAAAAAATATTGGGCCCCATGAATTTTATTAAATAAATCATCAAAGCGAGGTAGGGGATACTTTTTCTTTATTTTAACAGTATTGATCTCCCTATTTTCAATTCACAACATCATAGGTTCATCTTTCTTCTTAATGAAAAGAACAGGGGATCCCCTAGAAAAACACTAGGGAGAAAAAATCATTTATCACTCAATTACTCTAGTTCATTCTTTAGTTATACTAATGAAATAGTGTTTATTCTGTATAGAGTATTTGGTATAGTTCTTGATCCATGAATTAAATCAATAGAGAACTCAACTTCCCACTATTGAGGGTGTACAGATAAATCATCTAGAAAAACATCAATATATTCTTGCACAATATATACATTATCAATTTGAATATTTCATTCCTCAACCATTGATATTGTGTTCTAATACTCACCATGAATTACATTATATAGAGCTACTGGGGGTGTATCTATATAAGAATCAGATGATGACATTTATTCCATAAAGAAAAGGGATTCTACATCATTCTCAAAAATTATAACTTCCTTATTCTTGAAATATATTTTAGCATCATAATTTGAAATCCAATCTATAAAGAGGATTATATCAAAGTTGTTCATGGGTATGATGATAAGGTCAATAACTAAGGCACGTTTATGTGTCATAAGGGGGATTGATCAACACATCTTTGTTGCAATAATTCTTCCCTTAAGAGTTTTTGACTGACAACCCCTTTACTTAATCAAATTGAAAATATCTAATGTTCTTGGAAAATTGGGATGATATAAAATATTGCGATAATCCAGAATCAAATAAATCATTGGATAAGGTTGAGGAAACAATTAAATTACATACCAACACATCATTTTTAATTTCAATCTTAGTAGTTGAGATCGCATAAGCTTGGCCATGCTCCCTTGGCCATTTCTAAGGCTCGTTTCCTTGACACTTTGAACAATAGTTATCTCATTTCCCCATATGCCTAAAATTATAGCATTGAACATTGATATATTCTTTCTTTCCCTTACCATAAATAGTATGATGGCCTTTCTATCCACACTTATAGCATATGCCTTTTCTTTTTTAGCAGACATCAGGGTGTTTCCTTCCACAAGTATATCATATTAGAAAGTTCCCTAGTTTATTCTGCCCTTTATCCATTATTTCCTCTAATAACATCTTCTTCTCTTGTTTTCCCTTATAGTAATAAGAAATAGAAAATTATTTCTCTATCTTTATATCACATGAGACAATGACTTTGTATGATAAGAAACTTTTGGAGATTAGTGCCCTTCATTGGAATGGTTTTTAAAAATCAAAGAATCGATCAATCATTCTCATTAGATTATGTATATAGTATGAAACATTCCTTACTAACCCTGTAAAGTTGTATTCATACTTTGCAACAATTTCATCCTCTTTCTATCTAAGACACAAATAATTTCCCCTCCATATCTGCACGTTGTTCATTTGTAAAATATTTTTCAAGTAAAATTTCCTTCAAATACCCCCATTCCATTTATTTTATTTCTTCCTACTCTTTTTTGTTTTTAATTAATGACCACCACTAATATATATATCCCAATATATGATAAAATTCCAAGAAAAACTTATCTCTTTCATTACATCCCAAGGTGAGAAATATCTTCTCTAAATAAATTATCCACAACTCTATTACGAATGGGTTTGTAGTCTCCTTGAATGGTGGAGGTTGTTATCACATAAAGTGGACTAACATTGCTCCTACATGTTTTGGATAAGGATTCCTTATATGGGTAAGGTTATTATTTATAACCTGATTCATTTTTCATAGTATAGTTATAAGTTTCTCACCACCAGTTGTAGCTCCAGTACTAATATCATTATCCTCTATATGAGGGAAATCCTTATATGAGATATGTTTATTGATACAGTTTCCATTTTTTCCATCATTCACCATTTAAAAAATAATGACACACCCAATATTAGGTTATGAATTATATTAAAAAAATTCAACTTTAAAAATACGTAACAAAATTTAAATCATATTCATAGATAATCTCATAATCATGAACATTATGTATTTAAGGAAAACATACTTTTAAACCCTTTATGATGGCTTATAAATAATTCAGATTTTCTAAAGCATGACCCCTAGAAGTGTCAAACCATGTGTAAAATGAGGCTTGTTGTCGTGTACTAGGTAACCCAGAGTCAATCCTGAAACATCTTATCGGATTTGCTACTCCAAGGTATATTCGTTCCAAAACCACTAACACTTGTAGTATCCACACAGGGATGTATTTTCTAGGAATATCCACATAATATATTCCTTACCAAAATACTAAGATAATATTGTATAATTATTCACAAATTCTATCTTAGGGTTTTGTTTCCTAATCTAAATTTCCTCAATCTAGTTTCCAAGTTTTCTACTAAACAACCTATAATACCAACGGTAAATACCTGAACCCAATTTCCTAGATTTGGTGCCTTATTTCATTACATTGGTATAATTACAAGAAATTTGTATCTAGAAGGAATGAATTAGTTTAGTATATTTATAAAACCATATACATACAAAATTTCAACATTATAACTTGAAATGAAATATAATATGGAAATTCCTTTGAAAACATCTATATCTCCAAGGTTACCCCTATAGGTCATTCATAATTTAATTCTTCATAACCTGGGAAAATAAAATATAAGAAATGGTGGGATTAGATTCTTAGTAAGGGTAAGAAATATAGTGGAAGATATCATAAATAGAAACCCTGGACATAATGAATAGCTAAAAAACCATGCCCTGAACATGATATAGCAGGAATAAAGGCTGAATAATTAATTCCATAATAAAGCATAATCAAGGGTATTATACTTGTAAAATAACCTCATGGAAGATAATTTACTTGTTTTATAATGATGTAAGTCCATAATGTTGTACATTCTAAAATATACCATCAAGGCCTCAACCAAGAAATCTGAAAATGATTAAGGCCTCAGCCAAAACCATATCTAAAAATTGGTAATGCCTCGGTCAAGTCCATATTCGTTTTGTCTCATGAGAGCTACCGATGCATCGAGAGGCTACAGAGGGCCCCCGTAATCACTTAATAAGTCCAATTAATTCCTAATATGAATGATGATAAACTTAAACAATATACACATTTCTATTGAAACTAACATATGAAATGTAAATAACTTTCCCCAAACATAATCAGTAACCATTCAGAGTAATATGGTGAATGGTTTCAATATAGAACATCCATATTCATACGAACCGTAAACCATTAAATAAAATATGGTAGATGAAATAATAAAATATTATTTCCAATTATACTTAAAATTCAAAAAGAGTGTATAAATAAATATAATTACACTTATAAAATCATTGAGTAATTACTGAGATAAATACACTTTTACTTTGAAAAGAATAGTTCTTTTAGAAAAATCATTGTATAAAACTAAAAGAGGAATAATATAGTTTTATCATAATAAAATGAATTATTTTATAAAAATAATGGTGTCTAAAAATATATTATAGAGTTTACCAAAACATAGGTAATAATTGGAGAAGTTCCCTTGAAATAGGCATGTATTTCAGAAATAATTTTTTTGAAATATCCTTTTAAAGCATGTAAATCCCAAAAAAATAAAGAATTATTATGTTTGGTACACATATATATAAAATTTAAACTGAATTTAATAGGATTAAATAAAAATAAATAATAATTTAATTGAGGAAAGTAGAGAAAAATAGTAACCCGAATGAAAATGGTGGTTTAGGTAGAAAATCCTTACCTTATGTCTGAATGTATTATGAACTTGAACTTAATTTCATATATAATAAAATTAAATCCATTAATTGAATAATTAACAACATTATCTATATATATTTTATTCATTCAAGTTTATTATGTTCATTTTTGTTCTTATTTATAAGTTATAAGATTGAATTTCGCCATTCTGAAGTGTTCGTTTCCTTGATTTCATGATCGGTTCGCGTGATTATATGTAATGGAGGTTATATGGAATGGATATAATTATACATAATTAAACTTAAATATTATTTATGAACATATATAAGTGTAAATGGTTATATATATCAATTTTTTACTTGGTATGAGGATGATTTATTAGATTGAACATTAGTGATAAGCCTTTAGATTATTTGGGCGATATCTTGATTGTTACAAACTAGTATGTCATATGAATTAGTGTTATTTATATATACTAGTTATATAACATTTAATTGTTTAAAATACACATATTATATTCTGGTTCAACCATAAAAATTGTTTCATGACCATCCTTGAAGGAGAAATTTATGAAAAAATGTTCGTTGTCCATGAAGGTTGTAAATCGGAAAAACCGAGACTATGATTTCGTTTATAAAATAAAAGATGGGGAGATATTAGTTTGAGTAAGGATATTACACTAATAGGATATAATTATAGTATATATATGATAATATAGTTATCATGAACATTTCTATATAAAAGGTGAGAAATAGATAAGAAAATAAAATAAATTGAAAATGAAATGAATGGAAAGAAGGAAGAGGGTTTACCTCTTGAAATGTCCTCCTTGAGAACCTCCTTAAAAGAATGTATTTTGGTCTTTTGGTAAGACCAGGATCTTCTATATATGGGGAGGGACTAGGGAAGAGTATTTTGGTTTAGCTTTGAGAAGCATCAAGGCTTAGAGGAGTGACGAGAAGAGGGAGAGGGGTGGCTTTTATAGTGGATGAGATATGTGATTTTTGAATATCTTATTCATTATTTTATTATTTTCCCCAAGACAAACAATAGTATTGATTAATATGACCCAAAATAGTAATCAGTGCATCTATGTTCAAACCAGGTGTTCTTACATCAGCGATGACTCAAGGAATAGTGTATTTATCTTATAATGTATTTATAGCATAAATTACTGTATTTTTCTATTAAAAAAAATTCAAATATTTAAGAAAAATCCCAAAAAATTTCCATAACCATTTTTCAATTTGTAGGATTCAAAAATTAACTCTTTTTCAAAATAATTTTTGAAATATTTTATTTTTTTAAACTAAAATCATTATTTTCTTGAAAATATATATTTTAATTATAAAACTAATATTATAACACATTCAAAAATTAACTAAGGTATCATAAAATTATCCTAAAATCATAGGAAAAAATATTTATTTAGGAATACATTTTATGAAAATTAATTTTATTTTAAATCAATTTGTGAATTTAAAATTTTAATTAAATATTTATTACTCACAAAAATTCCAACACTTAATTATTAAAGTTTGAAATATTCACTCACATTTATATGGTGCCTAAATTTTATTTATACGTACATGAGTGAGGTTACTATTTGTAAGGGTATAGAACTATTTATAAGGGTAAGTTACTATTCATAAGGGTAAGTTACTATTTACTGAAAATGTATGTTGATCAAAAAAACTCTAAATATCTTACTGATCCCAACCGTGTATGTTAGTTTTTTGAAATTCAAATCACAGAAGAAAAATAATTATATCTAACGGCCAGGTTATAACTATCTCCTATAAATATCAAAGTGATTTTTTTTCATAGACTCAATATCTAATGTATTCTCTGATAAATTAGTTTTTAAAACATTAGGGTGTTACAATTTTGGTCTTTTATATATTTTATTAAGAAATTAAATATGGTTTTTTTATTTATGGATTGAAAAACTAAAACTAAAGATGCAATATAGATCAAAATAGAATTAATGTGGGTTTGTGGGAAAGTAAATTCTCCTAGGAGATCACTGTGATGAATGGATAGTGAGGAAATACAAAAGGAGAATCAAAATTATAAGAGTGAATGAAAGCTAATATATATATATATATATATATATATATTAAAAATTGTATAATATTAATTTAGTATTAAAAATTCTCCTAATATATATAAAATTGATAATTAAAATGTTTAACCCCTTAAGAGGGAGTTAAAGGAATAATTTATAGGGAAGAGTGCGAAATATTTTGGCTCGAGATATTTTTTCGAAATAGTTTCATGGGGTAGAGAAATTAAATGACCAAATTTGGGAAATTTTTATTATTGAAAGTTGTTCCAGCCTATCTTTTGTATTTTTCATAAAAAATTTGGCTTCTCAAGAAATGTTTAGAAAATTTTATAAATAATTTACTCAATAAAATAATTTTATCCTAGAGACTTTTTTAATTCCAATTTTATAAAATATAATTCATTTACACCCATGACGGAGTTAGAATATCAAGTGTCCAAGTTTATGGAAAATATTCCATGGCTTTTTCTCTATATCCATGTGAAATTTTAACTTAATTAGTTTTTTAATTTTGGATATATAGGCCCATCATCAAAAGTATTCATAACTATGCATAGATTTATAGACCCAAATTGTGAGATCCTTTTGGACCTCCAAAGTTTGGATTCATATTTGGGTCCAATTAAATGTAATTTAGCTCAAAAAATAATATAATAAGAATAAATAAATTTCACAAATTTAATCATTATATAAAAAGTTAAATCATAAATTCCATTGTAAATAAAATTATTTAAAAATATTAAATTATAAATTTTTTAAAAATAAGCACAATTTAATACTAAAACTTAAAAATATTAAAATTTCCAATAAAAATAAAATATTATTGGGATTGAAATTTAAAGTATAAATTAAATTTTTTAAAAATATTGGTTTTATAAATTCCACCATTCTTAAACATTTAACTCATGGTAAATTAAATAAATTCTACTAACAAAAATATTATCCTACCATGGTTTAAACAAAAAAATCATAAAACAAGAGAAAAAAATATTTATTCTCTATTAAAAAAAATTACCTCATTTAAAAGTGATATTTATTTACCTACTTCAACTTAAGATAAACATCAAGTCCTAGTATTATAAACAGAATATAAATTGTGGGATTAACATTTTAAATAGTGTCTCTATCACAAATTCTTGATTCCCAATCTCCCCAAACCAATGCTCTATTTCTAAATTCCTTGATACAACCCAAATAAAATTTATATAATTCAATTTCCCCATTATTAATCTAGTGTTCATTATTCCCCTCACTTAAATCCATTAATTTTTTTCAATTAGACATTGCATTTTTTTTCTTTTCTTTTTTTTCCTTTCATTAAATGTCAAAATGTAACAATACTTAATGTGGGATCTTAATTTATTATTTTAATACATATTAAAATGAATTATATTAATTTTATTTTGGTTGTATTCATGTGTTTTTTTAACAATGGTAAGGTTACTCAATACAAAGTTCAAAATTATAGTTCCATCATGTTTAATTCTTATTACCAAAAAAAATCATCTATTTTAAAACCTTTACCTAGTTTCAAAACAAAAATTCCCATGAAATTAGTAGAAAAAAATTATCTTTATTCATTTATATTCAATAAATTTAAAATCATTAAAACCCTCAAAACTGTCAGGGTATTTTTCACTAGTCTAGGTAATATTTAAAGCTCAAATTTCTAACCTAAAAAACAAACAGAAAATTTTAAATAAAAAAATTAAAAAAACACAAAAACCCATTAAAAAAAGTTGACACACACAAAAATTACTAAAAAATGGTGATAATACCCCTCACATATGCACACACATATATTATTTAACTACCTTCCATTTAATCTCAAATATAACTTATAAATATAGGGCTCAAAAAAACAAAATGGAATAAAAGATACAACGAAAAATTGTTTTCTAATAGATTCCTTGATTTAATCTCATAGTTTCTTCCATGATATATTTTATAAATCAAGAAAAAATTAAAATAAATTTAATTAAATAAAACAAAATTAGTAAAAAATAAATGATAATAAAGGATAGATTTTGGGTACCCCCCACCCTCCATTAGCAGGCAGTTGCGGTTGTTGACGCCTAATCTGAAAGTGGGTGTGGTTTCTTCTTTATAAACCACTAAAATATTTTTATTCCAATGTGAATTACTTTATAAAATTTTTATAGGATCCTATAGATATATTTGAGTGGTTTCATCCCCATTTAAATGTATTGTAGATTGTATGGTGGGGAAGTAAAATAAATGAGTCCTCCTCCTTTGCTTTGGCCGCAACCTCAACCACCTCATTAACTTTATCTAAGACCTGCTACTACATATATAATTTTCGAAAGGATAAATTCAATGATAATTTAATTCTTAATTTAATTAAATAAAAAAATATAGGAACATTCCTTCTCAGGTAAATAAGCTTAGAAATTTGTTTCTTCCTGAAAAATTACTTGGAATTATTTATTTTCTCCCTCTAAAAAATATTTAATAATATTGTGTAGCTTTATTTTTTCCTAATTAGGATCATATTTTTCTTCTTAATAATTCTCTAAGGAATTCCATGTGATGTATGAATCTAAAAATTTCAAATGGTGGGAGATAATTATAAACTTTGTTTCAATAAAATTAATGGAAATTGAGTTTAAGTATTGACTCACTAGTTAGTTCAGCTTCAAGTTATTATCCTTTTATAAGCACATTTTAGTGTTGGTTTATTTTGGATAGTGGTGGTTATTCAATATAATATATATTCTCTTTAAAATTTATTATCTTATAATTTTATTTTCCAAATATAGGGAAATATATAGAGGTTTTGACTCTTCATTTTCAATGATGGGATATTCACAAACCTTTTTATCTTCTATAAAATCTTACCAATATTATACCATGTAATTTTAATATCTACTAACTACATTAAATGGAATTTATTATTTAAGAACCTATCTAATAAATGCTCAAGATGGTTCAAATGGATCTTCAAGTTATCAATTTTTAGTCTCCTTGGGTTCTTAAATAAAAAAAAAGATGAGTGGGAAAGTCTCTTATAAAAATTATTGTGGTTCTTATTGCTCCATATTCTTATCCTGGGATGACTAAGAATATTCTTCTCTTAATTTTATTTTTCTATCTAGGTCTTATCTGTATTCTTTAAGTACTTACAATTGGTCTTTTCCTTCATTTTTAATTCCTTATTATTCTATCACCTCAACGTATCCAATACATAAATAATAATTTCAATATGAATATATCATGGAAAATATTTTTTAGTATTTTTTCATAATTTTAAATAAAAAACATTATTAAAAAAAATAAAATAAATAGTGAGTGGAAGATAGTTTTATAACCATTAATTGATGCCAAGTTTTGATACACACTTATCGTAGTGTGTGTAAAAACAAGAATGCTTATAGAGTATCTTATCTTAATATGCACAAACATATTCATCTAGTCATTCTATTTTTTTCTCCATGTTTTGTATGTATTATCCAAATACTTTCAACTTGAACTTTTCAACATTGTGAACTTATACTTATTGTGTCACCTAAGTGAAATCATTTTATGTAGAATAATTTTCAATTGAATACATCATTCAAAAAGTTTTTTTTATATATTTTTCATGTGAAAAAAAATTATTTAAAAAATGAAAAGAAAATAATAAGTGAAATACCACTTGGATCCTTGAAAATTGTTCCAAGTATTGATGGACACCTTCCACGGGGTTAGGAAAACTTAATTAATTTATTTACCTAGAGTATCATAGTGTCTGAATATGTTTTTCTAACTGGAGAAACTTCTATAGTCAAATAATCATTATTTATAAATAAATTATTATATTTTTTGGTTTTTTCTATATTTAATTAAGGTAATTAAATTTTGTGTTTCTAATGTAATGAAAAATTAAAACTAAATATGTAATACAATTGAAAGACTAAATTAATGAAGATTAAAGAGAAAGTAAATTCCCCCATGAGAATTATCCAAAGTGAATACTTATTGTATTTTTATTAATTTCACAATTGCTTAATGATGAAACTCCATATTATGTTTTCTCACCCTCCAAATATATGGTTATAAATATAATTTTTTCCCATCATATATTATGCACACTCACCACCTTTTTCGATGGATAAAATTATAAAAGTAGAATTTAAAACATAGATAATTGTACTGAGGATTACACTCACTCAATATTATCAATAAAGTAACTCAAATAAAATAAGAAACATGAAACATGAATACATGAAGACTTGGTTTCAAAACCGATTCATCCCCACCAATAGATACCTTGGTTTATTTACTCATGACCATGAGAAAAGGATTTCACAGTGATGAATGGATGGGGGAACATAAAAAAGAAAAATAAAAGTATAAGGGTGAAATAAATATAAAAATATATATCTTAAAAAGGTATAATTATATTATAGAATCAAAACTCCTCCTAATATATAGAAAATGGATAACTAAAATGTTCAACCCCCTAAAACAAAATTTAGGTAAAAATTTATATGTAAGAGGGTGAAATATTTTTCCTCCATATCTATCTTTTGAATAATTATGTGTAGTTGACCTATTAAAAGGACAAATTAATCAAATTGTTATTATTGACAGTTGTTCCTATTGGTCATGCACATTATCTCACCAAATTTAATATTATTTGGAAATTATTAATATATTTTATGATTTATTTACCTGAGGAAATAATTATATCCTCAAGACTACTTGAATTCCAATGTTCTGATTTCCCATGCATTTATGACCATGATAGAGGAATAATCTTGTGTGTATAAACTTATGAAATCTATTATTTTTCGTGTTCTATATCTCCATGTGAAATTTCAGCATAAATATTTTAATACATTAGGATATATAATTCCATTTTTAAAATAGCTAGAATAATACATGTATTTCAAAGCCCAAGTTGGGATCTCCTTTTAGGCCTCTAAATTATAGATTCATCATTGGGTATAGTTGAATAAAATGCATCCCAATGAAAATATAAGCCTAAAAAGGGAAGTTAACAATTTTTATCATTGTAGGAATATTTAGGGCTAAAATACCAAAGTAAATAAAAATAACTAAAAATCCAAAATTTGTCCATTTTTAAAATTAAGCTCAATTTATAACTAAAACAAAAAAGATGTGGCAATTATCCATAAATTAAAATGTTAGTGGGATTAAAATATTTAATTTCAATGTACTTTTTCATATGGTAACCCCATTAAATTATTGAATTTGCGGAAGAGGTGTTCTTTATGGTTTTTCTTCTTTATCTTACGTGTGCACCAACCAAAATTCAACTTCTTTAGAGAGGGGTAGTAAAATTTATAACTAATTTACTTTAAGAAATAATTCGATACTACATACAATTTGAATTCCAATGATCATATTTCCCATGAATCTATGAAAATTAAAGAGGTGGAATCTCAAATATACACATTTATAAAAAAATATTCCTTGGAATTTTCTATACCTCCATGTGAAATATTATCTTAATTAGTTTGTTACTTTTAGAGATATGGGTCCATTCTAGAAAGTATCTAGAACTATTCATAGATTTTGAGTCTTGAATTGGTAGATAATTTTGGGACTCTAAATTTTAGATTCATAATTGGGTTCAGTTGAATGAAATGTATACCAATGAAGCATAGAATTTTAAATTATAAATTTCACAATTTTGATCAGTATAGAAAAAATTATGGTAAAAATACCAAAGTAAAAAAAATTAAAAAAAAACAAAATTTGGCCACTTTTCCAATTAAAATAAATTTGTTACTAAAACAAAAAAATGGGAACATTTTCCAATAAATAACACATTGGTGTTATTAAAAAATTTAAATTGAAATTAAAATTATTTAAAAAATTGGCACTGCTAATTTTTCATGAAAATTGTGCTATCTGTAAAATTAAATTTTTTATTATTTCAAACTTCCTCTCACCCCTTTGATTAGCCACTAAATGAGGATAATATTCATTGGTAATTTATATAATATTCATGTTCTTTATTATTCATAAACACCATTTTAGTGCATTTTACACTTTGAACATCATTTCACATTATGATTGTAATACCTTCTTAAAATGCACTATTATTTGGTACATTTTTTAACATCATTTAAAGTACCAAATTATTCATCTGATTTTACATATTTTAATTTTATAATTGATCTAAACTCCAATATGAACATGTTTCATTCAGGGATCAGTGGAGAATTTATGGAGGATGATGGAGATATTTGGCAATGAAAGGAAGCAATTCTGGAGAAGGCAGATTGGACACCTTCCCACTGATGAGACTGTTGGGCCCAACATACAGGCCCAATTAATCCCAAAATACATGGGATGCTAGAAAACATGTATAGGAACAAATCACTCTTCAGGAGTTAATGCTAATTCGGCCTCCATGTTGGTCATTTAGTCGGCCCAAGTTAGAGATAAAATTCTGGGCCAGATTCTGCGGCCCAGAAAAATAGTCCACTTCTTTGATCATATCTCGGACTCCACAACTCCAAATGGGCCCAAATTTTACAGGAGGTTAGAAGACATCCGGAGCCCCATGTTCGTCTTCTATGGCCTACCCTGATTCGGCCGTCTAAAAGGACTTCCATACGCGTCTTTTCGGTGAAGGAAAGCTGGCTGCCACCTCGGGTCAAACGTGGAAAAGTCCAAATTCCACAAGCTTTCCACCACCTATAGCCTAGCAAAATTAATTAAGATGCTTTGTACTATTGGTGGTTTGAACCAAGGCTTCCAAAATTCCTATTTAAGGCAATGGTGGTGAAGGAGTTGAGGATCTTGGATGCTTTGTTCAATTGTAATGTTATGCTGCATTTTTGTTGCCTCAATTTTGTCCTTCACATGTAAGTTGTTCAAATCACTTTAGTTTCTTAATAAAAGTTCTTCTTCTACTCTTATTCTGTTGTTCTTAATATAAATTTTATACCGTTGGATCAAGGTGTGAATTTATTCACACCAACCCTTGTGAAATTATTCACACAACGGTGGAGTGATCATTTTATTTTTGTTGTTTTCTTTACTTCTCCATTTCCTCCCTCATGAGTCTACTTTCCGCTTCCATTGAAACCATGGGATCAATGGAGGGATAACCCAATTATGGGTTGATCCAAGGGAGTAGAAAGGGGCTGGATTGGATGTTATTTATCACCTAATTAATGTATAATCACTTCTTTAATTGGGATTTTTATTTGATGATTTTTAAACTCCATCGTACTTGTTGAATTTAAGGCCACACACATCAAGTACTAATACGATCCTTTAACTTGAAGTGCTCAAAACTTTTATCCTTCAAGTGTATAGGTGATTAGTATTAGAGGGTGTAGGCATTAAACCAGTAAGTGATGATGTTGTTTTATCTCCTTAAATGAACCCATCTCAAATTTAAGAATTTGAAATCATTAAAAAGAAAATACATCCAATCCACCCCGAGAAATAACCTAGGATCAACTCATTCTTTTAAATTGAATCCACTTAAACATTTTAGATATCTTTAAAACCCATCCAAAATCAATCCAAGTTGGCCACTTCATAGCCAAAAATCCATCCCTTAGGTTGTGTATCTTAGGTATTTTCTTAGGTCTCTGTGGAATCGACAACCCAAGCTACACTACAAGGACCGTTCTACCCTTCTTCTCTTGGGTAAATTTGGGCGTGAACCAAATTTTGGCGCCGTTGCCGGGGACCAAGTAAGTACCTTAGATCCAAAAAAACCTTCTTTCTTCACCTCCATTCTTCTACTCTCACCCAAGATCTCTTATCTTGTCCCTTTCTCGTTTTTTTTTTGGCACATGTCCGCCTACACCCGCGATTTCTCAAACAGACTAGTTAGGGTGGAAATTCCTAGGATAGGGGAGTCAAGTGCACCTAAGGGATTGTTTAAATCAGATACACATATTCTTGAAACCCCAAAGTCAGAACTTGAAACAAGTCCAATGGAGGGTCATCCACAAAATCAAATTGTAAACCCTGGGGGGAATCAAATGGGAAACTAAAACCAAGAAGCTCCAAACTTAGGGAATGTAGTTGATCAAACCATGAACGACTACCTCACTCCAGCTTGGACCAATGACCCCTCATGAATTAGACACAATTCCATAGGAGACACCAAATACATATTCAAACCCCATGTCCTAAACCACCTTCCAACCTTTCATGGGATGGAGTCAGAAATGCCATACCTTCATGTCAAAGAGTTCAACGACATTGTTGAAACCATGTGTCCCCCACATCAACTAGAATCTGCTAAGATGAGGCTATTTCCTTTTTCATTAAAGGATCGAGCTAAAAATTGGATAAACAACTTGATACCTACATCAATCCACTCTTGGGACCAACTACAAAGAGAATTCTACAAAAAATACTTCCCTCATCACAAAACAATTGCACTTAAAAAGAGCATCCAAAATGTTTTTGAAAAAGAGGGAGAGTCATTCTATGAAACATGGGAGAGGTTCAAAGACACCCTAAACATGGTTCCACACCATGGGTTTTCCATACCTGAACAAGTGAGAATTTTCTATGAAGGGTTGGGTCCGAGGAACAAACAGTTCATTGACATGATGTGTAATGGAACCTTTAAAAACAAGGCCCCAAATGATGCTTACGAGTATCTCGAAAGTCTGGCAGAACAAAACCAAACTTGGGGAACTTCACCTTATTCTGAAAAGCCACAAAGAACCACTAGAATTCATACACTTAGAGAAGAGGAAAGCCTTAGGGCTAAACTCGCAGCACTCTCTAGGAAGGTTGAAGAGATAGACCTTAGGAAAGTCCATGAAATCCAAAATGTAGACCTTGTTTGCACAATTTGTGACAAACATGACCATAAAACAGAAAACTGCCCAACCATTCCATCCATCAAGGATGTTCTTCTAGGAGGACCCCCAGTGGAAGTCAATGCCCTAAACTTTCAAAAGCCTCAATACCAAAACACCTTCAACCGAAGGTATAACGACCACCCAGGCTTCCGCTGGAAAGATAACCAACAACCTAGCCAACCACAGGGACAAAATTCTTACCCCCATCAGAACTACCAAACCCATAACCAGTTCCAAACCCAACCTATCCAATACCAACAACCACCGGTCCATTTCCAACAAACCATCCCACCTCCAAAATATCCCCCTGGGATAAATCAACCTACTCAAGCACCAACCCAAACTATTCCACAAAGCCTACTAGAACAACTGTGCAAACAAATGGAGAGGATGAACTCAGAAGTATCTTCCCTAAAACAAGAACTTAAAACCATCAAAACTGGAAAGGCACCCATGCCTACTCAGGCGGTGCCGTCCTCAACTTCAAGGGGAGAGTCAAGTTGTGCTCAAACAACTCATGAACAACTAAAGGCTGTGACTATTTTAAGAAGTGGGAAATCAATTGAGAAACCTGAACAACTAATTCAGAACCCACCTGAAGATTCAAACTTGGATGAGAATTCAAGTGAACCACAAGATCAAACTAAGGAAACTGATAACAATGTGAAAGAAACAACTCTTCCACAAACAACCCCACAACCTGCACCATTTCCCCAACGCATGAGGGGGAAATCCAAGCCTGAACTGAGTGAAACATTGAGGGAAATCTTCTCACAAGTCAAGTTGAACATTCCTCTTCTCGATGAAATCCAAACCATACCTTTCTACTCAAAGTACCTTAAGGACTTGTGCACTTTTAAAAGAAAATTTTCACATAAAAACCAAGTCCTTTTGGCTGCTAATGTGAGTACCACCATTCAAGGGACCATTCCTCCTAAGTTGAAAGACCCAGGTTTCCCTTACATCAATGTTGAACTAGGAGAAAGCAAAGTTGTCAAGTCCTTGTGTGACCTAGGTGCTAGTGTCAATCTCATCCCATATGCTGTGTACTGCCAGTTAGGCCTAGAAGAGCTCCAACCCACATCTGTCACACTTCAGCTTGCTGATCGTAGCATTAGGGTTCCCAAGGGAATTTTAAAGGACGTTCTGGTAAAGGTTGAAAACTTCATCTACCCTGCTGATTTCATTATACTTGACAACCATCCAAATTTAGGAAATAAGGAACAAACCCCAATCATCCTTTTTCGTCCTTTCCTTGCAACAATCAACTCTGTTATCCGAGTCCGAAATGGGAACATGACCATCACCTTTGGGAACATGAGTCTAGACTTGAACATCTATAATGCAAGCTCACAAATAGGGGATGACGAGGATATTCATGAAGTAAACATGATAGGAAGCATTGATAATGAATCCATGGAACATCAAGGAATATTTGATGAATGTTTAAGTCAGAATGAGATTGATGTCCTTTGTTCACATGAAGGAAGTTTATCTCCTTGGCTCGAATCATTTTCAAATTGCTCCTATAATGATGTCTTAGGACCAACAATCAGTGAAACCTTTCAGGAAAACACATTCATGGAGACAACTCAAACACCCTTCCCTAACCCAGGTCAATACAATCTTGTGGCCGAAACTTCTACACATGGGGAATCAATTCAATCTGAAAATCTAGGAAACAAATTTGATCTTGATCCAATGCCCCAATATTCTGCTGAAATTCTGAACCAACCAGATCTTGAATTGAAGGAACTTCCTACTTCCCTCAAGTATGCCTTCCTAGGGTAAAATCAAACACATCCTATAGTCATATCTTCTTCTCTTGAAGCCAATCAGGAGGGGATGCTTCTAGATGTCCTTAGGAAACACAAGAAAGCCATTGGTTGGACCCTGTCTGATATTCCTGGGATTAGCCCACTTATTGGAACTCATAGGATTACTCTTGAATCTGAATCCAAACCATGTCGTCAACCTCAGAGGAGACTCAATCCAAATCTTATGGATGTGGTAAGGAAAGAACTTCTTAAGTTGTTGAAAGCTGGTATCATCTACCCCATAGCTGAGAGTGAGTGGGTAAGCCCAATTCAAGTTGTCCCAAAGAAAGCTGGAATCACTGTGATCACTAATAAGGATGGGTAAATTCTTCCAACTAGGGTGAGTAGTGGTTGGAGAGTCTGTATTGACTATAGAAAGCTCAACTCTTGTACCAAGAAGGACCATTTTCCCTTGCCCTTTATTTATCAAGTCCTCGAGCGAGTGGCGGGTCATCAATTCTATTGCTTCCTAGATGGGTACTCAGGTTACAATCAAATTGAGGTCTCCCTAGAGGATCAAGGGAAGACTACATTCACATGTCCTTTCGGTACCTTTGCCTTTAAACGCATGTCGTTCGGGTTATGCAATTCCCCTGGAACCTTCCAGCGGTGCATGATGGGAATCTTCTCAGATATGGTGGGGGATTTTCTAGAGGTCTTCATGGATGACTTCTCTGTCTTTGGGGATACATTTGAGGGATGTCTTAGGAATGTGGAGAGAGTTTTGTCAAGATGTGAAGAAAATAATCTGGTCCTAAACTGGGAAAAATGCCATTTCATGGTAAAAGAGGGGTTAGTCCTTGGCCATATAGTCTCGGGTAGGGGAATTGAAGTTGATAAAGCAAAGGTTGACATCATTCGTCACCTTCCATCACCCAAAACTGTTAAGGAAGTGAGGTCCTTCTTAGGACATGCTGGTTTCTATAGAAGATTCATTAAGGACATTAGTTCAATCTCTCGCCCTCTTTGTGCTCTCCTAGTAAAGGATGCTCCATTTGTTTGGACAGAAAGCTATGAGGGTTCATTCTCAACCCTCAAATCCTCTCTCACCTCTCCTCCCATTATGAAATCTCCAAATTGGAACCTTCCTTTTGAACTTATGTGTAATGCCAGTGACTTTTTTGTTGGAGCTGTGTTAGGACAACGTTGTGATAAAACTCCTTATGTCATTGCTTATGCAAGCAAATCCTTAAATGATGGCCAAATCAACTACACCACCACTGAAAAAAAGTTACTTGCTATTGTGTTTTCCTTAGAGAAGTTTAGGTCCTACCTCTTAGGATCACCCATCACTGTGTTCACTGACCATTCTGCACTAAAATACCTCTTCCAAAAACAAGATGCTAAGGCTAGACTGATTAGGTGGGTCCTTCTCTTACAAGAATTTGACCTCACAATCAAGGATAAAAAGGGAGTTGAAAATGTTTTAGCTGATCACCTCTCTAGGATGGAATTCAAAGACAACTCAAATCACCTCTCTGTGTCTGATTCGTTTCCTGATGAACACCTATACTCTGTGAGTGACTGCCCTTGGTATGCTGACATAGCAAATTTCTTAGTGACAGGAGTCATTCCAAAATTCTTAGGGACTCAAGCTCGAAGGAAATTCCTTTATGATGTTAGACACTATGTATTTGATGATCCATACCTCTATAAGTTCTGCCCTGACCAAGTCATTAGGAGGTGTGTTCCAGAATCTGAACAAGAGTCCATCCTTAAATTCTGTCATAGTGAGGCATGCGGAGGACACTTTTTCTCTAAGAAAACATCTGCTAAGATTCTTCAATGTGGTCTTTTCTGGCCCACCCTCTCAAGGGACTCCTACACATTTTGTCAAAGTTGTCCTAGGTGTCAACAAGTAGGGTCCATCACAAAAAGGAATCAAATGTCACTCACTCCCATCTTAGTGGTTGAAATCTTTGACTATTGGGGAATTTATTTCATGGGTCCCTTCCCAAACTCTCGGGGATACCTCTACATACTCTTAGCTGTTGATTATGTCTCAAAATGGGTTGAGGCCATTCCCACAAAATCCAATGATCATCAAACTGTGATTAGATTCCTAAAAGAAAACATATTCTCTAGATTTGGAATTCCTAGGGCTATCATAAGTGATCGTGGAACTCATTTTTGCAATCGTCCATTCTCATCACTCATGGAAAAATATGGAATTTCTCACAAAGTGTCCACTGCTTACCACCCACAGACCAATGGTCAAGCTGAGTTAGCCAATCGTGAAATTAAGCAAATTCTTGAAAAAATTGTCAACCCCTCTAGGAAAGATTGGTCTGAGAAACTCTTAGATGCTCTTTGGGCCTATAGAACTGCATATAAAACCATTTTAGGAATGTCCCCATATAGGTTGGTTTATGGCAAAGCATGCCATTTGCCAGTGGAGATTGAACATAAGGCCTTTTGGGCAATTAAGAAAATGGATTATGACCTCTCATTGGCCGGAACAAAAAGGAAATTAGATCTCAATGAACTGGAGGAACTAAGGATGGAGGATTATGAAAATTCAAGGATCAATAAAGCTAGAGTTCAAGCCTACCAATCTAGGAATATCAAGGTCAAACATTTTGAACCGAGAAAACTTGTGCTCTTGTATAGTTCAAAACTTCATTTACATCCGGGAAAGTTAGGGTCTAGATGGTCAGGACCTTTCATAGTGCATCATGTATTCCCCCATGGGGCAGTAGAGATTCAAGATCCCACAAGTGGTCACATTTTCAAGGGCAATGGTCAAAGGTTAAAAACATTCGTTGAATCATTCAATAAACAGGAAATAGATGTTGAGTTAATTGATCCAATCTATGAACCAGAAAAAAATTGATAAATTTGGGATCTATGTCGGGCTAACGACGTTAAACAAAGCACTACACGGGAGGCAACCCGCGGTTTTTATGTTTCTAATCTTTCTGAATCATCTTTATTTTTCAAATAAGATTACTTAATCATTTTTATATTAAAAAAATAGACTTTTGACCTGTTCTTCTATTATGAGTATGGATGGGTACGAAAGAGGAGCACCATATTCATCTGTGTCACGTGGTGTGATCCTTGAGTAATACCTTACCCAGAAATTTAAAAAGAAGACAATGTATCATCAGTTTATTTTGTTTTTATTATTCAATAGGTTAAAAAAAATAATACAAAAATAATAATACAAAAAAAAAGTCCACGCCATAGGCCGTGGGGCAAACCCCGTCACAACCGGCGAAGCCGCGGGGACTCGAACCCAGGACCGAAGGGAGACAGGGGCGCGCGCTTACCACTGACCTGCGGCTTCTTGTGCTACCTTATTCTATAATTTTTATATATATTCTTATATTTTACTTCCTTTATTATATAAATATATATATATATATTGTTTGTTTTGTTTTTTTTGTTTTTTTTTTCCTTTTTCCACTAGGGAACTTTGCAAGCGACATGGATATCAAAGGAACAAATTCAAGCGGCAAGAACTTCCAACTTCAACCACCAGGTGACTTCATTTCATAACCCTCATTTTCAATTTCATTTTTGAACTTTAATTCTCTACCTCTACCCCCTTCTAAATTTTCTTTTCTTTAAACCCTGGGGACAGTGTTGTTTTAAGTTGGGGGGGAGATAAAATAAAAAAAATACTTTTGTGTCAAAAACAAAAATTGAATGATTTGAAAAAAAAAGTAAATGGAAGGAAAAATTCCTTTAACTTTGAACATGGTAATACACATTGCACACTTTGAAACTGAATATCAAATAATTTAGCATGCCCTGATTCTGATTTTAATCCTTTTATAATTTCATGAGCATAGATTTTGGAAAGTGTGGCTGTCCAATGTGATATTTCATCATTTATATTTTCATCCAAATAAAAAAAATGCCACAATGCACGTCCTATAGACTGTGGGGTACTAATTTGAATTTTTGGGGTCCCATAATAAATAGCATAGGATGGTTTTATTTTTATGAATAATATGAGTATTCAAAAAAAAATTAAAAAAAAAATTTAAAAACATAAAAAATAAAAAAATAAAAATTTGCATGTAGAGCAATGGATTGATAAAATGCGAGGCTTTCGGCACTTGGGGATCGTGACTCCAGAGTTGTCTAGCCCTGAGTTTTTCAATCTATCTCTATTTATGGTAATATGACTTTGTTTTTGATTAAGTTAACTCGAGACGATGCCCGAGTATGTGGGTTTCACTTGGTGCCCTAAGGCCTTTGAGTTTGGGAGTCATCGGCAAAGTCTTGCTACATGGGTTAATTTGATTAATTGCAATCTCAATTACTATAGCAATATTGCAAAAAAAATCAAAAAAAAAATAGGGATGAAGAATGATCATATTAGGATTAAATGTGATTCCACCTAGCGCTTCCATGATTTCCCCATTGAATGAAAATGAACCCCCATATCTATTGTGATTCACAACACATCATTACACCTGATTGAGTTGGATGAAGTATGATGATGGATTTGATCAAAGGAATGGGCTTGGGATTGGGATCTGATTATGAAACTATCTCGTATTAAAATATTTTGATGGGTTTCATGATTGTTTGGTATAAGGTTTTTTGGTGATCATTGTGTATTAAAATGTTTTTGGAAAAGGGAATTTGAATTTCATTTTTGATGAGATATATTTTGCTCGGGACTAGAAAAACTCAAGTTGGGGGGTGTGATTAGCCACTAAATGAGGCTAATATTCATTGGTAATTTATATAATATTCATGTTCTTTATTATTCATAAACACCATTTTAGTGCATTTTACACTTTGAACATCATTTCACATTATGATTGTAATACCTTCTTAAAATGCACTATTATGTGGTACATTTTTGAACATCATTTAAAGTACCAAATTATTCATCTGATTTTACATATTTTAATTTTATAATTGATCTAAACTCCAATATGAACATGTTTCATTCAGGGATCAGTGGAGAATTCATGGAGGATGATGGAGATATTTGGCAATGAAAGGAAGCAATTTTGGAGAAGGCAGATTGGACACCTGCCCACTTATGAGACTGTGGGGCCCAACATACAGGCCCACTTTATCCCATATTACATGGAAGGCTATAGGACATGTATAGGAACAAATCACTCTTCAGGAGTTAATGCTAATTCGGCCTCCATGTTGGTCATTTAGTCGGCCCAAGTTAGAGATAAAATTCTGGGCCAGATTCTGCGTCCCATCAAAACAGTCCACTACTTTGATCATATCTCGGAATCCACAACTCCAAATGGTCCCAACCTTTACAGGAGGTTAGAAGACATCCGGAGCTCCATTTTCTTCTTCTATGGCCCACCCTGATGCGGCCGTCTAGAAGGACTTCCAGACGCGTCTGTTCGGTGAAAGAAAGCCGGCTGCCACCTCGGGTCAAACGTGGAAAAGTCCAAATTCCACAAGCTTTCCACCACCTATAGCCTAGCAAAATTAATTAAGATGCTTTGTACTATTGGTGGTTCGAACCAAGGCTTCCAAAATGCCTATTTAAGGTAGTGGTGGTGAAGTAGTTGAGGATCTTGGATGCTTTGTTCAATTGTAATGTTATGCTGCATTTTTGTTGCCTCAATTTTGTCCTTCACATGTAAGTTGTTCAAATCACTTTAGTTTCTTAATAAAAGTTCTTCTTCTACTATTATTCTGTTATTCTTAATATCACTTTGATACCGTTGGATCAAGGTGTGAATTTATTCACACCAACCCTTGTGAAATTATTCACACAACGGTGGAGTGATCATTTTATTTTTGTTGTTTTCTTTACTTCTCCATTTCCTCCCTCATGAGTCTACTTTCCGCTTCCATTGAAACCATGGGATCAATGGAGGGATAACCCAATTATGGGTTGATCCAAGGGAGTAGAAAGGGGATGGATTGGATGTTATTTATCACTTAATTAATGTATAATCACTTCTTTAATTGGGATTTTTATTTGATGATTTTTAAACTCTATCGTCCTTGTTGAATTTAAGGCCACACACATCAAGTACTAATACGATCCTTTACCTTGAAGTGCTCAAAACTTTGATCCTTCAAGTGTATAGGTGATTAGTATTAGAGGGTGTAGGCATTAAACCAGTAAGTGATGATGTTGTTTTATCTCCTTAAATGAACCCATCTCAAATTTAAGAATTTGAAATCATTAAAAAGAAAATACATCCAATCCACCCCGAGCAATAACCTAGGATCAACTCATTCTTTTAAATTGAATCCACTTAAACCTTTTAGATATCTTTAAAACCCATCCAAAATCAATCCATGTTGGCCACTTCATAGCCAAAAATCCATCCCTTAGGTTGTGTATCTTAGGTATTTTCTTAGGTCTCTGTGGAATCGACAACCCAAGCTACACTACAAGGACCATTCTACCCTTCTTCTCTTGGGTAAATTTGGGCATGAACCACCCTTTCACTCACACTTTGCTTTATTCCTATTTTAAATTACACATGACAGTACTATCTTTTTCCTTTAAAAATGATCATGATATGCCTAATAAATCATAGTTATTTTCCATATTAATAGTAAAACATCTTCTCCCTTCATTTTTATTCTTCTCCAATGATTTTCCTTAATTTATTTGATGTGTTATAAGAATTTAGAAAAATGGTTTCTCTATGTTTTAATAAAAACATTCTGAATCTTTCGACATTATACCAATAAATCATGAATAGGTATCAAGGAGTATAATTCACATCATTGATAATAGATTTGAAACTTTTACACCACTCATTGATATTTTCATTTTTTCTATTGATTTATGGATTTTATAACCATTTTTAAAAAATTTATTTTGGAAAAAGAAATTGATATGTGTTATTTAGACATTTTCTAATGATGGATACATGGAGATAATTTTATAAATGTGATTGATAAAAGTGTGATTTAATTACTTTATTTTTATGATAAATTTATTATGAATTACCTTTCCTTGTGGTTTAAATTTTATAATAATTATTCTTACTAGGTTTCATTGATCAGTATTAACTTTGACTACTTCATTGTGAAATTTTATAAAATGGTATGAGACTTATTCTAGTTTAATTTTAACTAATATACTATATAACTATGGTAAAATGGTTAGGTCTTTGGAGACCTAATTTTTTAGTATTTTCAGTCCAATTTATTATTCATTAGGTTTTTAATTTTCCCAACATGATTTATTGATAATATTATATAAAACATTATTGAATGCTCAATTACATAAAACAAGTTTAAATAAGTTATAAAAATAGTTTTTTTACCAAAATATGTGGTTTTGAGTTAAAACAAACCTAAATATTTTTTGATAGAAAAGATGGTTCATAAAAAATCAGGGAATGAGTGAAAGTTTTTTTAAATGTGGTATTTTATATTTAAATGGTTTTTCTGATATCTTTTTAGAAATACACTTTAAATAAAAATTTTCTAATTTTTTAATTATTTAGAAGAAATTGGATTTATAATTTTGTAAATGAGATCAATTTTCAATTATTTGAATTAATTTCACTTTATAAAAATGGATTTTTTTTATCGAGTTTTTACTTGATATAACTCTTTAAAGATCAATAGAAGTACAACTATTTTAAACTACCTTTTACATTATCAATTAGTTATGAAATCAAATTTTGTTCTTTGTTTAGTTTTGGTATATAAAATCCCTAATGAGGATGATTTTCATACTCATATTTAGATTCAATGTTTGATTCTTATGTGATTAAGATTATTTTAAAACATTTATAAATAAAAATACTTTATAATAACTATAAAATATAATGTGGGGATTTGGTATATCAGAGTGTTATTTTAGTTTTCTCCAAGTGTCTAGTTGATCTATTCAGTAAGCATTAATCTAGGATTGATATAGTTAAATATTAAAAATATATTTATGAATTATATCTAATTAGAGTGTGTTTAAATTAGTTCAATGATAATTCAACATGTATTTTATGTATATTTAGATAAAGCATGGTTTTTAGGGATGTCAGTGTTAAATTATGGAAATTAGATGTCAATGGGATAAATTCCCTATTTTTATGATTTTTATATACTTTGACATAGTTTACTAAAGACTTTATAATCCTTGTAGATAATTGATACAACTTCATTTTTTTATGTTTTATTATTTCTTTCCTAGATCGATCATGTAAAAATGATTATGGGACATAATAAGGATAATCTATAGTGTTTGGATGTTATTTTATACCTTTTATAATGTAACAGACTCTAGAGAGAAAAACAATACTTAATTTCATTCTATAAATAATGTTAGTTTTGAAATATTAATAATTATTCTCCCAAAAATTTCAGTGTGATTACATTGTCTTTTTAGTTGGAATATCACACTTAGTTAGGTTATAACCTGATTTTTAGGCTTATGGTACCTTGTTATTTGATTATTCTTATATTTAGTAAATATTTTGGGATCAAGGATGACTAAATTTTAATTTATGCAATAATTATTTTTTTCAAAATTTTTTTATTGGAATAGTTGTAATGGTTATCCCACTAGATAATGACTTGATTGGTGGTTGAATATTTGATTTTCAAATGATGATCATGACCTATAAGGCTTAGACACATTTTAACTCTCTTGATTGGGTCACTTATGTAATTGGTTCTATATAGGAACTTTAACATCGATGATAACTCTATGGGTTTGTACTATGATGACATGTGAATCACATACATACCCTTTTCAATATTTTTTAAAAAATATACATAATAACATGAGTTTTAGAAAACACTAAGAATGAAAAGGTAAATTTCCTTTGCATATTAGATACATATTACACCTATTTAAGAAAATATATAATTTTATATGATTAAGAAATACTATTATTCTCCAAAAACATTATATACATAAAGCCAAACTATTTACACCCACAAAAAAACCCATTTCTTTTACAAAAAACCTTAATAAATCTCTCCAATGAGCCAATCATAGACACAAAATTTTATAGGAAGCCATAGGGATATATTTAAATAAATAAAAGTTTGATTTACCAACCTTGTAATGGGGTATAGTAAATATATTTCCAAAGGAGTGTATGAGATGTAATATAGTATATTATAATGGAATGGATATATGTGAAACATGTAATATGAAAAAATAATCATTAAAAAAGGTCATAAGAATATAGAATTTAAAAATAATGTATCACAAAGATAGTAATAGGTAAAAATAATAATAATTTAGTTCCCCCTTCTAAGGCATCATAATATAGTAGACTTGACTTACGATCAATTTCCTGTATATAAAATTTTATGAGATATAAGATTTACCAAAGGAATTTGAGGGACATATAATATCACCCAGACCCATTACTATTGGGATGTGAATCCTATTTCAGTTCACTATATGTTAGTGAACTGAATGATACAACATATATGGGATTCATACTGTGGTAGTGTAATATCTCCATCAGATATAGGGGATATTGGGTGATAATACCATCTGATTAATGGGTACATGAGTTATGGTCCAATCATAAAGAGTTGTAGATAGAAGTGTAACATGGGATGTTCATTGAGATAAGTTATTGGTTTTAAAAGGGAAACTATATATCATTAGTAATAATTGAAAATATGGGGCCTTTTTAAATATATAGGGTTGGTGCAACTAGAATTACTGGAAAAGTATATTCATAAATATAAGTTTAGACCCTCTACACAGAAACCTGAATAGTGTTTGAGATCATAGAGGAGTTAATATCTATAATCAATCTTTACAGACTAGTTTTGTTAGTTAAAGTGTAAATATTTTACTTATTATTATAATGGAAACAGCAACGGTGTTGGATCGGCCACCCAAAAGACAACATGAATTCCCCAGGTCATGAGTCAAATTAGAAATTTATATGTGTCCCAAACATTACTAACTACTAGGGTGTAGTATAGTAGAAGTCTGGAGTCGATCCCACGAGGAGGGTTCTGTTCTTATGGGGAAAATAAATATGGTCTTGAATCCTTTGTAGGAGTCCTTTATAGCTTGACTAAAGTTTGGGATGTGTCTAAATAAATTTTGGGCTTGACTTAAAGTGATTAAATATGGTCGAGATCAAGTCCAAGTATCTAGATAAATGTAATTATAGTTCTAATCATGGAAAGGTCCTAAGTGTTTAGTCTGTGAAGCAAGCGGTAGTCACTAGTCAACCTTTGTAAATACTTCTAGTTCTACCTAGGATGTAACTATTCCATGGTCAAGAGGCTAACTATAGTCCTAGATGCATTGCGTTCAGCATCTATTGCATAGAGTTCCCTAAGATAATGGTCATAGTAATAGTTTAATTCAATTAGGATCAGGTTGTTTTCTTGACTATCTAATGGTCACAGTACAATCACACAAATGGGGTCTGACCATTGGTTTATATCCAAATTACTAATCCATTTCGGTTTTCCATGTTTAGAACTAGAGGTCTAATTAAGTGTGTAGATAAATCTAATCTTGATCCCTACCCTAGATGTGTTTATCTACTCATAATCGTAATTAAAGCAATAAAAGGGATAGAGGAAATCATGATAACAATGCTAATGGAATTGAACATGTAATGATATGAAATTAACATGAAATAATACTTTAAATAAAAACTTACTTGAATGGAATTAAATGGAATTGAAATGATGCAGAAAATAAAGGCGTTGAAGAAAATTGAATACATGGATCTTTGATTGAAAATGTAAAAGAATTACTAAGAACTAAGGTGTTTTAAGAGGGAAAAGAGAAATGAATTATGAAAGGAGTCTAAAAGGGAGAGAGAGTTGATCCAATCATGTTTCAATGTGCTACTGAGTTACTCCTTATATAGGAGTAAATGGTCATGATGTGTACTTAATAGTCATGATATGAACCCTTAATCCGCATTATTTTGACCAGAATATCCCAGATGGAATGCATATCTTCCACATATTAATGATTTTTGACCATGGTCACATTGTGTATAGCTGGTTCACGATGTGTACCCCATGGCTAGCAGGCTTTTTTCATTGAATCCTCACAGCTTTCTTGGAATCTGTTTTGACTTATGTCATGAAGTGTAGGAATGACACACGATGTGCACTAAAAAATTATTTAGTCTTTGTGGTTGGTCATGGCTGGGCTTCACAGCTTGATTCAGGCTTTGAACATCAAGTACACGATGTGAACTTGGCCATCATGATGTGTACTTGGCCATTTTTTGAGCTTTTCTTCCTTTCTTCCTTGGAACATTGTATATCCATATTTCCTACAAAATTGGACATCTACCACATTCATTATCCATTATAAGAATGCAAAACAATGGAAAGTGATAGAAAAAATATATATAGAATTTAGTCTTATAAAATCCCCCCATACTTGAATCATTTATTGTCCTCAAGAAAAATATGTCAATAATTATTTTAAAATGATAAACAATCTGTAAAACAAGAAATGTGTATTATTTTCATACAAATAAATTATATGTAAGCAGAAAAGTAGTCAAGTTCCATCTTTAATCCTTCTTAGTAAATTATTCTTTCCACATAGTTCAGATTTTAAAAACTAATTCTATTTTATTAATCATAATCTTTTAAATGTTCCTTAAGCTATATGCCCAATTGTAATTTACCTCACCAGGATTTTCTCTCATCACTTAAGGTAAAATGTAAGTAAGGTCCGCTCGTACCCTAAGTCCATATTCATAACCATAGGCTTTCAATGGTTCTATCATCTCCACTCTGTAAAGACAAGTATAATAATAATCTTGAGGACTTTTAGAGACAAGGTTCTAATGACTCTGAGGCTGTAGGTAGGTAGGTAAAATTTTAAATTTTGGATCAAAAGCAGGGTAAAATCTAAAGTACAATGTAGATGCAACAAGATAAGTGTGACAAAATTCCTCCATCTGGAAAGTAGGGTCCATACTCCATTTGTTCAGGTTAGATACATATGCATAGTAAGAAAATATATAAAGAAAGGATTCGGTTCCTTTACTTTTTCATTGTAATTTATATTTTTCAAAGTTTATGCCTAGGATAGATCTCATATCTATCACCTAACCACATATGATTCTTCCATGGAATCATCAGTCTAGAAAATAGTGATTTTTTACCCTCCTAGTACACAACCCATACAGTTTTTTTTCTTTTCTTTTAAATTTTACAAAGGAAAATAATGCGAATGAGATACAACAAAAAGTCATATGGATCACAACCTGGTATTCATGTGAGTATATCATACATCTCTGAAAGTGAAAACATCCCATTCAATCTGAATTCCTCCCCCAAACATGTTCAAAAATAATCTGTAAGCATTATACAAGGATCATGGTAGGATGGGAAATAAGATTTAAATAGATTTTCTTCTAATATCCCATTCCCAGAAACTATGGCCTAAATTAATGATAGATGTCATGTGGGTCTCAGGTAAAATTGATATCAAAGCCTCCCTCGATCATTTCAAAATTACAATTGTTCAATCATCATTTTGATAAGATCTCAGTGCATGTTTTAGTTGGTTTCTATGTCCCAAGTATCTCTCAATAAATATGCTCAGAAAAAAATGAGATTGAAGGCTTAGAATCCTCTCAAGTAATGAGAATAAAATAAAAACTGGCAATTAAAAGGGCATAAATCCTATGTAGTGAGTCAATTAATCATGATTTCAAGGATTTTAAATTTTAATTAGACTTCTAAACTCAGAAATCATTTTAAAATTATAAGTAGGGGTGAAACATGGTTCTTAACATTTTTTTAACTTTATCTTTAATTTACATTGGCATAATGGTTTTCAAATTTTCAGCATGCTTATCAATTTGAAAAATGTATCCAATAATAGTGAGAACAAAAAAAACAAGTGTATCCTTGTGAAAATATGAGAAAGACCACCCCCCACACACACGCACACAAACTTTAAAAATAGACAGTTTCCCCACTTTCGATAAAATAATGGATGGGAGTGGTGTGAAAGTGATTTTTGATAAATGAATTGACATGGAAGTGATGAAAAAATTTAAAATGATGGAATCGAGGGCTCCTTGATATGAAGTGGTATTTTATGGGGGTGTTTGAGCTATCATAAAATTGAAGTTTTATACACCTGAAAAATATGTTAGTAGAAAAAAATCCTACATTATAGAAAATATGTTAATCCATAAGTTTAAAAATTTGAATAGAAGAAAAATATAAAGTTGTAAAAAGAAATAATAATGGTAATCATTTTATTTATTGAATGAAAGTTTTTACAAAGTACTGCAATGAAATACTAGAAAATCTAAGACTTCAACAAAACCAGAAAACAATTATGGGTTTCCTACAATAAAGTGCTAACTTTAAAGTCATCATCCAGATGGCTGGACAAAAGATTTGAAGAGTGGGACCACTAGATTAGTTTATCCTTTTGTGATGGCATCTACTGGTCTCTGTGTCCTTTATTTCGTGCAGTTTCTTAATTATATTCACAACTTCTGGTGTAGGTTGACTGAATATTAAATGTGGTGGAAATGAAATCATTGGTGGGGGTGGTTATTATTTTTTGTGTATTTCCAATGATATAACATGAAGTTGAATGTAAATTTCTACAACCAACTGGGTTACTCGTTAATGAAGAACAGACAGAGGAATGGGTCCATCAATAATATCAGACAACTCAGAAGATCTTGACATTGCTAAGGAAAAATAAAACAGAAGAAAAAGTAAACACACATGGAAAAGGGAAAAGAAATGCAAAAATGTATATAAATATCACATTTTAGTACAAAATAATAAAAAATAATCCCAACCCTACAAAAAGTGTCCCAATTCCCAAAAAGTATGAAAAACAATAAATCAGCACTCCGGGCCAAAAATATCCTCCATGGTCATGGTAGCATCAGAATATGGAATGAAGTGGGCAGCTAAATAACCAATGGTAGTAGTAGTAGTTGTTGTCAGTGGGGCTGAGGCGTATGGTGGTGTGGTGGAGGCAGTAAGCTGGGATGGGATGTGTGTTGGTGAATCCTGATCCGTATAGTGTTCATGTGTTTGGCAGCTGGATCAATGAATGGGATGTCGGGAGTGGGCCCAGTGGTTGGTTCCTTGCCCTTTTGAGCCTTCCCCACCAGGAAATATTGCTGAGTAGCAGGGTCCATGATGTCAGGAGGTTGGTCGGAGGGTAGAGGGGGTGATGGAGGAAGGGTAGATGAGGAAGGTCCAGCGGTAGTAGGTGTTGGCGGGGTGAATGAGGAAGGCTTAATTAAGGTAAGGTGTAGGTGGGCAGCAAACTAACACTGATTCACGAGGAAGCACTTGAGGAGTACCCATAGGTTAGAAGTAGTGGGATGGGTAGGTACAGACAGGGTGGATGGGGGTGGTGGTTGTGGTTGTCAGTGGTAGGGTAAAAAGGCCTTCTACTGCTATCGGTGGTTGCTCTTATAGATCAACTGCCTGAGGTGCATCTGGCCGAGGCACTGGCTCCTAGACTCTAGGTGGATAGAAATAAATTTCATCCCCCTTCACTAGAATCCTCATCTTATGTAGGATCACAAGATAAATCAGATCGACCAGGCCTACTAAGGTGAGAAGCTATAAAGTGTCTAAAACTTGGAGGTATCTATCTAACTTGGTGATAAATAATCCTCCCATAATATTTCCCTACCTACTCTGTTCTAGTACTTTGTAGTAAGAGGTGAAATTGGTTTCCATGTTGATTGGAGGTCCACCCATGGTAGTAGTGAGGATAAGAACATCAAGCTGGTAGGCAATGGTATGGGTCTCGCATCGTGTAAACCATCTGTTGGCCGTGGCACAGTGTAGTATATGCTAGGCTAGAGTCCTTGGCTGGGTGGACATTGCCATCCTGCGTTCATGGTATGGTTGCGGGTCATATATGATGAGATTCCAAAGGCTTGGAACATCCTTCCGAGAGAGCCTCGTCTACAAGGTAGGATAGTTTTCTAAGATAACAAACTCCTCGGTGTATATACTGAGCCCTACACCAAACTTAGCCATGGTGAGATAGTGTGGTTTTCTTCCTAGACTGAAGTTATAGGAATCCACTGATGTGTCAAAGGTGGCTAGGAACTCTAAGAATAACTCCTTGTACACCTCCTCACTGACGTCAATGGTGTTGCGTATATGAATCCCTATAATAAGCACAGGATGTCATCTGCGGAATTCACCTTTGCAAGCATGGCCATATACAGTGTCTTGTTGGTCCTCATGGATTTTTTTATCTAAATGAGATTAACCTGGTGCTACGGGTTGTTAAATTATAGCATCTGGTGAAAAAGAAGATTGTTGTCCGTATAAGGGGAGGAGCTCATGTCCTGTGATATGGAGAGAGCACGAGGTCGCTTAGCAGCATGCTGCTAGCTCATATAGGCCGAAGATATAGATATAGAGGTGTAAATTGATTATGATGGAGAAGGTTTAGGTAGTGGCCTCTTGGAACACACCATGGAGAGGAAGAGGAGCAGGTCACACACTAGTAAAAGGGTAGGAGGGTTTGGTTGAGGACAACAAGAGGAAGAGAGGGAAGAGGGATCGCGTCATGAGAAGATGAGGGGATGGGTCGTGCACGGGAGGGGAGCGGTTATATAAGAGGAGTTTGGGTTTGAAATAGTGGGGGTCACTGGTTGTGAACCTTCAGTTTATTTTAAAAATAGACCTAATCCAGTACACGATGTGTACCATATGTTCACATCATGAATCTTGAGAAAAATTGGGTTTCAGAGTAACAAAGGGTCACGTGGTGACCTGTGGGTTCACGATATGTACTTCAATGGTTTCCTCTGGTTTTCCCTTATTTATTTTCCTGCCTCATTATTCAAATGAAAAATAAGACTCTCAAAAATACTTTTTCTATTCAAACTTAACTAACTCTTAACCTGGGTTGCTTCCTAGTCAGTGCTTCATTTATAGTCGAGAGCTTGACTCACTTAAGGATCATTTGATGGTATAGTTCTCACGAAATGGTTCATGAAACATATTCAATCCATGATCATGTATTTTTTATGGTGATCTTTCCATGTATAACTTGGAGTGGACAATAATGGGTAAGGAGAAGGATTCCCCTCTAAATCAGTTTTCTAAGCTACTGGGATGAGTGAGGGATGAAGGAAAACCCTCTTTAGTGAGTGGTACAATAAATTTGACTTCCTTGAAGTCAAAGACTCCTTATTCTTCTGTAATAGAGTCGACGCATTCTACCTCTATGGCCATATATTCTTCTCTATTCCAGGTGAGAGAAAGGGTGTGACAATCCATAGTGTCATCTGAGTGTTTCACAACTCTCATTAGGTAGAAAAAAACATGTTCTTCTCCTACTCAGAAGATGATACTTCCTTGGTTCACATAAATCAGGGAATTTATTGTATCAATTAATAGACATCCAAGTATAATGGGAACTTCACCTACATTGTCTATGTCTAATACCAAGAAATCAACTGGGAAAATTCACTTACCAAATTTTATTAGAACATATTCTATAATTCCTTGGGGGTACTTGAATGAGCGATATGCTAATTGCAATAATGCCCTAATTTCTTTGAGTTCCTTGAATCTAATATTTTGAAAAGTACTCATTAGCATAAGGTTAATTCTTACTCAAAGATCATAGAGTGCTCTACCAAATTTATATGTGCCTATCTCATAAGAGATTGAGAAGCTTCTATGGTATCTCATCTTCGGTGGAATTTTCTACTATACAACAGAAGATCATTATTCATTTAATGAGATGACTCCTAGGTATTCTATTTTTATTTTGTTTGATAATAGGTATTTTAGGAATGTGGAATAAATGGGAATTTGGGAAATAGCTTCAGCAAAATGGTTGTTGATATGTAATTGTTTGAATATATCCAGGAACTTCTTGTATTGTGTCTCCTACCTAAGTTATGTTTCTCTCCCTGGGTAGGTAAGAGGTGGCTGGTATTAAGGTGGGGAAACATACACAGGTTCCTTTTTTAGATCAGGTATATGTTCCTTCTCAGTTTTTACTTCTTCATGATGTATGGTGGGATTGAATTTTTTATCAGGTACTGGTTGTTTTCTCATCTCTTCTTCTTGTAGCCTTGCTTTTTTCGGTTGTTGGAAGTCTAGAATATTTCCACTCCTTAGAACTACTTCATTATCTTACTCTTGTGTGTATGTATGAGTGTTAACAAGTAGAGTACCCAGTAATCTCTTAGATAAGGTCTTTTAGATTTGACTTATTCCCACTTCAAGGTTCCTAAGATAAGCTCTCTTGTTTTTCATATCTGTGTCATGGGTCATCATTCTTTTATTAGAATTTTTCACAAATTATTCTTGGAATTTTTCTAGATTTCTATACATAGATGCTTTCTGAGGTCTTGGATGAGGTGGATGAAATTTTTGGTCTCTTTGAGGGAATGGTTGTTGTTGATCTTGTGGTCTTGGTATAGGGTTCATCAGAGGTTATATTAGATTTCCTTGATCTCTAAATTGGTTTTTTCCTCCTCTAAATTGCAAATAAACCTAATTTCTCGGAGGTTTCAGCTGAGAAGGCCTTTGTTGATAATATTGTTTCTACTGAAATGGCATTTTTTGGTGATTTAAATTGATGTAATTACAATATTTTTTTGGTTCTTCATATCCCTCTTTGCAGTCATGATATAGATTTGTGCCACCGCACATCTCTCATGATTGTAATTCCATGACATGAGCATGAGGAGGTTGAGTAGTTGGTATATGAAATTATTCTAAATTTTTAGTGGGTGCTTCCACTTTCATTGCTCACCTTGTGGTCTCATCAATTTGGTGGATTCTGTGTTGTGGTTGTCCATGATCACTCTTCCATAGACTGTAATTATGAGACACTTCATCTATAATGGCTCTTCTGGCATCAGGAGTCTTGAACATGAGACCTCCATCAGTGGATGCATCAAAAACATTTTGTGTTGTTGGTTGGAGTCCTTGATAGAATGTCTGGTGTTGTATCCACATATCGATTCCATGATGCAGAAACTGCCTCATTAATTCTTTAAAGTGGTCCCATGCTTCCCAAGAAAACTCTCCATCAATTTGGTTGAAATTTTGAATTTCCAATCAAAGATTCTAGGTCTGGATGAGTGGGAAGTACTTGTCCAGAAATTTCTTGGCCACTTCATCCCAAGTCGTAATTAACTCAGAAGCTTGAATCTTTAGCAAGTCCATGGATCTGTCTTATAAGGAGAATTTGAAGGCATGGAGTCTTATTGAATCAGACAAACTCCCTGGTTGTGAAAGGTATTGCAAACTTTCAGGATGTTGGAAATATATTCATGTGGATCTTTTCTCTAAAGATCGCTAAATTTCCCCATGTTCTAGATCATATGAATGAGTCCAAGTTTTATCTCAAATGTGTAGGCTTGGATAGGGGGATCAAAAATACTAGGGATCATACCATGGATTAATGGCAAGCCAAAGTCCATGAATATTTTCTCCTGGTTCATTGTTGGGGGATCTCCCAGAATGATTTAATGTTTGGATTTTGGTGGGTTTGGTCCCGTAGGGTGGAATTTCTCAGCCATTGTTGACTGACGAATAGAATAGAGAAGCCTTTTGATCCTAGGATTAAATTCCAAAAGATATTGTGCTTCAATAGTCCTTGTATGATTCAAAGGTCCTTGGTACATGTATAGGGTGAATGAAAGAAAACAAAAAGACACAAGGGGTCTAGAAATAAAGGAAAGGGGTTGAGGGAAAGTTAATCCTAGATCTAGACCAAAGTCTTAATCATGAAAAAATAGTGTTTCCTCCCCAGCAACAGGACCAAAATCTGATTAACCACCCAAAAGTCATTGTTAATTCCTCAGGGCGTGAGTCAAATGAGAAATTCATATGTGTCCCAAACATTAGTAACTACTAGGGTGTATTATAGTATAATTCCTGAGTAGATCCCATGAGGAGGGTTCTATTCTTGTGGGGAAAAGAATTATGGACTTGAATCCTTTATAGGAGTCCTTATTAGCTTGACTAAAGTTTGGGCGGTGTCTAACTAATTTTTGTGTTTGACTTAAAATGATTAAAGAGGGGGAAGGATCGAATCTGAGTATCTAGATAAAGGTGATTGTAGTTCTAATCTTGGAAAAGTTCTAAGTACTTAGTCTATGAAGCAAGTTATAATCACTAGTCAACCTTGGTCCAGTATTCTAGTTCTACCTAGGATGTAACTTTTTAGTGGTCATTATGCTAGCTATAGTCCTAGATGAATTATGTTCATCTTCCTTTGCAAAAAGTTCCCTAATATAATGTTCATAGTCATATTTTACTTCAATTAGGATTGGTTCATTTTCTTGATTGTCTGATGGTAACGGTACAGTCACACAAATGGGGTTTGACCATTGGTTTATATCCTAATTACTAATCCATTTAAGTTTTCCACATTTATAACTATAGGTCTGATTAAGTGGGTAGATACATCGAATCATGATCCCTACCTCGAATATGTTTAGCTACTCATGATGGTAATTAAAGTAATAAAAGAGATAGAGAAAATCATGATAACATTGTTAATATAATTGAACATGTAATGATATGAAATAAACATGAAATAATACTTTGAATACAACCTTACTTGAAAATAATAAAATATAATTGAAAAGGAATGAGAATTAAAGGCGTTGAAGAAAAATGAATCCACATCTCTTTGATTGAAAATATAAAAGAATTACAAAGAACTAAGGTGTTTTAAGAGGGAAAAGAGAAGTTAATTCTGAATGGAGTATAAAAGGGTGGGAGATATGATCCAATCATGTTTCAATGTGATGTTGAGCTGCTCCTTATATAGGCGGAAATGGTCATGATGTGTACTTAATCGTCATGTCATGAACCCTTAATCTGCGTTATTTCAACCAGGATTGCCAGTGTGGCATGTAGATCTTATATGGTTTAATGATGTTTAAACATAGTTATATCGTGTATAGGTGGTTCACGATGTGTACCTCATGGCCATCTATCTTTTTTCATTGAATCCTCATGGATTTATCATTGTCCGGTTTCACTGGTGTCACAACATGTTGAAAGGACTCACGATGTGAACTTAAAAATTATTCAGTCTTCACGGTTGGTCATGGATTGGCTTCACGACTTGATACATGCATTGAACATTAAGTACACAATGTGAACTTGGCCATCACAATGCGTACTTAGTCATTTTTGCATCTTTTCTACCTTTATTCCTTAGAACCTTGTGAATCCCTATTTCCTATAAAATTTGACATCTAAAATGTGAATTATCCAGTATATGAATAAAAACATTGGAAAAGTGAAAAATATATATATATAACATTTAGGCTTATCCATTTTTCTCTATTATATGTAGAACACTTTTTCTAAGCCATATAAATTCTTATGTCCTATTTCAATTATATTCTTTTTCACTTGAACTCTTGTGATGTGTGAGTTCACTTGAGTGTGTGTGAGGTTTAACATATTGTGGTAAGTATGGTGTGAGGCTTTCTATATTCCAATACACTAAGATTGATGTATTTCTTATATATGACCTTGTTTTTTATTGTGTGGTTTCATCCAAAGGTTTTGTCTCTAGTGATCAAGCATTGGAGTGAATTACCAATAAGAGGTTTTAAAGATTGTGGTTTAGGGGTCACTAATCAACACACTTAGAGAAAGCTCAGGTAATATTCACTTTTTCCTCAATGTTATTTCATTTTCTGTGAGGGTATACTATCATCATAATGGATGGTTTTGGAAAAAGGTAATACCTGAATAGATAATTCAAATATAATATATTTTGTCTTTTGGATTATGAAATTTGAGGATCATCTTATTCAATAAGACCTAGATTTTTTATTGTATGGAATTAAACCATAAAAAATGGAGAAATAGGAATTATAATAATTAGGCTTGAAGGAAATAGGGTTGGTGAAGATGTCATTAGCATGTAATGGGGACTTAAACATTTGGGAAGTGAAGGATGTTATTGATCACATGAAATCCCTAATAGATATGTATGATAATCATATGGAACATAATGTAAAGTTTTCATGATGTGGAGGTTATTTAGCATGAGTGTATTGGATGGAATACCCATGGAAGATCATGTGAATGACTTCAACATGATTTGAAATCAAATTAAATCTATGAAAGTGACATTCAAGGATGATATATAGGAACTTCTTCTATTTTCATCATGACTAGAGTCATGGGATGTGATGGTATAAATAGTTAGTAATTCCTATGGAAATAAAAACTTGGTATTTTAGTATATTTGAAACTTGATCCTTAATGAATAAATTATATATAGGGAAGTTTGATAACTATTCATAAGTGCACCTGATGTAGACATATTATGACAATCACCCCATAGAAGAAGTCAAAATAAAAAATTGGATGATAAGTCAAAAGAGAGAAGCTAGGGTAAATCACCTGATCTGGGTATTATATTCTATAAATATCGGGAAAGGGTACATCTCCAAAGTAATTGAAATAATTTGAAATAGTATTCTTTAAGTAAATAAACTTAGGTAAATTCAAATTATGTAAGTGCATATTAGGGAGTAAATTACTTATCTCTTTGTACAAATATGTCATTGGATTCATGGGTGATTTATTCGGGAGGATCATTCCACTCAACATTATAGTAGAGATGCATAGATAATTATGTTTTTAGAATGTTGGAATATGGGAAAGGATATGTTAATGTTTAGATGAATAATATATGCTTCTTATAATTTAAAGAAGTTAAAAAATCTTGTTTCTATGGAAGAAATTAATTTTTCCAGGACAACTAGATTATTCATGTTGTAGTACTAGCTTGTGGATGGAGTTTATAATGTGAATTGAGTATCTATATTGGTTTCATGACGAGTAAAGGGTGGATCCTTGTATTTGACCAAAATATTTTATGGAGTTTTAATTATCATTGTTTCAATGTATGATAGTATAGAGTTGTTTCATTGAAATATTAGATATCTCAGTGAGAAGAACATGAATGTTCTAACTATGGAACGCATAATAGAATTTGATAATATTGAGTATAGAAACTATAGTATTTGTGTGTTTATGAATTATAATAAGGTTTCCTTTAATTTAAAATGATAAAATAACAAATCTCATAATCTGTAAATTGTTTACTAGGGTGTTTTGGGGTTTTACCCTGGTACGATCTCATGGAGGGTCACATTTCTTTATAACTTTCACTGATGATTCAACTAATAATGTAAGAGTTTAATTTCTAAATAATAATTCTGATTTCATTGTAGCATTAAATTATTTTAATGTGGAATATATGGGAACAAGTAAAAATTTAAAATTCTTAAGATCTAAAAATAGTGGTGAATAATATAGAAAAAACTTTTGAAACTTATGCCAACATAAGGAGATCTTACTAGATAATTGTACCTAAAATACCACAATATAATGTTGTGGTAGAATTCATAAATTATTCATTGAATGATAAAGAATGAAACCTAAGGGTTTAATTAGGAATAACCAAATACATTTGGGTGTAAGTAGTGAATACAATGGTATACCTCATCAATAGGAATTTCTCCACTCTATTGGGATAAGAAGTGTTGAAATAGTTATGGTTTAAAAAACACAGAATTTTTCCACCTGAAAATTTTTAGAAACATAAACTAGGTCCCTATTGATGCAAAGGACATAGATAATATTAATGATAAGTCTAAGACATGTTTTTTTATCGTTTATTACAGTGAAAAAATTAGTTTTTATCTCTAGGATGACGATAAATGGAAGATAACTAGGATATGAGATATTTTATTTAATGAGAAGGTTATTTGGAAGGATATGAACATGGTTGAGGAGGAAGATGAGAGAAATGGGTTAACTAAACAAATCCAAGTTGATCTGAATGGGGTTTTGGATAGTGATATGTTTTGGTTAGTAGATATAGAATCACTATAATTTTGGACAATGAACCAGTGGAAGATGTTTCTAAGAGATCAAGTATTATGGAGGCTTAGATGGGATTACTATAAGATAAATCTCTAAAAGTCAGAGTGTTGTAAGTTCCAATATCAGACATAAATTATTCATAATTTGAATTAAAAATATATAATAGAGTTATAATACTAGCTTAAAGGTTTGGATATGACATTAAAATTATACTTATAATGGGAAGTGGTAAATCATAATTCTTGTATGGGGCACCTCTACTTAGTAACTTTAGACAGTGGGATTCAAAGATGAAATAAAAAATGTGTTCATTGGATGCCAATAGTACATGGAAGCTAACAGAGTTACCATAATGGAAGAAATTGCTCAAGAATAAATGGGTGTTTTGTTTTAATGAATAAACTGGTGGAAGGAGAGGATATAAGGAACGAATGGTGTTGAATAAATTCTAATAGAAGGAGGTAATTGATTTCTCATAGATTTTTTCATTGGTATTTAAGCATTATATCATCAGGAGAATACTTAGTATAGATTCATATAATAATATGTAATTTTAAAAATTTGATGTAAATACAGTTTTCCTTTATGGTGATTTTGATTAAGATATTTAAATGAATTAGTTAATGGGTTATTTTCTTTATCAGAACTGAATCATGGTTTGTAATCTAAAGAAAATCCTTTATATATTGAAGTAGAAACCAAGTAAGTGGAATTAGAAGTTCGATGGTTTTATAGTGGATAATGGATTAACTCGAATCAAGGAGGATCATTGTTTCTACCAGAAGGTGTGGGATGATGGTACCTTTAACATAATTCTCTTGTATGTGGATGATATATTACTTACTAGAATAGAAAGTATGATAATTTAGAAGATAATGCAAGATCTATCAAGAAATTTTGTGATGAAATATTTTATGAAGTTTAATAAGATATTGGGAATGAATATTGAGAGATAAATAAAAGCTAATGATTTGGTTTAATCTCAAATGGACTGCATTTAAAAGGTAATTGAGAGGTTTGGGTTGTCCAGATGTAAGTCAGTCTTGAATCCATTGGCCTAACACTTCAAATTATTTATGGAAAAGATGCCTAAAATTTAATATGAAGTTGTGAATATGTTAAGAGTTCCAGTTTAGTCAGTGGTATGAGGACTAATTTATGTTATGATATTTAATCGACCTTATATTACATTTATAGTGGGAGTTGTGAGCCAATTTATGTTAAATTTGGGAAGCTATGTAAGAACCCAGTTCATAGTTTTGAGGTACGGGGTTCTTCTTTTCTCTTTTCCTTAAGTGTTTTTGAGAAAATAAGGAAAATAGGGGAAAATCCTATATTTTGGAAGTACATGTCGTGTACTTTTCCGCATGCTATGTACTTTTGGCCGTGTGGGATGAGTACACAGGGCGTGTATCCATGTCGGCGATGAAAAATTTAAAAACTGACTACACGCTGTGTAGTTTGTATTTACATGCCGTGTAGTCAGTCGGTAGGTGAATAGTAAGGTGGTGGAAAGATGGGTGATAGTACATTCCGTGTAGAGAGGCATACACGCCATGTACTCAGGTCGGTAGATGAACAGTGTCGTGCTAGCGAGAAGCCACTAGAGGAACAGTTTAAAAAATGGAAAGTACACACCGTGTACTTGAGAGTGCACACCGTGTATTTTGTTTTTGTTTTTTTTGCTTAAAACGGGAAGTAGCCTCCCCTATACACAGGTAAGGCTTAGAATGCCAGAGGAGCTCGAGAGAGGAGTTCGGACCTTTGAGTATCTCTCGATCGTGTGTCGGGAATCGGATTCTTCCGCCATCGATCTCGTCAGAACCACGCAGGTAAGATATTCCTTCTCCTTGCGTGTTTTTTGAAAATTCTTCCTCTAAGGGAAGTTATTTGAGGTTGAACGAGAATTATTTTACCTCATATCTATGATTTTATTGAACATTTCAGAAGGCGTAGTTCGTGTATATCGATCAAGGGCGATCGAGGTAGGTGGATTGGTGTTTATTTTCCAACTGATGTGATTTTAGTGTACCATTGTGATACGCGCCCATGAATAGGGTATCATATAGCTGAGGCCTCATTGATTTAAATACCTAGAATTGTATAGGTAATTTAAATGTGATAATAAATTGTTGTTTAGGATCACTACTTGGATCCAAGAACACCCCAGGGGTGCGTTCCTCTATTTAGCCATTTGGCCAGGATACCCGAGGGTATGCCATGTTAATTTTGTGCATTACTTTTACCTTGAGAGGAATTGTATGTGTACTTCTTATTTACATGTTGGGAATGGCCCAATTACTTGTTTAGTGTGAGGGCGTTGTTTTTCTTATCCTAAGGGCAGTGCATCTTTTAGCCTGAGGGAAACTTCTTCCGCGCCTATGGGCAATAGACTTTGTGCCTGAGGGCGACACTTTATACGCCTGAGGGAAATATCTGTTATGTCTGTGGTCAATTACCTGTGGGTTACGTTTCTGATTACCTGAGGGTAAGGGTTTGTGTGTCTGAGGACACTGGTCGTTTACATAGAAATTCACTATAGTGGTTTTCTTATAATGAACGATTAAATGAATAATAAAATGGAAATATAACTGGTAAAGTTAGTTACTTTTGAGTACTTATTAGTTTATTTCATTTACTACTGCACACTGTTGTTGCATATTTTCAAATAGTTGGGCACAGACCTTTGGTAGGTGCCTACTGGGATTTATTTCTCACACCCAGTTTGGGTCATGTCTTCGGCCCAAACAGATTACATTTCTTCAGGTGTGGATAAGGGAAAAGGTCCTTATACAGGTACTTGATTGCTGCTGAGGAGTAGGGAAGCATGGGACAAGGATTAGGCTCACGATGCTACCGACTATTTTGTTTTGTTTTATTTTACTCTGTATTGTATTGTACTATATTGTTGTGTAACATGTTCTAGCTGTTTTATTAGAACTTGAGGCATGTTGCCTCATTATCTATATAACTGTTGGTTATCTTTTACTGCAGTTGTTTATTTTCCATGTGTATGGTTTATTTCTTCCGCTGTTGTTGAATGTTTTTATGATTTTGCTACACTACACTTTGAAAAATGAGGGCATAGTTTCCCCACTATCAAACCTGGGCCCTCACTGCTAGTCAGCAGCCTCTGGCGTTTGGGGAAATGCGCTTGAGGTCACGTGGCAAACCGGGTTCGGGGAACCCATTGAGTGGCACCTGGAATCGGGACGTTACAAAGTGGTATCAGTGGGAGGTTCTTTTCTCTGACTTACTATTTGGATCCTTAGTCAGGGATATGATGAGAACGGTAGTTGGTATTAAGCTGTGCTCAGGCATAGCTAACCCATGTATAGGGAAAAGCCAATTTACCTCGTGTTGTAGTTTTTCTGATTTTTCAATTTTACAGTTGAATTGATTTCCACTGAAGGGTGATGCACTTGTGATTATGCTATTTATATTTTATTCATGGGTTCTATTTAATTGCAACCTGATGAGATGAGGTTATTCCATCTCATGCATCATTTAGGAACATTCTAGAAATCACATTTCGTGCATAGTTTCCATGCCATGTTGGTGCATTAGATATTGCATGTTCTTGAGATAGATGTTGTGCTAGTAAAAGCATGCTATTGTGATAGCTTCTTTGATAGATACCTACTATTTGTTAGGGTATTATTGTGTGATCCTGTTTATAGAATGGATTCCAAACTTTTTTTTGGGAGTATGGGCCCTCATTGACCAGAATTTGGTGGATCATTGACGGTTTATCCAGTTATAACGCATATAAGATGCCAAACTTTGATTCGCAGGGAGTATGGGCCCTCACAGATCAGAATTTGGCCCTTAGGTATTGTTTTTCTGTATTTTTTGGGATCCAGAGAAGTTTCTAAGGTATAATTTCTGGAAACCCAGTATACACACCGTGTAGTACCTTAAACACACAGTGTATGTTTTTCTGTTAGGGAAGAAAAGAAAACTTTTTGAGTACACGTCGTGTACCCTAAGTACACATCGTGTAGTCCTTTCTGTGTCATAGACCGTGGGGGTAGGGACACGGGGAAGGAAAATGCTTTAGGTGAACAGGTCATGTACCGAATGTACATGCCATGTATTTTTGACCCAGAGTCCACTCGTGTAACTAACAATAGGGACGGAGGAGACCTTAGGACATACACGCCCTGTCCATTATGGAACACGTCGTGTAGTATGACCTAGGATCTGACTGTGTAACTAACAACACGGGTCGGTGTAATCCTTTTGTGTACACTCCGTTTCCCTCTGAAACACACTGTGTAGTGTGATCCATGTATCTGGCCGTGTAACTAACAACACGGGTCGGCGAAGCTCATCTAGTACACATCGTGTACCTGTGGGACACACCGTGTAGTACTATACAAGGACAGACTGTGTGGACTTATTCGTTTGGCTGGAAAACGGGGTATTGTACATGCCGTGTGCGGGTGTAACACACCGTGTAGTATCAAGTCGAGTCGTCTTCCATGTCACAAATGACAGGGGAATTTGGAAAATTACACCATACACGCTGTGTAGATTATATACACGCCATGTAGTTTTGTTCAATGGGAGCCGTGTGGCTTGGCAGTGTAAAGGACTCAGGTAGGGAAGAGAAGTTAGGTACATGCCGTGTAGTCAGTATACATGCAGTGTAGTCTTGTTTTTCAAATATTAAATGCCTTCTTCCTCATGTTCCCCTTTTGGTTTCTTCATTTTCAGACTGTGATAATCTTGATCTAAGGTGTGTGTTTGACCTTGTAGTGTCATGCCACTAAGACGTTCACGCGTTGTTCGCCAGAAGAATGGAAATGAGTATACTCTAGAGATGGTGGGCCATGGGCTACTAGTTGATCCTTCAGCAGAGCCAGATGCGGTGCCATTCGTAATAACGGACACAATCGTGGAAGCACAATTCTGTGAAGGCTTTATGTGGTTCATGCAGACCATTCAGGGAGCAATGCCGGCTGCCACATCTATGGTCGAGATGACTCGTATCTTCCAGCAGCAGCATCTGCCTACGTTTTTAGGGGATGGTGAACCACAGGGTGTCGAGTTTTGTCTAGGGTTGATGCAGACTATTTTTGAGCACCTAGAGACACCTCCAGGGCGGAGGGTCAAGCTCGTGACTTATATACTGCGTGATTCATCCAAGAGGTGGTGGGATGTTACCACCCAGTCATAACACCACAAAGACATGCCATGGGAATATCTCTAGAAAGCCTTCTATGACTTCTTTTTCCCATAGACACTGAGGGAAGATAGATCTCAAGAGTTCATGAACCTGCAGTAGGGCACTATGTTAGTGATGGATTATTCTACTAGTTTCATCGAGATTCAGCGTTTTGCACCTATTCTGGTGGGCGATGAGACGCTGAGATCTAGACGCTTTTAGGATGTTCTTTGATATGACATCCGAGCATTGGTGAATGTTTTAAGGTTTCCTTTAGTACATGATATTGTAACCCAAATGCGGATTATAGGGAGGAACCTCTAAGAAGCTAGTGGTGTGAGCCAGGGTGGTTCATCACCAGTTTCCAGTACTATTTCTACTGGTAAGAGGAAGAGACAGATAGACTTCTCTTAGGGTGGCAGTGCCAGCCAGAAGAATGTTTCAGGTGGCTAGGTCATGTGCTACCAGTGTGGTAAGGAGGTTCACAAGAGACCTCAGTGTCCACAATACCTAGTGGAGTGCTGAGCTTTTGGAAAGATGGGTCATCTGCAGCTCTATTGTAGGGCGTTTCCACCAGTGGCTAGTGAGAGGGGTTCTGTGTAGAATCCACGTGTGGGGGCAGGACCAACAGCTTCTTACCAGTCGGGGAACTGGAATACATTAGGTCATGCATGCAGGTATGGTGGATGTGTTCATGGTAACCAGACACCAGGATCTCAGAGGCAACAGGGTGGGATAGCTCGGGGTAGCCAGGTTGTGTTGCAGGGTCGTGGCACTGGGCAGACATATACAGTACAACAGACCCAGCAAGAACAAGATCCCGGACCTTCTACTGTCAGAGGTACTATTCTAGTAGCTTCTGTTTTATCTTTAGTACTTTTTGATATGGGTGCTACACATAGTTTCATATCTGTGCCCGTTGTGGAGATCCTTGGGCTCTGTGTTTCTTCTTTTCTGTTGTTATGATGCTAGACACTCCGTTGGGGATTATAACGGCTGGTGTGCATCAGTGCAAGGAGTTCCCCCTTGAGGTTAGTGGGTTTCACTTCCTTTGGGACCTCCATGTCTTAGATATGATAAGCTATTATGTCATTCTTGGGATAGACTGGTTGGTTCCCTTTTGAGCCTTTGTGGATTGCTATCGTCGCAGGGTGAGTTTCACATCACCAGAGGGTGGAGAGTTTCTATACAAGGGTGAGTGGGATGTTCAGCCGAGTTGAGCTAGACCAAAGCATCATGGGTGAGGTGGTATCATAGCCCAGATTTCAAGCTTATATCTGGATGACCATGGGACTTGTTAGAAGGATTTCCTTCCAGTGGCTGATCGTTTTATGGATGTCTTCTCGGATGATTTTTTAGGTCTACCTCCGGAGCGTGAGGTGGATTTCTATTTTGATCTTGTGCCAGGAGCAGCACCGGTGTCCATTCCTCCTTATAGGATGGCCACACCAGAGTTGCAGGAGCTCAAGAGACAGTTAGAGGAGTTACAGGCAAAGGGTTTCATCAGACCCAGTACTTCTCCTTGGGGTTCTCCAGTCCTCTTTGCGAAGAAGGCGGACAGTACCCTCAGACTCTATGTGGATTATCGGAAGTTGAACTAGTTGGCGGTTAAGAACTGATATCCCTTGCCAAGGATTGATGATTTTTTGATCAACTTCATGGATCACGAGTGTTCTCGAAGATTGACTTGAGATCATGATATCATTAGCTGTGCGTTAGACCATTTGATATACCTCTCACAACATTTAGGAGTAGGTATGGTCTATACGAGTATACGGTTATAAACTAAAAGAAGTTGATTAAAAATAAACGTGAAAACTTGTAAAGGAAGCATCTTGGAAATAATGTTTTAAAAATCCATTCATGCTGTATAAGTTAAAAAAACATTCTTCGTACTTTTGTCGGAAAAGTGAAAAAGTACCTCATACGAAAAACGAAAAAGGATTCCTTTCATATCTTTTACTAAAAACTCACCAAAAGGTAAAATAGGATTTAAACAATTGTAGTTGAATGGAAATAGTATGACATATTGAGGAAACATGGATGTGGATGACAAAATACACCCCAGTAAATGCCAAAGTATAAACAATCTCGGATAAAAATGAGATTGTGATATTTTCCCTTACCTTAGGTCCGATTTGCTTCGTAAGTGTCTGAAACTCCTGTATAATGATTTAAATAATGTCATTGACTTATTACAGAATCATATTCATTGTTATTATATCATATATGGTTCACTTATGACTTTATATTACCCGTTCTTTTGTAAATTCATGTTAAAGTAGCGTTTTGGGTAAAATCATCTCATTTGTTGTTCGTGTTTTAACTTGTAATTATTCATATGATTACTTAGATCATTATTAATTAATTATAGAATATAAAACATTATTTATATATAATATATATTCATAATATACATATATATAATGGATCGATAAATGGAAAGAAATACACCGTTCATGGAGACGGTAGGCTGTACGTACGCATGAACGTTGTTTTTGTTTCCTTATTGAATTGAGTGGAATTAAGTAGATGACATAAATATATATACATAAATCCAGTATCATTATTATGTCATATATTTCATTATTACTTATTATAGGTACTTTATAATCATTCTGGAATGGTTAACATGGATAATGAATCTCATCGCGTCGTGGAGACGGTAGTCCGTACGTACGCACGAGCGATGATATCGTTCCCATGGTCGTGGAATCGTGTTTAATTGTATGTATACTATTTCAGTATCAATATCACTTTATAATAATCATATATAGTTACTCATTACACCATTATACCCATCCAATTAAGGTGGTGGCGGAAAATAGATTACACCACGGCGTGGAGACGGTATTCCGTACGTACGCATGCGCGGTGATTTCTTTTTCCGTAGGATGGATAGATGGTGAAATAGGGTTGTTTCATACTTATAATAACATATCAGTATATGAGTGATACTGATGTTATTACTTCATAATTAAACAACTAATAAAGAAGAAGTGGAAGAAGAAATAAAGATGAAAGAATCGGTAACGGACATTACCTCTTCTTTGAAGTGTTTCTTTGAGACCTCCTTTTAGGAAACTAAAATTGGTATTTGAGGAAGACCATAACCTTTATGATGTTTCTAGGGAATTGGAGAAGAGAATTTTGCAGGGGTTGGCCGAGCTTAAAGGCTCAAAGTTGTGTGAGGAAGAGAGGGAGGAGGTGCCCTTTTGTAAGGGAGGAGAGGGGCACCTTTGGAATAACAAAAAATATTATTTTATTATAAAGTCAAGTTCGGTTTTAAATAGATCAAAATTGATTTATTTAGAGGATAAGGTAGGGATGGGTCGAAATCCTCTCATCCAATATAATTCAGACAAGTTTAGGTTCCTATTTTAACCTTATCATTTAGATTTAACATTAAGTTAAATAATTTTACTTTTACCGTGTCTTCTTGTGTTCTTACACTATAAGGTTAATAGACTTACTATAAGAAGCCAAAAGAACCCCAAATTGTTTATTATTAATATATATAACCTTATCTAAGTCATTTGGGCGAACCTTATATTTTTAGAAATAAAATAACAATTAATAATATAATATTTGTTTTAAAAACTATTTTATGTCAATTTTGACACTATTTAGTAATTTATTTTTGTAAAAATCATAACAGAATGATAAGTTCTAAAAAAGTTAATTAAATCAATAATAACATGTCATATTAACCTAGAAAATTAGTGTAATTCATAAAAAGTCTTAAATTACATTTATTTTGGTATTTAAAACATCAATTATGTCAATATTTCATTAATAAGATAATTACTGCATCATCTTTGTGTTATAAATAAATTAAATTATTTGATGTCTAAAAATTAAAAATAAAATACGATTATGTAGGAAAGATCTTTAGCTTTCTATTTAATATTTACAATCGAATTTATCTTATGTATAACCCTATATTAAAAAATGTTTTAGTAAATAAACTTTGATTTTAACTCTTTTAACTCTTCTTTGAATTAAATAATAATAAATGTCCTAATCTAATTCAAGTGGGCCTAAATGGTCATATTTTATTCCTAAGTTTGTTTTTGGTCGAATTACACTTGTCTAATAGAATTAGGACATGTGTTAGGGTAATAATAATATCATTTTTACCCTTAATTACCCTATTTACTTTTAACCGTGGTAAAAAAAAGTAAAAAGTTACTATTCGCCAAAAAATTATTTTCATCTCATTGAACCACATTTTACTTACTGACATCAACCGTGTCTATCGGATTTTCTAAATTTCACTCACAGTAGCGGTAAAATTAAGTTTTATGAAAAATTCAGTTTTTTTAACTACCACTTAGTGGTTTCACTATTCATCAAAAATTGAAAGTTTTCAGAAAAATACCAAAAATTATACCTAAGCTATATTTGATATTATGAACTCAAAAATGATGTCTATTTTACCAAATTCAAAACATATCAGTCGAATTAACTAATTTAAAAATTAATTCCCGTCATCAAAACAAATAGCGTGTTTTTAAGAGATAATAACTATCAAAAGATTGAAACTTGTTTATAACTAGTTTAAATGTGAAATTACATCTAATGACCATCATTGTATTAAATTGTAAAAATATATTCTAAATATACTTTAAAACCACTAAAATTAATAATTTATCATTATTAATTATTTCGATTGAAAAATTTATTTTTAATTAAAATTTAGTAATTTCCACTATTCATCAAAATATGAAAGTTATCCGAAAATTACCAAAATTTCACCCTAAGCTAATTTCGATATTCTGAATCCAAAAATGAAGTCCATTTTGAAAAATAATATTTACAAAATTTTAAAAAGTGGTTATTACTATTCATAATGGCTAGTTTTAATAATATTTTAATAGCATATCGTTGTTTAGTGAAACTCGGTATTTCGTACTACACACGCTATCAAGGAAGGTCGCGATTGCGTGTAACGAAAGGAAAGTCAAGGATGCGTGTTGTGCAATCTCCTTTTGGTGTAACGTACAACACAAGACATTAATGAAATTAAAAAGAATATTTTTCATAAAATCTCGGGGTGTTACATTCTACCCCCCTTAAAATGAATTTCGCCCTCGAAATTCGTTAGGGTTATAAATGGTTTACTATTCGAAAGTTTATTTAATCGAAACCCACATTGTAAAAAGGAATACCAAAACCAATCTTTAAAAACAAAAGTATGAAACGTAATGGTTACCCAAATAAACTAATCACTGGGTTTCCACATAGGTGAAAATATGGATATGGAAGAGAAATCTAACCATCATGTTCTGATGGAGAGTGGTAGAGAACATGGCTATGGAAAATCTAGCAATCACAAAGCCATAAATTTGTGACGATCTAAGGTACCATCTGATTCATCAGATATAAGAGCACTAAGACAACATTTTTGGTTTTCAAGATCATTTCCCTAAAGTTGATGAAATTGGAATTAGAAGAAATACTTTCGTGATTTTGGTATAGTCTCACAGTTTATTGTTCTTTGGACAATTTCCACTTAATCTCTTAAAGAAATGAAGTTGAATTTTGTCATTCATGATGTGTTAGCAGATCATGTGATAGAATGATGGGTCATTCCATCTCTTTCAAACAAAAGGTTAGCAAAAGTTATAATTCCATCTTATGGTTAATCGTATATGGTTCCAAAAATGTACTTATACTTCATATATCATACTTATTAATAAAATAAAACTAGTTTATACTAACCAGGGACTTCCTGTAGGCCAGTGGTAAGCGATAAAGGCCAGTCGCACTTTGATTGTGGGTTCGATTCTCACAGCCTTGTCCGACGCGATGGGATGTCGCTCGTCCTGCAGGTTGTCCTTTTTCTAAAACTATAATACAATAACATCCCATCAATAATATCGAAAAAACTTCTATCCTTAAACAATACTAACTTATGTCCAACATAATCCATTACAATCTTTAGGATTATCTATAATACTGCGGTCCACTCTTGTAACATAGTGAAAACGATTACCAGAGATTTAATACCATTGTTGCTCCCCATATATCATAAGATATGTTTTGTTGGTCACATTCCAAACATTCAAAGTCCTTAATCATGTATTCTCTTGAATACCCATTGAACCTTAGTGAAAACATGAATGCAGTTAAAAGTTAACACCTCTCACATACCAAAATCCTCAAAATTCTATATACTCAAACCATGATATCACTTAGTCCTTATATCAATCATGAGCTCATGAATACTGTTAAACATTTCGTTTTCTCGTTTTCCCTTCATTATGTGCATATCATCTTATTTCCAAAAATATCTCAATCACTTTGAATACCACATTAGACCGACACATAAATATTCCAATACTTTATTATACAACATTATTTTGGAATCCCATTACATAAACACTTAATCATTCCACCACATCGTTGTCATATTCAACATCGCCAATAGTGATCGCATGTGACTTCCCTTTGTCCTTTTCCTTAAGCTGTTGCTCATGTCGATCATCACTAACCCTTAGATTAGGGCATTTATTAGCATAATTCCCCATTTCCTTGCACTTGAAGCATTCAAGTGTTGGTGGTGCGTTCTCTGTAGTGTTTGCTTTATTCACATCATTAGAAACCCTTTTTCCATTACTTTGACACTCAGCTGCTCGATGACCTTCTTTTCCACACTTAAAACATTTTCTAGTCCCTTTAAGACAATCTCCACCATGCTTCTTTCCACACTTTGTGCATAAGGAAACATTCATCTTCTTTTCACCATTATTTTGAGATTTCTCCTTGAACTCCATCTTTCATTTCTTTTCAAAACCATGAGATGGATATGTAACACCAACTTCCATTTCTACCTTCATAGCACAATGCACAATTTCTTCATAGCTACTGAAGTCTCTTATAGTTAATGCCCTTCGAAGACTTGGTTTTAAGCCACTGAAAATCGATCAACTTTACTTTCAGGTTGGATGATAATGCCAGATGCATACCTTGCAAGTCTTGTAAAATTCGCTTCGTATATACCAACAGATTCATCATCCTTCTGCTTCAGCTCAAGAAACTCCTTTTCCATCTTTGTTCGAAGAATATGAGGGAAGTACTTACTGAAAAACAAGTTCTTGAACTCGTCCCATTCCATGGACTCAATTTCATCTCTTGGCCTCGTATTCTTTATAAGATTCCACCATTGATCAGCTTCACCTTCCAAATGATATACTGCTAAGATGGCTTTATCATGCTCAGAACATTGAAGAACTGAAAATATCTTTTCAGTGGTACTGATCCATTGTTCAGCAACAAGTTGATCGGAAGACCCACTGAAATAAGGTGGACGTTGCCTCATGAAGGACTCAATAGAATATTGTTCCCTTCTCTGCTCATTTGGAAGTCCAGAATGATTCATAGCTTGTGTAAGTATAGCAATAAGATTTTGCACTCCATCTCCCATAACATTTGTTTTTTCAGGAGGGAAATCATTGCATTGTCCATTGCATTGATCAACATGGTTTCTTCAGGTTCCAGCCATCGTCTAAAATCCAAAAAGAATAGCGTGAGAGGCGAAAATCATGCTAGGGAAAACAACATAATAAAGGGGGAGTACCTTCAATATCTAATATCTTAGGTTTAATTCTATGATCGTTAGAGTAATTCTAGTATTATAACCTATACGTACACTTAACCTTAGGGACATCCCTAGACATACCTTAGAAATATCTCTAGGGATCTCACTAACGTTTTCGCATCCTAGTTTCCAAAGGTTGACTAAACCTTTCCTCTGATACCAACTGTAGAGACCCGTATCTTGATGTACATTGACATTACATTACATTTGCGGAATACTTAGTAAATAACAAAAATACACACACAAGGATCCTAATAGTTTAGTGTCTTTGGAAACACGGAATATAATATTCTAATCCTGGTGAAAGATCTTCAACATCTACCATAAAGATCTTCTTTTTTTATACCTAAAACCTTTCTTTATATCCTGGGGAAAAGAAAACATAAAAGGGTGAGCTCAAATGCTTAGTAAGGGTAAACAAAATAAATATCAATCATATCATATACATAAGCACATAACTTATGGAAATTTTAACCTTTAAAAGAGATCAAAATTACATAACCTGGGATAACTCATGGCAGTGAAATGTAATCACAATAATCATAACATAAAACATTAAACTTTGTGTCATACACACATAATCATAGAGAATCATTTCTTATTAGTCAAGACTCATTGCCAAGACTATCGTAGTGGACAAAGTCCCTTTATGAACCGAGTCACCCTCGTTTCAGTCCTGTTTCACTGAACCGGTATAACCTACCATTCCAGCCATGTCTATCTCATGAGATATAAAATCTTTACCCAATGCATTGGAGGGAGATATAGGTCCCACCCATCTCATAATGATACCATTCTTATGTGTGCCACAAAATCATAAATCATACATCATTGCATAACCCATGTAATAAAAATGGGATTCTTAAACAACATGAAATCATAAAACAATTCACATAAGATAATGGAATGCATAAAAATAATTCCATCACAACATAATCAAATCAATTTAATAATAGGGATATAAATTGAACCCTTAATTATCTTATATGGAAAATAATTTTGATAAAACGCTTGAACTCCATTCTTGAGGAAAATATCATTTCTTCTTCAAAAACACTTTCCCTTTCTCAACATGTTGTACAGTTATAAACTAAAAGAAGTTGATTAAAAATAAACGTGAAAACTTGTAAAGTAAGCTTCTTGGAAATAATGTTTTAAAAATCCATTCATGTCGTATAAGTTAAAAAAAACATTCTTCGTACTTTTTTCAGAAAAGTCAAAAAGTACCTCGTACGAAAAACGAAAAAAGATTCCTTTCATATCTTTTACTAAAAACTCACTGAAAGGTAAAATAGGATTTAAAAAATTGTAGGTGAATGGAAATATTATGACATATTGAGGAAACATGGATGTGGATGATATAATACACCCCAGTAAATTCCAAAGTATAAACAATCTCGGATAAGAATGAGATTGTGATATTTTCCTTACCTTAGGTCCGATTTGCTTCGTAAGTATCTGAACCTCCTGTATAATGATTTAAATAATGTCATTTACTTATTAAAGAATCATATTCATTTTTATTATATCATATATGTTTCACTTATGACTTTATATTACCCGTTCTTTTGTAAATTCATGTTAAAGTAGCGTTTTGGGTAAAATCGTCTCATTTGTCGTTCATGTTTTAACTAGTAATTATTCATATGATTACTTAGATAATTATTACTTAATTATAGAATATAAAACATGATTTATATATAATATATATTCAGAATATACATATATATAATGGATCGATAAATGGAAAGAAATACACCGTTCATGGAGACGGTAGGTCGTACGTACGCATGAACGCTGTTTTTGTTTCCTTATTGAATTGAGTGGAATTAAGTAGATGATATAAATATATATATACATAAATCCAGTATCATTATTATGTCATATATTTCATTATTACTTATTATATGTACTTTATAATCATTCTGGAATGGTTAACATGGATGATGAATCTCATCGCGTCGTGGAGACGGTAGTCCGTACGTACGTACGAGCGATGATATCGTTCCCATGGTCGTGGAATCGTGTTGAAGTGTATGTATACTATTTCAGTATCAATATAACTTTATAATAATTATATATAGTTACTCATTACACCATTATACCCATCCAATTAAGGTGGTGGCGGAAAATAGATTACATCACGGCGTGGAGACGGTATTCCGTACGTACGCACGCGCGGTGATTTCTTTTTCCGTAGGATGGATAGATGGTGAAATAGGATTGTTTCATACTTATAATAACATATCAGTATATGATTGATACTTATGTTATTACTTCATAATGAAACAACTAATTAAGAAGAAGTGGAAGAAGAAATAAAGATGAAAGAATCGGTAACGGACATTACCTCTTCTTTGAAGTGTTTCTTTGAGACCTCCTTTTAGGGAACTAAAATTGGTCTTTGAGGAAGACCAGAACCTCTAGAATGTTTCTATGGAAGTGGAGAAGATAATTTGGCAGGGGTTGTCCGAGCTTGAAGGCTCGAAGTTGTGTGAGGAAGAGAGGGAGGAGGTGCCCGTTTATAAGGGAGGAGAGGGGCACCTTTGGAATAACTAAAAATATTATTTTATTATAAAGTCATGTTTGGTTTTAAATAGCTCCAAATTGATTTATTTGGAGGATAAGGTGGGGATGGGTCGAAATCCTCTCATACAATAGAATTTATACAAGTTTATGTTCCTATTTTAACCTTATCATTTAGATTTAACATTAAGTTAAATAATTTTACTTTTACTCTGTCTTCTTGTGTTCTTACACTATAAGGTTAATAAACTTACTATAAGAAGCCAAAAAAACCCCAAATTTTTTATTATTAATATATATAACCTTATCTAAGTCATTTGGCCGAACCTTAGATTTTTAGGAATAAAATAACAATTAATAATATAATATTTATTTTAAAAACTTTTTTATGTCAATTTTGACACTATTTAGTAATTGATTTTTGTGAAACTCATAACAGAATGATAAGTTCAAAAAAAGTTAATTAAATCAATAATAACATGTCATATTAACCTATAAAATTATTTGAATTCATAAAAAGTTTTAAATTACATTTATTTTGGTATTTATAACATCAATTATGTCAATATTTCATTAATAAGATAATTACTGCATCATCTTTGTGTTATAATTAAATTAAATTATTTGATGTCTAAAAATTACAAATAAAATACCATTATGTAGTAAATCTTTTTAGATTTCTAATGAATATTTACAATCGAATTTATCTTATGTATAACCCTATATTAAAAATGTTTTAGTAAAAAAAGTTTGATTTTAACTCTTTTAACTCTTCTTTGAATTAAATAATAATAAATGTCCTAATCTAATTCAAGTGGGCCTAAATGGTCATATTATATTCCTAAGTTTGTTTTTGGTCGAATTACACTTGTCCAATAGAATTATGACATGTGTTAGGGTAATAATAATATCATTTTTACCCTTAATTACCATATTTACTTTTAACCGTGGTAAAAAAAAGTAAAAAGTTACTATTCACCAAAAAAATATTTTCATCTCATTAAACCACATTTTACTTACTGAAATCAATTGTGTTTCTCGGATTTTTAAAATTCCACTCACAAATACGGTAAAATTAAGTTTTATGAAAAATTCAGTTTTTTTAACTACCACTTAGTGGTTTCACTATTCATCAAAAATTGAAAGTTTTCAGAAAAATACCAAAAATTAGGCCAAAGATATATTTGATATTATGAACTCAAAAATGATGTCTATTTTACCAAATTCAAAAAATATCAGTTGCATTAAGTAATTTAAAAATTAATTCCCGTCGTCAAAACAAATAGCGTGTTTTTAAGAGATAATAACTATCAAAAGATTAAAAACTTGTTTATAACTAGTTTAAATGTGAAATTACATCTAATGACCATCATTGTATTAAATTGTAAAAATATATTCTAAATATACTTTAAAACCACTAAAATTAATAATTTATCATTATTAATTATTTTGATTGAAAAAGTTATTTTTAATTTAAATTTAGTAATTTCCACTATTCATCAAAATATGAAAGTTATCCGAAAATTACCAAAATTTCACCCTAAGCTAATTTCGATATTCCGAATTAAAAAATGAAGTCCATTTTGAAAAATAATATTTACAAAATTTCAAAAATTGGTTATTACTATTCATAACGGCTAGTTTTAATAATATTTTAATAGCATATCGTTGTTTAGTAAAACTCGGTATTGCGTACTACACACGCTATCAAGGAAGGTCGTGATTGCGTGTAATGAAAGGCAAGTCGAGGATGCATGTTGTGCAAGCTCCTTTTGATGTAGCGTACAACACAAGACATTAATGAAATTAAAAAAGAATATTTTTCATAAAATCTCGGGGTGTTACATTCTACCCCCCCTAAAATGAATTTCGCCCTCGAAATTCGTCGGGGTTATAAATGGTTTACAATTCGAAAGTTTATTTAATAGAAACCCACATCGTAAAAAGGAATACCAAAAACAATCTTTAAAAACAAAAGTATGAAATGTAACGGTTACCCAAATAAACTAATCACTGGGTTTCCACATAGGTGAAAATATGGATATGGAAGAGAAATCTAACCATCATGTTCTGATGGAGAGTGGTAGAGAACATGGATATGGAAAAGCTAGCAATCACAAAGCCATAAATTTGTGATGATCTAAGGTACCATATGATTCATCAGATATAAGAGCACTAAGACAACATTTTTGGTTTTCAAGATCATTTCCCTGAAGTTGATGAAATTGGAATTAGAAGAAATACTTTCGTGATTTTGGTATAGTCTCACCGTTTATCGTTCTTTGGACAATTTCCACTTCATCTCTTAAATAAATGAAGTTTAATTTTGTCATTCGTGATGTGTTAGCAGATCATGTGATAGAATGATGGGTCATTCCATCTCTTTCAAACAAAAGGTTATCAAAAGTTATAAGTCCATCTTATGGTTAATCGTATATGGTTCCAAAAATGAACTTATACTTCATATATCATACCGCTTAATAAAATAAAACTAGTTTCTACTAACCAGGGACTTCCTGTAGGCCAGTGGTAGGCGATAAAGGCCAGTCGCACTTCGATTGTGGGTTCGATTCCCACAGCCTTGTCCGATGCAATGGGCTGTCGCCCGTCCTGCAGGTTGTCCTTTTTCTAAAACTATATTACTATAACATCCCATCAATAATATCGAAAAAACTTCTATCCTTAAACAATACTAACTTATGTCCAACATAATCCATTCCAATCTTTAGGCTTATCCATAATAATGTAGTCCACTCTCATAACATAGTGAAAACGATTACCAGAGAATTAATACCATCGTCGATCCCCATATATCATAATATATGTTTTGTTGGTCACATTCCAAACATTCAAAGTCCTTAATCATGTATTATCTTGAATACCCATTGAACCTTAGTGAAAACATGAATGCAGTTAAAAGTTAACACATTCCACATACCAAAATCCTCAAAATTCTATATACTCAAAACATGATATCACTTAGTCCTTATATCAATCATGAGCTCATGAATCCTGTTAAACATTTCGTTTTCTCATTTTCCCTTCATTATGCGCATATCATCTTATTTCCAAAAATATCTCAATCACTTTGAATACCACATTATACGAATACATAAATATTCCAATACTTTATGATACAACATTATTTTGGAATCCCATTACATAAACACTTAATCATTCCACCACATCGTTGTCATATTCAACATCGCCAATAGTGATCGCATGTGACTTCCCTTTGTCCTTTTCCTTAAGCAGTTGCTCATGTCGATCATCACTAACCCTTGGATTAGGGCATTTATTAGCATAATGCCCCATTTCCTTGCACTTGAAGCATTGAAGTGCTGGTGGTGCGTTATCTGCAGTGTTTGCTTTATTCACATCATTAGAAACCCTTTTTCCATTACTTCGACACTCAGCTGCTCGATGACCTTCTTTTCCACACTTAAAACATTTTCTTGTCCCTTTAAGACAATATCCACCATGCTTCTTTCCACACTTTGTGCATAAGGAAAAATTCATCTTCTTTTCACCATTATTTTGAGATTTCTCCTTGAACTCCATCTTTCATTTCATTCAAACCCATGAGATGGATATGTAACACCAACTTCCATTTCTACATTCATAGCACAACGCACAATTTCTTCATAGCTACTGAAGTCTCTTATAGCTAATGGCCTTCGAAGACTTCGTTTTAAGCCACTGAAATATCGATCAACTTTACTTTCAGGTTGGATGATAATGTCAGAAGCATACCTTGCAGGTCTTGTAAAATTCGCTTCGTATATACCAACAGATTCATCATCCTTCTGCTTCAGCTCGAGAAACTCCTTTTCCATCTTTGTTCGAAGAATACGAGGGAAGTACTTACTGAAAAACAAGTTCTTGAACTCGTCCCATTCCATGGACTCAATTTCATCTCTTGGCCTCGTATTCTTGATAAGATTCCACCATTGATCAGCTTCACCTTCCAAACTATATACTGCTAAGATGGCTTTATCATGCTCAGAACATTGAAGAACTGAAAATATCTTTTCAGTGGTACTGATCCATTGTTCAGCAACAAGTGGATCGGAAGACCCACTGAAATAAGGTGGACGTTGCCTCATGAAGGAATAAATAGAATATTGTTCCCTTCTCTGCTCATTTGGAAGTCCAGAATGATTCATATCTTGTGTAAGTATAGAAATAAGATTTTTCACTCCATCTCCCATAACATTTGTTTGTTCAGGAGGGCAATCATTGCATTGTCCATTGCATTGATCAACACGGTTCCTTCGGGTTCCAGCCATCGTCTAAAAGCCAAAAAGAATAGTGTGGGAGGCAAAAAACATGCTAGGGAAAAAACATAATAAAGGGGGAGTACCTTCAATATCTAACATCTTAGGTTTAATTCTATGATCGTTAGAGTAATTCTAGTACTATAAACTATACGTATACTTAACCTTAGGGACATCCCTATACATACCTTAGAAATATCTCTAGGGATCTCACTAACGTTTCGCATCCTAGTTTCCAAAGGTTGACTAAACCTTTCCTCTGATACCAACTGTAGAGACCCTTATCTTGAAGTACATTGACATTACATTACATTTGCGGAATACTTAGTACATAACAAAAACACACACACAAGGATCGTAATAGTTTAGTGTCTTTGGAAACTCGGAATATAATATTCTAATCCTGGTGAAAGATCTTCAACATCTCCTATAAAGATCTTCTTTTTTTTTATACCTAAAACCTTTCTTTATATCCTGGGGAAAAGAAAACATAAAAGGGTGAGCTCAAATGCTCAGTAAGGGTAAAAAAAATATCAATCACATCATATACATAAGCACATAACTTTTGGAAATTTTAACCTGTAAAAGAGATCAAAATTTCATAACCTGGGATAACTCATGGTAGTGAAATGTAATCACAATAATCATAACATAAAACATTAAACATTGTGGCATACACACATAATCCTAGAGAATCATTTCTTATTAGTCAAGACTCATTTCCAAGACTATCATAGTGGACAAAGTCCCTTTATGAACCGAGTCACACTCGTTTCATTCCTGTTTTACTGAACCGGTATAACCTACCATTCCAGCCATGTCTATCTCATGAGATATAAAATCTTTACCCAATGCATTGGAGGGAGATATAGGTCCCACCCATCTCATAATGAAACCATTCTTATGTGTGCCACAAAATCATAAATCATACATCATTGCATAACCCATGTAATAAAAATGGGATTCTTAAACAACATGAAATCATAAAACAATTCACATAGGATAAAGGAATTACTAAAAATAATTCCATCACAACATAATCAAATCAATGTAATAATAGGGATATAAATAGAACCCTTAATTATCTTAGATGGAAAATAATTTTGATAAAACGCTTGAACTCCATTCTTGAGGAAAATATCATTTCTTCTTCAAAAACACTTTTCCTTTCTCAACATGTCGTACAATTATAAACTAAAAGAAGTTGATTAAAAATAAACGTGAAAACTTGTAAAGGAAGCTTCTTGGAAATAATGTTTTAAAAATCCATTCATGTCGTATAAGTTAAAAAAAACATTCTTCGTACTTTTGTTGGAAAATTCAAAAAGTACCTTGTACGAAAAACGAAAAAAGATTCCTTTCATATCTTTTACTAAAAACTCACCAAAAGTTAAAATAGGATTTAAACAATTGTAGGTGAATGGAAATAATATGACATATTTAGGAAACATGGATGTGGATGATAAAATACACCCCAGTAAATGCCAAAGTATAAACAATCTCGGATAAAAATGAGATTGTGATATTTTCCCTTACCTTAGGTCTGATTTGCTTCGTAAGTGTCTGAACCTTCTGTATAATGATTTAAATAATGTCATTGACTTATTAAATAATCATATTCATTGTTATTATATCATATATGGTTCACTTATGACTTTATATTACCCGTTCTTTTGTAAATTCATGTTAAAGTAGCGTTTTGGGTAAAATCGTCTCATTTGTCATTTGTGTTTTAACTTGTAATTATTCATATGATTACTTAGATCATTATTACTTAATTATAGAATATAAAACATGATTTATATATAATATATATTCAGAATATACATATATATAATGGATCGATAAATGGAAAGAAATACACCGTTCATGGAGACAGTAGGTCGTATGTACGCATGAACGCTGTTTTTGTTTCCTTATTGAATTGAGTGGAATTAAGTAGATGACATAAATATATATATAAATAAATCCAGTATCATTATTATTTCATATATTTCATTATTACTTATTATATGTACTTTATAATCATTCTGGAATGGTTAACATGGATAATGAATCTCATCGCGTCGTGGAGACGGTAGTCCGTACGTACGTACGAGCGATGATATCGTTCCCATGGTCGTGGAATCATGTCGAAGTGTATGTATACTATTTAAGTATCAATATTACTTTATAATAATCATATATAGTTACTCATTACACCATTATACCCATCCAATTAAGGTGGTGGCGGAAAATAGATTACACCACGGCGTGGAGATGGTATTCCGTACGTACGCACGCGCGATGATTTCATTTTCCGTAGGATGGATAGATGGTGAAATAGGGTTGTTTCATACTTATAATAAAATATCAGTATATGAGTGATACTGATGTTATTACTTCATAATGAAACAACTAATGAAGAAGAAGTGGAAGAAGAAATAAAGATGAAAGAATCGGTAACGGACATTACCTCTTCTTTGAAGTGTTTCTTTGAGACCTCCTTTTAGGGCACTAAAATTGGTCTTTGATGAAGACCAGAACCTCTAGGATGTTTCTAGGGAAGTGGAGAAGAGAATTGGGCAGGGTTTGGTCGATCTTTAAGGCTCAAAGTTGTGTGAGGAAGTGAGAGATGAGGTGCCCTTTTATAAGGGAGGAGAGGGGCACCTTTGGAATAACTAAAAATATTATTTTATTATAAAGTCAAGTTCAGTTTTAAATAGCTCCAAATTGATTTATTTCGAGGATAAGGGGGAGATGGGTCGAAATCCTCTCATCCAATATAATTTAGACAAGTTTATGTTCCTATTTTAACCTTATCATTTAGATTTAACATTAAGTTAAATAATTTTACTTTTACCGTGTCTTCTTGTGTTCTTACACTATAAGGTTAATAAACATACTATAAGAAGCAAAACGAACCCCAAATTGTTTATTATTAATATATATAACTTTAGCTAAGTCATTTGGCCGAACCTTAGATTTTTAAGAATAAAATAACAATTAATAATATAATATTTGTTTTAAAAGCCTTTTTAAGTCAATTTTGACACTATTTAGTAATTGATTTTTGTGAAACTCATAACAGAATGATAAGTTCGAAAAAAGTTAATTAAATCAATAATAACATGTCATTTTAACCAATAAAAGTAGTGGAATTCATAAAAAGTCTTAAATTACATTTATTTTGGTATTTATAACATCAATTATGTCAATATTTCATTAATAAGATAATTACTGCATCATCTTTGTGTTATAAATAAATTAAATTATTTAATGTCTAAAAATTAAAAATAAAATACCATTATGTAGGAAATCATTTTAGCTTTCTAATTAATATTTACAATCGAATTTATCTTATGTATAACCCTATATTAAAAATGTTTTAGTAAATAAACTTTGATTTTAACTCTTTTAACTCTTCTTTGAATTAAATAATAATAAATGTCCTAATCTAATTCAAGCGGTCCTAAATGATCATATCTTATTCCTAAGTTTTTTTTTGGTCAAATTACACTTGTCCAATAGAATTAGGACATGTTTTAGGATAATAATAATATCATTTTTACCCTTAATTACCCTATTTACTCTTAACCGTGGTAAAAAAAAGTAAAAAGTTACTATTCACCAAAAAATTATTTTCATCTCATTGAACCACATTTTACTTACTGACATCAACCGTGTATCTCGGATTTTTGAAATTCCACTCACAGTAGCGGTAAAATTAAGTTTTATGAAAAATTCAGTTTTTTTAACTACCACTTAGTGGTTTCACTATTCATCAAAAATTGAAAGTTTTCAGAAAAATACCAAAAATTATACCTAAGCTATATTTGATATTATGAACTCAAAAATGATGTCTATTTTACCAAATTCAAAACATATCAGTCGCATTAACTAATTTAAAAATTAATTCCCGTCATCAAAACAAATAGCGTGTTTTTAAGAGATAATAACTATCAAAAGATTGAAACTTGTTTATAACTAGTTTAAATGTGAAATTACATCTAATGGCCATCATTGTATTAAATTGTAAAAATATATTCTAAATAAACTTTAAAACCACTAAAATTAATAATTTATCATTTTTAATTATTTCGATTGAAAAAGTTTTTTTTAATTAAAATTTAGTAATTTTCACTATTCATCAAAATATGAAAGTTATCCGAAAATTACCAAAATTTCACCCTAAGCTAATTTTGATATTCCGAATCCAAAAATGAAGTCCATTTTGAAAAATAATATTTACAAAATTTCAAAAAGTGGTTATTACTATTCATAACGGCTAGTTTTAATAATATTTTAATAGCATATCATTGTTTAGTGAAACTCGGTATTGCATACTACACACGCTATCAAGGAAGGTCGCAATTGCGTGTAATGAAAGGCAAGTCAAAGATGCGTGTTGTGCAAGCTCCTTTTGGTGTAGCGTACAACACAAGACATTAATGAAATTAAAAAGAATATTTTTCATAAAATCTCAGGGTGTTACACCAAGAGAAGGTGAGATAAGTAATTTCCTGGGAGCAGCCTAAGAATATGTTTGAAATACGGAGTTTCATGGGGTTGGCTGGTTACTGAAAACGCTTCATACAGGACTTCTCCCACTTAGCAGTGCCGTTAACAGGTTTGACTAAGAAGTGTGTGAAGTTTGTTTGGTTAGAAGCTTGTGAGGCAGCCTTCCAGGAGCTGAAGGGAAAGTTGACATCAGCATCATTCCTGATACTCCCAGAACAGGGGAAGAGCTATACAGTTTACTGTTATGCATCTGGTATTGGGCTAGGAGATGTGTTGATACAGGGCAATCGAGTAGTTGTGTACAGGTCTCGGCAGTTGAGGCCATATGAGAAGAACTACTCGACGCATGATCTCGAGTTTGCGGCAGTTGTTCATGCGTTGCATTGTTGGATACATTATCTCTTGGGAAAACATTTTGTGGTGTTCACGGACCAAAAAAGTCTCAAGTACATCTTTACCCAGTGTGACTTGAACCTGAGATAGTGAAGGTGGGTTGAATACCTTTAGTCTTTCAATTTTGAGCTTGACTATACACCTGGTAAAGGTAATGCAATAGCTGATGCACTAAGCAGGAAGACTCATATATAGGCAATGCAGGAGGCTAGTGTTGAATGGCAGCTTATGGCTTTGTTCTCTAAGATGCATTTGTAGGTGTATGACAGTCAGGGGCATACCTATATTTCGTCTTTAGCTGTGACTTCTATCCTCCTGGATAGAGTGAGGATGAGACATCTGTCTGATTCAAAAGGCCTAGTTCTACGATAGTCGGTGACCAGTGAGGACCCTTCTCCTGGTTGGACGATAGGCGATGATGAAGTATTTCATTTCCATGGACGAGTGTGGGTTCCAAGATATATACTCGAGGATCTGATTTGGGAGTTTCATGCTTTAGTCTGGGAAATTCATCCCAGAGTTACCAAGATGTACCGTGACTTGAGATTTTAGTACTGGTGGCCAGGTATGAAGAGAGAGATAGTTGGTTTTGTTATGAGATGTTCCAATTGTCAGTAGGTGAAGGCGGAGCATCAAAGGCTAGCCAGACTGTTACAACAGTTACCCATTCCTGAGTGGAAATGGGATGATGTCACGACGGACTTCGTGACTGGGTTTCTGAGGTCACCTCGAGGCAATGATGTCGTGTGGGTTGTTGTGGATAGAATCACAATGGTAGCTCACTTTTTGTCGATCAAGGAGACCTTCAGTGTTTAAAAGCTCGAGAATTTGTATATTTGAGAGGTCATATGTCTTCATGGGGTTCTCCGTTATATTGTTTCAAATAGGGATGCCCATTTTACGTCTCATTTCTGGAAGAGTTTTCAGATGGCACTAGGTACGCAGGTGCTTCTGAGCACAGCTTACCACCCTCAGACAGATGGCCAGTCAGAGTGTACAATATAGGTGCTAGAGGACATGTTGCGTGCATGAGTCCTAGACTTTGGGGGCTCTTGGTAGAATCATATACCCCTAGTTGAGTTTTCCTATAATAATAGTTTTCAGGAAACTATTGAGATGGAACCTTACAATACTTTATATGGTAGGTCATTCCGATCACCCTTGTGCTGGTTAGAGGTAGGTGAGGTAGCTTTACTGGGACCACGTCTCGTGCAGGAGACTTTTGAGAAGGTCTAATTGATTCAGAAGCGGATGGCTACCACACAGTCTCGTCAGAAATCTTATGTTGATCGCCGCAGAAGACCCTTGGAGTTCGTGGTTGGGGATCTGGTTTTCTTGCGTGTTTCACTGAGGTTGGGACATAGGCGGAACAAGAGACATGGTAAACTTTCACAGAGGTATGTGGGGCCATTTTAGATTTTGGAGAGAGTTGGGCTAGTTTCCTATCGGTTGCAGTTACCGTAGAGGTATCAATCCTTGCACGACGTCTTCCATGTATCTTAGTTGTGTCGCTATTGTTCAAACTTGTCTCACGTCTTTCAACCCGAGGAGATTGAGCTTGAAATAGATGCGTCCTTTGAGGAGCGTCTGATTCATATCGTCGATAGTAGCACAAAGGTTCTCCGTGGTCGGTCAATTCCTCTGGTACGGGTGCTATGGAAACATGGCCGAGTGCAGGACGAAACATGGGATCAGGAGACTGACATACATGCTCAGTGGCTGGAGTTGTTCACGGCTATATATTCACCACCCTTGGAAGGGAAATTCATGGACGAATTGCTTTAAGGGGGAAGTTTGTAAGAACCTGGTTCTTAGTTTTGAGGTACAGGGTTCTTCTTTTCTCTTTTCCTTATGTTTTTTTGAGAAAATAAGGAAAATGGGGAAAAGGCCTAAATTTTGGAAGTACACACCGTGTACTTTTCCACATGCTGTGTACTTTTGGCCATGTGGGATGAGTACATAGGGCGTGTAGCCATGTCGGTGAGGAAAGGTGTAAAAACCGACTACACTACATGTAGTTTGTATTTACACACTGTGTAGTCAGTCAGCTGGTGAATAGTAAGGTGGTGGCCAGCTGGGCGATAGTACACGCCGTGTAGAGAGGCATACATGTCGTGTACTCAAGTCGGAAGATGAACAGTGCCATGCTGGGGAGAAGCCTCCAGCGGAATAGTTTAAAAAATGTAAATTACACACCGTGTACTTGAGAGTACATGCCATGTATTTTGTTTTTTTTCACTTAAAACGGGTAGTAGGCTCCCCTATTCACAGGGAAGGTTTAGAACACCAGAAGAGCTTGAGAGAGGAGGCTGGACCTTCGTGGAGCTCCCGATCGTGCGTTGGGAATTGGATTCTTCCACCGACAATCTCGTCAGAACCGCGCGGGTAAGAGGTTCCTTCTCCTTGCATGTTTCTTTACAATTATACCTCTAAGGGAAGTTATTTGAGGTTGAACTAGAATTATTTTACCTCATATATATGAAGTTCTTGAACGTTTCAGAAGGCGTCGTTCGCGTATATCAATCAAGGGCAATCAAGGTAGGTGGCTTGGTGTTTATTTTCCAACTGATGTACATTTTGTGTACCGTTGTGATACGCGCCCATGAATGGGGTGTCGTATGGCTGAGGCCTCATTGAACTAAATACCTATAATTGTATAAATAATTTAAATGTGATAATAAACTGTTGTTTGGGATCACTACTTGGATCCAAGACTACCCTGGGGGTGCGTTCCTCTCTTTAGCTGTTTGGCCAGGATACCCGAGGGTATGCCATGATAATTTTGTGCATTACATTTTCCCTGAAAGGAATTGTATGTGTACTGATTATTTACATGTTGGGCATGGCCTTGTTACTTGTTTAGCTTGAGGGCGTTGTTTTTCTTATCCTGAGGGCAGTGCATCTTTTAGCCTGAGGGAAACTTCTTCTATGCCTATGGGAAATAGACTATGTGCCTAAGGGAGACACTTTGTACGTTTGAGGGCAATATCTATTATTCCTGTGGCCAATTACCTATGGGTTACATTTCTGATTACCTGAGGGTAAGGGTTTGCGTGTCTGAGGACACTGGCCGTTTACAAATAAATTCACTGTGGTGGTTTTCTTATAATGAATGATTAAATTAATAATAAAATCTCAATATAACTGGTAAAGTTAGTTACTTTTGAGTACTTCCTAGTTTATTTCATTTACTACTGCACACTGTTGTTACATATTTTCACACAGTTGGGCACGGGCCTTTGGTGGGTGCCTACTGGGATTTATTTCTCACACCCTGTTTGGTTCATGTCTTCGGCCCAAACATATTACATTTCTGCAGGTGTGGATAAGGGCAAGGGTCCTTATACAAGTACTTGATTGCTGCTGAAAAGTAGGGGAGTATGGGACCGGCCTTAGGCTCACGATGCTACCCACTGTTTTGTTTTGTTTTGTTGTACTCCGTATTTTATTGTACTGTATTGTTGTGTAACATATTCTGGCTATTTTCTTAGAACTTGAGACATGTTTCATCATTATCTATATAACTGTTTGTTATCTTTTACTACAGTTGTTTATTTTCCATGTGTATGGTTTATTGCGTCTGCTGTTGTTAAATGTTTTTATGATTCTGTTGTGCTACACTTTGACAAATGGGGTCATAGTTTCCCCATTATCAGACCTGGGCCCTCACTGCTAGTCGGCAGCCTCTGGTGTTTGGGGAAATGCGCTTGAGGTCTCATGGCGAACTGGGTCCGGGGCACCCGTTGAGTGGTACCCAGAATCGGAACATTACAAGGGAAGACTAGGATGCTATGAAATGTGATATCTGATACTTAGAGGGATAAAAATATATTAACTTTTATTTTTTATGTATGATCAATTATGATGGTACATTGATGTAAAAATATTTGGTGATTCAAGCACCTATAAGAGAACCTTTATTTTTTTACCAACAGAGGAATAATAGTATTTTCATCTCATATCAGAAACTGTTGGTTACATTTCTAAAATGGATGTAGAGTATTTAGTTACATTGGAAGTAGGGAAGGGGGTTATATGGTTGAGGAATTTTTTGGGGGAGCTCAGAATGATTTATAAGTATGGTGTGTTATTCTCTGACAATCATATTGTGAATCACATGGATTGGAATCCAATATTCCATGTGCATACAAAAAGAATTTACTTAAAATATCACTCAATTCAGATTCTATTATAGAAAAAGGTTGTGTATTTTCCAAATTTAGTTGGACAAAAAAAATTAATGAAATTTTTACCAATGTGTTAGTATAATATAGTCTGAGGATATATTTTCCATCAATGGGACTTGGGTGAATGGATGGAGAAAAGAGAACATTGTTATCTTTTGAAGAGGATGGGTTGTTTATTATAGAGTATTGTAGAAATCTTTGAGAAGATCCCTGAAGTGGTTTAGAGATTATTTGGATGTGAATTAAATTTTTGTTCAGCAAGAGTTAGTGATGTAGATGATACATCATTTATGGGATTTGAATACCGATAGTGAAATGTCTCTAGTAGTTGGTAGGGTGATTAGATAATAATATTATCCAATGAATATATGTGTGGGTTATGGTCCAATCAAAAGGAGTTATCAATTCTAGTATAACTTTGGATGATAATTAGGAAATGAGATCTGTTTTATAGGGCTATGTGATATCAATAGATGCCATTCTAAATGAGTAAACATCCAAAAAGATAGTTGGTTAGTGAAATTGGAATGACCAGATGATTACTTCCATAAATAGAAGTGTGGACCTTGTGTATAGGAATATGAAAATTGTTTTAGATTTAATAGGATTTAATCTCTATAATTAATCCTTACTAGATATTTTTTATCTTAAATAAAAATTATTTTACTTCTGGTTAAAATAGAAATGACAATAGTGCTTCTCCCATGGATGTTGGACACATTGCACGAAACTTATAAATTCCTGTATTTTTTCACTTTATTAAATTTTCACTTGAATGATTGGGATGTTTAATATAACTTGAGTTTGTGATAGGGTAGACTTAGTGTGGTGAGTAAGGTGATATTATTCCGATGTTTTGGTACACTATGATCAATGGAATCCTTTTAGATGACTTTGTTTTTTCCATTGTATGGAATTTTTTGAAGTGTTTGCATCTGATTATCGGACATTAGGAGGGATTTCCTATAATTATAACATAATATGTCCATACATATGTGTTCTACATGTAAATAAAATAATTAAACCAACAATACATAAATCAAAATTCATAAAATGAATAACCTATAAAAATGATAGAGTTGTATAACTAGGGTTGCAGGATAATTTTATATGGTATTTTACAAGGGTCAATCAATGAGAGTAAATATAAAATAATATGTAAATCCTAATTATCATGGATAAATACCATAAATAATGTTTAAATTTTTAGATATACATAACAAAATAATTATATATAAAGAAGAAGAATCATACAGAGGAAGAGATAAAATTGTTAAAAAAATCGAGAAAGTGTTATTATTTATAATGGAAACTCTTATGGATATCACTTATATGATGTTTTCCTAGGAATTTGATTGTGAGTTTGATTTCCAAAGGTAGGTGGTCATTGAGATTATTTAACAGTTATGCTTCAGAATGTGTTTTGGTCGAGAGGATGGGAGTTTAGGCTTTTCACACCTTTTAGTTGGGAATTATTTCCTAATATATCACTCTCTTATAGATTTTAGATATGTTCACAAATCCTCGTGAAATCCTAGTGTGGGGATAGTTACCCTTATTCCAATGATCTTATCAAAATAATGTGTTTTATTTGAATATATATGTTTATTTATGTTTCTCCATCTTTCTCTTTTTCATTAGTGATGTTATATTATAAATCCATCATTGGGAACACTATATTTTCTCGTTATCCAGGGATGTAGTAGGGGTAGAGGATTTGGGATTGGGCATGTGAGAGGGATTCTTACATATCCCTATGAAGGGATTATAACCCTTGTAGTTTGTTACCTCTTTATGGGATACGTAATACCTTTTACAGTCATATGACAAGGACCAAAATATATAGTTTAACATTAAGTGGTATGGACTACTGGGAAAAATGTTTATAACAATTATTGGTGAGGAACTTATGCATGAGTTCCCCAATCTAGTTTGTTCAGTCTGTTAACAACTAAACAAGAGAAGGTGTGGATTATCTCTGGATTATCACCAAATTTATTCATGGATCATCACTAGAGTCATCCATATCTCTTCACCATATAATGATGATTCTCCATATACAATTCATCATAAGGAGTTCATATGCTCATCACATAGAAGATAGATATATCAGGTTGGTTCTTACACTAAAAGGTGGTCCATATATGGGATCTAAGAGGAGTATAACCGCTCAAGTAAAATAAGGGGGAAAAGAGGAGAATCTTGAATCAAAGTATGAATAACCTAATAAGAGTATCATGACTCAAGGATTAATGGGTAATTTTATCCTCATCACATAATAGAAGAGTTATGTTTGGAAATTTTATCTTTGAACCTTGAAGAAGTATCTTATAAACTCTAAAAGAGGAGGAATTAATGCTTGAATAGTTCGAGTGACATATTTAAGGTCGTATGTGAGGATATATATACATAAAGATTAACATCATGCGGTAAGTTCATGTTATATGAGGTTTAATGTTATACAATTTGGACTCAAAATTTATTCTTGTGACACATTTAAATTATTCATATTGAATGGTCAACTAAACCTCGAAGACCACATGAGTGATGCTCAGTGTAAAAAATAAGTGATATAAGATCAGTCATATAACATTTGAGCATGCCAAAGGGGATGGAGTATGAATTACACATGAGATACACTAATATGTTTGACCTAGTAACTGAATCAGGTGAGGGAAAGAATGTAAAATCTGATCTTTAATTATAGAAAGATTTATTTTCTAGAGAAACAATAGCGCAATTCACATATCTTTATTCAAGAATATTATTTAAACATAAATTGTTGAATTTTATTAATTAAATTTTTAGAAATTAATTCCTTTTTTTAATTTATCATGTGAAAATTTTCCTAGGGTGAATTTTTTATATTTTTTAGAAATAATTGGTTTTTGGTTGAATAGTGAAAAATACTGATTTTACCATACTGTCACTTTTAAGAAATTATAACAATATAATAATAACATGAAATATTATGTATCATTTTTTATAGGCCAAATATATATTTAAGAATTAATATAATTCATAAAAAAATATAATTTTATACCTATAAATATATTCTTAATATTTTGGAATCTAATTAATGTTTTTTCTAAAATAAAAACTATTTTTAGTTCTTCTCTATTAATCATGTATATAAAAGGTGCATTAAAGTTTTTTTTAGTTTTAAATAGAAATAATTTTCATTTTATTTAACATAATCTAATTAATTCTATTTGAATAAACATTATACTTTATTCTACTGTAAATCATTTTTATCTTAAAACAAACAATTTTCTTAAAACGATGTTCATTGTATTTTTCAAACTTATATTAAAATTAAATTAAAAAAATTATACAAATTGAATATTTTAAAATATATTCTATATTTTTTATCATAATATTTAATATTACTTAATAATTTCAACTTAATTTTTTGTTATAATGAATAGGAAAAATAGATAAAATTTGTTACCACGATTCAAGATAAAATGTGTTTACATAGGGGTTTAAACTAATTGACAGGGGTAAAAAATCCACATATACTTGTATAAATATTAATATTTTAATATAATTATCCTTTATATAATATTAAATTATAATTAATATCTATTTGGTTCTACTTTCACAAGAAAACGACTTTATATTATTTAGATATTTTAAGTAATTCCATGTGTGCCCCTCCCCTCACTTATAAATGGGCACCTCTTCTTCCCCCTTATTCTTAGAATTTGATCACTCTATATTGAAAAATACCTAACCAAAAAAATTACTATATTACAACCCATCATTATTGAGAGTTGTTTTCTTCTCCTAATACCTTCCTAATAAGGCTTAAGGTGTAAACCAAAGGATGTCTCTCAAGGAAGAGGTAATTGTCTTTACAAACACTTTCAAAGTTTATTTCATATTGAACTTCATATAAATATTTTGTAACCATGTTAAAATAATGAATATAAGATCATAAATATAATTATATTTTTTTATGGTTATGGGACAACCATTTTTTACCTCTTTTCCATCCTATAGAAAATGAAAACATTGCTTATGTGTACGTATGGCCTATTGTAACCGCTTTAGTTGGATGGTTATAAAGTTGGAAAAAATGAATATATATATATATTATGAAATAATTATGATTTCTAAAATATAATATATCATCTATATTCTTTCCCTTCCACCTGTTAAAAAATTATAATGTCACTCGTTCGTATGTATAGACAACCAACTCCAGAATGTGATGTGATTTATTTTTCAATATCATCCTTCTATTTCATATAATTAAAATATATAATAATTATTAAATGAATGATATTATTTAAATGTTATATTAAGATTATACCTTATCAGGATCTTATGCATTCAGTATTTATAACACTCTATTATTTAGGTCTGTTTTACCACCCACACGAGTGATGTTATAATGTGTGTGACATGAATGATTAAATAATGTTTAATATTGATTATATTATGTAATAATAATATATAGATTAAATTATTATAATTATGGATATAGTGTAACCATGATCAATGTGCATGTATAGGAACTTTCAAACCAAACAACCATGAAAAATGAAATAGTTGTCACCTAGAATAGTGATTTTAAGAATGAATTATTAATAAATAGCCGGTAAGATGTTATAAATGGATAATATATGATATTAAAAGTATGAATATAGTTATATAATAGAGTTATAATAAATTTAAATTTATTATAAATGAGGTTTAAATCACTTATGGGATAACTCAAACTTGAGGTAAGGGTTTTATGCTACAATCTCAATTTTTTACCGAGATTTTTTATGCTCCAAATTTTTAATATGAAATTATATGATCTATATCTCACAAATAATATATCATTTATTCTCCCTATGTTATTTCTATAAATATAGAGTTTTAATTTTTTTTCTCTCTCTACATACTCAAAAGTTCTAATGAATGTTTTTAAGGAAAATAAACTTTTTTTTCTATTTGGATGTGAATATTTTTATTCCATGTCAGTAATGAACCATCCCTAGATCAAAAAAAATGTAACCCAAGATGCCTCTTAAGATTATGTTGGATAAAAAACCAAACAAGTCTCATGTATAACAAAAGAACCAAGAAAGTACACATTATAAGAAATATCACATATCAATGATACATTCAACATCAATAAAAATGTCTAAACACAAAATTTAACCAAAGAAATCCAAATATATAACTCCATGTGACCATCCATTACCACAAAACCATCCTGTTATGAATATGAATACAATTAAGAGAATTTAAAAAACTACATTAATTAATTCCCTTTACATGTGTCTTATAAACCATATCTAAAATTCTCAAAGGAAAAATTAGGTTGTGGTCACAAATACCAATATGATGTCACTAAATAATCTATAAAAAGACTAATATCATGAATATTCTAGAAATAGATTAAAAAAACTAGTTTATAAATAATGTAAAATAGATAAAACATTTTGTAAAAAATCCTTTAGTTTTTTATAAAATCATTTCATACTCAAACAATAAGTTATGTGATAATATAATCAAGTGGGCATAAGAAAAAACATTTAGGGATACACCATAAGATAAACCATTGTCCAGAAAACAATAAAATATACCATCATGTGTAAAACCATTTATAAATAAAAATCCATAGGATTGGGATCTAACCTATGGGAATAAGTACTAGACATAAAAAAGATTCCTAAATGAGTCATAAAGTGGATACAACAGATATTGAGTGTCATAATGGCCTAAAAATTCATAGAACCTCTTATTTAATTGTACACACTAAATTATCATGTCCATTTAATGACACACCCAAGGTCTCCCAATGTTCCATGCTTTCTAAAAACCATTTGAAAACCTATATCATAATTTTTAAAACATTTTTCATAATGAATCATTTCTGTTTCCATGCTTCAACCCAATTTGTAATCAAAAATACCTTTATATAATTTCATCCACACATAGTGTGTCCAAAATAATTTTGAAAGTAAATCCCTTTAAAAACATATATTTCATGAATAAATTCCACCTTCAGTAAAAATACATCATTTTCATAAATACACCAAAGTAATTTTACATGAACATGAAGTAATTAATATATTAGAACCTATGTATATAGAAACTGGCCTCAAGAATATAAAGTAACCACCATGACTTAGCCTCTCAAAGCCTGGGGTTAGATCTAATCATTAAGTCATTCAAAGTCATTCAAATAGATTTCTTGGGAGATTATGGTTCAAGAAAGAAGATATGAAGAAGTGGTAGTATTTAGAAGTGTCTTATTATTTATAGTTGATCTGTAAAATAGAATACCACAGTGCAGCCTCCTAGACCACACTGTAGCCCTTCACGCTATGTTGTAGGAAAGATTGACATAGGAGGGACTACGACACAAATAATGGGACCATGTCTTAGACCTACTAGTCAAAACTATTTTCATGATCCATGGCCCCTTACACTCCTTAGATCCTATTTTACAAGAGAGTGAGCTACAAACCATCAGAGACCACCGCATCTCAAAACCATAATACCAAAGAGATGTTATGCCAGAGCCTACTCCCCATGGTGTTTCTACCACATTTTTAGATGAACTGACAAAAACTCTTCCATCGGAATCCACGTCGTAGCATCTGCCTCCATAGTGCATCCAAGTCAAAATTGGAAGTGGTACCAATATTCCACCTCCATGACATTATATTGTATCTAACTAGTTCACGCACAACAAGGTCACTTCATGTCACAGTCATAGCCCTCCATGGAATAGTCCCCTAAAAAAATTCTAAAACATCCTACAAAACTCATGATCACCTCCAAAACCCCAAGAACTTTAACTACCAACTCCCAGAAATTAAATTAGATTATAAAAAAACTAAGGGGCATCATAATTATCCCCATAATGAAATATTTATATCCCTATAAAGTGCTCAAGACTCTAGAGTTGTAAAAAGAAAAGTCCACAACTTCCTCACAAATGATTGTTATTCCCATATATCATGGATATCCTATACAAACTGCCATATTACACAAAGTAGAGGGATTATTCTACTATGGAGTACCTTTTCTTAGATATCCATAATCTAATTACTTGGTCAACCACACTAGTGTTGGATAAAGATCAAAATACTCTAATTGAATCCCATGGGAAGGGTCTAGTTGATACCTCCTTAGCTGGGAAACATGTGACACATCATGAATCACTGTCAAGAAAGATATAAATTCAAACTGATATACCACATTTCAAATTCATCCCACGATCTCAAAGGGGTCTAAAAACCTCAGTTCCAACTTACCCTACTTACCCAACCGATGTTGCACCAAGCGAGGTGAAAGTATAAGAAATACTTGATCACCAACATCAAATTCATGACAGAATACTTCATAGGATTTTTATGACTCTGTTCTGGGACCTGTAACTTTTGAATCAACCTCACATTTTCCATCATTTCTTGAATAATCCTTGGTCCAATCAAGGACTCCTCTCCCAACTCTTCCCAGCATAAGGGAGATCTACATGTTCACCCCTACAATGCTTCAAAATGATTCATCTTAATGAAATAATAATAAATATTTTATATGAAACTTTAACTAGAAGGGGATTCTTTTCCTAGGAACAACCAAAATCAATCACACATTCTTAGAGAATATCTTCATGAAATGAGCATATTTCAAAAAATTTGGGTTGTTTAACCTTCATTCTCTCCTTGATTGGGAGTCAATGAGCTGATTTCATAAGTCAATAAATTATCACCAAAATCACATACTTCCCATTAGAATTATATGGAAAATATATGATGAATTCAATGTAAGTCTCATCCCACTTATATATTAGAATGGGAAAAGGTTATAATAAACCAGAAGGTATACGGTGTTCTACTTTAATCCTATAACAAGTAAGACTCCATGAACCAAAGTACGCAATCGACCAACTCATACTAAGACACCAATATTGATATATCAAATAATGAAACATCTTAGCTATCCTAGGGTGTACAAAACAACATGATATATGTACACTATCCATCATTTCCTGCCTTAGAGAAATTGAAATGAACCACCTACCTCAGAAACATGAATCGCTAATGCGATACTAAGTACACTCACCCAAGATCTCCCCACTATTTAGGATATTAAAGAAGTACTATAAATAAGTGTCTTCCAACTTCTTAATCTGAATATGATCATCAAATGATGATTCGGCCTTTACAATAGCCAAGAACACCTACCCACTACCCTCTTCCACTCCCAATATCATCTCAATGAACAAACTCATCAAATACCACTCCTACATGAATTCCTTTTAGTCTTGATTATTTAATTTCATACACATTACATCAGTAACCACATTACCTTTTCAGGTAGTATAAGAAATATTAAAATCCAATGTCTTGAGATAATCAAACCAGTATCTCTATCTTGATCTCATATCCCTTTAAGTAAAAATATTATTCAGACTCTTATGATCATAATATACCATAAAACGCTCCCCAAAGTTAAAATATCATCACTTTTGAGTGAATTCATAATTGTATCCAACTTAGAATCATGGGTAGTGGATTTCTACACATGAGGGAATAACTAGCGAGATTCATAGTCCACTACTTACTTTCCTTGCATTAAGACACACCCACTCTTGCACCTAAAGCATCATAGAAAACATCATAACCTGAACTCAATTCTGGAGGAATCAGAATTAGTACTGAAGTCAACCTTACCTTTATTTCCTTAAAATATATCTGACATTAAAATTTATACTAAAACTTTTAACCCCTACCGAAAAAATTTTCATTAGACATTAAATATTGAAAATTTCATGAACAAAACCCCTATAGTAACCATCTAAACATAAAAAATTATGGGTCTCAAATACATTTATGGGTTGCTCCCAAAAAATTACCTTCTGATTCTTTTAGGGATCCACTGATATTCCTCTCTTAGATATAACATTTCCTAGAAACATCACTTCAGGGATCCAAAATTCACATTTATAAACCTTACCATACAGACGATGTTCTGTAAACATTCCAAGGATGATATGAAAGTGATCAAGATTCTCCCCCTTTGACTTAGAGTACACCAAAATATCATCCAAAAATACAATGATGAATGGGTATAATAACTGATGAAATATCTATTTCATCAATGACATGAATATCATAGGATCATTATTGAGACACAATGGAATAACTAGAAACTCAAAATTCCCATATCAAATCTTAAATGCTATATTAGGTATTTCCTATTCTTGGACTCTCAACTATTTGCACCCTAACCGTAGGTCAATATTAGAAAAACAATGATCCCCTATATGTTTATAAAATAAATAATCAATTCTTTTAAAGGGGTAATTTTTCTTAATAGTCGCTCAATTTAGATTTTGATCATCAATGCAAAGTTTGAGTCTTCTATTTTCCTTCTTAGAAAATATGATTGGTGAAGCCTGAAGTGATGTGTTGGGATTAATAAATACCTTAACCTCAAGGTCTGGAATATGGACTTTAAGTTCTATAAACATAGTGGGTATCATGTGACAAGATGGAATATAAATGGAAATTGTAGCAGGGAGTTGGACAATATTGAACTCGACCCCACTCTATAGTGGTGCCCTAGAAAAATATCTAGCAATCAAATCAGGGTACGAACTCACCAATGTGGGGAGTGAACTACTCAAGAGAGATTCAATAGAATCAAGGAACATATTTAGTAACTGGAATAATATTACCCCCATTATAAGGAATAATGGGCCTCATTCTCCCAGATCCAAGGTACCAATCACCTTGAAAGACATGATAAATCCCATTAGGATATAATAAATAAAATATAAAATAATGATAGTTGATCTGTAACTTTATGTGGATCATCCAATCCCTACCAATAATAAATTTGAATATGTCAAGATAAAGAATCAATAAATACCACACCACTTTGAAGTTGGTTATCATCACCCAAAAAGTAGGACATTTAAAACTTGTTCAATCCTTTTTCCCAAAGGTGTGTAAAGGTAAAAAAAGAACGACATAATATCCAAACATAATCTAAAATAATTAAAAAAATTGATGATATAAAAGAATGATTATCACCTGTATAAAATAAATACAACACCATAGATAATGAAATAAACATTATTCTCATAAGAGTATTTAGTCCTACCATAAATTCATCATGTGAATACTCTACTACATCAACACATCTGATCTCAGCTCCTCCCTAATCCCTCTTACCAGCATTAAAAGCCCCCTTAGCCATAATGTATGACTCACTACCCTTGGAAGAATTAGAAAGAAACTATGAACCCTTTGTGAGAGTGGATATATCTTTACTACCTTGGGACATGCTTCCACAAAAATGCCTCAGATGACCAGATTATCCACAATGATGGAAAGTTGAGGGTTCCTCTTCACAGTTAATCTTAGTATGAATAGGCCTTTCAAAATACTAAAAATAAACCTAATAATGTCCTAAAAATAATTTGAAATTTTTCTCAGAGAAAATTGGGCACCCTTTCATTTCTTTTTCTATCCTGTAGACACACATTGGCTAATAACTACACCAACTGAAGTGCTACTAAATCCCATTCTCCCAACTATTGTCTACCTTAGATATAGATACTTTTTTGACCACATATAAAAATTTTGGAAGGTATAATATAATTATAATTAACCAAATATCATCCATTAGACTCATCTCAAACCTCTTATCCTTATGGTAATCATTTGTAACAAGCTCAGGTGATAGATGTACTAACTCAACATAATGGGTGGAATACTCTAGAACCAAACACTCCCCATAATCTAAGATCAAAAATTTCAAGGTCTTTCCCACATTAAATGTTTCAAGATAAAATTTCTGATTGAATATTTCCTTGAAAGAAGTCTAATTGGGGTTCTCAAGCAATTTAGCATGCATGATCGATTCCCACTATCTTCTTTCTGGCCCATCAAGTATGTACATGGTGAAGCCCACATTAGATTCCATAATATTGTTTTACAAAAAATTATGATACTTATAATTTTCTCAAGATATTCCATATATTTTAGGGGCCCTTTATTCCCGGTGGAAGATAGGTGGATTCTATTCCACAGAATCTAAGCCAAGATCCACCACTCATCCCTCATTTCCAATACTTGTCTGACCCAAAGTCTGAATAGTGTATATTGTAACTTTCACCAAGGAAGGGTCCACCAAAGGATTCACATATGTGAATTGTATTGAATATTAGATATATCTATTACATGCATACATTTTAGGAATTTTTAATACAATGATTTATGAATTAAATTGAATATTCTTTCCCATATTTGAGTTGTTTAGTGTGTTTTTTGTTTTATGGAAGGATATATCAAGTAATCAGAAAATTGATAGAATCAACAAATATAAGGTATAAAACTGAATAAATAAGGGGAAAAAGGCTTATATAGTATAAAAATGACATTACACATCGTATAATCATTACACATCATGTATCAGTGCACGTCATGAAAATAAGGACATGTTGTAAAGTGAAGAAAATCAACATTATAATTTACATGTGGTATAAAAATTAAACCATGTGTGAATTCTCGAGATGGGATTTAAGTACCCAAATTCATTGTATCTTCAATTTTTGATGGAATCTATGACATGGGACACACCATAGACCACCATTGGACTAATTATTAATGATCTTCATTAATATCAGAGCCCATATGGGGTGAGAAGTTGCATTATGGAGGGGCCTCCATGAGTTCATCTCTATTTTATTTATGTATTATCTTTCTTTTATCCTTCCTTGTAATCCACTCATCACTATAATGATGAGGTAAACACGAATTTTTCTAGGGTTATGTAAATATAAGTGGCATGGTTTGTTGGATTTATTTCATTTTATTTATTCATATTTTTGATTTTTTTTCAATTCTTCAATTAACTCCCATTCCCTTTCATTTTATTTTATCATAACTATTGATATTTGAATATAAAAGGAAATTTAAAATTATGAAACTAAACCCCCTATAGAATTCATCACCTTTTTCAAATTTTAGGGAAATCAGGTTTAAATATGATATCGAGACAATATTGATTCAGTGAAACCTTAAATTTCTAGATCAAGGGAAAAGGGGTATTGTTGTGTTAAGGAGGGGATACCATGACTATTGGATCTTTGTTGTATTAAATTAAACACCAATAAATAATTAATCAACCCATTTTCATAAATCTAATTACACTTGAAGCCTGAAATTACAAAACCATAGAATGCATTTAAAACCAATTTTCAAATCAAAGCAATCTTCTCTCACTGATTTTTCAAAATTAATAAAATTAAATATTTTGAAAATCTAATAAAACTAATTTCATCATCTATATGGATCGATCTTGACCTATTACTCTACTCATTTTAATTAATTAGTTGCATATATTGAGTTTGTATAAATTTTTGTTTTTGTATAAACTTGTTGGTAATTAAAGACACCCTCTAGACCTATCAAACCGGTGACATTTCTGGGGTTAGTTACAAGTTAGTTTTAAATTTTTAATTTTAATATTTTTTTTATTTCAATTATAATTTTTACATTTGTTATTTTTTGCTACAATTATCATAATGAAATATTTAATACACAACTACAACACTCGGTCAAAGGGAATATACACCATTGTTTCAATACACCATTATAAACCATGTTTAGAGATTAAGGTTATTATAACCATGGTGGGTACTAAGAAAAACCAAGTTGCTAAGGTTCTTTAAAGAGATCAACGTTTTTGGATGCTCATAGACTATGGGTAGTCATAAAACACAGGATCGCAACTGAGAATCCTACTAGCCCCAATTGTTTCAAACCACTTTTAGATCAAGACTATAATAATTTCAATGATATAGAACACCATTAAATTCATTGGAATACTCTATGAAGATCCAAAGAAGCATATAGAAAACTTCCTTAAGATCTGTGAGACATTTCAAAATATTTCAATTGATACGGTAAGACTCTATCTTTTTTTATTTCGATCATGTGAGTGAGATCAATATTGGATTCAAATATTTTTTATTTATTACATTAGAACATGGGATGATCTCACATGAAACTTCCTCACACACTTCTTTCCACCTTCTAAATTCAATGGACATACAGGTAAATATTCTAAACTTTGGTTAATTTGAAGATGAATCTCAATATTTTTTCTAAGAAAAATATAAAGATATGACTCAAAAATTCCCCCATCATGGAATAGAGTTATGAATACTAATCAAAATATTATATAAGGGTTTTTCATATGAAAATATATTTATTATAGACACTATAGCTGGAGGATCATTAATTAAGAAGTCACCTAAAGTGATCTATAACCTGTTAGAAAAAATAGAGAGAAATAATTTCTAGTGGAAAGGAGAAGGGATGCAATAAAAAGGTATTAAAATAGTCAATAACAATGGTTAGATGGCATCATAGTTGGATTAAATAACAAAGAATATGAACATCGTGATGGTCCAGTAGCAAAATATCCATGGTGTGTGTGTAGAAGATGTAAATTATGTATATTACAATAGTGGTAAAAAAATTCATGGTTGCAGATCACAAAAACAATAAGGGAAAGGACATAAACAAATAACACAATGGTACCAATAACAAGAACCCCAAGGTCCTACACTGATGAGTCAATTCCATACATTGGAAGAGTCATTAACTACATTCATGAATTCTTTTCGGGCTATAATCAAGGAAATAAAATAGGAATCAACAATCCAAAAGGCCAAGTTAAGGAATACAAATAATCAAGTTGGATATATTATTTATTATCTTAGAGAGAGACCCATATGTACACTTCTTGAATTCCTTATTGTATTCCCATGTGAATATTTGAAATTTGTAAATCATATAAGTAGTAACCAAACAAAATTAAGTGGTGTATAATTTTTAGAAAAACAACATGTAGAAGAAAGAGAAGAGGAAGCTAAAAGAAAAAAGAAATAGTAACTAAAGAATAAGAAGAAGAATAAGATCAATCATGAAATATCCCGACCCGACTCACCTCTAAGATGGTGACTGGACTAGTAGGTCACATGACCTCGGTCATATCTCCTCGTGTGATAGAGGATGCCGACTAGTAGTAAGGGTCATATGAGGTGATAGGGGGAGACTATACACTCTTATTAGAGTTTCACAATGGTATAATAGAGTATAAGAAAAAGATAATATTCGAAGTAGTAAATAAATAATTGACAAAATAGTGAAAGACAATATTTAATAATTTTATAGAAGTGGACAATACCAAATTATACAATATTTGAATATATGTCATGGTGATGATACATAAGTCAGTAAATAATACAACATGCTTGATGCACGATGCAATATTAAAGAAGGAAAATAAATCCCCATAGGCAATCTCCATGAGTATCTCGATCTATAGTTTGATCCCTTGATCCTAACTCCTAGATACAAACAGTACAGAATAAAAATTCAATCATGGCCTTCAGTCCTATGAACAAGAAAGGAATACTTGGGTACCCTAGTGAAATGGTGGCTCGAGTAGGGTGTGAGATATAAATCTCAGTAGGTAGGCACCACTAGTGTCTAACCCAATCCAGAAAATTCAAGGTAAATTAAGAAGTGCTCCATATAAATTAAATGGTGAGTCAATACAAATGTAAAATAGAAACTTGTTATGGGTTCCTATATGGCTATTCCTCCGGATTCAGCCTAGCTGAGAATCTGAAATGAGTACCTATAATATGAAGGATTTATATATATAAAAGGCTAGAAAATGGATGGAAGTAAAAAAGAAAACATACCCCAAATCTGGTTCTTTAACTTTGGTTCTAATTTATGTATCAACAAAGAGTGTCACAGGACATCAGAAAGGTATCACAATCCATAAGGGAAATAAAAGGTTGCATAAATAAAAACTTTTCATGAATCATCATTATTATTATTATTTTCAAGTTGTAGAGTAGGATTCAAATCTCATCCTGAAGGTATCTCTATGGTAAATCCTTCAATAAATCCAATACCACTGAACCTATCCAAGGAAATCTTTCAAAATACCAAGTATCACTCATGGCATGGATTTACCATGATTCCATCCCGATCTCACACTGAATAGGTCGATTATCACCTGAGGTTTGGCGTAGCCACACACCAATGGGTCCATTCTCAATGATCTCTTTGGGAACCGATGTCACCCAAAATTATATAAAAGGATCGAGAAAGTCCTTATCCGGAAAAGCCTAATACATCACCCCCAGCGCGTAAAGGAAACTAGTTAGGAATGAAGAGTCCATGAGTGAGTCCTTAATATGAAACCCTGATTCTCTCACCACTCTGAATTCAATTAGTTTTCATAGAACATATATCATAGAGTTTCATTTATAATTGTAGCTAAATAGTATAAGTAACTGAGCCACAAAAAATGATCATTTAAACTGAGAAGTTATAGGCAAAACAATTTATCATCAAAAGAAATTAAAAACACATATTACTTTTATAAAGTAAGAACATGATAATAATTGAATAAGAAAGAAAATAATTAGGAAAAAATAAACGAACACAACCAAATGTTCATTGGTTATAATTATCCAAAATAAATTATTTAATTAAAACTCAACAAAAAAGATTACACAACAAGGAAAATTAATTAATTTAATTAATTCAGGGATAACAGAAAATAGTCTATGAACTTCATCACACCCAAAGGGGTATCCAATAATGTTTCAACAATTTAAATAGATTATATTTACTCACATAATGGTGAGAAGGTTAAGAAAAGTAGTTAATTTAATTTGAAATGGTTAAAAATAGACATCACTGGTAGGTATTGACGAACAGTACAATGTGTGATTTAAATTATTCAACAAAATGAATGGAATGAGAGTACACTCCTCACCTTATACTTGTATAGGATCCTGTGCTCCACGGCGGTTTTTAATTTGACCTAAAATGGAAGAAACTGTATGATTTTAGAAAAAACTCAATTTTATGTAAAATCCTTCTATGACAAATTGCACGAAGGATTTAGAATGAGATCGAATGATTCATAGTGTGTGAGGTTAGCCTTACCAAAAACATCACAGCGCACTAGACAGTGTAGAAATCAAAGGAGAAACATGACTACAGTGGGCTTTTGAAGGAGAGGGTGGGGAGGAGGTTCACCACCTGGGGGGGGAGCTACAGGGGTGATGCATTAAGAGAGGGAGGATAGGAAAGAAAAGAAAAAAAGGAATGAAATAAAAGGAAAAAAAATAAAAGAAAAAGGGAAAATAAATAAAAGAGGAAATAAATAAATAAAATAATACAAAGAAAATGGTGGAATAAAAGAAACAGTTAATTAAAATAGGTTTACCCCATTTTAATTATTTTTATTTTCTCTCCAGTTGTTTATATTTTATTATTTATTTTTTATCCCTATTTAAATTCCATTAATTTATTTTAAAAAAATTTATTCCCATTTTAACTATTTTAAATTATTTTCAGCCTAGATTCATTACTATGTAATGACCTAAAAATTTTACAATAAATAACCCAAGAAATTATTTAATTAATTTTAATAGCTGTCCATGACTTGCAGTATGGTGCGCAGGTGCGCATCCTAGTCACTTTAAGAATAACCTAAGATGTTACAATAATTTATGTGGGAAAATAATAATATTTTACCCAACCCAATAATAAATATCCACCCATATATATACATGTTATATATATATATATACACACACACATCTGTATATTCATATATATACACATGCACATGTATATATAACTATATATATATTTGATCCCATATATATATATATATATAATATACATATATATCAATGTTTTTGTCCCCATTTAATAATATTAACAATAATTAAAGTAATTATTATTTAACACAACCCATCAATGAAACCATTAGTATTTTAACAAAAACAGCCATTTAAAAACAAAAAAAACCTAATAAATTAATATTGGTTGAACATTTGTATTTAGTTTTCACATTTAATAATATAATAATTATTAAATTTTCTGCTTATTATTTACACTGCAACACAATTTATTTATTTTGGAAGAACATTTTCATTTTTTTGTCTTTAATGGAAATAATAATATTAATAATAAAATTATTATTATTATTTCTAACTCCCCAACAAAAATATTTATAACCCAATTAAATTATCTCCGGGTGCGATCTGAACAAATGTCTGACACTCGAAAAAGTTATACCCTACCTAGGGTAAACCCCACATCCTGGAACTATAAGTGGTCTTGTATTTCTCAAACAATGCACCATTTGTGAGAAAGTAATTATTTATTATATAAAAAATGAAAAAAATAAATTAGTTAAAAATAAAGAGGGTGCTATCACATGTGAGGTCTCCAAACACCTGACGTGCATCAAATTTATACCCTTCCTAGGGTAAACCCAGAGTTTTGGACCTAATGGTGGTCTCAGATTTCCCATATGATGCACTAGATTTATTTCATTTTTTAAAAACAAAAACACAAACATATATGGAAAAAATAAATTCAATATTATTTTTATATCAATGTCGAGGGTCTACATGTCTCAGAATCCCACAATGAATCATCGTCTAACTTTGAAAATATTTCATAGTATATTTCAATGTTCTAAAGAAGGTTTTTACCCTTCATTAAATTTATTTACATTTTAATTTCAAACTAATTAATTTAAAAAATCTATTTAAAAGACACATCACGGTGTCAGATATTGTAAATAAAAAGTTCTAATGCTTGGTTTTAAAACCCACCTACCCACCTAACAAAAAATTTTAATTTCCTTATCTTTTTTGTTTCTTTTAAAACACAGAACATTACAACCTTCCCACCAAAGAACTTCTCATCCCCAAGAAGCCTTTGGTAACAAAATAACTCTCACCCAATCTATTGGTTCATGTAGTCTCATACAAAAGGTCACATCGCATCTCCAAACACCAAATCCATGTTCAAAAATTGGTTAGAAAAGTGGCATCTAAACCATTAAGATCTGAGCTAACAATCATTTTCCAACTGAAACACCAAGATAGAACATATCCAAACTCGTTTATCTAGAGACATGACCATGTCATCATATCATTAAAAATCTAGTCAATTTTACTTCCCACCATAGTATTTAGCATTAAAAAGAGGTAAATATCTTATTCATGAAAACTTCCACCATTGGGGTTGCCTAAAAGACACGCCCCTAAGCATTCTAGAAATGCTTCTTGTGTGATTTCTGAAATAGAATAAATGGTCAACTCCCATTGACCTAAAAGTATAACTCAAGCCGAATTTTTAGGAAAATTCATTGTTGACCTAAATTACACTCGTCTCACCTGACTATGTGCTAGAAAAAATTCTTTCGTTGTCTGCTTCATTGAATAAGAGAGATAACTAATCAAGCCACTCCAAACGACCGTTTCAGAAGAATATCAGCTTAGAGGGATGGTGTTTTACAAACTCAACTTTGATTTATTCTCCAAAGGTATCTCACATTTACCATATATACATCCACTGATGTTCATTTCTTACTTCTAGTGACATTCATTGATTTAAGCATCACTGAGCCTAACAAAAAGTCTGATGTAACCTCGGATCGACAATACATGAGTATATGGAACTACCCTAAGGTAGTCCATACTCCATGTTTATGAATGAGACGTTGGTATAAGGATAAGATTCCTATATTGGAACATTGACCATTCCTAGAGTGGCATCATCCTGGCAGTCAATTCAGAAGAGACGACTTTTGTACAAGATTTTATTCAAGGCATTCCTACACGGGAATAAAAGGGTCTCTCAAGACTAACCAAAGCATCGATAAGAACCATGTGTCAGAGTGAAACAATAATAAAACCACCCTAAAAAATCCCAACAACTTTTAAATCATTAGTAGGGTGTAAGACCGATACTCTATTAGTTCATCAAAGATGAATGCAATATCACAGACAAGCTCATCACTTCAGGAAGAGTACACTAAGATGATTAGCATATTACCAGAAGGAAAATGTTTAAATGATTAGCATGAAATCCCAAACAAACTAACTGGTGTGTAAGAACACCCGAGTATCTGGAATTCATCCCGAGTATTGGGATGAACTTGGTTCCTTTAACACAAAAGTAATTATACTATGGAGACGACCCGAAACTTATTTAACAGCACAAGACTTGATGATTTCACTGAGATCAACTGGTTCATCACAACGTTAAGCACTCAACAATATTGTGTACGTGAATGCATAATACCCTAAGGTGATAAAAAATCAAGATGACTTTTAAGTCGGATAGTGACTTATTGATTCATCCATTACTGTGGAGAAGAGAGAGTTGAATGACTTATAAAGAATCATACCATTCCCAAGGCTTGTCCAACCTGCTTAAAATGAGCATTACATGATTCTCATACATGAAACAAAAGACAAAGAAAACATGACTACTCATCCAAACAAGTGATTCATTTTAATAAAGGGGATCCAACTAGAGATAGTGGCACACAAATGAAACCAAAAAGGTAGAAAACTCATGGAATTATCAGGTATTTAAATTCTAAGAGTGTTACATACCATGGTCTAGCCCCTAATGAAGAACAGACGCTGACCATATCTCTAGGTCATGACAACAGAAAAGTCACTAGGCTCCCATTTAATTGCAACCAATAAATTTTAGCAAAAGCAACCAATTACATATCAAATAAGAGATAATGTCACTATAAGAAACTAACAGAGAGAAACATTTTGTAATCATAGAAACATGAAATTTTAATCACATAGACATGCTAATAAACACATAATAATGATACAATAAAAATATTCTAGTAAACAGGTAGCATGGAAATAGGCAGTCATGATAAATATATCACCAAAACATGGTATCTAAATAGGAATGATGAAAAAATACAAGACATGGCATGGAAGTCAAAGAACTCAATCATATCAATAGGAAACCTATGAAAGAAGCTACATAGCATGGAATATGCATGACATGTGAATTCTTATGTTCCTATTATGATGCATGTAATGCTTTATCCTTGCCTTAACAAGCCAAGGGTAAAATACCATAAACTCCATAAATCCATTAATAGCAGAAATTACACCAATCACTAAAGGTGAAATCATATCAACTGTAATATCAAAAAGCATGAACATCAATTCCTAGCCCTAGCCACATGGTCATTTCCCATACTTGGTGTGACCAGTCCTTGACATGGCTACTAATAGAGCATCAACACATTCAAAGTCTCCTATATACTAACCCAAAATAGTAAGAGAAAGGAAAACAAAACCACCTTTGATACCACCTTGAAACATCCTGACCTGGATCACCTCTAATATGGTGGCCAGATTGGTGGGTCACATGACCTCAGGTGCATATCCCCATATTCCAGAGGCTACCGACTAGAAGTGAGGGTCTCTAAAGGTGATAGTGGGGAGACTATAGCCTCTTATTAGAGTTACACAGTGGTATAATAGATTATAAGTAAAAGACAACAGTGAAAGTGGTAAAAAATTTAAAAAACCTTGAAATACAATATTTAACAATTTTATAGAAGAGGACAATACCAAATTATAAAAAAAAGGAATGCATGTCATGGTGATGATGCATAACTCAGTAAAAAATACAACATGTTTGATCACATAGTGAAATAAAAAAGAATAACAAAAAAACCCGAAGGGCAATCTCCATGAGCATTAGAAGCTCTAGCTTGGTCCCTTAATCCTAACTTCTAGATACAAATATCATAGCATAAGTAATCAATCATGTTCTGAAGTCTTATGGACCAAAATGGTCTACTCGGGTACCTAAGTACAATAGAGGCCTAAGTAGGTTGTGAGATATAAATATTAGTAGCCTAGCACCATCGATGTTAAACCCAATCCAAACAATGAAAGGAAAATTATGAAGCACTCTATATAAATTAAATGGCGAGTGATAAAAAATGTAAAATCGAAACTTGGTCTAGGTTCCTAAATAGGAACCCTTCCTGTACCTCCTACTTCGGACTAACTGGGTATCTAAAACTAGTATCTATAATAAGTAGAAATTATATATATGAAAGGATAGAAAACATATGGCACACAAAAAAGTAAACATACTCCAAAGATTGTGCTTTATCTTTGGGTCTAATGTATGTATCAAAAAAGAGTGTCACAGAACATCAGAAAGGTATCACAATCCACGAGGGAAATCAAAGGCTCCATATATAAATACTTTCCACGTATCATTATTTTTATTATGTCAAAGTTGTAAAGTTGGATTCTGAACCTATCATGAATGTATCGCTACGGTATATCCTCCAAATATTCCAATACCACTGATCCCATCCAAGTAAATCTTTTGAAAGACCAAGTATCACTCGAGGCATGGCTTTACCATGTGTTCATTCTGATCTCACATTAAAGGGGTCAAGTATCACCTGAGGCTTATCATAGCCACTCACCAACGGGTCCATCCTCGATGATCCCTTTCAGAACTGGTGTCACCCAAAAGTCTATAGAAGGCTTAGGGAAGTCCTTGTATAGAAAAGACTAAGACATCGCCCCCTTGTTCGTAATGCTAACTAGTTAGGAACAGAGAGTCCAAGCATGAGTCCTTAATACATAACCCATTTTCTCTAATCACCCCGAATTTAATTAGATTTTACAGAAAAAATATCACATAATTGCATTTATAATTGTAGCTAAATAGTATAAGTAACTCAACCACAACAAATGATCATTTAAATGAAGAAGTTATAGACAAATAAATTTATCAGCAAAAGTAATAAAAATGCACAAATTACTTTTATAAAGGCACAACAAGATAATAATTGAAAATAGAATAAAATCATTAGGAAATAATTAACTAACACAACCAAAGGTTCATTGTTTAAAATTATCCAAAATAAATTATTTAATTAAAACTCAAAAAAAGATATCACACAACATGTGAAATTAATTAATTTAATTAATTTGGAGCTAATGGAAAATAGTAAAAGAACTTAGGCACACCTAAAGGTGTATCCAACGATGTTGTAACAACTTAAATAGGTTAAATTTCCTCGTATAAAGGTGCGAAGGTTAAGAAAATACGTTTATTTAATTTAGAATGTGTAAAAATAGACATTGTAGGTAGGAACCAACAAGAGACAAAATGTGTGATTTAAATGACACAATGAAATGAAGGAAAAGATATTAGACACCCTACCTTATACTCATAGATGATCCTACTCTCCACAATGATCTAAGATTTTACCAAAAATAGAAGAAACCACACGATTTTAGAAAAAAACCCCAATTTTAGGAAAAATCCTTCCACAAAATATTGCACGACGGATTTAGAATGAGATCTAATGATTCTTGGTGCATGATTTTCACATTACTGAGAGCTTCATAATGCACCAGACAACATTGAAATCGGAGGAGAAATGAGACTACAGCGGGCTTCCGAAGGAGAGGGAAGGGAGGAGGCCCACCGCCTAGGGGGTGCTACAGGGGTGACACATGGGGATAGGGAGGAAAGGAGAGAAAAGAAATAAAGGAAATAAAGAAAAGAAAAAAAGTAAAAAAGTAAAAATAAATAAAAGTGGAAATAAATAAAAATAATAATAATAATAAATTGGTGGAAGAAATGAGATAATTAATTAAAATGGTTTACCCAATTTTAATTATTTTTAATTTCTATTGAACCATTTCAATTTTATTATTTATTTTTTAACCCTTTTTTACATTCCATTAATTTAATTTTAAATTATTTTTAATCCCTTTTTAACTATTTTAATTATTTTTAGCCCGAAAGCATCACTAGGGCGTGACGTAAAAATTATGCCAAAAAACTTGGTCAATTATTTAATTAATTTTAATAGTTGTCTAAGACCCACAACAGGGTGCGTAGGCAGGCACCTTGAGTTTCTTTATGAATTTTGGCTACAATTTTTAACTGGTCCACACCTTGGTTTAGGTGAGAAGTTACAAGAATTTATGTCGGTAAATAATAATATTTTATCTAACCCAACAATAAATATCCACCCATATATATATATATATACTTGTTATATATATAGACACACATTTGTATGTTTATATATATACACATGCACATGTATATATAACTATATATATTTAATCACATATAAATATATACATTATATACATATATATCAATGTTTTTGTCCCCATATATAATATTATCAATAATTAAAAAAATTATCATTTAATACAACCAATCAATGACACCATTAGTATTTTAACAACAATAATCATTTAAAAATTGACAACACCTAATAAATTAATATTGACTTAATATTTGCATTTAATTTTCACAATTAATAATATCATAGTTATTAAATTATCTACTTATTATTTACACCACAACACAATTTATTAATTATAGATATACATTTTCATTTTTTTCGTCAACATAAATAACAATATTAATAATAAAATTATTATTATTATTTCTAACTTTCCAAAAAAAATATTTATAACCCAATTAAATTATCTTTGGGTGCGGTCTGAAAAAACGTCCAACACTCAAAAAATTTATACCTTTACTAGGGTAAACCCCACATACTGGAACTATCATTGGTCTCATATTTCTCATAAAACGCACCGTTTTTGAGGAAATAATTATTTATTATATAAAAAATGGAATAATAAATTAATTAAAAATAAAGAGGGTATTATCAAAAGTGAGGTTTCCAAACACCCAATGCACATCAAAGTTATACCCTTCCTAGGGTAAACCTGGTGTTTCGTATCTAACAGTGGTCTCAGATTTATCATATGACACACCGTTTGCGAGTTATTTCATTCTTTTAATAAAAAGACACGCCTATGAAAAAAATAAATTTAATATTTTTATTCTATCAACGTAATGGGTCTACGGGTCTCAGAATACAACAATGTCTCATCCTCTAACTCTAAAAATATTTCATATAATATTTCAAAGTTCTAAATAAGGATTTTAACCTTCATTTAATTTATTTCCATTTTAATTTTAATATAATTAATTTATTAAAATTTATTTAAATGACACATTACAGTGTTAACTATCAAAAATAAAATGTTCTGATCCTTAGTATTAAAACCCACCTTCCCAGCTAGCCGAAAAATTTAATTTCCTTCGATTTTTTTCTTTCGGTTCAAAACATGGGACATTTAATATCACAATACAAGACAATACTTCATTTTCCAGAACAAATGGTGTAAGTAAATAAAAACGTGTAGAAAGGTAATTTTCTTGAACACTTTAAAAAATATTATATTAATATATATTTTTCATAGGATATCATGAACAATCCGACATATGAATAATTCCTGAAAGAGATAGTAACTAATAAGAAGAAGCAAGACTAAATTGGAACCATTCCACTCATATGGGAGTGTCTGGTCGTGGTATCAAATGACCTACCTAAGAATAAAAGTTATAAAAGAAGATTTTCAATTCTAATATTTATTGAATATAATAAATGTGTAAAAGCTTTGTGTGACTTAGGTTTGAGTGTAAATACCATGTTGTACACAACTTTCAAGAGTTTGGGACTAGATGTATGGATGCCTACAAAAGTAATCATTCAATTAGTAGACTCAACAAAAAAATCTCCAAGAGGACTCATCAAGGATATACTAATCAGATTCGAAAAATTTTACTTCCCCATGGACTTCCTTATGCTAGATATAAAAGAATAGTGAAATCCACTAATTCTAGGAAGACCATTTTTAGCCACTGGGAATGTTCTGGTCGACATCCAAAGTAAAGAAATTCTTCTAAGAGTTAACAGTGATCAATTAAGTTTCAACATATATCTATCAATGAAGAATTGTGATGTGTGAGAGTAGAAATGAGTTTGGAGGAGAAAATACACATGAAGTTGAGGATATAAATGAAATGGAAGAGGTACATAAGTTAGATTTTGTTGTGAAAGTTGACGTTAAACTCAAAAAAATGATAATCTTAAGAGAATGATGGTTGAAACTAGAGTAGAGACCCAATCCACTATATTTGATAAAGTAAAATAGGTGTGGAAAATACATTAACTTTTATTTAGTTCATCAAGAATGATTAACAATAGTGTACTGGTCCAATGGAGGCCAGGAAAATACTACTATCAGGGGGAAATAATTTATTCACAGAAGAAGTACAGTGGATGACCTATGTGGATATGACACAACATTGACCATTTATTGACCTCGTAGAGTTAAAAAAATGTTTCAATCATTCATCATGTGAGCCAAAAATAAACGTGGTAAAGTCGATACAATTACGTTAAAAAAAAGTTATTCTGGAAGAAAAAACTAGATTTTTTGTTATTTATTTATTTTTTGTTTTTTTAGGCATGCATGATCTTGCTCCAAATATATCATAATTTATTGATAATGGCCAATTATTTAACATATTTATTATTAATTTTAAATACCATCAATTTCGAATCTGAAAGAAAGTACTAGGAATAAAAAAAGAGGTTGTAGTAACATTACACATCGAGAAAGAAGTACACATCATGAAAGAAGTACATGTTGTGAATCTACAATAGGAAGAACCTACGCAGATGTGATTAAAGAAAATATTTCAAGGGGAGTAATCGTTTTAAATTAAAAAAATGGATTCCCCACTTTTAATTAGATTTTTTAACATTTAATTTCATGCCATGCACATGATTCTTTCCTCAATCAAAATAATTAGGAGATATGAAACTATCCAAGATAATTTTCATTCCATGAAATTTAAATTTCATTATAAATAAATTTTAATGATAAAAATGGGGAAAATAATTATTATAGATAATCATGTGATTAGGATTTAAAAAATCATGATTTATGGGTGCATGTTGAACATTGTAAATGAAATTTTTCTGAGATTTGAAAATGAATTACATTTATGATATTTTCATTAATTGATTTAATTATTCTTGTGAATTTCCATGAGTAGTTGTCCCAACTATTTATATCATTATTTAGATATCCAACGATCCAATATTTTCCATTATTTCATTCATATATTTCTTGAGAAACTTGTCAATTATTTCTTCTAGAACTTTCTTTTCATATTATTTAATCCATGACTGAAAAGAATAACTTTTAAAATGATTAAGGAATTATTTTGGTTATCCCTTATCATGAGACCCACCTTGAATTAATCCTTTTTAAACTTATAGAATCCATGAATATCCATGTTAATAAATGAGACAGGTTACAATCCCATCTTATCCATTCATACCTTCCTCAAAATATTTTTCTTGATTATCAATCTTAAGAGTGGGGGAAATGGAAACCGTTGGAAGAGATAGAAATTTTATAATGAATATGTGTGGGGGAAATTTTAGGAGATTTAGGGAAGGTAAATTCATTGTATATTTTTCACATCCTCTTAAAAAAAGAAAAAAAATGATTTGTCTTGATTAAAATTCGAAAATCACCATTACTTTAATAGTAATATTGTTATGTCTATTACAAATAGTGTAATCAAGAGATCACTGGGGGTTGGGTGGTGGATGGGAAAATTTTCCCCAGCACAACTTTTAAAAAATAAATGAAAATAATAATAATAAAATAGGATTTTTCATTTTTTATTTCATCTCATTATGAGCCTTCTCTGAGATACTGGTGGAAGAGGAGACTTTCATTGAGTGGCTTTGGTTTATCATGGAGAGTAATTTAGAGACCAACCTTCATTTTGAGCCTTACATGATTTATATCATTTACCTACCTACCATAAGTCTCAAAGTCATTTGATCTAAAATAGTGCAGCCCTCATGATTAATTTTGATTTTTTATTTACATGTTGGAGATGTTAAATGTCATGAAGGCCTATGGTAAGTGACGTTTTTATGAGGTATGTGATTAATTCTATTTTAAATTTTACCTTTATGATGGGAAGAAAAACTAATTTTAGGTTAATTAAAACTGACATGCATATTAACAATGAATTAAGAAATGAAAATGGATGGTTGAAAGTGCTTGACTATTTCAAATGAGGAAAAGTAAAATACAAGGTTGATTTGTATTCTTTGAAAAATGAGGTGTTGATAAATTTTATACCTATGATTCTTGGACATTTAATTTTCCATTTGATCAATTTCTTTTAATGAAATGGAATTTTAATCATAGTAAGGTGAACGTCCTTTGTAGTATGTCGAGATTCCATCCTTGATCACAAGTATGAATTCATGTGTGGGGTATTTGATATCTATATTACATGCATATATTTTATAGTGTTTTAATACCTTAATTTATGTATTTAATTGATTATTAATTCCCATGTTTGAATTGTTTTACTTTTTTTTTGTTTTATAGAAGGATACATTAGATAATTAAAATTGGATAAAATTGACACTTCTAAGGAACGGAACTGATGTACTGAAACAAAACAAGGATTCTAGAGAAGAAAAATGACATTACACATCTTGTAATCATTACATGTGAGGTACCGGTGAAATTCATGAAAATATGGAAACATCATGAAGTGAATAAAAGAAACATTAAAATTTACATGTGGTGTAATAATTTAAACCACATGTAAATTTTTGGAATGGGATTTAAGTGCCCAGATTCACCATATCTTCAATTTTTGACAGAATCCATGACATGGCACCCACCCCGAACAACCATTGGGTCAATTATTAATGATATTAATTCATATTATATCCCATATATAGCCTATAAAATTATTTCTATCCTGATTCTATTGGAGAGATCCGGATACCAAATCTTGGATTGAGAAGCTACATTGTACAGGACACTCCCTGAGTACATCTCCATTTTCTTTATAAATTATCTTTATTTTCTCCTTCCCTCCAATCCTCTCATCACTAGGATGATGGTTTAAAACTACCATGTGCTAGGGTTATATAAATATAAGGGATAAGGTGCATTGGACTTATTTTATCTTATTTATTCATGTATTTTTTTGTTGTAGTTCTAAAATTAACTTCCCATCATTTTCTTTTTCATTTAACATGACAATTGATATGTGAATCTAAAGGGAAATTTAAAATTTTTCAACTGAAAAGACTAAATAAGGCATATCCATTTTCAACATTAGTGGAAATAATGTTCATCTAAGATATCGAGAAAAACATAATTCGATGAAACCCTAAATTATCATACCAAGGGAAATAGGGTTTTATAACATTGAGTAGGAGATACCATGACCTTTGGATCTTCCTCATCCTAACTCCAACACCAATCATGAATTAATAAATCTATATTCAAAAATACAATTTCTCCCAAACCCTAAAATAACAAAACTATATCACGCTTTCAAAATATTTTTTTCAAATCAAACCAATCATCTATCACTAATTTCTCAAAATTAATAAAATTAAATATTTTTAAAGTCTAATTAAACTAATTTCAATGTCTCTGTGGATCAATCTCTACCTATTTCACTACTCAATTTACTTAATTTTTTTATCTATTGAGTTTTTATAAATTTGTGTTTTGTATAGACCCATAAGGAATTATTGACACCATATGGGCCTTTAAAACATTCTCTCTTGTATTTGGAAGATCTCTTCTATGAAGCATTTTATATGGAACACAAGATAAGAACCAATAAACTTATGAGAAAATTCTAAATCAAAGGACCAACTTCAAGAATCCTTATCAATTCCTTTAAACAATAAGAATTTAAAGAAATCATGGATTATATGAATGAAATACAAAACACTAAAAAAGAATAAGTTTGTTAAAATAAACTCAAAATCAAATTCATTCAAACAACTTCAAACACCAAGTCTCAATCTTTGTAAAAATTCCCAAACACCCAACGTAACTCTAGTTTATACACATAAGTTAGCTAGAGAAACACCCTCCCGTATTTATTATTTGAATTATAATGGTTCTAAATCCTATCTAACTAAGTATCTATACCAATACCAATAATTTGTATTTTAATTTAGGCTATGTATTTTCTTTGATAATATTTTTCAATGAAACATAACTTGGAATATCAAAAAAACTTGACATGGCTCTCCGTAAGGAATTTAAATAAAAAAACAAAACAAGTATCATGTATAAATAAAGAACTAAAAATGTGTATAGTAGAAGAAAGAGTACATATCCATGATACATACAACCTTAATAAAAATAACTATAACTAAATTTAAAATATATAGATTCAAATATATAACTCTATGTGACCATCTGTCTCCTCTAAACTATCCCACTACAAAGATGACGACACTCAAGAGAAGATGGTGAACTACACAATGCCCTTACCTTTACTAGTGTCCTATAAAACTACATCTACAAACTCCCAAATTAAAAAATAGGTTGTGATAAGAAATACTAGTGATATTTCACCAAAGAATCTATACAAAGTCAATATCATGAAAATTTTATCTCTAGCTTTAAAACAGAACCAGTTTATAAATCATTTCTAGAAGATAAAAAAAATTAAAACGTCCTTTGGTTTTCTATAAAATCCATTAATACTCAGAAAACAATGGATATGAAAGGGGAATTAGGTTAGCATAATAAAAAACATCCATGGATACACCATGAAATAAATGAGTGAGCAACCAACCATGAAATATACAATCATGTGTAAAACCAAGAATAAATGGCAATGAATAATATTGGGATATAACCTATGGGAATACATACTAAATATAAAAATAATCCTAAACAAGGTATAAATTGGATCCAACCAATATTGAGTCTCATAATAGTCTATCATAATCACATAACCTCTAGTGTAAGTACACACACTAAAATTTCAGGTCCATTTTTCAAAGTACCCAAGGTCCCTAAATATTCCAGGAATTCCAAAACACATTTTAAAACTCTTATCACAATTTATAAATATTTTTTCATAGTGAATAATATATTCTTCCATTCTTGAAAATTTATTTTTAATAAAAACCACCTTTAAGGAATTTCATCCACACATAGTGTATCCAAAACTATTTTCAACAAAAATACCTTTAAAACATATATTTCAAGAAGTAATTACACATTTATTTAAAATCCATAATTTTCATAAAAACCAAAGTAATTGTACAAGAAAAAGTAGTAATTCATTTATTAGAACCATTTTATAGAGACACCTACCTCAATAATGAAGATAATCCACTAAGATTTCACCTCCCAAAGCTTGCGGTTGAATCCAATAAAGAAAGTATTTAGAGGCCTTAAAATAGAACTCTCGGATACCTAAGTTTGAAGACATAAGATCTAGAGAAGAGGTTTTCCAAATGTCTTTTGGGGTATTTATAGACAATATATAAAAAAGAAGACCACAATGTATCCTACCACACTACAAAATAGGATGAACTAGAATAGTAGGGACTATGGTGCGGGGATTGAGACTATGTTACAAACCTTATGGTCAAAACTATGTATGATATCCATGGAATATTACACACCAAAGATCCTATTTTTTAGGAGAGGGGGGCTATGATGTAGTTGAGACCACCATGCCATACAACCCCACTACCAAAAAGGGGTTACACCGTAGCCTACTCTCCATGGAACAACTTCCCTATTTTTGGAAGAAGATAATAAACCTCCTATGTAGGACTTCATATCATAGCCTCTACCTCCACAATATAACCTAATGAAAATTTGATGTTCCACAAACATTTCACCTCTAAGAAACTATGCCATACCAGCTAGTCAATGTTATAGAGAGGTCACTCCATGCCATATCTGAAACCCTCCATGGCATAATCCCCTATAAAATTCTATAAATGTTCCAGAAAACTCAAGAACTCCTCAAAAACCCTATGAACTTGAATTACCAACTCCTAAACATTAAAGGAGAGAATACTTAAATAAAAAGGGACTTAAAATGTCCGTATTTTATTTAAAAAATTTAATAATAGTCTCAATATTCACCAATTATTTATTAAAGTAATTTTTACCCATGTTTGACTTTTTAAAAAGTGTTTAAAAGGATTATTTTTTCATTTTCTGAATGAAGTTCATCTTAGAAAATGTGTGGATTAAATATTTATTTTAACATTTACTAAACAAATGGATTTCACCACTAACCTTTATATTCATTTATTTGAATCTTCCATTACAATTTTCATCATTTTTTCAAAAAAAAAATTAATATTCTAGAAATTTTTAGATTTTAAATAGTTGACTTCAAAATGAAAAGTGTATTTTCCTCAAGAAATGTTCAAATGATATTTTAAAATTAGTTTCATCTATTTCAACATCTTGTGATGAATCTTATACTTTACTAAGGATATAATCTAATGATACCATCCACCTTATTTCTTTTAATGGATTATGGTCAAGTTTTTCTATGTATTGGATGAGGAAAATATCAGCATTTAATATTTTATTATTTTAATAAAAATGTTTATGTTTATTATGTATTGATTTTTTAATCATTCATTTTATATGATTAATCAGTTGGAATTAGTAAGTGATTTTTAGAACACATTATATTCATAGGTGGGTCCCATGAGAAAAACTAGTTTGGTTGTTTGGTATACGCCATAACTATTTATATATTAATTATTATAATGAGGCCTTAACAGTAAGATTATGATGTCTGAAATTATTAATTTTATCATTATGAAATGAGTTTTTATTATCCATGTTATTATTTATATTATTATTCCATCTATGGATTTATTCCACTTTGTGATATTATTTGTATTGAATATTTGATTTTTTTTATCTCTATCATGTTATTTATATTTTATTTATCCTATTATAGCTTTAATTATATTTTTTCCCTTACTGATCATCTAATCTCACCTTTTATTATGTTTTCCTTTCTCTAAGTTACTTAGAATAGATTTATGAATGATTTCAGGGATATTCTAGAATAAATGACAAATTTCTCACTAAAATATTAATTTTTATTTCATATTTTCAAATGTAATGTGAAAATCATGTATGTATATAGTATCTCGTGACTATTAAATTAATCAATCCTTTGGGATGTGATCTCTTGTATCTTGTTACAGTGTAGTAAAATAACAACCAACTCTGTGTTACTCGATTTGGTGTGTTACAAAGAATGATTGGGGAATACACCTAATAGGAGGCCTATAAAAAGTTTCCTACTCCCCCCAACTATTGGTAATATGATGTGGAACAAGGTTTTAATGTTGTGAATTACACCTTCTAGGAGGTATATACATGATAATGAGGAGAAATATAAAAACTCAATGTGAATAAAGAAACCAAGAGGAGTATATTGACTTGAGGTAAATAATTATAACCATAAGGCATATATAGAATCAAGATAATAATGGAACTGAGTAGTTTATATTGACTCATGGTGATTGTGTAGGGATTATGTATAGGTGATTCCTAGAAGTAACTAAACATTTTTAGTGACCCAAGTTAAGGTTGGGAGACCTATAGGCTTATAAAAAGGATGATTCCCTTATATAAAGAAACCCATAGGATTATCTCGACTCTATATGAATAATGATAACCAAGATGGGTATATTTAATTGTGATAAATAATAATAACCATGGGTATATTGATGGATTTGGGAGAAGTATATTGAGTCAAGGTGATTGGGTAGGGTATATGTATACGTGTCGACCAAAAGTACCTAAACCAATTTAGTGACCCAGGTGAAGGTAGCAAGTGATATAGGATTATACCTTGGAGGATACCCTTATATAAGAAAACTAAGACGATTATACTAACACTAGGTGAAAATTATAATTAAGTGTGTAATAACCCATACTTTTAAAAATTATATTAACTTTTGAATGAATAAATTACTTATTAAGTAATGTAGTTATAGAAAACATAGGTATTATATTTCTTTTGTTATTTTTCACAATTATAAAATATAGCCCTAAATTTCTATCATGCTAAAAATACCCTAAAGAATCATGACCATTGTTAATATATTCATTCTATAATGACCATTAATATTATTGTATATTAATAGTTATAATAAAATCTAATTAACACAGAAGAAAGAAGTGATGACCTCAACCAACAGAATAATACCCTATAATGTCTATTTGTCAAAGATTCTAAGGGAGGTGGAATATCCGGAGATTTCCATTAACCAAGCTTAATAAAATATTCAAGAGCTAAAACTCAATCAAACCATTTATGGGAGAAGTTAAATAATATATAAGTTACCTCCCAAAGAGTGTTTTCCAAACCACACGAAGAACATACTATCATCACAGACTTTAACCTTAGGGAATACATAAGAGTAATAAAGGCTTATGTATCTATACCCTAATAGTATGGATCTTTATATTTTTATTTTCAATAAAATAAAGATTATGTCGATCTTTTTCATTATTACTTCATATAAAAAATGATATGAAGAAACAAAAATTTTTATTTTTTGGAAATATATAGTTCCAATTAAAGAATTTTTTTTAATAAATTGATTATTTTTGAAATAAATGTTTTTTATTAAATATTATTATTAAATAATAGTTATTTAAATATAAATAGTAATATAGTTTAATGAATACTCGTGTAATTTTTTTCAAGAATAATAAAGTTTTTTATGTTCTAAAAAGTACTATTTTTAAATAAATGAAAATTTTTATTTAAAATTGGATGTATCCTTATTTATAAAATTATTTTTGACAAATAAATATCAATTTTAAAACTAGTATGTTGATATTTTTCATGGTTTTTTTTATAATTTTCTGAGACGGTCAAATTTTTGGGTAAAAATTAAATGCACTATAAATATAAGGTGTGTATTATGAAATTGTAATAGGCCAAAACTGAAGTAATAAATAATAAAAAATGAATAAACATACAATAATAGGTTATACCTTTAAAAAATATGTTTTTTAAGTTATTTTATTCATTATACAAACCTATAATAAATCCTCCAAAACATATATTGTATTTTAACATTTTAAAAACAATTATTTATAAACCTGACTCACTTCCATATCATGGATGGTTTTATTTAAATGATATAGTTTCATAACCTAATAAAATATTGGAAATCACTCTTATTTTTTATAAATCATGATAAAAACACATGGTATGTTTTGGGTTTTCTATTATATTATTACTTATATTAAAAAACCTTTGTTTAGAAATTAATAAATAATTCTTGTATCATTTAATTTAAATAACCACCTAAACTACCTTTAATATTCACTCAAAACCAACTAAGACTGAATTTAATCTCTATATATCTCCCTCTATGAATCACTTTTAATATGTTACCAATATCTTAAGAATATCCCCTTGATATTTTATAAGGAACCTCCTAAGTAAGGGATTCTCTTCTTCTTCCTCTTCATTTAAGTACTTCCTTTGTATTTATCCTTTTGAATCTAAATTTATTGTGTTTTATTGTGTTTATAAATATACATTTTCTATCCAATTTATTTTTTAGTAATTATATATTATTTATCTCCTCTCATTATATTTTTTACCTAAGATGTTCCTATACTAAAGTAAGGGATCTCTCTCTCTCCCTTCCTTTCCATTCAAGCACATTCTTTGTATTTAGCCTTTTTGATTTTAAATTGTTCATATTGTAATATTTTTTTAGACACACAATTATCATCATTATGATTCCATAGTAATGAAATATAACCTTTCACTCAAATTCATCCCTTTCATAGACCTTTATATACACTTTTTATTATACCTAATTGTTTTCATGATTTTCCATGCCAAAATTTTTTGTTGTGAATACTAATCCCCATTTTCAATAAATTGTATTCACCTAGTTGTACCAATACTTAATGGATTAGGAAAATACATGTATATACCTCAAAAATCATTAATTTTGTTATTAAAAGTGATCAAATACATTATTATGTTTTATAATCTATGTGGAACACAAATGCATGTACATTATATGAAAGTGACAGGTGGGCCCAAAATTATATAGCCCTCTAATGCATTGGTTAATTTTTGTGTCTCATGACATAAAATTTATGTTTCATGTGTGGTTATAGTAACCAAACTATGTTATGATGTCTTAGAAATTAACCTTGACTTATTCTTGTGATGTCATGTTTTATGTTGTTAGCACATTCCTATGATTCCTTAATGTTATCATCTTATGTCATGATTTGATGTTAATGATTATGATTCTCACATTTCTAAGTTATCATGTTATACCTATTGACCCAGATGTTATACTTTATGGTATTCCTTGATTATTCCCTTAATAGTATTTATAGAACCCCTATTTTATATATACATCTCCAAGCTATCACATATAGTATTAGAAAATTAATATGTTGGTCAGAGTAGGATAGTCAAGAGGGGTGAATTTAGTTCCTATAAAAATTTCTATTAAAAAATATTTATTTTAAAGTCCCCCAATTTAAAATCAAATTGTTAAATTAACCAAAGTGGAAGATTTGTATAATATTTGATAGTTTTAAATATTCCTCAAATATTGATTAATTCATAGTCAAAGAAATTTATAAAGTTACTTCACCTTTTGAAATCAGTCAACTAAAAAAATTCTAGAACAAACGCTATATAAGATTAACTATCAAAGAAAAGTTATGTTTTCTGATTTGAGTAAACAAACATAAGAAAGAAAATAGAAATTTAACATAATGGATTAAACAAGAGGTTTAGTATAAAGAAAATGCTTAGTAATCTCCACTTGTTTATCACCTACCACTGAGAAATATATATATTAACAATATTGATCCACACCCTGGATCAGGGTTTACAATAGTATACAAGATATTCTGGTCAAATAGACCTCTACCATAGTTTAATGTGGGAAAAAATATAACCAGGTCACACAGAGACATCTTCCACAGTTATACATGGGAGTAAAATGGTGTAAGAGAGTATAAGTGAAAGGATATATTGTATCCTCTAGTTTAGCATAGGAGACAGTGTGTGTTTTTAATACAGATACACACACTACTCAAGGGAATTATAACACAGTACACAACATATCAGAATATAATAATAAGGGATTAGAAATTCTCTGAGTGTTCTTCTATGTAGTTCTGGAATCTTTGAATGAAGATGGTTTGAAGCTTAGGTCCCCTTCTAAAAATAGACTCAGAAACAGAGTGTCTTGAGTTTGTGTTCTAGTTTCTAGTTCAATAATATGTTCTTTGTATCTCTTCTTCTTTGATTTTTTTCTACTATAAGGATGTTCTCAGGATGATTCATAGTGAGTTATTCATTATCTCATAGCAAGAAATATGGATTATGATGGTTCTTCTACATGTTCTGGTATATTTCACTCTCTTATCTTCTTCAGTTTGTGTGCAAAAATATATTAATGCTTAGGTGTTTGTGTTTTTGCTGACAAGAATCATGGTTTCTGCATCTTGTACCTCGTACTAGCAACTGTCATGTCTCCAAAAATCATTAATAGTATCAGTGTAATTAAATAGATCAAATATGACCGTTATAAATGTTTTTTAATTTAATAGAAATAATCCGTGAATGACTAATTATAGAATGGTGTCACAGTCAGCGGTCATAGGAATGGTGTCCTAGGAATGGTGTCGTATGAACGGTGTCATAGGAATTGTGATTCATAGGTGGTTCCATAGTCATTGTAAACTCATACTTTGCATATAAGTGGTGCCTCCACACTAGTGTCTTATACTTTGTGAAAATTATAAAATGTTTGGGTGATGTAACAGTGTTGAAGCAACAGTGTCAGGTACTTTGTGAGAAATGGTGTTGCTGTAAACGATGTCATTGAAATGGTGTCTGGTACTTTGTTGAATTCTAGAACTGGTAGCACGATACAATTATTCCACTATAATAGTGTCATTGAAATGGTGTCTAGTACTTATTCTATTTTCATAATAAATGGTGAGAACATTTGGTCATGGAAACAGTGATTGTGGGTTCACCATAATGATGACTCATACCTTATGAAATATCTTCTATCTTTCATAATATGTAATACTCACAGAATGGATTTAGATTAAACATGATCATAATAAAACATTATAGAACAATAATAAACGTGATTTACAAGGGTTAAACATGATTGGTGAGCATTAAATCAAGATGAGTCCAACAATCTCCCCCTTTCTTATGATCACAAATCATGGAATTTATAATCCATACACATCAAAAAGGAATAAATAGTTTTCTTAACATATCAAATGGAATGTATGAGATAATACATAAGATCAATGTAGTTCATTATATTATTAGATCATATATGTAAAAATTGCATAAATTCCTATTCTTGTCCCCCTTTTGGTATTATCAAAAATAAAGTAATAAGAGGAAATTCCAGAACTAAATGAAATCCATGGTTGAATAAAAGAGATAGCACATTTCATTGAATACATCAAGACAATACAATCACAAAACGAAAATACATCATATGACTATAAAAGATCACCCTTCACTTCTCTTTAGATTATAAAACCTTCCTTTTATCCTTTTTAGAGATAGTAGGAGTAGAGGCAGTAGGTGCAGAAGTGGTAGTTGTGGAAGTGACAGAGCCAAGAGAGATGGAAGGGAGAGTCAATCTATCAAAAATAGAAGGTGTAAGTATTAGTATAAATGAATAATTAGGTTAGGGTTTCTCAATGATGATAGGTCTGATCTAGCTCAGATCCTGAGTAGGGGTCATGGTTACTAGAGCAAAGGAGGTGGACGAAGATGAAGTGGTAGAAGAAATAAATCTATGTCTAAGAGAAGCAGTTACAGGATCAACTATAGATGTTCTTTGGACATGAAAATAAGGCTTCAAAGGGTTTGTGAAATCCTTGATGATCTCACCAACATAATCCATATCATTCTTAAAGTCATCCTTATTTTCCATAAACTTCTCAAGAGTAGGTGTGAAGTCCATTAACTTCTGAACTTGGTCCTTGAAAGCTTGAGTCACTGGAGGTAGCTTCAAATTCTCCACTAAATATTTGAAATGACTTGTCAACTCATGCTTGGAATAGATCATATTAAATTAGTAATCCACTTTATTAGAGATTTATTCTTGGGAATCTAAATCTTTCTTGGAATAAATTCTTACCATGCCATACACATTATCACTATTCAGTACAACTTTTGAGAGACTCTCTTAATCAGTTCCACTCTTTAAAGACTAAATATCTTCTAAAATTATTGATTTGATAATTTCACTTTCGAAAGGCTGAGATGGATGAGTAGAGGCAGATGGATCCTAATAAGCTGGGGATAGATAATTAATCCTATTAATATCATTTTTTAAATATCCTTTATACTCATTTATTATACAATTGATTATATCCACAAGTCTGTGCATTTAATTTTATATTTTGGTGTTTTTATTGAAAATTTATTCAACCACTAAAATTAAATTAGGTTGAATATAATCTATTACCTTTTTTGAAATCATGGAAGCATCATTTACACTCATACTAGAAACCTAGGCTCGGTCAGGATTAACTTGGACTTTTTTCTTTAGTTCTTCAAAAAAAGAGTTTAAAACTTTCCCCTCATCACTTAACAATTTTTTTTTTCAATCCTAGCTTCCTGAATATCATGAGGCATTTTAGGTTATGACTGCCATATTAAATTATGTAGAAGAATTACAGCATCTCATTCACTAAGGTTATTCATAGAAACAGGCTATGACTTCATGAAATTTTCAAATCTAGATAAGTTATTTTCTCTAAAAACATTCATATTATCATGGCTTACATAATTGGGGGTTTCCTGAGAAGGTTTAGTAATCGAGATATTTTCTGGCTCCTTAGAAGATATCACTTTGTTAGCTTTGATTGGTTTTAGTTGAAACTTGGTTGAAAGGTCCATTTCTTTCCCTAAGGACTTATTAGAATAATCAATATCAACTTAGCTTAGGAACTTGTACCAGGCATCCACTGAACTTGAGTCAGTTGGATTTGGAGGTTCAATCCTTTCCAAACTGGGGTTTTTCTCCCCCTCAACCAATGATACTCCTTCAGGGCTAAGAGATCCAATTTCATGAACTATTTCCACATTAATATGTTGGTACCTCTCAACTTTAGCCACACTTCACTCTAACTAAAAATCTTGCTCCATACTTATTTCAAAAGGTAAAATGACTTTTATTTATGTAGATTATTCTTCTATATGTTGTTCATTAGAAACATGTTCTTCCAAAATTGCTTCACATTTATCAGCATCTTTATCCTTGTCAATATTTTCTTTACATTAACTTTCACCACCTTTAGATAGAAGATAATCTCTAGAGGGAACATCTTGAGTTGGTTAAGGAGATGCATGAGGAGTCTCTTCAAACCTTTTGGAAATATCTGGATCACTACGTTCAGAAACAACTCCAACTTAAGCTCTAGGAACAACAACTTCTATTCTTTCATTTGAATATTCCACAAAATCATCTGGTTCCAAACTAGGACTAGTGATAACCTTAGGTCTTTAAGGGTGATCAATAGGATTGAAATCCTCATATAGCCTTTCATTGTCTTCAAACCATACCATCTTCCAAGGATTCAATAGAATTTTCATTCTCCTACATATATCCTTAGATAGAAAAAACTCATAATCCTCAATAACTTCTTCATTATTCCCTACCACAACCTTAGCTTGAAGCATAGCAGAAATTATTCTTAAATAGAATAATGAGGTTTACTTTGAAGTTGTCTTGATCATATCCCACATGTAAAGTAAAATTTATTTGCATGGATTTGTCTTGTGGCCATTATTCAAGAGATGCAACAGAATATATCTAGATATTTCAGTCTAGAAAAGTCACATTTCCTTGAACATACCAGGTGTTGAATAAATTTTAACAACAATCTAGTCTCTCCATCTAATTCAGCAGTTATAGGCCTTCTCCTTTTTCTGTCTATAATAAAGTCACAAAAAGCCTCTTCTAGGATAAATATATCACTTGGAAGAGGAGGATTTATTTTGTGATCCTCGAAAATACATTCATGAGGTACTATTAAACATGCATCCCAAAACCTTGAAGAAGAAAAATCCATTTTTTCATTTACCCAACTTCTAACCATAATGTCATCCTTTTTATTGAATGTAAACTAGACATACTGATAAAACTCAAAAACAAGCTTCGGATAAATGGGTCTCTTTTCTTTGGAAAACCATTATAACCATCCAGGTTCTTCTACAACATTAAGAACAAGAGTCTTACTCAAAATAATCCACTTCACACATACTTCCTTTTTAGGAACAACTATACGATCTGTAAGACTAGATTTTAGAGGTTTCTCAAGCATTTTGATCAGATCCTTTTTCTCTTTATTTGAAGAGTTGCGCTTCACTGGAGTCAAGGATTATGGATGCTTCACCCTTGGAATTTCTAAAATTCAAAAAGGGTTTGAAGGAGAGTAAGGAGTTTTAGAGAGAATGGATTTGTCGAGTAGAGAGCATGAGTGAGGAGAGAAGTGGAGTGATGGGTTTTTATCATTTAGGGATTCGAAGAATTGTGAATTTAAAAAAATATAAAAATTAAATAACATAATTAAAATAGTAATGTGGGAAACTATTACTAAATATATAAAAATGATTCATAAAGGTGAGACCAAAATGTGTAGTTATGGTGTCATTACAATGGTGTGACTCTGATCGGTGAGATAATAATCATTAATACAGTAAACAATGAGACAGTAAAATATCACTCAACGTTGATCATTCCCAATTAATGTATGATGTAGATAATTCTTTCATAATTTAATGACTTAGTAAAAATATTGGAAATATGATGTGTTGGGATAATAAATTATAAATTAATATAATTTTTTTGACAATGATCTCTCAAACAGTGATGTCTTACATCAATATGTTTTTTTCTTGAATGAGAAAATGTATTATTAGAGAAGTTAATAGAACTTGTGTTATAATATTTTTTAGGGACATGCCTAAATTGATATCCATAGTCTAGTAAAATGTGTTTCACCAAAAAAAATCTTATCACAACAACTACCTGTAGCTATGTATTCGACTTCAGTAGTAGATAATGAAATAGAATTTTATTTTTTACTACACCATGATACTAGTGACTTACCCAAAAAGTGACATGTTTTGGAGGTGATTTTTCTATCTAAATTATAACCACAAATATCATAATCATAATAACTAACTAAGTCAAATTATCATCTTCTTGGATATAATAGTCATAAGTTGGTATCATTTTTGAGGTACTTGAAAATTATTTTAACATTAAGAAGATGTGACTCTTTAAGATTTGTTTGAAAACAAGCACACATACATACACTAAACAAAATATCAGGTCAACTAGCAGTCAAATAGAGTATACTTCCAATCATACCTCTATAATTGGTTTGATCAATGAATTAACCATTTTCATCAAGGTCTAACTTACAGGTGGTACTCATAGAAGTATCACTACTTGTAATGCTATCCAAACCAAAATGTTTTAGAAGATATTTAGTATATTTACTCTAATTTAAAATAATACCTTCTTTATTTTGAAAGATTTTAAATCCAAGAAAGAATCTCAATTCACCCATTAAACTCATTTAAAACTATTTTGCATCATTTCTGAAAAATCAATATATAAATAATTTTTTAAAAATCCAAAAAAAATGCCATCAAACAATATTTTAACAACTAAAACATCTGTAGAAATTCTTTTTATAAAAAATTTAGGATCGGTTATGCCTTCTGTAAAACCTTTGGAAATAATAAAAGTGATCATCTTATCATAACAAGTTCGTAGAGCCTCTTTCAAACCATATAAAGCATTTGTTAATTTAAAAACGTGATTTAGAAAATGAGGGTTTTTAAAACCAGGGGTTGTTTAACAAGAACATCCTCAACTATATACCCATTTAGGAATTAACTCTTGACATCCATTTGATATAGCTTGAAATTTTTATGTGTTGTATATGCTAGTAGAATTATAATGGATTCAAGTCTAGCAACTGGTGCAAAAGTTTCTTCATATTCAATGCCTTCTTCTTGAATATATCCTTGTGAAACCAATCTAGATTTATTTCTTAAAATAATACTAGCTTCATCTATTTTATTTCTAAACACCCACTTAGTGCCTATAGTCAATGTATCTTTAGGTCTATCCTCTAGTTTCCAAAAATTATTTCTTTCAAACTAATTAAACTCTTTTTTCATAGCCATTACCCAAAATTCATCATTGATTAAATCATTCATTTTCTTAGGTTCAAGCTATGAAAAAAGGTTTGATGTATAACCTAGTTTCTAAATGAATCTCTAGTTTGAGTTCCTCTATCTAAGTCTTCAACTACATCATATAAAGGATGGTTCTTAAGAGTTCTTCTAGGTTTAGAGAATAAGGGATGGTAGTTTTAGATTATTAAAAAGTATTGGTTTCATCATGACTAGATTCTAGATAATTTATATAACTAGATGATTTAATAGATTTCTTAATAGAAAGATCAGAACATTTGGTAGTTATGTCCAAATTGGATAGATCATATGCAAGGTTTACTAGGGAGGTATTGGGTTCATGTGGATCTGTTTCATCAAATATGATGTGCACATATTCTTTCACACACTTGGTTATTTTATTAAAGAATATATAGGATTTTCTATATATTAAATAACCTAGAAATATTCCTTCATTGCTTTTGGATAAAAATTTATCAATATTATCATTAATATTAACAAATGTAGAATTTTCAACCAATAACATTAAAGTAATTTACTTTGGGTTTCCTATTGTTCCGCAACTCATAAGGGGATTTCTTAAGGATAGGTTTAATCAAGACTATATTAATTATATAACAAGATGTAGTGACAGATTTAGGTCAAAAGTAAATAGGTAAATCATATTAATTAATCATTGTCCGAGATATTTCTTATAAGGTTCTAGTTCTTATTTATATAACTTCATTTTGTTGCGGTGTCCTAGGAGAAAATAATTTATGACTTTAGCCATTTCTTGAGAAAAAAGATTCAAGCTATTAATTTTCAAAATCACGGCCTGGTCACTTAATATGGTTTTAATACTAAGAGAACTTAGTTTTTCTACTGTTCTAGCATACTTAGTGAAGTGATATCATGCTTCACTTTTTTGAGAAATAAATAATGTCTAAGTATATATAGAAAATTCATATACTATAATATAAATATAGTACTTCCCATTTATACTTGAAACTCATGAAGGTCCAAAAAAATCCATGTGAACCAACTCAAGAGGTTGAGAATTTGAGACTTATTTCTTTTATTTGAAAGATATTTTGTGTTATTTACCTTTTTGAAAAGGATTATAGACTTCTTTATTTGAAAATTCTAGTTTGGGTAGATATTTGACTAGTCCTTTCCCGGTAACCATCCTAAGTGAATGGATATTATAATGTCCTAGTCTCCTATTCTAGAGTGATGACTCTTTGTGAAAGGAACTCAAACAAGAAACATTTTTAAGAAATTAAGGAATATAAATTAACATAAAAAATTTCATTTATAAAATAAACAAAAACTAATTCATTTTTAGAATTAAAAACATCACATGCATCATTTTAAAATTTAACATTGAAACTATCAACACATAACTAAGATATTATAAGAAAATTATATTTTAATACATCAACAAAAATAATATTGGAAATTAAAAATGAATTAGATTTACCAATTTGGATGAGGCCAATTATTTTTCCTTTCACATTGTCACCAAAAGGTGGCATTCCCACCATCAATATTTATCATATTATTGTAGAATTAATAATCTACTATTATGTGTCTTGAACATCCACTGTGCAAGTACGATAGGCTCTTAAAGGAGCTCTTCAGGTAGCTGACCTATAAAAGTAATTTAACCAATAAAATAACTTGGTATCCAGACATGCTTGGGTCCATTAATATTAGTAATAAGTGCTTTAGGAACCCACATTTGTTTCATGGGTTTCCTATAAATAGTTTGTAAAGTATTGGAAAAATAAAATCTGTTTTGTCCAGAAAAACTAGAGATAGTATATGACTATCCACTACTAGAACTTTCGGTAGATTTTTTAATTCTAGGAATGAAAACATATTTTCCTGATTTTGAAATAAAATTGTTTCTAACTAGATTTTTTTTCCCTGGTTGGTACCCTATACTAGTAGTGTATTTTGGAGAAATTGTTTTACCAAGAATTTTTTTAAGAGTATTCTTTCCATTGGTAAAATTTTCTAAGAACTTGAATTTCTCATTAGATAGTTCAAGTTCATTGTTCTCATTAAGAAATTGAACATTCTTATTTTTTTCCACAGTAAATTTAGATTTGAAAATAAAGGTGAGAGCATGTTGATTCATTAAAATTTTATATTTATCTTCTAACTCATTTCATGTATCTTCAAGAATGTTGTATTATTCAAAAAAATATTCATTAGTCATATTTTAAGAATCATATCCATCTCAAGAATAATAATAATTTTTTAATGGAGACTCAAGGGTTACCTTATATGTTTTTGTCATAAAACACATGTTGGATTTTTTATCCTTTTCATCATGTGAGGATTTTGACTCACTTGAGCTATCATCTGAAGCACTCTAAGTGGCCTTATTTTCCTTCTTGAAACTTTTATCTTTATCCTCACATTTCTTCTTATACTTTAACTTGTGAAAATTATCCTTTACATGTCCTCTTTACTTATATTCATATAATACTATCTCATTTGAATTTTCATTTTTCTTCCATTCCTTTTCCCAGTTTCCCTTATTGTCATATTTTCCTTTGTAGATGGGATTCCTAAAAAACTTCTTCTTTCTATATAATTTTTTAAATCTTCTAGAAATCTGAGTTGTTTCATCATCATTATCATATGGTGAATATTCATTAATTGTACTATCAAAATGAGTTTGTATCCTTTCCATTTAATTATTTTTTGAAGTAGTGGTTTTAAAAGCCACTAAATTTCTCTTTGGTTCATCCTCCTCTTCTTTGTTGACCTTTATTTCTTCCTCATACATTATCCTCTTTCCTATTAGCTCCTTAACTATAAACTTATTAATATCATAGGATTATCTAATTGATACTAAACTTCCCCTCCATCTTTATGGTTGGCATATAAGAATTCACATGATTTCTTCCTTAGTAGTAACTTCCTTTCCCAAATAAATCATAGAATTTACAATTTTATTGAACCTAAGATACATGTCAGAGATAGGTTCATCACAATTCATCTTAAAGTAATTATATTTAATAGAATAAGTATTAAGTCTCATCTCCTTAACATTAGTGGTTCCTTCATGTGAAACTTCTAGAGTATCCCAAATTTCATGGGTAGTTTTACATGAAAAAATCATATTTAATTATTAATATACTAAAGAACAATATAAGGAATTCATATCTTTGTAGTTATTATTATAATCAATCTTAGTTGGGTTATCCCATGTATTTCAGGAAGTGGTGGGAGCCCTATATTCAAATACAATGGAAGACCAAATTTCAAAACCCCTACATTCTAAATGTATTTTCATCTTAATTTTCCACTAGGCACAATTTTCTTTATTGAAAAAGGGAGGTATATTGGTAGCAGCAGCTTCCAGTATATTATTCATAAAAAGTAATAAATAATAGTTTTTTAAAGAGCTAAAAATTTAGAACTAACAAAACTTTAGATATCTTTAAAACATAACAAAAATCATAGTTGAAAATGTTTGAAAATAACAGTTTAAAAATCACCTCTGATACCAAATGTTGGTCAAATATTGACACTCAATAGGGGGTTGAGTTGAGTTCCTATAAACATTTCTGTTAAAAATATTTATTTAAAAGTCCCCCAATTAAAAATAAAATAATCCAACTAACCAAAGTAGGAGATTTGTAAAAGATTTGAGAATTTAAAAGATTCCTCAAAGAATAATTAAATATTAGTCAAAGTAATTTATAAAGTTACTTCAAATTTTGAAATTATTCAACTAAAAAAATTATAGAAATAATAATATCTAATATTAACTGTCAAAGAAAAATAATTTTTCCTGATTTTAGTAAACAAATATAAGGAAGAAAATAAAAATTGAAAACAATAGATAAAACAATATGTTCATTCTGAAGTATATACTTAGTCCTCTCTACTTGGTGATCACCTGCTACCAATAAAAATATATATTAACAAGATTAATCCACACCCTGGATCGGTTTTTACAACATCATACAAGCTGTCTAGGTTAACTAGACCTCTACCAAAGTTTTACATGGGAAAAAATATAACTAGGTAACATATAGACCTCTTCCACAGTTATATGTGGGAGTAAAATGGTGTAAGAGAGTAAAAGTGAGAGGATATATTGTATCCTCTAGTTTATCATAGTATACAGTGTTTATTTTTAATACAGATACAAAAACTTCACAAGGGAATTAAAAAACAGTACACAATAGTGTAGAATATAATAATAAGGGATTAGAAATGCTCTGAGTGTTGTTCTTTGTAGTTCTGGACTTTGAATGATGTAGATTTGAAGCCTGGGTCCTCTTCAAGAAATAGACTTAGTAACAAAGTGTCATGAGTTCGGTGTTCTGGTTTCAAGTTCAATGAGATGTTTTTCATAGCACTTCTTTACAGAGTTTCTTCTACAATAAGGATATTCTAAAGATGATTCAAAACGAGTTCTTCTTTAGTTCATAGAAAACAGGATGGATTATTGGGGTTTTTATATGTGTTATAGTATGTGTCACTCTCTTATCTTCTTTAGCTAATGTTCCATAATCTATTAATCCTCAGGTGTTTGTGTTTTAGCCGACAAGAATCATTATTTTTGCATCTCGTACCTCTTACATTATACTTTCATGTATGAAAAATTCCACAATAATATCACTTTCATTAAATAGCTAAAATATGACCTTTATAAATAATTTTTAATTTAATTGAAATAAAGAAGAAATTACTATGTATGGAACATTATCACAGTCAGCGGTCATAGGAACGGTGTCATGGGAACGGTTTCATAGGAACGGTGAGTCATAAGTGGTGCCACATTCAGAAGTGACTCATCCTTTTCTTCTAATTGGTGCCTCCATAATGGTGTCTCATACTTTGTGAAAATTATGAAACAGTTGGGCGATGTAATGGTGTTGCGGAAATGGTGTCATTTTCTTTGTGAGAAACAGTGCCACTGGTAATGGTGTCACTGAAACATTGTCTGGTACTTTGTTAAATTTTGGAACTAATAGCATGATACAATGGTGCCATTATAATGGTTTCATTGAAATGGTGTCTCGTACTTTATCAATTTTCAGAATAAATGGTGAGACTGTTTAGTCATAGAAATGGTGACTATGAGTTCACCTTAATGGTGATTCATACTTTTTCAAATATATGCAATTTATCTTAAGAATTAATACTCACAAAATGGATTAATATTAACCATAAGAATAATGCAACATTATAGAACAAGATTATACATGATTTATAAGAGTTAAACATGATTTGTGAGTATTAAAACGAGAGTACTCCAACATAATGGAATTTAAGGGCTTGGTAGGGAATTTAAATAATGTCATTGTATCCCTATTTCAAGTTATTATGATATGTATCTAATTTCTCAGACACTAAGCATCTGAATCTTTTGAGAGTATATTATATGTATCTTTATGTAATAAATCATGAAATAATGTTTATAAAAGATATGGTTTTCTATATTTGGTATGGAAGGAAGGCCTAATTATTTATAATTGTTATGATCAGAAAACATTAGTGAAAACCATATATATAAAACTAGAAATATAAAGACATCCCCAAATTTAGGTATATTACAGAGTGCTTTGTTTTCCTATAACATAAATCCATGTATTCATACTGTTAAGTGGATGCGATTTATGAACAGATTTACCTAGGGGTAATAACTCTGAAATCACTCATTGGGTATTAACTCAACATATTCCTAGTATATAACAAAGAATCCTAATAATGAAAACCCAGATAAATATTCCTAGAGGATATGATTTGGTTAATCATGTGCTTTTTACAAACTATCATAAAGAGAACAAAAATTCATATGAAATTTAATGTTACAAAATTTGTTGTGGATAACTTAGATTGAAACTAAGAAATTCATAAGATAAATAATAGATATTATTTATGAGTTATTGATTCAATGTTCAGAGTTTCCCTTTTATGTGTTTAATAGTTTGAAAATTTCCATCCCTGATTTTTCCTTTATTTTAGTCAATGGATAGAAATAGTAGGAACCAAGTCAACAACCAATGTGAGGGTCAATGTGATTACTGCCCAAATCATATGATCAACTCGATGGGAGTAGGAATTAATAACATCATGAAAAATACATACTTAATTAACATTGTTTTTAAAAATAAACTCGGATTAGGTGGAACACCCACATCCCCTTAAGAAAGATCATGTTGTAATTGAGACCTTTATGTAACAAAGGCCTCTAAATTTTAGTGTATATTTTTATCCATTAATCACATAACAATAGATCAACTCCATTGAAAAATATTTATTGTCATTCAATGCTCCAATTAAGATAACATCATGTTGGTTGTGTACTAATTGGAGGGAGAAACTTATCAATGGTTGGTGTTGATCTCGAATAAAAATACCATGGAAGAAATCAAAGCAATGGAGTAGGAATAATTACTTCAATAAATTGTTTTCTCATGCTCTTTGACTTAAAATGGAGATGTAATTCATCATAATAAACTAAAATTAGGATGAATCCATCATAGTTTATGAGGAAAACGTTATAAGACTTTCATGATATGCCTCAAGATTTTTAATTGTCCTTAAATTTAAAATTAAACACTTCAACAGTGGGATAATATGATAACCCATATTTTATTACAACTTAATTAATGATTAACTACATAAATATACACTTAATATAGCCCCATACGATCATAAGGCCTATGGAATTTGGTAAATTAAGTACATAGAACATTAACTTGAATCATGGGTATAACATCATTATTTAAAAACTCTAAAAACATTCCCTTATATTCCTTTGATCTTCTAAAACTACATGGGATAACCTAGGGATATACATGAGAAATGGGTGAGATATAAATCCCAGTAAGGGAATAAATAAACATATAATAAGCTACATTAGTACATGTGATATAAGAGTTATATCAATGTAGAATAAGAGGGGTGAGAATCATAATTTTTAATAATGAGGTATGATATAACATAATAACATAAAGGAAACATGGAAATGTAGAAACAAAATAAAACAAAAAATCATAAACATTAGTCAAGGATAGCTAGTAAAAATCATAAAATATTATTCTTAAGATAACCTCCTGTGCACTATATAGGGCATCTCATGAGATAAAAACATTACCCAATGCATTGGAGGGCTATATAATTTCAAGCCCACTCGTCACTTTCATATCATGTACAGGCATAAGTGTGCTACATAGAGCTTATAATATAAGGACATATTTCAACAATGTTAACAACATCATTAAGGAATTTGGGTTTAATATATGTGAAAAATCCAATAAATTAGGGATATTTTGAACTATTTAAAAATCCTTGAGTGTAAATGGAGACGAGTATTCAATACACAAATGTTTGGCATGGAAAATCACAGGATAATTTTAGTATCATAATAGTTGAAGATAAAGGTTTATAGAAAGGGTGAGTGAGAGACAAAGGGTTATCTCATTACTTGGGAATCATAAGTAAAGTAAGAGGGATCTGTAAAAACCATATCCTAACTTTAATAATTTTAAATCAAAAGGAATGACTTAAATAAGGTTCTTGAATAAAGAGGAGGATAGGATCCCTTACCTTGAGAGGGTGATTCTAAAAGTTTCGGAGGATCTTATTAAGAGCTTTGGGGGCCCTTATAAGGGCTCTATAGTGATAAAGGAATAATAAATTCTTTATTCAGGAGTTTTTATTGAAGAGGAATATGAGGTTTTGTGGATTTATATAGAATAATTGAGGGTGGTTTTTTATTAATTTTTGAACTTATTTTTTGGACTATGCATGATAAAGTAATCAGAAACACAAACTATCCTATCATTATTACCCATGGTTTGTGTAACAGAGGAGTGGAATTCATTATTTAATAAGGATAATAACTAAAAACATTAAAATAATTCCATTTATAATTTTGAAGTGAGTCATGTTAATAAAAAATTCATTTTAAAACCATAAAAGATCATATAGGTTTTGGAGGATTTTTTAAGGGTTTATAAAATTAATCAAATAACTCTAAAAACAAATTATTTTAAAGGGGAAACATAATTTTTGGATTTGGATACTCTTTATAATAATTATCACAACTATTTTTGGATTTTATTATGTCATAATACATACTATATAAATATGTCATAATTAGTTTTTACCCAAAAATTTGAATCTCTCTAAAATTTATAAAAAATTTACCTTTGATTAATTTCAATGTTCTAATTTAAAAAAAATATTTTATAAAAATAATTCTCTAAATATGATAATTTGCACTTTTAAATCAAAAATCCCTACTTATTAATAAATGATAGATTTTTTTACAATAATAGTTTTCTGACTCTTATAAAAATTACATTTGAATTCATAAACTTGTATTATCATTTATGTTTAATAAATATTATACATTAAAAATATTTTATTAAAATATAATTTATTTCAAAAAATCTTGAATTAATCAAAAGGATTCTCATCATTGAAACTATGTATTCCTCAAAAATAAAATTTTTGTTTCATCATATCAAAATATATTTTTTTCAAACTCATTATCTAATCATATAAAAAGTAATATAAAAAATGGATAAATATTATCATAATTTTATTAAAATTAAAATATAAAAAATCATATTTTTAGGGTCTAGATACACATCCTTTTATTACATCAATGAATTCCCTAGAGGTAAGTTGTGTGATGCTGAGATTTCCATGGAGTGATTCGGCGAACATGGTTAGGTCCACGACCTCGATGAGCTTGAGCTTCTCCCATAAACATTTTTGCTTGTACATTAACTATTGAATCTCATATTGGGATTGGTCAAGTGAAAATCCTTGGGATTCTATCTCCATTTTGATCTCTAATAAATGGGATTTATAGGGTATGATTCTACTGGTTGAGTCCATCACTTCCTTTGTCTATGTCAAATGTAATTTATCATAACACTTAATATACCAATCTTAATAGTCACTTTAAAATAGATATATTATCCATGGATATGATGATTAATAGTATTTTAAATTTTAAAGACCATATAACGGTCCAAAATAACTAATTTAGTGCATTTTTTTTCTAAAACATCATTTATTAATAAGGTATTTACTCATTTAAAAGTAATTTCAGTTAAAAAAATCCAGGTCATAAAATTATTCCCCCTTCAAATATTTCACCCTAAAAATTTTAATTTCATACATTAAAATATATAATGGTACTTCTATTTCATCACCTCTTCTAGTTCCCATGTCTCTTACTCAAACCTATGGTTCCACCACAACACTTAGACTAGGAGAGTTGTCTTATTTCATAAAACTTTTTATCCACAATCCAATAACATCAATAACTTCTCTTCATATAAATGATCATTCTACCATGGTACCACCTATAGATTTAGTACATGTGATGGGACTGGTTTTTACATTTTCAATAGGGATTCATAGAACACATCATGTACTTGAGATAGGTTTGGTGGGAGTGCTAGTTAATAGGCCACTGCTCCAATGCAGTCAAGGATCTCAAAAACGGTGATGTATCTAGGACGAAACATTATACTATTATATAACCTCATAGATTTCTTACATGGTTATATATGAAGGAATACTTTATCTTTGACCTCAGACTCCAAGTTCTATTATTGATTTTCAATATAGATTTTCTATCCAATTCTTGCAGATTTTATATGAAATTGAATGGTTTGAACATTCACTGACATTTATTATATAATAGTAGGCTCCATTATCTTCTAATCTCTAACTTTATCCTAGAATTTCATATTCTAATACCTCTTCCCACATATAGCCTCATATGGTTCAATTTTAATGTTATAATGGAAATTGTTATTATATGAGAACTCTGATAGGGAAAGTTGTTAGTCCCAAAATCCTTGGGAATCCATTGAACATGATATCAGTATATCATCCTAGGTTTTAATGGTCCTTTTAGACTAAACATCCATTTAAGGGTGATAAGAAGTGGTGAAGATTGGTTCTATATCCAATTCTTACTGAAGACTTATCCAAAACATCTAGGTAAACCTTGAATATTGATCAAATACAATAGAGAGTAGAACTCTATGCAGCCCTACCACTTTTAATATGTATATGTTATTGATTTTGTCAATAGATAAATATTCCATGATAGCAATTAATTATACCAGCCTTATAAAGTGATAAACTACCACCCAGATTGGGTTATTACCTTTAGGTGTCTTGGGGAGTCCTATGACAAAATCCATGGTTAAGTTTCCCCATTTCCATACTATTTTTGGAAATTTTTCCATCATACTCTTATACTTTTATCATTCCACATTAACTTGTTGGCATAAAAAGCATCAAGATGCAATGTCAGAAATATCCCACTTCATGTTATCCTACTGTAATTTTTTCTTTAAATCAATAAACATCTTAGTACTTCTTGGATTAACAGAGAAGTATGAGTTATGCACATCATCCAGAAATTACATATTAAGTTATGGTTTTTATGGTACACATATTCAGGTTCCAAACATTATATCACAATCTTTAGAAAAATTGAACTTCGGAATATTTTCTACCTTCTTCTATAGAAAATTATCATCTTTATAGGTTTCCTTGATCCTATCAAGAATAAAAGGTTGAGAATTTATTTTAGAAAGATAAGATGAAGATAATTTTATTATTTCCATAATCATCCTTTTAATTTATTGAAAGATTGGATCTCATTTAAACCTTATTATGGAAAAGGTCCTGGTATCCTTTCTTCTCATAGAATCTTCCACTTTTCCTTCTCAGGATTGTAATGGATTAAACAATCATAATCTTTGATCCATTATAATCAACTTCATTGTAGAATATTAATCTCTTTTTTTGTGAATATATAGATGAGGATTTTATGATAAATATATGTGTCACACTTTTCTCTATCAAGATAATATTTACAAATATTCAATGTGAAGATCCTGGTTTCCAATTATAGATCATGTATTGGCTAGTTCTATTCATGGATCTTTAATTGGTGTGAGTCATAGGCTATCACTTTTTCATCATTCATGATTTCATAACCCAAGACCTTTTTGGATGCATCACTATATATGAAATATACTTCCCCGCTAGAGGTTAATGTGAGCATAGGTGTAGTAGTTATCCTCTTCTTCAGATCTTTAAAGTTCTCTTCACATTCATTAGTGTACAAAAACATGACTCCCTTATGATTAAGCTAGTTTAGTAGGATTGAAAATCATGATAAGATTATCACAAATCAATTATGGTACATAACTAATCCAATTAAACTATATATTTCTATCATAAATTTTGTTCTGTCCCACCCTTCTATTTCCTCTATTTTTTTAAAGTATCTATAGATATCCCTTTTTGGTGATAACATTCCCCAAGAAAGTAACGTACTCCATCCAAAACTTATATTTATTGTACTTTTAATATAAATTTTTCTTCTAAGATGTCTTCATTATATTATTCCAATACTCCTCATGTTCTACCATTATTTTTAAGTAGATAAGAATATCATTTATAAATAATACCAAAAATTTGTTGAGGTAATCCCTAAATACTTTAGTTGTTAATTCCATGAACATTGTTGGAGGATTAGGGAGTCTAAATGGAATCAATACCTTGTAAAAAAATAATTCATGGGGTTATCCTACTTCTTTACCTTTACTTGATAATATCTTAAGTGAAGCTCCACCTTATATAAGTACTATTATCCATGTATATGATCAAAAAATTCATCAATTTGTGGTTGAGGATAATTTTTCTTTATCGTGATCTTGTAGAGATCATGATAATAAGTACATAGGTGCATTGATCCATCATTCTTATTGAAAAACAAGACCAATATACCCCATATGAAGCAATTAGGAGTATAAAACCTTTATCTAGATTCTCCTATAATTGTTTCCTCAGCTTCTATATTTCAAAAATAGTCATTCTATATAGATTCCTGGATATTGGGAAAGATTTGGTTATGAGATTGATTGAGAACTCAACCTCCTGACTAGGTGGAAGACAAGGAAATTATTAAGAAAACACATCAGTAAATTCCATTATAATGGGAATTTCATCAAGGATAATATTTTCTTTAGACTCAATCATTTGATCTTGATGCTCTTTCTCATAATTCAACAATATACATTCTTGAGATATTGGTACCAAAGAAGATTCATCCACCTCCATTCACTTGTATAGAATATGAGGGTGATTTATGATATAGAGGGTGATTTCCTTCTCCCAGCAATTTATGTTGGATCTATACAAGGAAAGGTAATATATACTCAGAATATCATCGAATTTCATTAAGGGGAGTATCATAACATTTTCTAGAAAATTACACCCACAAATTTGGATGGGCAATGAGTTATATGTTTGCTATGCAACAATTGACCCATTTTCTACCTTCATTGATTACATGACTTCCATGTTTTGAGGTGGTGTTTGAATAATTCTAAAAAACATATGTGATATGAAATAATTCATAGAACTAGAATAAAATAGTTTGTTCACTATACTTGAATAAATAACTAGTGTACCTATCACCACTTCATTATCAGTATCTACCTCAGCAGTTTTGATGGAATATGATCTCCCTTACTCTCTAGGACAATAAGGTTGTTGTTTTCAGTGCTTGATAAAAACCCTAGGCTTAGAGAATTTATTTTCGTAGTTTCCTTATTCCTAGAAATTGAAATAATAGACTATGGTCTGAGGTTTTACCAAAGCATTACTTTCTTCCATCACATCGGTGGGTTTCTCTAGTCATAAATTTTTAGTTAGTTTTCCTTCCTTCCTACATCTAAATCATTTACGTATCCCCTTTGATAAATTTTCAGGATACTTCTTCCCAGAGTTTTGAAACGTGGGAGAATGGACTTTCTTACCCACATGAGTTTTTTTTACTGCACCACCAAAATTAAAATCCATTCTATAATTTTTGTCTCTAGTCCCAACTGACCCTTGATATTCACCAATATCCATTTCATATTTGAAGGAAAATTGGGAAATTTACCTATATCTTTTAAAAGTATCAAATAGATAATTATTTTTATATATTAGGTTTTAGGCCACCAAAAAAGTGTTCAAAATTACTTTTAGGGGATATTGAAAAGTCATAGGCATTTCGTGGAAGTCTTGTGAAGTGTACCTCATATTCCCTGATTAATTCATCATCCTTTTTCTTGAGTAAAAGGAAATATCTCTCTATTTTAATTTAGAGAGTTTTAGGATAATATTTTATGAAAAAAAAAATCTAGAATTCCTTTCATTACATAGATTTGATCTCAGCCTCAAGATTTATATTTTTGACCAGTATCCACCATTGATAAGATTATCCCTCAATTAAATAAAAAGACAACAACAATTTAACTTTGTAAAATCATTGAGGGTTGGGGAAGATATTTTAAATGGAGTTTATTTATTTCTCAGTGATTAAGGTATTAGAAGATCTATCGAAATTTAGAGTCCATTTTCACATAATAGTCTCAATTGAAACTTTCTCTTTATTATTTAGATTTGGGCATTCCAACTAATTTAGGTTTCTGTTCAAAAGATTATTCAATTGATAATGTATTGTTTTGAATTTTTTTATTCCTGGACCCATTGGGTTGGGTATCTCATTTGGATAGTCATGACATTTCCCCTCACATTGGTTGTTTACTCAGTTCCTCGTATTTATTTCAATTAACTAGAAATAAAGATAAAATTAAGGGGTGAAAATTTATTAACTTTTGAAGACATAAATGGGAAACCATGAATATTAAATGGATAAGTCATAAATGAAATATATTATTTAGCCAATGAATTTTTAGTTATCATTATAAGTTATCCGTGATCTATTTCCAACTATAAAATATTATGGTAATTTTTGTTCCCTTAGTAATCATTCATAAGGAGCTTGTGAAATTACTATAGAATTTTCTCAGGGAGTTTCATACCAAGTGTATACCAAGGACCATTTTCATTTATTAGGTGATGATAAAATCTATCTCAATGTTCCTTTTTGAGTTTATTAATCCTATGTACAACTATGCTAGATCCTAATCCACTTTTAGTATCCAAACATGGATGAATTTTCTTGGAATCCACTTACTCTATACTTTTCCAAAATTTAGGGATTTTTTCCTATGTTTATTATTATCCCTAAGTCTCACTAAATTTTCTAATACTAGTCACTAAAAATAGCTATAATTTTTCATGATACCAACTATGAAAATCTATATTTTATGACACATTAATTCATGATTTATAACCTAAATATACAATTATTACAACCCTAAAAGATTGTGAGGCTTATATTATTTAGGAAATTAGGTATATAGAACATTAACTTGAAGAATGGGTATGTAATAGCTAATTAAACACTTAAAAAACTTGTCCTTATATTCGTTGGATCTTCTAAAAATTCATGGGATAACTTAGGAATGTTCATAAGAAAGGGGTGAGATATAAAGTCCAGTAAGGGAATAAAAAAACATAACATAAGTTAAAGTTTTAAATGTGATCCCATAGGTATATTAAGGTAAAAAAATAGGGGTGAGAATAATAATCATAAACAATGAGGCATGATATAACATGATAATAAAAAGGTAACATGGGAATGTGGAAAAAATAAAACATGAAATCATAAACATAAGTTAATCCTAATGACCAAGACATTAAAAAATAGTGTTCTTAGTATAACCTCCCAGGAACCATACATGGTATCTCATAAGATAAAAAGATTACCCAATGAATTATAAAGTTGTACAATTCCAGGCCCACCCATCACTTTCATATCATGTATGTGCATAAGTGTGCCACATAGATAATATAACATAAGGAAGTATTTAATCAATTTTAACACTGTTATTAAGGATTTCAAGTTACATACATGTAAATACCCAAACAATGAATGATATTTATAACTAGGGTAATACCCTTGAGTGGAAATAGCTACAGGTATTCACTACACAAATGTTTGGAATGGAAAATCATAGGATAATTTTGGTAGCATAATGGGTGTAAATAAAGGAATATATAATTGGTTAATAAGAGTTAAAGAGGTCTCTAATTACTTGGAAATAATAAGCATAAAAATAGGGATGTGTAAAAACATATCCCAACTTGAAAAATTTTATATCAAAAGGCATGATATAAAGAAGGTTCTTGAATAAAGAGGATAAGGAGAGGATCCCTTACCTTGATAGGGCACTTCTAAAAGATTAGGAGGAGCTTATTAAGAGTGTGGGGGAAATGGGAGGTCTCTATAAAGGGAAGGGAATAGTAAAATCATGATGCAAAATTTGTTAGAGAATAATAATGGTAGGTTGGGTGGGTTTATATAGAAAAAGGGAGGATAATTCTTAATTAAATTCAAAAATTAGGTTTTAGACTCTATATGATAATGTAATAAAAACCACAAACCTTACCATCATTTTTTCCAAAGAATAATTTTTCCATTTTTTTATAATTCTATTAACCAAACACATTAAATTAACTCCCTTGGTGATTCGTAAGTGAGTCATGTTTATAAAGAATTTATTTTAAAACATAAAAATATAATATAGGTTTTGGAGAATTCATTAAGGGTTTATAAAAGTAACCAAATAACTTAAAAAATGAATTATTTTAAAGGTGAAACATAATTTGTTTCATGGATAATAATTATGCTATTTATTGCATCACTTTTGGTCATTAATGATGTCATAATAAAAACTGTATAATAATATTTTATTTAATTTTGAAAATTATGAAAAATTAACCATAAGAGAATTACAATATTTTTATTTAAAAAATAATATTTATTTCATCAAAATAATTCTATAAATATGAGAATTTATAATTTTAAATAAAAAATCCCCATTTATTGAAAAATACTAGGTTTTTTTATAATAATAGTTTTCTAAACCTTATAAAAAATACATTTGAATTCATAAAATTATATTATCATTTGTATTTAATAAATAATATTTAATAATAATATTTTATTAAAATATTATTTAATTCATAAATTATTGAATTAATTATAAAAAATATCTTGATTAAAAGAAAATATTTCAAATATATATAATTTGTGCTTAATCCTATAAAAATATAATTTTTATCAAACTCATTATTTAATCATTTAAAAGGTAATAATAAAAATGTATAAATATAATCATTGTTTTATTAAAAATAAAATATAAAAATTCATATTATTGGGGTATAGATACATAGCCCTTTATTGCACTATTGAATTCCCTAAGGGTAAGGTGTATGATGGTGAGATTTTTATGGGGTGGTTCGACAGACATGGTTTAGGACATGATCTCATTGAGATTGAACTTCTCTCATAAATAGTTTTTCTCATACTTTAGTTGCTGAATCTTATAATGGGTATGGTCAAGGAAAAAAATCTAGTGATTCTAAATCCGTTGAAATCTTAGATAAATGGGATTTATGTGGTATAATTCTACTAGTCAAGGTCATCACTTAATATTTCTATGTAAAATGGACTTTATTATAACCCTTGTTGAGAAAAAATCAATATATGTGTCCTCTCGATGTGTTTTGGGTGTGATTGTGTTTTCTGAAAAATACAAAAGACCACAAATGAGTATGGTTGGTGTTTTCCGAAGATAGGTTTTTAAGGTGGAGAAATTTCCAAGTGTTTGCAAAAAATTTGGGCCTCAAAATCGGGAATTTGTGTTTGGAAATGTATGGTTTTCTTCAAAGGACTAGATGGTGTGAAGAATGGAGAACAATATCATCAAAGGAAGATAAACGCAGAGCATGAGACATGGATCACATACCATGTTTGGGAAGGGTATGTAGTCGCATACCAGGCAGCAAGAATGGTACGTGGGAGTGGTTCATGAAACCGAAAACAGTTCACGGTGAAAAGCGGTGTGGTACACAGATGGCTTGTCATCGGTAGTGTAGATAGACCATATAGGAAAAAAGGTAGTATGCAGACCGCATATGAAAAATGGTTCACAGGAAGGTTTGTAGTTCATGGCGGCAGGAGGATTGGTATGTAGTGGAGGCTGTACTGAATCAAATATTTGGTAAATATTGGATTAGTGGATATTGCAGATATATTTACCTATATATGAATCCATAATCTCACTGATTAGAAGTGATATCTAATATCATTAGAGAAAATATTTTTGATCAGGAATTTGGAAAAGTCTGAAGGAAGTTCGTGATGGAGGTTTCCACGAAGGCTGAAGTGGTTCACGCGGAAGAAATTTTGCTAAAGGTTTTTTCAGGAGAATGTATCCCGCAAAGGATGCAGTACACAAAAAAAGAAGGCATGGTACATAGTTGGTTTTTCAAGGAAGACCATGAATATAGAACAATTCGTAGATATATGGTGATTCATAGAGGCGGTCTGCGAACATAGAATAGTTCACAGACAGGAGGGGTTCTGGAGAGTTGGTACACAATAGAAAAGGTGAAGGCAATCCGTAGACGAAGGGATGTTTGTGGAAGTAGAAGTAGTGTGTGGACAAGGTGTTCTACATACCATACCCAGTACACAGTATGTGAAGGAGCAAGGTGGTTTGTGATTTTCACAAGGAAGCTTGCAAAAGCCTAAAATCATTTTGGGAAAGTATTTTCTGGTACCCAGCAGTCTTGGGAAGGTGGACATCATCTAAGAGTGAGAAAATAAATACAATAGATCATCTATCTAAAGCTAAGGATGCAAGAATTAAAGAAAATGAAGGGACCTACATATCCATAAATTGTGTTTTCCTAAAATTCTATAAAATGTGTGAATATTTCATTCCAAGATCAGTGAGCGTAGGAAGAGGAATACGGTCACCCTTTCCACTAGTAGTGAGCTAGAGAAAGAGGAATAGGGAGTTTCCCTTTGGAATACAGTGAGTAGACCCTAAAACTTATAAAGGTAGTGAGCCTGGGAATAGAAGATTTACCCTGAACATTGTACTTATTATTGGCATTGACCCTTAGTGAATTTGGTACATCAACACATCATCATTGTATGCTCCTTGGATGTAGCCCGGTGATGGTGAACCAAGTAAAATTTTTTTTTTCAGGTGCATGGTTTCATATCTATTCATATATTACTAAGAGAGGAAGAGAGAGTTGAGTTTTTTTAACAAGATCCAATGTGGTAGAAGTTTTAATTTGTCATACCCTGATTCACCCCCTAGGTTATTTGACCTTGTGTAACTATCAACCCTTAATATATTAATCTTAATGATCAATATACAAAGGCTATATTATCAATGGTTGTGATGATTAATGGTATTTGAAATTTTTCAGATCATATAATGATCTAAAATAACCAAATTAGTGCATGTGTTTTCTAAAACATCATTTATTAATAAAAAATTTACTCTTTTAAAAAGAATTTCTTTTAAAAAGCTTCAGGTCAATATAGTTAAAGATGAATCTGTGAAAAGACTTGGTGATTAAAAAAATCTATAGCTAGGAATAAATTTTATGATGTGACCACAAAGTCGAAATGGTGATTGGAGATTCTCAAGGGTCTCAAATAACTAAATGTCAAAATTGGATAATGGAGTTTAATTATTGGAATGTGATGGAGAAATATAATAGTCATAAGAAAGTAAAGCTTCCACTTCTCAAAAAGTGTGGGAAGAATAATCCTAGAAATTTTTTAAAGGGGAAAATTAAATGCTTTAGTTTAGGAAGGAGGGGATCCAAGCTAGTGAATTCTGACAAGAGAAACACACCAATGTTATGGAAGAAATGAATTCTCTAGTCAACCCACAACATATTGTTAGATGTTTCAACTATAATGAATAATAAAACTATACAATCCAATAAAACTAATCCAAATTTTTTCAAAGATAAATGAATAAAAACAACCACCAATACCTAAAGAGAAAGGGCGATCATATGTCATCCAAATTACTGAACTGTATCCTAATAATGAATTGGTTATAGGTATTCTAGTTATTTTATAGATCCCAAATGAATCATGTATGGACATTTATAGGGGTGAATCAGTGTACCTAACTTTTTACTAAACTATACTTTCTTTTAGGTATCACATATTTCTCTTGAACTTATACCCCCGTTAAGAGAAATGGATCAATTGTGCACTCTCAAAAATCCTAATGTGAATAATAAAGAAGACATAGACATAGAAATATTTTTACAAGGTTTGGTACTAATCTCTCCTCCTTTCCATGACCAACCTATGGTTGTTTCATGGATTCTCTTATCATTGTAAATTTGAAATGCTCACAAACACCTTGAATTGGTGCAAACTGGTAGACAAGTAAAATATACACCCTATAAAGGATGGATGGAATTATTTATACTCATACCACCAGTATTAAATGGATTTTTTTATACTGGCACCACCAGTTTATCAAAAATAGTTTTTCTTTATAAGAAAACTTACTGCTCCTTCCTTCTTAATTTTTTCAACAACTTTAGAAATGCTGGTCATGTGACTTCTCTACAAATGATTAGGTTAATTTGATCACCTTCTTGAATAAATTCTTATCATTAAATCCTTCTCTTTGGGATAAAATATCTATATCGGGGACTCCAAAGGATATTGTAATGTTGTGTACTATTTTCCTCAATACCTACATACATATATTTATACACATATGTGGTGCATGGGGATCTCAACTAATTCCACGATTTAAATTATCCATTTAAATCCTCCTATAAATGTGTTTGGAATAACACATTTATTCTTCCTAAAAATATTAATACCCAAAGACTCTAAGGTATTATGTTTTTCATATGAAATATCCCAATAGTATGGGTATATCCTTCTTCATGCAATGCACTCAATCTTTGTGCGCATATAAAATATATTTTTTTCTTTATTCATGGAGGTAGTGAGGCTTCATGTTAATGAATACCTGAAATAATGGTTATTCCCTTCTTCACACGGATAGGAAAATCCCCATATCACACTGTATGCATTCATATTCAAATACCCAATGGGTTCTCATTTTCTCATGCAATTTTGTTTATGTTGTGGATCATTTAGACCTTATACATTAATTTATAAAACTCACTACTGCTAATAAATATAGTGTCTCAAATACTCGAGATACTTGGGCTCTTTATTATTCACTTGGATGATTCTAAAAATACCCAAAGAATTTAGGTAATCTTATTTCTATTCACACTAAAATCATTCCACCCTATTTACATGAATGCATAGCATAAAACTCAAATATGGGAATGATATCCTCTACTAAACACCAAATTGAATCAAGTTCTCTATTTCTTTAGATGAGATAATAATTTTGAAATACCCATGGCTTCTCATTCACTAAAAATAATAATTTGATTTTTATGCATGAAATATGGATCTATATGCATGAAAATTTATAACATACCTGTGAAATATTATTGTCTTCGACTTCATCCAAAAATTCATCATCATCAAGAAATCACCATGTACTGGGTTTGAATTATTCATGCATTGTGGTGCATGAATAAATAATTGAATGTGTACATGGATATTTCTGAGATTATAGGACATCAATGTTTCCAAATTAAATTTTTTTGTGTCTTTGGTTTTATTTGAGGTCACTCAGTCATGGCTCATCAATGGAAGAATTACTATACTCCATAGATCCCTTGAGTGGGGGAGGAATAAGAAGCTGATCTCGACTTGATCGAATGGTGCATATTAGCATAATTGGATGTTCACAATTCTATCTGTGTTTTTTTCCAAAGTAATAATAATGATTTTTTCATATCCCATGTTGGTTTCTTAATTTTGTGGGTCCATGTTATAACAATCAAACTCTTCCATTAAGCTTTTATAAATCTCAAACCCCTACTAGAACCACCACACATTAGCACTCCTTGCCACTATACCACCCCTCAATATGGTGTTTCCTTTTCTCCCATGACATCTTCTGCAAGCCTTATACATAGAATCGTCCTCCTCTACCACCCACAGTCTTGCTTGAGCAGGTTCCCTTGGTCATGGTTAACCTCTAGATCCTACATGATCCCAAGGTCAAGTCATCCATGGTAGTCCCTTGGGTTGGACCTCTTTTTTAAATGATGCCTCTATAAAAACAATTATAATATTATCTATTTATATAAATCTAATTACAAACCATAGATAATATGCCAATCCAATCTCCTCAGGCTATTTTATTCCTTATCCATTAAAAATTTCTTTTTTCATGGAAACATCAATTTAACTACTTCACTTTATGTAAATAATCATACATGGTCTTCCACTTGTTGTGGCATTAGGAAAACTCCTTAACACATTTTTTAGTCCTTTAAGATCACATCAACAATCATCATAATTGACATGGAGAATTTTCTAAGAATGAAATCCAATGCCATAATATGAATTCATAACAATTATATAGGCATCACCACTTCATCCACATATTGATTGATTAACAACAAATGCAACATGGTATCAAAAATCTCTCCCATTGTATTTTATTTTAAACAACTATTAAAATAATAAAAAGTAAAAATGTGTGCTCAATCTTTTATCCCCTTCATTGGAAATCAAATGAAATGGAAAAGAGGGAGAATTTATCGTTCTTTCAAGGAATTTGGAAATCACTTATCTTTTTTGTGAAATAAGGATGGTACCACATGGTTCACTTAGAAAAGATAATTTATTTGGTCAAATATAAGTCTACATGGTCTTACCTGGTGTCTTAAATAAGAGATATGCAACCAATGTTGTCTATGATGTCCCTTAAAAACCATGCATGTGATATCATTATAATAACTTATTTATTTATCAAAGAGGGGGTTGTTTAAAATAAATTGATCAAGAAATATATTCTCCTACACACATCAATAAACAAATAAAAAATTTCTAGTGAAATTATATTTTACTCCCTCTTTATATAATCTTACTCATTAATCAACACTCCCCTTTAATGCACATATTTTTTATAGTCAATAAAATAGAAAGAAGTGTAATTGGGTTACCTCCATTTTAAACTTCTGTAGAGATGAAATGGTCTTTTATATATTCACAGAATAGTTTTGATAGCATCCCCTTGATGTTTGATCTCCCTTAAGGGGTGCACTCCCTTCATTCTACCAGGTGGATAGTTTCATCTGATAGTATTCCAGATATTGATGATCCACCATTGTGGAACAATTCAATTTTTTTTATCAAATATTTAATATTAATTCCAACTTGTTGTCTTCTAGTTTATTCACTCAATTTTCCTTTTGTGAATGATCTTCAACTTCAATTCCCTACAATGTAATAATATAGAAAGTATACCAGAAATAATGAAATAATGTGTAATGCTTAAGAGCTTAATAAAAGAAACAAGGTCGATAATTTTCTCTCAACCCAAAGACTCCTTTTCTTGTATCCCGAAAGTGTATAATAATCTTCATGCTTATATCTCCTTTAGATTTAACATTATAATATTTCTTCAATAGCATAGATTGTTTTCTTTTATTCACCTTCATCTTATGTAGATTATTCATCTTCACATCTACCAATAATGCAATGGGTTCCTTTGATTCCTATTTTTCTATAATTATCATTTCTTTTTGAGAAGGTAGAAGGATTATACAATTTATTTCATTATGTATAATCTAATTTCACCATCCACACAATTTTTCCAAGACACTTGAGTTTTAATTTATTGAAAACATCTTATGAAATTTGAATTCTTCTTTATATGAAACAATATGTTTTTCATTTTTCTTTTCTATAGAAAATTATTCATATTTAGCTTTTGAAATTTCTATAGATAATTTTAATTACTCAGGCAAGATGATTAATCATTTCCTCTTAACATATTCTATTTAGGATTTTCCAAATTACTTATTCAATGTTTTTGAGTTAACTTTCTTGGGTAAACTATCAAAGTCTTCTTCAAGAATGTATTCAATAAATCTTATCATATTGTTTCTTTCCTATATGGATTCTTTTCTTGATTTCAGCATGCTTATATTCATTTCCATGGAATGTTTTTGGTGGTCCATGGTATGTACTCTCTTTCCATAGTAGAAACATATTTTCTTGGTTGAAATAACATTCTTAGAATGATTCTTTTCATTTTTATTTTATATATACTTATTCAAATATTTCTTAGCTACTTTATTTTGTTTATTCCCTAAGGAATAATTTTCAACATTTTTTCTTTGCTTATAAATTTGTTTTGTTATTTTATTAGAATAGGATCTGTACTAGATTAGTGTATACTAGTAAAATTCTTCTATGTGACCACACATGTTATAGTACTCATAGAATTATTCAATGAATTTGATTGTGTTTCTTGTGTATAAATTCACTGCCTTATATGGAAGTGGCTTCTATTTAGTAGGTTTCTTTATTTTTTCACCTCTACTCCCTATGAATCTAGGCCTCTTATAATCTTCATATATTCATATGGTGTTCCAACATTTAGCATCCTGATATGAAAAATTCCAATAGCACTAACAGTATCCAACAAATCTCCTCCTCTTTCTTGTAGTATTATTCTACCTTTCTTTAGTACCTTTTTGTCTCTAAATTATTATTTTACCTTTTAGAGCATCATTTTGGGAGTTATTTTTCTTGATTTTTCCTATATCTAACCTTGGTGTTTTGTTGGATGTGTTATCATTTTTATCAACCAACATTTTCCCATCTTTTGGCCTTAAAGCTATACTAGCAGATGAGGTTGTATTAGTTAAAATATAATTAAATGGGTAATGTATTACCTTATTATATGATCTAGTATAATATTGATCAATAGAGAATCTTGAACTACTCTTTACACTAATATTAGTCTCTTTAGAGACATGAGTCATATCAATAATTTTTATAGAAACATCTTTTATTAGAGGTAGAATCTCTTTATATGTTTGGGTGGTGGAATTATTCTTTCCAACACCTTGGAAAGTTTCAGAATGTGTATCCTTAAAATTTATAAATTTTAAATCTCTTTTAAGACATTTCATATTGAGGGAAGACTTTTCATTTTCAATTGATGTAACTTTTACTTTCCTTTCACTTATCATTATTTCAATATGATCTTCATGTCATTTACTATCTTCAATAACAGTGTTATTGAGGTATTTGATTATTATAGATTTAAATTCTAATTGTGATTCCATGAAACTAATAGTATCTTGTTTTTATTCTTCTATAGAATGGATCTTTTGAATAAATTATCCATGTAACTTGGTCTAGAATTCCACTAAAATGTCAAGCTCTTTGACATTACAAGATCTTTCTTCAAGATGATCATCTATTTCATTCATAGAAACATTGAAAAATGTTTTATATTTATATATTACTTCACTAAAAACATGTTTACTCATAGTACTCTAAAAAACATTCCATTTCAATTCTTCTTAAATCAATGAAATCATTACATTGAAAAGTGTCGAGGATTTTTCTTTTTCTTCAATGAGATTTGTGAGAGCATTGAACCTTTTTAATTTCTTAAAATGTGTGTCCTTCTATATATTAATTTTCTCTTCAAGCCATTCTTTGTTATTAAAAATCTCCATGTAAGACCAAATTATATATGAAATCACTTCTTCAGGAACGTTATTCATATATATTTCAGAATAAGAGTAAAAGTCATTAACAAATTTTATAGTTGCAATTTAATCATATTACCTATAGCTTGAGATGGTTTCCTAAAAATGGTTATTTTCAACTATTTTTACAAGTGAGTACTAATCATTCTCTTCTTTCTTTTAGATTTTTTTCAATCTATTTCCTTCACTTTTTTTCCTATTTTTCAGAGTCTTGGAACAGACTTTCATGTAATCTTAAACATAACTAGAGATCATGTCTTTCACTTGAGGTACATAAAAATTTACTTCATATCTTGACTTTATATAATCATTGTAAAAAAAAGTATGGATTAAAATTTTGATCCAATCCAAAGAAGACCATCCCTTTGATACCACTTTTAGTTATGAGATTGATCATGCAGGGACACTGAGAGGCAGGGTGAATCAGTGTACCCAACTTTTTTCTAAATTTTACTTTCTTTTAGTTAGTCCTTATTTCTCTCAAACCTATTACCCTATTAAGAGGAATCGATTTTTTGTGTGCTCACAAAAATCATAATGTATAAAATAAATAATACAACATCAAAAAAACAAAATTTAAAAGGTTTAGTACTAAGACCTACTCCTTGAAATGATAAAACTATGGTTTTTCATAGATTCTCCTATCATTGTAAATTTGAAATGATCACAAACACCTTGAATTGGTTCACAATGATAGAAAAGAAAAATCCAAACCCTCTAAGGATAGATGATGTTATTTATACTAGTACCACCAGTCTTAAATGGCATTATTTATACTGTAACTACCAGTTCTTCCAGAATAGTATTTCTTTACAAGAAATTTTGTTACTACTTCCTAGTGAATTTCCTCAAGAACATCAGTAATTATGGTCTTGGGACTTATCTTCAAATGCTTGGGTTCATGTTATCACATTCTTGAAGAAATACCCAACTTCGACTCCTTCTATATTTGATAAAAAATTTGTATGAGGATCTCTAAAGGATATTATAATGGTGTGTAAAATTTTACTCAACGCCTTCATTCATATATTTATACAAAACTTTTGTGCATGTGGATCTCAAATAATTCCATGATTTAAATTATCTATTTAAATACTTATATAAATGTGTTAGGAATAACTCATTTATTATTACTTAAAATATTAATACCTAAAGAATCTATGTTATTATATTTCTCATATGAAATATTTGAATAGTGTGGGTATATCTTTCTTCATGTAATGAACTCAATTTATTTGTGAATATAAAATATTCATTTAATTTATTCATGGAGGAAGTTTTGCTTCCTATTAATTAATACCTAAAGGAATGGGTATTCACTTCTTCACATGGATAAGAAAACCCCAACTCACACTGTATGCATGCATATTTAAATACCTAAGGTGTTCTCATTTTTTCATTTAACTTTTTTAAACTTGGAATTCATCCCTCCTTTATGCATGAATACATGAAAATTACAACTGCTAATAAATGTAGTGTCTCAAATACTTGGTAGAAGTGGTTTCTTCATTCTTCACGTGGATGATTCATCAAATACTTGAAGAATTCAGGTGATCTTCATTCCATTCAAACCCATAGTATTACACCTTGTTTAAATGAATGCATAGCATGAAACTCAAATATATAAAGGATAACCCCTTTTAAGCACCCAAGAGAATTGGGTTCTCTATTTGTTCACATGAGATAATAATTTTGAAATGCCTATGGATTTTCATTCACTCAAAATATTCATTCCATTTTCAAGCACTAAATTAAGAGATGCATGAATGAAAATTTCAAACATACTTATTTAATAATCTTGTATTATACATCATTCAGGCAATCAGAATCATTAGGTGATCATCAAATATTAAGTTAGACTTATTCATGCATGGAAGTGTATGAATATAAAATGGAATGTTATTTTGGATCTTTCCTGGATCACAGTAAATCGATGTGGCCACCTTAAATGTGTTTGTGGCCTTGGTTTGGTTAGAGGAATTTTTATCATGGCTCATGAATGGTGGAATTACCATTTTCTAACATCCTGACCCAAACCAATGAGTCTGACCTGAAAATACACATAACCTCATGCATGCCTCCCCATACATAAGAGGTTGTTGACTAGAACGAGGGTCTAATTCAATCACTAAGGATACTATACCCCTAGTATCTCATAATAGGATCAATAATAAATAATGTAAATATAATAAATAATCATAGTAATCATACTAAAAGTAAATGACATGAAATCCATGCGATATAAAAGTATCTCCAGTGTGGAAATCCAGTCCATAATGAATAAAATAGATGATAAATAAAACAAGTTTAGGGTCCCCTAGTGTCTTTCCTAGTTCTCCCTAGCTCCACGCTTCACCTGATCAGCCATCCACCACAGGTATCTTTCCCTTTAACATGTCTCTCATGAAATATACAAGCACATCACAATTGATGAGTAGCGTATCAGTACAATACTGATTAGGAACCACCAACTCATCATTAACCTGATGTGATCAAGTATACTAGTCCATTCCATAAGAATAATAAAATAAGGAAGTGCATAAACATACAATCCAAAACCGAGAAGTAGTGTGCTAACTAAGATAGCACAACCCCCAATCGTAACTACTTTAGCTTCAGGCCAAAATATAACTACTTGAGTTAGAAGAATAAAACTAACCCTTATACGGCATACTCATAGTGTAGTGGTGGGGATACCCAGTGTCATCTATCCCTCAAGAGGACCCTATCACCTGAATCCTCTATTCAAGAATAACTATTACTCACATTGACCATTCAATCACATGGTAAATGGATCATGGAAAATCAAGGCTACCTCAAGTTCACCCATGACATGACTCTATGTCTACCTTGTACCTCCAACATGCACTCAGGTACCTAGTTTCTATCATTGTAATCAAGTATTATCCCCCACTATGGGATAAATATGTCATGACGGTCCAACTATCTCAAATATAATTAACAACCAACAATGCATGGTAATATATATTACAGGGTGAGAACATGAGTACACTTAGTATATACATGATCCCAAGAAGGAAAAGAACTTCCTACCTTAAAGTTATCATCCTCAATGACAAGGATAAACAACCCCATGTGGTTCAATACCCCTCCCCATAAACTTATTATCATAATTGTCGGCATATCAATGATTAATGTTCATCAAGGGTTCCTGGAACCAATACCAGTTATTTTATTTCAAAAAGAAATAAAATACCATATGTTATGATACATTCTATATCCTGAATAATTTCCAAATTATCATTTTAAAATTATCTTTTGATAATTTTTAATCATGCATTTATTATTTGATAATTCATTACAATTATCACTTGATAATTCTTCATTATTATCCTTTGATAATTCCTTATAATTATCTTCTGATATTTATAAAAATTCATCCATTGATAAATTTTATTATATCATACTTGATAATAATTTTTTTAAATAATATCCTTTGAAATTTTATTTTAAATTATCCATTTAAATTGTGAAAAAAATCATATTGAAAATACCTTTTTGCCTTTAAAATCAAAGATAGTATTTAGCTTCTTCTCATTGAGACAACCCCAACGACACCAATTGCGCGTCATTTTATTCAGTATTAGAGAAGTTATCAATGGTAAAAGTTTTGAAATAAAAAATTAAACAATGAGAATAAACTAATTAATTTAAATAAAGAAAACCACGCCTTCTTTACATCCTACGCACAGTGAAAACACTGCAACACACCTAGTTCTAAATCGATTGAGAGTCTTCTCTTATTTCATGTTGGGTATATTTGGAGTCTATCAGACTCATCAAGATCAATCAACACCAAAAGAACTGAATGGTTTTGGTATTTAAACCCAAAAAATAAATCACAGCAAAACACTAATTAAAACACCAATTTAAATCCTCGATTCAAACAAAAATTCATTATGAAGTCATTAATTTCACTGAATCAATGTATTGAAATAGAAACGGATTAAAATAATGATTAAAAGGAATATTTTGGAAATTTAAAGTGCCTTTAATGACTATTTTGAATGCATAGAATAAGTTGAAATAATTTTTTATTTAATTTAATGAATTAATAATTATTATTATTTTATATAAATATTTAATAACTAAAAAAATAACGAGTGACCTAACCAAATGCCCATTCTGTATAAAAGTTGTACCCTGAATGGGGTAAACCCCATGTCTTGGACCCAATGGGGGTCTCTGGTTTCTCATACAACACACTATTTAAGAGATATTAATTATTTATTGTTTAAAAAATGGATTAAATTATTAATTAAAAATAAAAATAGTTTTATCATGTGTAGTGTTTCCAACCACCTGATGCACATAAAAAATATACAATAAGTAAGGTAAACCCTACGTTTCAGACGTAATAATGGTCTCATTTTTCTCATACAATGCACCATTTGAGAGATTAAATTATTTTCAAAACTAATATAATAAAAATTATTAAATATTATTTTCTCACAAGAGAACCATTCAAACATCTGATGATTACAAATTTTATAACCTTCCAAAGTTAAATGCCATGTCCCAGACCAAATGGTGGTCTCATATTTTTTATATGATGCACCATTTTGTAGTTATTTCGTTATTTTTAATAAATTGTGCATGATTAATATAATATATTTAATATTTTTATTTTGTCTTCACAAATCCTTAACAAACCTCAGAATCTCACACCAACTTAGCATTCAACTGCAAAAATATTCAATTGAATATTTCAAAGTCTTAACTGAGATTTTACCCTTATGAAATGAATTTAACACATTTACTAATTTATTTTCATTGAAGATTATTTTTTTCACATAAAACATTTATAATTTATCAACAAGATGGTTTTAATTATCTTTTTAAAATTCAGGATATTTCAATTATCTCCCTCTACTGACTTATCATCCTTGAGAAGTATCTATAGCGGTGTTGCTTGAACAAATTAGTCCACTAATCTTGAACATTAGACTCATGCTTCCACATCTCTTCCTAGATCTATCCATGCTACTACTGAATCTGGACTAGTGGTATTGTCTTTCCTCATAACACCTTCTTTCTTCGATCTATGATCCATAGCAGACACTCCTCATAAATGGTATATGTCTCCAACTCAACATCCTCACAATCAATGACATGCGTAGGGTTGGGTATGTAACTATAAATATTTGACACATGGAACACATTTTGAAAACCTAAACAGTAATAAGGGAGGTCCAGATGATACACTGCTACCCCAATATGCTCAGTGATCTTAAAGGGTCCAAAATAATGCGGTGATAACTTGCCTTACTTTCTCAGACATATGTTCCTTAACTGATGAGTCGCTCTCAATAAAACATGACCTCCCACAACAAACTCCATGGGTATCCTCCTATGGTCAACATATGATCTCTATTTTCTCTGAGCGGTGATCAATCTCTTTTGTATTAGCTACACTCTCTCAGGGGTATCTTGAACCATACTGGAGCCAACAACCACAACATATCCCACCTCATGCAAAAAGAGCGATGAGTGACACAACCTCTCATAAAGAGACTCATAAGGTTATGTATGAATAAAAGGTTGATAATTGTTATTGTATGAAATCTCAATCAAGGTTAGTTGGTTATCTCATGCTCCACCAAGATCAATCATGCAAGCTCGAAGCATATCCTCTAATATGTGTATAGTCCGATCAAACAATTTGTCGGTCTGGGGATGGTACATCATACAAAATCTTATCTAAGCCCCTATGGATTTATACAATACCTTCCAAAGGAATGATGTAAAACATGAATCTATTTCTAAAACAATTATCAAAGGGACTTTGAGAAGGTTCATGATATCTCATACACATAACTTTCTCAAATCCTCCACTGAGGGAGTCTCTATAGTTGGTAAGAAGTGAGAATACTTCATTAATTAATCAAAAATAACCCAAACTACATCATGACCCCTCGATGTACTAGATAACCCCTTCAAAAAGTCCATTGTCATGTCCTCCCACTTCCACTATGTATCACAAGTGGTGTCAATAACCCACCAGAACTTTGGTGATCAACCTTCACCCTTTTACAGGTGAGGCATCGAGAGAAAAAACTAGAAATGTCTCTCATTATCCATGGAATCCCAAAATGTCACCTGATGTCATGATACATCTTGTTCGTGCTTGGATATACTGACCATCTAGAGGTATGGTAAACCCTCATCATCTCCTCTCTAGTGTTAATAGGTACTACTACTCTTCCATGTACCAATATCACTTCATCATTGTCCATCAACCATTCAGGCATTGAGTCATCACCAGGTAGTTATTCCCTCAACACTAGACACTTTAGGTCTAACTCACGACCAGTCTTCACTCAATCCATAAGTGAGGATTTAATCACAAAAGGGGTACAATTCATAGATCCATGATCCTCAAAATCATCCATCCTCCAATCATACAACAAGATCACCATACATTACTTCTACTCTGAAGGTCTCTCTCCAAGTTCATGCTCAACCTATGTCTTACGTATAAGGGTATCTAAAATGACATTTCCATTCCTTTGTGAATTCTACATATCAATGCCAAATAGATGAAAATACTCAACCATGTTCCTTGATCTCAGATTCAGTCCCTTCTATGTGAATACATATAAAAGGCTCTTTTGGTCTATGTAAATAATAAATCTCTCACCAAATAGGTAGTTACTCAAACATGTTAGAGTGTAGACCACTCCTACTAGATCCAAGTCATGTGTAGGGTTATTCTTCTCATGGTTTTTAGCTGAAAAGAACCATATGCTACTACCAAATCTATTTACATCAACACCACTCCCATAACAAAACCTAATGCATCACAGTATACTGCATAAAACAAATCCAAGGATCAAGTATTGTTATTACTAGAGTTGTCATCAACCTTCTCTTTAGCTCTGATAAATACTCTTCACACTATTCTAACCAGTGGAACTTCACTCCCTTATTTGGTAGTGTTTTCATGGGCACCAATATTCAAGAGAAGTCTTGGATAAAGAATCTATAATATCCTTCTCAAACTAGAAATCTCATACTCTCAAACACATTTCAAGGTTGTGTCTAAGACATGACTGCCTATAACTTCTTTGGGTTTACTAATATACCAGTCTCAGACACCACATGTCCTAGTAAATTCACCTAATTAATTTATAAGTCACATTTTAATAGCTTAGAGTAAATCTTGTATGATCGAAGAATACTCATGAATATCTCTAGTTTCCTTGTATATTACTTTGGTGTTGGTGATTATATGAGGATATGATTGATGAACACAATAATTAAAGAGTCTAAATATGGATGGAAGATCTTGTTCATGAGGTCCATAAACACTACTGGTGAATTCATCAACCCTAACAACAGCACCAAATACTCATACAGACTATATCTACTCTAAAACTCCATTTTCATAATTTCCTCCTCCCTAAATCACAATAGGTGATAGGCCGATTGAAGATCAATCTTGGAGAATCACTATGATCCCTATATCTAATCGAAAAGATCATTGATCCTGGGAAACAGATATCAGTTCTTCACTATCACCTATTTCATCTTCTGGTAATCAATGCATAGCCAAAGAATACTATCTACCTTATAAAATAATGACACAGGTGAACCTTATGGTGGAGTACTTTGATTTATGAATCCCTTACAATCCATCCAGTTGATCCTTGATCTCCTTCATCTCGTTTTGATCCATATGATATGGGGTATTGAAATGGTTTTTATCCCAATATGAGCTCAATATCAACTTAACATGTTAGTCCTTCATAGTCTCTACTATGTCAAAGATTCCCAAAAATATTACAACACATTATTTAGAATCCTAAGAGCCTCTGATGCTCTGGAAGGATGAAGAATTTTGGACTTGAAGATCATGGAAGATTAAACCATAGTTCTGAACACTTATTCCTAGGATAGACACTAAGTGAAAGACTTTTGGTTGAAGCAACTCCGCTTCCTATACCACAGTGAAAGTATGGAAGAAATCTCAACTACATTCTCCTACAAATCTAGTGGTAATTATAAAACCTTCTCCCATAAATTAGTGTTTCATCCTGCTTCTTAAGTAGTTCTATAAACAATGTCAATGTGTCATCTTCTGTAATGTAAATGAAACACATTAGAAAATAAATATATTCTTTAAGATAAATCATAATTGGCCTATGGTATCACACATGGTTTCTCTTAAATAGTATATATAATAAAAAAATCAGATTCTACCCTTAACCCAATGTATACCCCTCCTAGAACTAACCCTTGTTTTTGTCTGTGAATGTTATTCAGAGCCATCATATGAATACTAACACAACAGCATGCTATGTTAAACTATTTAATTACAATAAATATATATCACACAATATGGAAACATAGATACATCATATAAGAGAGACTATCCTAATAAAATAGCACAAATCAAGTCATTTAATTAATGAACAACTATGAAGAATAGAAATAGGTATTTATGTGAACCTACGTGCCTATTCATGATGCATGAACATACATGAAATATCATAAATTGCATATCAACATCATGTGTATCACCCAAGGTGAGTTTAATCAACAATAACAACAAATCATAATTTCCCATTTAAGGGAAACTCGGAGGTCCACTATATAGTGTTGGTCAGGCACTGACGTAGTTCCCCTACCCAAGTCCCAACCATTCTAACTATGGTCTACCCAGTCCCAAACTAAGAAAAGAGAATAAACAAGTTAGTAAGTCCTGATACTCTAATACCATTTTGTAATATCCCAAACCGAACCACAAAGTCTGAGCCAAAATTACACATAACCTCATGTGCACCTCCCTATACACAAGAGGTTGTCGACCAGGATCAAGGGCCTAAGTCCATCACTGGTGAGACTATACCCTCAGTATCACATCATAGTATCAATAATAAATAATCATAGTAATCATGCAAAAATTAAATGACATACATTTAATGCAATATAAAAGCAACTCCCAATTTGGAAAGCCTATCCAGAATGAATAAAAAATATGTTTAATAAAAGAACTATAGGGTCCAAAATTGTATGTCCTGATCTGGCCTAGCTCTATGCTCCACCTATTCATCCATCCACCATATGGTCCATTCCCTTCACTGAGTCTCTCAGGAAATCTATGAGCGCATTGAAATTCCCGAGTAGGGTGTGAGTACAAGACTCAGTAGGACACCACCAATACGTAATTAACCTAATGTGATCATGTATACAAGTTTATTACATAATAATAATAAAATCAAGTAGTTTGTAAACATACAATTTAAAAATGAGAGTTAGTGTGATAACCAAGCTGGCACAACCCCCGGTGGTACCTGCTTCGGTTCCATGTTGGATGATAATAGAATGAGTCGGAAGAAGAAAACCAGAACTTGTATAGAGTCCTCACAATGTCATGGAGGTGATACCCAACATCATATATCCCTCAAGAGAACCATGTCCCCAAAATCCTTTATATGAGAATCACTAGTACTCACATTGTCCCGGATATCACATGGTGAATAGAACATGGAAAATCAAGGCTACCTCAAGAACACCCTTGACACGATTCCATGGCTACTGCATACTTCCACCATGTTCTTATGTACCTCATCATTATCATTGCAATAAAGCATTATCCCCTGTTAGGGGATAAATATGTCACAATAGTCCTACTATCTCAAATTTCAATTACATCCAACAAGGAAAAGTAATACATTTTACAGGGTGATAACAAAAGTAGGAATAGTTTATCAACATGAGTATATAGTGGCATACAAAAGAACATGTGATCATAATAAATCATTGATAAAATATACACTAATATCACTCATGGAATCACAATGAGTTTTATGGGATACACACACTCACGTTCTGTAAAAATAAAGCACAGTCAATCAAAATTCCAAAAAATATAACCATTAAGGAAACAAGTGTAAACAAGACCCCAAAAAGGTAAGGAACTTCCTACCTCAAAGTCATCATCCTCAGTGGAAAAGAAAAACCACCCTTTTTGGTTCGATAAACCTCCTTGCGGCCTTATTATTGTAATTGTGACACATCATTCCTACTATTCATCAAGGGTTCCTAGAACCTATAACAGTTATGGTATTTCAAAAATAAATAAAATATCACATAAGATGATACATTATATCTCCTTGATAATTTCAAATTATTATTTTATAATTATATTTTGATAATTTCTCATAAATTATCCTTTTATAATTATATTTTTATTAATAAAATTTAATTATCCTCTTGTAATTATACTTTTATATTTTCTCATAAAATATCCTTTTCTAATTATATTTTGATATTTTCTCTTAAATTATCAAAATATAATTATAAAAGGATAATTTTTTTCTTGCCTGAGTTGGTTCCCTTGGGCACGGTTGACCTATGGGTCCCGTATGAGCCCAAGGTCAGGTTGGATTAGAAATCCCTTGGATTGGATCTTTTTTTTAAATGATGCCTCCATAAAAACTCATAGAATATTATCTATATATAGAAATATAATTCCAAATCATGGATAATATGCCAATCCAAAAATAATCATCCTCTTTTATTCCATATGCATCAATAATTTATTTTTTTCATTGAAAATTCAATTAATCTTATTCAATTCATGTAAATAATCACTCATGGTCTTACTCTTGTTATAGAAATGGGAAAAATTATCATGTTTTTTAATCATTTTAGATCACATAAAAAATAATTAGAATTGACATGGAGAATTATCCAATCATGAAATCCAATTCCATAATATGAATCTATAATAATTCTACAAGAATCATCACTTCATCCACATATTGACTGATTGAAAACAATTTCAGCATAGGATCAACAAATTCATTAAAGAATAGAAGATGCGTTATTTGATTCTAGTTCTACACATTCTTTCATATCACACAAGTTTAGTATAACTATTCAAACTCTACCTCAAAATATGGAAGTCAATTTATTAGTGAAAATAAAAAATGGGTCAATTATTTCATCCCAAAAATATAACTTCTACCATGTCAATATTTTTGAAAAGAATTTCCTATCCAATACAATGATACTTCCTTTAGTGTAATTCAATGAAATTATGGATGGGTATTGGATATCCTTATATAGAGCCAACATAAATTTTTAGAAGAAGTAAATCAACATCTATATCATGAATCACCCTTAGATTCTATACAAGTTTAAGGAAGAGGATTTATCTCATTTGGAATCATCATCTCAAGCATGGATATTATTTTCTTATGAGAAATATTATCTTGGTAAAATGATTGATATTAAGGAAATATCATCCTTGAGGAGATGTTCATTATAAGGGAATATTTTGATGTGTTCCATGAATAATTGATTGGTCTTCCTCTTAGTCTAGAGTTTGAGTTATTATTAAAAATTATACCCATATATTTTCCAATATCCAAGACTTCATATTGAATGACCATTATTTAATGTGAAGAGTTGAAGAGGAAACTACGACAGAATCTAGATAAAGGGTTTATACTCCCAAGTACTTCACCTTGGAGTGTTTCATACCTTCATATCAAGAAGAAGGTTGGGTCAATGTGTCGTTTGGTTAATTATCATGAACTCAATAAGATCATGATAAAGAAAAAATTTCATATTCCATAGATTAATGACTTGTTCGATCAGATACACGGAGCTCAGTAATTCTCTAAGGTGTATCTTCAGTCAGTATATTATAAAGTAAAGGTGATAAATGTGGATATTATTAAAAATACTCTTTGTACTAGGTATGGTGTCTATGAGTTCATAGGGATTCTATTTAGGCTCACAAATGCTCTAGTTATCTTCATGGACTTAATTAATAGAGTCTATAGGTATTACCTCAATAAATTTATGGTTTTATTTGTAGATGATATTATTATCTAATATAAAAATAAGATGAAACATGGAATAAGTAACATTCATGTGGCATGTTATCTCCAGCAAAGGGATATCTATGGATCCATCAAAGATGTTGTAAATTAAATTATGTCTTAGACCAACATCTATAATATATTTCAACAGTTTCTTAGGATTATTTTGGTACTATCGTCAATTTTTTGAGATACTTCTCATGATTTTCAAACAGACTAACCAGGATAACCCAGAAGAGAATAAATTTTTTCTAGACTGATGAATGTAATGAAAGCATTAAATAGTTAAATAATAGGGTAATTGATGCATTTGTGATCACATTACCCATGAGTGGTGAAGGATATGAGATCTATAATGATGCATCCAAAAATGGATTGGGTTGTGTTATGATAAAAAATGGAAAAGTGGTAATCTATGCCTACCACCAATTAAAGATCCATGAGAAGAATTACTTGATTCAATATTTAGAATTGGCTGTAGTGATATTCACATTAAATATTTGGAAATATTATCTCTAAGGGTAGAAGTTTGAAATATATACTGATCAAAAAAACCTTAAGTATATATTTACATAAAAGGAGATCAATATGTTCCAATGAAGTCTGTCAGATCTATTCATGTATTATGACTATCCAATCCATTATCTTCCTAGGAAGGAGAATAAAGTGGAAGATTCTTTGAGTAGAAATGATCCCACACCCCTATCCATTATGGGGATTGAAAGTGATCCAATATTCTTTGACATGAAAATTATTTAAAAGGGGATCATAAAAGGAAATTCATCATACCATACTCAAATAACTACTAAACCATCCATTATTAATATAATCAAAGAGGAAAAAAATATAATGATGACCTATAGAGAATGGTAGTAAATATTCCAATGTTTAACTTTGCTAAAGTATAATTCCTATGGTTTATAACCAAGATATGTGTCCCATAAAACCCGTATTGGATAAGGAACTTCTGGATGCAGTGTAAAACTAATCCTTCTTTATTCATACAAGAAGCACTAAGATATATATAGATTTGAAGAAAAACTTCTAGTGGAATCACATGAAGAGGGATATTGAAGAATTCATATCTAGAATCTTAGTATGCTGACAGTTCAAGTCTAAATGAAATATGTCTAAGGGTATAAAGAAATTATATCCTTTACTAGTATGGAAATGGGAAAAAATGACAATAAATTTTTTATAGGACTTTCTAGGACATCTAAAGGAAATAAAACCATTTGGGTGGTAGTAAATTGCATTATAAAGTCAGTTCATTTCATTACTATCAAGATAGATTTATCTCTTGAACATATCACTAATATAAACATAAGATAATTCATAAGACTATATAGAGTACCACTTTCCATTATATCTAATCGGGGTCAGAGGTTTACCTAAAGGTTCTTGAGAATATTTCAATAAGCATTGGATATAGAGATGAGTTTTAGTATTACTTATCACCCTCAAGTGGATGGTTAGTCAAAGAGAACCATTAAAACTTGATAGGATATTCTATGTTCATGTTTAATGTATTTCCAAGTATTTTGGAATCAACACCTTCACATAGTGGAGTTCTCATATAACAAAAGTTTCCATTCTAGAATTCTAATGGAACCTTATGAGGATCTTTATAGGAAGAGGTGTCAGACTCCAAAATGTAATTTCCCGGATCCGGGTGCCACTCAATAGGTGCTCCGAACCCAGTTGGTCACATGACCTCATGTGCATTTCCCCAAATTCCAGAGGCTACCGACTAGTAGTGAGGTCTTAGGACTGATAGTGGGGAAACTATTCCCTCATTTGTCAAAGTTTAGCATAGAGGAAAAATATATACATACAAAAAGTAGAAGCAGTAAACAAAACAAAGTTGAAAGGACAATGGTACTAAAGAAAAATATAACCAATAGTCATATATATATATATATATGATGCAATATGTCCTATTTCTAAGAAATCATTCAAAACAAGATACACTGCAAATAAATTACAATACAGTACCAAGTACCAAGTACATCAAAGCAAACTAAAACAGTGCAATAGGAACTTAGTAGCATCACAATCCTAAGATCGGTCCCATGCTCTCCTATTCCTATGTAAAAATCATGTACCTGTATAGGGACCCGTGCCCTTATCGACACCTCCAGAAATATAATCTCTTTGGGCCCAAGACATGACCCAAATAGGGTGTGAGAAATAAATCCCAGTAGGCAACCACCAAAGGCCTGGGCCCAACTGTCAGTGATAATGTGCAACAACAGTGTGCAATAATAAAATGCAGTAAACTAGGTAGTAATAAAAAGTAACAATATCTATCAGTTACCTTTCCATTTTAATAATTATTTATCAATTCCAACTTGTTCTTTAGCTTGGTAGGTATAATATAAGAAATCACCACAGTGAATATTCAAAGTAAACATTGTCATCAGACATAAAAATCCTTACCCTCAGGCAAGTAGAATTGAAACCTGAAGGTGACTGCCCACAGGCATAACGAATATTTCCCTCAGGCATATGAGATGTCACCCTCAGGCATAGAAGCTACTGCCCATAGGCGTGAGAAAAGTTTCCCTCAGGCTAAACAAAACATTTCCCTCAGGATAAACAAAACACTGCCCTCAAGCTAAGCAAAACACTGCCCTCAGGCTAAGCAAGTAATTGGGCCGAGCCCGATGCATAAGAAAGTAATAAATATTTTTCCTCTAAATAAAACTCAAAACATGCTATGATTATGTCATACCCATGGGTATCCTGGCCAAACGGCTAAACAAGGGAAACACACCCACGGGGTGGCCTTGGATCCAAGCAACGATCCCTGACAGCATTTTATATTTATTATTATATTATCTATGCAATTATAGATATTTTATCATCTAAGGCCTCATCCATATGACACCCCAAACATGGGAACATAGATCAAAAGTATACAAATCAACTCAATAGTTGAAAAAAAAATATACAAGACCACTACCCTCGATCTCCTATGATCGATATACGTGAACAACACCTCCCGAATCACCCGAGAACGACTTAGATCTGGGATAAACATTTACTCGTTCAAACTCAAATAACTTCCCTTAGGGAAATAATTGGAAGGAGAGGTTCAAGAATAGAAAAGATCTCACCTGCACGGTTCAAACAAGATCGACGGTGAAAAAATCCGAGTTTCGGCGTGCGATCAGGAGCTCCTCCAGGCTCCAGCCTCCTCTCCCAATGCTCTAAATGAACCCACTACCTCCTCTTCCGAATAAGGAGGATACTACCTATTTATAACAAAAAAAATAACTACACAGCATGTACTCTCAAGTACACAATGTGCAATATTTTTTTAACTGTTACTCCGGTGGCTACTTTTCACTACCACCATGTTCATCTGCCAACTGATTACATGGCGTGTATTACTAAGTACACGGTATGTAGTTAGTTATTACATCTTAAACCACCAACAAGTCAAAATTCCCTATGTTTCTATCCCACACGGCCAAAGTACACGGAGTATATATGAAATTACACGGTGTGTAGTTTGTTTTTACCGAAAAACCAACGCGCCTTGTATTTTCATCCCACATAGCTGAAGTACACGGTGTATGTACAAAAATTACATGGAGTGTACCCATAAATTTGGGATTTTCCCCACATTTTCCTTGTTTTCTGAAAAACACTTAAGGAAAAAGGAAAAGAACAAACCCATACCTCAAGAATAAGAACTGGTTTCTTACAAACTTCCCCTCTTAAATCAATTCATCCCCGAATTTCCCTTCAAAGGGTGGTAAAGATAAAGTTGAGAACAACTCTGGACATGTAGCACATACATCAGTCTCCCACTCCCTAGTTTTGTCTTGCACTAGGCCATGCTGCCATAGCACCTGTACGAGAGGAACTGACCAGACTTGGAGAACCCTCGTGCTCCTATCGACAATACGAATCGGATTCTCCTCAAAGGATGCATCGACCTGAAGTTCAACCTCCTAGGGCTGAAGAATGTGAGACAGGTCTGAGCAATAACGGCACAGCTAAAATACTTGGAAGACGTTGTGCATGGACCAGTACCTCTGCGGTAACTGCAACCGATAGGTAACCAGCTCGACTCTCTCTAGAATCTTAAACGGCCCTACATACCTCGGTGAAAGTTTATCCTATATCCTGATCTGCTTGTGTCCAACCTTAGTGAAACACGCAATAAAACTTGATCCCCAACCATGAACTCCAATGGTCATTTACGGTGATCAGCATAATATTTCTAATTAGACTGTGCAGTAGCCATCCACATTTGAATCAACTGGACCTACTCTGAAGTCTCCTGCATGAGATGTGGTCTTAGTAAAGTAGCCTCACCTACCTCCAACCAACACAAGGGTGATTGGAACGGACTACCATATAAATCCTCTTAAGGTGCCATCTAAATAGTTTCATGAAAACTATTATTGTAGGAAAACTTGACCAGGGGTATGTGATTCTCCCAAAAGCCCCGAAAGTATCGGACGCATGCACGCAGCATGTCCTCTAGCACATGTATTGTATGCCCTGACTGGCCATTGGTCTGAGGGTGGTAAGTTGCGCTCAGAAGCACCTATGTTCCCAGTTCCCTCTGAAAACTCTACCAGAGAAGAAATTTAAAATGGGCATCCCTATCTGAAACGATAAAACAAGGGACCCCATGAAGACGTATTATCTCTCGAATATACAACTTCCCGAGATCGTCAACCCTAAAGGTCTCCTTGATTAGAAAAAAAGTGATCTACCTTTGTAAGTCTGTCCACAACAACCAATATGGCATCATTGCCTCAAGGTGACCTCAGCAACCTGGTCATGAAGTCCATCATGACATCATCCCATTTCCATTCTGGAATGGGTAACTGTTGTAACAATTTGGCTAGACTTTGTTGCTCCGCCTTCACCTGCTGACAGGTGGAACATCTCATAACAAAACCAGCTACCTCTCTTTTCTTACCTAGCCACCAATACTGACATCTTAAGTCACGGTACATTTTGGTAACTCCATGATGTACTTCCCAAGATGAATCATTAAATTATCATATAAACTCCTCACATATATCCCCTGGAACCCACACTCGTCCATGGATATGCAGTACCTCATCATTGACTATTTTCCAACCAGGAGGAGGGTCCTCACTTGCCACCGACTCCTGTAGAACTAGGCCTTATGAATCTAATAGTTTTCTCATCCTCACTCTATCCCAGAGGTTAGAAGTCACTGCTAAGGATGAAAGATAGGCTCGGCCCTAACTATCATGCACCTCAAAATTTATCTTAGAGAACAAATCCATAAGCTGCCACTCACCGCTGGACTCCTGCACTTCTTGTATCTGAGTCCTCCTACTCATTGCATCGGCTACTGCGTTACCCTTACCAGGTATATAGGCAAGCTCAAAGTCGAAGGACTGAAGGTATTCAACCCACCTACACTTTCTCAAATTTAGTTCAAGCTGGGTAAAGATGTATTTCAGACTTTTTTGGTCCGTAAACACCACAAAATGTTCTCCAAAGAGATAATTTCTCCAACAGCATAATGCATGCACAACTACAGCCAACCCAAGATCATGCGTCGTGTAATTCCTCTCATGTGGCCTCAACTACCAAGACCCGTACGCAACTACCAGATCTCCCTACATTAACACTACTCCCAGTCCAATACCTGATGCATCACAGTAAACTATATAGATCTTACCTTACTCTGGAAGTATCAGGACTGATGCTGATGTCAACCTTCCCTTCAACTTCTGAAAGGTAATATCGCAAGCTTCTAACCAAATGAACTTCACACCCTTCTTAGTCAAACTCATCAATGACATGACTAAGAGGGGGAAGTCCTATATAAAATGCCTTTAGTAACCATCCATCCCCAAGAAAATCCATATTTCAAACACATTCTTAGGCTGCTCCTAGGAAACTACTGCTCTCACTTTCATTGGGTCTACTGCAACTCTTGCCTCTGAGATAATATGACCCAGGAAGTGAATCTAGTCCATCCAAAAGTGGTACTTTGAGAGATTATCATATAACTGATTCTCTCTCAGTGTACTCAAAATGATCTCAAGATGGGTAGCATGGTCAGGTCAAGTGTGAGATTAAACCAAGATATCATCTATGATGACTACCACAAAAGAATCCAGATATGGGTGGAACATATGATTCATCAGAGCCATGAAAACTGCTGGCGCATTTGTGAGTCCGGACGGCATGACCAAGTAATCATATAGACCATATCTACTCCGAAAGGTTGTAAGCGGTATTTCCAATGGTATAACACGCAACTAATGATATTTGGATCTCAAGTAAATATTATAGAACACTTGCACTCCTATAATTTGATCAAAAAGATCATAAATACTCGGAAAGGGATATCGGTTCTTGACCATCAACTGGTTCAGCTTCCGATAATCCACACAGAGTCTGAGGGAACCATCCGCCCTCTTCACAAACAAGACAGGTGAACCCCAAGGAGAAGTACTGGTTCGGATGAAACCCTTTTTCTTGAAACTCCACCAACTGCTTTTTGAGATCTTGCATCTCTAGTGTAGCCATCCTATAAGGAGGAATGGACACTGATGTCTCTCCTGGCACAAGCTCAATAGAGAATTCCACCTCTTGCTTCAGAGGTAGACCTGAAAATTCATCCAGGAAGACATCCCTAAAATGATTAACCACGGGAGGAAAATACTTCTGACAAGTTCCCTGGTCATCCAAATATAAACTCGTAATCTGGGATGTCACTCCACCTCTCCCACGATGATCGGGTCTAGCTCTGCTTGCCTGGACATCCCATTCGCCCTTGTATAGAAACTCTCCACCCTCTGGTGACTTGAAATGCACCCTGCAATGATATCAATCTAAAAAGGATCGAAAGGGTACCAACCAGTCCATCCCGAGAATGACATCATAGTCTGTCATCTCTAAGACATAGATGTCCCATAGAAAGTGACACCCACCAACCTCTAGGGGCACTTACTGTACTAATGCACACCAGCTGTTCTAATTCCCGATGGAGTGTCTAGTGTCATGATATCAGAAGAATACAAAACATAGAGCCCAAGTCTCTCCACAATGGGCACAGATATAAAGCTATGTGTATCACCAGTATCGAAAAGTACGGAAGACAAAACAGAAGCAACTGGAATAGTACCTATGACAGTGGAAGTTCTGAGATCCTGCTTTTATTGGGTCTGTTGCACTACATATGTTTGCTCAGTGCCGCAGCCCTATGACACAGCCTGTCTACCCTAAGCTGACCTGCCCTGCTATCTTTTGAGATCCTGGTGTCTGGCTACCACGGCCACGAACACCACCTCGGCCTGAACATCCTGACATATTCCAATTCCCTGACTGGTAAGAAGCTGTTAGCCCTACTCCCGCACATGGAGTCTGCACAGAACCCCTCTCACCAGTCACTGGTAGAAACACCCTCCAAAAACGGTGAAGATAACCCATCTTGCTACAAGCTCGGCACTCCACTGGGTCACGTGGACACTGAGGTCTCTTGTGGCCCTCTTTACCACACTGGTAGCACATACCCGGCCACCTGAAGAATTATTCTGGATAGTACTACCACCATGATATAAATTCATCTTCCTCTTCCTCTTTCCAGTAGATATAGTACCAAAAACCGGTGCCGAACCACCCTAGACTTCACCACTAGCTTCCTGCAGGTTCCACTCAGTAATCAATGTCTAATTCACAATATCATGCACTGTAGGTAACCTAAAAACATTCACTGGTGCTCGAATGTCATATTGAAGACCATCCTCAAACTGTCTAGCCCTCAACGTCTCATCACCCACTAGAACATGTGAAAAAATTTGTAGCTCAGTGAAGCAGGCAGAATAATCCATCACTGACATGGAACCTTGTTGCAGATTCATGAACTCCAGAGATTGATCTGCCCTTAATGTCTCCAGAAAGAAAAAGTCATAGAATACTGCCTGAAAATCATCCCATCACATGTCTCGGTGATGCTCAGACTAGGTGGTAACATCCCACCATCTCTTGGCAGAATCACACAGCATGTAAGTAGAGAGCATGAACCTCCTCCTAGGAGGTGTCTTCAGATGCTCGAAGATTGTCTGCATAGAACACAGCCATGAATCCGCAGTCTGTGGTCCGCCATCCCCTAAAAACGTAGTCGGATGCTGCTGCTAAAATATATGCGTCAACTCTTCCATAGATGTGGAAACCGACGGTGCTCCTTGGAAGTTCTACATAAACCGCATGAAGCCTTCACAGAATTTCACATCCACGCCTGCATCTGGTATAATGGTGGGTGCCGCATCTGGCACTACTGGAGGATCCATCGGTAGTCCATGGTCTACCATCTCTGGATTATAATCGTTGCCAACCTCTTGGTGAACAACTTGAGGTCATCTCAGTGGCATGACTCTACAAGGTCAAACACATTCCTTAGATTATTATCATCAAGGACTATAAACTTAAAGCGTAAGATTGGAACAGGAGAAAGAAAACATTTAAGTTTACAAAACAAGACTACATGGTGTGTATAATAACTACACTGTGTGTTCCCTTAAGTATTTCACATGGGCGTGTACTTCTACCAGAACTGTTCATGTAACACCCCAAACACACGGCGTGTTGTCCACACACACGGCGTGTACTTGAATTTTCTTCCCTATCCCGAGTCCTTCTACATGGTTTTATCCACACGGCTCTCTTTTCAATGAGACTACACGGCGTGTATAAGATCTACACGACATGGTCCCTTAGGCCCTTACATGGTTGTGTCCTGATGCTGGCATGGGTGTGTCTCAACCCTAGGTACACGGTGTGTTACACCTACACATGGCATGTACACCACTCTGTCTCCCCAGCCACACAACCAAGTCTACATAGTTTTTTACCAGTCAAGAATACACAGCGTGTCCCAGAGGTACACGGCATGTACTAGATGAGCTTCACCAACCCGTGTTGTTCGATACATGGCTGGATACATGGCTCACACTACACGGTGTGTTCCAGATGGACACAGCGTGTACTAGAAAGGATAACACCGACCTGTGTTGTAATTTACATGGCCAGATTCCTAGATTTACACTACACGGCATGTTCAAAAGTGACACGGCGTGTTTAAGTGAATATTTCTCCATCTTGGTTGTTAGTCACACAGGCAAACACAAGGTCAACATGACACGGTGGGTAAAACTGGTACACGGCATGTTCCCTCTAGAGTTTTTCCATCTCGTGTTTCTACCTACATGGCCTATGACACGATTAGAAACTACATGGAATGTACATAATGTACACGGTGTGTACATAAAATTTTTTCATTTCTTCTAGAACATAAGAGTACATGGAGTGTATTCATAGAACCACATGTCATGTTGTCTGGGTTCCCAGACAGAAAGCCTTAGAAACTACTCTAGAGCCCCATTTTCTTAAATTTCAAGCACCGGTATGCCAAATTCTGATCCATGGGGCCCATACTACCCACGAACCAAAGTTTAGCACCTGACCTTCACATTATAGTACAAAATGCCACCAAAAAGGCTAGATCATGATCTGATAAATTTCGGTCCAAGAGATCTCATACTTCTCAGGAACCAAAGTTTAGCATCTGTAAACCCAACCATAACATGTACCAATACACTATCAACTGTTTTCGTATCTATCAAGGTACCTATCACAACAGAATGAATTTTTTCTAGAACAACATCTATCACAACAGCATGCAATTTCTAATGCACCTACATAGCATGGATACTATGCATGGCATGTGATTCTAACATGTGCCTAAATTATGCATGAGATGGCATACCCTCATCTCATCAGGTTGCAACTAAATAAAACCCAGGTATACAAATATAAACAACACACAACAAGTGTGTCACCCAGTGGTGAAAATCAAATCAATTGTAATAATCATAAATATAAAATCACAATTTAATTTGAGGCAATCTGGCCTTTACCTATACACGAGGTAGCTACTCCCGAGCACAGTTTATTACCAAATCCCTTAACAATATATCTCTTTCCCATTGTCTCCAAACAATAAAATAAATTAGAGAAAAAAAATCCTCTGATACCACTTTGTAACATCCCGGATCCGTGTTCCACTCAATGGGTACCCCGAACTCGGTTGGTCACATGACCTCAAGCGCATTTCCCCAAATGCCATAGGTTTCCAACTGGAAGTGAGGGCCTAGGTCTTATAGTGGGGAAACTATTCCCTCATCTGTCAAAGTGTAGCGTAGTGGAAAAATATATACATACCAAAAGCAGAAGTAGTAAACAATACAAAGATGAAAGGATAATGGTACTGAAAAAAAAAGATAACCAATATTCATATATATATAATGATGCAATATATCTTATTTCTAAGAAATCATTAAAAACATGATACACTACAATCAAATAAAATATAGTACAAAGTACCAAGTATAGCAAAGAAAACTAAAATAGTACAACAAAAACTCAGCAACATCACAATCCTAAGCTCGGTCCCATGCTCTCCTACTCCTCTGCAAAAATCATGTACCTATGTAGGGACCCTTTCCCTTGTCGACACCTACAACAATATAATCTGTTTGGGCCCAGGACATGACCCAAACAAAGTGTGAGAAATAAATCCCAGTAGGCAACCACCAAAGGCCCATGCCCAACTATCAGTGATAATGTGAAATAGCAGTGTGCAATAATAAAATGCAGTAAACCAGGTAGTACTCAAAAGTAACTATCTATACCAATTACCTTTCCATTTTAATAATTATTTATCAATTCCAAGCTTTTGCTTTAGCTTTGAAGGTACAACATAAGAAATCACCACAGTGAATATTCAAAGTAAACATTGTCCTCAGACATTAAAATCCTTACCCTTAGGCAAGCTGAATAAAAACTCACAGGTGAGTGCCCACAGGCATAATTAATATCTCCCTTAGGTATATGAGATTTCACCCTCAAGAACAGAAGCTACTACCCACAAGCATGAGAAAAGTTACCCTTGGGCTAAACGAAATATTGCCCTCAAGCTAAACAAAACACTGCCATCAGGCTAAGAAAAACACTACCCTCATGATAAGCAAGTAACCAGGCTGAGCCCAATGCATAAGAAAGTAATAAATATGTTTCCTCTCAAGAATACCCAAAACATGTTATCATTACAGCATACCCACGGGTATCCTGTCCAAACGGCTAAACAAGGGAAACGCACCCATGGGGTGGCCCTAGATCCAAGCAACCATCCCAGACAGCAGTTTATATTTATCATTAGATTATCTATACAATTATAGATATCTTATCAGCTAAGGCCCCAGCTATACGAAACCCCGAACATGGTCGCATATCTCAATGGTACACAAATCAACTCGACAGTTGGAAAAAACACAATACCACCTACCTCGATCTCCTCTGATCAATATACGTGAATGACACCTCCTGAATCACCTGAGAGAAATGTAGATTTGTGATAAAAATTCACCTGTTCAAACTCAAATAACTTCCCTTAGGGAATGAATTGGAAAGAGTGGTTCAAGAAGAGAGAATATCTCACCCGTGCGGCTCAAATGAGATCGACGACGAAGGAATACGAGTTCCAGCATGCCATCAAGAGCTCATATAGGCTTTGGCCTCCTCTCCTGGTGCTCCAAATAAACCAACTCCCTCATCTTCCAAATGAGGAGGCTACATCCCATTTATAATTAAAAAATAAAGTTACACGGTTTGTACTCTCAAGTACACGACGTGTACTATTTTTTTAACTATTACTCTGGTGGATACTTTTTACTGCCACCCTATTCATATGATGACTGATTACACAGTGTGTATCACTGAGTACATGGTGTGTAGTTATTTATTACATCCTGAACCACTGACAAGTCCACACGCCCTGTGTTTCCATCCCACACGGCCAAAGTAAACGGCGTGTATATGAAAGTACACGACGTGTAGTTTATTTTTACCGACAAAACTACAAACCCTATATTCTCATCCCATATAGCCGAAGTATATGGAGTGTGTACAAAAAGTACACGGAATTTACCCATAAATTTAGTATTTTCCCTACATTTCCCTTGTTTTCTCAAAAACACTTAAGGAAAAAGGAAGATAAGAAACTCGTACATCAAGAATCAGAACCGGGTTCTTACACAAAATATAGATATGAAGTTAGAGATTAACAGTTTATGTTGCCTAATATTATACAAGAGATTACATATAAGGTTTAAACCATTCAACATTGCATTAAATCCATGAAAAGTGATTTGAAAATCTATCCATACAATCATTGATAAGACCTAGAGTTTGAGATCAGATATAAGGTTTTTCTTCGTATATCAACCTGGAAGAAATAAATGAGGTTTAGAAGAAGGGAAATATTAATCCAAGATACATCATTCCCTTTTAGATCCTTTATTTCATAGTATATTTAGCCTATCAACTATTACTCCCACCTATCTTATCTAATGTATGTATCCCTCTTAAGGAATTACATACCATACCCTTCACCTATACTAAATCTAGAGGTAGTACCTTTCATGAATGATATTATGTATGAGGAGTAGTTGGTGAAGATCTTTTATTGAAAAGACAAGTTTATAAAAAAACAATAAAACTCACCTGGTCAAAGACATGTGGTGGAACCACAAGTTTAAGGAGGATACATAAGAACTAGAAGAGGTGATGAAGTAGATATACCCTAATTTATTTTATTGTATGAAATGAATTTTTGAGGGTGAAATTTATAAAGGGTAAATAATGTAACAACACTGAATTTTCAAAATGAAATTCTCTTCTGAATGAATAAATGCATTATTAAGTAATGTTGTTATAGAAAACACATGAACTGTATTTATTTTTTAATTTTGGACCATTATAAAATATAACTATAATTATATGAAAGACTTAAAATACCATTAATCATCATAAATTTTGTTAATATAGTCATTCTATAGTGACCATAAATATTAGTAAACATTAAGGATTATAATAAAATCTAATTGACACAGAAGAATGAGGTGATGGCCTTGAGTAGTAGAATTGTACATAATGAAGCCCATTTTTTTGGAGATGCTACCCAAGAACCAACTTCTGTGTACTTTATAATAACCTATATTCATATATTTTAATATTAATAAACTTCTTATCACATCATAATTGTTCTTGTACATAACATAGTATGTGATAATGTCCCTAGAGTTGCTATCACACTAAAAGGTCATAGTAGTTCCCTGCTATAATGAGAACCCAAAAGTGCTACGAAACTATTCTAAAATATATATTCTATAGCTAGATGATATCATTTTAGGTACACAAATGATATAGTCTATCAGAGGTGGAGACTCATATGACTTTTATGAACCTTCTCATGGTGTATGCCCTTGGTAATGTCCAATGTAGGATAATATGAGAATAAGACCCACTAATAGGAAATCTACATTTACATGTGTCATTAAATTTTCCTATCCATTGAAGTGCATGCTGATCCTTAGAATTTAAAAAGGATTTTTAATGATTATTATTAGCCACTTACTTTTATATATTGATTAAAATCATGATGAGATATGTTTGTGGTGAGTTAGGATATATTGTGTGTGTCATGGGTAACATTTCATTAATTAATAATGCAAGAAAGGATTTTTCCCTTCCATTATTTAATAGTAATTAATATATAATGCCATTTGATGGAAATTATATAGCCAAAATAAATCAATTTCCATGGTATTCTATAGGCAGGTTTGATTTTTAGGAAGTCCAAGAAAGATACTTCGAGCACATAGGTTGATGGAACTAGCATGCAACCTGTTGGATTAGAGATATCATGGTAAAGGGATTATATTACACAGTAAGCATCTGTATGAGGTATTATGTCATTGTGGCACTAAATTATTTCTATATGGGTGAATTGGCATGTTTCTAGATACTAACCTTGTACTTTAGGCTTCTTTTCTAAATGCCACTTAGAAAGAGGCCTAGAGGGTTATAAACTAAGTGTATCCAGAATCATAGATAAATAATATATTATTATTTATTATTTATGAAGTTGAATAAATATTATTCCCTCATGTGGTTTAATAATTATTCATGTTTTCTTGATCACATATATCCCATCACTAGTTATTCGAGATAATATAATGTGGGATGAATATTTAATAGATATTTATTTTCAATTTAGTGAATATAATATTTCTTTATTTATTGCTGAATAATGCAGTGGTATTTATTTAATATATAAATAGTCATTATGGAAGGACTAATAAATATTGTGGAGGAATATAGGGTGGATTTTAATGGTCTAGTGAGGAATAATAAATAATAAATATTGATTGATTAAATAATATTCTAAAGTTAATATCTTGTTTATAAATAATAACATTATTATTAGCATTTTTCATGGGGTTCCTCAGGGATAAAATAAATAATAAAGGGAACTTATGAAATTATTTTATTTTAATCCTAGAGGTATATAAATACATTTATATTATTTTCTAATAGATCCATTTAATTTGTTTAGTTGTGCACAATAGATTTGGAGAATCCTATCAGTCCCTAGAGAGCTCCCTTCTCTAAGAATTCTCCTAAAAAAGGAGACCAACCCTCCTCCACTTCTCACTATCAAGTTAAGAGAGGTCAAGTAGAATGATTTGGAAGTGATTCTCATGGCCATCAAAGGCGGATGACACAAGTGATAGAATTTTTCATGCTAGCACCCAAAGATCCCTACAATGATGTTTGTAGATTTTTGGAACACATGCGGATCACCACTAGAGGGAATCTACTCTTGATTCCTACAACATAATGACGATACAATGCAGATCTATTTTCAGACTCATCAATGAAGAAATAATTCTAATAATATAATTCTTTAATTAATTAAATTAATTATTAATAATAAGTGATGATCCTCCCACAAGCTCCAGTGTATTAAACATTGCTTTTTTCTTGGATTCAATTTTTTTGATCATGTCATTTATCATCATGTAGATCTCAATTTCATCATCGATAATTTAAAAGGTAAAGTTTTAAATGATCCATCACACTCTTACACTATTATTGAAACCTACAAGTGGTATCAGAGAGCTAAAATGATTATTTTTAATTATTTAAATATTTTTTATTGATTTAAACATTTTTCATTTAGTTTTCAATTAAAGTTTAATTTTTATTTTAATTCTAATTCCAAGATCTTCTTCTTCCTCATTCATTTCTCAGATATATAATAAAAATGAATAATTTTATTAATGAAATAAAATTGAAGAACTCATTCAGAGATTCCAATGATTCTAGCTGGATAACATAGAAGTACATGTCGTGTAACAAGAGTTACACACCATGTACGTGTGTTCAATTTACCAGGTTTTAATTCAGAATTAATTCAATATTTTTGAATTAATGACATGTAGTGCATTTATTTCTTACACTGTGTTTTGATCGAGCCATACTAGTGCACGATTAGCTAGAGTACACATCGTGTAGCTCATGTAAACAGCTTATAGTTATTTAAGTCACATATGGTCCATGTAATTCCATGCATGGCCTACCTGACTGGTGAACCTGTAACTTGGAGACCAAATGTCATGTAGCCTTAATTACACATTTCGTACTCCAATTTTTCTGAGGTCTGGATTACATGTTGAGTCCCTAGGAATGTGCCTCATATAAACGGTGAGAGATTTTCATGTTATGTAGCTTGCATATATACATCATTTACTTATACCAAATCACACCGAATTAAAATTTATTTATTATACTATGTAAACCTTATCAACATGTGTTGGCATGTGGTCATTAAGTTGACACGACACACCATGTGATGGTTTTAAATATATATATATATATATATATATATATATATATATATATATAATTAATTTATGTTTAATGTTCATATCTTCATATCATGTGTGATTCGTATGATAAATATTATTCTACATGAATTATAGCATGATATGTTATAGAAAAATCATGTAATTCATGTATTCATTAATTTTATACTATGTGTTATGAAAGTACATGATAATTCACGCATTCTATATGTCACAAGAGTAAACTTTATATGAGTATAATAGATTTTGGGTAGATTTAGACATTTATTCATCATTTCACCTCCAAGGTACATTTATGTACACAGTTAATTTTAAATAAATTTTTTTATTTTTTAAAAAAATTTAATGGATGAGAATCTCAGGAAAATTTAGATGAAAATTAAGATAAAATGATTTATTAATTAAAGAAGATAAATAATTGATTTGACCGTGATTTATCTTAATAATAATGATTAATAATTTAATTCTAGTTTTATTATATGTGTAATTAGTTGCATGCATGTGGATGATCATGAGAAAAGACCAGACCTTTTTATGTGATTGGTTTCATTTAATTTATTTTTAAATTAAATTTTTGGTATGCATTCCTTATCTCCTCTTATTACGTAAGGGTCTACCTTCTTGTGGTTTCATTTATGTAAACCCCTTGTTTCCCTCACCAATGTGTGAGTACAAGAATATGTAATGGATGGAGCTCCCAAACTAGTGGAGGTGGTTCAATTTTGGAGCCAAGGAGAAACTAATCCAAGAGTGATACATTGGTGGGTATTTGGAAAGCTGTAACACGAACCTTAATTGGTTTAAGGTGTTTTTCACCTAAGTCAATATTTAGTTTATCAACCTCTTGATAAACTAACAATTATTTAAAGATCATGATCATACCACTTAAATATTTTATTTCTATCAAGTTCCATGGATATTTAATTATGGATGTTTTGTCATGATCACATTAATTAATGAAATTAAATTGCATGCAATATCAAACTAAAATAAATTTTGTTATGCATAAATATTTATAAGAAATTTTTAATCACTTAAGTAAATACATTTAATATTAACAATCATGTGATAAAGATAATAATTTAAAATTTATGCATAAATGGTAAAATCCCTCAATTATATATATTAAGTTGGTATAGCCTTACACTACTTCAGTTAAAATTGAACCATAGTTAAAAGAACTTGAATATCCAAAGTTGGGGTGCTTTCAATTATCAGAGAATTATGACATGGATTTTGGGTTGACTTAACTTAGTTTACATAAAGGGTTGACTACCAAAGGAGGACTTGGTATAACTAAGAGGCAAGGGTTTAGTAAATCCAATTTAAGGATTTCAGGATTATGGAGTCCACTCAACAGATCAAGAAACTATGAGTTAATGCAGTTTGTATTTAGAATGATTACCTAAAACCATTAGAGTTTCATGACCAGTGAAATTTGGGTTAATGAGAAGGGTAATATGGATCATTTTCACTATAATTTCCAAGGAACATAATATTTCAAAGTAAATGGGAGGGATATTGGGTTTTGATAAAATAGTGGGAGACTAATAAATATTATATTTATTTATTGGTCTAAATTTTATCAAATAAAGTATTAAAATTATTCTCATCTTATTTCTTAGAAACAACATTAAAATTAATAAAAAAATGTCACTATAATCCATACTTTATAATGATAACCTTCTCACCAAAACAAATTTCCAATAGTGGAAATGGAACTTATGTGTTATCCTTATCCATGAAAAAAATTTGTTGGAAGGACATATTGCTGATGTTACTGGTAAAGAGGAAAGTGATGAAGAGTAATCACTCTATGAGAATCATTTGAATGATTCCATGGTTGTTCAATGTTTCATGGTATCATTCATGTACAATGAGGTTTTGAAGCAACAAGAGGACATTGATTCATATAGCATGATGTCTCACCTTTTATATCTATATCAAGAGAATGTGATACAAGAGAGGTACAATATCTTCAATTATTTTTTTATAACTAAGATTGAAGATTCTGGGCCATATGAGCCCCATGTAGTCAATTTTATTGGCTACATTGAAAGCTTACACATCTTAGGGATTAAATTACTAGATGAGTTTCATAATGATCCCATACTTTAATCACTATCTAGGACATTCTCTAGTATTATTGTTAATTATAATATGAGAAATATTGAGAAGATTCATTCATAAATTCTTACTTTAATTCACCAAGTAAATAAGGAAATGGTGTGTGATAAACTTGTGGTTATTATGGTGAATAAGATAAGGAAGAGAAAGTAAAATAGGCCTAAGACTCAAAAAAAAGTCTAAAGATATTGAGAACCATCCTTCCAAGAAGAAGAAGATCCAAAGGCAGAGTAAGGAAAAGGAGGCAGTATGTTTTGTATGTGGCAATCCAGGCCACTAGAAGAGGAATTGTACCCAGAAGAAAGGGGAAGCTAAAGGTGCATTCATTATAAAGTGTAGTCTTTCAATATCTATACGTTGGGTATTAGAAACATCTTTTGGTGCTCACATATGTATCCAAATACATGAATTAATTATATTTTGAAATATTTATTGAGTTGAGGTGGATCTAAGAGCTGTTAATAGTGTGAAGTTGTATGCTCAATCCATTGGTGACTAAAACCTTTTATTTATAATAAGAATGATTTTTGTTTTAAAATATAGATATTATATACTAATGGATACCAAAAACATAATTTATGCATAATTCTTAGATATATATGGGTTAATTTTTAGGTTTGGAAATAAAGGTTTTTTATTTTATAAGGGAAACATATGTTATGGTATGAAACATTTAAATAATGGTCTTTATATATTAAATTATGAAACCAATTATTAGCAATTGATCATGAATCATGTTCACATGACTCATATAACACCCAGTTATGGAAACCCCATCTTGGTCATGTAAACAAGAAGAGTTTGGTAAAGCTCTATCAAGATGGTTACTTATACACATCTAAGATAAACCCACTTGAAATATGTCATATATTTGTACAAGGAAAAATAACCAAACCTCCATTTGGTGGATAGGGTGAAAGGGCCATATAGCTTATAGGATTGATACACACTGATGTGTGTGGAAAATTTATAGTAGAATATATAGGAGGATATTCTTAATTAATAAATTTTATTGATGACTTGATTAGGTATGGTTATGTCTACTTGATGATGAATAAGTTTGAGTCCTTTGATAAATTCAATGAATTCAATAATGAAGTAAAAAAATCAACTTGGAAATAAGATAAAGATGATTTGATCATATCAAGGTGGTGAATATCTTAACCAAGAGTATATTAACGTTCTATTGGAGTTTGGGATTATATATCAACTCACCACACCTTATAAACCATAGTGGAATGGTGTTAGAGAAAGGAGGAACCTTACCTTGTTATACATGGTAAGGTTAATAATGAGTCATACAAATCTTCCATTACCCTTTTCGGGGTATACATTACAAAATTAAACATACACATTAAACTAAGTACCAATTAAGGCAGATAATGGAATTCCATTTGAGTTATGGAGTTAAAAAAACCCATTTTGTCACATACATGTGTATGGGGATGTTCGGCATTTTTTATGGACTTGTTAGGAAAAACGTATCATCCCATGGAACAAAGTGTATATTTATAAGGTATTCCAAGGAAATAAAGGGATAATACCTATTCAACCCCTTGTACAAGAAACTGATTATCACTGAATAGGTGGTCTTTCATGAGAGGGAGCGCATCCTCAAAATGGATAGTGGGAGAAATATTAACTTCAATAAAGTTGATTCTCAATATACACTAGAGTTGGTATAGGAATAGGTTCCAAAGGTTTCCAAGGAAAAATTAGTTCCCAAAACACAAGCACTACATAGGAATATAAGAGAGGTAATAGAACCAGAGAGATATGTTTTTCTAGTCACTAAATATGGTGACTCATTATTGGTTGATAGTGATGAAACTATCTCCTATAAAGAGGGATTAGAGAGATCAAGAGATGCAAGATGGAAAGAATCCATGAATTTTGAAATAGATTCCATGTATCATAAATAATTTTGGGTTCTAGTCAATGTGTCAGTTGATGTAAAGCTAGTTGGATGAAAATGGGTATTCAAGAGGAAACTGGACATAGAAGGTAAAGTAAATAACTATAAAAATAGGATAGTGGCTAAAGGGTTTAAACAATGTCAATAAATTGAATATTATTAAACCTTTTCACCACCTTCCATGTTAAAATACATCAGAATTATACTTAATATAGAATCTTACCAAGACTATGAGATTTTAAGGATGCATATCAAAACTGCATTCCTTAATGGGAACCTGCAGAATTATGTCTATATGACAAAACCAGAAGGTTTTATGAATCCAAGTGATTCCAAACGGATTTTCAAGTTAGAGATATCCATTTATGGATTGAATTAATCATCTAGGTCATGGAACATTCGATTCGATGAAGTTATAAAAAAAATTCTTCATTAAGAATGAATGTGAGCCATGTGTTTATAATAGGTTTAGTGGAAATGTAGTTGTTATCCTAGTAGTATATGTTGATGATGTGTTACTTATTGTAAATGACATACCAGTCTTATAGTATATTAAGTATTATCTAAATAAGTGTTTATCCATGAAGTACTTATGTGAAAGGGCCTATATTCTAGGGATAAAGATCATTCATGATAGATCCAAGAGGCTACTTGGACTAATGAAAAGTATATATGTTTACTAGATACTAAATATATTTAGTATTGAGCAATACAAGAGGGAATTGGTTCTAGATTCACATGGTTTACATATTTATAATAAAATGTGTCCTTAGAAACAATAGAAGAAATAGATAATGAGTAATATCCTCTAAACTTTAGTGATGGGATAATCATGTATTCTATGTTATATACTAGACTTGATGTTGCATATTCATTGAGCATGGTAGGTATATATCAAGCATATCCAAGAGAAAAACACTGGTCTTCTATTAAGTCAATCCTTAAGTATCTAAAAATAAATAAGAATATGTTACTAATGTATAGAGGAGATGATGATTTTTTCATCATAGGTTATACTAATTCTATTTTTCATATAGATCATAATGATCTAAAGTTGCTGTCAAGATATGTTTTCTATCTCAATAGAGGAGTTGGGAGCTGCATCCAGTTATCACTGAATCTATAGTGGAGTCTGAGTATATAATGGCATCTAATGTAGCGAAGAAAGCCATTTGAATTTGAAATTTTTTCTTATATATTGATGTGGTACCTCAAATTAAATACCCTTTCACATTATATTGTGATAATATTGTCATATTGGCTCTAGAAAAATATACAAGGTCACACCATTAGAAAAAGTATATAATCTGAAAGTATCACCTCTTGAGGGATTTTTATTAGAGGGGGTAAGTTGATATAACCAAAGCACCCATGGAAGATAATGTGTTATACCCCTTGACTAAAGTCATATCTCAAAAGAAGCATGAGTGTCATGTGAGAACTAACATACTGAAGGTTGTTATCAGGTATCTCTAGTTCAAGTGGGAGTTTTTTAGAGTTGGTGCCCTAAAACCAACTTATTTGTACTTTATGATAACATATATTCATATATTTTAATAGTAATAAACTTTTTATCACATCATTGTTATTATTCTACATAACATAGTATGTTATAATGTCCCAAGAGTAGTTGTCACACTAAAAGGTCATAGTAGTTCCCCACTTTGATGAGAACCCAAAAGTGCTACACCACTATTATTAAAAATATGTTCTATAGCTACATGATATCATTTTAGGGACACAAATGATACATACAATCAGGATTAGAGATTCATAGGACTTTGAGGCAACTTCTTAGGGTGTATGCCCTAGGTAATATCTAGTGTAGAATATTATGAGAACAAGACCCACTAGTAGAAAATCCACATTTACATGTGTCATTGGATGTTCCCATCTACGGACATATGTATTGATTCATAGACTCTAATAATATTATTAATGAGTATTATGAGTTGTGTACTTTCATGTATTGAAGAAAATCAGGATGACATATATTCACGGTGAGGTAGGATATGTTGGGTGCATCACGAGTAATATTTCATTAATGAATAATGTGATAAATGATTTTTCCCTTATGTTATTTAATAGAATTTGATATCTCTGGAACTTTGATGGAAATGATATAGCCTAAATAAATCCATGACCATGGCATTCTATGGGAAAGTTTGATTTTTGTGAAGTTAAAGAAAGAGACATTGAGCACATAGGTTGATGGCACCCGCATGCAACCTGCTTGATTAGATATATCTTCAAAAGGGGATTATAATACATAGTAAGTGTCTGTATGAGGTATTATGTCATTGCGGCATTAAATTATTTCTCTAAGGGTTCCTTGGTGTGTTTTTAGATGGTAACCTATTACTTTATGCTACTTCTCCTAATGCCACTGAGAAAAAGGACTAGAGGGTCACACACTAAGTGTATCCAGAACGTTAGTTAAATAATATATTTTAATTTATTATTTTAAAAGTTAAATAAATATTATTCATGTATGTGTTTTAATAATTATTTATGTTTTATTGATCTCGTATATTTTTTCACTAGTTCTTCGAGTGAATATAATGTGGGAAGAATATTTAATAAATATTGATTTTTTATTTAGTGAATATAATATTTATTTATTTATTTATTGGTGAATAATGTAGTGATATTTATTTAAAAAATAAATAGTCATTATTTAAGGCTTGGTAAATATTTTGGATGAATGGAAGACTGAGTTTAATTGTCCGATGAGAAATAATAAATTTTAAATATTATTGAATTAAATAATATTTAAATGTTAATCACATGTTGAGAAATACTATTATTATTATTATTATTTGGAATGGGGTTTCAAAGAGATTAAATAAATAATAAATGGAACATGTTCCATTATTTCATTTTAACCCTAGCATTATATAAACCTAATTATATAATTTTGTAATAGATCCAATTCATTTTTTTGGTTATGCACAATGAATTTGTAGAATCCTCTCAAGCCCTAGAGAGATCCCTTATCTAAGAACACTCCTAAGAATGAAGAGAGATCCTCCTACACATAGCACTCTCAAGTCAAGAGATATTGAGGAGAATGATTTTAGAAGTGATTCTTGTCATGATCAAAGGAGGAAGATGCAAGTGATAGGATCTGTCATGCTATCACCTGAAGATTCCTATGGTAATATTCAGAGGTTTTTGGAACATGTGTGGATCACCACTAGAGGGAATATTCTATTTATTCCTACAATGCAACGATGGTAAAATATAGATATATTGTCAGACTCATCAAAAAATAAATAATTTGAACAAGGTAATTGTTTAATTGATTGTATTAATTATAAATAATATGTGATGATCCTCCTTATAGTTCCAACATATTGCCCCTTTTTTTTCTTTTATTCAATTCCATTGATCATGGAATTTATCATCATGTAGATCTCAGATTGAGCATTGATCATGAGAAAAGAAAAGTTGTGCATGACCCATCATATGTTTCCACTATGCTGAGAACCTATACATTTATCAGAGCTTCTAAGGGAGATGGAATCATTGCACTTTTCCCATGACCAATATTAAGATGAGATTTGATAAATGAAAATTTAGAAAACTGAGGGGTAAGGGTAGTTATAGTGGTAATGGATCCTGCTTGGAATCTAAGAGACCTAGGTTCAAAACCTGGTGGAGGCAAATTTCTGGTACTATAGCAGTTACTATAACAGTTACTATTCAGTATTGTAGCAGCTGGACTATTCCCCTAATTTGGGCCTTTGGGCCACTGGTTTGGGCCTATGGGTCTCAAGGGCCTTCAGGTCATCAAAGGCCTTTGGTCCTTAGGACCTTTGGGTCATAGAGACCATGGAGTATCCCAGTCCACATAGATCAGACCCAAGAAGAGGATCAAAGCAACAATAATAGCATCCACCAGAAGCAGAGCTAACCGGATTGGAAGAATGAGAGGGTATGGCAGCCACCATCGGGACTAGGCACCGTGAAACTTTGTATGAGGAAATTCTACCCGATCAAAAATGCAATTTGGGGAGCTAGGTGATCAATGACACAAAAGTTGGGGAGGGTCAGTTCTAGTGGGTTGGGCCTACGGGTCATTTAATGGGCATGGTATGCCTCTAGGCCTTCGTGTCATGTATTGTGGGTCAGTTGGGCCTTATGCCTTGGGCCTACAGGTCATGTACGGGTTCCCCTTCAACTCTTTAAAGGGGTATTATCCATAATAAAATAAAAAATAAGTCCTTTGGGCCATTCGGGAATAGAGATCACCACCAGAACCATGTTCACTAAACCACCCTAAGAAAGCACTATTATCACACACCTTACCCTTAGGGTGAATGCGGGTGTAATAAGGGATTATGTATCTAGACCATAGTAGCATGAATTTTTATAGTTTTTCTATTAATAAAATAATTATTATGTTGATCTATTTTCATTATTACTTTATATAAAAATATTTCTATACGAAGAAACAAAAAAAATATTTTTTGGGAAATATATAATTTTAATTAAAAAATTATTTTTTATAAATCCAATATTTTATAAAAAAACATATTTTATTAAAATATTATTATTAAATAATATTTATTTAAATATAAATGGTAATATAATTTAATGAAGTCATGTGTAATTTTTTAAAGGTACAAAAAGTTGTTAGTGTTGTAAAAACTAATATTTTTCAATAAATAAGGGTTTTTATTTAAAAGTGTAAAATAATATATCTAGAAAATTATTTGTGTAAAATGAATATTATTTTTAAAATAAGCACCTAAAAATTATCCAATGGTGAATTTTTCATAAATTTTTGAGACAGTCACATTTTTGGGTAAAAATTAAATACAGTATAAATATATAGTATGTATTATGACATCATAATAGCCCAAAAGTGATATAATAAATATTATAAAATTCATCAATGGAAAAAATAGATTTTACCTTTAAAATAATATTTTTATGAGGTTATTTTATTTATTTTAAAAACCTTTAATGAATCCTCTAAAACCTATATTACATTTTAAGGTTTTAAAAAAAATTATGAACATGACTCACTTTCATATAATGAATGTTATTATTTTAATGATTTCAATTATTAATAAAATAAAATATTTTAAACCACTTATATTTGGTAAAAATAATGGGTAAATACCATGTAAAATTTTGTAATTTATAATGTTTTGTTAGTTAGAGTTCAAAACCTATGATTTGAAATTAATAAAGAAATTTCCTCTCTTTTTCTATGAATACCCACCCAACCTACCATTCCTATTCACTCAAAATAAAAATATTACAAAATTAAAATACTTATCCCTCCCTAAATTACTCCTGATGTTTTCCAAATCTCTTAATAATCTTCTCTAAATATTTTAGAAGAAACCTCTCAAGTAAGGGATTGTCTTCCTTTTCTCCTTTATTCAAGTACTTCCTTTATATTTATCCTTGTGAATATCAATTTATTATATTGTCCAATGTTTATAAATATCACTTTCCTATCCAATTAATGTTAAAAAAATTATTATTATTTATCCCCACTAATTATAACCTTTACCTAAGTCGTTACTATAATAAATTATGGGATCTTTCTCCACATTTATTTATATTTAAGAACCTTCTTTGCATTTAGCCTTTTTATTTCAATTGTTCATGTTGTAATGTGTCTTTACACACCCCATTATTGTCTCTACCATTAACAATTAATGAGATACAACTTTTTACTATCATTAATCTCTTTCATGAGCCTTTATGGAAACCTTTTATGCTGCTAAAATTATTCAGGGTTTTCTATGACAACCTTTTGTATTGTGCATAACCATACCCATTTTCACTAAAGGATATTCACCTAGTTTTACCTATAATTAATGGATTTTGGAATTAATTTTATGTAACCCAAAGAACATAATTATTATATTACAAGTGATTAAATATTTTCTTATGTCGTATGCTTTATGTGGAACAAAAATGCATGTAGATGGTCTGAATGTGAAGGGTTGGATTATAATTATATAGTCCTCCAATGAATTGGGTAATATTTTTATCTCATGATATACCATGTGTGGTACCTGGGATGTTATCCTAATAACACTATTTTATGATGTCTTGACAGTTATCATTGAATTATATACTTATTATTTCATTTTTTATGTTGTTTCCACATTCAAATGATTCCTTAATGTTATCATATTTTGTCAGGGTTTTATGTTCACGATTATGAGTATCACCTTTCTATTTCATAATTTAATACCTCTTGATCTATATGTATTGATTTAATTTATATAATTAATTTATTATTCCCTTACTAGGATTTATATATAATCTATTTCATATGTACATCCCCTAATTATCCCATGTGGTATTGGAAGATCAATGGAATTTATAGGCATGTTATGGAGTTTAAATAATGCCATTGTATCCAAGTTTTGAGTTTTTATTATATGAATCTAATTTCCCTAAATCACTAGGCCTATGGATCTTATTGGATTATGTTATGTGTATATTTATATAATAAATCAATAAATTATGTTATAAAAGATTCAGGTTGTCATATAGAGGAGTATATTGACAATAGGTAAATAATGATAACGAGGTACCACAAAACTAGGCAATCCCGGCGCCACCCTTTATCAGCGCTAATGAAAATTCCTGATAAAGGGAGGTACCTTTATTAGTGCTAAAAAAAGCGCTGATAAACGTACCCCTTTATCAGCTCTTTTTTTAGCACTGATAAAGGTACCCCCTTTAACAGCGCTTTTTTTAGTACTGTTAAAGGATACCCCTTTATCAATGCTTTTTTTAGTAGTGCTGATAAAGGGTCTGCATCCAAAAAAAATAATTAAAAATTATATATTAATATTTAAATATATAGATATAGTTATATTGATATAAATATAAATTATATTCTTAAAATATAATTTTAAGTATATTTTAGATAAGTATAAATATACATTTACACTTAATATATAAGATATTTAGTGAAAATGGCTTATAAAAAAATTAAAAAAAATATTTTTACTTAATAATTTGCTAATTATTATGGATTAATAGACAATTAATAACAATTTAAAGAATAAAAAAATATAAAAAATAAAAAAAGATCAAAAACATGTTGAAAACACAACTCGAACTTCAAATGGTCATAACTTTTGATTCGGGTGTCCGTTTGAGCTATACCACATATCAAATCTAAGCCTGTGATGATCTCTATTTCACTGCAACCCAGGGGGGACCCCGGTCAAGGTTTTATTGAGGCCAAAAAAAGCCCAGAAGACCTCCAAAACTGAGTTTTTAGTCGGGGTACCCCCATTTTTAACATTTTGTGGATTTTCAGCCTCGTTTAAGGGGGTATTGTTGGATTTTTTTTGGTGGGGACTAAATTTATTCCAAGGTATTACATTCATATTGATATTATGTATTTGAAATTTTATCTTTTTTTATATTGCACTGCTATTTATAATCAAATATATAACAATATGTACATATTTTTTATATATTCACACCTAGAATTTTAATTATAAATATAAATAATAAAATATATTTACATATAAAATATATTAGATTTATATAAATAATAACTAATATCCATTTTATTTAAAATACAAATATATGAATATTTATATACCTATATATTAATCAAACTGTATATATATATATATATATTAATATAACTACAAATATATATTGATATAACTATAAATATATATATTAATATCACTATAAATATATATATATTAATATAACTATATATTTATATTAATATAACTATATATATATTAATATAAATATATATTACTATACGAATAAATATAACTAAATATATATAAATAAATAAATAGATATATCGCTAATAGGATAACAAATCAAGGCGCGCAGGGGGGAGGTCTCGAGATCAAATCCCGGTGGAGGCAGGGACGCGCGCGCATGGGTGAATCTTTGGCTAGCGATGATAAAGGGTGGAGGGGTGTGTGCGGGGCACTGGAGGGGTGGAAAAGCACTGTAAAAGGGGGTCTCAAGCGCTATAAAAGACCCCCCCCCCAATTGGCAGGATTTTTTTAATTTTTTTTTAGCTTTTAATTTTTTAACTTTTATCAGTGCTTTGTTTTAGCGCTGATAAAGGGGACCCCCCCCCCCCTTTATCTTTGTTGGAATTTATAGCGCTTTTATAGCACTGTTAAAGGCCATTTTTAGTGCTGATAAAATCTATATTTGTAGTAGTGAGGAGAATATTAACATGAGGTAATGATGGAACCAAGAGGAGTATATATACTCAAGGTGAATGTTTGGTTATTACTCATAAGTGCCACCTAGAAATACAGAAATATATTCATTTACCTAGGTTAAAGTAGGGAGATATATGGTTTTATACCTAGGCGGATGACCTTATATAAGGAAACAAATAAAAATATCTCAACTATAGGTGAATAATAATAACTAAAATAAGTGTATTGACTCCAGGTAAATAATGATAACTCGAAGGAGAAAATCGACCCGAGGTAATGATAGAACTAGGAGGATTATATCAACTCAAGGTAAATGTGTAGAGATTATGCATAGGTTTCTACCAAAAGTACCTAAAAAAATTCAGTGATCCGGTTAAATGTAGGGACAACAAGGGACACATGACTAGGAGGTTTCCATTATATAAGGAAACTAATAGGAATATCATGATTCTAGGTGAATAATGATAACCAATAAGATTACATTGACTCTAGATAAATAATGATAACCAGGAGGATAATATAGATTTGAGATAATGATGGAACTAGGCAGAGTATATCAAATCAAGGTGAATGTGTGGGGATTATGCATAGGCTCCACCCAGAAGTACCTAAACGTGTTCACTTACCCATGAGAAATTTGGGAGAGTTGGGGGAGTATACCTAGGAGGATGACCTTATATAAAGAAAACAAGAAGAGTATCTTGAATCTAGGTAAAATAGGAACCAATAAGAGTATATATACTCTATGTATTTTTGTATAGAAGGGTTCCATGGAATGAGACCTGGGTGAATAGGTTCTTAGCCCTAATTAGGGATAGAAAATCTAATTAACCCTAGTGAGAGATAGTGAAGTTTCTTATCCATTATGATGGTTAGCATGAGGATATGTATCCCTAGTGAGAGCTAACATAAGGGTATTTATCCCCAGTGAGGGCTAGAATAAGGATTCTCCCAAATAAGGTCACCCATGTGTGAGATATGGGTAAATGGAGTTTTCCCTAGTAGGGGTGCACATTGAAGGACCTAAGTGAATGATGAATATTTTCCCTAGTATATAGTATGGAAAGTGGTAAATATTTACCCTAGTATAGAGATAAGTGAATATATAGATTTTATTTATTAAAGGACATGGAAAGTGAGTCTCTTTAATGAGGGAACAAGGGGTGATTCACCCTAGTGAAGGTGAGAAAAGGTGGTTTCCCCTACTGAGGGATAATAGGGGGCCTTTCCCTAGTGAGGGTAAGACATAGTGGTTCATTCTATTAATGGAAAACATAGGGCCTCACCATAGTTTGGGAGAACCATGGTGGTCCTCCCTATTAAGGGAAAACAAAGGGCCTCTCCATCATGATGGTGGTCCATGGTGTTTTTCATTGGTAAGGGTGAACATAGGGCCTCGCCCTAGTGATGGAGAGCCATGGTGGTTTCCCTAGTAAGGCTGGATAGACAAGGTGAATAGGTGGGACTATCATATCTCTCACCTTTATTTATCCTCCAAGAGTTCATATATGTCCTAAATTAAAGGTTGGTATGGTCTATTTATAGTCAATCCCATGAACTTAGGAATGTGAGATGGTTGAGTGACCTATGCATACAAGATTGTAAAAGTAGTTGGGTGAGTGACCTGTGTGCGGACTCATATTTATTCATAAAAAATGGATAACTTATGATTGTCATAATTGTTTACCTATAAGTCCAACTAGGCTATGAAAGTATTCAAAATTAATTATATAAATTGAACTCATCATCTTACTATGTTGGAATCAAAATATTCATGCTATGATATTTTATGTAGAACCCATGATACTATCTTCACTTAGACAACACATGTATAGTTTGAGTAGAAACATATCTTCATTCCTAAAGTAAAATAAAATTAGATCTACATGTGTCATATGATTACTCATATTCTAAGTTATGATTATTCCTCCAGAAAAATTCCATGCTCATGATTTAGTGGTGAGAACCTTCTTATGAGAGTAAAGGATTTGACCAATTTCTAAATAAAAAGGGTTTCAAAACCATAAAATCCATTCTTAGGATATTTTGGGAACTTTTTTTCATTATAAATCATCTTTATTTCTGTATAAATTAAAATATGGTCATATTTATCTTTAAAATATTCTATTTGACTACTCTTAGATCCCAATCGAACTTACGGTTCAAAAGTTATGGTTTCCAGAAGTTAAACATTTTTATGAAGAAATCCAAATTCAGACATTGGTCATTCACGTAACTCCTTACCCCATATTTTATGTATATCTTGGTTTCCCATATCACATGACCAAGTCTACAAGACTGCCTATAAATAGATCCTATAAACCTTTTATTTGGGGGATGGATGAACTCTTGGAGGATGAAGTAAAGTAAGAGCTTTTCTTGACCCACCAATTCACCATTCCTATTCACCCATACTAGGGAGAACCACCATGTATCTCCCTCACTAGGGTGAGGAACTATATTCTCCCTTACTATAGTAAACTTCCATGGATCTCCCTCACAAGTTAAAGGCCCCCTGTTTGACCTTACTAGGATGAACCATCGTGGATCACCCTCACTAGGGTGAGGCCCCATGCTCACCCTTACTAGGGTGACCAACCATGGATCACCCTAACTAGGTAAATCCCACTATTCTCTATTACTAGGGAGAACCACCTTGGCTCACCCTCACTAGGGAGAATGCCATTTTTTCCCTCACTAGGGATAATCTCCCTCATTCTAGCCATCTCTAGGGTTAGACACATTCATTATCCCTCACTAGGGCTAAGAACCTTCATTAACCTTCATTAAGGCTAAGTGCATATTCTCCCAGTTCTGATGTGTGATGTCCCAGACCTAGTTCACTCATGAGTAACTAATCCCAGTTTGACACATGGCCTCAATAATTTCTCCCCATATTCCAGATACTTCCAACTAGCAGCGAGGATCTAAGGTGGTATAGTGGGGATACTATACCCTTATAATCAGAGTGGGAATAGTGGTAAATATAGTAATAACTGGTTGAAGTAATAATAATGAAAATAGAATAAGTAAACATCTATATAAAAGTAAACTAACATAAATAATACCCAGTGAAACATATAACATAATGATTATGTCATGATGCTACACAAAAAAGTGTGATACAAGGGATACAAATAAGCAGGCATATACAACATGTTATAAAAAAGAACAAAAGTACCAAAGCCTTTCTCCAATAGAAATACAAGCACTAGATCAGTCCACTGCTCCCATTATCTATCCTTATATATAAGTTCAAGTTTCAAAAGCATTCAACTTACCCTTATCCCTACTTGTATCCATGAAGTCTATCTGGGTACCCAATGGAGGCCTGAACATGGTGTGAGTAAAACTCAATCGAACACCACCAATAGTGTCTAATTTCATCTATTCCATGAATATACTATGAAGTAGTGAATAGTATGAATAGAAAATTAGTAAATTAAATACATAAAACCCATGTTAGTCCAGGTTCCTCACGAAACACCCATCTAATACTACCTCCTTTGGCATAATCTATAATGTCTTTGAGAACGTATTAATTATAATTTTATCTCTATTACCTGAGGGTCATATCCAAGGCATCCCTTGGTGATGATAGTCATATAAGGGGTCAAAAATTTCCATGGAATTCTATAATTATAAATAAAGAATAAATCAAGACAATATTATATCTAAATAATTAACCTAATCCAAGTATGTTCTTTGACTTGGTAGACCTGTCATTTAGTTTTTTGGTATCCTAATCCCATCCAAGGAATTCAACATAGGGAACCCAGGTATCACTCTAGGTGTACTATAATAACCCATCATTGTAGGATCCCATCTAATTAATTTCACATAGAAACCCAGGTATCGCTCAAGGCATGTAATAATGTAATTACCCACTAAGGAAGTTCAAGGAATTTCACATAGGTAACCCAATTGTCACTCATAAAATAATATAAATCCACCTACCAGGTGATCTTGTCCGAGGTATTCCATATAAAAATCCATATATCACCCTCAGTATAATATAATCCATTTATAATTCATTTAATTCAATATGCCTAATGAGCCCTTCTAATTTATTCTAAGTTAGAACCCTTTTTATCACCCTTGGAATGACATGTCTAATAGTCATAGACTATAAAACTATTCATTCTCCTTAACAATTCACTTAAATTAAGTTGATTATTATTTTATATGGAATACCTAAAAAATAATTAAGAAGAAATCAAGGACTAAGGAATAAGATATCACTATTCACCTTCCCTTTAATTTATTTATACATTTAATTTAATTCATTATAACATCCCAATTATAATGGGGAATGATAACACACCTCAAAGTTGGATCAATTTCATAAGAAAAACGTGGTTATTTTATACAGTTTAATAACACACCTAAGGGGTGGTTCAAATTGAGTTTTTAAACCTCTATTGGTGTTAACAAGTCTCATGGGTCACATAGGTCAATTATTGTAAATTTAATAAAAGGAAAACATATTTTAGGAGGTGATGAATAGAAGTTCTGGTGCATAGAACAATAGTGCATAATATAAAAGGATATAATTTTAAGTAAAATCACTGAAAAACCAACATTATACTAGTATATGACTGTTGATTTATTATTAGCCTTTAATCCAATATAGAATGGTTTAAATTATAGAAATAGTAAAATTCTATAAAAATTAGTTATATTAGATCACATGGAAATAGTATTCAATACAGTGATATAAAAAATAAATGAAGCAATTTGAATGAGATACTTACCATTAGATATACAATATGATGAATAGCAATCAAAATATATGTTTAATGAAAGAGGGGTCTCAAATCTTATCTTGAGGGAAGAAGTAGCTCTCAATGTGAGGAGGCATTATACAAATGAGTAATAAGAAGAATGGAAATAGGGTTAAAGTATTGATGGGGAAAGGTGGAAATTCACCCCTATTTCATACATCCCATGAGGTATTTACATAGTAAATCAAGAATTTATGGCATAAATTCCCCTTTTATAGATTCATCCTAGGATGATTTATGTTATAAATTCACCTTGAAAACAGACTCCACATCTGATGCTCCACCCTTTCCTTATTACTCATAGTTCTACCCCAAAATACAAACAAAACCATTTACTAATGTCCAAAAAAACTCAAATATGTATAAATAAAAGAATAATGTGAATGAAAAATATGTGATCTTATAACCTCCCCTCCAAAAAGTAACTTTACCATGAGTTTCCCTTCTGATGTTGGATAATCATCATATGAGAACAAATTTGGCCACTAATCATGTAGGTCTTCCTCTTGCCCCTAGGTCTCATCATGTACATGGTCATGCTACCATAGCACCCATACTAGAGGAACTGACCTTATATGCAGAGATTTCATGCTATGATCCATTATACATATAGGATACTCCTTAGAAAAAGCATCAACATCTTACTCAAACTCATCAGGTTGAAGTATGTGATATGGGTCTAGATGGTACCAATATAACTAGAAAATATGAAAGACATCATTCATAGCCTTGTATATATGAGGGAGTGATATATTATAATCCACTTGTTTGAACCTCTCTAAAATCTCAAAAAGGTCCAATGAATCTTGGTGATGACTTTCCCTACCTCTGAATTCATCGATAACCCAATCCTAGAGAGACATGCAAGAAGATATGATATCCCACCTCAAACTCTAGAGGTCATAGATTATGATTGGAATAATAATTCTACCTAAACTATGTTGTATTCTTATTCTTCTTAATTATTTGTGCCTTATCGTAAGTCTCCTTAAAAATACAAGGTCTTAGTAGCACTACCATTCCTACCTTTTACCAGCACTGGGGTGAATAGTATATCCTACCATATAAGGACTCATGGGGATCCATATGTATAGTTTCTTGGAATATATTATTATAATATCACTCAATAAGAGGTAATTTTCTGACCAAAGAACCCCCAAAATCTAATATGTATTCCCAAATCATGTCCTCTAATACCTTTATAATACACTTGGACTAACTGTCGGTCTGAGGGTGATAGGAGGTACTCAGAAATATCTATGAACCCAAATCCTTCTACAACCCATACTATAATCATGACATAAAACAAGAATCCTATTCTAATACAATAGTATATGGAACACCATGATGGTGTATAATTTCTCAGACATAAATCTCCCCAAGTTCCTCCACTGAGAAAGTCTCCCTGGATGGTAAAAAATGAGTGACCTTCATCGACCTATCCATGATCTCCCATACTATGTCACAACCTTGAGGTTACCTAAAAACCCTATTATGAAATATATTATGATGTTATCTTAGTTCCACTCTAGTATTAGTAATAAATATAAAATACCAGTAAACTAATAATACTCTACCTTCACCTTCTAACAAGTGAAACATTGTGTAACAAAACTTGTTATCTCTCCTTTCATCTCTTGCCACCAATACCAGTAGCATAAATCATGGTACATCTTGGTAATAACAAAGTGAAATGACCATTTAGAGTCATGTGATTCTTACATCAGCTCCTATTGTGTATCATAAAGAACCTATACCTATCCCTAAATATGAAACATCTCATCCTCATCAATGGCCCAACCATGCAACGAGTCCTTGTCTGAAACACTCTCCCTTAGAACTATGACCTCGGGAATAGAAACTTGTCTCATATCCACTTTATCCAAAATTGAATAGGTCACTAATTATGATGAGATTATAAGCTACATGATATATTCTTTTACCTCTAAATTCATCTCAAAAATCAAGGACATAAACAATTTTTCACAACTAGCCTCCTGAAATTCTTGTATCTAAGTCTTCATGCTCATAGTATCTACCACTACATTTCTTTTTATAGGCATATAATAAAGATCAAAATTGAAATACTATAGGTATTCAACTCATATTCTATATATAATATTCAAGTCATGCCAAGTGAATATGTATTTGATGATTTTATGGTTCGTGTACACAACAAACATCTCTCCCAACAAATAATGCCTCCAACAATGTAAGACATGAACCATGAATGGTAGCTTGAGATAATGTTTCATATAATTACTCTTATGCTACCTTAAATATCGATATTTTTATTCCACTACTCAATACACTTGCATCAAAAATACTCCCATCATAATTCCTGATGTATCGCAATATATTGTATACCTTCTTCCCGTCTCAAGAAGAATCAATATCAGTTTCATTGTCAACCTTCATTCCAACTCCTAAAACGATCTTCAACAAGCTTCAGACCATGAGAATGTAACACCTTTCTTATTCAATTCCATAATATTTTCTGAAAGGTTTGATAAATATAAAATAAAATTCCTATAATAATTAGTTATCCCTAATAAACTCCATATCTCAAATTCAATCTTGGGATTATCCCAAGAAACCATGCCTCTTACCTTATCTTATTCAATAGAAACTCATTCCTCTGAGATAATTTTTCATAGGAAGTGAACCTTATCAATCTAGAAGTGGAATTTGATGATCTTGGCATATGAAATTTTTCCGATCAGTGTGACCAAGATGATATCATGGTGTTTAGTATGATCATGTTGATTTTGTGAGTACACTAAGATTTTATCCATGAAAATAACCACAAAATAATACAAATATCAGTGGAAAACTGATTCAAAAAATCTATAAAAATAGGTTATGAGTTCCTAAGAACAAATATCATTATAAAATACTTATAAAAGTCACACTAACTTCAAAAAGAAAAACATTTTATATTCAAGGTCCTAAATCTCGCCTGATGATAGCCTGGTCTCAATTACATCTTCATGAAGACTTGATCCCCTCATATCTGATTAAGAAGTTCATATATATAATTCATTGGATACCAACTCTTAATATTAAGATAATTCAACCATTATTAATCCATATGTAGCCTAGGTGTATCATCTACCTTCTTAGTGAAAATCATAAGTAATCCTCTCAAAGAAGTACTCGGTTGGATAAAACCTTTGGCTTCCAGTTCCTCTAACTATCATTTGAGTTCCTAAAGCTCAATATGATACATCTGTTAAGGAGGAATGGATATCGGTGTTTCACATAGCTATATCCCAATATTAAATTCCACCTCCCTCTCAAGAGGTAACCTTAAAAAGTAATCAAGGAAGACATCTCTGAAACAATCCATCACATGAGTTAAATCTATCTAACATGTTTCATGCTCATTTAGAAAATACTAGATATTCATTTTGTCACTCTAGCATCCCATTATTCTCATGTCTAGATCAACTCACTTGGACATATCATTCTCATTTGTGTATATAGTTATTGCCCTCAGGTGATGTGAATGATACCCTCCAGAGACAAAAAAATGACATGATCATGGTAATAAACGAACCAATACATCCTAAGAATGATATAAAATCCATCCATATCAAGGATGAACATATTTCATAAGAAATGATAGCCACAAATCTTGAGGTGACACTCCTTTCATTAGCATACAATTTCTGACTGCACTTCCAATGGAGTATCAAGATTCATGGCTCCATTTAAGTACTCAATTATAGGACCTAGACATTCCATGATAGAAACATATATAAAGGAGTGTGATTCACCTATATCAAATAACAAAGATACTAAAGTGGAGGCTACTAAAATTGTACCTCAAACTATATAAGGAATGGCACTCTTCTCCCCATGAGAAGACTATACTGCATAAATCTGGCCCGATCAAAAACCCTGAGTCACAACCTGAATACCCTGAGTAATCCCACCCTACTATCATTGTATATCATAAGTCTGGCTCCATCAACCTCATCCACCTCCTCAGCATATGGAACTCCATATCCCTAACTTATGTGGAGTTGTTGATCCCACTCCTAAACCTAAATATGGTGTAAACCCTCTATCACTGCATACTTAAGGAAAGGTCCTATAGAACCATTAAATATAGCCCATCTTTCCACAATCATAGCACTCCATTGGGTCCTTGATACACTGGTACTTCTTGTTTTCAAGACTACGACACTGATTACATACCATCATGCTACCTGGGTGCACACTATGACTATTACTACCCCCACAAGAAAGCTCAAATTGATGCTTTCTACCAGTGTAAAAATTTCTTCCCTATCTAGGGACTGAACCATCATTCCCCCCACTCTTATTTTACCTCTATTTATGATCATAGATAAGGTATTGGTTCACTATTTTTGAAATTTTATTCAAGTGAAAAACATTTACCTGAGTTCATATGGATATCCTAAGACCATCCTTAAATTATCTTGATATAGTCAATTCATCCCTAAAAAAATAGGAACCAAACATTGGAGATCCATGAAATGGAATGAATAGTCCATAAAAACATAATACCCTACTATAGGTGCATATATTTCCTAGATCATTCCCCTCTCAATGTTTCTAAGATGAAGTAATCATAAAAGGTGTCATGGAAGTCCCTCTAGACCATGTCTTGATGTAGATCTTTCAGATTTAGAACATACCACCAATTCTTGGTGGATTCATGAATCATATAAATTTCAAGACTAAAACTCCTCTTAAGTGGCACCTCAAGTTGATAGAAGATGTTTAAAACATCCTCTATCCATGAATAAATAGATTGGGTCCACCATCCCCTAAGTAAGTTGGTTTATGATACTACAAAAACTCCCACAACAACTCTAACATAGTCAGTGTATGTCATGGAACTCCCTATATATATTGTACTAATCATACAAAACCCTCTCTAAGATGAATATCAGTGCTTGGTACATGTATGATAGGAGGTAAAAACCGAGGTTCCTCATGTGGTACTACTTTCAGGTTAGGTGTAATGACTCTAGTTTTTTCATGTAATATATTGGAATGTTTCTAGGAATATTCATAAATATAGGAACTGAGTCATTGTGAAATTCTAAGGCCTAGATATCCTTGAAATGGTAATTTTCAAACTATTAAATATTTTATGTCACACATCTATGTTTTTTCTGAAAATTGTTATAACTAACATTATGAGTCTTGGATCATAAATATGAGATTATGGTTGAGTTCTAAAAGTGGTGTTTGTCCTAGGAGTGACATAAAGTTTGTTGACATTGGGTGATAGGTTTAGGGAGAGCATTGATGGATGAAGTAATTAATTAAATAATTTATTTTAGTTAATTAATTAATAATGTGGTAGAATACCCACTTGTTGGCTCCCTAAGTGTGAAGGAAATGTAGAATTCTTATCCCTTGCGGGATGGATGGACCAAGGAGGAACCAAGGAGAGGAGGCACCGCTACACCCCATTTTTTATGTTGATCATCACTAGATCGAAGTGTAGTGGATTCCAGGAATCGCGGTAGACCTAAATCTTTGTAATTTCTAGAAAATGTAGGTAGATTTAGGATCCTTATATCATGATACCTATTTATATGTTTTCTAAGTTCTTAAATCCCCTAGACAACTATAAGAGACCCCATGATGATTAATTTGTGGTGGATCTAGAGAAATTGTGGGTTTTGAGTGGATCCTATGGATTTTCTATTTAGAAATACTAATCACACAGTGTGTAGTGTAGGATAAAACATCGTTTGTTCTTCCCATTAGGGGAAGATAGCCTTTGAGGACTACACGTTGTGTATTGGGGGTATACATCATTTGGTACTCCTTGGCCATGCGGATAAGTACATGGGAAAACTCTTTATTTCTGGAGACATGGCCATGTGGTAGTACAAGGATAGATGACATGGGAATGGGATGAGAGTCATGGGCATGGTCTGGATGACACAGCCATATGCCCTGGGTTCTATGACATGTTGTGTGATGGGGATGCACTCCATGTATGGAGACATAGCGAGATAGTCCATGTGTAGCTGAGGACATGCCTAGGGGATTGTACATGGTCACACAATGTATAACATGTGGTACAAATTATGTATTCACAATATATATTCCAAGTACCAAGAGGGGACATGGCCAACGACCAATTTCAAGAGACGTCGTGTATTATGGGTACACATTGTGTACTTCACTTAGATAATTTTTCCTCATGCATCTCTCTCATCTTAACTCATATGGAAGCATGTGGGTATCCTATCCTGGGTATTTTTAAAAGTTTGACATGATGGTTGACATGGTTTTGGCATGAGAGACATGATGTGAGGTGACATTGTGGATTTCTTCATTTATTAATGTATAGACCAGCATCAGCTTAGTGAGATCCCTTTTTCTATTCCCATAAGGGTATAGTGTGGCATTATATCCTCAGTATAGAATTGGGACCCCTCTATGAATTTTGTATCAAATAGAGTTTATAGTGTCCCTTTGAGCTGATCAGGGTATGATCCTCTATCATTCTAGTACCCTATATGGGGTTCGTGGTATAGGTGTGACCACCATGATACAAGGTGTTGATCCCCCATCTTTAAGGTCATCCAAAGAAGTTTCATGTTATAGTAGATGTATAATCCCCTCACTTTGCAGGTTACTCCAAAAGGGTTCATGGTGTCCCCTAGTGATCCTGGGTGTGACCCACTATTTCTGTGTTGATATCTCAATAGGATATTTCTGTAGGGTGTGTGGTGTCTCCAAGTTATCCTGGTTGTGATCCATTATTTGTGTATCGAGATCTATATATCATGTTTTTGTGTTTTAATAGGGTTTATTATATCCCATGGAGATTGATTGGACCACGTGATATCTTTGAATATATATAGACATTGATCATATTAAATTTATATTTCCCAAACTACACTTGGATACAAAGGTATAGCATAGTGGCATTCCAGAGTTAAACCCACAGCGATAGATTATAGGAAAGTAACCCAATGGTGAGAACCTTTTGTGTAGTATTCCTAATGTTCACTCTATTTTATTTGGTTTACTAAACTACTTATCTTGGGTTTTAAAATGGATTAAAAGGAAGGGTTCAAGGTCAATTTTAGGGAATCATAAAAATATTAATCCTAAATCTATCATGGGATTGACATATGGCATAGGATACAAATCAGTGCAAAAGTCACCAATTGATCTTGGTCAAACCAATTGGATCTAACTAAGATTGCAACTAATCCTTAGTCTATAGATAGTTTACAACCTAAGAATAGTAAACTTCACTTCTAGGTAGAAATAATAATAGGGTATTGGTCACACCTTGATCAAATTTGATTAGTTCATTGATATATTCAAATACACCTCCATTGGTTAGGGTAGTTGAAAAAAACTAGATTGGTAATTTCCTTAAACCTATTTCTATCCATATTATTATCGAGTTTTGATTCAGATATTCATTAGGTTCAATCCACTACAACTCTCAACCCCTATCCCTAAGAGGATTACCCATTTATCATATAATTGAATGAATGTAAGGAAATATATTACATCATTCTTGTCATAAAAAATAAATGACTTAAATAAAGTAAATACACAATTGAAATCATGAAATATTAATTAAATACTAACTTAAATAGAGAAAAAAATGAGGAACATAATAGAAATTAATGTTGAATTTAAGTTAGTATTGAAATTGGAATGTTATTAAATGAGTCTTAAACTTAAAATAGGAAATAAAAAATGAATAAAACAATAAAAGAAAATATTAGAGATGGATGGGAATGAAAATGGATGAAAAATAGAGAAGAACAGAAGAAAGAAAGAAAGGTGTTTGAGATCTATTTTTTGTATCGAAGGTGTTGCATATTTATTGAGCCTAATCAGTTCACGATGTGTAAATGCTTCACGTTGTGAACTTGATTTAAGTGAATTATATATCATGGATTACATGGTGTGTAATGGTCTTTCACGTTGTGTAATTTAAATTTTCAAATTCCTTTGAAGGTCTTGGATCTTTGGATTTTACACCTTGAATATTCAGCAGTAATTAGGTTTCAAACTTTTCACATTGTGTATTGGGTTCACACCTTGTATCTCATCAAATTTTGAATTTGAGTATTTCATTTAATGTAATCACAATAAATGTCATGTATCCTTGTATTTGGGATTCACACCTTGTACTTAATCTAGAAGATAGTCTAACTAAGGATTACATGTTGTGTTATTCATATTTATGACATGTAATAGTTAATTTTTCTATTTTTCCATCATTTGAATTTGAATTTTGAATTCTTAATTCTAAAAAACAAACCAAAACCCAGTGTATTATTAAATAAATAATAGTTAAAAATTAGATAAAGTTATCCAAGATATTTATATTAATTCATCTTATCAAATTCCCCCATACTTTAACAATTTATTTTCCTCAAGAAAAAACACATCTCAAAAGGGATTACAAAAGAAATAATTTTAAAATAAGAAACATGCACTACAACAAGACAAATAAAACTAAGTGAAAGTGGAAAAGGAAAGTCCTCAATAATCAATACTATAGAGAAAATTAGTCATGCCTCATAGTTAATTTCTTTAATAAGATTAATTCTTCATTTAATTATTATACTGTAATTGTTCCTTAGAAGCTATACCCATTTATCAATTTACCTCATGATAAATTTTTTCTCATCACTCAAGGTAAAATGAAACTTGAGTTATGATCATACCATGAATACATGTTCCTAACCATAATCTTGTATTAGTTAAAACATCTCCACTTCATAAATAGAAATAATAAATTAATCATAAGGTCTTAAGAAATAATATTAAAATGTCTCTGAGGCTGATTGAAGGTGTGAAAATAATAAAAAATCAAGCTCAAATAGTAGAGTAAGCTCTGTAGTATAATGCATGATAATCATGAAAAGTGAAATAAAGTAACTCCTCTAATAAAAAATGTTTCAATTATTTAAAAATATAAAAGTGTATCCATGAATATGTCAAGAAAGCATGGAGAATGTTCCATATTCCTTTCTATTTTTCATTTTATATATTTTCTTAAAGGAATGTCTTGGGAAAATCTCACATGCATCAACTAACCACATATGATCCATCATAAGATTCATCATTCTAGTAATGGTGATTTTTTACCTTCTTAATACACAAAAAATTATATATATATATATATATATATTCAAAGTAATGGGGTAAACATAGAAAATTATAAATGTAATTATGAACCACATCATATAAATCTAGTGAAACTTATATTGTACATCTTCTCAGTATCAACATCATGTGTATAGCTGAGATAAAACAATCCCCCACACTTGTTCAAAAGAAAATCATGCATATTACCAAGAGTATGGTAGGAAGGGATAGTAGGCCTAAAATGGATCCATACTATCAAGGTTATTTATGGATACTATGGGCTAATTAAGGATAGATGTATGGGTGGGTCTTAGGAAAAATGGATCAAAAAAGATTGCCTCAATCATTTTAAAATTTTATTTGTTCAATTATAGCCTCAATAATATCTCAATGCAGTAATGATAGGTTTAAAAGTCTCAATTATCTTTGAAGAAATATACTCAGAAAAGAATATGACAATGAAGCTCTAGAATCCTCTCTGTAATGGGAGTATATAAAAACTGCCAATCATTTTGGGTATATTATCCAATAATAACCCAATCAAAATAAATTTCAATAATATAAAATTAGAATTATATTACTCAATATAGTAATCATTCAAAAAATATAAACAGTACTAAAAATGGATTTCAACAATTTAAAACCTAAATTTATCTTTAATTTAAATGGTTCAATGAGTTTTCAAGTTTAAAGAAAACTTTCAATAAAAAATGTAACATAAACTTGTGAAAATAGGAAATAATCTAACTATATCAAAAATAAAGCACAAGAAAGACTCTCCCACACTTAAAATGATACAGTGTCTTCATTGTTTTGGAAAGCGACATACGAGAGTGAGCAAGTATAGAATAGACACAAATTAAATGGAAATTTTTGAATTTTAAATTATGGAATCGATAGATCCCTATAGTGAATTTCATGAAATTGGGAGACATGTTGGATGATGATTTTAAATTGGGATACCTATAATAAATGTTATAAAAAATACCTATACTAAATAAATCATTAGTTCACATGGGTTAACCAATATTTAAGAAGAAATATGGCAGGTACACAGAGTTAATGGCTAGATAAAATTGATTAGATAGATGAATGAATGAACTATAAAGAATTTTGGTATGACTTATGGAGAGAAAACTCTATAAAAAGAAAAAAAAAGTTCCTAAGAACAAAAATGTAATGAAGAAAATGGAAATGATGGGTGACCTCCCATAATGTGATAATTATGATGTCATCATCTGGATGGATGGAAAAAGGAATCAGTTGGTTCCAACCATAGTATTAGAGGTACACTTTCACTTGAAGGAATAGGGGGATATATCATTGAGATCATGGAGCGGTTAACCACCATAGAAATTGGTCACCTGTGAAGATCATGTGGAAACAGTAGAAGTTGTGAATGTTTTGGAAGGTGGGGGTCCTACTGAAGATGGATTTAAAGTTATATCTCCTCAATATAGAACACTAAATCATCCAGATGTTGATATATCTTATTTAGGAGAGCATATGATGTCTAAATATTTCCATCAATGACCATAGAGGATGAAGAAGATCTTGACATGGCTAAATTAATGCAAAAGTAAAAATAAAAATAATCCAACAAGTAGTACAGTCAAAAAACAATATAACATACATACATATATATATATATATGATAAATCTATTAAAAAGTTAATATAATAAATACAAAAACCAGGCCAAAGATAGAGTACATCAGGGGAGGGTTACAAGTACATAACTAAATAGTATGGGTTGAGTTGCTACTAGCTGCATCAGAAGTCCCCTCCAAAATAGCAGGGATTTGGATGAAATCTTCCAAAATCTATCTCATCAATATAGGTGAGGGTAGGTGTATCGTCCACCAAATAAGGAATAATGGTTATGGAAGTAGGATCAGCTTAGGATGGAGTAGGTGAGTTGTCGGTCCAAACTAAGGATGTATATCTATCAACTGGATTGATTAGAGACACCTCGGAGGAATATGGGAGGGTGAGTCCCTTTCCCTGTTAGGCATACTCAACAATATACTCTTGTTGAGTAGTAAAGTTTGTGTTCTCGAAATGTAGGATGACCTGGGTGGGTATGGAGGTATTGATGGGGTATGAAGGTGGTGGTTGGTGGGAAGATGAAGGTGTTGGTGGTATGGAGGGGTGGTGAAATGGGATGAGTTGCTGAAAGGAATGCAGAGATATTAGAAGATCAAGCACCGATTCTCTAGTATACAATAGATAAATCCCTAATATCATATGTAAATGTTTGGGGTAGGTGAAGTAGTGATAGTTGGTGATGTTGTGGTTGTAGGGGATGGTGCAACTGGAGTAGAGGTGGAAGCTGGGGCTGAAGTTGAAGTAGGGGTCATTGGATCTGCAGGGGATGGAGTTGGATCATCCATGTAGTTTGGGGTCCACTGATAGCTTTCTTAAACCTTCCTCAAGATCCCCATATTGTAGAGCATGAGTAGGTCTATAGACTCAATCTACCCAATAGATTAAATAGGTTGAGTGACATCAAATGTGTCGAGGTGACGGGTGAGGTGAGTAATAAAACTTCCTCCCATTAGAGTCCCATGGTCCCTCCATACTTGGGTCTCATAGTAAGGGGTTAAATGTATATCCATGTTAATAGTAGGGCTACCCATGGCTGATAAAAATATAAGCACAACAATCTGATTGATTCTCTCATGATCATCTCCTCTAGCTAACCAGGCATGAGTGACTGCTCGGTCAAGAATCCATAGAGTGTCACTCGTAGTTGGGTTCTCTTCATCATACATGGATATTGGTTTCTCTATGGATACTAGGTGATAAATTCATAATTATATATCACATCTTCATTGTATGTGTCTAGTCTCATTGCTGAGTAGGTAGGGGAGGTGACAAACTCCTTGGTGTAGATACTGATTCTGATGCTGAAGTCATCCAAGGTGATCTCCTAGGGACTTCCACCGAGGAGGAAAGTAACATGTACCTCATCGAGCTCCAATGTGGCCATGAACTCAAGGAAAAACTTCAATAAGGTCTCCTCAATCACCTAGGTGTTGTTATAGAGGTTCATCTGGTCTAGTAGGTCAATAAACTCATCATGGACATGAGTTTGGTTGAGCATGGATAGGTCCAATATCTTGTTGGTATGAATTAGATTGTCTTGGAGATGGACTGATCGAATATGATGCTAAAGGGAAGAAAAGTGAAGGTATGTATGTAGGTGTGAGTGCGGGGAAGAACCCTAGGATGATCTAGAAGATACTTTGGACTTGATAGAGGCTACTAGGGTGGCCAAAGTGGATGTGGAAGTTGATGTAGTTCGATCCACTAGTGGTGAAGCTGGTGAAACTGCCTGGTACTTGGGTAGTGGAAGATCATCACCCCATGATGCGCATTTTGTGTGTTCCATCCGAGAGGGAGGTGGGGAATAGGGATGAGTAGTGGATTAGAGGGTATGGGAGGATGAATAGGGGATAACAAGGGAGTATGGGAGGTTGGATGAGAGAGAGGCTGAGGTTAGTGGGAGGGGGTTTTCATGGGATAGGGGAGGCCGATGTTCTAGGGGGTTTCACAGTCTTGAACATAGGGTTTGTGGATTTTAATGTCACCTAGAGGAATTCACATCATTTATTTAATACATGGCGTGTAATTCGAGGGGTTTCAACTTTTCAATATTGAATCATTCATGGCGTGTATAAATTTTACATGATGGAAATTTTTTATTTTATTTTTTAAAATTAAAAAACATTTGAAATTGCCCTATAAAATTTTTCCCTCACTATTTAACTTCCCTAAATATAATAAAATATAATTTGACATATACTAGGTTTCAATTCTTTGTTTATTGTTGATGTCTATATATGCTTCCATTCAGATTACTTTAAATGTGAGGAAACACCCCTTGTATAATGGTTCTTAAAAATAGAGGGAATGAAAGGTGGGACAACATTCCTCATCAGTGGTGTTGTGTAATTTGTATTCATGTGAGAACTGTATCCATTTCAAATAGTAGGTATTTTATTTTTGTTTTCCTTACTATTCATATAATCATATTTAATATTATTAAGAAATATGTATTTAAAATTCAATGAATCTCCATTTTTCTAAGAGGCCTTCACTAAATCAAAAATATATAATTCTTTTCCAACTCTAAATATCAACCATCCCCAATTCACATCAATCAGTTCTTTCCTGGTTGTGAGAAATGATCACACTATAATTATGGAGACATATCCTTCTTCCTCTATATTCAGGATGAGGATATTAGTGGGAAAGATAAATTTGATGGTCTTTAATAAGACATCATCAAGTATTCCTTGAGGGTGCTTGACTGATTTGTCAGTAAGTTAGAGGGACACTATAATGACCTGATCATTTATGAATAAAATTCCATTTCTTTTAATGTCTTATGGATATATAAAATATATTCACTCTTTTTTTTATTTGGTTTAAATTACTATTAAGTATAATTATTGTTGATAATGTAGTCATTGAATAGTTATCATACAACTAATATAAATATAATATTTTAACAAATCCTTTTGACATAGAAAAAAGAGATGATGATATCATCCAGTAGACTCAAGCCATACATAGCTCATTTTTCAGAGCTTATAAAGGAGATAGAATCACTGGGATTTTCCCTTGATCAATACCAAGTCAAGATTCAACACGTTAATCTTAAACGAAATATCCTATGAGATAAGTTCAAGTTAATAGAGATTACCACCCGGGCGATGTTATCCTAGCTGCCCCAAGAGTCTGGCACCATCACAAACCTTACCATTATGTCTTATGTGAGTTTTATAAGGGGTTATGTAACAAGGTATTAGTTATTTATTGTATAATACCTTTCGATAAATAAAATTTTTTTCCATCAATTCCTTTATGGGAATATTTATTCTTAAAAAATGATGAATTTGATAAATTGATTTTTCAGGTAAAGATGGTAATTTTGAGAAATATATGAATTTTTATGTTTTTAATAATAATATTATAAAACAATTCTTATAAATTATGATTATATCAGTTCCTTATCTATAAAAGATTATGTAATCAGTTTGATAAGAGTTCCATTTTTATACGATAAAACAAAAAGTGTATTTTTAAATAATTTATTTTAAGGAATTAATGATTTTTTAAAATAATTAATATTTTAATAAAATATTATTATCAAATTAATTTTATTAATAATAAATGATTATATAAATTTTATGATGTCAAATCTAATTTTTATTAAGGTTTAAAAACTATTTTTGTCAAAACCCATAAAATTTTCAATAAATGTCAGTTCTCATTTTAAAAGTGAAAATTCACATATTTATAAAATTATTTTGATAAAATGAATATTATTTTTGGAATAAAGATGTTCAAATTATCCAATTATAAATTTTTCATAATTTTCTGAGACAGTTGAATTTTTGGGTAAAAATTAAATAATATATAAATATATAGTGTGTTTTATGACATCGTAATGACCCAATAGTGTTGTAATAAATACCATAAAAGGTATATTATACCAAATATATGTTTTAAATTTAAAATAATTTGATTTTAGATTTATTTTATAAATTTTATAATGCCTTAGTAAATCCTTTAAAATGTATAACATATTTTATGATTTTAAGTTCATTTCTTTAATAATGTGACTCACCTCCACATAATCAATGCCAGTATTTTAATATCTTTGGACCATGGCCTTATAATTTAATTTTTCAACTCCTCTTTGGAAGACAACATGGTCAAAAACCATGTTAAGGTTTGTGATTTTGAATATTTAACTATATAGATTCCAAAACCTAAGTTTGTGAAATATTAAAGAATTCCCTTCTCATTCCCTATATAAACCCACCCAATCTCTCACTTATCTTCACTAAAAATCCTTTTATCATTTCCCTAATTAGTTTTAACCTCTCTATAATCCCCCCAAGTCACCTTAATCTCTCAATAATTCCCTCTTAAAGCTTTTTAAGTCACACATTCAAGTAAGGGTTTCCTTCCTTTCGCATTTTTATCCAAGTTTCCTTATACTGTTACACCCTTTTATTTTCAATTACAAATTATGGGGTATGTTTTAAAACCTCCCCCATACATACCTTATTATTTTTGAATGATAAGAGACCCCTTTCTCTCTCATTAATCCCTCTTATGTACACCCGTTACCATGTCAAAATTTCATAAGAGTTATTTCATTCCTCCTCCTCCTTCAAGTTTCTTTATTATGTTACGCCCTCTATTTACAAATTAATCTTGTTGGAACATGTATTTATATGATCCTATTAATGATAATATCATTTCTAAATTATTAAATACCCATTTCACTCTCATCAACCCTTTTTATGAATCCCCATGTGATGCCGCTATGCTGCCGAAATTACACCATGATTTTCCATGAAAAAATCATCATGTAGTGAATACCATGACCATTTTTCTATCAAGGGTATTCACCTTTATTAAAATATTCTTATTGATTATGGAATTTCATATATTTATTACACATTCCTTTATTTTTTAATAAATTATGATGTTGAATTAATCCATGTTATATGATCTATGTGGAACATTTAAGCATGAGATTAAAATGTTCATGAAGGGTGTGCCTTGATAGCGCTCCAATGCATTGGGTAATGTTTAGTATCATGATACATCATATTGGTACATGGGTTTACCTTATTCCTTTTTAGGAATGTTTTCCATCATGTTGGTATAGGTTTTTTTTAATTCCTTTATTTTAATGATGTAGTATTTTAAGTTATTGTCACATTTCTATGTTATGATGATCATGCTATATCATGCCATTATGTTTGTTTTTCTCTTATGATCCATTGATATGTCTATTTCCTAACATTTATTTCATTCTTCATTTTATTCCTTGTTTACTCCCTTATTAGGATTTATAGATCACCCTTTTCTTATATATGTCCTCATGTTATCCCATGCAATGCTAAGTACGAAGCAATGTTGTGGTCATGTAAAAGAAGTTTCAATATAGATGTTGTATTTTTTTCTTAAGTTGTCATGTAATGTTTGTAATACCCTAATACACTATACCTCTCAATATTTTGGGTTTTATTAAGTTAAATTTATGTAATAAATCATGTCTAAATATGAAATAAAGAGCAGGGTTGTTATAGTTGGTATCACAGTATAGGTTTAGTTATTTTTGGGATTAGGATTAGAAAACCCTAGTGAAAGCCATAGGGATAAGACTGAGTATAAGAAAATAATACCTAAATTTTTGTGAGTATAGGTTAAGTGTTTTATCAAGAAAATACACCCATGTCTGGATACTAACAAGTAGAGGTGGATCCGGCATAGATGTGTCTTGGGGTAAAACCTGAAAACACCACTTCAGCAATACTTGAACAGGAGCTGGTGCACAAAAAAATTCCTTATTGTACTCTTGGTTCGACACTCCCAGGGGATATGCTTCTGTAAATTCATAATCATAGTATGACCCATTATTAAGGGAACAAAAAAATTCCACTAAGAATATATATTAGGAAGTAGATCCTAGATAACTTAGATCGAAACTTTGAAATTCATAAGTTAAGAAGATAAATATAATTTATAAGTCATCCCTTTTTGTCATTAGATTCCCCATTATGTGTTTAATAGTTTAAAATATTGCCCCTAATTTTCCTTTTATTTTAGCCAATGTCCAGTAATAGGAGGACTCTGGCTAACAATCGATGTGAATATCAATGTGATGATTGTTCTAATGAGATGCCCAATCTGATGGGAGTAGGAATTGCAAACTTTGTCATGAGACTCTCTCAATTAACTCAAGTTTTGAATAGAAACATGAATCAATAGGAACTTCTAACCCCCCCCAAGAAAGAACAAGTCACAATCAAGAGCTTCATGAGACAAAGTACACCTACTTTCAATGGATCATTTGATCCCTCAATCACCAAACAATGGATCAACTCCATTGAGAATTTCTTCTCTATACTTCAATGTTACGAACAAGAGAATGTTATTATGGCCATTTATCATATGGAGGGTGAATCTGATCAAGGGTGGACATTAATCAAAAATAAATATCCTGAGGAAGAGATCGAGGCGATGGAAAGGAAGGATTTCCAGAAAAAGAAAATTGATAAATATTTTCCCCACACCCTCCATCTTAAGATGGAAATAGATTTCATTTCACTCAAGAAAAAGTATAATGAATATGTTGGGTAATGTGAGTAAAAATTCACCATAATTGCAGCATATGCCTCTAGTTTTGTCATGACCCCCAAATATAAGGTTGAATGCTTCTTTGGTGGGCTAAAACATAGCCTACTAAAAGCCCTATAAATATACAACTTTGAAAGCTATGAGGATATTTTCTGATGTGACCTAAAAGTTGAGATAGAGACTGGAGAATCTCAGGGGTATCATGGGTATAATAAGAGGAAAGTGGACATTAATTATGTTGGTCCTATGGATAGATCCAATAGTGCTATGAAATTCCATAATCCCACTTAGAAAAGTTGTAGAAATAAGCACCCTAGAAATTTCTTGAAGGGGATGAGGAAATGATTAGGCACTGGAAGGAAGGAAACCTAGGCAGTGATTGCTGGAAATAAAAACCTAATACTATGATAGAGTAAAGGAATGCTCCATTCAATCCTCAACAAATTGTGCATTTCTACAATTGTAAAGAACCAGGACACTTTTCAAACCAGTGCCCTAAGCCATGGGTTTTCAGAGGAAACCAATAACCTCCAAGGCAGCAAGGGCGAGCTTTTTCAATCACTACCATAGAAGTGAATCCTAAAAATGAATTTTTGATAGGTACGCTAGTTATTCATTCAATAATAGTGAATGTACTTTTTGGTTCTAATTATATGCATTATTTTATATACTAAAAGTTTAGTAGAACAATCCAAACATCACCATATATAATGGAAGTAGAGATATCGGTGAGAATGAAAAATGGGGAAATTATAGCATCCCATGCATATAACTTCTCCCCTGTCACAATTTGTGGATTGAACTTACCAAATAACCTAATCATACTTCCCTTGTTGTAATTTTATGTAATTCATGGCATTGATTGTATTTCCCTATATAGAGCCAACATAAATTGTCGTGAGAGGAAAATCACTCTCCATATGGTGAATTGACCCCTGATTTTGTACAAGTTTAAGTTAGATGATGAATCTTATTTAGTACCATCATCACAAGTATAGATGTTAATTATCTCTGAGAAAACATATCTTTCTCAAATGATTGAGTCTAAATAAGGAACCATCCTCACAGACATGCCTATTGTGAGGGAATTCTCTGATGTGTTTTTTTAAGAAATTTCTTGGTCTTCCTCCTAGAAGAGATATTGAATTCTCAATTAATCTTATACCTAGGGAATTTCCAATATCCAAGACTCTGTATAGAATGGATATTGTGGAGCTTGAAGATATAAAGAAAAAACAATAAGAGAATCTGGATAAAGGGTTTATATGCCCAATTTTTTCACCATGGGGTTCACTAGTCCTCTTCATTGGGAAGAAGGATGGGTCAATACGCCTATCCAATGATTATCATGAGCTCAAAAAAACATGATAAAGAGAAAGTATAATTTTTAATGAATTGATGACTTGTTCTATCAACTACTTGGAGAACAATAATTCTCCAAGGTGGATCTATGTTTTGGATATTACCAGGTAAGGGTGAAGAAGGAGAATATCCCCAAGACTATTATTCGTACAAGGTATGAGCACTATGAATTCATAGTAATTCCTTTCAAACTCACTAATGCTCCAGCAATTTTCATGGAATTGATGAATAGAGTCCCTATACATTACCTTGACAGATTTTCGGTATTGTTTATAAATGATATTCTAATATACTCCAAAACCAAGGAGGATCATGAGAAACATCTATACATTGTACTAGAGACCTTGCGAAAGGAGAATCTCAATGCAAAGTATAGAAAGTGTGGGTTTTGATTGAAGGAAGTCTCATTGTTGAGGTATATCATCACAAGAAATGGGATAGCTATGGATCATTCCAAAATAAAATTTATTAAGGGATGTTCGAGGATGATATATGTGATGTATATCCATAACTTCAGGGAGTTAGACAGTTATTATTTCCAATTTTTGAGAAATTTCTCAAAATCTTCAAACCCTCTTACCAAGATAACATGGAAGGGAGTCAAGTTGTCTTAGAATGATGAATGTGAATAAATATTTATGGAGTTGAAGAATAGTCTTATCAATTACCTTGTGTTCACACAACCCATAAGTGGGGAGATTTCCATAATCTTCAGTGATGCTTTGAAAAAGGGCTTGGGCTGTGTGTTGATGCAGAATGAAAAATTCATCGCTTATGCCTCAAGGAAGTTGAAAATTAATGAGAAAAACTATCCTATGCATGATCTGTAGTTGACAGCTATGATATTTGAGTTGAAAATATGGAGAAATTATCTCTTTGGGGAAAGGTGTGAAATATATAAGGATCACAAAAGTCTCAAATATATATTCACATAGAAAGAACTGAACATGTTCCAATGAAGATGGTTAGATATCATCAAGGATTATGATTGCTCAATCCATTACAACCCTGGGAAATTGAAGAAGGTTGTAGATGCTCTAAGTAGAAAGGACCTAGTGATTCTATCATTGATGAGGATTGAGAGGGATCCAATCTTCTTATATTTGGTGAAGATGGACATGGGAATCATAAATAAGGGAACATCATCAATCCTTTCACAAATGATTTTTCAACTGTCTCTTTTGGAAAGGTTAAAGGATGCTCAAAAATATGATGTTGGAATTTAGATGAAAGTGGAATCTATCAAAAAAGTAAAATCCTAAAATTTTAATGTTAATGAATAAGGAAATGTGACATTTGGGTAAAGACTATGTGTTCCATCAAATCTGGAGTTAAAGAACGAACTTTTGGATAAATCATATAGTAAGAAATTATCCATTCACCCAGGAAACAAAAATATGTATCGGGACCTCTGAGATAATTATTGGTGGGATAACATGATGAAAGAGATCATTGGATATACATGAAAGTGCCTGGTATTTCAGCAAGTGAAGGATAAGAGGAAGAAGTCTAAGGGGATGATGAAACCATTACCTATACCAACATAGAAATGGGAGAACATCACCATGGAATTTGTCACTAGAATTTTGAAGACATCCAAAGGAAACAATGTTATCTGTGTTGTGGTGGATCATCTTACAAAGTCTTCAAACTTCATTGTGATTTAATAGGATTTATCATTGGATCAAATAGAACGAATATACATCATAGAAGTGGTAAATTCGTATGGTGTGTCACTATTGATTGTATTTGATTGAGATTCAAGATTCACCTCTTGGTTCTAGAAGAGTCTCCAACACACTCTGAATATTGAGTTGAACTTCAGTATGTCTTATCATCCTCAAACTGATGTCTAATATGAGCAGACTGTCCAAACACTTGAGGAAATGTTGAGATCATGCTCAGTGGAATTAAAATGAGGATGGGTTCAACATCTTCCTAGATGAGTTCTCTTACAGCAACAATTTCCACTCAAGCATCCAAATGAATCCTTATAAAGACCTTTATGGGAAGAGGTGAATAACACCAGCATGTTGGGATGAAGTTGAGGTGTGAAAACTTCTAGGTCTATAAATGGTCAAAGAAATGATAGAGAAGGATAAGACCATATATAAGTACATCAAAGCTACTCATAGTAAAAAAAATATCTATTCTAACAACCATCGATGAGACCTAGAGTTTGATGTTGAAGATATGTTTTTCCTCTGAATATCTTCATGGAATATAGTGATGAGATTTAGGAATAAGGGAAAGCTTAATCCAAGTTTCATCGGCCCTTTTGACATCCTTGATCACATCGAAGTAGTTTCATATCGACTAACACTCCCATCGAACCTGTCTTAAGTACATTATGTATTTCATGTATCACTCTTGAGGAAGTACATAACTGACCCATCTCATGTACTCAATCCAGAGGTGGTGTCATTAGATAATGACCTTTCCTATGAGGAGAAGCCGGTGAAGATCTTAGATCATAGGGAAAAAGTTATACAAAGTAAGATATTTCCCCTCATCAAAGTGTTGTGGATAAATGGCAAGTTCTAAGAAGAAATATGGGTACCAGAGGAAGTGATTAGGTAGAGTTACCCTCATTTGTTTTAGTATGAGAAAAGGTAATTTCGAGGGAGAAATTTATTAAGGGGGAAGGTTGTAACAACCTGATCATTTATGAATAAATTTCCCTTTATTTTAATGTCTTATGGATATAGAAAACATGTGCAGTACTTTTTTATTGGGTTTAAATGAATTTTAAGTATCATTACCATTGATAATATATTCATTGAATAGTGATCACACAACTAATATAAATATATTTTTTTAACAAATTATTTTGACACAGACAAAGGAGATAATAGACTCATCCAGTAAACTCGGGTCGTACGAAGCTCATTTGTCAGAGCTTAGAAAGGAGGTAGCATTACCAGTCTTTTCTCTTGACCAATATCAATCTGAGCTTCAACACATTAATCTTGAACATAATCGCTTACATGATATGTTAATGTTAATAGAGATTACCACCCGAGTGATGTTATCTGAGCCATCCTAAGAGTCTGTCACCATCACACACCTTACGATTTGGTCTTATGTGGGTGTTTTAAGGTGTTATGTAACATGGTATTAGCTACTTATTATGTAATCCCTTTCAATAAATAAATGTCTTATTCTATCAGTTCCTTTATGTGAATAGTCTTTCTTAAAAAATGATGAATTTGATAAATTGATTTTTCGGGTAAAAATGGTGTTTTTGAGAAATATACGCATTATTATGTTTTTATTAATAATATTATAAAAAAATTATTATAGATGATTATTATATAAGTTCCTTATCTTTAAATTATTAGGTAATCAGTTTAATAAGAGTTATATTTTTCTATGATAAAATAGAAAGTGTATCGTTAAAAAAATTATTTTAAGGAATTAATGAATTTTTGAAATAATTAATATTTTAATAAAATATTATTATCAAATTAATTTATAAATAATAAATGAGTATATAATTTTTATGAATTCAAATATAATTTTTATTCAGGTTTAAAAACTATTTTTGTTAATACCTGCCAAATTTTCAATAAATGTCGGTTCTCATTTTAAAAGTAAAAATTCACATATTTAGAAAATTATTTAGATAAAATGAATATTATTTTTGGAATAAGGATTTCAAAATTATCCAATGGATAATTTTTCATAATTTCCGGACACAGTCGAATTTTTGGGTAAAAATTAAATAATATATAAATACACAGTGTGTTTTATGACATCATAATGACCCAAAATTGATGTAATAAATACCAAAAAAAAGATATCTTCAACCAAATATATTTTTTAAATTTAATATAAATTATATATTTATTTGACTTATTTTATAATTCCTTAGTTAATCCTCTAAAATGTATAACATATTTTATGATTTTAAGTTCATTTATTTAATAAAGTGACTAACCTACACATAATCAAGGCTAATATTTTATTATCTTTGGACCATGTCCTTATAGAATAATTTTTTCCACTCCAATTTGGAAAAAACCACTGTAAAAAAACATGGAAAAGTTTGTGGTTTTGAATATTTAATTATATAGATTCCAAAAACTAAGTTTGTGAAATATTAAAAAATTACCCTCTCATTTCATATATAAACCCACCCAAGATATCATTTCTCTTCACTCAAAATCCTTGGAGCACATACCTAATTTTTCCTCCTCTATCCATAATCCCCCCAAGGTGGTTCAAGCTCTCAGGAATCCCCACTTCATGCTTTTGAAGTCACACACTCAATTAAGGGTTTCCTTTCTCATTTTTATCCAAGTTTCCTTATATTGTTACACCCTTTAGATTTTAATTAAGAAATATGGGGTATATTTTTTCACCTACCCCGTAATTCCCTTAATTTTTTTGAATGGTGAGAGTCCCCTTTCTCTCTAATTAATCCCTCTCATGTACACCTATTACAATGCCTAAATTTTTTAAGAGTTATCTCATTCCTCCTCCTTAAAGTTTATTTATTATGTTATGCCTTCTATTTACAAATTCCTAATGTTAGAACATGTATTTATATGATCCCATTACTAACCATTTCATGTATAAATGATTATATACCCCTTTCTCTCACATCAACCAATTTTATGAATCCCCATGTGATGTCATTATGCTACCAAAATTGCACCATGATTTTCCATGCCAAATTCATCGTGTAGTAAATATCATTCCCATTTATCAATAAAGGGTATTCAACTTTATATACATATACTTATTTATTATAGACTTTCATAGATGTATTCCACATTCCTTTATTATGAAATAAATTATCATGTTGAATGAATCCATGTTATATAATCTATATGGCACACTTAAGGATGAGATTAAAATGTTTATGATGGGTGCGCCTTGATAGCCCTCCAATGCATTGGGTAATGTTTAGTATCATGATACATTATTTTGGAACATGGGTTTACTTAATTACTTTATAGAAATTTTTTCCATCATGTTGGGGTAGGGGTTTTCTTGATTCCTTTATTTTAATGATGCAGTGTTTTAAGTTGTTGCCACATTTCCATGTTATGATGATCATGCTATATCATGCCTTTATGTTCATGTTTCTATTATTCTCAATTGATATGTCTATTACCTAATATGTATTGAATTCTTCATGTTATCCCTTATTGACTCCCTTACTGGGATTTATAGCTCACCCTTTTCTTATTTATGTCCTTGGGTTACCCCTTGAAATGCTAATAATGATGTAATATTGTGGTCATGTAAAAGAAGTTTTCAATAAATATATTGTATTTTATGTCTTAATTTGTAATCTAATATTCATAATCCCCAAAGACACTAGACCTATCGATCATTGGGGTTGTATTAAATGAAATTTTATGTAATAAATCATGTATAAATATAAAATAAATATCAAGGTTGTTATAGCCACTCTTGTTGGTTTTAATTCACTAAGCCCCATATTTTTGGAAAAAAACTCACAAGCATGATATTGATACTTTATCCATGATCATAAAAGGATCATTTAAAATTGCATGTCCATATAGTTCAAGTAATTAAGAAAAATTTAGAGTATCACATATTTTTAGGTAGCTTCTTTTGAACAATTGTGGAGCATTCTTAATTTAGGGAGATGAATCTTATGTACTCCATTTTCTTTTTGTTAGGAGAGTATTTAAAAAATCCTGCATAAGTATGAACTTGAGAAATTTCTTTATTAAATAGAATATTGATGTGTAGTTATATGAAAATATCTTTAATTTTTTTATATTTCCCCCCTGTTATAGATTTCTCATACTCTTTGGAAAGAGGTAGGGGGATTATATGGTGTAGGTGCCACATAGACATCTTCTTTTTCAGGTGACTCCTTAACTGGATCTTTTTTAGTAGATTATTCCTCTTTATTTTCCTCATGAATAGATTTATCATATTATTTTACTTTATTTTTCTCACCTAAGCATGGATGATGAAATTCTAGCATCTTTACACTCTGAATAAGTATAACATTACCATCCTCCCTTGGTGAGTCTCGATATTACTGAGAAACATACCTGGTAATCGACCTAATGGGGTATTTGAGATTTAGACCAATTGATGCTAGAGGTTATGTGGGGTGTCCCACTAGTTTTCATTTCCATATCTTAGAGAATCATCCTATGATATTATTTTTACATGAATGCATTGATCATGTTTTCAAGATTGTATTGAATAGGTTTAGCTTATTGTGGTGGAATTAGCAGAGTTTACTAGAATTATTGTTGTTAAACATGTGGAAATCGCTGAGATCTAGTGGTAAAAGATTGCTTTATTTTTTGGTGTGGTTGAGGATATAGACCTTGAGGTGGGTACCTAGGTGTACCATGATTCCTTGTTGGTACTTTTCCACTCCTCTACTAATAGTGACATTGGTTTAGCTATTGTGGATACTAAGTTGGCCTCTGTTAATGGTATTGTTACTGGTGTGGTTGGGGATACTGAAACTACTTTTTTTATTGTAATTAACATAATTATAATCATGGATTTGTTTTTATTATAAACCCACTATATAGTCCAGATATGGGTGTGGGCCTCCACACATCTCACAAGATTTTATTTCCATAACATGAGTAAGAGGGGGTGGTGGTGAAGTAGACAGCTGAAATGACTCAAAATTCTTCATCAAGGATTAAACCTACACTATTAGGATGGAATTTTCCTCCAAATAATTAATTCTATGCTAGGGTAGTCCTATATCACACTACCACAGAATAAAATTATGTGAAATTTTATCTAACAGCGCTCTGTCGACTTTGTATGTCTTTAGTGTCATAAACCAACCTGCATACCCTGATACCCAATCCAGCACTAACATAGCCAGAAGGGAATTCTGTATCCCCATGGGTTGGTGACTATAACCTATCATCATACACAATAAAAGAGGAAATAAATTTTCCACAAAAATAGCATAAGTTAAAAGATAAAAGTTAGTATGATCAATACTTCAAAGGGATAATGTACCAAAAACCAAATGTGTTTAACAAAACCCAAAGTATTACATCATCAAATAACTCAGTATAAATACAATCATCCCAACATGGCAGTGATAGCCCATGGTCCAAAGGATCAAGAAAATCAACCACCTCCAAGTGGTTCTTTCCCTTTTCTCAGACCTGGCATAAGAAAATCTACAAATGCCCGAAGGAAAAGGTAGGGTGTGAGATATAAATCCCAGTAAGGTCTCTCCAAGTATTCCATAATAAATTACAAAATTAATAAACTGGATATTATATTAATTTAAATAAAATGAGGCACAACATTTAATTTTTATATTTAAAACAAAACATGCTTTCATTTCAAATAGATAAAAGATATTTCAAATAACATTCAGACAGTCTTAAAAATTCATTTTAAATAAAATAGTTTATATAAATTTCTTGGAATGAATAAACTAGTTCAATAGTTCAAAAGAATTTATAATCAAGTCAAACAACTAATAGAAAATAAATCACCATGTACAACTCCTCATGGTAAGATTGTTTATCTGGTAATAGGATCCTCACACATCATAAAGTGATCCCGAATCTAGTTAGGTGTGCACACACAAATACACCATAATACATAGAACCCATAATGGGAAGTCTACACCCCAATAGGGGAACCACTAATGGGAAGTCATGCCAAATTAGTTTTAGTAACATTTTTCACCATCAATCCATTCCTAGGGAGTCAATGTACTATCATGAATTTCCTAGTTACCACTAACTACCTAGTCTAACATGTTCTTCAACAATCAATAAAATCGGTAATTAATCATTTAAAATCATTTTAAAATGTATTTTCTAGATTTTAATTTACAACATGCCTTTCTCTTTTGAAAACAAAATAATAATTTTTCATCATTTCATTCCATTTCAAAACATCTTTTAATTCAATAATTTTTCTCAAGAACAGCATCAAATCATTTTCATCATAAGTATTTATAAATAAATCCATCATTTTTTTCATAAATTCACACCACAATTTCAATTCCATTAAAATTTGAGTTTTTCATCAATTTTCATACCTATTTCAAATTTGGAATCAAATCATCACAATTCTATGTTTTTAAATCAATTAAAAATTCATTTCAATTTAATTTATCAATTCAATGTTTCAATTGTAGGGCCCAGAATTATGGAACCACCTATGTTTAATCAAATATAAAGAATAAACAACTATAGAAATATTTGAAAATGAATAATAATGGATTCATATATCAAGAAATCAAACCTAGAATCAAGATCCCATCAAATAGAGTTTAGATCTGTACAATATGTGATGAACTACCAAACTCTAATGTCTAAGGAAGGAGAGACCAAGAGAAATTAAATGATAGGGGGTCCACTTACTGAAGAGGGATCATATCATTCATTGGCACTTTGATTCATTAAAGGATTGTTGTAGGTGCCAAAATTTCTTTTAGGGAGCATTCACAACCCTATAAATCATAATAGGGTCGATTGGGTTGGTTAATCACTTAAATTTAGGGCCCAATAATTTTTATGAAAATTTTTATAATAATAAAATTTGGCACGCATGATTTCTTGGGAGGGCCACACAGTTAGAAAAACCGAGATCCCTAATCATGTTCCCCTTCTGGACTCACTATCTAAGGAACATGTTGTCTCCGATGTGGGTGCACAGTTTTTCAAACTATGTTCTAACCATGAACATCCTCATTGTCCTGTGTTTCATGGTTTTCACTGGGTGGCACACAGTTTTCTCAAATTGTGCACCAACCATGCATAGCCTAGAAAACCTCTAAAATTCTCCAAATTTTACTGAAACCACCCCTAAACAAGATCCAACCAAAAGGAAAACAAACAAGAGTTGAGGAATACCAGAACAAATTACAGTATGTTACAACCTCCCAACCATGAGAACTTTCTACCCCCGTAAATCCAATCAATAAGTCTCCATAACAAAGAGATGAGGACACTGCTCCCTCACCAGTTCCTCTGAATCTAAAGTCTCATTATAATCAAAACCATACTTTCATAGAACATGGAATAAATTTATCATCCTCCCTTGAAGTATCTACATTTTAGAATCAATAATCCTAACTGTATGCTCAGTCATGGATAATTCAGGCTCAACATAAAGATTATTCTATCTCAAAACATGAGATGGATCAAAAAGATAATTTTTTAAGTTGAGATACTTGAAACAAATTATGTATCAAAATAAAATGTGGTAGAATTTATAAATGGTAATCCACTTTCCCCACTATCTTAAAAACCTCAAAAGGTCTGAAAAAACGAGGATCAATCTTCCCTTGCCTCCCAAGCTGTCAATGACCTAAACGAGACGAAACTCTCAAAAACACCCGGTCACCAAATGAAAATTCCAATAGTCTATGATTATGATCATATTAGGATTTATATTGACTCTATTCCATCAATATTCGCTGAATAATTGAATAAATATTTTCTGCCATCTCTTGGACTAAGATTGGTCCAGCCAAGGTGCTTTCTCTTATCTTCAAGCGACACAATGGATATTTTCATAGAAAATATAACAAGGCCTCAAAAGGATTCATTCTGATTAAATGGTAATTATTTTTATAATAAAACTCAACTACTCCCAAATGGTCGTCTGAAGCTCCACCAAAATCAAGGAAGTAGGCACAAATCATATATTAACGAATATGTATAGCCCACTCTACTTATCTATCTTTCTGTGGATGGTATGCCACACTCAAAAAAACATGAGATATCATTACCTCTAGAAGGCCACACCAAAAAAGAGAGGTTAAATGAGGATCTATATCAAAGACTATAAGAATTGGAACTATGTGCAATCAAACAATATCTTTCAGATAGAGAATTCTAAACTCCACAACATTGGTTGTATCATGAATGTTTATAAAGTGAACTGATTTTTTCATCCAATTGATGAAACCCATACATTGTTCTTATTTTAATGGTTACATGGAAACCCAACCAAAAAAGCACATAGATCATCTCACTTCCAAGTCAACACTAGAAGTGGCTGAATTAATCATGAAGGATTATAGTGCTCGTCCTTGACTAGATGGCAAGTATAGAAGCATGAAACAATGTCAGTGATGTATTATCTCATACCTAGCCACCGAAATCACCATCACATATCATAGAACATATTTTTAGTTATTGGGTTCACAACCCACTAAAAATTATTGAAGTCCCCCATTATGTCTTTTCTTATGGATAAAGGAACAATAAATTGATTCTGAAAACATAGAATACCCTATGTAAAGAACGACCACTCACCAACAGTCTCCCCACCATAAAGAGAATCTCTAATTCCATGGAATTCATCATCAAAATTCCAATACTGAACAATCATATCAAGAATAGAAAAATTCAAAGAAACACTGTCCAAGACAACCTCATCCTCATTATTTTAGAATCCTAAGTGAAACTGTGCAAAGAGGTCCATTAAGTTCCACCCTTTCAATGATTCCTCCATGGTCTGGGTCAGAATTTTATTACTCAAAGTATTGGCAATGAAATTCCCTTTCCTAAAGATATAGGAAAAGTAAAAATAAAAAGACTATAGGTACTCCAACCAACACCTCTAGTGGAGATCCAAATATTTTTTAGAGAAGATATAATGCATGCCCTTATGGTCAGAATACATGGTAAAACTTTCTCTGAAAAGGCAATTCCCCCATATCTTAAGCGCATACATCACATATGTGAGTTCAAGGTCCTAGTTTGGATAATTATTATTGTGTGGCATAATATTTTTATAACCATATTCTACCATGTGATCACCTTGAATAAGAACACATCCCAAAACCAAACCCAATGTGTAACAGAAGACAACATAGCACTACCCAGCCTCTAAAAGATTCAACACTGACATAGAAATCAAAAGAAATTTTAGATCAAAAAAATAACTCTATAGTTTTTATCCCAAACAAACTTTACCCCCTTATAAGTGAGAGTGGTCATATAATAATCCAACATTGGTAAATCCTTTATAAACTAAGGATAATACCCCACTAAACCCATGAATCTTTTAATCTTGAAAACATTACATGGTTTTTCACATGTCATAACCACTTTCACATTCTCAGGGCCAACTAAGATGCCATGTTCCAAGACCACATGTCCCAAGAACATCACTTCCCAAATCCAAAAATCACATTTATATATCTTGGAATGGAGTTGGTGATTTCTCAACAATTACAAAACTTCTCTCAGATGATGCACATAATCCTCCTTTGACTGAGAGTAAACCAAAATATCATTTATAATTTCCACCATGAATATATCAATATACTTGCGGAATATCGTGTTCATCATATACATAAAGACTAAAAGAGAATTGGTTAGACCAAATGGAATGAAAAGATACTCATAATTGACATAACTGCTTTGGAAAGAAGTTTTCTAAATGTCATATTCTTTTATTCTCAACTGGTGATAACCAGATCAATGATCAATCTTCAAGAACCACTTCAACCCTTTCAACTGCTCAAATGTATCATCAATCTGTGGAAAAATATAATTTTTATTTACCATAACTTGGTTAATTTTCCATTAATAAATACATAGGTGAAGTGTTCCATCATCTTTCTTCAAAAAGAGAATAGGCTCCATCTAAGGTGACACACTCAAAAAAATAAATAATTTCTCTAATAAATCATCCAAATGATTCTTCAACTATTTCATTTCAGATGGTTCCATGTGGTAAGAAGGTATAGATACTTGATGAGTGCCATGAAATAAATCAATAAATAACTCTACCTATCTTAACAATGGAAAACCATATGAATATTAAGGGAATACGTCGAGAAATTCTATGAAAACTATAGGTAGATAAACACTCAAACACTTCCTCTTCAAATCAAAAGAAAACACTGATATTAATTTCCCTAACTCTAGATAAGAATGGTCTAGGTCTACCTGACCACAGATTCTATTCTCCCTGATAGAACTAGAACACCCCATCAAGCATAGTAAAGGAGACCTATAAAAGATAGTAATGAGTTTGGGTCTTACTGGAAAAAATCCAATCCATCCAAAAAATGAAATCAAGAGGTTTCATGTCATGAACCAGAAAATCCTAAGTAAGATCAATCTATGATAATGAGAAGACGTAAGTAGAAAAATAGATACCTTAACCACTCTTCATTGAAAGGGGAATAGTATCATCCATCATATAATAAAAAATCATTGTATTAAGAATTAACAGGTTCACAATATGAGTTTATATTAACGAATGAGATACACTAGTATAAAATAAAGAAGTCACTAAGGATGAATCTATGGTGATGATACCTCTCACAGGCACTGGACTTGTACCATATTCCTCTATAGACTCTATTATTATATAAAGAAACTCCATTACAGATACTTGTGGTTATAACCCATTTTTTCATGAAGCATATGATTGCACCGTAGTACTTTTAGGTGTTAATGAGCACATTCCACTTCTTGGATTAGAAAAGAAAGGAAATAATTTTTATAGGTGTTCTAAGTGAACACAAGAACTGCATATCATGGGTGCCTTAGTACAAACACACCTCAAATTCTCAGGCTTTCTACACTAAAATCAAGTCAAAGGGCCTATTCCAAGAACTATAGAAGTTCTAGAGGACACCTCCTATCGAGAACCACCACAAGACTCATCACGCTTCATCATTACTTTAAAGGAAATCATATAACCGACACTAGGAGAGAAATGAACTCCCTTCGAACCTAATTTACCTTCCAGGTCAAGCTCACCCATAAATTCCCTGTCCAGTACATCAGTATATGAATTGATATACAATAAGATAATCTAAGAAAAAATATCAGGTTGAAGACCACTATGAAACCTTAAAGTATTCATCTTCTCATTTGGTACAATATCAGGTGAAAACTCCACAAGATCAAAAAAGAGGTTTGCATACTTAGTCACGGTCCTATCAGGCAGTTCAATTTGGAAAAACTTCATTGCCTTATCCAACACTATAGACTCACGATATAGTTGATCGATGAAAATAACACTAAATTCCTTCCACTCTAAACCCTCATGCTTCTTTTCCATCACCATCAAATCTCACCATATCCTTATAGGTCCCTCTATATTGAAGGTATTACATTTCACCTTAATTAAATATAGTGTTTCCAAAAATTAAAATAGGAGCTATATCTTTCTCAACCAATCCTCATCCTCTTGAGGATCATTAGAGCATTTGTACACAAGTGGATTATATAAAAAGAAATATTGAGAACAATCCCAAGATTTATCCCTTTGAAGTTCCACAACTGGAGCCTAAATAAGAATGGGTGCAAGTGCCTATATGAGATCTTGGAAATCATTCATAATTAAAACAATGTGATTTTGGTATATAGGAGGATTTTATCACTATGGTTCACTATAATTTCCTCTTGGATTATATTCACTTGTCTACTCAAAGACATGATTCTAAAAAACATCAGAAAATAAAATTTAATAAATCAGATGATTACTCATATTAATAACTCAAATACGAGAAATAAGAAAAATTATTCCCATTAGATAATAAAACAAGATTTGGATTTCAACTTATATAGATCAATAGTATGGAAAAGATAATAATCAGAACAAATTATTACTCAATATGACTTTCCCTAACCACCCATGGTGACTTAAGGATTATTATAATTAGAGATGGTTAGAAACTCACTCATAACTACCTCTTAATATCCTACAATATATTCAAAACTACATACTAACATGATGGAAAGATATTTAAGAAACACCTTTGATACAACTTTTTCATGAACCGACCCAGTTACCCTAGTACCCTGATACCCAAGACAGAACTAACATATCCCTAAGGGTGTTCCTGATCCCCACAGGTCTACGACTATCACCTGGCATCATGCATGATAAAATAGGGAATGAAGTTTCCACAAAAACATAAAAAGATAAAAGATGCAATTTAGTAGGCTCAACACTCCAAAGGGAAAAAGTAGAATAAACCAAATGAGTGTAAGAAACCCCAAATAATTATATCATAAAATTAATTAGAAAAAAATACAATCATCCTAACATGACAGTGACATCCCACTATCCAAAGGATTAAGAACATCCACCGCCTCCAAGTGGCACTCTCCCTTTATTGGACTTGGAATGAGAAAATCTAGAAATTCCCAAAGGAAAAGGTATGGTGTAAGCTATAAATACCAATAGGATCTCACCAATAATGCATGATAAATTCTAAAAGCAATATATCAGATATGATATTAATTTAAATAAAGTGGCATGTCATTTTATTTTCATATTTAAAAAACATACTTTCATTTCAAATAGATGGAAGATATATCAATTAACTTTCAAACATGATTAAATGTTCATTTTTTATAAAATAGTTTATATAAATTATTGGTCATGAATAAATTAGTTCAATAATTCAAAGGCATGTATAATCATGTCAAACAACTCATAGCAAAGCAATAACCATTTACAAAAGACTTGTGGTAATTTAGTTTATTAAGTAATAGGATCCTCTACAAATCTCATCATGAACAAGGATCCAGTTAGGTGTATGCACACAAATACGCCCCAATACAAGGAACCTATAACGGGTATTCTACATCCCAATTGGGGAACCCATAATGGGAAGTCATGCCAAAGTTGTTTTAGTAATGACTATCATCATAAATCCATTGTTATGGATTTAAGGACCTATCATGCCTATCCTAGTTACCACTAACTACCCAAGATAACATTTTATTTAAAAATCAATCAAGTTAAAAATTAATAATTTCAAATTATTTTAAAACATAATTTCCCAATTTCAATTTAAAACATGCATTTATCATTTCAAAACCAAATCATCAATTCTCATAATTTCATGCCATTTCAAAACATATTTCAATTCAAGACATTTTCCCAAGATCAACATCAAATAATTTTCATCAAAACTATTTATAAATCAAGCCATCATTTTTTTTCATAAATCCACCCCAAAATTTCAATTCAATTGAAATTGGGGTTTTCCATCAATTTTCATACCTCTTTCAAATCAAGAATCAAATCATCTCAATTCCATATTTTAAAATTAATTAAAAATTAATTTCAATTTAAACTAGAAATTCAAGGATTTAATTACAAGGAAAAGAATTATGGAACAACGTACCTTTAATCAAAGATCAAGAATTAACACTTGAAACAGGATAAACCAATGAAGAAAGAAGGCAACATAGATTAAGAAACAAAACCTAGAATCAAGACCCCATCAAATGGCGTTTAGATTTATTCAATACCTTATGATCCATAAAACTCTAAGGAAGGAAGGAGAGACTATAAGAAACTAAATGTGAGGAGAGCCTCTTACCTGAGAGGGATCAGATCTTCCATTGGCAATTTTATTCATCAAAATAGATTTTTGGAGGAGATAAAATTTCTACTATAGAGCCTTCTCAACCCTATATATGATAATAGGGTTGAGTGGGTAGGTTAGGCACTTAAACTGGGGACTTGTGGATTTTTAATAGAATTTTCATAATAAAAAAAAGTATGCATACACAGTTTCTTGAAGAGGGGTTCATGGTTAGACAAATTGTGCACCCCCTTTAGAATCAATATCCAAGGAAAAAGGTTTATCCTAGGTGGGAATGCATTTTTTCAAACAATGTGTAAATTGTAAAAACTCTCACTATCTAGGGTTTCATTATTTTCACTATAGGGGTGCATGGTTTATCCAAACCATGATCCAACTGTGCACAACCCAGAAAACCTTCAAAATTATCCAAATTTCACCTGAAGAACCCCCAAAAAAGATCCAACCAAAAGGAAAAAATAAGGTTTAAGGAATACCTAAAAAAGTAACATGATGTTACATTTATCATGAGACCACCTTTAGCGGCGGCATCCACAATAGTGCGGGTGGCAGGTTGGGGTCCTTGGTATGTGGTTTGAAGCTGAATCCACACATAATTTCCATGATTCAAGAACTTACAGTTCATCTCCTTGAAGTAGTCCCATGCATCCTAGGATGATTCTCTATCCACCTTATTAAATTTATTAAATCTCATTTTTGAGATTCTAGTTTTGGATCTGCATGAAATTTCTTTGGTTATTAATCTCAAGTCATGATTGACTCGAGATCTTGAATCTTAATCCAATCCTTGGATGTATCATTCAAGGAGAACTAGAATACATGAATCCTGATTTCATCTCACAATGTGCATTGGTTATGAATGGTATCAAAAACCTTGAGAAAATTTTAAATAAGTTCATAGGGTCTTCTTGTTGAAGTTCACTAAATTTCCCTATTTTATGGATCATATGAATGAGTCCAAGTTTATCTCAAAAGGATGCACATGAATTGGTGGGTTCACAATGCTAGTCATTAAATTTATAATAGAAGGAAATCCATAATTCATTATGGTGCACTCTTGCAGTGTCAGTTTCTCACCTTGGTGTTCAGTTGGTGAATATTATAGGTTTTATGGGCATAGTGGTGCAAGATTGTTGCATTCATCCATGATGGAATTTCAACATGCAGCTAAGGATATATTGATCTTAGGATTGAAAAGAATAAATTCTTGTACATGTAGTCTCTAAAAACACATTAAAGAAACCTAGAACATAAACTAAACTAAAATAAAGTGTATGCATGTTCTAGTCCGTGAGAAAAAATTTATGAAAAGAAAATAGGATGGAAAAAAGAATGAAAAAGGGGTGAGGTAATCCTAGGTTCATACCATAGGTCACTATGCCTAAACATAGCCATCCCTGACAATGGTTCCAAAATTTTAATAGTCCACACAATTTCATTGAATACATGTGGGAATTGATCATATTAAATTTATATTTCCCAAACTATAGATGGATACAAAGGCATAGCATAGTGGAAATCTGGGGTCAATTCCACAAAGACAACTTGTAGGCAAGAAATCCAGTGGTAAGATCCTTTTGGGGATGATTCGTCACATTCTCTCTCTCTCTTTTTGGTTTACTAAACTATGTATCGTTGGTTTTAAAATATATTAAAGGAAGGTTTTAGGGCCAATTACAAGGTAATGGAAGAAGATTAATCCTAAATCTAGCTTGGGATAGACCTATGGTATAGGTTGCAAAGAGGTGAAAAATATGACAATTTATCTTATTCCAACCAATTAGATCTACCTAATCTAGAAAATAATACTTATTCTAGATATAGTTGACAACCTAAGTGCATAAATCTTGGTATATTGGAAGAGATAATCATAGGGTATTGGTCCTACCCTTCTCAACTTTAATTAATTCAATGATCCTTTCAAATTAACCTTAAATGGTCAGGGTGGTTTCAAAAAAACAATATTGAAAATTATTTTAAACATAATTACTATACATAGGGTTGCTTAGTTTTGATTCATATATTATTTAGGTTCAATACACCCCTACTATTAACCCCTAACCTTAACCAGATTATCAACACATGACAAAATTAAACAATATTAGAAAAATATATTGCAACATGCTTGGAAAAATAAATAAATGAAAAAAATAAATGTAATACAAAATTTAAATAATGAAATATTAATTAAATAGTAAATTTAATAGATAAACAATTAGGAACATAGTAGCAATTGACATTGAATGGAAATTGGTATTGAAACTGAAACGGGAGAACAACAATGAATAGAAAACAAGTCTTGAACTTAAATGAGGAAAAACAGAATGAATAAAACAATAAAATAAAATAGTAGAGATATATGGGAATGAAAATTAAATAAAAATGGATAAGAATGGAAAAAATAAAGAAAGGGGTTTAGGATATTTTTTTGTGTCAAAGGTGTTACATGTTTATAGAGCCTAGTCAGTTCACAAAGTATATATGATTCATGTTGTGAACATGCTTTAAGTTTCTTCTACCTTCTGGATTTCACAATGTGTAATGGTTTTAATTTAATGTACTTAATATTAAAAATTTCCTATAAAGATCTTGGATCTTCATATTTTATAGCTTGAATCTTCAGTGTCAATTAGGTTTTGAACTTTTCACATCATGTAATGTGTTCTCATTATGTATCTCATCATATTTGGACTTTGAGTATTTTACAACATGTAATCATGAAACATTCCATGTACTTGGTTCACACCATATATTTGGGATTTCTGATTTGTACTTCAACTAGAAGATGGTCCATTTGAGTGGAACATGTCATGTTCTTCATATTCACAGTGGGTAATGATGAATTTTTCCATTTTTCCAGTATTCCACCATTAAGTCTTGAATTTATAATTCCTACAAGAACAAACCAAAACCCAATGTATTATCAAATAAATCATGATTAAACGTTAAAAAATGTATCCAATATATTTATATGAATTCAGCTTATTAGTGGTCCAAGGATTCATCCACAATTTTTTTTTAAGATCTTCTGAGTCATATGGTGAATTTCTCCATGGAAATTTCTGACAAGCATGTTATCTTAGATATTTACCACTAGGGATGATGGGGTTATTCCATAAGCTTTATAATACCTTATGTTTGAGACTTCTCTGATGAGGTCCATTAAGGGTGTCTAGGCTTGTAGAGTGATTACTCCCCAATGAGAGTTACCTTTGAGCCTCAAGTGTGATTCTATAGATGGATTTATAATTGTGACCATGAGACTTGGATTCTATTATGGGTATATTTGGGATATTCAAGGAGACCTTTTGGAATGTGTCATGTTTTTTTAACATACCAAGTGGTGATGAGATAACTAGTAATGTATAGTCGATGAATGGTCGAGACATAGTTTCATTCTCTCTCTCACCTAGGTTTTCTCCTCCAGATTTTGGTTAAGACAACTATTTCTTTTCAGATTCTCATTTTTATTTTGGGTTATTGGGGTACCTACTGTATATTTTTATACTCACCCCTTCATGGGATCTTCCCACACATGATGTTCCTTATGAAATTGATAAATATATTAACGGTGACCTTGGAGGACCAGGCATGGGTAGAGCATAGTTCTGGGATGGACTGACTGAAGTTTGTACCATCCATGCATTTAACATTAGCACCCTCATTCTAAGTAGGTTATACTCTTTTAAATTTTTGGTGGGATTATATTTTTTCCCTTTATAGTTTCTAGTACTGTTGTACTCTATCTATGGGATAAATATGTATTCATGCATTGGGTATTAGTTATTTTTATTATCTATATACTATTTCATAGAGATTGATGTGTGTTTATCTATATAGGAACCATAGTATAAGGCCTCCCATGAGTGTCATATGAATTCTTGATGTTGGTCACTAGCCTCTGCCTAATTGAAGGTGGTCATGGAGTTATAGCAGTTTGTATTTCCACTAGCCAGGAAGGTCCCAATGTGTTGAGTCGTTATAGGGTGGTATTAAAATAGGTCCTTCATTAGGACCGAATTTAGGAGTTGTTTAGATGTGATCTTGGTTTGGGTTTTATGGGGAAAATGTTAAAGTGTCTTGATTTCAGCTTTTGGGTTAAGGACTCTAGTGTTAGTGCAGTGGTTAGCATATCCATTCACTAGGACTCTGATAACCTTCTTTTTAATTCAGAACATGTAGGCATTGGTCATAGGAAAAATTTTGTACATGCATCATATAGGACTGGGTTGTGTTTTCTATGTTCTTCTTGAGTCAACTCCCTATATATACTCTTAGACCATGGAACATATTGCTTTCTTATAGGATTCTTCCATGAAGAAATTCTTCAGGGTATTTATAGTAGGTTTGATGGTATGACCCAATGATTGATGAGGCCTCCATGTAGGGTCTTGGTCATGAGGAAGTTTTTCTTCCAAGTGGGTAGATGGTAGTTCTTACATCGATTTATTATTATGTATACCCACCTCTGATGGATCGGGTGTATGTGGAATATCTGACTAAGATGTGGATGTATTTTTTGGATATGGTTGATTATGTGTAGGGATTGAGCATGTATCATGATCTTCTAAGTCAGGGATCACCTATGGTACATGTATATAAGGACCTTTAGATAGCAAGCATGGGATGCATGTCACAAAACATGAGTCTTAATCATTTGTGAGGACCTTAAGGACAATGAAATCCCTCGAGGCATAGGTGATGTTATTATTTTGATGGATATGGAAATCTCATGAGGGATTGTCCTACCCATCATATTCTAGGTAGAGATATGGTTGATGGACCAACAAGGAAGATGTAGTGGTTTCATCAAGGATTTCCATAGGGTATAGGACATGGTATAGGAACTAGAGGACAAGTAAAAGGTGGATGGAGATTTGATGTGTTTTCAATACCACCACCCTTAGGTGGTCCTTTCCAGGATCATGGATCATGTGGATAGGGATATGAGTGGTACAAGATGATGGAGGTTTTTTATCCATAGGCTTCATGAGTGATTCAGGGTATGTTCTATAACTCTTATACCTTAGTTCATGTTGGGTTTTTCACAAGTGAGAGTCACTTTTCTCCATCCACATTTCTTTCTCAAGACTTGGATCTTCTAGTGGAGCTCGATGTTGGTGATAATGTTATAGATTTAGACTCGTAGGAAAGAGGGATGCTTCCCTAACTAAGACAAGTTATTATAACATGATACAAAACCATGTGGATTATTCAATGCCACCCAAAGAGGATAGTTTCAAGATGTGGTGGACGAGATTATATAAATTGTGATTTTGGATCTGTTTGGTGTTATAAGGTGTTAGAGTAGGACCTGGTTGGGGTTGACAAGTGGAAAGAAAAAAAGGATGATTTCTAGGAAATATGTGCATGTGATATGAAGACATTGAGTGGTTATAGGTGTGGCATGTGACTTATTTTCCTTAGCTACAGTTCCCTTATAGAGACATGAGCCACTTTTCCTTGAGTGTATCCTCTATTTGAGGCTCTGTTACACTAGTGTATTCTTTTAAATGAGACTTTGAGTTAAAGGGATTCTGTAGGGTTTTTTATGTTGTGGTGTAGTTAGTGGTATTGGGAGGTCTTTTCAAATACATTTTGTTCACTTAGGTATCCCTATGTTATTTTCCTAATAGGTGGATAAGTACTTGAGGTTTTATGTTGTTGACATCCCTTGGCTGAAGTGATAGTCAAGGAGGATTACCCACACTTGAGAAGTGATGTCTTCTCCACCTAGTGAATAGAATCATGATGGTTCTCAATGTTTGGCCTCAGGATAGGTTATCACTAGCTCCAGGTTTGAGTGGATTTTGTACCAAAGATAGCTTCTTAAATTCACTATGGTTGCATGATTTTATGGTGATACCTTTCAGTATGTTAGATTCCCCAACAGTGTTGTGAGATTAATGGACTGATCCCTTAACCCTTTTTTAATCAGTTATTGGTGGTCTTCTTGGGTGACATCCTAATTTGATCGACATCAAGGGTTGTGTACGCGAGACACTTAAGGATAGTTATAGACATAATCTAAGAGTACCAGCCTTATGGTAATCTCTTGAAGTATCATATATAGACTTTGAAGGTCTACTCCTTGATATGTATCTTCTCAGACACATGAGTGATGGTAGAACCCAGATAGGGTTGCGGTAGTGTGATCTTGAGAACCACGCAAGCATGTGAGAGTAGTAACAAATTATTTCAATGAAGTTCTCCATCTACTATTACTGAGCAAGGTGATGGGGTGGTTGACTTCTTTACAGTTGACCCTTGAGGTTGAGGTTAGTGAAATGTTGGTTCCCCTCTGATTTATCATCAAGTCAGAGAGTCAAAACATATAGATAGTTTTGGAAATTTATCACATGATCATATGTCCATTAGACATGTTCTTGATGTATTTTTTAGAGTTTAGGAGTACATCACCCTTCTGAGGATTGATAATGACACCAGTCACATGGTGAGATGTGGTGCTAAGGAGGTTGCTTCCCTTAGTAGTACACCCTGGAGAAGGGTTCTAATACTGGAATCCTTTGGTATCAAGTTAAGTGTCCAAGTAAAGTGGACCATTTGGGTTCGGAAAAATATGATTTTGGTATTCATGATGGCTTGGGTTTAGGGATGAAAATATTGCCTTACCCTCGGTGGATTTTGGGTTTCATGGCAGTGACACCACTACCATTAGAGTTTCACATTTGGAGGCCATGAATAAGGGACCTTGGAGGTCACTATTGTATAGGTCAGAGCTAATAGGAGACATCACTTTTTGGCCTAGAGTTGGGGATAGTGATTGATGTGAAAGTAATAGTCTATCCAGAGGTATATAAGGACTTATAGGACATGTTAGGGGCCTTTGTAGACCGACGATGGTGTTCCTTAGAGTTCAATGATGAGGTATTATGTTCTAAGATATCTCACCTCATCAAGTGTTATGGAGATTTGGCCAGGGATTCAGGCTATCTCATGGGTTTGTAGAACCTTTATCCAGTTTTATGTTGGTTAGAGAGGTGGTGTGCTACTATACCCTTTTAAAATAGTTAGATTAGGTGATGGGTATTTTCCACCTATCATGTCTAAGGATACATATTCTAGACTCAGTGTGAAATGTCAATTAGAATGATCTGGGCGGTGAGTGTGGAGTTGTTTTTCAAAGGTTCCTGGTGGTTTTTGTGGGATTCCAAGAGATGGTCCATAATGGGAATTCACTTCCCCTAGGTGTGTGTTTTTTGATAGCATGAGAACCTTATAAAGATCTCGCTAGTGTAGTAGATCTAGTTGAGAGCTCAGTTTTCTCCCTTGTCTGTAGACTTTGATTTTTTGAGATGAAAATCCTTGAATGTGGGGAGATTTTAGCAACTCTAGTTTTTTAAATTTAATACTTTTGAATAATTATAAGAATATTTATGAATCTATGATCTGATTTGGAATGGAATTTTGAGGCCCGAAGATCCATGTAGCAGTGATATTAAAAATATTAAATACTTTTGGTCACAAATGTATAATTTTTCTAAAAATTGGTATAACTCTTATTTGGAGTCTCAGATCAGAAATATGGTAATATGGTTGAGTCTAAAATGTAGTGTTTACCCAAGGCGCGACATAAAGTTTATCGGTGTTGGGTGTCCAGTTGAGGAAGATTACTGATAGATATAATAATTAATTAAATAATTAATTTTATTTAATTAATTAAGAAGGGGGTAGAATACCCCCCTTGTTGGATCTATATATGAATAGTAAAGGGATAATGCTTCTCCCTTTCATGACGGATGGAATGAGGAAGAACCAAGGAGAGGAGGTGCCACCAGACCCCATTTTTTATGTCGATCGTCACTGAATCAAGGTGAAGTCACTTCTGGGGTTCGCATTAGAATTGAGGCTTCAACATTTCACCAAGATATTGGTGGATTTACGAGCTTTATTTCCTAATCCCTATTTCTGCTTTTTCTTAAGTTTTTAGATCCCTTAGATGACTGTTAGGGACCCCATTGGGGTCAATTTGTGGTGGATCTGGAGAAATCGGGGGTATTGGGTGGCTCATAGGGATTTCCTATTCAAAAATCTAGATCACATAGAGTATAGTGAAAAATAATACATCGTGTGTTATTATTGATTTGGAAATATGGTATTTGTGGACTATATATCATGTACAAGTGGTATAAATCATGTAGTGGTCCTTGGTCATGTGGTCGAGGACATGGTAATACATGTTGTGTTTTGGGACATATCCATGTGGTAGTACACAACCAGATGAAATGGGAATGGGATGAGATACATAGGAACAGGTTGGAGTACATGGCCATATGCCTCATGTTCTATGAAACTTAATGTACCATAGGTACAATACATGTGTGGAGACATGGTCATATGATTCATGTGTGGGTGAGGACATGCCCAGGGGTTTGGAAAAGGTCACATACCATGTGAAATGTGGTACACACCATTTATTCACAGTATACATGCTGAGTACCAAGAGGGGACATGGCCAAGGGTTTATTTTGAGATATTTCATATGCTACGAGTACACGTCATGTGTTTCCCTTAGAGACTCTTTCCTCGTGAATCTCCATATTCAAGACTCAGATGGAGGACCACAAGTATCCTATCATAAATAGTTTTCTGCATAGGAGTTTATGGTGGACATGGTTTTTTCATGACAGATGTGATGCGAGATGATCTTGTGGTTTTCTTCAGTTAGGGACATATAGACCAATATTAGTTTAGTGAGTTCCCTTGGTATATTTTTATGAGGGTATAGTGTATCATCACATCCACTATAAAATATTTTGACCCCTCTATGAATTTTATATTGGATAGAGTTCATGGTGTCCCTCTAAGTGACTCAAGGTGTGATCTTCTATCATTCTAGTACCCTATGTGGTTTTTGTGGTATATGAATAATTAGCATGATACAGGGACCCAATCCCTCATCTAGAAGTCATCCCAAGATGGTTCACGGTATCATAGATGTATGATCCCCTCACTTAATAGGTTAATTCAGAAAGGTTTACGGTGTCCCCAAGTGTTCCTAGGTGTGATCCTTTATCTGGGTGATGATATCTTCGTAGGATATTTCAGTAAGGTATCTAATGTTCACCAGTGGTCCAAGGTGTGATCCCCTATCGGCATATCAATATTTTTGTTTCATGTTTCTATGTTTTAATAGGGTTCACGGTGTACCCTAGTGGTCCTGGGAGTGATCCCCTATCTCTGTTTTGATATCTTCTGAGTCATAGGGTGACTTTTTTTGTCATAGTATCCGACAAGCATGTTCTCTCAAATAGTTACCACCAAGGATGGTAGGGATATACCGTTATATTACTGATACCTGATGTTTGATACTTCTTTTATGAGGTCCATCAAATATGTCTAGGCTCATGTAGCGAGTACTCTTGGAAGAGTGTTACCTTTTGGCCTTGAGTATGATTATACAGATGGATTTATGGTTAAGACCATGATACTTGGATTTTTTTTATGAGTATATCTATGATATTTTGGGAGACCTTCCAGTATATGTCTTATCTGTTTAACATACTAGGTGTTGACGAGATGACTAGTCATGTATAGCTACGGAATGGTTAAGACGGGGTTTCCTTCACTCTCTTGATTGGGTTTTCTCCTCTCTATTATGGTTGATCCAACTACTCCCTTTCATTTTATCCCTTTTATTTTGGGTTTTTGGGGCACCTATTAGGTATTTTTATACTCACCCCCGCATAGGATCTTCCCACACATTTTGTGTCTTTTTTGGATGACAATTATCTTGGAGATGACCTTGGGGGACTAGGCACGGGTAGAGCACTGTTCTAGGATAGATTGATATAGGTGTGTAGCAGTCATGAATTTGATAGCAGTCCCCTCCTTCTGAGTGGTCTTGACACCTTTTTACTTTTTAGTGGGCTTGTAATTTACCTTTTACGCTTTCCAAGTACTTTTGTACTCTTTTTATAGGATATAGGAGTATGTATGAATATAGTGTCACAACTCGTCCCAAAGGGTCTCATGTCATCACTACCCCAATCCCACCTCTACTAATAGGCTAGGGGATGATGACATGCACCGATTAGGCATATCCCACAAATGGGAGGCATTTGCCTAAGTACCTATAAACACGCTCACTTATACAATCCCAAAATTCTAAAAATTAAAACACTAAGTAAACAAGCATGTATATAACTAAGATACCAACAACAAAGTATAAAAATAGAAAGCTAGAAAGTAAATAGGGACAGAATACAAGCCTGCCCTAAAAGAAGTCTAGAAAGTGAATACACAAGTTTCTAAAACTCGTCTACAGAAAACCCTACCTAAAGGGTTGGTGTAGAACAACTGTATGAAGGTGTAGGAGCACCCCTCATCTTTCTGAGAACTCTAATAACCACCTAGTCCTGGTCCACCTAGAACTCTTTCAAAGCAATGATCGTCCACATAAGACATGACATGTGATGGTAAATCCCATACAGTGGTAAGTAAAAAAATACTCAGTATGACACACTGAAACCACAATGGAATACCACTAAGAAATACATGAAGTATACCATGAATAAATACATGAAGTATACCACTAAGAAAACACATGAATTATAGTCATCTCACATAGGTATTAGTCTATAGAATGAAAAGTATGATTATCAAACATACTTCATAGAACACCCAGTATCGGTAACACATGGAGTGTCGATAACACACGAAGTGTCAACAACACATGGAGTGTTAGTAACACACAGAGTGTCGGTAACATACAGAGTGTCGCTAACACACGTAGTGTTGATAATTCATGCATCCCACGAGTCATGAATCCACAAATTCACATAGTCACCAAGTCATAGTCAATCGCAGGATTCCACTGGAAGTATGCTTGTACCGAGAGAACCTAATCCTCAAGCCAAAAGGTCATAGGAAAACATTTGAAAATACGAAATTAGATTATCTCAAAAGTACCATCTTATCGAAAGGGTCCCAACATCTTAAATGGATCATCAAATGGATACACAGTTTGACAAATATGGCTATTTTTGTAAAATGATCTGACCCAGGTCTGGTTCGGGTCTGAACCGACCCAACGGACCAGACTTGACCCGGTCCGGCAAACCCGATCCAATCCAGTCTGGTCTGACCTGAACTAGCCTGACCAACCTAGTCTAGCCCGTTACATGTGGTCTAGTTGCTCTACCAGATATGGTCCACCCTGGTTGTGCCCCTGGTCCACACGGTCCACCCAGACCACATGGCTCCCCCTATAATGCCCGATCAATGTATTTATGTGCCATGTTTCACACAGACAGACCAAATTCCCTGAATACACCACGGTTTTTCCACTATGGGTTCCTTTAATGTGGCTTCAAGACACATAACAGCTCGTTTCTGCAGCCCCCAGTCACCGTTTCCAGGCTCCCATGAGGTCCCACTTAAACTGCGGCCTGCCGCCCTAACGGTGGCATGTCACCACCTCACGATACCCTTGGACCGGCCCCACCATCCATGCCATGCCCTCTCCATCAGTGGTCTACCTTGCATCATGGCCCTGTGTGGTCTTAAGCCACCACCTCTCCTGAATTTTACCATGCTTCTATCACACGTCTGTTATGTCATCGCAAGGTCAAATACTTCGATCTAGGATCATTGCGACATGGTTCAGGGGAAAACATTCAATCATTCACATAGGGGTTTCAAGGGTGAAGAACACACAAAGAACAATATAGATTGAGGGGGGGAGATAAAGTACATGAATTCCCAAAGAATGGATCTTATCCTTGTTTGTGTCATCCTTGATCTTTTCATGTTAGAAAGTTTAATGAAAAAAACAATAGATAATCATAAAGATCTATCTCCCCTTTGTAAACCCCGTAACAATTTATCCATCCTACAAGAATGGTCAAACCTCAAATCAACCTATTTGTTGGTTGTTACACCTTATTCATTGAATATAAGAGGAAAGAAAGAAATCACAAAGAGATCAACATCCTACCTTATGGTTGGATCAATTGTTGATGAAGAACTAAGTTCCATGTCATCATCGATCCTCAATCCATAGGCTTTCATCCACATTTGTTGGAGTGGTTTCCATCTCCTTACCTCAGAGGAATTATAGGGTTATAATGATAACACTTGATTTCTATGACAAGACTTATTATAAAGGGAAACTACCATTGCATTGTCACGTAATGTTAAATAAAATAAACCTCACTTATTTTTTTCTTTTAACGTCCAGAAACTAATTTTCACAGTCAACCTACATTGGTCAATGTTAGGTCCCACCTAAAGAAAATTCATTTCTCTAAAAGCAACGGTGCCCTTGGATTTATAATCTAAGAATCTGTTTAGGAGTTATCCCAATTTTTTAGGAAACTCGCTCATGTACACTATTAAAACACTTAACATTTTTCAATGAACTATTTCAGTCACACCAAGCCTCAGAATCATGCGTCGTCTCAACACCTAGTCTTGGAATTTTCCCAATTAATTTATAAAAAAAATCCAGAGAAAATATGAATCATTAAATTCTTCCCACCTTAGGAATTTACATCCCTAAAAGCCGAAATAAGGGCTACTCAATAAAAAGGTGAGAGTAGTAAGCACGAATCTGAGCCTCCTTCTCCCAAGTTATCTCCTGGTGATTCATGTGCTACCACTGAATGCACACTAGAGGAATCAACCACCCATGAAGGGTCCTCTCTTATCGATACTCGATCTCCACTAGGTACTCCTCAAAAGTCTCCCCATTGTCAATGTCCAGATTAACCCAGTTGATGATGTGTGATGGATCATGCACATACCTCATCATTTGCAATAGGTGGAAGACATCATGCACCTAGTGCAACGGTGGGGGTAGAGGTAGGTGGTACTTCACCTCTCCAACTCTACTCAGAATCTAAAAAGGGCTGATGTATCTTGGAGATAACTTGCCGCCCAAACAAATATCTATAATCCCCATTGAGGATAGACCTGAAGGAACACATTGTCTCCCTCCTTAAACTCTGGAGGCCTCTATATCATTTCTATTCTTCATCTGCTCCTAGATGATCTGCACCTTCTTAGTTGTAGCACATACCAACTCTAGACCCATGAGTGTTGAATCTCCTAGGCCATCCCAGTAGAGTGGTGACCTGTATGGTCATCCATACAAGGCCTCAAACTGTGTCATACCAATGTTGGAGTTGTAGATTTTATTGTATGAAAACTTCACCAGGGGTAGGTGGTCCTCCCAACTACGGCCAAAATATAGGATGCAAGCACGCAGCATGTCCTCAAGAACCTGAATGGACCTTTCCATTTGGCCATATTTTAGGGTATGAAACACCATGCTCAAGTGTAAATGAATCCCAAACATCTCCTGTAATCCCTTCCATAGCTGGGATGTGAAATGTGCATCACAATTTGAAATGATCATCGATGGGACTCCATGAATCTGAACTATCTCTTGCATGTATAGGCGTTCCAATCTCTATATTGAACCCTACTCCTGGATCAATAGGAAGTGGTAAGACTTGTTGATTCATTCAATGATCACCCAGATTGTATCGTCTCCCCTAGATGTGTGTGGTAAACATATCTTGAAGTTCATTAATATACCATCCCACTTCCACTCTAGCACCTCAAGTGGTTGTGTCAGGCATGCTAGAACCTGGTGCTCAACTTTCACTTACTGACAAGGTAGGCATCGAGAAATGAACTATGCCACCACCTTCTTCATCCCCATCCACCAAAACTGACATCGAAGGTCATGGTACATCTTCACCACACCCGGATGTACCACTAAAGGGGATGTATGGAACTCCCTCAATACCTCATCCTACAACATCACTGATACAACTGTGCATCCTCTAAAGAGAACGATGTGGTCCCACTTTTCGAATATCCATCAGGGGTATACCATGTAGACATATGACCATGTAAAGTCTCATGGTCTTTATCCCCAAGATATTCCTCCTTGACTCGTGGTAATAGTGGAGGGGTGACAACTATCGATTGGAGGTAAACTAGTCCATCTCCATCCACAAATGATATTTGAAATGCGGAAAACTACTTTAATGCCTCACTCATCAATTGCAAGCTAGATCTTATACTGAGAGCATCTTCCACCATGTTCCCCTTCCTAGAAGTATAGACAATATCAAATTTATAGTCCTATAAGAACTCTATATAACTCTTCTATCTCAAGTTCAAATCCCTTTGAGAGAAGATATACTTGAGACTTTTGTAGTCATAGTAGATGATAAACTGCTCACCCATAAGGTAGTGTCTCCACATCTTCAAGTAGAATACTACTACTGCCAACTCAAGGTCTTGGTTCTCATAGTTCTGCTCATGTGGTCTCAACTATCATAAACCATAGGCAGTCACCCCTTTCCCCTGAATCAGGAAATAACCAAGCTTGGTCACTGATGCATCACAGAACACTACATACTCAAAAGCCTCCTCTTGAAATCTCAATATAGGACTTCTCGTCAATCTCTACCTCAACTACAGAAAACTCTCTTGGCACTTCTCTGCCCACATGAAAGGTTTCCCCTTTCACATCAAAGATGTCCTGGATGATGATACTCTAGAAAATTCAAGCAGAAACCACTGATATTACCTTTCCAACCCAATGAAACCTCACACCTAGGTAACACTCTTGGGTGGCTCCCAAGTAAGAACAACCTCTATCTTCTTTGGATCCACTGTAACTCCAACCTCTGAAATGACGTGTCCTATAAATTGGACCTATCATATCCATATCTCACAGTTTGAGAGCTTCCAGTAAATCTAGTGCTCTCATAGTATTTCTAGGACCATCCTCAAGTGTATTGTATGATCCTCCTTTGATGGTGAGTACATTAGGATGTCATCAATGAAGACCACAATGAACTAGTCTAAGTAAAGCTGGAAGATCCTATTCAAGAGTCCCATGAACACTTCTAGGGTGTTCATCATGCTAAATTTCATCACCAAGTACTCGTAGTGGTCGCACTGACATCTAAAAGTTGTATTTGGGATGTCCTCATCCCGTACTCGAAGCTGGTGATATCCAGATATGAGGTCTATCTTCGATAACTACCTTTCTCCCTTCAAATGATTCTAGAGGTCTTAAATCCTCGGTAGTGGATAATTATTCTTCACGGTCACCTGGTTCAGGCACCTAAATTCCACACATAATCTCAAGTTCTTGTCTCCCTTCTTGGAAAACAAAATTGGGGTTGCCTAGGGTGAAACACCAGATCTCATGAATCCCTTCCTCTGAAAGTCCTCTAACTATACCCTCAATCCATTAAGCTCCATGGGATCCATCTGATATGGAGGTGTAGATATTAGTGCCTTCTTGAGGTAAAAATCAATACATAAGTCAACATCCCTATGGGAAGGTAATCTAGGAACATCCTTAGGAAATACGTCCTCATACTTTGCCACCACTGTAGGAAACTGAGGAATCCTATCATCCACTGCACCGTGGGTGAGACTATCCAACTGATGAGTAATCAGATTCACCCTCCTATACATGATTATGGCATGCACTACATGTGTTGCCTTTTCTCTAAAAAAAGAATACTTAGTCCCATCACCATGGACACTCCACACACTATACCTAAAATAGTCAATCAGAGCATGGACTGTGGATAATCAGCCCATACCAAGAATGGTGTTGTAAGGCCTAAACACTACCACCAAGAGATCCCAACCAAAACTCTCACCCCCTAGAGTAAGGTAACACTATTGGTAATAATTTTTGATTGATGAAGATCCCCCCATATGATTCTTTAAGCATAGGGATTGACTCAATGATTCCACTTGAATTTTCAAGCCTTGAACAAGGGTCATGGAGAGAAAAGAGTGAATGGAAGCTGTGTCTATCAAAACTTCAGATAAGGTGGAAAAGACAAATATTGTACCTCTAATAATCCTGGGAGCCTCAGGGTTATAAACCTCCATCACCTAAAGTTTTCTACATCCCTATCCACCTGCTCCCTAAGCCCATGGTGGACCACCTAGGGGTGGTGGTGGTAGTAACTCGAACCTCTTCCCACCTCCTATATCCTGACCTGCTCCTCTTCTATGCCCACCGCCCTCTGAACCACCTTGCTCAGGTCTCCTCCTCTTCCTTGGTGGTCCCTAAACCATCCCCTGGTCGTTCGTATGGTGGATTGAGAAATCTCATGCCAGGTGTCCCTGACCGCCACACGAGTAACACAACTTGTCCTTCTGCTGACTCTCTCTTACCTGGGATCCCCAAACCACTAATCCTATGTCATGGGGTCGTCCCCTGGAGTGCCTAACTCTCTTGGGTCCCTATGTATGTTGTCTTCTATCCACCACTAAATAATTAGCTACCTAGTGCCCTGTCGTAGCTCCCACTACCAGTGTCGGGTCTGCTAGAAAGTTCTCCAAAATCAGAGCTCACTCCAGTACCCCAGCATAAGTCAGAATGCTAAGGGATATCATCGATGCCCTAATTTCCCAGTGTAGCCCCTACTTGAAGTTTTGGTCCCTAAATAATGGTTCTCTCACTATATCTGTGGATTAGAGAGAAATATCCATAAATATTTATGAAGACTCTACTACTGTCCAATTTCCCTACTGCAGATGTAGGATTTCATGTATACGTACTTAGCATAACATCACTGGAAAGAACTCCTCCCTGAAGAGGTTCTCAAATCCTTCTCAAGAGAGAGTCATCTCGTCATGTTTTTTGGATCACTAAACTCCACCATCAACCTTTTGAGCCTTGAAGAAGGCTCATGGATAGAACTTCCATCTAGTCAGAAGGCGTACTCACAAGGCGGAAGACATGTGTAACTGCCTCTAGCAAATCCTCAACTACCTATGGTTCTTTATCACCCAAAAACTTGGGAGGTCGGTGCCTATGGAACTCATAGAACGCACTCAACCTGCATGCATCCTCTACCGATACCGTTGGTAGTAACTGCTGCTCAATGGGTGGTGGTATTGACGGTACACTACCCATAGGTGCTATCTCTAGTACTGGTCCATGTATTTATGCCTCGTCACTAGGTAGATCATCCTCATGATCACACATCAGAATCCTAGCTTGTTGTCTACATGAGGGGCATCCTGAAATAGATAAAGATAAACCACAGTCAACAGAGTATACTTGGTGAGATGACTCATGAAGGACATGAGAACACACCCAAATCCTATATGATGCATATGCCATTAATTTCCCTACAAATAGTGTTTTCATGTACTGAGTTAGAAAGCATAATTTAGAGTCCTGGTGTATGGATACGTTGGCCACCACACCAACACTAGATTCTCAGGCCTGAAAGCAGAACTCAAAACACTTAACATTGTTTCCCTTAAACCAACCTCACAAACTCTTGATCCTTAAGTAGAACCAACCCCTCTGATTCCACTCTATCATGACCCGTCCCAAAGGGGCCCATGTCATGACTACCCCAATCAAACCTCCAATAGGATAGAGGCTGGCAAATAACACCGAGTAGGCATATCCTACAAATGGGAGGCATTTTCTTAAGTACTTATTCACGTGCACACATATCCAAGCCCAAAATGATGAAAAGTAAAACACTAAGTAAAAAATAATACATGACACTAAGATACCAACAACATAGTATCATAGTAGAAAGATATAAATTAAATAGGGTTAGAATACAATCCCACCCAAAAAGGAGTTTGGAAAGTGAATACACAAGTTCAAGAAAGTCATTCGCAGAAAACCATACCTAAAGGGTAGGTATAAAACAACTGTATGTAACACATAGAGTTTTGGTAACACATGGAATGTTGATAACACACAAATTTTTTATAACACATGGAATTTAAATAAGTCATGTATCCCACAAATCACTAAGCCACAAAGTCACGTGGTAACTAAGTCACAACCTGCCTTAGGATTTCATTCATAGTGCATTTGTACTAGGAGAAACTAATCCTCAATCCCTAAAGTTCATAGTAAAACATTAAAAAAGACCTACTTAGAGTGTCTCAAAATGGACATATCTTTTCAAGGTTCCCAACACCATAAATAGATCATCAAATGAACACATGGTTTGAATGATATGGTTATTTTTGTAAAATGGTAGGACTTGGGTCCGGTCCAGTTCTGACCTGACCTGCCAGACCCAACCTAACCAGGTTCGGCCGACCTGACCTAGTCTGGTTTGGTCTGTCCTGAACCATCCCAACTCACTGGGCCTACTGGACCCATCCTGCTAGGCCGCTGGGCCACCAGAGTGGCCCGACCACCAAATTTTTACCTGTTTCATGCGGATCGATTACTCTGCCAAATGCAACCCTCCCTAGAAACTCCCCCTAGTTCACGTGGTCTGTCCTGACTGTGTGGCTCCCCCCCCCTCCCATGTCAACCGGTCAATGTGGTGTCATTTCATGTTTCATTCATCTAACCTTCCTTCCCCACATGCCCCACATATTTTCCACCGTGGGTTCCTTCGACTCAGCCTCAAGCCACATCCCATCTCACCATTGCGGCCACCTTCCTTAGCCCCTAGTCACCGTATATTGCCTCTACTACCTTGGGTTCCCATGCGATCCCACCTGGACCACGACCTACTTCTTCTGCTGGTAGCATGTCTTCTCCTCGTGTTCCTCCTGGACTGGCCATACCGACTGTATTCTGCCCTCACCATCGTCCGCCTCGCTGGCGACCTATCTTATGCCTCATCCTTGTGCCTCCATAAGTCGTTTCCTCTCCTAAACCATACCATACTTCCATATGATTTCCTCTATGCAACCTTGGGGTAAAATCCTTTTATCTTGGATCATTTCACCATGGATCGGGGGTGAAATAGTCAATCATTCGCATAGGGGTTTCAAGGGTGCAGAACACACGAAGAACATGATAGATTGAGGGGGGAGAAAAGGAACATGAATGCACAAAGAATGTATCTTTTCCTTTTTCTAGTTTCCTTTATACATTCATGTTATAAGGTTTAATGAAGAACAAAAATAGATAATAACAATGATCTATATCCCCTTTTTAAATCCCGCAACAATTTATCCATCATGCAACAACAGTTGAACCGCTGATCAACCTGTTCGTTGGTTGGTCAACATTCATCATTTAATTTAAGAGGGAAAGAGGAAATCACAAATAGATCAACATCCTACCTCATGGTTAGATTAGTTTTTTATGGATAATGGAGTTTTGTGTCATCTTCAATCCTTGAACCACTGACTTTTTTCATCATTCATCGGAGAGGTTTCCATCTCCTTGCCTCAGAGAAATTTCAGGGTTATGATGATAACCCTAAATTTCTCTGATAAGGATTATTAAAATGTGAAAAATCTGTTGTGTCGTCACATAATGTTCAATAAAATAAACTTGATTTATTTTATTTCTTTTATCATCTAGAAACTTCTTTTCACAATCAACCCATTATGGTCGACGTTAGGCCCCACCTAAGGTAAATTCACTACTCTGAATGCAACGATGCCCTCGAATTTTTGATCCAGGAACTCGTTTAGTAGTTATTCCAGTTTTTTATAAAACTATGTCACATGTGTATTAAAACACATAACATTTGTCAATGAACTGTTTCGGGTACACCGGGCCTCAGTATCACACGCCTTCTCAATGTATGGTCTCATAATTTTCCTAATTAAATTATAAAAATAAAACTGGAGAAAATTTGAGTCATTACATTTAGTATCATTTATTTTTATTATCTATGTATTTTTTCATAGAGATGTATGTGTGTTCATGTATACAGGTACCAAAGGTTATGGTCTCCCATGTGTGTGATATAACTTTTCAGTGATGGTTGCTATCCCCTGATCTATTGGTGGAGGACTTGGGGTTGTAGCATCTTGGATTTCAACAAGCTAAATGGGCCCCTATGGGTCAGTTTCTTGAATTAGGTAGCACCATTTTCAAATAATGGTCTTCACCACCCCCCCCCCCCTAATGCATGACTTGGGGATTTCATGGTGGTATATCTCTACAATGTCAACCGCACACCTCATATAAAATTTTAATAACACAAAAGTTCATAGATAAGAGAAAAGGTCAGGTACAAGACATCCTACACATGATTCAAAACCTAACTACCTAATCCTTAAGCTATGTCTAAGTGATATATAAGATCATAGTGGTCACATGAGACTCTTCCAGCTTCCCGCTACTTAGGTCAGGTTAGGGTTAAGTTCTCTATTTCACTGAAGAGATTCTAGTATATGGAGTGTCAATTGAAAGTCATATAGGAAAACGCCCTTTAAGTTGAAATTAGAATCCCTATTTAATGGAAACCATCTAATTTAATAAGTAAAATTCAGTAGTTATATATACATATATATATATATATATCATAGTGAAATTAGATGTGTCTGCCATTCCCAAGTTATAAATTCCATGATTTATAAGTTGCAATTGGTACTTCATGTAATTACCACTAGCCTTTTATATTGCCTTAATTATATGGATCTCCATTACTAATTTATATAGGTCTATAAATCTTATAAATTATAATTGGCATCCATTTTATTTCATCAACTAATGTTTCATCCCATGTGACCAATGGTTAATGGCTCAAACATGTGATAATTGGTCAATTAAGTTTTCATCATCAAGATATGCTAGAAAACACCATTTAGATTGATGAGAACATTATGATTAACCATTTATTCATCTCATTCATCCATTTTCAATAATATACTTTGGTATGTTTTAAAAATATAGAGATCAAGGCACTGAAAAATGATACTGGTAATACACACAATAAAGTAGACATAAAATATCATATATATATATATAACATATGAATCCCCAAGTTCCAATAATGATGAATGAAATAATTAATTCCTTATCATGCTAGATAGGGGTAAAAAGAGAATCTATAATAATAACAATAATAAATTCCAAAAATCATGTGTGTCACCCATCAGTGAAATCAATACAACTGTAATAGGAAGAAACTAGAATAGTAAGTCTCATCCTAGGCTATGTGGATTTTTCCCTGTATGTGGGTTATCTACTCTCAAACACATGCTCATTACCAAATTCTAACACATTTGAAATCTCTACTCTACCAACCCCAAATATTAATATAAAAGGAAAAAATAAAGCTATGATTCCACTTTGTGACATTTCAAACCTAGTTCACTCAGGGGTAATTGAACCAGGTTGGCCACATGGCATCAAGCACAACACACCATATGTTAGAGGATATCGAATAGAATCATGGTTCTAAGGTGGTAGAGTGTAGAGAATATAGCCTCATAATCAAAGTGGTGCATAGTAGTAAATATATGAATAACCAATGGAAGTAGTAATAATGGAAACAATAGAAGTAAATATCTTGGTAAAAGTAAACTAACATAAATAATACCCAGTAACATATAAAAAATAATGGTGATATCATGATGATACAAAAAAATGGGGGATAAAATGGATACATAGTATAAGGAATATACAACATGCTATACAAAAATACAAAATTACAAAAATCTATCTCTAATAGAATCATAAGAACTAGCTCGTTCCTCTGATCCCATACTCTATCATAATACTAAATTCAATAATTTATAGCATGTTACTTCCCCTTATCCCTAAATGCATCCGTGAAGTATGCTCTAGTACCCAACAGCAGCCTAAATAGGGTGTGAGTAAAACTCAGTAGGCCACCACCAATGGTTCCTAATTCCATCTGGTTAATAAATATACTATGAAGTATTGTGCAAGTATAATATTAAAATTAGTAAATGAAATACATAAAAACCATGTCAGTCAAGTTCCTCATAGAACACCCATATGATACTACCTACTTTGGCCTAAGCCAAAATGTATCTGGGAACTTATTAATTATAATTTAATTTCTATTATAGGCTCAGTATGAGAGGCTCATATCCAAGGCATCCCTAAGTGATGATAATAATATATAATGCCAATAAGTTCCATGTAATTTTAGACTTATAAATCGAAGATAGACCAATACATTCTTGTATCTAAATCATTGACTGGATCTAAGTATATTATTTGAGTTGGCAGACACATCATTTAATATGTTGGTATCCCGGGCATGTCCAAGGCATTCCACATAGGTAAGAAAGGTATCTATCTAGGTGTACTATAATAATACATCATCATAGGAGCCTTTCCATTTCATTACACATAGGATCCTAGATATCTTTCAAGTCATGGTATAATGGCATTCCCCTCTGAGCCTTTCCAAGTCATTCTATATAGGGAACCCAAGTGTCACTCATGGAATAATTTAAATTCACCTTCCAAGTGATCCTATCCAAGGTATTCTATATAATAATCAATGTATTTACCTCATCAGGATATAATCCATTTAAAATTAATTTAATTAAACATTCTTGATGATACCATTCAATGAATTTTGTGTCAAAATCCTTGTATCTACCTTGGAAAGACATGATGAATGGCCATGAACTAGAAAAATATCCATACTCTTTAATAATTCACTTAAATCAAGTTTTTCAGTATTTTATAACGAATGCATCAAGAAAAAGTAAGAATGAATCAAGGTAAAAGGAACAAGATATCACTATTCACCTTCCCTTTAATTCATTTAGACATTTCATTTAATTTATTTTAGAATCTTGATTAAAAGGGGTAAGTGAACACACCTCAGAGGTGGATCAATTTCATAAGAAAAACAAGGTTATTTTATATAATTTAATACCATGACTAAGGGGTGTTTCAAATCAAGGTTTTCAACCTAAATTACTGTTAATATGTATTACATGTCACATAGGTCAATGAATATACATTTAATGTGAGAAAAACACATTTTAGGAGGCAACACATGGAAGGTCTGGCACGCATCACAACGACAAATAATATAAATGGATAGAGTTTTAGGGAAAATCACTAGTCCACATACCTTATATTAGCATATGAATCATTATATATTATTTATCTCTAATCTGGACTAAAATGGGATAAATTTAATAAATTGAAAAAATCCCTAAAAATAAGGTATATTATATTACATGGAAATAGAATCCAACAAAGCAAGATAAAATAAGAAACAAAGAAAGAGGAATGATATACTTACCTTTTTAATTCTAATGTGATGAAAAATGTTCAAATTAGACATTGTATGAAGGAGGAGTCTCACAGACTATCATAAGGGTGAAAGGAGCTCTAAATGTGAGGAGGAATTATACAAATGAGGAAGAATAATAATGGAAATAGGGTAAAAGACTTGAAGAAAAAATCATAAATTCACCCCTTTTTTATAGGTCATGAGGTATTTATGGTGTAAATAGGGAATTTACACAATAAATTACCCTTTTAAAGGTTCCTACTAAGATTATTTCTTCCATAAATTGACAATATATATTGTAAATTATCAATTTACACTGTAAGTTCACCATATAGAAAGACTCCACATCTATTAGTCCTCTATTTCCTTCTTCCTCATAGAGAAACCCCAAAAGGCCAAAAAGAACCATTTACTAATATCCAAACCAAACTCAATAAAGAATAAAGAAAATAAAAACATTCCTAGAAAATAATGAATCTTATATAATTCCTAGGAACCCATACATACCAAAATACCTAGATTTAAGAGGCTCTCCTTGGTTTCAATTTCACCTAAAGTTGAGATAATCATCTTAGTTTCATTATATAATAGATTCTTGTAATGTTTAATCCCTTATATCTCTTTACCTTAAAAAGGGTCACTGAATTGGTTTAGGTAATTCCAGGTGGCACCTATGCATAATCCCTACACATTCACATTGAGTCAATATACTTTTATTGGTTCCATTATTACCTCAAGTTGATAAATCCTCTTGGTTATCATTGTTTACCTCAATTTGATATACTCCTCCTGGTTAACATTATTCTCTTAGAGTTAAGATACTCCACTTGGTTTCCTTATATAATAGAATCCTCCTAAGTATGATCCCCTAACTCTCCCTACCTTCACCCGGTTCACTAAACAAGTTTAGGTTCTTCTAGAGGGAACCTATTCATAATCCCCACACATTCACCTTGATTTGATATACTCCTCATTTTTCTATCACTACCTCAAGTTGATATTGTCCTCCTAGTTATCATTATTTACCTTGAGTATATATACTCCTCCTAGTTATCATTAATCACCTATATTATAGATACTCTTGGTTTCCTTATATATGGGTATCCTCCTATATATAATCTCTAAGCTCTCCCTACCTTCCCCTGGGTCACTGAATAGGTTTAGGTAATTTTGGGTATCACCTATGTGTAAGCCCCACACATTAACCATGTGTCAATATTATCTTCTCATTTCCATTATTAACTTAAGTTGATATTATCCTTTTAGGTATCATTATTTACCTTGAGTCAATATACTCCTCATGATTACCATTATTCAACTAGATTTGAGATACTCCTCTTGGTTTCTTTATATAAGGGAATACTCTGAGGTATAGTCCTCTAGCTCTCCCTACTTTAACCTAGTTCACTAAACAGGTTTAGGTACTTTTGGGAATCACCTATGTGTAATCCTCAAAAAATCATCTTGATTCAATATAATCTAATTAGTTTCATAATTTCCTCAAGTTTATATGCTCCTCTTAGTTATCATCGTTTACCTCAAGTCGATATACTCCTCTTAGTTTCTTTATTAACCTCAAGGCGATATATTCCTCTTGATTATCATGTATGGTCCTCCTACCATATGTAAGACCCAACCTTAACAATCTCCCTTTCTTATCATGTTTCCAACAATTAAGGGGGTAGGAAACTATTTATGGTCCTCCTACTAGGTGTAAGAATCAATCATTATTTCCATCACCTAATTCACTTATGAATCCAATCATCTTAGGTAAGCCCATGTGTAAGCCCTGCTCCACCCCCTAGTGTTCACTCCAATGTGATATGACTAATCTTATATATCTTTTTTCTCAGATTAAGAATGAATCATGTGGGTTTAGAGGTTTAGTTGATCATTCCATAAACATAATTTAAATTCATTGTAAGAATAACTTTTTTGTATAAGCTAAATGATATTAAAATACTGTTTCTCATCCCTTGGGATATGTGTTCTAGATAGGAATCACTACTTTAGGTAGATTTCCATTGGATTTATTAATGGAATCGGAAACATCCAACGGTTCTTTATCCAAAGTAACCTACTTTCCAAAGGTAGGCATTCGTTAAGTTTAAACTTAAGATACTTAAGAATATGCATTGGTCGAGAGGATGGGAGGTTAGAATCAACACACCCTTTTGGGGGGAATTATTGCCTAATTTGGGACTCTCTTATAGATTTGAGATATTTTCATGAATCCTTATTAATTCACCAAGTATAACATAGGTTTACCTTGGAATTTTCAATCTATTATTAGCATGTGTGAAATTTAGAATAATCTGTATGTATTCGAGGTTCTTCATTAATGGAGACACTTTTATGTATTTGAGTTTCTCCATCAATGGTATCCTCTCATATACTATTTAGAGATTCTTTTAACCATTATTATGATAATACTAGTTTTTAAGCCACTCAGTGGGGCACTCTGGAATTTATTATCATCTAGGGAGACAAAAGTTTGTTTTGATGTTGGGATCATACCCATAAATGGTCTACCTACATATCCTTGTAAAAGAAATCATAACCATTGTAGTTCAGTGCCGCTTAATGGGACACATCATACCTTTTAAGGTCGTGGGATAAGGACCTGTCCATAATGTTTAATGTCATGTGGTAAGGACATTAAAGTAGAAGATGCGTAGTCAAATTTTGGTGTGGGACTTATGCCTAAGCATCCCAGGAACATGGAAAAGATATAATCTTCCAATTTGGATTAGACCCTATTGGGAATATGGCCCAGGAAGTATAGGGTTTATTTGAAGTGTTTGGTTTAATCCTAAGAGAGGCTTCCTACGTATCCCATTTGGATGGGAATCAAAGACCACATAGTTCTATGAGTCTCATAAGAGATTGTATTCCTTTGAGAAAATGGTTTGGGGCTTACTCCTAAGAAGGATTCCCTGATTTAGAGAATTTGGGTTGGATTCCTAAAGAGGATATTTAATACACTCAGGCCCTGATGAAGGCTTTCTACATATCCCAACTATGGTGGGAATCAGAGTTCCAGTAGTTCAATTGTATGAGGTGTTTTTGAAAATCTTTTGATCAGTAAAAATCTCAAATCCCACGTGATTCATGCTCGGTGTGAGAAACAAGACTATGTCGAAGATTAAACAAAGGCGCACGCACACTTTTCCTCCTCCGCTGGTAGAAGACGACAGTCCTACTACGATGAGGGTGGATGAGGCCAAGGAAACCATGGAAGAGGGTGCAGTGAGGAACCTTCCCTCTATTCTCTTTACATTAGACAAGGGTCCATTGTAAGGAAGGAGTGAAGGTGAAGGAAGTATAGAGGATAAATAATGCAACCTCCGACTTGAAAGGCTATGGGCTTACACCAAGATGGTTTCCCTAAAATTGGTCTTTGTAGGGGAGGGAGACTTCACCTTTGTTAAAAAGGAAAAATAGGTGTGAACCATACCTTACCTACCAGAGACCTTAGGTTCCAGGTTTTAGAGATGAGAAGGGAAGTTCATGACCCAAACCCTAATTTTCCAAACCAAGAACTTCCCAACACTATTTTTAGGAGAAAGTTATATGTGACTATGGATATACAAACCCAAATACACTCCATGAATCCTAACCCCATAGCAGAAAAAATGTGGGAAACATCTAACTAAAAATATACAAACCCAAATAAGACACATGTTGATGTTCCCTTCCTAATGGTTTGATAAGTGAGGAGTTTTTGGTGGAGGTTTCAACATAAACCCTTTTAGATAAGCGATCCAATGAAGAATAATCCTTTATATGAATAGATTTAAAGAAAGCTTGATGAAAGGATTGTAGACTGAAGGGATTAGGTGAATCATATAAGGGACCCAAGTAAGTATCTAGCGCACTGGTATGGGCACACGAGTAGGCTTGGGTGACCTGATGTCAACTTAAGTAAAGAACAACCTGGATGTTAATACTTGGGAGATACTTGACTCAAGCCTTCAAGAGTATTCACAGGTATTCCCAGAAGTGGAGTGCTCAAGTTCCTTTGAGAGGAATAGGTGGTGCGTAAGTGTTTCTGATTTAGTTATGTTGGGCGCTTTAGGCGCACAAGTTTTATGGGTTTAATACACTAAAGGGGATCAATTACTATGATCCTCCATCAATTCCTCCACTCTAGGTGTTAAAGAACTACCTTAAAGGTTTCATAAGACTTGGGAGAAGCACTAGGGATACTATAGAAGAAATTGGGCTTCAGGGAAATTCATTCGTACAAATGAAGGCCCCAAGGTTCTATTTATAGAAAAATAAGTGACCCTAGGATAAATGATGGTGAGGCATGCAAGTGGCTTGCACGCCAGAATGTGGTGCGCAAGTACCTTGCATGCTGATGGATCCTCGGCTTGACAAGGGTGATCCAAATTTCAAGATTTTTAAAATATTGATTTTCTTCATGTGTTTTCTCCTCTTTTTTCTTTTTCACTTTTTAGACTTTTTTATGGAATGGTAGTGTTAAAAAAATACCCCCCCTCAGAAATGGATTTGAAATGAAAATAGGATCCTATACTGAGGTAAAGTTATAAAAAGAAAAAAATAGGTTGATGTGGTGTGTAAGTGATAGCGTGCAAGGTAATGGGCGCTCAATGTTATGGCGCACAAGTTCATCTTCATCGCTTATATATAGTGGCTTTACTTCAGCAAAATTTACAAAGAACTCAGGAAATCTAGCTCTCGGTACGCATGTTTTCTTTTCGCTCAGACGCTCATATCAGTGGTGCTTCTTCTGTATGTTTTTATTTGCATGCCAAAACTAGGGTTCCATACTTGCACTGTATTTATACTTGTGCGCTGAATCCATACTTGTGCACCTTAATTCCTTTGTCAAATTTTCTGAATTCCTTTTTCAAAAACATCAAAAAAAGATTAATTATAAAGATGACTTTTGATCTCTTTTTGCAGGTTCAGTGGCTCCCAAGAGAATTGGAACTATAGATGAATTATCCAGTAATAAAATTGATGATATGATGAAGATTTTCAGTAATTATTACTTTGACAACTATGAAACTACTCTAACAGACTTGGAAAATCATCTAAGGAAATATCACTTCAATTTTCCAAGGAGTATTTATTTGCCTCTATATGGTTATAGATATCTGTAGGATGTCATCATACTAGACCTGAAGAATTATATTCCACTTTCGTAGATTCAAGACCATACCAATTTATTTTCTGTCAATATTTCTATTGTGGGAACATATATCATTTTTGGTACAACAGAAAAGGCCCATTTCATGCATCATAGCCCATATTCTTCATATTTGAAGGCACATACACCCGAGCTACAGCCACACTGCTATTCATCCATCTTTAGAGAATCTCAAACAGATCAATCAAAAGTTTAGAGGAAAATTTGGGGTTTCCACCCAGGAGGGGTGTAACACCCCGAGCTTCCACGATACGCTTCTCATTCAATAATACAATAGCTTGCATTGTACGCAACTTCGAGTTCTAAAACATCGCGACAAATCAAAGTAGCCGTTATGAATAGTAATAACCACTTTTTAAAATTATATAAATTTTATATTTCAAAATGGACTTCATTTTTGTATTCCTAATATTGAAATTAGCCTATGTTGAATTTTTTGTAATTTTCTGAGAACTTCAAAATTTTTATGAATAGTGAAAAATACTTAAAACAACTTTTTTAATCAAAATAATTCATAGTGATAAATTATACTATTGAGGGGTTTTAGAGTATAATTAGAATATATTTTTACCATTTTATCCAATGGTGGTCATTAGAATTAATTTAACATTGAAATTGGACATAAACAATTGCCAATCTTTTGATATAAATTGTTTCTTAAAAACACGCTATTTGTTGTGACAGCGGGAATTAATTATAAAATTAATTAATGCAACTAATATTTTTGGAATTTTGTAAAATAGACATCATTTTTGAATTCGTAATATCAATTATAGATTAGGGTGAAATTTTGGCCTTATTCTGAAAAACTTCAATTTTTGATGAATAGTGAAACCACTAAGTGGTAGTTAAATAACTGATTTTTCGTTTAAATGAAATATTACCACTTCTGTGATTTGATTTTCAAAAATCCGACATACATGGTTGTCATTAAGAAGTAAAATGTGGTTCAATGAGATCAAAATAATTTTTTGGTGAATAGTAACTTTTAAGTTCTTAATCGTGATTAGAGGTAATTAGTGTAGTTTAAGGTAAAAACAATGTTTTATTAATATGATATGAGCTTGACACTTGTCCTACTCCTATTGGATGAGTCATGGCCGACCAAGACAACCCATGGGTCAACTTGGGGACCCCATGGAGCCACTTTAGTTGGAAAATGACATTAATATATATTTATTTAATGTTGAAATTAAATTGACACAAACATGAGTTGTTTTACTAAAACAGTTTTTAAGTGGGGTTACACAAGTCCAAATTTTGATTATAAATATTCATTAGAAAGCTAAAAAGATTTCCTACATCATAGTATTTTTTTATAATTTTTAGACATTAAATAAATTAAATTATTTATGACATCATGATAATGTAGTGATGACCTCATTATTTAACGATTTAAATAAAATGGGAAGATAATGCAAAATCCAAGGCTTAAACTTGTCCAAAGCCAATTGGATGAGGAGATTTCGAACCCTTATCACCTTAGCCTCGAATTATATAAGTGTGGGACCTTTAGAATCCGAAAAGCATTGTGAAATAATGTAACATTTCAATCTTTCCAAAAGTGCCCCTCCTCTCCATTTATAAAAGGCCCCCACCTCTCCCACCTCATTTACACTTTCAAGACATTTGGCTCGGCCAACCTCTGCCCAAATACTCTCCCAACATTCCTCCCTTACTCATAGAAGCCTCACATTGGGCAGAACTCTTCCCAAGGAAGCCTTTGGCTCAAATCAAAAAGAGTTACCCGATTTTGAGGTAATGTCTTTTCTAATGTTGTTTTGTTTTATTTTTCTTCTCCAACCCCCTAAAATCTTTTTATTCATTTATTTTGTGACAACACCAGTATCCTCAATATACTAGGATGTTGTTATAAGAAGGATTAGAGCTACACTTACACACACCTACATCTAATGGTTAAAGAACATACGGTTTCTGTGGATGGCGAATTTCTGCCTCACGAAACGATGATTGTTCAACACTCATATAACACCTTCAAAGGTGGCCATTAAGATGTCACTATATTTATATATGATATATAATGTGTTTATGTTTTACTTATGCTTCTTTATTTTTCATTTGTGTCTTACCTTTATGGTTTCCATTATGGGTATACGCGATATCTTCATTTTAGGAAGTGCGGACTACCGCCCCCTCAAAGTGATTTGAATCGTTAATGTCATATGTGGGATGTATAAAGGATGGAGTAAATGGTATTATACACTATATTATACTGGAATTATATTATACATTTATATCATTATGATTTAGTTCCATTAAATATGAAATTCAAATGAAAGTAGCGTTCATGCGTACGTACGGCTTACCGTCTCCATGAACGGTGCATTTCATTTCTTACCTCTAAATGTTACATAATATTATAAATGAATGTATATACTGGATATATAAGATATATATGACATCTAAATCATGAATATAATTCTGGATATAATGGATATTTCACCACATAAACAACTTGTAATTATAAGAAGCTTATTGTTGACTCAAGTACCAAAGATCGACAAAACGACCGTTATTAACTTAAATAATTACATAATGTTCATATCATTGTAATAAGTGATATAATAAGGATAATGAAATTAAAAATGGTTCTTAATAAGGTATATATTAACTCTAGTTTATTATTCAGGAGGTTAAAGAATGGTTGAGTCAAGTCAGACACGAGGTAAGGGAATTTCTTAACCCAATTTCCATTCTTTGGGTTAATCGCCTACTTTCAAATTATGTCATGATATTATTATTTCTTATTTTGTATTCTTTATCTGTACCTATAGTGAATACACATAATAGATCTATTTTATTTTAAAAATGATCTTTTTAAGGACTTCGTCTCAATCTCCTTTCATTGAGGCATATTTGGTTTTATACACAACCTTCTTTTATACGATGTATAAACCCCTTTGACTTTTACGTTTATTCAAAAGGAATCTTTTTTATACGAAGCGTTTTGCTAAACGACAAAAGGGAATGTTTTTCTTTCCGTACTTATGCGGCGACAACGACTTCTCCGCCGCCGTGACCATTATTTGAGTTTCGGCTTCCTCTACAAGCCATCATTTTCTTTTTTAATGAAAAATAAATACAAAGTTTTAACATTCTTTTATTTTGGTATTGAAAATGGTTTTGAAAGCGTTTTTATTATATCAATGTGTTGTATTGATATCTTGTGATTGAAATGTGGAAATGTTATGTTTCCTTTATGCATGTTTTATGTGATACGATTATGTTATGGTTTATGATATGTTTAAACCTATTCATATGAGGAATGTATTGGACTTAATATGTGACGGGTGGAGCCCGCTATAGCTCCTCGATGCATCGGTAGGTCTCATGAGACAACTAGACGTGGAATTGGCCGAGTCCCTTTCCCAATTTGATTTATGGTTTTGGCCGAGGCCTTAATCATTTTAGATGTCTTGGCCGAGGCCTTGACAAAATTTTTCAGAATGTCCGGCATTATACATTCCCTCATTATGAAAGTGGTTATTGATATTGCATGTGATTATTCGGCCAGTAGAATATCCATGTGAAGAAGTGAATGGCATTATCTCATTTTACTTTTGCCATATTATGTTGAAGTTTAGGTTTAAAAGGCTTTTGTTTTAGTTATACATTGCCTTAAATGTTAATGTTTATTTATGAAAGCTTCCGCAATATTGTTATCCTTACTGAGCATCTGAGCTCACCCCTTTCAATGTTTTAATTTTTTCCAGGATTTGAAGAAGTATATTATGAATGACCTGCAGGGATAGTCTGAGGGGATATGAAGACAATATGTTGTTGTTGTTTTGGTTTACTTTATGATGTAATGTAACGTTTACAAATGTATCTAGTGTTTCCAAGGCTACTAAACTAATCGGTCTTTCGAGACTTGATCTTTTGTGATCATGCCAATGTTACGAAGTAATGCACCGACTCTGGGTAGCTGGGGTCGGGGCGTTACAGTTGGTATCAGAGGCAGTTTAGTACTAACCTTGGAAGCTAGATTTAGATAAACTCTGATTAGAGCACATAGCCCAAAGATAGACTTTGAGGATTAGTATAGAAGAACTTCCTAGAATTTTGGTATTATAGAGATGTTATGACTTTTCCGAGCAATACATCCCTGTCTGGATACGAGCAGGTAGAGGCGGCTCTGGCACAGATGTACCTAGGGGTAAAACCCGAAAACACCGCTTTGAGCTAGACTCGAACGGGAACTGGTGCACGACAACGGGCCTTGCTGCACTCTTGGTTACGACACTCCCGGGGGATATGCTTAGGATAATTCTCATTTTATTTACAAACCACTATGAAGGGTTATGAGTATATACTTTCTCAAAGAAAACATTTCTTTTTATGATTATGAATTATATCCATAAATAGTTCAATTTATGTTAAGTGTTTTATAAGTATGGAATTATGTATTTTGATTCATAAACTAATCTAGTTTATGCCATTGTTTAGAAATGGCGCCTAGTGGAAGGAATGGAAACCGTATCAATGCACGAACTCCGTGTAGGGATTGCCCTCCTGATCAAGATAATTATTGTGGATCTGGAGATACAACTGGTGCTGATCAACTTATTACCATACTGGGACAACTCACTCAGGTTATGAATAATAACCTTACTCGTATGGAGCACCCTGATCCGCAACGTGGAGGATCAATGCTAGATCGTTTCATGAGGCAACAACCACCATCCTTTAATGGGAGTACAAATACCTTAGTAGCCGAGCAATGGATAAATTCCCTAGACAAAATATTTCAGGCTTTGGGGAGTAGTGAAAGGGAGAAGGTTGTCATGGCAGTTTACCGCCTCACTGGAGATGCCGATCAGTGGTGGTCGCTGATTCGAAACACAAAGGAAGATGATGACGTATCGAATATGGAATGGAGGGAGTTCAAAGAGCTTTTCTTAGAAAAATACTTTCCTCGTGACCATCGAGCAGATATGGAAAGGAAATTTCTGAGTCTGAGGCAGAAGGAGGATGAGAATGTCGCAAAGTATGAGGCTAACTTTACAAGGTTAGCGAGGCATGCTGCCGATTATATACGTAACCCAAGGAGTAAGATTGATCGTTTCTTTGATGGGTTAAAACCATTTCTCCGTCGAGCTTTGGTATCACAATCCTTCTCATCATACGAAGATATTGTCTCATGTGCTATCAAGACAGAAAAGGAATTCTCTAAGTCTTATGACAACAAAGTAAAGCAAGAGAAGAAGAGAACGGTGGAACAAGAGACAGATAAAGGGAAAAAGGGAAAGAAGGATTTTCCAATATGTGATAATTGTGGGAAGAATCACCCTGGTACTTGCCTAAAAAGAATGGGAGTTTGTTATAAATGTGGAGAAAAGGGTCACCAGGCTCGTGATTGCAAGGGAAAGAAAGAGGCTGTCAAAGTTGAATGCTACAATTGTAGAGAAATGGGTCATTATGCAAATGAATGTCCTAAGCGTCAGGGAAACTTACCTCAGAAAAGGCCAAGGGATCAAGGACAATCTTATGATGTTACTACAGTTGAAGCAGAATAACTAATGTATTGGTGCTTTTGGACTCAAGGATTATATTCTGGTTATAAGAATAATGTAATATATATATAAGGATTTTACTACAGTACTTGTTAATTTCAGTAAGGTTTTAATATGATTAAGGTAATCATATTTTTAGTATGTGACAATAAGAGAAACTTTTCTTTGTTTGGGGAATCTGATGTTACAATTGATTTTGGAATTTAGAGACCTTTTAGAGAAAGTCTGGATGAAGGTATTTTGGATAACTATAAAGGTTGGAATGGATTAAGTTGAACTTTGGATAGTATTGTTTAAGGCTAAAAAATTTGTGAAGATTATTTTTGGAATATTATGATACTATAGGACAACCTGCAGGGTGGGGCATAACCCGTCGCATCGGACAAAGCTGGAGGAATCGAACCCACAATCATAGTGCGACAGGCCTTTATTTCCTACCACTAGCCTACAGGAATTCCCTGGTTATTACAATATAATTTTACTAATCTAAATGGTATGTGTTAACATTTGGAACCTTATACAATTAGGATAATAATAATATTTTTGAGTTCTATTATCTTTTTGAGTGAAAGATGAGTTGAAGGTTGAAACACTAATTGTCAAGCATAAATATATATATACCTATCTCTTATTCAATGAATAAATTAATTCTTAAACTTTAGTAAAGGGATATTAAAACAAAAAATGTGTTATCCTAATACCTTATGTCTTGTTGAACTGATGATATTTTAAATCAACATAGATTGAAGGCTTTGAGGCCCTCAATTTGACAGTTGATTGTGATTGATGACCTCAATCACTCCCTACAAATATTTACGTTTTTCCTCCAATTATATGTCTTTAATTGCCACCAATGTTCTCCTTATCGAGATCATAATTTTGTGGTGACTTTCTTATTTCCATTTTCCCTCTTATTAAGGCTAAATTTTATTAACTTTATTTCCGATGTGGGTTTTCCACAAAGGTATTTTCTATTTTCAACCTCTTATTTTTAAAGAAAAATATCAAATTGCGAGGACGCAATTTATTGAAGGAGGGGAGAATGTAACACCCCGAGCTTCCACGATACGCTTCTCATTCAATAATACAATAGCTTGCATTGTACGCAACTTCGAGTTCTAAAACATCGCGACAAATCAAAGTAGCCGTTATGAATAGTAATAACCACTTTTTAAAATTATATAAATTTTATATTTCAAAATGGACTTCATTTTTGTATTCCTAATATTGAAATTAGCCTATGTTGAATTTTTTGTAATTTTCTGAGAACTTCAAAATTTTTATGAATAGTGAAAAATACTTAAAACAACTTTTTTAAACAAAATAATTCATAGTGATAAATTATACTATTTAGGGGTTTTAGAGTATAATTAGAATATATTTTTACCATTTTATCCAATGGTGGTCATTAGAATTAATTTAACATTGAAATTGGACATAAACAATTGCCAATCTTTTGATATAAATTGTTTCTTAAAAACACGCTATTTGTTGTGACAGCGGGAATTAATTATAAAATTAATTAATGCAACTAATATGTTTGGAATTTTGTAAAATAGACATCATTTTTGAATTCGTAATATCAATTATAGATTAGGGTGAAATTTTGGCCTTATTCTGAAAAACTTCAATTTTTGATGAATAGTGAAACCACTAAGTGGTAGTTAAATAACTGATTTTTCGTTTAAATGAAATATTACCACTTCTGTGATTTGATTTTCAAAAATCCGACATACATGGTTGTCATTAAGAAATAAAATGTGGTTCAATGAGATCAAAATAAATTTTTGGTGAATAGTAACTTTTAAGTTCTTAATCGCGATTAGAGGTAATTAGTGTAGTTTAAGGTAAAAACAATGTTTTATTAATATGATATGAGTTTGACACTTGTCCTACTCCTATTGGATGAGTCATGGCCGACCAAGACAACCCATGGGTCAACTTGGGGACCCCATGGAGCCACTTTAGTTGGAAAATGACATTAATATATATTTATTTAATGTTGAAATTAAATTGACACAAACATGAGTTGTTTTACTAAAACAGTTTTTAAGTGGGGTTACACAAGTCCAAATTTTGATTATAAATATTCATTAGAAAGCTAAAAATATTTCCTACATCATAGTATTTTTTTTATAATTTTTAGACATTAAATAAATTAAATTATTTATGACATCATGATGATGTAGTGATGACCTCATTATTTAACGATTTAAATAAAATGGGAAGATAATGCAAAATCCAAGGCTTACACTTGTCCAAAGCCAATTGGATGAGGAGATTTCGAACCCTTATCACCTTAGCCTCGAATTATATAAGTGTGGGACCTTTATAATCCGAAAAGCATTGTGAAATAATGTAACATTTCAATCTTTCCAAAAGTGCCCCTCCTCTCCATTTATAAAAGGCCCCCACCTCTCCCACCTCATTTACACTTTCAAGCCATTTGGCTCGGCCAACCTCTGCCCAAATACTCTCCCAACATTCCTCCCTTACTCATAGAAGCCTCACATTGGGCAGAACTCTTCCCAAGGAAGCCTTTGGCTCAAATCAAAAAGAGTTACCCGATTTTGAGGTAATGTCTTTTCTAATGTTGTTTTGTTTTATTTTTCTTCTCCAACCCCCTAAACTCTTTTTATTCATTTATTTTGTGACAACACCAGTATCCTCAATATACTAGGATGTTGTTATAAGAAGGATTCGAGCTACACTTACACACACCTACATCTAATGGTTAAAGAACATACGGTTTCTGTGGATGGCGAATTTCTGCCTCACGAAACGATGATTGTTCAACACTCATATAACACCTTCAAAGGTGGCCATTAAGATGTCACTATATTTATATATGATATATAATGTGTTTATGTTTTACTTATGCTTCTTTATTTTTCATTTTTGTCTTACCTTTATGGTTTCCATTGTGGGTATACGCGATATCTTCATTTTAGGAAGTGCGGACTACCGCCCCCTCAAAGTGATTTGAATCGTTAATGCCATATGTGGGATGTATAAAGGATGGAGTAAATGGTATTATACACTATATTATACTGTAATTATATTATACATTTATATCATTATGATTTAGTTCCATTAAATATGAAATTCAAATGAAAGTAGCGTTCATGCGTACGTACGGCTTACCGTCTCCATGAACGGTGCATTTCATTTCTTACCTCTAAATGTTACATAATATTATAAATGAATGTATATACTGGATATATAAGATATATATGACATCTAAATCATGAATATAATTCTGGATATAATGTATATTTCACCACATAAACAACTTGTAATTATAAGAAGCTTATTGTTGACTCAAGTACCAAAGATCGACAAAACGACCGTTATTAACTTAAATAATTACATAATGTTCATATCATTGTAATAAGTGATATAATAAGGATAATGAAATTAAAAATGGTTCTTAATAAGGTATATATTAACTCTAGTTTATTATTCAGGAGGTTAAAGAACGGTTGAGTCAAGTCAGACACGAGGTAAGGGAATTTCTTAACCCAATTTCCATTCTTTGGGTTAATCACCTACTTTCAAATTATGTCATGATATTATTATTTCTTATTTTGTATTCTTTATCTGTACCTATATTGAATACACATAATAGATCTATTTTATTTTAAAAATGATCTTTTTAAGGACTTCGTCTCAATCTCCTTTCATTGAGGCATATTTGGTTTTATACACAACCTTCTTTTATACGATGTATAAACCCCTTTGACTTTTACGTTTATTCAAAAGGAATCTTTTTTATACGAAGCGTTTTGCTAAACGACAAAAGGGAATGTTTTTCTTTCCGTACTTATGCGGCGACAACGACTTCTCTGCCGCCGTGACCATTATTTGAGTTTCGGCTTCCTCTACAAGCCATCATTTTCTTTTTTAATGAAAAATAAATACAAAGTTTTAACATTCTTTTATTTTGGTATTGAAAATGGTTTTGAAAGCGTTTTTATTATATCAATGTGTTGTATTGATATCTTGTGATTGAAATGTGGAAATGTTATGTTTCCTTTATGCATGTTTTATGTGATACGATTATGTTATGGTTTATGATATGTTTAAACCTATTCATATGAGGAATGTATTGGACTTAATATGTGACGGGTGGAGCCCACTATAGCTCCTCGATGCATCGATAGGTCTCATGAGACAACTAGACGTGGAATTGGCCGAGGCCCTTTCCCAATTTGATTTATGGTTTTGGCCGAGGCCTTAATCATTTTAGATGTCTTGGCCGAGGCCTTGACAAAATTTTTCAGAATGTCCGGCATTATACATTCCCTCATTATGAAAGTGGTTATTGATATTGCATGTGATTATTCGGCCAGTAGAATATCCATGTGAAGAAGTGAATGGAATTATCTCATTTTACTTTTGCCATATTATGTTGAAGTTCAAGTTTAAAAGGCTTTTGTTTTAGTTATACATTGCCTTAAATGTTAATGTTTATTTATGAAAGCTTCCGCAATATTGTTATCCTTACTGAGCATCTGAGCTCACCCCTTTCAATGTTTTAATGTTTTCCAGGATTTGAAGAAGTATATTATGAATGACCTGCAGGGATAGTCTGAGGGGATATGAAGACAATATGTTGTTGTTGTTTTGGTTTACTTTATGATGTAATGTAACGTTTACAAATGTATCTAGTGTTTCCAAGGCTACTAAACTAATCGGTCTTTCGAGACTTGATCTTTTGTGATCATGCCAATGTTACGAAGTAATGCACCGACTCTGGGTAGCTGGGGTCGGGGCGTTACAAGGGGTGTTAAACCAGCATCAATGTGGGCCTGTTGGGTGCTCAATCCATGTGTGGAGTTTATGGATGACTTAAATGTTGTTGGAATTTATGAGGTTGTATGGGTCGAGAAAACATGTGTATATAGGAATTACAATTTTGTGCCAGATTTTCTAAGAGGATGGAGTCTAGAAACTAATTAATTCCATTTAAAACATGGAGAAGTAGGCATCATTTTGTGGGGTGTTTACAAGATCTCTATAGCTCTAATCCTTGGAGATATGTATGATGAGTTTATTCCACCAAAGGTGACACATAATGACTCAGAAAAGACCCCAACCTTGGTTCATGAGTTGATGAAGATATTTTATAAACTCAAGAATATGAACACAACAAAGTCCCACACAAGAAGGGATGTTCACCCAGAGGAGTAGATGGAAATATTCTAGGTGAAGAAGAAGGATAAGGGTACCACTTGAACTCTTCCAACAAGCTGTACAAAGGCAAAAAAAAGTGGTACATCTGACACTTTCTATCCAACCTTAGAGAAGGGAGAGTTTGAAAAGTGTGGGTATGAAGTTAATTCCAAAATTCTGGCGAAGACACGTCTTGCAGGTTTCTTAGACATGTGGATCAGCATGTATCTATTTCCTGTTAGAGATTCCAAGGGAGGTATAAGGCCATGAAATTTTTTTATCATGACCAAGATAACCGACAAGAGGATGGTAGGATTAGATACCCCTGTTTTGGAAAAGATTCATAGGATCTTACTTCATATCTTCAGAGGGAAGTCTCCTTTCAGAATAGTAGGACCATTACAGGTGTTATGGGGGTGGATAGCCAGTCATTTCAGAACTTATGCTATGAAAATTGGGGTACAGGTCTTTGGAAGTTCATTCGAACCATCTGTTCAAGATTTATCTGGTATTTCACCTCTATCTTTAAATGTGTATGATAATAAGGCTAGGTTAATCATGTACAAGGAATTTCATCTTTTACCTTATGGGAATACACATACGAGGTGATTTTTTGATGATGGGATGGCCATATTAGAGCTAATGGAGTATATGTTAGCTTGCAGGGATGGTGTATTGGCCACTGGGATTGATGAGGAAATCATATACGAGGCCTATGATCCTTATATATTCGCACATAAATTCAATTGTCTTATTGTATCTCCTCCAGTGCATGTCAGATTAGAGCAACATACAATGGATCCCAACAACTATGGTTGCTGATGACTATAGGGAAAACTGGGGAAATTTTCAATTTACCCACCACCGATGCAACAAGAAGATTGACTATATGGTATGATAATAAATGGTCTGCATCATACCCTGAAGGGGTGTTAAACTATATTTTCTCTTGAGTAGGGATAAATAGAGGTAGTAGGAGGGAACCATATCATTTTGAAGGTAACTCTTCATCATCAAGGGCTGATTCATTGGAGTTAGAGGGTGAAGGTAACGAGGTTCCAAGCTCACCGAAGCGACGTCGTGCAAGATATAATCCACCTGTCAGATTCAAGAGAGCCACACCATCAATAGAAACTAAATATATACTGAGGTGGTCTAGTCACCATCATTCAGAAGAGCAACGGGTCTCATTTTCTCATCCACCATCTGTGACTACCGGAATAGGGAAGAAACTAAAATCTAAAACTGAAGGATCCTCTTCACAACTATTTGGAATGTACTCTTAATATGTATGATCAGAGGTAGTTCAAACATGGAAAATCTTGTATTGTGATACTGAAACCACGTGGATAGATTTATGTGAAGGGTTGCGTATTCCTAGGATAGGGGATATATGAGCATCTTATGATATTATTTTTAATAACAACCCTGATGAAGCGAGAACTTATATCCAAGAATTGGAGATGCTTATATATGCAACTGATGAATAAATTCCCACCAAAAACGAGTGAAAGAAATGATAGATTGTAGTTCCACTGAAGGGATTTACCTTTCATTATATAAAGAATGTCATGATTTTGTTGATACTAAATATGTATTTTTTCTTTTTCTCACATTATTTTCTTCTTTTTAATTTGAATTTAGTAAAAGCATTGTTACTCAGGGGAAATATCATTTTAACTTGTAGATGGATAAAGGAAAATTAGTTGGCATTCCATCACCACAATATTGCCCTGGTGGTACTGAACTTGGAGCTACTAGATCATCTCATGAGTTGGGAGAGATATCTCCAGGACAACAGGACATGGAGGATGAGATATAAAGGGTCTTGTAGTCTCCAATACCTATTTTTGTAGATGATGATGCAAGTCCTCCCAAGAAGTATAATAAACAAAAACATCAAAGAAAGAAAACTGTATTTAAATGTTTTCTCAGTAATGGTAAGAATTCCTAACAACATGAATTTTAGAATTATTCATAGAAAGTGTTTAAATTTCTTAGAATTGTAGGATATTCTTATGTTTCTTCTCTTAGAGAAATCACTGATGAGATTTGAGGAACCGTGGAGGGTGCTTCTGAATAAGCAAAAATTACTTCCAACCCTTTGATTCCTTTGACGGAAGATGCATTTAGGCCAAAGGAACCAACATATATTCTAGGCATTGCTCCTATTTCTGCTATCAGAAGAGAGGAGACCTCTGGTAAATCAGAAGTGCTTCATGAGAAACTAAGTGTAACAATAACTGAATTACACTCTATAATACTTTAGGTTCATCACATGCACAATAAAATCCCACAACAACTGATACTGACTTCATAACTATTACTTAGGAAGTTGTTCGGGGTAAAAAGTTGTCAAAGGAGGGTCACGAAACAACATCTCCAAGTGCTCTAATGGGAGAGACTAACATGTGATCTAGGATATCATTGGATTCTATGATGAATCATAGCATGTCTTTTGAAGAATTATTTGAACATGTTAATATTCCAAATACTTTGTAAAATATTTTGAAGTTCCTTGTATAGAACCAAATGGACATGAGTTTTTATTGTTCGTCCTATCAATCTTCTTATGATTAATTTTTTAACCATGATCAGTTGAAATATGTAGTTCCATCTAAATAAAATATTATAGTGATTATGCATGAAGGAAGTGGCGACATCACTGTTGATCTCACCATTGCAAAGATGTTGGCTCAGGTAAATATTGAGATAGAAAATATTCTTGAGATTCATTCAGAGGATCCTGAGAAAGTTAAATAAAGCATTCCCCACCAAGAGATGACAACCAAAACTATTGAAGCTAAGAATATTGGGAGGAGTCTTCTCAAGTTGTTGAGTTATTGTTAGGTAAGGGATATCGATATTGTGATTGTGTTCATTCTTGTTATACTTTGAAACTAATCATAAACATTATTTTTAATTCATCATATAGGATTATCAACTTCAATGGCTAGTTATGGAGGTGAAGCTTCTTCGTCATCTCAAACAGTATTAGGAAGTGAAGCAACCTTTTTCAAGGAAGGTGTAGAATAGGGCGCTTATTTAAGTGCATTAATCTTGGAATATGTTCCTCCTTACGACAATGACTCTGAATCAGACCTGGAACTAGAAAAGGCTCTTTGTCTTGCACGTCTTAAGGCATGGTAGAACATATGGAAGATAATATCTGAAATTCCCCTTGAGGAATTGCCCTCATGAACTCCACGACTTTCATCTCAATTCATTATGCTGGGATATGGTGGTTTTTAATACCATGAAATCCATACTATAGTGAAAGAGATTATCCAAAAAAAGGAGAAAGATCAGAAACTTTGGCAAGATTTGACAAAAACCAGACTGTTGACCAATATTGATGAATTCAAAGCATCATTATCACAAGATGAGACCAATCACACTGCAATGTTGATAGAACTTAAGTAGAAAATTAGAGAAAATATTGTTTAGAATTTTCTTCTTCAACAAGAGTTGGATATTGTTATAGGGTAGTTGGATAACTTCATGATTCAATAAGAGAAATCCATAATAATGGTGCAAAATCCATTGAAGATGCTAAAGAATCAATTCATCATGATGAAGAGAATGAGACCGGTTGGCTAACCGAACTTCAATAGGAAGATGATGGGGCTCAAGAGGCCTTTAATCAAATGAGAAGTTATGTAGAAAACCTCTTGTGATTTTTGACTAAGAGACACCAGTTTTTGGAAGTTCAACTGTGGATATTTTTTACTCACAAATGAAAATCAGTTTGTCCTTAATCATCTGTGTCTTCACCCTTTCTTACTTTTTTTACCTAAGCTAATGGACCTAGTAATCTTATTTTTATTTTTAATAGTGTTATATAGACAACCCCACAAACATTATATCTTTTGGATTTTTGTTGCTCAATATTTCCTAAACCATATGAAAATGTAAGTCTAGGGAGTTGAGACTCGATGTTTACCCAGAGTGTCCTTTGTAGGTTTTCAAAATGGTGAGTACAATGTCTCTTGTTATTGGCAGTTTAGATTCAGTCATGTAGAAATAATAATGCTAGTGTTTAAGGTCAAATATCTTTGACCATAAATATTGAAATTAGATCCCAAACAATGCTCAGTGGCTAGGAATTGCTCTAATATTCTTTAAATACTTCCAAGGGGAATCTTGAGTCCTAATTTTTTTATGGTCACCAAATATAAAACTTATATAAACATAAATGTGGTCTTTTCCAAGAATGAGGTTACCATTATTTGATGAACTCATTATGAGGTTTGTATTATACAGGGCCAACTATGCATATGCTGCATAGCCAAATAGAGGCATATTTTGATTGATAGTCCTATTATGTAGGAAAATTTATGCAAGGCCACCTAGGGGAATCTAATACATAGTCAAGAAAAATTTCACTCTGGAATTTGACATTTTATTATTGATAGACAAGGTAAAATAAGTTTTGGGTGACTCAAGACCACAGTGGGTGGTTTTTCCAAGGAAAGGAATTTTAAGAATAAATGATTATCTATGTCAACATATGTCATGACTAGGGAAAAATCTACACAAATTTGGTGTGTGAGTAATGGTTAAAATTTGTCTAAAAGGTACTTCCTGATATCATGTTGTGTAGTTTTAAGTCATGCAGTGAGTACATTATACTATGTAGTTTTAAGTCATGTAGTGAGGACACTATGTGGATTTAATTTAAGGTATTTAGATTTAACCAAAGGTTTGAGACTCTCCAATTTCTTGATAATTTGTTTGTAAAAACAATACAATGTTCAATTATAGAAAGGAAGAATTGTAAACTATGATTTGGGAATTTATGTATCTAAAGAATGATATGGGAAAAGGGATAAAGGAATTAGAGGAAGTATTTACTATGAATGAAGTTACCATTATTTGAAAAAATCATTGTGGGGGTTGTATTATGCAAGTCCAACTAAGGCATATGATTCATATCCAAAGAGTGGCATCTTTTGACTAACATGACTGTTATGTGGGAAACTTATGCACGACCACCTAGGGGCATGTACTGCATAGTCAGAGAAAAGAGTTATTAAAAATTTGACATTATATTTCTAAAAGTTGAAGAAAGTTTATGGAGACTCATATTTTCCCTATCACAGAGTTTGGTTTATAGAGAAAGGTACCTGAAAATGGAAAGAGTATTTCCAATCATGATTACCAAAGAATCAGAGGAATATGATTTCTGTGAAGGTCTAACCCAAATGTAGGAAGTGTGGTGTCTATAGTTTGAGTTCATACAACTAGGACCAAAATGGAAATAGTAGATGATATGTGGTCAAATGATCCAAGGTTATTTCATATTTCTTTGAACACATGGAGAGGGAAATGTGTAAACCAGGGTCTTGAAGTCTTTAAAATCGAGATAAAGGTAATGGGAAAAATATACATAGATGACTTCTTTAAGATACAAATTCTTTTATATTGTCATCAAAGTTTGAAGGGGAAAAATACACTTTAACCAAGAATAAAATTACTATTATTTGAAAAACATGTTATTAGGGTTGTATTATGCAGGGCCAACTAGGGCATATACTGCATAGCTAGACAATAGCATCTTTTGATTGACAGGCCCATTATGTAGGTAACTTATGAAAGGCCACCTAGGTGCACGTACTACATATTCAAGCAAAATAGTTCTTAGATATCTGAAAATCTGCCACCAAAAACTATAAGAAATATTACGAAGATAGAAAAATATTATATATTAAGAGTGTAAAATAAAAAAGGGGTAACTCTCAATGCACATGAGAAATAATTTAATCAATATTAGTCGTGAGTTTGGAGTCCCTTACATAGATCTGACTCATATATAAAATGGGTACATTTCTTGTTTCCTTGGTGGTCTCTCTAAGGAGAGGAACCAAAATGAAGACTCCCACATAAATTGTTAATTATATGTGGATGAGAGATAAAAAAATTATCATGTGGTTGGGACTAGGAGCTAAGGCCTAGATTTTACAACGTATCTCAATGGGATGAGAATCAAGCCATATGTAGTTCTTTGGGTTCTTTTCATTTTAATTTCATGCAGCAAGGACATTATTATGTGAAATTTAGAGTCATGCAGTAAGTACATGAAGTGATTCCAATGTGAAAAAAGGAATATTGTGGCTAGGCTAGGGAATTAAACCCAGGTGTCACTACATATCTCATATGAATGAGAATCAATATATACAAAGTTCTTTGAACACTTCCTATGTAGGTTTGATTTATACATATGGAATAAAGAGGGAGGTTGTAGTGGTGGTGGTTGGTCCCAATATTGGAGATCTAGGAATCTCTATGTATCCCATTGAAAATGGGAATCAAGCCAGAAGTAGTTCTCGAAATAATAATTTCCCACACCAATTGAGTTTTATGTGAGAGATGGGGGCTTTAAACACATTCTAGAAGAATGGTTAAACATAAGACACAAAATGGTATAAATATCAGACCATGTATCCTGAAAGAGTACTCTATATAGATCTGGTTCATATACAGGAGGAGAAAAGGGAAATAAATTTCATTTTGATTTCATTTGGGCCCAAGATTGGAAATCTATGCGTCTCTACGTATCCCATTGAAAATAAGAATCAAGTCAGACGTAGTTCTTGAAATAAGGTCTCTATGCAGTTCTGATTCAAACATAGGGAGAAGTGTAATTCATGTGCCACTAAGGAGTAGCAATGATTTAAGTGATTCTTACACATGGAATCTCTTAGCATCAAATAAAGAAGACGTTAACTGTATAGTTTAATGTCATGTAAGGAGGAAAAATAATGTCATGCAGTTTAATGTCGTGCGACAAGGACAAAGATGCTATGCATTTTATCATCATGCAGCATGGAAACTTATGGTTGTTTGTTAGTTTAATGTCTTGCAACTAAGACTTTTTTTGTGCAGTTTAAATTCATACAGCAAGGACATATGATGCTACACATTTTATCACCATACAGCATGGATGCTTATGGTTATTATATAGTTAAATTTCTTAAAACTAGGACTTTGTGTTGTGAATTTTAGGGTCATGCAGTGAGGAAAAATGATGTTACACATTTTATCATTTTTCATTATGGACGCTTATGGTTGTTATGTAGTTTAATGTCTTGAAACTAGGACATTGTGTTGTGTAGTTTAGAGTCATGCAGTGAGGACAAATGATGATGTGCATTACACAAAGTACTTGTTCAAGAATATTTCATTAGTTGGAGTTGTAATAAGTTCTATATCCATTGATATTAAGGAATAATCTCCATTATATTAGACCTTATTTACATAGTAAGTTCCTTCCCACTTTGGTTTATGTTTTGGAGGCTTCTTTCCTGGTATCATTGGAGTCCTAAGGACCAATGCCAATTCTCCTTGAAGAAATGAGTAGAGGAAAAATTTCTTGTTAAAATATCATGTTTTTCTATTTTGATAGACTTCTAAATGATGAAAATTATGAAATATATTTTTTTCTAATCATTCTATCTCATCAAATCATTTCTGAAACATTTTATATATAGATAACTATTAACATATTGAAACTCAGAGTGAAGGAAATTGAATTTCAATTGGAAAAACTACTTCTATATCGTACACCAACAAATATGGAGTTTCCCGAGTGGCAGTACGGGTATTAGTTTAATAATCTCATAAAGCATGAAAAGGTTTATCAGGCTAAGATTTATTATCTTTATCCACTATTTTATGGATTATATTTGATAGGATATTATTGAAAGACTCTATCTTTCCATTGGTCATTGCATGATAGAGAGATGAATGGTTGGATTTGATATTTTTCTCCTAATATAACTTATTTACCTCAACAGAATAGAAATTAGTGTCATTATCCATCAATATAGTATGAGAGACACCAAATCTTATAATGATATTAGCTTTGAAAAAGATAATAATGATTTTGGATCTGACTTCTTTAAGAGGTATTGCCACATCCCATTTGGAGAAGAAATCAGTGGTAGTAAGAATATACTTGAACTTCTTAGCCTTAGCTGGAGGATAAGGTCATACTACATCCATTCCCCATGTGGAAAATGACCAGGAGTATTTATCTGTATGTAGAAACTCTAGGGGTTGATGAATGAAGTTGGCATGCACTTGATAGGGATTACATTTCTTGGTGAAATCTATGCAATCTTGTGTCATTGAAGGCCAGAAGTATCCAATCCTTCAAATTTGATCAGAAATCCTATGCCTAGACTAGTGAGCACTATAAGCTCCTAAATGTACTTATTTCATGAAAACTACAGTTTCTTTTTCATAAATACACCTGAAGAGTATTCTATCTAAGTCTCATTTTTAGAGGATCTTTTGATGATCTGGGCTATCATAAAGAGTGAAATTGGCCACTCGTCATCGAATATATTCTTTTTCAACTCTATATGGTGAGATTACTCCATTTTGAAGGTATTCCATGATGGGAGTCATCCATCTCGTACTATGACTATACATCTCAAAAATAGGGTTGATTTAATTAATTTCCTCTATTTTAGTTTGAACAAAAGGTGAAACCACACAATGATGGGCTATACAGATGATTGTCTCATCCCGATTTGGATCTTCTAGGGTTGTGGTTGTATTATCCAGTGTATCTTCTTGGGAATTTTGTGATCGTGGGACATAAGACAATGTTGGATCTAAGGGAAATTAAGCCATTAATCCTCTGAAATAATCACACAAATGTATTAACTCTTCTTTTCTGATAGCATAATCCCCATTGATTTCTTTGATTACCAAATCTGAATCACCTTTCACTTTCAGGTGGTTCACTTTTACCTGGAGCTCCAATTCTAGGCCTGCGATTAGAGCTTGATATTTTTACCTCATTGTTGGTACAACCTTCTAATAATAGGAAGTAATATGGAAAAACTTTCTTTTGGGGGAGATAAGTACAACTCCTAACCCAAATTTGTTGCTTTTTGGGTTTTCCATTCTCTTTTCCATTGGACTTCTGGAAGCACCATCAAAGTACATTTCCCATGTTTGGGGATTATATTGAGTAAAAGAGATCTCTTCATCAGAAAGTTAAGTATTCAATTATGTATCTTCTACAGATGGGTGTTGAGAAAGGAAGTCTTCCAAGGCTTGGCCTTTTATTACTTTCTGAGGCACAAACTAGATATCAAACTATTTTAAAATAACCAATCACCATGTCAAATGCCCTATAAGCATAGGATGACTGAGGATAAATTTGAGTGGGTTATTGCGAGATACTAAGTGAACCTCATGATGTTGCAGGTAGTGCCTCAATTTTTGAACTACAAAGATGAATTTCATTCATCATTTCTCAATACTTGAATATAGATTCTTTGTGTCAAGCATAGTTCGACTGAGATAGTAAATGCTATTTTCATTCCAAGAATCATTTTTTTGGGCAAGGAAGTCACCCAATGATCGGTCTAAAGCTGTTACATATTGAATAAGTGGATTTCCTTCATGTGGAATTAATACTAGTGTACTCAAGAGATATTTCTTGAGGGTATCAAATTCCTCTTGGAAGTCTTTCATCCATTGATATTTAACTCCCTTCTTCGTTAATCTAGTTAAGGGTAAACACTTGCCTGCCAAATTCGAGATAAAGCGCCAAATATAATCAAAGTTTCCTTGAAGTCCACTTAATTATTTCAAATTTTGAGGAGGTGACATGAAAAGTATTTATTTCGTCTTCTCAGGTTCAAATTTTATTCCATGATAGCATACAACAAAGCCGAGGAATTTTCCTGAGGTTACCCCGAAAGCACATTTCAAGGGATTCATCTACAAATTATGTTGTCAAAGTTTACTGAATATGGTCTCCAGATCAGTCAAATGATCATAACATTTTTGTATTTAATTACTAGATCCTCCACATAACATTTGACAAATTTTCCTAGGAAGAGTTTGAATATATGGTGCATGGAACATTGATACACTGCACCTGAATTATAAAATCCAAAGGGAATTACCTAATAGAAAAAACACACCTTGAGGGGATCTGAAGGCTATAGACTCCTCATTCTCTGGGGCTATTTGGATCTGATTGTACCCAGAGTATTCATCCATGAAAGAGATAACTTCATAATCAGTTGTTGTATCAATCAAAAGTTCTGTGATCGGAACTGGAAATTCATATTTGGGACAATGCCAGTTACGATCTCTAAAATCAATGAAAAAACTAATTTTCCCATTTTTATTTTTCACTTAGACAATTTTTTCTATCCATTTGGGATATTACACCTCCCTAACAAAGTTAGCTTTGATAATCTTGTTGACTTCAGTTTCAATTTTAGAGGTGTGAGTTGGGAGTGGTCTTCTTACTACTTGTTTAAATCCTTGATTCTCTTCTGGAAAACCCAAATTATGAGTGGCCACGTCAAGATTAAGGCCTATAATTTCTTTATAGTTACACGAAAATATATCTCAATATTTCTTTATAAATGAAGTATACATATCTTAATCTTCAAAAATCAGGGCCACACTAATTAGATTGGGGAATGGATCTTCTTCTGTACCTAGATTTATTTCTCTGAGCTCATCTACAATGGTGGAAATTCCTTCCTCAAATGTTGGAGGAGAGTCCTTGATATCTTATTCTTATTATTCCTTACGTGTCACTTCTTCTATTTCTGCTAGCAAAGTAGGTGATGAAGAAAAACTTTCCAAGCTAGGGGATGAGTTAGTATTTGAACATCCTAAAGAAGAGGAAACCATTTCTAACCCTACTGAGGATGAAGGGTCTTCCTAGAGCATTGAAGAGAATATGGTGGGTTGGGAATCAACATTCATGTCTTCCTATAGTATTGTGACAACTTATTCTAGCCTAATTGGTGAATCAAAAGATTTCTGAAGTTAGGTGGATGAAATAAAGACATATCCATTTAATCTTTCACTATCCACAACTTCTCTCATGATTTCAGGCTTGATTTCCACAGTTGACATTATGGAATTCACTGGAAGAATGCTCGGATTTGGGTCTATCCTTTTAATTTGATTGATATAAAACAAATAATCTATTCTCAGATGTTTGAATGGGTTATCAGGTATCTTTTCTAGGACATTCGAAGCATTGATTCTTGTTACATATTTTTCAATGGACCTTGTTCCCTTTGTGTGATAGAATTATACTTCAATATACTGAGATTTACATGTTTTGAACAAAGCCTTGTCACCATACAATGTCCCAATTTTACTATTTAAGAAATACTTGAGACATTGGTGATATGATGAAGGAATGGTCGCATGTTGATGTAGCCAAGGCCTTCCAAGTAGAATGTTTAAGGTTGTGTCCTGACGGACAACCATAAAATCTGAATTAGATACAAGATCACCAAACTGATTTTTGAGTGTAATCTCACCTAGAGGTTCTTGTTCATTCTTTTCATAACCTTGCAACATCAAAGTGGAATGAGATAAGTCAGATTCAGTGAGACCCAATCGATGAAGTGTATGTGTGGGAATGAGGTTGACTCCTGATCCATTATAAATAATGTCTCGTCAGATGTTTTTATCATTAACCCTTCCATATAGGTACAAGGTCCTAACATGTCTATGTACAACTTCATCCACATCTTTATCCATAAAAGATATGACTTCAAGAAATTATGTAGGATCATTCTCTATATGGTAAACCTTAGCATAAGCAACCTCAGTTTCAAACTCTTGAGGACTTGAAAAGGACTCAATAAGTGCTTCTCGAAGGTCTTTTGACAAATTCAAGGAATCCAAGATTTACAACTTGGCAGGTACTTGGACTATCTATTTCAAAACATCGTACTTTTGGTCTATAGGTATATGATTTTTAGCATGGAGATGCAGTTTGGTAGGTGCCTTGGAAGTTGATGCTTCTGATGTAGATGTACCTTGTATCAGGGAAAAGGAAAGAAATACTTCTTCTTTTGGTATATTAGATTGACTATGTCTATCTACTTTCTTAGAGAATAATGGTGTAACCTCTAATCAGTCCTTCAAGATAATCATTTCAGGAACAATCCTGTCATGTGTTGGAGAATTTCTTTGTTCTTGTTCAGCTCACTGAAGGGCTCTCCCATGAGTTTCTACCATGTAAATGGTTCAGCAGGGGTAGAGTTATAATATTGGTTTTTAGCATATCCATGCATTACCCTATATCCTCAACCTTGGCTTCTTCCCTTGTTTCCCCAGTCAGGTATAGGGAATTCAAGCTCATCATAACCAAAATTATCATTTGCATAGGGGTCCGTTAAGTGGATAACGTTAATGGAAAATAAGATCAACTATTTATCTGATGAAGATTCTTCTTAATAGGTCAGTTTTGGCTGTGTTGTTTGGTAGATCAGTGTCCGTGCTTTTGAGATGGATGTCATGAAATCTTCCAAATTCAAGGACGACTTTGGCCTTGACACAAGGTCATCCTCTTCTGACTTCTCTTTATGCTTCTGATCACGTCTCTTCTTTGAGGATTGACCTTTTGAGGACTAATATTTTGATAAATATGGCTTTTCTGTAGTGGAAATGATAGAATACATAGTAAGTTGTTTCAGTTATGTTCGTAGAATGGCATGAGTTCGGTTGATCATTTTTTCGATCATCAAATCATCATACTTCTACGCATTTTTTCTTTTGACTTCCTATCATCACCTTCTTTCTCTGGATTAGTATCAGTAACACATGCTACTAGGGCTAATGAAATTTTCATTTTCACTTGACTAGTGTCTGCCATTTTTTGTAGGAGGTCTTTGAAAACAAAACACTCCTGAATAGGATGCCCCAAAATTTTTTGAAAGTGAAAATAATTTAGAAGATTTTCATCTCCTTATTTTTTCAGTTTATTTGGACTTGGAAACTGAACCAAAATGTTTTCCAAATATTAAATGAAGTAACCTTGAACCTGTTCATTCTGAAAAGAATAAACTTTTTTATTTAATTCCTAAAATTGTCTTTGCCTTTGATATTTTTTATCATCTTGATGAGTCAGTCGTTACTGCTGATGCTCAGGAGGTGTATCCATTTGGTATAATGGAGGTTTTGAAGTAGAAGCAGGTACAGGTACTGATTTGAGTGTGACTGTAGTAGTCTATGCTTTCCCTATCTTCCTTCCTAGAGCTGATGGAATTACATGAGATTTATCTTTTGTTTCCACAATGGAATCCCCCACTTGTTGGGATATTGAAGTAGGGTATCGAAACCCTCATATGTATTTCACAGTGATTAGTGGTGTGCGTAACTCATCATGTAGATTTTCCACACAAATTGGTAACAACTCTTCTTGAGGGAGTGCTAGATTTAAGGAATATGTTAACCCATTCCATAGAGCAATGAAATCTGAAACTCTTTCATTCTCTCTTTGTTTTCAATTTGTATGATCAAAAATTTTTGTCTTCTGCAGCATTGAGCTAAATTAAAGAATGAATTTCTAATGGAGTTCTTCTCATCTAGTAATGGATCGAGACTAAAAAAATTTATACCAAACAAAGGCTAGCCCCTGTAATGATTTTACAAAGCATTTGAGATTTACTAATTCTTGTTTTTGAGGGGTCCCCATCATGGTATCACAACGAGAAACAAAATGTGTTAAGTGTTTCTCCTGATCTCCTAAACCATTCAATATTGGAAATTTAGTATTCACAAAGTTTGGTGGGGGGGGATCGGATCCACCCATTCAGGGTAATCTTTATTTTCTGGTTGTGCTAGTGCACACCATTCTTCTGTAGCTTACAATCATGTTTTTAATGCCTCAATTGTGTTCATAAGAATTTGGGGAATATCTAGATGAGTTGGGACCTGTACAAGTACAGCAGCTATAGTTTGAACTGGCGCAACGACTGGAAAAACCACCAATGGTGGTACTACTAGTATTTGTCTTGGATAACCCATGGGGACAGGCCTATAAGGATTTGTTTGATCCTTCCACGGCTTTGTACCCAATGGAGGGAATTCATTATCTGTATTTGTAGTTGCAACAAATCCTCTTTGTTGAGTAGTTCCTATAGGATGTGCAATTTGAGGATCTACCTGGGGAGCATGGCTAGAATAAATTCTACTGTGAAGTAACTCTGTATTGAGTCTTTTTAACACCTTTATCTCCTATTCATTCTAATCAAATCATTCTTCAAGTACAATAGATTGACCTTCTCCAGTGGAAAAGTGAGACATAATATGACCTTTATCTTTCCCCTTGTTATATTCCTTTCGAATTGGTGGGAGTTGGTTACTTGAGGGAATACCTAGATTCTGGGTAAGCCTGTAATTTTGGGTATGAAAACCTCCTTCATTTTCTTCAATGTGTACCATATTATGAATAAAAACTTTATCTTATGACTCCCCTAAACTGGATTCATTTTTTGGAGGATCTTCCATAATGGTATTAATGAAATTTCTGATGCATAATTCATTGACAGTATTCAACCATTATCTTTATAAGATCATATCCTTTTGTGTCCTACATAAGAATTTGTTCTCCTATATGATGAATTATTGGGAACTGTTTGACAGAAATTAACCTAAAGGGAATTCTTGGATAGTTTAGTTATACATTCACTTTATGGCTTCTTCCCAAATCAGGAGAAAACTGACTTCCGTTGAGGAGGGGTTATAGATGTGAAAAATCCATCAGCCCTACAAGTTGGGGTTAGTCCTATTCTTCTTCTTCAAACCTTTTAACATTGTTTATTGAATTCAAAGGTTGAGTTAAACTAGCCCCAAGGCTAGGGTGGCTCTTGAACTATTATGGCTAAGATTCGCACAACTGCTCTTATGATTTTTCAAATTTTGGTTCGATCATTGGTTGGGTGAATTATATAGCAACCACTTAAATCACATGTTTTAGAAGACCGGTGTGATATTTCATACATTTTTTCCATCTAATGGCTGAAATAATCTAAGTAGGAGGCTTGCTTAATGTTATTAGATGCTTGATGAAAAAGTATCTCGACAGATTTCTCTCTTTGGGTCTGACTCTGATGAGAACTAGTTGAGGCTTGTTCTTGTGTGTATCTTTGATTACACACAAAATATGTTGATTGTAGCTGGCCATGGGAAATAAAATTTCATGTGACCACTTTTGTGGGCTTCCCTAATTTTGGATTGCAGTGAAATACAAGGATCCATGTCCATCTCATCCTCTTATATGAACACCAGATGGAGTATTAGTAATTAACTAGTGTAGCCTCTTTAGTGCATTGAGGTATGCACGTTGAAGGGTTCTCTGCTACTTTTGAACCCTTGGGTGTCAGGAAACTGAAAGAGATACCAAGTATATTTTTCATTCCAACCCTTCTATTACCTTTACATGACTTTGGTATTCATCATATTGTAATGCTTTTATCTTTCAAATGGTGAAGAGTCTTCCATAATTTGAATTGGATATTATGAATGCAATCTTCTTCCATAAATTATGGAATGTTGTATTGAGAGGTTACCAAAGTCTAGAACATGATTGTTATTTCACCTTTATCCAAATTTTTTTTTCATATTCAACATATATTCATCATCTTTTTCTAAAGGTTTCTCCACTTGGTTCAACCAGAGTGGATGCTTCTCAATTATTTTATTATAAACAATGTTATCAATTAGTTTTTCCTCTGCTATATTAGAAGAAAAATGACCCAAGAGAGGTTCGAAGAATGACTGTTTCCTTAGGATGTCTTTTGGTTGAGAAAGTATTTCTCTTGTTAGTGACAAGGCATTAGACATGATTGGACTTATGTTGAAAGGTTCCTCGAGATAAGAAGGCTTTCTCATTACTACATTTTCAATTAGAGAATTATCTTGACAATGAGAAACACTAATATGGAGAGAACTTTCACAGTGAATGCCATAATGGGAAGGACCACCATGGTGGATTGTATAAAGGGATAAGTCCTCTTTCTCCTTAGTCTTTTGGCCACACAGAGGGTTACCGTGGCTCTCATCTGGAGATAGGCTCTCTATATTTTCTGAATTTTCATGAAGAAAGCCTTCACAAAGAAGTTTATAATGGGGAATTTCTGAATTACAGCTAATACTCCTATAATTTGGTAATGGGAGGGTAGGATCTTGATTACAATAGATAAATATCTAAGGGCTTCAAAAAATCCATCATTAAGAGGAGCCAGATCACATATAGGCTCTTGATTTTCCAACTATGTTTGGTGAGACTTCCTCTTAGATGATCTTTTACACGTAGTTGGGGCCACATGCTGAGAGAAGTGGTTATCATGCATAGGTGTATGTGTCTTCCTTAGAGTGTCCATCAGATGGGATGATTATCTCCAATTGGAAAGGGTGTATGTTCCTGATCTGGTTGTCTGAATGATATGGGGGAGTATTCCCCATAACTCTCTTGGATCGGAATAGAGGTGTGTATCTACTCCGGGATGGTATGCTGATGAGTTATCCCAGGTGTGGGGATAGAATTATGTGTATGTTCCCCTAGTACTACTGAAGTTGCTATTATGATATTATGGCAGGCTTCCAGAATATGGGTAGGAATTTTTGTCTACCCATTCACCATTGCTAAAATATGATTGTTGACTTCAGCAGCCATAATAGGAATATAAATCCATTTTGTATTTGGAGTAGGTGTATGTGTCTTCTCTTGTCCTCCCTTTCCTATTAGTGGGTACTGATAGTACTCATTTATGGGGGCAGATAGTTGATTCTACCCTAGGTTTGTTTTTAGGAATTTTCGACTAACTTCTTCGGGTGCTACCAAATAAGACTATTGGCATGCTTTATGGATGTTGGTAGGTGTCTGTGCTTTCTGGTTTTTTTCCTCCAAGCATGGTTGATGGACTTCTTTCAATGCTGAAAAAAAAGACTACTGGCAGAATTTTTGAGTGCAAGCAGGTGTATGTTCATGTTTACAAGTTTCCACCATATTTGATTGGTGGGCTTCCTTGAATGCATTCAGATGAGCCTGCTGACTAGATGATAGTTTGTAAATAGTTTTATGTTCTTGTTCACAGTACTCCCCCGGATTTAACTAGCAGGATTGGTGGGTTGCTGCCAGATGAGTCTTCTAGCTAATGGAATTGGGATGGACAGGTTTATGTGCCCGTTAGTTTTTTGCCATAAATTTAGGTTGATGGACTTACCTAGAGGGGGTAAATGTAAGAACTAGTTCCATGTTGGATGGAAATTATCCCTGGTGGTTCGTCTTTCATGCCCGAGTTTGAGTGACTTTGGTCAAACAACCAAAGCCAACACCCCCATCATGTTGGGGGTTCACTACCGCACGATTCTGCTGATGGTGATTGTTGGTAGGATCCCTCAGGAAGGACCCTTGTATCTTTGAATTGAGGCCATGAGTAATCTCTTGATCCACTTCCCTATAGTATGGGAGAGACTAGTCATTTCATTCTAGGGTTAAAGACCTAAAATGATTTAAGACGGTGGTTGGCACCGTCTACTTCTTGACCACCGATCATGAATATCCAGACGATCGATGGTTGTTGTTAAATTGGAGAGCATGTTGAGCAGCCTCGAGGGTTGAGATAGTACTGTGTTGATGGTATTCTCGTACCAATACATTTGAGACCCAGTGTTGAAGATGCTGATTTGGTGATGACATCCTTCCAGCACATGAGGATCTAGCTAGAGCAGCAGCCAGGGAATTCACAAGTGAAAACTTAAAGGAAGACATTTGGAGTGAAGGGAATTCTGAGAAAACATGAGAACAACAATGAACTTCATTAAAGAAATATATTTTAGATGGATACATGTGTAATTGATACCTTTTTAGGCATTCCTTTATCAATTTATAGGTACTTGGAATATGGGTAACACTATCAACTTGTTTAAGGATTTACGTTGGGTTCACCATTTTTGTTTCTTGTCCCTCAGAATGTGTGTTCTGGTTAGGAATCACTACTTCTGAGCAGTTTCCATTGGATTTATTTATGTAAATGGAAACATCCAATGTTTATTTATCCAAAGGGACCTACTTTCAAAGGGAAGGCGTTCGATAAGTTTGAACTTACAATGTTTGAGAACATGCATTGGTCAAGAGGATGGAAGGTTGGAATCATTACACCCTTTTGGGGAATTATTACCTACTTCAGGACTCTCTTATAGATTTGATATATTTTCATTAATCCTTATTAATTCACCAAGTATAACATAGGTTTTCCTTGAAATTTGAAATCAATTATTAGCATGTGTGAAATTTAGAATCATATGTATGTATTTTAGGTTCTTTATTAATGGATACATCTCTAGGTATTTGAGGTTATCCGTCAATGGTATCCTCTCATATACTATTTATAGATTCTTTTAACCATCATTATGATAATACTAGTTTTTATGCCACTAAGTAGGGAACTTTGGAATTTATTGTTGTCTAGGGAGACAAAAGTTTGTTTTGATGTTGGGATCATACCCATAAATGGGCTACCTACGTATCCTTGTGAAAGGAATCATAACCCTCATAGTTCGATTCTGCTTAATGGGACATGTCATACCTTTTAAGGTCATGTGATAAGGACCTAGTCGTACAATTTAATTTCATGTGATAAGGATATCTAAGAAGAAGATTATTAGTCAAAGTTTGGTGTGGGACTTATGCCTATGAATCCCAAGGAACTTGTAAAAGATATGAGTTTCTAAGTTGGATTAGACCCTGTTTGGAATATGTCCTAGGAAGAATAGGTTTGATTTGAAGTGTTAGGTTTGAACCTCAAAGAGGCTACCTACGTATCCTATTTGGATGGGAATCAAAGACCATTTAGTTCGATGAGTCTCATAAGATAGTGTAGTCCTTTGAAGGAAATGGGTTGGGGATTACTCCTAAAGAGGATTCCCTGATTTAGGGAATTTGGGTTAGATTTCTAAAGAGGATATCCTATGAGCTCGATCCTGAATGAAGGATTTCTATATATCATAACTATGGTGGGAATCAGAGTTCTCATAGTTAAAGATTATGAGGTGCTTGTGAAAATGTTGTGATCATGAAAAATATCTAAGCCCACGTGATTTATACTTTGTATGAGAAACAAGAGGATTTGAAAGATTCAATAAAGGCACACACACACTTTTCCTCCTCTGTTGGTAGAAGAGGAAAGGCCTAAAACAGTGAGGGTGGATGAGGCCGAGGCGACCATGGAAGAGGGTGTGGCAAAGAACCATCCCACTATTCTATTTACATTAGAAAAGGTTCCAATGTAAGGAAGGAGTGAAGTTGAAGGAAGTATAGAAAATCAATACTACAACCTCCTACTTGAAAGGTTAGGGGCTTACACCAGGATGGTTGCCCTAAAATTGGTCCTAGTAGGGGAGGGAGACTTCTTCTTTGTTTGAAAGGAAAAGTAGGTGTTAATTGTACCTTCCTTACTAGAGAACTGAGGTTCCAAGATTTAGATATTAGAAGGGTAGGTCATGACCCAAACCCTAATCCTCTAAACTGAGAACTTCCCAACATTTTTCCTAGGAGAAAATTCCATGTGACTGTAGATATACAAACCCATAGAAACTCCATGAATCCTAACCCCATTGTAAAACAAATTTGAGAAACCTCTAACTATATATATACAAACCCAAATAAGAGACACGCTGATATTCCCTTCCCAAAGGTTTAATAATTCAAGAGGTTTTGGTGGAGTTTTCAACATAACCCCTTAGAGATAAGGGATCCAATGAAGCAGAATCCTTTCCATGAATGTCTTTGAATAAGTCTTGATGAAAGGCTTTTAGATTGAAGGAATTAGGTGAATCAAAGAAGGGCACCCAAGTAAGTATTTGGTGTGCAGGTATGGGCACGCAAGTAGGCTTGGGTGACCAGATGTCGACTTAAGTGATGAACAACCTGGATGTTAATACTTGGGTTGAGACTTGAGTCAAGCCTTTATGAGTATTCATAGGTATTCCCATAAGTGGGTCACTCAAGATCCATTGAGAGGAATAGATAGAGTGCAAATGTTTCTGATTTAGGGAGGTGGGGTGCTTTAAGCACACAAGTGTTATAGATTTCAAACACTAAAGGGACTCAAGTCCTATGATCCTTCTTCAATTCCTCCACTCTAGGTATTAAACAACTACCTTGAAGGTTTTGGAATACTTTGGAGAAGCACTAGGGTGACCATAGTAGCAATTGGGATTCAGGGAAATTCTTTCATACAAATGAAGGCCCCAAGGTTCTATTTATAGGCAAATAAGTGACCCTGGGTGAAATAGTGGTGGGGTGCACAAGTGTCTTGGGCGCTAGAACATGGTGCGCAAGTACCTTGTGTGCCGATGGATCCTCAGCTTCACTGGGGTGATCCAATTTTCAAGCCTTTTTTTTAAAGGTTGGGGTCGAAGCCTCAATTTATTATTAAAGCAAAGACCTATTTAGACTGGGTAGAGGGTGACCCATTACATAGCCCGAAGGCCCAAGGCCAAGTGGCCTGCATACAGGGCTAGAAAGCCCATTTTTTCCCAAAGGACCCCTCAGTGAATAGTACTGCTACAGTACCCACGTAGCTACAATACCACCACCGCTACAGTACCCTGCAATAGTCCCCCCACCACTATAGTGTTGCCGCTACTACAGTCCACCGCTGCTACAGTACTGCTACAGTGACATGCTACAGTAACTCAGGAATTCTCCCCTACCCGGATTTGATCCTGGGTCTTTTGGATGCTAAGAAAGAGCCTGAACCACTAGGGTACAGGCTCGTTGGCTTCAAGCCTTTTCAATTCTTGATTTTCTTCATGTGTTTTCTCCTCTTTTTTTCAAAGGCATTTTCCTTTGTCACTTTTTAGAATTTGTGATGGAACTGTAGTGTCAACAACTACCTATCACATGTCTTTATCATTCAACATTAAACTACATGGAGTGATCCTCACATATAACCTTAAACTATGTCACTTGAACTGTGAGGGATTTGATTCCATCTCTTTCAGGATACGTAATATGCCTCTTTGAGGTTCAAACCCAACATTCCCAAACATAAATTTTCTCTTATGTAATGATCATAAGATGACCCATTAAACCATGAGTCATGATACTCTTCTTGGTTTATTCATAATTTTGGTCAATATGCTCCTTTTTTTCCTCATTTACCTTAATTTGAGATAGTCCTCTTGGATCCATTACATGGGCCACTTATTGTTAATCCCCCACCCGAGCTAGCTACCACCTATGTTATAATCATAGGACCTCCTTATGGTGATGAGTATATGGAGAATCATACTTTGATGAAAAGATAGGGATGACTCTGATGATGATCCAAAGATGATCCATACCATATCCTATTTAGTTACTAATATAAAGGGTAAACTAAAAAAGGTTTCTCATGTATAAGTCCCCCCACCAACCATTTCTAGTAACAATTTTCCTATTATTCCCTACTGCATGACATTAGACCGCATGGATTGGTCCTTGACACGTGACCTTAAAACGTATGGAATGTCCCATTAAGAATCACCAAACTATGTGTGTTCTGATTCCCTTGACATATATATTTATGAATCCCTCTCACAATACAGATCCTAACTCCACTACACCTACTTCCTCCCTGGATGGAGATGAAATACAGAGTTCTAAATAGTGGCTTTAAACTATAGAATCACTAACTAATAAGAGAAAGATAGAGAACCTATAATAAACATATATGTTCACATCAAACACATGGTTTTGATTGGATCATTGGAAGAGGTGTATCCATTCTCACACTAGGATTTAGGAAGGATTCGTGAAAATATCTCAAATGTACAAGAGAGTCCCATAGTATGCAATAATTACCCCCTAAAAGGTGTGATGAGATAGAAATACCATCTTATTTACCAAAATGATTTCAGAAGTATCAATAGTAAATAATCTCAGTGACCACCTACCTTTGGAAATCAGGCCCCCAATGATGTTCTTATCGAACCATCATGGATGAGGGAGTCGTCAGAGTTTCCATTAGAAAAAATGGTGAATCCAGCATGAATCTTTCAACTATACCAATACTTTCACATATGAAAAGGGGATATACTAATAATTTCAGGTCATTCTCTTTTATTTTTCATGTTCTACATAAACCAAAAAGGTGAACTTGATGTGAATCCTTTATCTATGAAGGAAATTGATCATCCATGTACTCTTATATGTGGTGTTTCATCTACAAGTTTCTTTTTCCTATTTCCTTTTAAATGCCTTTAGGACTCTCTTAAATCCAAATGGAATCACAAAATTCACCAATAAATTCCAATATCATTGCACAAGTTGGTATTACTCATAGGACACACCAATCCACTACACCTAACTAACTAATTCACCAAACATATGCCTCGAATTCCATAAATACCATGACCTCATGGCTATGACCTACACTGTCACCAACCGAATTCAAATAGTGTCGGTTGGTGAACACTCTTGTATGGGAATATAATATCAATGAATATATACCACCTTTAGATTAATATCATGAGAAACTCCAGGTGATGAATCTCTAGTGACCATCCTATCAATAATGGGCTATAGTGAAGCAGGTGACCCTTATTACCATATATAACCACTTAGGGATCCTGTCAAGGGAGCATAGTAACCCATACCTCCCTTTCTATTGGGAGATAGATGAGGACACTCACCACATTAATAAAAACATCTAGGAAAATTCTAGGAGGTATCCTATTCACTATGGTCATCAATAGCAGCGTGTGACCTTAATTATGTAAGAAGCTATAGAGGGATTTGTATCCATCCTGGCCATAAAAACTAGGGATCACAGAATGAGAGCCTTCTTGGGTTATCTAACCACTAAAATTATAGAGCAGGTTAATGTCCTTATCACTTCCATAATCCCCGAGTCCCATCAATGTATCCTGAAAGTGGCCCATAACCAATTACATATCATCACTAGATAAAATATTTCACCTTCATCACAGTTATCCTTAGTTACTACAAAATCTCAGAGAGAAACCCATCCCAAAGGGGTGAGAGAATGTTATCAATTTTAACCTTGTATTCAAATCTGATATCATCAATTGGATAGTAATTCTCTATGATTATATATACTTGTCCTCTAAAAGAATATATATTTCCTACTACAAGTTTTTAATCAGTAAATCTCATCATTTGTTTCCTAACTGATGTTGCAAACCATGATACCATTGATGAAGAAATAGGTGTAGAGATATTCAACACCCACCCACCACCTAAAAATGTTGAATTCATCTAAAAAATTAATATTTCACAATTCAAAGCTAAAATAACAAAGATTGAGTAGATCAATGCTAAGTTTCTTAGGGGAAACAAACCCACTAAGTATGATCTGGAGGATAAAGTTGAAATGCCTCTTTCTGATAACCCTCTCCAAAAGGTGGAGATTTCTAAACCTATATAGGAAAATCAAGCCATCCTATCAACTTGATATCATATCAATCAACCCACTTAAATGCAGTATTGATTGGTTATCAAGAGTTCTCACCATTGGGGAATCATCAGCTTATAATTTAGTAAATTTTCTCAAGGCTGACACATTTAGTTGTATACGAGGAATTACAAGATGATCACTCCTCTTGAATATATGCTCATGAAGTTTGGGGTAAACTGGTACAAATAGAGAGAAATGTATATCTAGAGTGGATATATTTGACTCCTCCTTCACTAAGCTTTGAGAACCCAATCTTATCTATAGTTGATGGAATGGGTGATCCAGAATAGCATCTCACCCATTTATCTTCCTAGTATGTTCTAATGTTGGGAACCCCATGACAATAAGAGGCTTCTAATCATAGATTATTTGTTAAGACCTTGAGAGACCCCACCTTTTCTTGGTATAATAACCTTGCAGCTAGGTCTATTTCAAGATGGGAAGATCTTTGTCATAAATTTCTCTTCCAATTAAACTCTATACTAAAGAAAATGGTTATACTTGGCCTCTCTAATTGAAAATAGAATGAAAATGATAGATTCATTGATTTCATTGTAATATGGGAGATTTTTATATATTCCTTGGAAACATAGATCTCCCAGGAAAATTTAATAGAGAGCTGTATGGAGAACGTAAAAGATGAGTTATCAACTACACTTATCCCCTAAAAGTGTCCTAGTGGTTTCTGAGAGATCACATCTATAGAACAATTTTTGGAGGATGTTATGTATTAAGCCAAGAAATGAGATCATCTAACACCACTAAACCAAAAAATAAACTCATGGAAAATAGAAGTGGTCATTGTCTCCCACAAACCAAAAAGGGTGAGGTGAAATGACCTAGAAAGAAGTAAGAATAAAATTTATCCTTTCATAATTATTAGGTTCTAGGGTATTTCACATTTTCTCTAGAATTCATCCTGATCATGTTTCTTGGAATCAAGAATCTAGATGAATTAGGGTAGAATGATCACCCAAACTACAGTATTTTCCATCACATTTTGGGTAACATGATTCAGTAATACTGTGTTATCAAATATATCCTAAAAAATTTCTTCGGTGAAGGTACAATTACAATTGATAATCCTAAAGATCCTTTGAAATATGAAGAAGAATGGGAGCTTTCCCACTAAATGAGAAAATGGGCACCGGCCCAAAAAATAAGTGAATGGGAACCAACCCACTAAAGGAGTTAATGGGCATCAACCCACTAGAAAAATAAATGGGTTCCAACCCACCAGATAAGAAAATGGGCACCAACCCATCAAACGGGATACTCTACTAATGAATAACATAAGTTTTCCTATGTTTCCATCAACATGGTATCATCCAAGTCTAGTGAATTTTTATCTAGTTATGATGAGTATCCTATTGATAGGGATGTGTGTGAACCTATGAAATTAGTTAATATAAAAAAGGTTCTCCTATTCTATACTCCTAGAATTGGTGAAGAGTAGTTTGGTGATACTTCAATTTACACTAATTGAGATATCTTTAGCCCTATTAGTTCCTTAGAATTCCCTTCATCATCCACCTGTACCACCCTTGATATAATTAAGGGTGTCAAAAAAAATTCTGCCTGTCAACCCCTTGAGGATTACAAGGTCATATTTTCTGAAGAATAGGTCACTAAGTTAGAGAAAGAAAATGAGGATCTTTGATAATTAATTAGAAAGATGATTCATGGATATTTTACACATGGTGAAATTTCATCATCCTCCTACAAAGATCCTCCATGTAGTAAAGTACCCCAACCCATGGTTTTGGGGAAATTTTCATATTTTTCACCCCCTCACTGAGTGAATTTTGTGCATCATTTCACCTCACCCCATCCCATAGGGATTGCAAAATTTTTATATTTTCCACCCTCCCATCGGTTGACTTCATAGTTATTAGTAGATTCTGTATCTTCCCTAGAATTGATCAAGTTTGAGGAACTACCTCTAAGCCATCAAATTCAACCACATGCCCATGTCTATAAAGGAATACATGTCATACAATAAAAACAACATTATCATCCATATCTCAATAATAAAAGAATTAAGGTATGTTCCTTCAAACATGATCAAGTTTTGAGGTATTTTTTTTACCATAGAGAACAATTTGGTTTATCTCTCATGGATCAGAATAAGGATACCTAAAGAAGCAGATTTGAGATACCATTACAATTACTACCCCTACAATTGATTTTTAAGACTTATAATCTAGAGGTGATTTGACTTCAAGGATTTTATTAATAAGAAAATAGATGTGGGGATATTGGAGCAAATGATTCCCAAGTTCAACTTCTTACATGTGGACACCCTGATCATAACACACAAAGTGTATCCAATCATTTGGATTGTCCATCTCTCATTTACAGACGCAAAAAGGTGCATGAACTTATAGAGCTTATAAATATCAGAATACATGAGGAGGTAGTCATGAAATATCATCCAAATTATTTTCCTTGCCTCTGAATTTTGGGATATATTATTGAAGAATATATCATCTTTCAAGATTTTCCCCAAAAGCAGGTAAATGAAGTCCTGATAAAGTTAACGAATCTTGAGACTCATGACAGATGAATGCGAATTAGTATTACTCCACTGTATGATCACTATTCCTAATCAGTTATGTCACATCTTGGTTCTAGTCATATGACCCTAAACTACAAGACACCAAAGTCCTCATTACATGACTATAAAATGAACAGCATAATGTTCATATCATGTGATTTTAAACTATATGATATCATAGTTTTATCTGAATGATTCTAAAATGGATATTTCATTTTTCAAGCTATATGAAATTAAAGTTCACATCCACCCAAGACATCCCAACAAATGATGTTAACCTATATGGTACAAGTCTGGGCCATAAGAAATTAAATTGTTTATATGAAAAAATAAGCTAAACATGTCTTTATTTTCCATTATTTATATAATTTAAGAATTACATCTCACTATAATCTCACATTTATCATATAACCTTTTGTTTAGTGTCTTTGAGGACCTATTACATAGGAAATATATTTTATAAAAATTATAAATAATTATTTATAATCAAACTCTTCTAGACCCCCTTCCAGAATTCTCATAAGTTATACATATCTTTATATCCTGGGGAAGGGAAACATAAGAAAAGGGTGATCTAGAATGCTCAGTAAGGGAAAACTTATCAATATTCCATTAAGGGTTAAATCATAAACATATGAGAAAACAACATCATAGAGAAATTTTTTATTAAAATAACATGGGAAAATAATATTTTTCTATAAATCATGAAGGAAGGACGTGTAATACCAAAAGAAAAAATATGTACCATGAAATAAGAGTGTAATATAAGCATAGAAACATGGTATAATGAAATTATATCATAAAATCAAGAAATCATAAATATGTGGAAACAACATAAAATAAAACATCATAAGTCATAATCCAAATCTCACTTCAGAGACTATCATAGTGGATAGAATCACATAGATTGGGTTCACTCCCTATTATCATAAACATGGTGGAAAATGCCACATGTGGATTGGGTTCACTCCCTATTCCCATAAAAATATTAGAGAAAATCCCATGGTGAATTGGATTCACTCTACACACCCATAAAAATAGTAGAAACAGGTCTCATGGTGGATTGGTTTCACTCCCCATTCTGATAATCATAGTCAATAAATTCCCGTGGTGGATTAGATTCACTCCCAAATCTCATACATAACATCTTATGATATATAAATATTTACCCACTATATTACAGGGCTATATAATTTGGGTCCAACCCATCACAAAATTAAAATTATACATATAGGTGTCACATGAGGAAAATAAATCATACATAAATCATAAGCTTGATCAAACCCATGAGATGGAAATGGGTTTCATAATTTTGATTCAAGGAATAAATGAAGGCTAAATCATAAGGGTTCCCAAGAGAATAAGGAATTAAATTGTTTTGTATTTTTATAATTGAAAACAGGACATATGTATTGAACATGGTATTCTAATATATAAAATTCATGATAAGGATTTGGAGTAGAAAGAATAAAAATGAACTACTTGGGTGATACTTTATGAAATAAGTAAAGGATATTTTTAAAGAAGGAAAGAGCTTATTGTTTTTCATATAACCATAATTCAATTAGGATGGTTTTTTATAAAATAATGAGGGTTTTAAAAATCTATTCATGATGAAAAACAATTTATATAGGTGACACTTGTCATGAGATAATAAATCAAAAATTTCTCTTAAGTCTAGTTTACCTAAAAGTGGGAATTCTAAAGGGGACTTAAAATATGTATTACCCCTTAAAAAAAGTTATAGTAACCTAGTAATATATGTAATAAATATATATACCAAATATAAAATAAATACATGAGAATAATATATATAAAAGGGGTTAAAATGAAAGATAATTAATAAGACAAAAGTACTGAGGGTGTTTTCAAAAGATCCCTTTTCTGTTTTAAACACCTTTATTGAAATCCAACATATTAAGAATGATAATAAAACTTTTTAAAAAAATATTATAATGGAAATATGAAAATAAAATAAAATAATATATAATTAGTCTTACAATTAAAATAATAATACTTAAAGGAAGGGAAATTATGGATGAGGAGGGGAAACCATTGTTTAAGAGGTTGGAAATTATTCTTAACATAGTTGCATTTTCAAGAAGGAATAGAACTCATCAATAAAGAATATTTAAATCAAATTTGATCTCCCAAGATAGATATAGGGTATACTATATGAAAAAAGTTGAAACTCATGGAGAAACCTTATAATTCATTAAAGCATATTGAGTTATCAAAGACCCTTATATTCTAAGGAAGACATCAATTGTAGCCCACAGAAAGTAAGAGACAATGTGCTCACCATGTGTAAAACCTATAAAGGGTGACCAAAGAAAAAGTTGAGTCTCTACTTTCTAGGTATTAACCCCATATATCCAGCCTAGGAAAAACATAAGCATTTGAAATAAAAGGAAAATGAATTAATCTTTTCAGGTTTAAAACCCGCAAAGGGTGGTCTAATAAAAATTCATGTTCATGCCTGCTAGGACTATCCATTAATGTCTTAGGGAAAATTTAAGGTAGAAATAAATATATATAAAGCTTGTTGGTACCACCACTCAACCCTAGAAAAAAATAAAATAATGTTCAATAGGTCCATCGACCTAGGAAAAAATTAGAGTGCATCTTTTCTCATCACGACCTGTCTGAGGGTACCAGGTCCTTATCACACGACTAAAAACTGCATGAAATGTGATCCATTATTCATGAATAATAAACTTTTTAGAGTTTTCTATGATATATGACCAAGTCCTCTCTCATGAGATCCAAATCTGTGTCTGAATTCAATATTATAGATACCCTTATCCATGGTCCAACACTAAATGAAAATGCACCATCTCCTATGTATGACCAGACATATGTAGGAGTCCTCATCATTGAGTTCTTCACCCATAAAATTATGCTGAAAATGACCCCCCTCTATAAAATAGGTTGATCTATATAGGGAGGATTTATAATAACTATGTGTGTCTTGATTACTATTCTCACGGGATACGTAGTGACATCCATGTCTTCTATCTTGGATATAGCCACAAATACCATTTTCATTCCAATCCCCCTTCTATCTAATAATGTGGAGATTTAACAATTCAGTATATCAATGCCTTGATTTGAGAGAGTCCCTCATGGTAATATTTGAAATCCTTGAGTTGAGATCCACCTTTTGGAAAGCATCCTTACACTGGTGAGACAACTCTAAATCCCACTAGACAATTTAGGAATGTGTCAAAGTATCATAAATTTACCTTGGAATCAAATTATTTTCCTTTCAAATGAATCCAGTTAAAAGGGAAGAATTTTGTTGGCATAGAAATATGCATGCCACACACTTTTCTACAGAGTCCATGATATTATCCTCACTTAGACAACACATCTCAAGTTTGAATAGAAATGTATAGCCATGCCTTAAGAACAATCGAATTGCATCTCCATATTTTGTATGTTTTCCCATGCATTGAGGGATAGATATTCCCCAAAAAATTTCCCAGGACAGTGATGTGGTGGTGAGAACCTCCCTCTGGGAGCAAGCTGTGGATTTCTTCATTTTCTAACAAAATGGTGTCAAAACCATAAAACCCATTTTTTAGGGTCTTCTAAGAACTTTTTTGAATCATAAAACATCTTTGTGGGTTTTATGAATCATATACGAGGGAGTATATCACTTTTTAGGATTCAATTTGACTATTCATGGATCCCAATCGGACATAAGGGTCAAAATATATGGTCGTCAGAAGATGGGAATTTTTTTTGAAGAAATTTTTGTTCACTCATAGGTCGCTTTCCCAACTCCTTCACCCATATTTCACATGAAGGTCTCTCACCCATCTAGCATACCCAGTTTTGCAATATTTCCTACAAATAGACCCTACATTCTTCTAATTTTGGGGACATACGAACTCCCCAAAGATGAATCAAGGTGATCACTCTACTCACCCAACTTATTCCCCCTACCTATTCGCCCTTAAAAGGGTGAACCACCATGGCTCACCCTCACTAGGGTGAGACCCCATATTTTCCTATATTAGAAAAAAAACCACCATAGCTCTCCCTTACTAGGAAGAGGCCCCATGTTCACCCTTAATAGGGTGAACCACCATGGCTTTCCCTCACAAGGGAAATTCCCACTCTTCATCATTAGTAGGAGGAACCACCATAGATCTCCCTCACAAGGGTGAATCCCCTTATGTTCCATCACTAGGGAGACCCACTTCTCATGCCCTCCACTAGGGCCAATCTCCATATTCTCTTATCCCTATGATAGGGTGAAGCTTCACCACTCACCCTGCTCCATACTAAGGAAAATCTTCATCATTAACCCAAGTCCTTCACTTGGGAACCCATACTAGGGAAAACTCCATTCTCCCAAGTCTCGGACCTAGGTTCACTTATTAGAAATATGCATCATGTTACCCCTCACTAGGGATAATCACCCTCATTCTATCCATCACTAGGGATAAGAACTTTCATAAATCCTCACTAGGGCTAATCACCCTTGTTCTAGCCCTCACTAGGCTAAGTACCTTCCCCATCCCTCACTAGGGTTAAGAACGTTCACAAACCCTCACTATGGATAAGAACCTAATCAACCAAATCTCATGTCTAGGCACCCATCCATACCAAAATACCTAGATTTTAGATACTCCTATTGGTTTCCCATTTCACCTAGATTCAGGATACTCCTCTTGGTTTCTTTATATAAGGGAATATTCTTAAGTATAAGCCCATACCTCTCCCTACCTTCATAATTACCTCAATTAAATATGCTCCACCTGGTTGTCATTATTTACCTTAATTTTATATACTCCTTTTAGTTATCATTATTCACCTGGGCACTCATCCATACCAAAATACCTAGAGCTTAGATACTCCTCTTGGTTCCCATTTTACCAAGAGTTAAGATACTCCTATTGGTTTATTTATACAAGGGAATCCTCTTAAGTATAATCCCATAACTCCCCCTGCCTTCATCATTACCTCAATTTGATATACTCCACCTGGTTATCATTATTTACCTTGAGTTGATATACTCTTCTTGGTTATCATTATTCACCTAGAGTTGAGATACTCCTCCTGGTTTCCCTATATAAGGAAATCCTCCTAGGTATAAGCCCAGAGATCTCTCTACCTTAACCTAGGTAACTGAATAGGTTTAGGTACTTTCGAGTAGTACCTATGTATAAGCCCCACCCATTCATCTCGATTCGATATACTCTTATTGGTTTCATCATTACCTCAAGTTAATATACTCCTCCTGGTTATAATCATTCACCTCAAGTTGATATACTCCAAGTTTTTTTAGTCACCTCAAGGTGATATATTTCCCCTAATTATCATGTATGTGCCTCATACTAGGTGTAAGACCCAATCCTTCTTTCCCTCACCTGATTCACTTACCAAGTTAAGAATCTTAGAGGAGCTCATGTGTAGGCCCCAATTCATCCCATATTGTGTGCCCCAATGTGATACGACTGGTCATCTATATCATATTTCTCACACGAAGCATGAATCACATGGACTTATAGGTTTATTTGATCATTACATAAACATAATTTAAATTCATAACAGGAATCACTTTTTAGTCTGAGTTTCAAAACATTAGATTGTCTAGTGCACGCCCTTACTGCACAATGTTAAACTACATGGACCGATCCTCACATATGACCTTCAACTATGTCACTTGAACTATATGTGATTTGATTCCTTCTCTTTTAGGATACATAGGATTCCTCTTCTAGATTCATACCCAACATTCACAAACATACCTCTTCTCTTATGTGACAATCATAAGATATCCCATTCAGCCTTGATTCATGATACTCCTATTGGTTTCTTAATACTTTGAGTCAAGATTCTTCTATTTGTTTCTTCAATTACCTTTATTTAAGATACTCCTCTCGGATCTCATACATGGGCCACCTATTTGGTGTAAGTCCCAACCTGAGCTAGCTACCACCTATGTGATGATAATGGGACCATATATTGACGAGTATAAGGAGAATCATCCTTCTTCGATGACTATCCAAGGATAAATCCTGTGTTGAGCCAGAAAAGATCCATACAATCTCCTATTTAGTTACCAATATACTGGACAAACCTGAAATGGTCACTCATGCATAGGTTCCTCACCAACCATTTCTAGAAACATTTATCCAATTAGTCCTTACCGCATGACATTAAACAATATGGATTGGTCCTTTTCACGTGACCTTAAAAGGTATGGAATTTACCACTAAGCATCACTAAACTACATGGGTTTTGATTCCCTTCAGATGGGATACATAAGAAGTCTTCTGATGGATCTGATCTCAACTCCATTACACCTAATGACTCATTGGATGGTGATAAAATCTAGAGTTCCCAACTATGGATTTATACCATTGCATCACTAACTAATAAGAGAAATATGGAGAACCTCTAATACACATAGATGTTCACATCAAACACATGGTTCTAATCAGATCATTGGCACAGGGGTAAAAATTCTCTCACTAGGATTTGGTATGGATTCGCAAACATATCTGAAATATAGAAAGATCCCCATAGTAGACAATAATACCCCCTTAAAAGGTGTAATGATCCTGACCTATTATTCTCTCGACCAACATGCATTTCAAAGCATCACTCGTAAATAATCTTAGTGACAACCTCCCTTTGGAAAGAAGGAAGAAAATGACATTCTTGTCGAACCGTCATGGATATGGGTGTCATCGTAGTTTCCATCAGAAACACTTATCTCGTCATTTTATAACATGTTATGTAAAAAAAAGAGTATGGAATAATGAAATATAAATAATATTGATATGTATAGAAAAATAATATAAAATTTTTAAAGGATATTACTTATAAAACTTCCCAACGAATATAAAATAAGAAATAATATTTAAAGAAGAGAGGGGGCGATTGAAAGGAAACACCCATACCAAGTTCTTATAGGTTTCTGGTGTAGTAGAAGTGTGTGATAGGTCATGCACAACGTTTATTTTTGTCATGATCAATGATCAATCCTAGATTGACACAACAATAAACAACATGATCTATGTAATTGAATCAAATAATATAGACAAGGTATAGAATTCCAAAACCAGAGAGAGGATCATCACATATTTTTTATAATCAATTTAATTAATTAAGAATTAATTTTTTTGAATTCTTTATTTATTGATGGATCTGATAATAGATCTATGTTGTGTCGTCATTGTGTTGTGGGAATCAAGAGTATATTCCCTCTATATATGGTCCATATGTGTTTTACAAATATCTGAACATTTCCATAAGAATCTCCAGGTGCTAGCACGATAGATCTTATCACTTGCGTTATTCACCTTTGATCGCCTTGAGAACCGCTTCCAAAGCATTCTTCTTAATCTCTCTTGACTTGAGAGTTGGATGTGGAGGAAACTTTCTCTCTCTTATTTGGATCATTCTTGGAGAAGAGAGCTCTCTAGGGATTGAGAGGATTCTCCAAATTCATTGTGAAAAACCAAACAAATGAATTGGATCTTTATTAGAATATAATATAATTGTGTTTATATATTGCTAGGGTTAGAAATAAATAATTTCACAAGTGTCAATTGTTATATATTTAATCCCTGTGAATCCCTATGTCAAATAATAGTATTATTATTATTATTTCTTGACATGTACTTAACTTACAAATCAAATTAAATATTATTTAATCAAAAAATATTAAATATTTATTATTTCTCATCAGACCATTAAACTCGGTCCATCATTCATCAACAATATTTATCAGGTCTAGAATAATGACTATTTATTTATTAAATAAATATCTCTTCATTATTCACCAATAAATTAATAAATATTATATTCACTAAATAGAAAATAAATATTTATTAAATATTTCTCTCAACTAGTGTGTGACCCTCTAGGCCTCTTTCTTAGTGGCATTAGGTAAATCAACCAAAAGTCCAAGGTTAGCATCTAGCAACACGCCAAGGCACCCATAGAGAAATAATTTAATTTCATAATGACATAATACCTCATACAGACAATTACTATGTAATATAATGTTTTTACCATGTTCCCTCTATGCTCGGCTGGGGTGGTAAGGGTGGGGAGGGATTTGAGGCATGGTCACAGGGTCAAGTCCCTGGTCCAGTGGTTTAAATATATTTTCTTCATTAAATCGTGTGCCACTTTCACAGTTGTACCCAATTTTTTTAATCCATTTACCATGATATCTCTAATCAAGTAGGTTTCATGTTGGTTTCATCAACCTATATGATCGATTTCTATTTCTTTGACTTCATAGAAATTGAACTTGCCTATAGAACACTATGCACATGGATTTATTTAGGCTATATAATTTCAATCAAAGAGCCTGAGATATAAACTTATGTTAAAAAATAGAATGGATAAATCCTTTCTCACATTATTTATTAATCCAATATTACTCGTGATGCACCCAACATATCCTACCTCACCATGAACATCTGTCATCACGGTTTTCATCAATACATCAAAGTACGAGATTCATAATACTCATTAATAATAATCTTAAAGTTTAAGGACCGATACACAAGTAGGAAGATATGAACATCCAATGACACATATAAATGTGGATTTTCTAATGGTTTCTCTCGTTCTCATAAAATCCTACTGGATATTACTAAGGGCGTACACCATGAGAAGGTTCCTCAAAGTCCTATGAGTCTCCACCCCTGATATCATGTATCATTTTTTCCATCAAATAATATTATATGACTGTAGAACATATATTTAAGAATAGTGTCGTAACACTTCTAGGTTCTCATCATAGTAGGGAAATGATATTACCTTTTAGTGCAATAGCTACTTTTAAGAAATTATCACATACTACGTTACATAGAAGAATAATCATGAAGTGATAAGAAGTTTATTAATATTAAAAAATATGAAAAAATGTTATCATAAAGTACATAGAAGTTGGTTCTAGGGAACCAACTTCAACAGGCTCCCACTTTTACCAGAGTAAACTTCTAAAAAACTTTAGTCCACTAGCTCTAATATGATACTCATGCTTCTACTGTGATAGTCCTTTTGTCAAGGGATCTTCCACGTTCTCTTCTATGGGTACTATTCTTACTTCAACTTCACCCCTTTGACAAAAATCCCTTGATAGGTGTTATTTCCTAATTATATGCTTTGTTTGTTGGTATGACCTTGTCTCTTTTGAAAGAGTCACCGCTACAGTATTATCACAATATAATGTGATATGTTATTTACTTCTAGGTACAAATCAAGATCTTGGACAAAGTTATGAATTTTAATAGCTTCCTTGGCTGCATCATAAGCTATTATATACTCGGACTCTATTGTAGAATCAGTGATAACTAGATTCTTTGAACTCTTCCAGCTCATAGATCCTCCGTTGAGACAGAAAACATATCATGATTGCAACTTTATATCATTATGCTCTATATGAAAACTAGGATCAGTATAACCATTGATAATCATCTCCTCATCTCCTCCATGCACCAGGAACATATCCTTAGTTCTTCTCAGATACATAAGGATAGACTTAAGAGAAGACCAATTTTGTTCCCCTAGATCTGCTTGATATCTGCCTGTCATGATCAATGCATAGGAAACATCAAGTCTAGTACATAACATGGCATACATGATTGATCCTATCACTAAAGCATATGGTATCTTGCTCATTCTCTCTTTCTCCAATTTTTTTCTGAGGATATGTTTTATTAAAAATATTTGAACCATGTGACATTGGAGACAATATCCTCTTAGATTGTTCCATAATAAATATCTTTAGTATCTGGTCAACCTATGTACTTTTACATAGTCCAAGAATTCTCTTGGATTTATCGAGAATGGCCTTGATCCCTAGAATATATCATGTTTCACCTAAGTCTTTCATGGAGAAGCAATTGTTTAACCAGTCCTTAATGAACTATAATACGGGTATGTCATCCTCAATAAGTAATATGTCATAACATATACTACTAGGATAATGACCTCATTTCCACTAAACCTCTTGTAAATTCATGACTCACATCAGTTCTTAATGAAACCAAATTCTTTTATACTTTCATCAAATCAAATGTTCCATGACCTGGATGATTACTTCAATCCATAAATGGATCTCTGTAACTTGAAAATACTTTTGGCATCAAATGGAGTCACAAACCCTTCTATTTGTGTCATATAGACATCTTCCTGAAGGTTCCCATTAAGGAATTTAGTTTTGACATCCATCTTCCAAATATAAAAGTCATGGTAAGATGTTATAACAAGTAGAATTCTGATGGATCTAAACATAAAAATTGGTGAAAAAGTTTCAATGTAGTCAATTACTTGATTTTGTTTAAACACTTTATCCAATAGACTTGATTTATAGGTATTTACTTTACTATCTATGTCAAGTTTCCTTGCATCCAATGAGATTTATATCAACTGGAACATCGACCAGAACCCAAACTTTGTTCCGATACATGGAATCCATTTCATATTTCATGGCCTCTTGCCATCTTGTCGATTCTGAGCACTTTACTACCTCTTTAGAGAAGAGAGGTTCATCATTTTCAACCAATAATGACTCACCATATTTAGTGGCTATAAAACCATATCTTTCTGGTTCTCTTGCCTCTCTTGTGCTCCAACATATTACTTGTGTTTTAGGAACTAATTCTTCCATGAGGACCTATGGAACCTGTTCCTACTCCAACTCTTTTGTATCTTGAGCATCAAATTCATCAAAGTCAATCTTTCTCCCACTATCCCTTTTAAGCATGTGCTTCTCAAGAAAGACAGATTGTCTGGAAACAGTCACTTTCTTGTCTGAGGGGTTTTATAGGTAGTATCCCTTTGTTTCCTTGGGATACCCTATAAAGATACACATTGTTCCCAGGGGTTCCAATTTGTTTCCTGATAAGGCCTTAACATACACCTCTTAACTCTATACACTTGTATGCCACAAAATAGGTTTCTTTCCACTCCATAAATCAAAGGTAATTCTGTTTTACACTTTAGTTGGAACTCATTTTAATGTGTATGTCATGGTTTTTAATGCATAACCCCAAAAGGATAATGGAATATCTACATGACTCATCATCAACCTTACCATTTCTAACAAGGTATGGTTCCTCCTTTCACTAACACCATTCCATTTTGGTGTATAAGGTGGAGTGAGTTAAGATAGAATTCCAAACTCCCATAAAAGGTTGATGAACTCTTGGTTAAGATATTCACTACATTGATCTGATCGAAACTTCTTTATCTTCTTACCAAGTTTATTCTCTATTTCATTCTTGAATTCCTTGAATTTTTCAAAGGACTCAAACCTATACCTCATTAAGTAGACATAGTCATATCTACTCAAGTCATCAGTAAAAGTTATCAAGTATGAATATTCACCTCTATATTCTACTAGAAACAGTCCACACACATTAGTGTGTACCAATCCTATGTGCTTTGTGGAACTTTCACCTTGTCCATCAAATGGTGGTTTGGTCATTTTTACTTGTAAACAAGCATGATGTATTTCAAGAAATTTTAGCTCAAACGAGTCTAAATAACCATCTTGACTAAGCTTTGTCAAACGCTTCTCGTTTACATGACCAAGATGGTGATACCAACCCTGGGTGTTAAATGAGTCATGTGAACATGATTCGTCATCAATTGTCAATACTTGGTTTTTGTAATTTAATACATAAAGACCATTATTTAAATGTGTCATACCATAACATATGTTTTCCTTATAAAAGAAACATATTTTATTTCCAAACTTGAAAATAAAATCATATGCATCTAGGAATGATACATAAATTATGTTCTTGGTAACCGTAGATACATAATAACAATATTTTAAAACCAAAATCATTGTCATTAGTAATGAAAGGTGGTAGTCACCAATGGATAGGGAATCCATACTCACTTTATTAGTAGCTCTCAGATCCACCTCTCCCCTATCAATCTATCAAAATCTACTTGGCTCTGATATTTTGATATAGATGTGACCCCCACAAGTTGTATCAAATACCCAATGTGTAGATATTAAAAGATTACACTTGATAAAAACGTACCTTTATCTTCCTATTGCTTCTGGTTGTAGTTCATCTTCCAGTGTCCTGACTTGCCACATGCAAAACATATTACCTCCTTTTCATTTCCCTTCCTTTGGATCTTCTTCTTCTTGGAAGGATGATGCTTAGGATCTTTAGACTATTTGTGAGTCTTGGTACTATTTTTCTTATTATTCCTTTTCTTATTCTCCATAAGGAACTCAGGTTTATTATGCCCCGTGCCCTTTAAAATTGGGTACAACAACAAAAGCGGCACACATGCAAGGAAGAAAATACATGTATATCTTTGGCCCGACTTGGATAATTAATGTAATAAGTTCTAAAAGACTCTTCTCATTATTTCTCATATTTTAATTCAAAATAAAATTATAGATGTTCTTGGGTAGTGATGAAAGTATGATATCGGTACGCAAATCATCTAAGAATTTAATCCCTAAGATGTTTAAGCATTCAATGTAACCAATAATCTTGACTTTATGAGGCCTAGCTGTGCAGACTCCCTAACATTAGTTGTAAACAAATAATTGGAGATCTTGTACCTCTCATGTCACACCTTCTAATGATGGATACCCCGAAGGTGAGACATCATGTTATATGCATTCATGTCCTAATGTTGCTTCAAAAACTCATTGGACATGGATGATAGCATGAAACATTGAACATTTCTAGAATCGTTCAAATGATTCTCATAGAGTTTTAACTCTTTATCACTAGCATCATTAATAGGAACATTAGTTATAAGTTCTTCCAACATATACAATTTCTTTTCATGATAAAGGATAATGCGTAAGTGCTTTTACCACTCTTGGAAATTTATGTTGGTGAAAAGGTTATCCTTCTCAATTATGGAATGAAATGATATGTTTGAAGTTATTTTAATGTTGTTTTGAAAAAACAAGATGAGAATAATTTTAGTACTTTATCTGATAAAATTAATAAAAATAAATAAATAAATATTATATTTATTAGTCTCCCACTATTATTTTGAAACTCAATAGCCCTCATTATTGGGTTTAGAATATCATGTTGCTTGGATATTCAAGTGGAAAGTATTCATATTCCCCTTATCATTACCCCAACTTTGGTTGGTCAAGAAACTTAAATGGTTTTAGGTAGGCATTCCAAATTTCAACTACATTACTTGATCTTTTGAGTGGACTCCCCAATCCTGAAATCCTTAAATTGGATTTCCTCAACCTTTTCCTCTCAGTTACACAAAGTTCTACTTTGGAAGTCAACCATTGATGCAAACTAAGTTAATTCAACCCAAAACTTCAAGTTAGAATTCCCTTATAATTGAAACCACCCCAACTTTGATTGGTCAATCACTTTGAACTATAGTTCAATTTTAACTAAGGTAGTGGAAGGCTATATCGACATAATATATATTATTAAGGGATTTTATCTTTTTATGCGTAAATTTCCAAATATTATCTTTATCACATTCTTGTTAATATTAAGTGGATTTACTAAAGTGATTAACCATATGTCTTAGACAATATTTATGCATAGTCCAATTTATTTTAGTCTTATCTTGCATGCTAGTTAATTTTATTAATTTATGTGATCACGACAAAACATATATAATGAAATAACCATGAAACTTGACAAAAATAAAATAATAAATCAGTATGATCATGATCTTTTACTAATGGTTAGTTTATCTAGCGGTTGATAAATAGATAGCTGACCTAGGGGAAAACTCCTTGAACCAATTAATGTTCATGTTACGGCTTTCCACATGTCCACCTATGTATCTCTTTTGAATTGGTTTCACCTCAGCTCCATACTTGAACTGCCACCACTAGCTTAGGAGCGTCATCCATTATATGTGCTTTTACTCACACATAGGTGAGGGAAATAATGATTTTACATAAAAGAAACCATAGGCACATAAACCCTTACATAATAAGAGGAGAGAAGGCACACATACCAACAATTTAATTTAATAATAAATTAAATGAAAGAAATCTCATAAAAAGGTCAAATATATGCTCATGATCATCCACATGCATGAAAAAAATTATAAATTTAATAAAACTAGCATGCAATTTTTAATCATTCTTATTTAAGATAAATTAATCTCAAATAAATTAATTATTATCTTTAATTAATCAATTATTTTATCTTAATTCTCATCTGAATTTCCTGGATATTATCATCCATCATAATTTTAAAAAAAAAATTAATAAATTTGTTTAAAATTAACTATGTACATTAAATTTACTTTTGAGGTAATGTTATGAATACTCATTCGAATCCACCCAACATATATTATACTCATATATAGTTTTACTTTTGTGAAAAATATCACATACAACTTATCACTACTTTCACGATGTGTACCATCAACTTAATGATTACATTAATTACATGATTTTTTCGTCACATGTTATTCTTTAATGCACATAGAGAACAATTGTAATTCAACTCAAACATGATATGAAGATCTGAACACTACGCAGATATTAATTAAACATTTATATATATATATATATATGTATGTATGTATGTATGTATGTATTAAAAAATAGTCACATGGTGTGTCCTATAAACTTAATGAACACACGCAAAAACATGTCTCAAGGTTTACACATTATAATAAATTAATTTTAAATATGTGTAATTTGGTATAAGTACACGGCATGTATAGTTGAGCTACACATCATGTATATATCTCACTATCTATTCAAGGTACCCACCTAGGGACTCGACGTGTAAATCATACCTCGAAAAAAATGGACTACACGACATATAAAAGTGACTACTCGGTGTGTGGACTCCGAGTTACACGGTCACCAGTCGGGTAGGCTGTGTATAAAACACACAGTCTGTCTATGAATCAAAGGGACTAAAAACCATATATGTGGACTAAACGATGTGTACTCTAGCTGATTGTGCGTTAGGTTGGCCCGATCAACATGCGGTGTAAGAATTAACTACACCATGTGTCATCAATGCACATGCATTGAATTAATTTTCGAATTAATTCCTAATGCATTGAAAAAAGTACATGGTTTGTACTCCTCCATTATCCAGCTAGAATCTTTGGAATCTCCTGATGAGTTCTTTGATTTTATTTTATTCATAAAATTAATTGCATTGATTAGATCTATGAGAAATGAATGAGGAAGAAGAATATCTTTCAATTAGGATTAAAATAATGAGTAAAGATGAATTAAAAAAACTAAATCACAAATGTGTAAATCATCAATGATATTTAAATAATTATAAATAATTATGTGACCGCTCTGATACCACTTTTAGGTTCCAGGTGCAATGGAAGCATCCAATGGGTCATGCCCAAATTTTCTTTTTTCATAATCAACGATCAATCCTAGATTTACACAATGATAAATGTCATGATATAAAGAATTTAATCAAAGAAAATTGACAAGGGATATAACACTGGAACTAGAGAGGTGATCATCACATATTATTTATAATCAATTTAATTAATTAAGAATTACCTTGTTAGAATTATTTATTTGTTGATGGATCAAAAAATAGATTTTAATTGTATCGTCATTTAATTGTAGGGATCAAGAGAAGATTCTCTCTAGTGGTGGTCCACACATGTTCCATAAATCTCTAAACGTTGTCATAGGAATCTCCAAGTGCTAGCACAACAGATCTTATCACTTGCATCATCTACCTTTGATCACCTTGAGAACCACTTTCAAAGTGTTCTCCTTGATCTCTATTGACTTAAGAGTGGGAGGTGAAGGAAGATCCCTCTCTATTCTTGGGATCATTCTTGAAGAAGGAAAATATCTAGGTATTGATAGTATTCTCCAAATCCATTGCACACAAACAAACAAATGGATTGTCTCTCTATAAGAAAATAATATAATTGGATTTATATATCGCTAGGGTTAGAAATAAATAATTGCACAAGTGACCTTTATTATTTATTTAATCCCAGCAAAACACCATGTCAAATAATATTATTATTATTATTATTTATCAACATGTGCTTAACTTTCGAATTGAATTAAATATTATTTAATAAAATAATATTCAATATTTATTAATTCTCACCAGACCATTAAACTCGGTACATCATTCCTCCACATATTTATCAGGCCTTTAATAATGAATATTTATTTATTAAATAAATATCACTACATTATTCTCTAATAAATTAATAAATATTATATTCACTAAATAGAAAATAAATATTTATTAAATATTTCTCTCACTTAGTGTATGACCCTATAAGCCTCTTTCTCAATTACATTCGGTGAATAAACCTAAAGTCTAGGGTTAGCATCTAGAAACCCACCATGGTACCCATAGAGAAATAATTTAATAGAAAAACGACATAATGCCTCATAAGAATGTTTACTGTGTAATATAATTCATTTATCATGGTATCTCTAATCAAGCAGGTTGCATGCTGGTGTCATCAACCTATATGCTCGATGTCTCTTTCTTTGACTTCTCGAAAATTGAACTTGCCTATAGAACACTATGACCATGGATTTATTTAGACTATATCATTTATGTCAAAGGGCATGAGATATCAAATCTCATTAAAGAGAAGAAGGGATAAATCCTTTCTCGCGTTATTCATTAATTCAATATTACTCATGACACACCCAGTGTATCCTACCTCATCGCGAACATCTATTGTCACTGTTTTCTTCAATACATCAAATTACATGACTCATAATATTCATTAATAATAATATTAAAGTATAAGGAACAATACATACATCAATAGATAGAAATATCCAATGACACATATAAATTTGGATTTCCTACTAGCAGCTCTCGTCTTATAATATCCTACTTGATATTACCAAGGGCGTACACCCTGAGAAGGTGCCTCAAAATCCTATTATTATCCACCCTTGATAGCGTGTATCATTTATGTCCTTCAAATGCTATCATCTGGATATAAAACATATATTCAACAATATTTTCGTAGTACTTACGGGTTCTTATCATAGCGGGGAACTTCTATGACTTTTTAGTACAATAGCTACTTTTAGGACATTATCACATACTATATTGCTCAAAAGAACAATCAAGATGTGGTAAAAAGAATATTAATATTCAAAACTACGAATAAATATTATCATAAAGTACACATAAGTTGGTTTTATGAAACCAAATCTAACATTTCTTAAGGTAATAATTAAGAATAAACCATTTAAAATATAATTAATAGATATAGAAATACTCATAAACAACCATTTCTTTATTTAAAAAATGAAATCCTCAGGTGCGACGTTTTCAAACCATCCACACCAAGAAACCCCCCTCCCCATGAAGGGATCACTCCGGAGAGATCCTCGTCTGGTAAGGAGTCATTGCCAAGTGAGATGGTAGAGCATCCCGGAGGGTGACGACCCGATCAACAATGGTTCGACACAGCAATCCGTCAGCATGGGTGGGTCATGCCTCATTTCACCCACCCGGTTAGAAACCGGGTGACCCAACAAGATGAGTGGATCCAGGGGGAAGGAGAAATTTTCACAAGAGAGGACTCCTATGAATCGAACCATGCACCTCCCAAAGAATGATGTTGGTGTACCCCTCTCTTTTATCACTGTACCACCACCGAAGCGGCTCATAAACAACCATAAGAGAGGGAACTTTAGTGAAAAATTATAGAAGTACCCTTATAATATTATAGTTAATCAAATAGATAATTATAAAAGGTAGAAATATATGAGAATAATATATATGAAAATGGGATAATTTATATTACATAAAAGAATATAGATTGATAAAATAGAATTGAAATTTACAAATAAAAGATATAGGAAGAATCTCATTACCTCAAGTCTGATTCGATTGAATGCACTTCTATCTTTCTATGTAACCAAATCTGGTTAATTAATTATCTATTTTAGTATATTTTTTATTTAATTTATTATAAATAATTTATATCCATTTATTACTTTTTATTAGTTATTCAATGTATATATGAGTCAATAGAAAATATTTATTCCAAGTGTTTTGTGGTTGCTTCAATTTTTGTATCACGGTCATCATTCATTATCAATGAGTTATCCATATCCAAAAATAGTCAAAGTAATGGGTTCAAAATATTACCATGTGTTTTTAATTTCCAAGTTAATTCCATTAGAGGAATAATTTTAGTTCTCCAGATTTTTATTTCACAGTTCATTCATTCATGACGGTTTCATCTATAATGATGGACTATTTTAATAGTTTGACATTTGAATTTTATCACTCTAGATCTTTAAATATAACTTAAATTCATTATTGAGTATATATTTAATCATTATTTAAGTTTAGTTAATTATACATGACAATAATGATTATTATAGAGGAGAAAATCTCATGTAGGTGGTTAAAGAAACACAAACATGGATGTGCTTAAGTGACAAAAAAACCTTACATGATTTTGTATATCCATGTTACATAATAATTATTATATTTAAGTTATTTTAATATAAATATTAGTCACAATAATGAAGTATATGAAAATAATATTAAAGGAAAGAGTTCAGCATAAAGTAGTTACCACTTAGATGAGATTTTCTTTTCAATTGATACTTCTAAACCTCAAAGCCATATGAGAGAATAATTGGGTAGATTTCCTTGTGATGGTTGAATTTTAGGAGTCTTTTTTTCAAAAAACGGTGGATGGATCCTTTTATAAGTGAAAACAATGATCCTTTTTAAAGATAATCATTGTTTAATGGTTAGTGAAAGTATTTTTTTATGGATAGTGATCTAAAAATGGATAAAATATAAATTAGATCATTCCTTAGTCAACTATTATGATATATGTGTTTTTTATAGATTTATACACCACTTTTAATATATACTATTTTTTAGAAAGCTACTAAAACCTTATTGATAACCTCTTTAAAGAAGGGGGAATGCCACAAACACTAGAAAAATGGGTAATCCACATGCCTGAGCCTCCATCCAAACCAAAACCAAAAATCATGACTAATAAATGAATGTTTTGAAGCTAACGTAATCCCTCCTAATACTCCAAATTGAGAAAGAGAATTTAATGTTAGGAACTTTATGCAGGAGATCTTCTAAGAGATAAATTATATAGGGTTAAAGTGTTAGAGTTGGTATCCTAGAACCAACTATTTGTACTTTGACTTCATGAATATTTCATATATTAAATATTAAATTAAACATCTTATTATATATTGTTCATTGTTCTGCATGACCATAATGTAATAATTTCCTAGAGTATTTTTCTCATTAATAAGGTCATAGTAGTTACCCGCTATGATGGGAACCTTAAAGTGCTATGACAATATTCTTAATATAGTTATGTGGTTGGATAACATACTATGATGGGACACATAGTATATAGACCATCAGGTGTGAGTACTCGTAAGTAGATGAGACTTCTTCTCATGAAGTTCGCACATGGAAATCTCCAAGATGGAAGATTATGGGAACAGACCCACCAGTAGGAATTCCACATGTTTTGGTGTCATCGGATATTTCTATATTCAAGTGTGTGTAATGGTCCTTAGACTTTAAGATTATCATTAATGAATGTCATGGCTCATGCACTCAGATTTGCTGATGAAAACTATCAGGCCATATGTTGGCCAGAAGTATGGTATATTGGGTGTGTCACGAATGACATGTTATTAATGGATAAGTCAAGAAAGGATTTGTCCCTTCCATATTTATGGAAGTTGATATCTCATCTCTTTGATTGAAGTAGAACCGTCTACCTAAATTTCATGGTCATAATGTAACGACGAGTTTATTTCAGATAGTCAAAGAATGATGTATCAAGCATATAGGTTGATGACACCATCATGCAACCATCTTGATGAGATTATGTGACAAAGGGGTTATATTGCACAGTGATTATTCATATGTGGTTTTCAATGTTATGACTTTAAGTTCTTTCTCTTGGGTACCTTGATCCATTGCTAGAAAGTAATATTGGACTTTAGGCAAGATCACCTAATGCCAACGAGAAAGAATCCTATAGGGTGACACACTAATTATTTCTGGTGGTCCCGATTAAATTATATTTGAATTTAATTAATAGAATAAATATTATTCTCAAGACTTATGAATAATTTTATTTTAGTTATATTGATCGTATAAATTAAATAAATATTTATTCACCAAATTGTGAAAAAAAAATATATTTATTTAATTTATTAAATATTTAATAAATATTTATTTACTATTTTTTGAATAAAATATTTATTTAAGAGAATAAAATATTTATTCAGTGTTCATTAAATACAAGAGGAGTTTGAACAGGGCAAGATAGTATCTGGTGATTAAAAAATTATTTAGGAGTCGGTAAATATTATTTATCCATTTTTGCGTAAGTTGGTGCACCACAAAATAATAATACTATTGTTATTATTATATGGCATGGGATTTCATTAATGGTTATAATTATATTTAATGGTTGTGATGCAATTAAATTTTGTAACAGAAATCCTAGTTTTATTAATAGATGGCTACGTCTATTGTGTAATTTATTCGAAACCAATTCCAAGTTTGGGAATAGAGAATTTTTGTGCACAGCGAATTATCTCTCGACTCCTCCTCCTCTCTCCCTATCAAGAATGAGAAACCCAAGAGAGAATTTCTTCAAGAATGAAGAACGACCAATCAAGAACGAACAACATAAGACATTCGATTCACCACGCTAGCACCCAGAGAATGAGTGTCATTGCTTAGAGACCATTGAATCATGTGTGGATCGTCGCTAGAGAGATTCCACCCTATGATTCTTGCAAGTACAACGAAAGCAATCCAGAAGGGCTATTTGAGACGATCAACAATCATCAACGAAGAAAGTTCCTAAGCCCGGGTATTTATTTCTTCAGATATTAAATAAATTAATTATAAATTTGATGTGCAAGATCATCGCTCATGGTTTTGGGCAATGATTATTAAAAGAAATTTTAATATATCACTCACCAACACATGCTTCCGCCATGCTCGGAACCAAAAAGTGGTATCAGAGTTGTCACATTTAAATATATATTTATTTATTTGATTTTTGATCTATGTGCAATTGTGGTTAGATATTATTTGATGTTATTTGTCCTTTAATCTAATTTGAATTAACATTTTATGAACATATTAATCATGTTACTTCAGTGTTTCATTTTCTTAAAGGTTTAAGAACAAATGAAGAATGACCAGAGATGCCATCAGGAAGTTCCAAATCATTGGCCAGTAAAACTGAGTTACATGGTGTGCGGTTGAAGCACGCGCTTTATACCCATATGCAATGTATCTAGATGTGCCGAGTAATTAATTACATGCGGTTCTTTTATTGCACACCATGTGTTGACCAAGCTAACTTGGCACACAAAAAATGAATACAAGGTGTATAATTGGCATGTACACACTATATAGTCTGACCGAGTCAGCACACCGAAGTCCCAAGAGTGTGACTTGGATATACGAAAATCGAGGTACATGACGTGTAGCTACATGCACACGTCGTGCAATCTCCCATTAATAGAAAAAATGAAAATTACATTAAATTTTAAATTATAGCATTAAAACCTTATTTTATTGATTATCACACCATTGTGTGTTTGAAAATTTAATAATGGTTTTTAAAGAATTTTAAATGATCAATTATTTTATTGTAATTAATATGTCATTATTGGTTCTGCTATTTATTTTTCATGAATGTCATTATTGATGGGTATCTCCAAATAAGATCAGATTATCATTAAGAAGAAAAATAATTAATTAATTAATTAATTAATTAATTAATTCAAGTGAGTTTATCTTAAATAACAAAAGAATGAATAACGAAATGAATGTTAGTCGCTTACTTTTGCATATTTGTTTCATGTGCGACTGTTCATGAGCTTGACCAAGACCTATGTATGTGTTGGAATTTATTGAATTAAATTTATTGCATGGTTTTACAATTATTTAATATTAAATTAAAAGATGGTATGAGAGTCATACCTCCCTCCATTACTATTTAGGACTTGCATGTCCAAGGATATTTATGTAATTCCCTTTAACCAATCCTTTAGTTCCCCTCACATCCATGTGAGTAATAAATATTTGTAATTAATGGAGCATCCCAATACATGTGGGGATGGTTCAAGAAAGAACCATAATGATGCTAACTCGATGATACATAGGTGGACACGTGGAATGGCGTAGCTCATGCCAAATATGACATAAGGAGCTATTTCCCCTAGGTAATAGTGTAACGTCCCGGTTCCAGAAGCCACCCAGAGGCGCCCCATACCCGGTTGGTCACATGGCCTCAAGCGAATTTCCCCAAATGCTAGAGGCTGACAACTAGCAGCGAGGGTCTTGGGTGTGATAATGGGGAAACTATGGCCTCATTGGAAAACTACACAGCGGAAGTACACAAATACATACAACAGTGGAAGCAGTAAATACCAAACAATAGTAACAGCGGAAGACTGATAAAGGAAACAACTGGAGCTGATATATATATATAAATGATGCATGATACATATATGTCTAGGAAAATAGTCAAACAAGTCACAATGTTGGAATACAATACTAAACCCAAGTACAAAAGGAAAACAGATAAACTCCTCAGCATTGCAAGCCATAGCTTGGTCTCATGCTCTCCAGCTCCACAATAATCAAGAACCTGAAGTCGAAGGGCGTTTGCCCTTATCTATACATGCAACAATATAATCTGTTCGGCCCCAAAATCATGAACCAAACAGGGTGTGAGACAAAATCCCAATAGGCAACCACCCGAAGATCTGTGCCTAACAGTCAGTGAATATATGGCAAGTAAAAGTACAGAAAGCAGTAAACAGGAAGGTACTCAGCAGCAAACAATCCACAGTTTCTAGCATATAAATTACAAATAAGTAAGCATTCACTCAAGCAAGTAGAACAAAAAAAGGTAACCCTCTGAGTAGTTCTCACAGCCTAACCCCTATGGTTCAACCAACTAGTACTAGAAACCCTCTGGGAGGCACACACAGTCTCACCCCTCTGGTTCTGCTAAAGAATAGACTCTCTAGGGAAGCACTCACCGTCAATTCCCCCAATAGTCTCGTATCGTACTAAAGGCACTCTGGGGAAGCACTCAACGTCTCATTCCCCCTGTGGCTCGCGTCGAGGAACTACAGACGCTCTGAGGAAGCACTCAACATCAATTCCCTCTGTGGTCTCGCATCATATTATAAAGACACTCTGGAGAAGCCCTTACATCCATTCTCTCTATGGTCTACTACACTAGGTTCTCACAGCCCTGTATAAAGTCAGCAAATATCGCATCGTGTAACAGCCAAAGTAACCTCAAGAACTACTTGGCTAGCAGTTTACAGCATCTCAGCATGGAAGAACAACAGTCACACCATCCTACAATACTAGGCATAGGAAAACAACAGCAGTCAAAAAGGTAAACTAGACCCAATGGTCCAGACAGCCAAGAACATGCATGGAAAACACTTCCAAAGCCAAAAAATTAGCCCAAAACACAATCAAAATCCTCTACTCTAGCATACAAGCAAAGAAGGCAATCAATGGGCCTAAAACGGTAAACATGCAATACCCCGTTCAAGGGTATTGGTGGAATTTGCACAAAATATTCATAGACTTTCAACAGGAAGTCATAAACCACCAACCTTGATGTTAGGAGATCGATATACTTGAACCACGGGGCTTGAATAGCCTTAGAACGTCGAAGATCCACAAAAACATATAAAATGTTCAACCCACGATAACTTGGAAAAGATAAGGAATTGGGAAACGATGCTCTAGAAGAAGAGAGAACTCACCGCTGCGATTTCAACGCACTCACCGGTGTTTGAATCGGAGGACAGACGGAGGTTTGGGGGCTCGTCGAAGATCCACGGGTGTTTGGGAGCTCTCGATCGAACGAGACCTAAAATGATACGTTTCTGGCGATTAGACGAGACCCCGGTGCGTTTAATGAAAAAAATATACATGATGTGTACTTTTGGAGTACACGGTGTGTACTCGCCTTTTCCGTACTCTGCTTTAGGCGGCCTCCATGTCACCCCTACATGGTCGTGTGTGTGGCCATGACACAGCCAGCACACGACCTCCAGCGGCATCAAAGTACACAGCGTGTACTTTGAAAATTTCCAGATTTTCCTCTTTTCCTCAAAAACGACCAGAAAGGAAAACATACCTGAAAAGAAGATCAGGGTTCTTACAAACTTCCACCCTTAAAGAAATTCATCCCCGAATTTCCCTAGCGCGGCGTAGAAGAAGAAATCCCGAACAGTTCCGGCCATTATTCTCGTACATCGGTCTCCCTCTCCCAAGTCTCATCCTGTACCCGCCTGTACTGTCATAGCACTCGTACCAAAGGAACAGACCGGTCACGAAGAACCTTTGTACTGTGATCAACAATCCAGATCGGATGCTCCTCAAACGATGCATCCACATCAAGCTCAACCTCCTCAGGTTGAAGGACATGAGACGAGTCTGAAAAGTAACATCGGAGCTGAGAAACGTGAAAAACATCGTGCATAGCCCGGTACCTCTAAGGTAACTACAACCGATAAGCAACCGACCCAACTCTATTCAACACCTCAAATGGTCCGACGTGCCTTGGTGAAAGCTTACCCTATCTCCTAATCCTCCTGTGTCCCAACCTCGGTGTGACATGCAGGAAAACCTGATCCCCGACCTCGAACTCCAGATGTCGTCTCCATTGATCAGCATACGACTTCTGACGAGACTGTGCAGTAGCCATCCTCTTCCAAATCAACTCTATCTGTTCTGAGGTCTCCTGAACAAGACGAGGTCTCAACCAAACTACCTCCCCTGCCTCCAGCCAACATAAGGGTGATCGGCATGGCCTACCGTATAAATCCTCATAAGGTGTCATCTGAATAGTCGCTTCAAAATTATTATTGTAGGCAAACTCCATAAGAGGTATATGCTTCTCCCAAGAACCTCCAAAATCTAGAATGCATGCTCGGAGCATGTCCTCCAGCACCTGAATCATACGCTCGGACTGGCCATCTGTCTAGGGATGGTATGTTGTACTCAAAAGTACATGTGTACCCAAAGCCTTCTGAAGCCCCTGCCAGACCCGAGAAGTAAAACGTGCATCCCTATCTGAAACAATGGAGCGTGGAACTACATGCAGATGTACAATCTCTCGGTTGTACAACTGCCCCATCTCATCAATGTTGAAGGTCTCCTTGATCGTCAAGAAGTGAGAAACCTTTGTAAGTCTGTCAACGATGACCCATACAGCATCATTCCCACAAGGTGATCTCGGTAACCTTGCCACGAAGTCCATCACGACGTCGTTACACTTCTACTCAAGAATGGGTAACTGCTGTAAAAGACCTGTTGGTCGCTGATGTTCCGCCTTCACCTGCTGACAAGTAGAACATATCATGACGAAACCAGCAACATCTCTCTTCATACCTGGCCACCAATACTGGCGATGAAGATCGCGATACATCTTGGTGACACCAGGATGAACTACCCAAACAGAGGAATGAAAGTCCTGCATCAGCTCCTCGCGTATATCTACTGGCACCCATACGTGTCCCTGGAAACACAGGATCTCATCCTCACTTATGGTCCACCCACAAATAGGGTCCTCTCCTAACATGCTTTCTCGTAGTACTAGGCCTTCAGAATCTGATAGCTGCCTCATTCGTACCCAATCAAGAAGTGTAGAGGTAACAACTACAGAAGATAGAAAAGTCCACCCCTGTCTGTCGTGCACCTCCAAATGCATCTCGGATAACAGAGCCATAAGCTGCCACTCACTGCTGGCCTCCTGAACTGCCTGTAACTGAGTCCTCCTGCTCAACGCATCAGCTACAACGTTGTCTTTCCTAGGCGTATAGGCAAGCTCAAAGTCGAAGGACTGTAGATACTCAACCCACCTCCACTATCTCAAATTCAAATCATGCTGAGTGAAAATGCACCTGAGACTTTTGTGGTCAGTGAAAACCACAAAATGCTCTCCCAGAAGATAATGCCTCCAACAGCGTCGGGCATGAACAACAGTTGTCAACTCCAGATCGTGCGTTGGGTAGTTCCTCTCATGTGGCCTCAACTTCCGAGACCTGTATGCAATGACTTCATCTCCTTGCATAAGCACAGCTCCTAGCCCGATACCTGAAGCGTCACAATAGACAGTATAGATCTTGCCCGGCTCTGGCAAGACTAGTATCGGTGCTGAAGTTAACCTCCCTTTCAACTCCTGAAAAGCTGACTCACACGAATCTGACCATAAAAACTTCGTACCCTTCTTAGTCTGACCATTCAACGGTACTGTTAAGCGTGAAAAGTCCTGTATGAAGTGTATGTAGTATCCAACCAGCCCTAAAAAACTTCGCACCTCAAAGATGTTCTTCGACTGCTCCCAGGAAACTACTGCTCTCACTTTCTCTGGGTCTACTGATACTCATGTCTCTGAGATAACATGACCCAAGAAGTGAATCTGATCCATCCAAAAGTGGCATTTTGAGAGCTTAGCATATAATTGATGTTCTCTCGGTGTACTCAGAACGATCTCAAGATGTGTGGCATGGTCGTGTCGAGTGTGAGAGTACACCAAGATATCGTCCATGAAGACCACCACGAAAGAGTCTAAGTATGGATGGAACACTCGGTTCATCAGTGCCATAAAAACTGTCGGCGCGTTCGTGAGACCGAACGGCATAACCATATACTCGTATAGACCATACTTGCTCCTGAAGGCTGTAAGAGGTATATCTGATGGTCTAACGCGCAGCTGATGATAACCGGATCTCAAGTCGATCTTCGAGAATACTCAGACTCCTCAAATTTGATCCAAGAGATCATCAATCCTAGGCAAGGGATATCGGTTTTTGATCGTCAACCGGTTCAACTTCTAATAATCCACAAAAAGCCTGAGGGTATCGTCTGCCTTCTTTTCAAATAGAATAGGCGAACCCCGAGGAGAAGTACTGGGTCGGATGAAACCCTTTGCCTGCAACTCCTCCAACTGATTCTTGAGCTCCTGCAACTCAGGTGTAGCCATCCGATAAGGAGGAATGGACACCGGTGCCGCTCCTGGCACGAGCTCAATCGAAAAGTCTACCTCACGCTCTGGAGGCAAACCCAAAAGGTCTTCTAGAAATACTTCTCTAAAACGATCCACCACTGGAGGAAAGTCTAGCTGTGAAGTCCCCTGGTCATCCAGATAAAGACCAGCAATTTGGGCTATAACTGCTCTCAACCCATGATGCTCTGGACCCGCTCTGATCGCCTGGACATCCCACTCACCTTTATGAAGAAAAGATCCACCCCCTAGTGATATCAAGCTTACCCTGCGACGATAACAGTCGACGACTGCCTGGAAGGGAGCTAACCAGTCCATCCCGAGAATGACATCATATTCTGTCATCTCTAGGACATAGAGATCCCATAGAAAGTGATACCCAACCACCTCTAGGGGCACTCCTTACACTGACGTACACTAGTCATCCTAGTTCCCAACAGTGTGTCTAGAGTCAAAGTATCAGTAAGGGAAAAGATGCAGAGCCCAAGGCTCTCCACAATAGCAACAGAGATAAAGCTATGGGAAGCCCCTATATCAAAAAGAGAAGAAGATAAAACTGAGGCTACTAATATCATACCTCGAACTGTAGAGGGTCCGGGATCCTGCTCATGTTGGGTCTACTCCACTGCAAAAGCCTGACCTGTACCACGGCCATGTGACCCTGCTTGACCGCTCTGAGCTGATCCACCCTGCTGTCGCTGAAAGACCGGTGACTGACCACCACGGCCTCGACCTCCACTTCGGCCCGAACGGCCGGAAGAACTCAAGTTCCCAGACTGGTGAGAAACCAGTGGCGCTGCTCCGGAATCTCTCATATTTCACTCCGCAATCAGTGTCTGGTTGACGATGGAAGCGATGAAAGTCAACCTGAAGATATTCACCTATGAGAGGATCTCTCGTCTGAGACCATCCTCACACTTTCTTGCCAAGAACAGCTCATCTCCACCCTGGAGTGCTGTGAAACGCTGAAGCTCAGTGAAACGAGAGAAATACTCCATGACAAAAAGAGTATCCTACTCTAGGCTCATGAACTCCCGGGATCGGTCGGCCCTCAGGGTCTCTGGATAGAAGTAGTCATAAAAGACGCGTTGAAACTCCTCCCACGCCATAACCTACTGATGACCCGCCTGTGAGATCACGTCCCACCACCTCTTAGCGCAGTCTCGTAGCATGTAGGTAGCGAGCTTGACCCGCCTTTCTGTAGGCGTCTCCAGATGCTCAAAGATTGTCATCATGGATTTTAATCATGACTCTGCAGCCTGAGGTCCTCCTTCCCCTGAGAAGGTGGGAGGATGTTGTTGCTGGAAAACCTGCATCAAGTCTGCCATAGTTGAGGCAGGAGGCGGTGCTCCCTGGAAGGTCTGCATCATCCTCAGAAATTCTTCCCTAAACTGCGCATCGGCGCCTGTAACCGGTATCACTGCTGGTGCCAAGGCTGGCACAACAGGAGGATTTGCGAGAAGCCCCTGATCATCCATATCTGGCGTCTGATCATTGCCCTACAACTGGCGGACAAACGGAGGACGTCTCGGTGCCATGACTCTACAAGGTCAAATGCACACCTTAGATCAACATTATCAAGGACTGAAAACTAGAAGCGTAAGAATGGAACAGGAGAAAGAAAGCATTCAAGTTTTACAAAACATGACTACACAGCGTGTATAAAGACTACATGACGTGTTCCCTTAAGTCATTTACATGGGCGTGAACTTCTATCAAAACTGGTCGTGTAACACCCCAAACACACGGCGTGTTATCCTAACACACGGCGTGTACCTGAATCCTCTTCCCCTGCCTGAGTCCTTCTACACGGTTAAGCCACACAACTCTCATAAGACAACACTACACGGCGTGTTCAAGGTAGACACAACATGTACTCAAAAAGCTTCACCTAGCCCGTGTTGTTAGTGGCACGGCCTGTGTACTCAGGTCACACTACACGGCGTCTTCCAGAAGGACACGGCGTGTACTAAGAAGTCCCAACAGACCGTGTGGTTAGCTACACGGCCAATTACATGGCTGACACTACATTGCGTGTTCCAGGCAGACACGGCATGTATGAGAAAGGATGACACCGACCCGTGTTGTTCGTGACACGACTGGGTACCTGGGTCAGACTACACGGCGTGTTCAAGGTGGACACAGCGTGTATAAGAAGAGACTCCACCGACCATGTTGTTAACTACACAGCCGGACTCCTAGGATTACACTACACAGCGTGCACAACCGGTACACGGCGTGTTCCCACAAGGTTTTCCCTATCTCGTGTCTCTACCCACACAGTCTGTGACACGGTTAGAGAATACACGGCGTGTATAAAAAGTACACGGCGTGTACTTAAGAAAAATTGTTTCTTCCCAAACAGAAGAACACATAGCATGTAATCAAAACTACACGGCGTGTATTCTGAGTTTTTCCGGACAGTAAGCCTCATAAACTACTCTGGAGTCCAGAAAACACTGAAACGAATACTGAAAGTGCCAAATTCCGATCCGTGAGGGCCCATACTCCCCGCGAATCAAATTTTGGCATCTTTAACAAGTTACAAACAATGTAAACAAGTCAATGATCCACCAAATTCTGGTACATGAGGACCCATAACACCTCAAGAACCAAAATTTGGCGTTCATTCAGGTAAAACCTGACACAATCAATGTTCTAACAAGAAACAGATATTTCTATCAAGGAATCTATCACAACAACATGCATATTTTACACAACATCTATCACAACAACATGAAATTGTTAATGCATCCTAGATGACATGGCAAGAATGCATGACATGTGATTTCTAGCAAGTGTATATATGATGCATGAGATGGCATACCCTCATCTCATCAGGTTGTGATAGAAGTAGAACCTCAATAATATCAACGGTAACAGCACAAAACATGTGAATCACTCAAACTGAGATCAAATCAACTGTAAAACTGCAAACCAGAAAAATTGCAATAAACGAGGTAGATTGGTTTTTCCCTGTACACGGGTCAGCTACTCCCGGGCACAGCTTATTACCATGTACCTATTCCATCCTATCCCTGGCTAAAGGCTCCAAAAAGTAAGTCAAGAAAAAAGAATCCCTCAAATAACACTTTGTAACATCCTAGTTCCGGAAGCCACCCAGAGGCGCCTCGTACCCGGTTGGTCATATTGCCTCAAGCGCATTTCCCCGAACGTCAGAGGCAACCGACTAGCAGTAAGGGTCTTGGGTGTGATAATGGGGAAACTATGCCCTCATTGGCAGAGTACACAACAGAAGTACACAAATATATACAACAACGGAAGTAGTAAATACCAAACAACAGTAATAGAAGAAGACTGATAAAGGAAAAAACTGGAGCAGATATATATATATATGATGCATGATACATATATGTCTAGGAAAACAGCCAAACAAGTCACAATGCTGGAATACAATACTAAACCCAAGTACAAAAGAAAAATAGATAAACTCCTCAGCATCGCAAGTCATATCTTGGTCTTATGCTCTCCAGCTCCACAACAATCAAAAACCTGAAGTCGAAGGGCGTTTTCCCTTATCTATACCTGCAACAATATAATATGTTTGGGCCCAAAAGCATGACCCAAATAGGGTGTGAGACAAAATCTCAATAGGCAACCACCTGAAGATCTGTTCCTACTAGTCAGTGAATATATGGCAGATAAAAGTACAGAAAGCAGTAAACAGGAAGGTACTCAACAGCAAACAATCCACAGTTTCTAGCATATAAATTACAAATAAGCAACCACTCAATCAAGTAGAACAAACAGGTAACCCTCTGGGTAGTTCTCACAGCCTAACCCTATGGTTCAGCCACCTAGTACTAGCAACCCTCTGGGAGGCACACACAGTCTCACCCCTCTGGTTCAGCTAAAGAATAGACTCTTTGGGGAAGCACTCATTGTCAATTCCCCATATAGTCTCGTATCGTACTAAAGGCGCTCTGGGGAAGCACTCAACATCTCATTCCCCATGTGGCCCGCATCGAGGAACTACAGACACTCTGAGGAAGCACCCAACGTCAATTCCTTCTGTGGTCTCACATCGTATTATAAAGACACTCTAAAGAAGCTCTTACGTCCATTCTCCATATGGTCTACTACACTAGGTTCTCAGAGCCCTGTGTATAGTCAGCAAGTATCGCATCGCGTAACGGCCAAAGTAACCTCAAGAACTACTTGGCTAGCAGTCTACAGCATCTCAGCATGGAAGAACAACAGTCACACCATCCTACAATACTAGGTATGGGAAAATAACAACAGTCAAAAAGGTAAACTAGACCCAACGGTCCAGACAGGAAAGAACATGCATGGCAAGCACTTCCAAAGCCTAACAATTAACCCAAAACACAATCAAAATACTCTACTCTAGCATACAAGCAAAGCAGGCAATCAATGGGGCTAAAACGGTAAATAGGCAATACCCCGTTCAAGGGTATTGGTGTAATTTGCACAAAATATTCAAAGACTTTCAACAGGAAGACACAAACCACCTACCTTGATGTTAGGAGATCGATATGCTTGAACTACGGGGCTTGAATCGCCTTAGAACGTCGAAGATCTACAAAAACATCTAAAATGTTCAACCCACGATAACTTGGAAAAAGAAGGAATTGGGAAACGATGCTCTAGGAGAAGAGAGAACTCACCGTTGCGATTCCAACGCACTCACCGGTGTTCGAATCGGAGGACGGACGGAGGTTCGGGGGCTCGTTGAAGATCCGCGATCATTCGGGAGCTCTTGGTCGAACGAGACCTAAAAGGAGACGTTTCTGGCGATTAGACGCAACCCCGATGTGTTTAATGAAAAAAAAATTACATGGCGTGTATTTTTGGAGTACACGGTGTGTACTCGCCTTTTCCGTACTCCACTTTAGGTGGCCTCCATGTCACTCCTACATGGTCGTGTGTGTGGCCATGACACAGCCATCACACGGCCTCCAGCGGCATCGAAGTACACGGCGTGTACTTTGAAAATTTCCAGATTTTCCTCTTTTCCTCAAAAACGACCAGAGAGGAAAACGTACCTGAAAAGAAGATTCGGGTTCTTACACATAGGTTGATTTAATGTCTACTCATTAAATCAACCATTATATAAGCTCATGATCGGGTCATTTAATTAATTGTTTATTTTTTTTCTAATGCATTAAAATTATATTTATTGATGCATGATCACGATAACATAAATGAATGAATTAATATGCAAAGACAAAAATTAAATAAAATTGATTATGCATAAATGTTTTATCCAAACATGGTTAATTAATTAAGTAAACATACACTTAAATATTAACAAGACATGTAAAGGATAAATCAAGATAAAAATTTATGCGTAATAAAATAAAATCCCTCAATCTAATATTAAGTCATACTAAGCCTTATGTTACTTGATTAGGAAAAAAATCAATAGAACTATGTGTTTGACCAACCCTTGTTGGGACACTTACTTTTATAAGGGGAGTTCTTATGAATGTTTCGAGTTGAATTAACCATTTTACATCAAGAGGATTAGTCATTTCTATACTTGGTGTAATTTGGAGGCAAGTGTTGAGAAAATCCATGTCAAGATTTCTGGATTGGGGAGTCCACTCAACGGATCAAGGAGTTGCAAGCCCGTAGTTGGCAAAGATTTTCCTACCTAAATACCTTAAAAATAGTTTGACCAACCCTTGTTGGGGTTATGTGAAGGGGGATATGGATCATTTACACTAGAATATCCTAGCAACTAGACATTCCAAGTTCAATGGTGAGGGCTATAGGGACTTTTTTTTTGATAAACATCATGTAGAATTTAGTTTGAACATCATCCCATTAGCCAAACAAAGTCAGTACATAAACAAACCTAAAAAACGACCCCCTCAAAAAAGCACACCAAACACTCCCAAACATCCATAACAAAAAACTGCAACTTATGTGAAATGAAATCACATCACATTGATCCTACAAAATCAAAAATGAACCTTTGTTTTAGCACCAACAACAACAAACAAATCAAAGCATGAACAAGGGTAGATCACTAACATGCTACTGCCTTCCTGTCCCAGCAATATGAACTCACACATTTGCAGATAAATGGCTTGATCGAATGGATCTCATCATCAAAGTCCAAACCATAATCCCAAGTAAGTTCTTCCAATGCCTTAACATTTCTTGTGGTGAAGAAGGCAAGATGATGGTAGTATTGATTGGTCGTTTCCACTTGAACAGGGATTTCAACCAGGTTCGAATCAAAACATCTATGATTAATAAACCTCGCAACATTTCCATAGTATCTAGCATCTAACCAGATGGAATATTTTCCCTTCAAGCCCCCCGAACCCCGATCACCATCTAAGATCACTATATATGAATGATTTTCACTGCCCTTAGTTGGATTTCTGCTCTTTTAATTGTAGAATAAAATGACAAGCTCGATATCCCTACGATCAATATTGGATGAAGACAATCTCCTCACTGGAAGTAACTTCTAGGAGTGGTTTAGATGCCTTCAGGTTATTCTACTCCATGAACAGAAATCTTATGTGCTAAAATCCTCAATGCAAGATCCACCTACTCAAGAGGCGAGTGATGAAGAGTTCCTAGTCTACAAAAAACATATGAACGACATGGTCAACATTCAATGTTTTATGTTTTCATCTATGTCTAGTGAACTCATGATGTATAATGAAAATATGGATGTGTATAGCATGCTTAAGAACCTTTGTGGTCTTTACCAGGAGAGAGCTAGATAGGAATGGTTTGAGATTTTCAAGGCACTTTTTTAGAGTAAGCTTTGAGAGGGTTTCCCAACTAGGTCTCACGTAGTCAAGCTCATTGTCTACATTGAGCGCCAATAGGTTTTAGAGTTTAAACTCCTGAAAGAACTGAGCACCGATCTCATTCTGGAATCAATCCCTCATAACTTCTCCAGTTTTGTTGTGAATTTTAATATGAACAACATTGATAAGTCTCTACCTGATCTTCTTATCCTCATTCACCAAGTAGGTAATGATATGAAGCGTGAAAATTCTTCTGTCCTTATGGTGAAAAAAAAGAAATGGAAAGCAAAGAGATTTAAGACCAAAGCTTATTCATGTCCTTCCAAGAAAAATAAGATCAAAGGGGAAGCAATGGAACAGGATGTTGTCTATTTTGCATGTGGCAAGAAAGGCCACTGGAAGAAAAAACTGCACCAAACTAAAGAAGCAAGGGGAAGCTTCATGTGTGTTTGTTATCGAGTGCAATTTATCTATTTCTACAAATTGGATATTAGATACAGCTTGTGGTGCTCACATATATATTCAAAAATAGTAACCAAGTAAACTCAAACAAATGATCGAGGGGCGGTAGATCTGCGAGCATCCAATGAAGCTAAACTTTCTATTGTAGTTATCGGGGACTACCACCTCACATTACCGACCAGATTGATCTTGGATTTAAAGGGTTGTTATTATGTGACTTCAGTTACCAAAAATAATATTTCTATATCCATACTAGATACAGATGGATTCATTTTAGAATTTGTAAATAAATGTTTCTTCTTTTATAAAGATAACATTTTTATGGTAACACATATTTACATAACGGTCTTTACGTGTTGGATTAAATGAACCAAGTAATGAAAATCGATAACGAAGTTACTTCGCATGAGTCGTACCACACCCAACATTGGAATCACCAGCTAGGTCATGTAAATGAAAAACACTTGAAAAAAATTACATCAAGATGAATATTTAGATTCTTTCAAACTAAAACCACTTGGTGTATGTCACGCATGTTTACAAGGAAAAATGATCAAATCTCCATTTAGTGGGAAAGGTGGAAGGGATAATGATCTTCTTAAATTAGTTCATACTGATGTGTGTGGACCATTTCATGTTGAAGTAAGGGGTGGGTACTGATACTTTATAACATTTATTGATGATTATAGTATATGTGGATATATTTACTTAATGAGGTATAAGTTGGATTCTTTTGATAAATTCAAGGAACAAAAGAATGAATTTGAGAACCAACTCGGTTGGAAGTTTAAGAAACTCTGCTCAAACCGAGGTGGAGAATATCTTAATAAAGACGTCATTGATTGCTTACGGGAGTTTGAGATCCTATCCCAACTCACTCCTCCTTACATGCCTCAGTGGAATGGTGTAAGCGAAAGAAGGAACCGCATCTTGTTGGACATGGTGAGATTAATGATGAGTCATGCAAGTCTTTCATTATCCTTTTGGGGATATGGGTTACAAACAACAACACACATACTAAACCAAGTACCAACTAAATTGATAAATGATATTCCATATGAATTTTGGATTGGAAGAAAAACCATGTTATCAAATTTACATGTTTGGAGAAGGAAAGCGTTTTTTTAAGGCCTATTCAGGTAACAAACTTTCACCCCAAGGCACAAAGTGTACCTTTATAGGATACCCCAAGGAAACAAAGGGATATTATCTATACAACCCCTCAGATAAAAGGGTTATAGTGGAAAGACACATTGTATTCCTTGAGAGGGAGCACATCTCCAAAAGAGATAGTTGGATCAAGATAAAATTTGATGAATTCAAGGCTCAAGACAGACAAGAGTTGGTACAAGATCAGATTCCACAAAGCCCTGTGGAAGAAAAAACTATTCTAGAGACACAAGAACTGTGTAGGAGTACAAGAGATGTTAGAGAGCCATAATGGTGTAGTTTTCTAGTTACCGAGAATGGTGACTCATTATTAGTTGATAATAATGACCCTCTAACCTATAAAGAAGCAGTAAGTGGCAAAAATGTTTCCAAATGGCAAGAAATCATGAATTTCTAAATGGATTCCATGTACCAAAATTATGTCTAGATTTTGGTAGATCCTCTAATGGATGTAAATCTTGTTGGTTGCAAATGGGTATTCAAGAAGAAACTAGACATGGAAGGACAAGCTAGTACCTATAAGGCGTGACTGGTTGCAAAAGGGTTTAAATAGCGTCAAGGTATTGACTATGCTGAAAACTTTTCACCAGTTGAAATGCTGAAATTCATCAAAATTCTACCTGTCATTGTGGCTTACCATGACTATGTGATTTGGAAAATGGATTTCAAAACATCCTTAATTAACTGAAACCTTCAAGAAGATTTCTACATGACACAACACGAAGGGTTTGTGAATCCAAATGATGACAATAAAATATACAAGTTGAAAAAATCCATGTATGGATTAAAGGAAGCATTCAGGCCATGGAACATTCATTTTGATGAATCCATAACAGAATTTGGTTTTATAAAGAACGAATGTAGTCCTTGTGTCTACAAACAGTTTAGTGGGAGTGCAATCATTTTCTTAATAGTATATGTTGATGACATATTACTTATTGGAAATGAAATACGAGTCTTACAGTCTGTTAAGGCACGATTGAATAAATGATTTTCAATGAAAGACTTGGGTGAGGCGGCATATATTCTTGGGATCAAGATCCATCGTGATAGATCCAAGAGGTTTCTCAGCCTAAGTCAAAGTACATACACAGACAAGATATTGAAGGCATTCAATATGGAACAATCAAAGAGGGGATTATTTCCAACACCACATGGAATTCATCTTTCTAATAAAATGTATCCTCAGACCCATGAGGAAAGAAATAGAATGAAAAATATTCCACACGCATCAGCGATTGGGTGCAGTCATATATGTTATGTTATGTACTAGGCTAGATGTCGCTTACGCATTAAATGTGGTAGGCAGATAACAAGCTGATCCAGGTGACTGTCATTGGATGGTAGTCAAGACTATCTATAAGTATCTTAGGCATACTAAAGATATGTTCCTGGTTTATGGAGGAGATGAGTAAGTAGTTATCGGAGGAGATGAGTAAGTAGGCATCGGAGGAGATGAGTAAGTAGTCATCGGAGGATATGAAGATGCTAGTTTCCAAACTGATCAAGATGAAATGAAGTCTCAAACAGGATACATCTTTCACTTTGAATGGAGGTGTTGTGAGCTGGAAGAGCTCAAAGTAGGCTGTGGTCGCATATTTTATAGTAGAGTCCAAGTATATTACAGCTTCTGAGCCAGCTAAAGAAGCAGTTTGGATGTGTAATTTCATATAAGATCTTAATGTGGTACCTAGCAGTAAAGATCTCATCACACTCTATTGTGATAATACTGCAGTGGTGGCTCCTGTAAAAGAGTCAAGGTCATATCAGCAGACGAAGCACGTAATTTAGAAGTATCATCTCTTGATGTTTTTTTCTCAGAGAAGTGAAATTGCAGTGAGCAGTATTTCCATGGAAGAAAACATGGAGGACCCCTTGACTAAATCCTTGACTCAGCAAAAACATGATTATCATGTAAGGTCTAGCAGACTAAAAGTCATAGGCAGTTGGCTCTAGTCCAAGTGGGAGTTTGTTAGAGTTGGTGTCCTAGAACCAACCGTTTGAACTTTGATTACATGAATATTTGATGTTTTAAATATTAAATTAAACATCTTATTACATATTGTTCATTGTTCTACATGACCATAATGTAATAATATCTTAGAGTATTTGTTGTATTGATAAGGTCATAGTAGTTTCCCGTTTTGATGAGAACCTTGAAGTGCTATTACAATATTCTTAATATAGTCCCACGGTTGGATAACATACTATGATGGGACACATAGTATATAGACCGCCAGGTGAGAGTACTCATAAGCAAACGAGACTTCTTATGAAGTTCGTACTTGGTAATCTCCAAGATGGGAGACTATGAGAATAGACCCACCAGTAGAAATTCCACATGTTTTGATCCCATCGAATATTCCTATCTATGAGCGTGTGTAATGGTTCTTAGACTTTAAGATTATCATTAATACATGTCACGACTCACACACTTAGATTTGCTAAGGAAAACCATCACACCATATGTTGGCGGGAAATAGGGTATGTTGGGTGCATCATGAATAACATGTTATTAATAGATAAGTTAAGAAAGGATTTTTCTCTTCCATATTTATGGAAGTCGAAATCTCGGTCTTTTAATTGAAATAGAACTGTTACCCTAAATTACATGGTCATGGTGTAACGATGAGTTTATTTCAGATAGTCAAAGAATGATGTATCAATCATATAAGTTGATGACACTATCATGCAACCTGATAGATGAGATTGTGTGACAAAGGGATTATATTACATAGTGAGCATTCATATGTGGTTGACATTGTTGCAACATTAAGTTCTTTCTCTTAGGTGTATTGACTCATTGCTAGATAGTAATTTTGGACTTCAGGCAAACTCACCTAATTCCAACGAGATAAAATCCTAGAGGATCACATATTATGTGTTTTTGGTGGTCTCGATTAAATTCTATTTGAATTTAATTAATGAAATAAATGTTATTATCAAGACTGAGGAATAATTTTATTTATGTTATATTAACCGCATAAATTAAATAAAGATTTATTCACTGGATTGTGAATAAAATATATTTATTTATCTTATTGAATATTTAATAAATATTTATTTACTAGTTTGTTGATAAAATATTTATTTAAGATAATAAAATACTTATTCAGGATTTCAATAAATACAAGAGTTCAAATAGACCAAGATCGTGTCCAGTGAAAAAATAATTATTTACAAGTCGATAAATATTATTTATCCATTTTTTGCAAGTTGGTGCAACACAAAATAATAATACTACTATTATTATTACGTGGCATGGGATTTTATTAATGGTTATAATTAAATTTAATTGTTTTTATGCAATTAAATTTTGTAACTGAAATCTCAGACCTAAAAATAAATGGTTACGTCTATTGTGTAATTTATTCAAAATCAATTCCAAGTTTGGGAATAGAGAATTTTTTCACAGAATAAATTCTCCCTCAACTCCTCCCTCCCTCTCAAGAATGAGAAACCCAAGAGATAATTTCTTCAAGACCGAAAAAAGAGCGATCAATAATGAACAATGTAATACATTCGATTTGTCGCACTAGTACCCGGAGAATGAGTGGTGTTGCTTGGAGACCATTGAAGTATGTGTGGATCACCGGTAGAGAGATTATACCCTTAGATCCTAGCAAGCACAACGAAGGCAATCTGAAAGGGCTGTTTTGGACGATCAACAATCATTAATAAAGAAAGTTCCTAATCTCATGGATTTATTTCTTCAGATATTAAATAAATTAATTATAAATTTGACATGCAAGATCCTCACTCTTGGTTTTATGCAAAGATTATTAAAAAAAATTAATATATCACCCACTAATACACGCTTCATGTGCTCGGAACCAACATAAAGAAGAAGGTACTCATCAACGGTGATTCTGCCATTAAACAAACCAATATGCAAAAGGGAGTCCTGTTTGTGAAGTCAATCTGATTGCAACTTATTAACAAGCAACTAAGTGATTCTGATTCTAGCACTCAGGGCTAGCCAGGCAAGCCCCACAGGCCTCCGGGTTAGGGCAACACAAAGGAAAATTAAAAAAAATATAAAATAAAATGGCATCAATTTCACCCTTTTTTATTGTACCTCTATGCAATCAAGGGCAGAATTTCTGGTGTTGGTATTGGGAAACAGAATTTACCAAGCCACTGCTTAGACTTGATAGGATCGACTAAAAGCAGTCTTGTGAAATGACCTTCCGCTACTGGCTCTTTTCCATTCAGGATGAGAGGCAGAGGATTCTTTGCTGAATTCATATTCAATGTCCTTTGGGGGAGCATAAAGATCCTTCCTAGACCTTTTCTCTCTCCGGAGCAAGAGTAAGGACCTCATTGTCGATGATTGGCACTTTTCCTTTAAAATTCCTGGAGTGTAATGGAGTTGAGATCACAGTTGACTCTTGAGTTGTCACAGCCAGCAACATTTAAAAATTGATTAGCAACGGATGCAGCTGCAACCAAATCTGGATGTGCATCAACATTTCTTGTATCAATGATCACACTCTCAACTCAAGCAGTTTTTGTTGGTCTGCTCCACTACCATACCAGCTGCAATGTTCCCATCAATATATCTTTCTTGAGCTGCTTACCCTACCGTATCCTCCAGCTTGAAAGTCGAACTTGCTGGTTGGAGTCTCCCATCTTCAATACAATAACTCAGATGAGAAAACAGAGCATCAAGAGAGGCCCAAATAGTAGAATTCAGTTGGGTAGAACCAACTTAACTTCCAGGCACCTCATTTGGACCCAATCCCACATCCCTCTGGGAAGCAGGTGGCTTGAGCTGAAGTTGAGAAGTACCCGACTCCTTTGTCACAAAATTCTTAGTGGCAGGAAATCCATTGATGGAATTCATCTTCAGAGGCTCGAATTCTTGACTGAATACACATCGATCACCAGGGATGCAGTCTCATCCCTTCCTAACTTTGAAGGTGGATGAGCGTCCACTATTTCAACCCCTTTAGATGAAGGCTAAAATTTAGGGGCCCAGATCGAAGGAATTTGAGAAGGATTACAGGACGAAGCATCATGACCAAGAATTCAGCACTTTTAAGCAAAACGCAGCCAGATTTTCAAAAGTAATCTGTTGAATGAAACTAAACAAACCATTTTGAATCCATATCTGTTTGGAGAATGGTTTCAAAACATCTACTTCCACACATAGATGACCTATCGAGGGCCTTGAAAGAATCCTGGTTAATGCAGGACTTTTTATAGAAACTCCTAAAGCTTGGAATATGGAGAACAAAGAATCCCCTTGAAATAGATTAATCGGTAACCCCATAAGACCTACCAAAATCAGTATGATGTAGAAATTCGTTCTGTCTTGCGATAAGGGAGACTATCTATAGACGAACATGTCTGATCCCTGTATCTACCACAAACGATTACTCTAGCATCTGCAGAAATCTTCTGTAGATCCAAAACACAGTAAAACAATAAGATTGTCAATATTCCCAATAGTAACATTTTCAAACCCAATAAATTCTCATGAGCTTCGAATAAAAACTATACTCGGCCGATAACTAGACAACTTACCAACGAAGGATAATCGAATGAGTGAAGAGATCTCGTTGATGTCAGATTCTGTGAATGACACCATCGGGAAGCCTTTTTGATGAGAAATGGAATCATTAACACGGTGTAAGAGGAATAACCATTCGCGACGTCCAGAAATTATAAATCTAGGGTTTCTTTATAGCATTTTCAAGGGTCTGGAGGAGCAGACGGTGTAGATTCATCATTTCATCACATATCAATCGTTGCCTTCTTCACCGAAGTGTCACTTCCTCCCCACCCCAAAAAAATCCATTTTTAGTTTCTTCCCTCTCATTCTGATCAACTTTGATAATTTTTATACTAAATGCCTTCAAATTTAGATTTATATGTTGCATATTCCTCTTTTATTTTAAGTTGAGATTTAAATTTTTATCTTACATGTTTTCTCTTTATTTTTTAAATTGAGTTCATCAGGTATAACCGATCAACATCATTTGAATCCGTTTGTTTGTTAATATGAAGCCCTTTTGAAGTCTTATCACATTGTAAATATTATTTTTGAGTTTTTATTAAGAATCTCCAAGTTTGACTTTATTCCAAAAATAAATTGGTGGGTTGTTGTTTGTATCCTAATAAGCATAAAATCCATTCAAGGTATTGAATTTCAAATAAATATGATACTTCATATTGATTTTTCTATTTCCATCATTATAAGACCATATTCGTCACCATTCTAATTAACTTTGTTTTTTGTTTTGTATATGGAATGCCTTCTGATTTAGATTTAAAAAACCTGTTTCCTATTTAATTTCTTAATTATGTTCATCAGCTATAATTTCTCAACAAAAAATTAATTTGGATGTTTTTTGTCACGTCCCGGACCCATATGCCACTTAATGGGTGCCCCGAGCTTGGTGGGCCATAAGGCCTCAAACGCATCTCCCCAAACACCATAATCTGTCAACTAGTAGCGAGGGTTTAGGGTGTGTCTGTGGGAAGACTATGCCCTCATTAACAAAGTGTAGCATAGTGGATGATTATAAACATGGGTAAATAGTGGAAGTAATATTAGTAAACAGAAGGCACAACGGAAAATAGAGACAATAGTAACAATAAATGAAACAACTGGAATATCATTCAATAACTGATGAGGATGTGTCATGTCACTAGAAAACTGGAAAACATGGATACAAAATAGCATGCATAACATGTTCAAAAAAAGTATAAAGAAATAAAAAGACTATCCCAAGCATCCCAAGATCCGGCTCAATCATCTGCTATCAAGCTCCATCCAAAACAGCAAACAATTAAGTTTTCTAAGTTGTATGTTTCCCTTTATCAACACCTCCATTCATGTAATATACTCCGGGTACCAAAAGGTGCTTGGAGTGGGTGTGAGATAAATCTGAGTGGGCCACAACCAACGGTGTCTATAGCTTTTGACCCTTGTAATGGAAATGTAACAGTGTGAAAGCATGCATGTATAAAGTAAAGAAATACAATGTAACTAAATACCCAAGTACATGCTTCATCCCTCGGCTGGTGTCTGAACATGTAACCAATTAATTATTTGATTGTTACCAGTTTATAACATATCACATGTTAAGAATTGTGAAGGTTCCAATTTATAACATGGCAACCTATAATGATATTTAATAGTGAAGTCCCAAGGTAATTACCAAGGCAACGTAGACCTGAAGGGTCCCCAACTCAGTAATAACTGTAGCCTAACATGGGGTAAGAGTGTAATACGAGCATTGTTCAAGTCATTCCACAATGATACGCCTATCGAGTCCAAGGAGTTTGTTCAAGGTAAAATGGGGCTAAGCAATGATTGAGCCTGATGGGCTTTAACCAAGACACCTACTTGTCAATGCTGGATCCAAGGAGTGTATCTAAGACATCCTATAATAATATTAAAGGGACCTATGGTGTCATACCAGACATCCAAATAATAGACAAGGATCGAGATCTAGGAGGGTATCAACCTAAGCAAGTTGTATCCTTGAATCGGAATGAGGTTCTTGAGTGCTCATGGAATTCTCTGATCAGAATCCAAGGTGTGCTCGAGTCTGGCCATTCCTATTTGATTATTAAGTCAATTAATATTTCATTTGGTTCAATGCTTACCTTTCATTAGTTTGATAAGGTCAAGTAGCATGCAACCTTTATTAATCAACAAGTCTATTTGGTCCAAGCATTGCCTTTCATTAGTGTGACAAGGCCAAGTATCATGAAACCTTTATTAATTCCATCTAAATGATATTCAATAATTACGGTTGATTCTGCTACCTTCCATTAATGTAGAAAGGGGTTCTATAGACATGCAACATATTATTCATTCATATTTAATTCGGTCAAGTCATATACTTAGTATACTTTCCAATGTCCATTTCACATTTAATTATCAATTGAATCACTTACCTTAGGTGGGTCAAGTGGTGAGAATACATGGTACTTTCCATTATGAAATTCAAAATATAAATCAATCCATTTAATATAGAAAATCTTACCCTTATAAGGGTCAAGACAATTCACACCCAAATGGTGGCCCAAACATATCAAATACTAAAAACCCAATTATGGCATAACATCCTACATGGGATGGATGAAGTTGTGGGTGTAACCACCAAGAATTAATCACATAAATTGAAAGAAAATATTTGTAACGTCCCGGTTCCGGAAGCCACCCAGAGGCGCCCCGTACTCGGTTGGTCACATGGCCTCAAACGCATTTCCCCAAATGCTAGAGGCTGCCGACTAGCAGCGAGGGCCTTGGGTGTGATAGTGGGGAAACTATGCCCTCATTGGCAGAGTACATAGCGGAAGTAAACAAAATATGAAACAATAGAAACAGTAAATATCCAACAACAATGCACAAGAGAACAATGAAAGACTAAAACAATAAACCACTAGAGCACATATGTATATATGAAACGATGCATGATGCATATCTAGGAAAACATCCAAACAAGTCACAATGCTGTAAATACAAACAGTACCAAAAACAATTATAAAAGAAAAGATAAACAACTCCTCAGCATCGCAAGCCTAAGCTTGGTCCCATTCTCTCCTGCTCCAAAGTAATCACGTACCATAAGTCGAAGGGAGATTTTACTTGTCTATACCTACAACAACATAGTCTGTTTGGGCCCAAAAGTATGACCCAAACAGGGTGGGAGACTAAATCCCAGTAGGCAAACACCCGAAGATCTGTGCCTCATAGTCAGTGAGCATATGACAGGTAATAGTACAGTAAGCAGTAAACAGTAACAGTAAATGGTAGGTAGTAACCAGCAAGCAGTAATAGGATGATATACAATAGTAATCAATCCACAGAACAACAAGAAATAGTGAAGAAAACAACTAACCACAACAGGAACCCCTCTGGGAAGTACTCGTAGCCAACCCCTCTGATCCTATCCAAGAAGTACCCACAACCCTCTAGGCAGTGCACTCAGCCTAACCCCTCTGGTTTGGTCATATGAATTTATAATACTCTCTGGGAAAGCTCGCTCAGTCAATTCCCCTTATAGTATAGGGTTGTTAGGGACTCTCTGAGGAAGATCACAGGGTCTAACCCTCTTATATCCCCAAGGTCTAGAAACTCTCTGAGGAATCTCACTTGGTCAATTCCTTCTATAGTCTTAGGTCTACCACAGACTCTCTAAGTAAGCTCACTCAGTCAATTCCTTATCTAGCCTGGAAAGGTTTTAATGAAATTCAAATAAGGTAAAGACTCTCTGAGGAAGCTCACTCGGTCTACCCTCCTGTAGTCTATAATATCCAAGACTCTCTAGAAAACTCACTCGGTCTATCCCCTGTAGTCTATAATAACCAAGACTCTCTGGGAAGCTCACTCGGTCTATCCTCTATAATCTATAATAACCAATACTCTCTGAGGAAGCTCACTCGGTCTACCCTCCTGTAGTCTATAATAACCAAGAATCTTTGGGAAGCTCACTCGGTCTATCCCTTATAGTCTATAGCACTAGGTTCTCACAGTCTCGTGACATTCAGTGCATACTAATGCTATAAGGCTAAAGTACACCTATAGAGCTACTTGGCTAACCATTCTACAGAACAACAATCATGTCAAGAATATCATTCCATCCTATGGCCACAAGGCATGGAAAAACAGGTATAACGACCAAAGGCTAACAAAACCCCAAGATCATAACAAGAACAAGGAATGGGAAAAACATCCAAGCATAGTAATTATCCTCAAACATGATAAAATTACCTCTACACAAGCATACAAGTGAGGCAGGAAAACAACAGAGGAAAAATGGTAAACACGCAACACCCCGTTCGCAGGTATTGGTGAGAATTGCACATAAAACTCAAAGACTTTAAAAGGTAAGGCACAAACCACCTACCTTGATGCTATGAGATCAATATAATTTGACCACAAGGCTTGATTATCCCTAGAAAGGCATAGATCTATGAAAATGGACAAAACGTTCAACCCATGATATCTTGAGGAAGAGGGAAAATCATGGAATGAAACTCAAGAAGAAGTAAGAGATCACCACTGTGGTTCCAACGCAATCGACGACGATCGATTCGGAAAATAGACGGAGGATCTGGGGCTTGGAGGATGTTCACGGTCGTACGGGGCGCTCTCAGTCGAAGAACCTGAAGAAGAAGACATTTCTGTCGATAAGGCGCAACCCCGATCCATTTAATGAAAAAAAAGAAAGTACACGACGTGTACTTATGGGGTACACAACGTGTACTTGGCCTTTACGTACTCTACTTTAAGCGGCCTCCACATTGCCCTTATACACTGTGTGTGTGGCCCGGACACGACCAGCACACGGCCTGGCGCTGCATCAAAGTACACGGCGTGTACTTCGAAAATTTTCAAATTTTCATCTTTTTCTCAAAAATGACCAGAAAAGGAAAAACATACCTAAATTAAAGATCCAGATTCTTACAATATCTATATGGTTGTAATGATTATAATCATGGAATATAAATTCTATAATGACACCCAATGGAATTAGTGGACCCCACACAACAATTCCAAAATCAATGAACTTGAGGGATGAGTTATAAACCACACACCTTAGGCTTTTACAAATCTCCTCCTCTGTTATTTTCCCTTTATTTGGATTGGATCAGAGTAGATAAAAGAAAAGTAGAGAATTTCTCATACCCTGATAACTAGGTCGAGAGCAAGAGAGAGAAGAAAGGCTTAAACGGACTCGAGTACTTACCACTGCGCATCCAACGTGATGAATAGAAGTTCGATCAGATATTGAATGAAGAAGATCTTTCAATCCCTAGATATAGACTTTAAAAAGATCCAATTTAAGAGATAAATAGGTTAATCTCATTGTTTCTCAGATTAGGGAAGAAGGATGGACCTAATTAGATCATTAAGGTAAAAAAGAACAATTTACCCAAAAAAATGTCTTGTGCATGGTTTGTCCACATAGTTTTGAAAACCATGTGAAAATTGTGCACAGTTACCTGGGAAAAAGGCTAAATTTCATGGTTAGGCCTCACGGCCATACTCAAACCATGTGATATGGTTTTGTCCAGAAATTTCCTTCCGCACGGTTAGTGAAACTGTGCGCTAACCATGTGGAATAGCCAGTTTTCCAAAAAATATGGGTTCTGAGCTCCAAAATTACACCGAACACCCCTGAGACATTTTCTAACTCATTATGAATCCATATTAGGTCCAAATTAAAGATTTAGACCACAATTTAAATGATCCATACCTGAGTGAAAAATCGGGTTCTTATAGTCTTCCCTCCATAAAAGAACTCGTTCCCGAGTTCACCTTCCAAGGGTGGAGAAACACTATCTGAGAACAATTCTATCCATTTGGCACATAAGTCGGCCTTCCAATTTCAAGTCTCTTACTACAAGCGACCATGATGCCATAGCACCTATACTATAGGGACAAACCTACCTCAGATAGCCTTTGTGCTCCGATCAATAATGCGTACTAGATACTCATCAAAGGTAGCATTAACATCTAACTCAACTTCTTCAGGATCAAAAGTATGAGATGAGTCAGCATGATACCAGAGAAGCTATGAAACATGGAATACATCATGCATGGAACAATACCTCTAATTTAGTATCAACCTATAGACTGTTGGCCCGACTATCTATAGAATTTCAAAAGGCCCTCTATAACTGGGTGATAACTTCCCTTTCTTCTATAACCATCTTTTCCCAAGCCTGGGTGATACCCAAAGGAAAACATGATCCCCAACCTCGAACTCTAGATGTCATCGATGAAGATCGACATAAGATTTCTGTCTATACTGAGAAGTATCCATAAGATTTCTGATCATATGAACTTACTCTAAAAGTCTCTTGAATGAGATGAGGACCTAGTAGGGTTGTCTCACCTGCCTCTAACCAACATAGGGGTGAACGACATGACCTACCATACAAGGACTCAACAGTATCCATATGAATTGTTACCAGAAAGTAGTTATTATAGGAGAAATCGATGAGAGGGATATGTTTCTCCCATGAACATCCAAAATCAAGGACACATGCTTGGATCATACCCTCTAGAACCTGTATTTTCTATTCCGATTGTCCATCAGCCTGAGGGTGAAAATCTATACTTAGAAGAACTTGTGTTACCATAGCCTTCTAGAGTTATTTCTATAATTGTGAAGTGAAATGATCATCCCTATATGAAATGACAGTACGAGTGACTCTGTGGAGTCATATGATCTCACAGACATACAGTTTTCCTAGCTCATTGACTGAGAAAGTCTCACGAATGGGAATGAAATGGGATACTTTATTCAGTCTATCAATTACAACCCATAAAACATCTATACCTATATGTAACCTAGGTAAAATGACTAAAAATTCCATAGAAACATCTTCCCACTCCATTCTAGGACTAAAAGCGGTTGTAACAAGCCTATAGGTATTTGGTGCTCCGCCTTCACTTATTGACAGATGGAACACCTAGTGATAAAGCATGTTATCATACATTTCATCCTAGGCCACCAATACTGGCGTCACATATCTCAATAAATCTTGGAGATTCTTGGATGAACTTCCCACTAAGAAGTGTTGAACTCTTTCATCAACTCCTCTCTTGTATCTACAGGAACCCAGATACGTCCACGTAAATGCAGGACATTGTCTCTGTCTATAGACCAATCTGGAGGCGGGTTATATCCTACTATTATCTCACAAAGTACCAAGATTTTTGGATATGAAAAATGTATACTCTTCACCTTCTTAATGAGGTAAGAGGTAACTATTAATAATGATAGGTAAGACTGCTCATAATTGTCATGAAACTCTAGATGCAGCTCAGAAAAGAGGGCCATTAACTTCCATTTGTCACTAGCTTCCCATATGGCATGTGTTTTAGTTTTCCAACTCAGCACATATGAAACTACATTACCCTTACCAAGTGTATAAGAAAGATCAAAATCAAATTATTGAAGATATTCAACCCATCTCTGTCGTCTGAGTTTCAAGTCACACTGAGAGAAGATATATTTGAGGCTCTTGTGGTCTGTGTACACCACAAAGCGCTCACCCAACAGATAGTGTATCACCCAATGTAAGGTATAGAAAACTGATTCTATCTTAAGTTCATGCATCAAGTAATTCCTCTCATGAGGTCTCAACTACCGAGATCTGTATGTAACAACTTTGTCCTCCTATACCAACACTGCTCCTAGGCCGATGCCTGATGCATCACAGAATACGGTATAACCTATGCCTGGATCTAGAAGAGTTGGAATAGGTACTGATAAAAGACTTTATTTCAATGCTTTATAGGATTTACCACATGCTTCTGACTACAGGAACATGACACCCTTATTTGTAAGGCAAGTGAGAGGTGAAACAAGGTGGGAAATGTCCTGTATGAAATAACTGTAACATCCATCCATCCTCGAGAAACTCAGTATATCAAACGCATTCATGGGATTCTCCTAGGAAACCAAAACAGTAAACTTTTCAAGGTTAATAGATACTTGTGATTCAGATATTATATGACCCAAGAAGTGAACATTTTCAATCCTGAAGTGTCACTTTGTAAGATTGGTGTAAATCTTATGCTCTCTCAGTGTAAACAAAACGAACTTAAGATGTTTGGAATGGTCACTACGAGTGTGATAATACACAAATATTTCATTCACAAAGACTATGAAAAAAGAGTCCAAATAGGGGTGGAACACCCTATTCATCAGATCCGTGAAAATGTCAGGTTCATTCGTATGACTGAATGACATAACAAGGTACTCCTACAAACCAAACCTATTATAGAAATTTGTATGAGGTATGTCTGATGGTATGACTCATACCGGATGATAACCTAATCTCTAGTCAATCTTATAAAAAACCTTTACTCCTCAGAGATGGCCAAAGAGATCATCTATTTGAGAAAGTGGATATCAGTTATTGACCATAAGTTGGTTCAACCTTTCATAATCTATTCATATACATAATGTTCCATCCGCCTTCTTGAAAAAAAAAACACAGGCGGACCCCAAGGGGATGTACTGGGATATATAAAACCTTTGGCCTCTAAATCCTCTAATTTCCACTTGAGCTCTCGCAGCTCAGTAGGTACCATCTTTTACGAAGGAATGGACACTAGAGCTACTCCCGAAACAAGCTCGATTGTAAACTCTACCTCTATCTTTAATAGGTAATCCAAAAAATATTTTTGAGAAGGATATACTTGAAATGATCCACTAATGGAGGAAAATAAGACTTACGTAAACCCTAATCCTCCATGAAGATATTTTCTATCTGGGTGGTCACTTAACCTAGCCCATGATGCTCTGGTTTCGCTCTACTAGTCTGGACATCCCACTCACCCTTATGTAGATAGTAGCTACCCTCTAGTGATGTAAACAATACCTTGTGAAGATAAGAGTCTAAAAAAGCATGATATTGAACCAACAAGTCCATTATGAGAATGAAATCGAAGCCCATCATCTCAATAATGAAGAGGTTCCATAAAAAAGGGTAACTACCTACCTCAAGGGGGAAGTCCCTACACTAGCGTATACCCTCTGTTTATACCCCTAACAACATATCTATGGTCATTACACCATAGTAATACTGTATCTCCAGTCCGAGACTTTCCACGATAGATTCAAAGATAAAAGAGTTCAAAGAACCTGTATCAAATAAATCAGATACTATGGTAGAGGCTACTAGAATTGTACCTCGTACTGTAGATGGTCTTGCAGCCTGATCCTCAAGTATCAGTTATAGTACATGCAATTGACCTGATCCATGGCCTTGTGCAATAGATGGACTACCATGATCATAAATACTCTGTTGGCACTACTGGTGATCAGGGGTCAGGTTACCATGGCCACAAACTCCTCCTCGGCCAGACCTTCTGATGCTATACCAACCCCCACCTAACATGGTGTAAAAGAACCTGCTCCTGAAGGTGGATCTTGTGTGGATCCTTTTCCACTCGAAGCTAGTGGAAAGGTCCTACAAAAATGCTGATACATCCACAAGCCCGACATTCCATTAGGTCTCTATCACAATGAGGATTCAGGTCCCCCCTTCATCCACACTGATGACACACTTTAGAGCTATCGAAATGGGCACTCTGGTTGTCACTTCCCTGATGAGAAACCTTGAGGGAATTTTTCCTACCACCATAATAACTACTATAATGCCTCATAACTAATCCTCTATACTCGATACTATTTTTTGTCCCTTAGGATGTGCTTAGTGATAAGAGCCTGATTGGCTATCTCGGAAAAATTAGGCAGGAAAAATACATTCACCTGTGTATGGATGGCATACTAGAGCCCATCCTCAAAGCATCTAGTGCATGAAAGTTCATCACCGGCTAGAAGTGGTTCAGAGCACTGCAACTCCGTGAAACGCGTTGAATATTCCATAACTGACTTTGAACCCAACTCGAGATGCATGAACTCTCTGGCTTTGTTAACTCTCAGCATATGAGGAAAGAAATGATCATGGAAGGTAGTCTAGAAATCAACCCATAACATGCCCTGATGATGACCATCCTAGGTAACCACATCCCACCAACGCTTGGTCGAGTCCCAAAGCATGTAAGTAGCAAGATTGACTCTCCACTCTGGAGGTGTCTTCAGATGATAAAAAATGATAGGATAGCCTCTAGCCACTACTCAGCAGCCTGTAGACCACCATCCCCTAAAAAGGTAAGAGGATGCTACTGCTAAAACTCACAAGTCAAATAATCCATCATATGTGCAACTCATATAGCACCACGCATGGACTGCATCAGACATAGAAAAATATCATGAACTTTGGTGTCAGTTTCCAATTCTAGTACAGTAGGTAGTTCCTCAAGTGGCACTCTTGGAGGTAATATTGGTAGCTTAGGGCCCATCACATCTGGAGCATGGTCGTCTACACCCTCTGGGTGTATGATAAGAGGACATCGTTTCAGCATTGGTCTCCAAATTCCAAGCACACACCTCGGAACAAGCTTAAGTAGAAAGATAACATCACTAGAGGAAGCTAAACATAGGAAAACTCACTACCTAAAGTATACTACCCCAACTACCCACTTAGACGGACATGTATTGGTAAGTGCTAAAGTATAAGTTTCATTTCATTTTACATTTAACTAATAGCTTCACTCTTTTACCATTCATAACATGAAAATGCAGTATAAGGATGTGCAACCAATTTATTTTAGATGTCATGATTCACTTTATAATGGATAGTCATTTTCAGTGAATTAGTTCCCATACACCTTATCATTGGAAATGAAACCCATTTATTTATAGCATAATGGATCGACTCAAAAAATTACTCATTCCAACCCCTGAAGTCCCATACACCTCATGAATTGAGATAGGAAATCACTCAATCACAACCAAGAGTAATATAATCATAACATAACTATCACAACATCACTCAATAATCATAGGAATATTAAGTAATGAAAAGTAGTGAAATCCACCTATATGGCATGGAAATATGCATGACATGTTAATTCTAGGTGCCTATAATGATGCATGTAACATTTCTCCTTTCCCTCATATCATCAGCCCAAGGATGAAATAAAATCCTTGAATAGAGTAATAATCATCAACACCACACATCATGTGCATCACCCAACAATGAAATAATTTCAACTGTAATACGGAAACAATAACATCAATTATAATTTAGGCAACTTGGTTTTTACCCCGAACATGGATTTTTGATGCCCAAGAACGACTTATGACCAAGTCTCAAGCATTACTCATCTCCAATCTATTGTCTCCAAATAGTAAAGCAAGAAAGAAAACTGCTCTGATACCACTTTATGATGTCCCAGAACCGGATGCCACTTAATGGGTGCCCTGAGCCTGGTGGGCCACATGGTTTCAAGAGCATCTCTATGAATTACAGAGGCTGAAAACTAGTAGAGAGGCCCTAGGGTGTGTTAGTGAGGAGACCATGCCCTCATTACCAAAGTGTATCATAATGGTTTATTATAAATAAGGGTAAATAGCAGAAGAAATATAAGTAAACAGAAGGTAAAACATAAAATAGAGACAATAGTAACAATAAATAAAACAACTAGAATAGAATTCAACAACTGATGATGATATTTCATATCACTAGAAAACTATAAAACATGGATACAAGACAGTATGTATAACATGTTAAAAAAAACTATAAAGAAATCAAAAGACTATCTGAGCATCCTGAGCTATAGCTCGGCCATCTGCTATCAAGATCCATCCTAAACATAAAGTAATCAAGTTTTAGAAGACATAGGATTCCCTTTATCAACACTTTAATTCATGTAATATACTTTGGGTACCAAAGGGTGCTTAGAGAGGGTGTGAGATAAATCTCAATGGGCCACCACCAATGATGTCTATAACATTCGGCCCATGTAATGGAAATGTAACAATGTGAAAGCATGCATATATAATGTAAATAAGTATAATGTAACTAAATACCCAAGCTTCTACTTAATCCTTCGGCTGGTGTCTGAACATGTAACCAATTAATTGTTTTATTTTTACCGGTTTATAACATATCACATGTTAAGAATAGTAAAGGTTCCATGTTATATCAAGGCAACCTGTAATGAAATTTAATAGTGAAGTCCCAAGGTAATTATCAAGGCGACGTAGACCTCAAGGGTTGACAACTCAGTAATAACTGTATCTGGAATGGGTTAAGAGTATAATCCAAAGATCATAGTCCAATGCATTCCATAATGAGATTCCTACCGAGTCCAAGGAGTTCATCCAAGGTAAAATAGGGCTAAGAAATTACTGGGCCTGATGGGCTTTAACCATGGAACCTACTTGTCAATGCTAGGTCCAAGGAGTGTATCCAAGGAATCTTGTAATAATATTGAAGAGATCCTACAATTCCATATTAGGCATCCAAAGAATATACAATGATCAAGATCTAGGTGGGTCTCAACCTAAGAAAGTTGTATCCATGAATTAGAATGGGGTTCCCGAGTGCTCATGAAATTCTCCAATAAAAATCCAAGATGAGCTTGAGTTAGACCATTAATATTTGATTATGAAGTCATGAAATATTTCATTTTTTAAAGCCTTTCCTTTAATTAGTTTGATAAGGTCAAGTAGAATGAAACTTTTATCAATCAACATGTCCATTTGGTCCAAGCCTTGCCTTTTATTAGTGTGACAAAGACAAGTAGCATACATCCTTTATTAATTACATCTAAAGCATATTCAAAAATTAAGGATCATTTTTCTACCTTACATTAACGTGGAAATGGTTTCTATGGACATGAAACCTATTATTCATTCATATTTAATCTGATCAAGTCATATACTAAGTATACCTACCAATTTCCATTTCACATTTAATTATTAATTGAAGCACTTACCTTAGGAGGGTCAAGTGGTGAACATAAATGGTACTTTCCATTATGAAATTCACAATATAAATCATGCCATTTAATATAGAAAATATTACCCTTAGAAGGGTCAGGCCAAGTCACACTCGAATGATGGCTCAAACATGTTAAATACTAAAAACCCAATTATGGCATAAAATCCTACAAGGGATGGATGAAGTTGTGGGCATAACAACCAATAATTAATAACATACATAGAAATAGAATATCCATATGGTTCTAATGATTATAAGCATGGAATATAAATTCTCTAACAGCACCCGATGAAATCGGTGGGCCCCACATGATAATTTTAAAAATCAAAGAACTTGGGGGATGAGTTATTGAAAACCCACCTTAGGTTTTAATGACTTTCCTCCTTCGGTATTGGCTCTTGATTTGGATCATATCAGATTAGATATAAGGAAAGGATAAAAACACTCATACCCTGATAACTAGGTTGAGAGCAAGAGAGTAAAAGAAAGGCTTAAATAGAATTGAGTACTTACTGTTGCGCATCCAACATGATGAATGGATGATCAATTGAATATAGGATGACAGAGATCTTTCAATACCTAGATTTGGCCTTAAAATGATCCATTTTGAGATAGAAATAGGTTAATCCCACAGGTTCTTGAAATAGGGAAGAAGGAGGGATCTAATTAGATCATTAAGGGGAAAAAGGACAATTTACCCAGAAAAATGGCCTATGAACAGTTTGTCTGCATGGTTTGAAAAACTATGTGAAAACTGTGAATTGTTACTTAGGCAGAAGGGGTGCTTTCACAGCTAGGCCGTACAACCATGTGCAAATCGTGTGATATGGTTCTTTCTAGAAATTTCTTTCCATAGAATTAGCCAAAACGTGTTCCAACATTACAATAATCGTGTGAAATATCTAATTTCCCCAAAAATATGGTTTCTGGGCTCTAAAATTTTCCCAGACACCCCTGATACCTTTACTAGCTCATTAGGTATCCAAATTATGTCCAAAGTAAATATTTAGACCAAAATATAAAGGATCCATACCTGAGTGAAAAATTGGGTTCTTGTATTTTTTAACATGAAGTCCTATCTAATTCTTATCAGACCCTTACTAGATTTTGATTGTTATTATCATTTTTGAGTTTTGATTAAGAATGCACGGGATTTTTTTCTTCTTCCAAACTTTGTTTGTTGGATTTTTATTTGTATCATAACATGAAAAATATGCAATGTGAAAAAAAATAAACATTGACAAGTTTTTTGAAAGGGTTGAGAATTTTAGGAATGATTATAAAATAGTTTTACAAAACTTACTGTAGTTGTAAAATTTATAAATGAGTTTTACCTTTTCATGATAATGATTTCATGTCACAGTTGATTAGTCATCCACCCTAGAGGAAAAATAGTGATATTGATAATATGATATCTCGAATTTTCCATGTATTATTTTTAATTATTATATGGATTATTTATAAGACCAAGAACCAAGACGGCATATAATTCTGAGTCCCGATGTTCCCAAAATAAATGTTTGAAATATATTAATTATATTAAATAGGATGTGCACGCATTTTTCTAAAAAATTAGATTAACTTCTAAATGGGCGTTTAGATCATAAATATGAGGGAACTATTGAGATCAGAATGTGGGTTTTACCCTAGGAATGACTTAACATTAGTTAGTGCATGTCGTTTTTGTAAAATTCATTAGGTGCATAGAAATAAATAAAATAATTTAAATAAATAATTTTATTTCATATTTTCTAATGCACCAATTTTACAATATTTAAATATATTATTTTGTGGGAAATCTAGGGTTATCCTCATAACCCTAGAACCTTTGGAGAGTCTTTAGAGAGAGCTTCAAAGTATTATCTTAGGTGAATGACGATGAGATCATGGATTGGTGATCGAAACACCTCATATTCTAAGGGTCTCATCAATGAACGCGATGCAGCTTTTCTCTTCATCAGTGATCATGCCGAATCGAGGTAGGGGATGTGTTTTTTTTAGAGTTCTTCCCAATTATTTATCTCTATGACAAACATGAATAAAAAACATATAGATTGATCCACAATTTAATCATTATGTGTAATGGGTTTATTTCTATGGGGATATTTTCTTTGGGAGTTGTTTATTTGTTTCAAACCGAACACGGTCAAGGTTTGTTCCTATTTTGCATGCTTTGTGGTTTTCTCCCATATTTCATCATTTATCATGGATGTTATTCACTTGGACCATGATTTGAATCTTCACTAATGAATTGGTCTTTGCATGCATGTTTTTTGGTGCAGAGATATGATATTTTAGATTCGGACTCAGTACGATGCAATGGAGGTGCGATGACTATAGCGACAAATGAATTGGACTGGTTTGGAAAACCCCAATTTTGAGCGGGACGTACGAATGAAAATCGAGACAAATAGAATCCTTTTTCCAAACTAAATTAGACCCCAGATTATGGAGAGCGGTTGTGGCAGGATTTGTTCAGGGTAGATCCATTTTTTGGCATGATTATAGCTATATTTCATAGTGAAGGAGGTGTGGGCATGCGCGGGAGGAAGAACCGGGGTTTCTAAAAAAACTTCATCAACACAATGTGTAATTTGGGATTACATGGTGCGTGGGGCCCTCTAGGTGGAGGCTTGGGTTTTTGGTAAGATAAAGGTATCACAGGACATGTGGTTAGGCCTACATAGTGTGTGGTCCCTCCCTGGTGAACTCAGCATGTACCTCAGAGTACACAGACACGTGTTGGTCGAGTACATGGCTTGAGTTGTGTACTAACACACGGGGTGGAGTACACAGGTTACCTACACGCCCTGTACTCTACTACATGGACATGGCTTGAGACATGGGCTATTTATACTGGTAGGACCCAGGGTCAAGGGGCACGACATGTGACCCCTACTACATGCCATGTACTCTTTTATACATGGATTAGAGATCTTATACTTAGTGACACAGAAAAGTTTCATTAGGGTTTTTTCCTCTTATCCTATTCCTGAAGGTTGGTATGGAATCATTTCTTACTCCTAGGAAAATGACCCCTTTAGCAATTTTTCTTCGATAGATTCATTGGAATACCTACATGAGGCCTAGAGTGAGATCCTCTATTCATCTTCGGGCCCCAGGTGGAGTTCTTGTAATTATCATGACCAACACTACGCGGGCATCAATCCTATACTTAGCAGATTAATCCAGATATAGTTTATTGGTATCACCCCATGGCCTTGATAGTGATCCTCATATGTGTATAATATTCTCTTCTAACTATTAGTGTGTTCTTCTCATGATGAGACCCGATGAGCAGTACCTCTCAAACAGACATCATCAGTGCTATCGGACTCAGGAGTATGTTCTCTCGAACAAGTGCTTCATGGAATCCTTTGACCTGGAATCCTAGGGCTGGTATACTATGGTTGTGAATTACCTCTGGATTTCATGTCTTTATTGAGTATATCCAAATATTCTTATTATATATATTGTAGATATATACCTATATAGAGATGACCGTATTTCCTTTATTGTATGCTTTGTGGTTTTGTGGTGTCCTACTAAGTATTGTTATACTTAACCCTACCTGGGATTTTACCAAACGTGTCATATCTTATGAAAATGATTGAACTTTTGACAGAGTCCTAGATGGAATAGGACTAGACGATGCTTAGTGAGACCGTACAGACTAATGTGTGTTCCTATGGATTTTAGAGAGCAGTCCATTTTTGTTTCAAGTTATACTTGTGTTTTAGACTCTTTATAGTGAGCTCATATCTGGCCTTGTTTACTTTCTTTTACTTCCCGTCATACATTAGTTACGAGATTTAGATGTATGCATACATGATTGTTTAGTTTTTACATTTCAACATTGTATAATATTAGAGATATATGTGTGTGTGCAGGTATTTAGACTAAGGCCTCCCATGTTAGTGATATATCTTCTCGGTGCTAGTCGACAGCCCCTGGCCTATTGGAGGTAGGATTGGGGAGTCGCATCACTAGCCCCACTGTGATGGGTCATGAAAGATAACATATTATTAGTTAGTTCATTCATAGTTAGAACAACATATAAGAAAATTTATTTTCCATTTCTAGCCACATTTTTGTTTTTATTTAGATTTGCTAAATTTAAAATCATAAATGATTAGTTATGGTTTCTATATGAACTAATTTTGAGATTTTACATTCAAATCAAAAGCTTCTTTCTAAATTTGAATATTTTGGAAATGATTCTATAAGTTGTGGGGCATACCTTATCACTTTTCTCTTTCTTACATAGTCATGGTGATGTTCTTATAAATATGTTTTTACAAATTGATTATATATAAAAAATGTTTTGTATAAATATGGGTTTTGTATGTATATGTATATATATATATATATGTTATGTATTTTCTCTCTCTATCTATATATATGTTTTTGTTTTGTTTTATTTCTCTTTCTATCTCTATATATATGTTTTGTATACATAAGGCTTATGTATGTTTATATATATATATATGTGTGTGTGTGTGTGTGTGTGTTTTGTCTGCTTTATCTCTATCTCTCCATTAATCTCTCTCTCTCTATCTATTTGTTGAATATGTATATGATTGTATCATGTTTTCAGGACTGTGGAGTCATTCATTCAAAGTTAACTTTTTATTCATCACCCCAAAACTCACAGGGGCGATAATGATGGAGGTCGAGAGGGTCCCCATAATAGAAGACATACATTCGCAAGTAAGAGATCCATTGCGGTGATAAATAATAAGACTCTAACTAGAAATTCATTTACTGGTGAGTGTGTCAACTACAAAATTACCTTTCCTCCAAATATATCTCACCTTTGTGCCTTGTACAATGATCATCTTTCACTTCCTGATGTAGTAGACCAGGTCCCATGGAATACTCCCATATTTTCTCAGAGCACCCACTAAAATCCTAGAGTTGGATTCCACCACTGATAAACTAATACTGTATATCCTATAAATAATGAGTCCACTATAAAGATCCCTAGTCTCAGCCCCAATAGAAATACCCAAACCATATAAGGCATCAAATCCTAGGAGTATAAACCCCTTGGAATAAGAACCAGACCACCTCCCCTTATCTGATTGTGCATAGAGGACCCATCGAAACATGAATACAACTTTAAAGTTCCCTTAGTTGGTTCATTACCTCTACCACATTCTATTAATTATTTTATATATTTATATTCTCTATATAATTAATTACCCATGTTATTTAATAAGTCACTTACATAATACATGCTGGACTTAGGAGTACATGAAGGAATTCATTCTTCATGTTTTGTAGACTACCAGAAAAAGATTCTTCATAAGGATTAGACATGATTAGGTACATAATTTGTTCTATACTATACTTTAAACCCTTAATATTAGAAACAAATTTAATAAAATGTCCTTCATTATTAATTTTTTAGTAAATCATTCAAATTAGGCATTTTGAGGGTGATAATCATTTGATTCTACATGATCATAATCAAAAGGAATCCTGATTTTGGTATTTTGGTGTTTTACTAGTTTCTATTCTATTATGGTTGTGGCATATGATTCTTCAATAATGAATTGACCCATGATGATATGGGTTTTTTCTTGAATATATTCATGTTTTAAATTGAATTAAATTATTTTTTCCTAAAAGGGATTGGGTGTTAGATCTCTTTTATTTTCTCTTGTCTTTCACATTGAATTTTTTTTGGATTTCATGATTCATATATACTTGATACAGTGGGTGTATTTACTCTATTGCCTATTTAAGGATTTAAGTGTTATTGAATCTTATTTACATATATTTTTATGCTTACTCAACACCATGGAATTGATGGTATTGAGGTATTCTATTGTTTCTCGAGTGTCTATGGGAGGAGCACATAATATTTATTGATCAATGTTTTTTCTTATATTATTTTATATGGATCGGATAAAGATATATTTAATATCATTTTTTATGATGAAGTGGTTAGAAAGAATTTTTAGAGATGATATTGATATTAGTTAGATGAAGGAGGTTTCTCACTTAATATTGCTAGACAACATGTGATGTTATATATGAGGATCAAAGACTACTGGCAAATTACACTAACATTAATGTGGTGTTTGTGGAAAATGAGGCCAATAATGTTGATAATGTTTGATGCTTCTATTGTTAGAATTATAGAAGTTGTATGAAGATGATGTCCTATTGAAAAATTCCATGTATTGAATAATGAATCCTTTGGTAATATAATTTTGAATTTATATACCACATACTCTAAATTTCCAATTGATGAAAGTTCATTGCACTATTTTTTCCAACTACACCCAGTATGTTGTCATCAGTAACCCTTCCATCTATACAATATTTCCTAATATGAGTTCTACCACATCCAACATATTTCTTTCCACCCCCATAAGTGTTGTTTGTTGAGTGAATGGGGATGTGTTGTTGAAATCAGATTGAAAACAATTTATTAAAGACTTTGTGTAGTGTTTAGAAAATATTGAATTAATAAATATGTTAAGACGGGTTATTGCTTTATATCCTTTATTCTTGATCAAGTGTTTTTATATCATTTATTATCATTTCATTATGTGGTGTTAGAATAGATATGTTGAAAACATATTTCATTTCAAAATAGTGGTGTTTTTAAAATTTATGTCTCCTTTATTATATTAAAAAAATATTTCCTCCCCACCATTTCATCTCCCCACTCTTATTTTTCATCAATCACCATCTTCTTCCATTGGTTATCCCATCCATCAAATTTTCAAAACCCTACATCTCTCTGCAACTGAATCTCCATCACACCTTAATAATATTTTCATGGATCTAAATTTATTATTTCTTATTGTTTCTATAAAATCAAATATGTTATCCTACATTGATACACCCCCATTAGGAGGTTATAAATGTCGTAGATATGGTTATTGTGATCATAACATCCAGATTTGTGACCCAAATCTATAATATGGGTTCCAATAATTTCTCTTATCAATTATTTTTGGATTTGATATTTCATTTTCACCTTTTTAAACTTTATCACTTACACTCTCATTACAATTTTATGAGGATGAATATGAATTCAAAGGTTTCAAGTTGTTCAAAGTAGCATCACTTAATCCTAAATACTTTTATTATTGGTACCATTTCTTTCTAAATTTCATTATATTACTTGAACTTTAACATTAATGTTATGTGCAGTCCCTGAAAAGGGAAAAATAAATTCCATGTTTTTTAGTTTATTTTAACTATTTTGATGTCAATTTTATATATTTTCAGCATTTATAAAGTACAAAAAATTTCTTAGTAAATAAATATTATTAAGTATTTACCCTCTTAACATTATTGAATAAACATGCATATCATTTACAATAATGATGATTTTTTACTAAACATTGATATTTTCATGACATAAACAAAGAATCATATTTATCTTTGGAATTCATATATTATTTACCTCAAAACCTTAATATTTAAAAAGTAGTGACAAGTTAGAATCATTGAGAAAAATGTTTTTAACCTTTCACATTGAAAACTATAAGAACTTCAGTGGATCAATGTTCAAAATTTTAATGTTAGTTTTGATACATTTAAAATCTAAATGATGGTAATTTTTTTTATAAATTTTATCCCAAGAAAAGAATTTTAAATTCTATGTCAACTATATAGTATATGTTTCACTCTTTTATTTATTCATATTTTTTCATTCTTTTGTTATTAATTAGGTTACTATTTTTTCTTTCGATTCATGTTTATTAAAATTGTATAAAAATATTTACATTTATCTTTCTTTAGCTCAAAAGCATATTCATTATATTCATTTTTCTTATTTAATTTTCATCTACACCAATTCCTATTTTTTCATGTACAATGAGTTTTATTGTGAATACAACTTTGATACATTATAGATTAACTTTCACTCTTAAAATTTATATTATAATTAATTTATAACTTTAAAATTCAATAATTTAATATTCGCTGACATTTTTAAATATCATAACTATGTTTCACTCTTTAAAAAATTATTCCAAACATGTATGAAATGAATTCCATTTCCTACGTAACTTCTAAGGAAGTGATACTTAATTAAAGGATGATGAGGTTGAAAAAAATGATGATAATCCAAGCATTTAAATTGAATGATATAATTTTAATTCCTATTAGATTATAAATAAAAAAAGAACCATTATAATTATTTTACATAAATCTATTGCTTCAGGTTCAATACATTCAAGTAATAAACAGTTGAATATCATTCACATAAATATAATTTTTTAGCTAAAATTGGCTTATAAATATCAAGTCGTTTGTTTTTATAAACTATACCATTAATTTATTTTTTATTTATATTCTTATAATTGTAATTATTTACATTTTTTTCATCAAACTATTTATTTATTATTAATTTAAATTATATAAAAAATGCTGCTATATATTATTATCATCTTCAATATTTGGCCACTCGAATAGATGTTGTGATGGAACCAAGTGGATTGAAGTAAAAAACAAACATGATATCACATCAATACTATACCTTTATTTTTATTAATACATGTTTACACATTCTTTTGTTTTCCCACAACCATTTATTTAATTTATGTCATTCTTTAAAAAACTATTTGTTATTTATATTTCTACACAACTACACATGCTTACTTATTTAAGCCACTGAATCAATAATTTTTCATTAAATACCCTTATGTTTATTCCTATCAGTTTTATTAGCTCCATCCAATTTTACAAACCCCATATCTCTCTATAATAACCTATCTATCATACCTCTATAATATACTCATGGATCCAAATATATTATATATTATTGTTTATATACAATCATGGATGTTATCCTGCATTGATTCACACCTATAAACGGGTTGAAAATTCCATGTATATGGTTATTGTGATCAAACCTACCAAATTTGGACTCAGATCTATGGTTTGGGTTCCAATAATTCCTCTTTTCACATATTTTGGGATTTGATATTTAATTTTCACCATTTTGAATTGCATTAACAACACTTTCATTAGGGTTTTACAAGGATGAATTTGACATTGAAGGCATCAAGTTGAACAAAGTAGCATTATCTAATCCTGAATACTTTGAATTTTGGTACCTTTGATTTCTAAATTCCATCGCATTACCTGAACTTGAGCATTCATGTTATATATAGTACATGATAAGGACCAAAAATAAATTTCATGATGTTCGGTTGATTTTCTTTATTTGGATTTCATTTTTATATATTTTCTATACTAATGAAGAACACAAAATTTCTTAATAATAAGATATTATTAAGTATTTACCCTCTTAACATTAATATATAAACATACATCTCATTAACAATGATGATTTATTTATTTAACATTGATATTTTCATGATATAAAGAAAGAAACATATTTATCTTTGTACTACATCTATTATTTACCTTGAAACCTTATTATCTCAAAATCAATGAAATGTTATCAGAATTGAGAGAAATATATTTAAACTTGCTCATAGAAAACTATAAGAACATCAGTGGTCTAATATTCAAAATGATAATGTTAGTTTTGATAAATTCAAAATCAAAATGATGATTTTTTTGATATATTTTATCCCTAGACATGTATTAAAAATTCTAGGACATTTCTCTTCCTTTAGATCGATATTATATTCATTATTTTTATTTTTATAATTTCATTTTTATCTATAAAAATTATTATTTTGTCATGTACCATGAGATTCATTATGAAACCAACTTTTATACATTGTAGGTTAACTTCCACTCTTAATATTTATATTATAATTAATTTCCTATTTTTAAGTTCTACAATTGAATATCTTTTGACATTTTTAAATACCATAAATATACTGAAATCCTTAAAAAATTATTACAAAAAAGTATAAAATGAATTATATTTCCCAATTAACTTATAGGGAAGTGAGATTTTATTAAAGTTTGATGAGGTTAACAAAACAATATACTGCAAATCATAGAATTTAACTTTAATGGCATACTTTTTATTACTTTGAACTTATATATATATTAACAACCATTATAATTATTTCAGGTAAATCTATTACTCCAGGTTCAATATATTCTATTTAAAAGTTTAATATAATTCACATAGATTCAATGTTATCTGATAAAATTTTATTAGAAATATCAAGTTGGTTACTTTTATGAATAATATCATTAATTTTTTTGTTGTTTACATTCTTACAATTATAATTCTTTATTTTTTTCAACAAACTAATTATTTATTATTAAATTACTTAATATCAATAATGTTTCTATATACAATTATCTTATTAACAAATTTTCCACTCGAATAGATGTTGTGATTCCACCAACTATATTAAAGTGAAAAACCAACATGATATCACATTAATATTGTACTTTTATTTTTATAAATATTTGTTTACACATTATTATATTTTATTCCCCTAATTTTTTTTAATTTATATTATTTTTTAAAAACTATTTTGTTATTTATATTACTAAAAACCTCCACACTTTAATCCCCCAAATCAATAATTTTACATTAAATAACCTTATGTTTATTTCTATCAATTTTCTTTAGTTAACATCTTCTCACCCCAACTTACCTACTGTTTCTGAAAGTAGTAGAGTTATAGAAAACCAAGGTACTATATTAGAAAAAAATGTTAGATTTTAAACCAACATTTGTAAATTACATTTATTTATTTATTTATTACATGTTAGTTAATTTTTTCCCTATTTCCTTTTGATGTATACCATTATTTTTAGGAAATCAAGAGTAAATGGTGGAAAAAAAACATTATATCTTTAGTTTTTGATAGCATTGGTCAATTACTGGTCTAAATATTTTGTTCTATTTTGTTTTTTTGAAACTTTATTATTTCACCAAACAAGTCTTCTTTTATATTATATCATAAAGAATAATGACCAAAATCTGTGAAAAAATGATTCTTTTACCTTTTAATCATAGATAATATGTATTATTTTGGATCTTGTTTGAATGTAAAGATAAAACCTTTTACTTTTTTATCAATTAATATTTCAATTGGAGTTAAAAAAATTATTGTTAATGTCTATTTTAGTATAACCCTATGTATATAATCAAAGTTAAAAAAAATTGTTAATGTCTCATAAACCAGTTACCAAGGGATGGTCATGAATATCATTCTAAATCATACTTTAAAATATGCCTCCCATATGTAAAAACCTAATTAATATGTATTTTAATTTATTTTAGAAATATTAGTGTCATATCTAATTATAATTTTTTCTCCTTCATGTTTAATGAATTTAAAAAACAATAATAACCATTCAAAAACTAATATTGTTACTCCCATAACACTTGAGGATTCTAATTAAAATCATAGAATTTGAATTTAATCATAATATTTAAATAATTTGAGGTATGTTTCATATAATAGTTTAAATTTTCTTGTTATATTTTAATACTATATTTTCAAGTATTTTTTATTTTAATAACCTATATTTCCCATTATTTTATTTATTATAGTGCTAGATTTGCATGAAAAAAATTAATCAATAATGAACTTATTAGGTGTAATGATTAAGGTTGGAGATCAATTCCAGATGATAAAGGTTTCAGTTATCTATTCAATGAGATTTTATAATGATATAAATGTAAAAATATCCCTATACACTTTTATTCTGATTATAATTTGAAATTTCTTAGATAATTTAAACATATATGGTTTTTATGGGATGTTGTTTATAGAAATGTGAAAAAACATATATAACATTATACTAAAACATTATAACTTCCAAAAATATGTATTATTTGAAAATACCAATGATTATAAATTTATATAGATGGGAAGGATTGTAAACTATAGAATTTATATAGAATATTTTATCTAGGACATGATTTCTTTGGCATTACTCAAATTTGGATCACCCTGCCATCTCAGTCTGCTCCAAATAAAGGCATGGAATATTGATACACATATTTTTCTCTCCTTTATTTTTTTTAATTTAGTTAAGGATTAGAGTGATCCTATAAGTTACTAGTAAATATTTATTTTATAGTTGACAAGGTTGCGTGTGTAAACACATATTCACTTATGATATATGATTATGTATAAGGATATTTTTGGTAGAAAAGTGTTTACATCACACAACTAGGTTGTGTCATTTTATTACTAGCATTATTGTGGTGTAGGCTTTTAGTATAGAGTGAATGTTTCAAAGGAGAGTTCAATAATTAATTCATTATATTGAGAATAATTCTTATACAATTTTACCCTTTTCAATAACTAGTGGTAAATATAGGAAATTATTTTTATGCCTTTGATGGAGTGTATATTTATTGTGTTGTATCTTTATATTGAACATGGAATGTGTTAAAGGAGTTGATTAATATTGGTAGTTTGAGTTGAAAGATGATTTTTCATTTTCATTTTATATAAAAAATTACCACATTCAACTATTTTTAGATTTTGATTAATATCCATATTACTATTTCTTACAAACATGCTTCATTATTTGAAACACTACTATAAATGGAGAATTTTAGTTTCTTATTCCAACATTTTTCTTCCTTAATTTCTTGAAAAAATATCTTTAATATTTTAATGATATGTTTATCTTAAATATTTCAATCTTATGATTGATATTATGGAATAATACTCAAAAATAATAAATCACTAATAACATATATTAAACCATTGGTTTAAAATCTTTTAGATGTTTCTAGTGAAATTTTATGATAAATTGACATCCCAACTCTCATTTATTCCCATTTCAATATGAATAAAATGAATATGTAAAAAATGTAATGATATTATTCCAACCTAATTTTGTTTTAAAAAGTTATTTCCCAATGAACCTATTATATAAATGCATCATATGTGTCATTACTATTTTTTAATATTATGTAGTGTGTTTTTTTCATTTATATTCTTAAAATTTCTAAATTATTTATTATATGTTATATGTTATTTTCTTATAATTTATTCTATAAAAGTACTTTAGATATTTATATCATTTCCATATTTATGTTCTTATCATTTATATTATTATTCACTTACATGGGTATATTTTAGGCTAAGTATTTTTTTCTTTATTTAATATGTATTATATCATTTTTTTTCTTCTTATATTGCTTTTACACATGTTTTTTTATTTATAAAACTTATTTTCTATTATATTTATTTATATTCCTATATTTCATATACCTATATTATTTATTAATTAAATCTAAGTTTTAGTTGGTTTACTCGTTATCTTATCTCGTGCGATTTCATGGTTATGGTACTATTTTTCCAATATTTATCATCCATAAACATATTTTATGATTCTTCGGTAATTTATTTTTTCGCAAAAAATAATATTTATCCTATCATATAATTTTGAGATTCCCATTAAAAATATGAATTAAATTTTATTAAAATAAATATTTAAATATAATAAATATAATTATCAAATAAAATATCATAATGCCTTAAAAACATGTTCTTTAAAAACATTATTTATTTACCATTAAAATAATGTATTTTTATTTCTATTATTATCACATGTTTGATAATTATTTATTTATATTTGTATAATATATATTTTCTATTTCTATAAAGAGATTACATATCAATTATTATAATTAAAATATATCCATAGACTATATATATATATACTCAATGATTATATAATGATCACTTACCTTACTATACATTACCTTAAAGAATTCTCTCAAAATCATTAATTCCATTATCTAATTTCTTCCATTAAAAAATTGTCATAATTATATTATTTTCTTTTCTTATACTATGATTCTAGAAAGTATGTAATTATATAGGGATAAAAACCACTATACTTCTAATTTATAGCCATGGTCATTTTTTATTTTTATTCAAATAATTCATTGATCAAAAACATATTTCTTTTTTAATTATCAAGAAAACAATTTATCTTTGAATCATTACTCACTTTATAAGTTTCACCCTCAAAATTTAAAATTTATCCCTTATATGAGAAAAAATTGGGTTCTTATATTTTATTACATCCTATGGTTCCCATGTAAAATTTTTATATTTATGAATTATTCATGAAATTTTAACAAGATGGGTTGTATTTTTTTGTAGATAATTGTCTCTATGATCTAAGATCTCCATGAATTGTTACTCATATGATAGATCATTATCCAATTACACTAACCTAAAATATATTATATGTGATGGATATGGTATGTAATTCCTTAAAATTGATATATTGAAAACATTTTTCACTTGTAAGAGGTTTGGTAGAAGTGAAAATCGATAAGATATGATTACCATATAGTCAAAAATCATGAAGGGACTAATATAACTAATGAATATATTTCCCTTTTTTCAAATCTCATAAATTACTACCAAGGATATATTATAAGTGAAACATTTTCCCCAACATCAAACTCAAAATCTCATCATTGATTATCAATATAAATCATCTACTAACTATATGAAGATTTAGTATGTTACTACATAGATCATATATTCTCTATACAATCTTATAAAATTTTTAGTTCTAACACTCTCATATTCTAAATTCATACCAACATGATTGAGTTCTGAATCTCTTCCCATATAGAGCCTCATATGGGACAATTTATATGTTTGAGTGTAAATTATTGTTATATGAGAGTTCTACATGTGGATAATATTGACACCAACCTTCTTTAGAGTATCACAAGAAATATATAACCATATCTTTCAAAATATGAATGGTAATTTTAGAATAACCATTAGTTTGAGAATGATTAGTAGTGTCAAAGTTCAATTTTATATTTAATGTTTATTGAATAATTATCTAGAAAATTAAGGTAAACCTTATATCCAAAACAACTGTAATTAAAATTGGCTCTCCATGAAACGTTAACACATCCTTATATATATATTTTAATGTTGATCGATCATGAAATAATATCAAATAAAAATATATTGAGATAGATTTATAATTCAATTGAACACAACCCAAATGACATTATTTCTTTAAGAGGTCTTGGAGATTCCTATAACAAAATCCATGGAGATGTTATCCCATTTCCATGTTGGTGTGAGTAATGTTTGTACCATCCTATAATATTTCTAATGTTCTACCTTAAATTATGGGTTGACCAAACATCTTGATGTATAACCTTTAATATCCCTCTTCATGTTATCCCATTAGAATTTCTCTTAGATATCTATATACATTTTGGTGCTTCTTAGGTGAATAAATAAGGTAAATTTATGTGAATTATCAAATAAAATCCTATTCGATTATTTCATAATTGGAACACATATGCATATAAAAAATCTTATAAATCCATCCTTATCAATGTTGAACTCTGGAATCATTCTCAGCTTCTTTTATAGCTCTAAATCATCTTTCTACTACTCCTTGAAATTCACTTGAATAGATAATACTATAAATCATTCAGGGAAGATATGAATTTTTTCATTTCCATTTGATTTTGGTGTCCATCCTTTACATATACATTATGATTTTATCTTTATTAAATCTTGAAAATGGATAATATAAAAATTCCCATTATTTTTAGAGAATCAATTTTCTTATTCTGTTCCTAGGGATGGTAATATATTGTATAGTCATAAACCTTGAGATTCTCTAAAAATATCCTTTGTCTTATTTTCATCCCATTCTTTGTGAATATATATACTTCAAGATTCAATTGTCAATATAAATGTAAAAATTCTCTCAATATATATAATTTTTGTATATATTTAATTCATATATTTCTATTTCTAACTCCATATCATGTTTTGAGTAATTTTTCTCATTGATCTTTTATTCATTCATAGTATATATTATCACTTTATCATTTTTAATGATAACATAAACTAGGATCTTCTTTATAACATTAATATTTATAAAAAAAGATATCCACATTAGGGTATTGCGAGTATAGGTGTAATGACCAACCTATTCTTAGGATTCACTAATCTTTCCTCACATTCTTCCTTATAGATAAGATTCAATCCCTTCTGATAGCACCCAAATAAGAAAAAAAACTATGGATATCTATCTTGGTATTTAGTCCCTAATATTATTTAATTAGAAATATCTTTGAATTATATACATATATTACCATTATTGTGATTACTTTCCATAAGAATTATATTTCTACCATCTAGAATTCATATTTAATTCTTTTTTCAAATAATTCACCTATATCCGAAGCCTTACAAACTTTCCAAAAATGTTTTTAATGTTTTTATTCTATTTTATAATATATTAGAATATAATATATAAAGGAAAATATAAATTTATTTATTTAATATTGAAACACTTTATTTATTGATGCAATGTTCAAGAACTCTTTTATCAAGATCATAATGATATCTAGAACATTAGTTAGTCCAAATAGAATCACTATGAAATCATAGTGCCCATATCTTATATGGAATATTATCTTCATAATTTCATCAATTATTTACCTTTAATTATAGATATATCAATAAAATACCTACATATGAGAACTAATAATCCCCATGAATTTGATTAAATAATTCATCGATTTGAGGTAGAAGACGCCTTTTCTTTATCATGGTCTTATTATGCTCACAGTAATCAATGCAAGGCTGCATAGACCCATATTTATCCTTAAAATAGTATTGGTCCATCGCATAGTTAAACAATTGGTCATATAATCCCTTTTTTTCTAGATATAATTTTAATTAATTCAATAATTCATCCAATTATTATTGGGTCAATTCTATAGGGGCTCTTAAATATAGGAATTATAACAAGAATTAGGTTCTATTGAAAAATCCACCAAAAGGATGAGAAACTTTTCCTAGAATATATCAACATATTAACTTAAAATAGGAATGTATTCAAGGTTTATATTCTACTTTGTCTCAAAAATTATTTCTAAGTATACTTCTTCATTTGGTAATAAGACCTATATGAAGGAGTTTCTAAATGGAATTCATAATTCTCCCTTTATTTGTACATTTGTGTGGGATATTTTGGTATGAGGAATGATATTTACCTCTCATAATAGTTGATATTTACAATGTATAATTATACCCAATTAATTCCTAGTATATCATAAAATTCATCCAATGGGAGAATTACTATACTTTTTGGAATAATATTCCCATAAATGTTAATGAAATAGAAGTTAATGGAATAAAATCTTCCTTGATCTCTTGGATTTAAACTTTTTTGATCTTAATTTTCATCAATGAATCTTGGTTTAGTGTATTAGCTTACATAATTTTCAATTTCATTACATTTAAAAAATTTAACCATTTTTGGTTTATTAGATGGATTTTTTTTTCATCCATCATATTTCTTAATTTCTTCATATCCCTTGTAATATTTTTTTGATTCCATTATATTCCAAAATTAAATCATTTACCATTTACCTCATGGAATTTACCAAGGTTATTCTTAAAAAATATTTAGAATATAGTCAATTGGATCTCCTTTCCATCATGACCCCTCTCCTTTGACCTAATATAAGGAAAATTTATTCTTCTTTTATTATATCTATATCTTAGAGGCCATTAAGACTTTCCAATATCCATTTCAACTTTGAGAACACATCTAACCATTTATTTATAGTTATTTAAGTTACCAATTTATTATTATATTTGTAGCCTCTATTTTAATCCAAAATAAAATTAATCAATTATTCTTTTAAGGTTAATGATAAATCAAAAATCATATAATAAAATTATTTTGATGTTTTCCTCATAAGACTAGATAAATTAATCTTCCTTTTACTTTAGTTCACATAATTATATATCAATTTTGGTATAAATAATATGAAGTTAATATTTATTGAAAAATATTTCCCTAAATTACTATAATTCCATTTACTCAATTTTATCATATACTTTAACATTCTTGATTGGTGTTTACAACTGATTTACTTATCCTTCTATATAATAGTAATCTAAGATAAAATTTTATTTCTTAAAACATTAAATAAGATAATATATATATTTTTTATGTTGATCATTTCTTAATAATTAATAGACTAATAAATCCACTAAATGATAGTGGTCATTGTAACATAAAGGATTCAAGGATGATTTGTTCCTTCTTCAACGATGCTGAGAGATCAATATGATTTAATTTATTTTTGATTACATGAGTTAATTGAGTTAACATCACCAGAAATCTTTTAACTCTAGATCCATTCATGTTTGACGTATAATTGGTATCATTATTGTAGTGTTCATCACATTTTTATTCACTTGGTTCATGTTACATATAGTCATTTAATAAAACCAAAAGGATAAAATGAAAAAAATAATACAATTCAATAAAATACTAGTAAAAAAAATAAAATCACTAATACATCCCAAATTATAAAATAATTAAATTAAACTTAAATATTTTAAAATTAGTTTCTATTATAATATATATTACAATCCCTAAAATAACTAAATATTATTCTGATACCAACCATAATGACCCATAAATCATACACACATATTTGAAATTAGTTTCTCATAAATATACATAATAACACTAATTTTCGAAAACATGATGAACCTAAAGGTTTAGTTGTATTTGTTTATTAGCTATATATTATATATCTATACGAAAAAGTATAGTTTTATATGATTATAATATATAATTATTATACTAAAATATTTTTCACTAAAATCCATATTGTTTACACCTACTGAAAACACATTTATTCCATAAAATATTTTATAAAAGTTTTTTATGAACCTATGAAATATATATCATTTTATAAAAATCCCTAGTGACATTTATAATGAAAGTAAATGGTAAAATAATATCCCAATAAGTAAAAAAATAAAAGATACATCAAAAGGATATGTATGATAGATCATGTGGTACATCGTAGTGGAATGGGCTTACGAGGGACATGTAATATCAAAGCATAAGCATGAAAATTAATATACGACCATGAAATAGAATAAGAATATGGTATAAAATAAGAATTTTTCAAGAAATAATAATATAGTACATAAAATATAACAAAATAACACAAGTGTGGGTCTAGTATCTCTACCCATACATCATAACATAGTGAACTAGGATCACTGCCTATACCTAATGCATAGAATATCATGAGTTATAAAATTTTTTCAATGAATTTAATGGATATATAATTTTTGAACCACTCATAAAATCATAATACTATCATTTATATTCATGACACATGGAAAATATAATTACAGTGAAGATACATCAATCATAAATCACAACATGATTAACCCATGAAAAAAAAGTTACATAACAATTTAATGAGGCTTTTCTTAAGAATCAATCAAAAAGGTTAAATATTAGAGAATGTATAAATCTAAAATTTCAAGGGAAAATTTAATAAATGAGTTAAAATTATTAAATATATATTGTAAAAAAGATTATAGATGAAGATCAAACATCTTAGAGAGGAAGAGCGTAAATTGTTAAAAATCAAGAAAAAAATCTCTTATTATCTCACTAATATTTGAAAAAAATAGTAGATAAAATAATAGGATATAAATAAAACTTATATGTATAAAATAAATAAATAAAGTATTTTTATAGAATATTCCTTACAAAATTTCGTAAGGAATCCAAACTATGAAATGAGAATTTAAAGAAGATAGAGATATTGAGGGAAAACATCCTTACCAATTTTATAAGGCATAAATTAAGAAATATTAATTTAAAGGATAATTAATTGCTATAATTTTTTTTATAAAAAACCATATGAGAAGTTATATAAGAATTAAAATGATAAATACTTAAAAAATGTTGGATATTCTCTAATAATGTGTTTTTGGATCATGTTTCTTGATAATCATTGATAAACTATAAATAAATTATTCAAATTATGGTTAAATAAGGTCTTAAATAGTTTCATAAAGTTTAGGGTAATTTATTTTTATTTTTTTAATGATATTCAATAACCACATCATGGTATCTTATACCACATCATGGTGCATGACTTTTGATATTGATTAAATGGATAAAGTGCATAGGGAAAATAATTTTGTCTTGTTAGAGATAATTAAATAAAGTCATTATATACCACAATTAATGATATACACCATGTTTTATTCTATTTATATGATAATATTTTGAAAATTACCCATTAAAATCACGATGAACAGAAGAAAACTTCATGAATGATGAAGTTTTGAAGGAAGGGTTTTGACAGTCCATGTCCAAAATGCAGAAGAAGACATGATACACAGTAATGTAATCAGTTTTAGAGAAATTTGTTTTACAACATCCCTATGAAAAATGGGTATAATAGGAAATGAAAGAAATATATGAGGATATTTACTTAGAGTTATAAGACCTATTATTTAGATATATAAATCCATACCATTATAAGTTATGACCATATTGTGGTATATGTATGCTACAAAATCTATAGTAATCAAAACAAGTGAGATTATAGGATAAAGATAATATCACACTATATTTTTAGAAATTCAAATTGTCGAAGAATACAACTCACTATAGTGATAGTAAACTACACTATGGATTGGGTGTGAATAGAAAATATTTAAGATATATGTATCATTAAAAAGTGGAAATGTAAAGGCTTTAATGATATGGGTTTACTCTAAGTTTATTAAAAAATTTAAGGGGGGTTTTATTGAATTAGAATATAGAGTTAATATGAAGCAATATAGAATATATTTATGATCTATTTTTAATATAAAAATTTAATATTTAAGAAATAGGTATATAACACAGTGTACATAGAGAAATATAGGCTCAATGTAGATAGATTTTTTATATGTTATTTATTGAGTATATCCTTGACACTTAATATTTATTTTGACAATTAACTCAAAATTTATTTTTATCCTTTATCTATTTAAAATACTTTTATATCTTTTATTTTGATTACTCACACTTTTGTGTGCAAGAAATTATGTATAGAATAGATTATTTTGATTTGAGAAGAAATTTGGAATTTGGTGTTTATAGTTTTATTAGCTCATATTTTTTTATCATAACATGAGGTAAAGACCTCATAATTTCTTTAATATTTTTTAGTTTGATATCTAAGAGGCTTATCTAAATTTTATTGAGTAGATCCTTGATGCTTAATTTTTTTTGATGATTAATTCAACCTTTATTTCTATCCTTTATCTTTTTAACATATTTTTATATCTTTTATTTTGATTACTCGCACTTTTATGCTACTAATTTCCACTTAAAAAATCCTTATATTTGTGGAGTTAAAAATGTATATCTTTCTATAAATATAACTAAAGTAAAATATATAAATTCTACTATTATAAAAATATTTTGTTATCTAAATCTTTAGTTTTTAACATTGATGGATCCAAAAAGAATATAGATAATAAGAGAAATTTGTATTTAATATTTTTGTAAATAATTTTCTCTATATAGTTCATTGTAATCCATATGGTGGATTCTCATTAAATAGAGATTTATTAAATTTTTATTCCTTATCAAAGTTTGATGAAAGACATGAAGATATTATAGAAGGATTATCCAACTTTTAAGTAGTTAATTATTTAAAAGAAAGTATCATTGAATTTAGAATAGCTCAAAAATAAAATGATTATTTCTTTAATGTTTAACTATTTCACTAACTGATCTATTATATTAAGTTATGAAATTTTGAATTATGGAAAACATGTAAGTCCTTTATATTTTTATCTAATGGTATGTTGTAATGTGCTAATTTTTAAGTTGTTATTTTTTTCTAAGCATATGTCGAATGATTTATCATTTATCTTTAGTCACATTTACTATCACTATTTTATTATTTCATGGGATGGAATGAAGTGTTCTATAATATATTGGTTATGAATAATGTGTTATTATCTATCACTATTATACATTACAGTAGTTTAACCATTATTTTAATTCCCTAAATATCCTTGATATGTTTATGCTTAGTTTAAGGGATAATTGTCTAGAATGTACTTAACTAGTTTATTAAAATAAGCCAAACTGATGCTTATAACTAACTCTTTGAAAGTTTTTAACTTATTTCAAGGTTCCATAAAATTCATAGTTTTATCTTTTCAAGTAGAGAAGATTATATTTATGGGGGTTTATTATTGTTTTATCATTTTATATTTTGATATATCTTTTAACATGAAATATTTTACTAGGAGTTAATATTTTAAATGTTTATGTTTCAGTTAAAGCTTGAATGTTGGATATTTTGAACTATTATATTTATTCTGAAACTGATTTTATCACTATTTGAGAATGCATACTAAACATATATTGTTTATTATCTAATCATTATGAATATGCAGTTTATTTACTCAAATAATGTTAGATCTATCGATGTTTTTTGGAAGAATTACTATCTAAACATGATTTATAGTATCCTAAGGGGAAATTTTAATTCAGTTAAAAAATATTTTTTTACTCATGATTTATTATTAAAATCATATTTTTAATTTATTATTAAAGGGGGAGAATATGTGTGTATGATCCTAGTGATTAAATTTCTTTTTTCATGATAAAAATAGAATTTTTTTCACATAACCTTATGCTTAAAAATCTATTTTCTAGGGAATATTGAATTTTTATCATATTCTTTATTATGTTATTTATGATTTATTATTAATTATCTTATCCTTTTTTTATTTCAAAAAATTATAGAATTTGTTTGATATGGTTAGGTTTTGTAATTATCAAAAAGGGTGAGAATATTGAGTGGATCCTTGCCACTTAATTTTTATTTTGATAATTAATACAATAATTATTTTTATCCTTACTTTGATTTAAAATGTTTGATATTTGTTATTTTGATTACTCGCACTTTTATTTTTGATAAATGATTCTTATAATGGATTATTTTTATTTGAGAAGAAATTTGGAATTTGGTGTTTTTAGTTTTATTATCTCATAGTTTTTTAATAATAACATGAACTATAGGACTCAAAATTGAATTCCTACTATTTCATTGGATATCTAAGCGGTTTATCTAAATTTAATTCATATATAATAAAGGTTAAATAATTCATTTCAATTTTCTCATTTTTTTCTGAAGTTGTTGTAGCTTTTTTTGTAATTCTATAATATTTTAAATTCTATGTGCTACTATTTTTTTGTGATTTCACAAGCTATTGAAGTATAATTGAGGTGATATTTTATCCTTTGTAAATATAAATAAATTATATAAATATAATTCAACTAGACCAGATGCTGAATAAGATATTTATAGGCTCTAAAAATTGACGAACCTTAGGATATCAAGTTGATAAAAAAATTTATCTCTAAAGAAACCGCCTAAGTGTTGAACCTTATAGAGATAGGTAGTGTACCTATGAAGTTTTTATTTTTATTTTTTTTGGAAAATTAATGAAACCTATGAAGAATGTTTTGTACCATATGAAGTTAGATGTACCTTAAGAAGATGTAGATTATACCCTTTGAAGATTAGTTATACCATACAATGATGGTTAAACCCTATAATGTGTACCCTAAAAATGATGAACCTTACAAAAATTTCTAAAAAAATTTCTATTTTATGTACTAACCTTTATAAACACTATAAAAAGAAACGATAAAGGTAGTACCTTTATAAATTCAATCTAAAATCATTGATAAAAGGTAGCCCTTATCAATGGTTTTTTAGTACTAATTAATGCCTCCCTTTATCAACACTAAAACTTATATATTATAAAAAATAATATTTTAATATATAAATATATTTCTCTCGATATATATATATATATATATTATTTACTTCATAACTTTTGATCTGGATGTCCATTTAGGCACCATGAGATGTCAAATCAAAGCCTACAAAGAGATATATTCCTTCTAGACCTAGGGGATCTAATAAAAATTTTTTCTCAGTCAAAAAAGATCTTAAAGTACTTTAAAACCTATTTTTTAGTTGGGATGCCCTAATTTTTGAATATTAAATGGAATTTCAACTTCATTTAAGAGATTCATTTTGTATTTTTTTAGTTGAGACTGAATTTATTCTCTGGTCTTATATTCATATAGATAATATGGTGTTTAAATTTTTATGTTTTTCATATTGTAGTGTTTTTTATAACTACATATATACATATATATACATATTTTTATCTGTTTACATATAAAAATTTAATTTTGTAAATAAATATTTAAACATATTTAGATATAAAATATCTTTTTAAATATTTAAATCATATAGAAATAAAAAATCATTATACATTTTATTTAATATAAAAATTTAATCATTTTATTTACCTTATAAAATTATATGGATATGTATATGCCTATATAAATGTATATATGTTTATATATAAATATATCCACTTGTGTATTAATAAACCAATATATATTTATATATATTGTAATATATGAAAAAATAAAGATATATATATATGTTAAAATAATTATATATTATAATATATATATATATATATATCAATATCTAAAAATGTAAAATCTATTGGGCTAGTGGTAAGAGTGTTTGTTGAGATTCCAGTGGGAAGGGTTTTGAATCTCAAAACTTATGAATTAATTCCATATTTGAGGGGGTGGGGTCATGCATGCATGGTAAGCCTCTGGGGGGGATCACACATGTGTGTGAGTACTTAGATAGGGCGGGGTTATCTGTTTGGTGTATTAGCAATTTTTTTTTAAAAAAAATTAAAAAATATTCTAAAATCATATTTAAAAAACATTTCAAAAAGATTTTATCAGTGCTAGAAAACCTGTGATGAAAAAAGGGACAAAATTTTAATTGAAATTACAAAATTTGAACTTTTTAATCATTGGTAAATGTGAATTCTAATGTTGATAAAAGCATGATCTATTGTAGTGAAATATGAAATCTATGAGATCTGATGTACCCTGCTTTGGTTGAAATGAACCCTATGTTGGATGTAGTGGAAATATAAATTTAGTAAACCCTAAGTTCATTGTACCTAATGATAAAATTTAACCCTATATTAAACCTAAACCTTAAGAAGATAATGAGATACATTTCAGTTTTAGTGCATGACATGCATACAGAACTTTATCAGTGAAAATGAGAAAATCTTTCAAGATTTTTATAGGAAGATGGGAAGAGTGATGTTAGGACTCATGATGGGTAAAAGAACTCAATACCCCGATAAGAATGTAACTAGAAGAAAAAATGTAGGAATGGTTCATGCATAAATAAATTATTCATGTATCACTGTACTCACCTCTTAATTATAAACACTGCATACTACGACCTGAAAATTCTATATACAGAACGTGGTTATGATATGCATCCATCATTACTCATACAAGGGGATGTATCACCTTGTTGTGACATATATACAGACTTTATTTCATTAATATTAGGCTGAATAAATTATTATTGCATTCATAATAAACATATATAGATAATTACATGAATTACTTGAGTTTAAAGAAATTCTCATTGTGTGTTTAATATAAGAAGTTCTCATTGCATGCATTGAGAAATCGAACACCAGATGAAACATAAAGGAATATCCTTACCTTGACATGTGGTTTGAGATACTCTATTTTTTAGGATTTTCATATTTTTATCATTTGTAGTGATATCTAGGTTATTATATGTCATTTATTAGTTTTATATTCATTTTTTTTATTTTAGTGAATCCATGAGAAGTGGTTTTGAAGTGTTTGATGCATAAGTAAGATATATCTATGCCTAGATTATATTAATTTCAATTTTAGATTTAGAAAAGTTAGAGGATATGAGAAATTTTGGGAAAGTTGTTTTGAATTCAAATTCAAATGTTGTGACCATTATGAAGATAATTATAGAGATATTTTAAAGTTGTTCAAGGATTCAAAGATGCTGGAATCTCAAAGGATTTAAATGATTATGTTAATATGTTTCTATTTATCTGATTAAAGTTATAAAAACTATGATAAAATTTTAGATATGTTTATAGATGTCTTTGATTTTATTTATTTTTATATATTATTATCGAAGGAAAAGGAAGACTACAATGAATAATATTATTTATTTTTATATATTTCTCTGAACATATTGGATGATATACGAGACACAACTCAACCACTGTACATTATTCTTCTACCACTACTTGAAACTATCTATAAATAGAATATAAGAGAATAATTATTATATATATTCATTATTATCTTAGTCAACTAGAAGAGGAAAGAAAGAATAAAGAAGAATAATGTTGAGGAGGAATAAATCCTATATTATATTGATGATCCTATTAAATCTACTTATACACTAGAGATTATTTTATAGTGAAAGATCACTTCAGAATTAGTGCTACCTTGAAGAATTATTTTTTGAAGGATATTATATCTATAGTCAGTTATGGAGGAAATTGTACTATGAATTTTTTTTCAACTCTTTATCTAATATATTTATCCTATGTGACAACTTCTTGTACTTAGTTATGAGAAAAGTAGCAAAATATTGTACTCAACAATGATTATGTAGAAACTACTTGTACTTAGTTGTTTATGTGCCCTGTAAAGGGAATTGAAGTCCTAGAAAAAGCCTTGTTATATCAAGTGTCAACTATTTACACTCAGTTATGTGATCCTTAAGAAAATTATTAGAATAAAAATCACCAAGACCACATCAAATGTCGAGGGAGTGGACTAAGGGAAGTTATTGTAGACCTGAACCACTATAAAAATATCATGTTTCCTACTCTTTACTTTATTTTAATTTTTTATACAAAAATGATTAAATAAAGAGAGGATAGATTTTAACTAATTTAAGAGGGAATTTTTAATCAGACAAGGTTTTTAATAGGAATAAATTAACCCCCCTCTCGAGTCTTTGTCTTTATTATCTCAAGAAAACATTCTCAACTATAAAAAATAGAGGATAAGTAGGAATATATTCTTTTAACTATTGTGAGGTCTTTCCAAAGGAGGAAAAATATATTCAATACAACAGTGAAGTTTTTTATTTTATGTATATTAATAAGATTCAATATGATTTTTATACCTAATATATGGTCTAATCTCATTTATTAAGTTGATATAATTAATTAATTTATTTTAATTTCTATAGAACTAAACTTATGAGAGAAAGTAATGATATTTTTATGAGGAATGAAAACCATAATGGATAATTCATCTACTATAAGTTAATAAAATAGAGAGTTAGTAATTTTAATACAATGAAGAATCATTGAGTGTATGCTCCTTGGATATATCCCAAATTGGGTGAAGCGAGTTAAATTGCATATCTCTTATTAGATTACATTTTATTAAAGAATAAAATTGCGTGATAGGTTTTATTTTAAAAAACCCTTATTCTTCACCCACATAGGGTATCTAATCTAAGTAGTTATAGGGAAAAAATTTTAAAATAAAAATTAGACAAAGAGAGTGAACTTTAATTAAAAAGGGTAGAATTCACCTTGAAACATTATGGTTAATGAAAATAACAACAGTTAAATGGAGTGTAAATACTAAATAAATAAGAAAAATATATAATAATTGATAGATAAAGTAGATGTGCCTAGTAAATCATGTAGTCACACTGAGAGGGGGTGGGGGGAGTCAACATGATCTTTTTATCAAATTGTTTTGCCTTTTAAATTATCATTTATAATATTCGAACCTCTATTTCAGTTAAGTTGTATAGATATATTAATTAATTATTAACACACACCATAATATACAAATAATTAAATGAATAGGTGACAACAATACACAATATTTTTATAATATTTGACTCCAATATTGGAATATACTCCTTTATATGCTCATGATGAGTTTTAAGACACAGATTTATCACTACTGTAGAAAATTGATTAAAATTGGTTTAGCAGGTATCATATTTAACTCAAAACCTACATTGTTTGATTTTAATATCGAGAAAATCTTAGATCATGGTAAATATCTACATCCCTAATAAAATCATTATCACTTTATAGGTACTTTATACTATCTCACACTAGTGTACTATCTTCCAATATATTGGGGTTATATTATATATGTAGCCTAAATTCTTCATAGTCCTCCAACATCCCCCTGAACAATATCTACCTTCTTCTACGGGATGCCACTGTATTATAATAAAAATATCCTCACCCTCAACAATAGGTCTTAAACTGAAAATTTTTCTTCTATTACTGAAACATGCACATCGATATTTTTCTTATCAAATCGATATCAGAATGATCAAAGAATGGGAACAATAACTTTATTCACATTGTATTGTTCCTAGATCCTCTTCTTTTTCAAGAGTCTCAACACCAATATTAAGAATAAAAGTAGTGACATAAGACTTTATCAATGTTTTTATTCTTTCCTCTGAATCATATTATACTATATAAGGATATCACAGAGAAGATTCTTCTTTTCTTCTTCTTTATCAATGTATAATATCTTTTATCACTGAATGGAGTCGACCGCTATATCTTTGATGCTCATAGATCTCAAGGAATATAGTATCAATTATATATGCACCTCTCTCTTTATTCTCCTCCATTTTATACTCATAATCATGAGAATATATTTTGAATATTTGAATATGGAAAATTCATTCAATATTAGTAACATGATCATCTCATTTAAGCTGGTTAAAAAATCCTTCGAGAAATCCCTAAGCTCTTTATTCTCATTCAATCCCAATCAAAGATATCTTCATTTCAAGTTCCAAGAGACTTGAGATTATCTTTATTTAAAACTTAAAAAAATTCACAAGAATTTAATCCATATTATCATGAACATTTAAATACAAGAATATCATTATAGTGTGATAATTCTCTTCATGGTGGGTAAACCCTCATCAAATATTATCCTTATTCTTTAATTATCATTTTTATTACCCTCATTTGGAATAATTTTCATGAACCAAATCCCGAACACCCCTGATCTTGGAACCTAAGATGGCCTGTGACATACTTGAGGGTCATTCCTAACCCCCCAGTATAGTGATAAGCATCGGGATATCAGACATAAGATTGTGGAAATTATTTCACTGGGAAGAAAAATATTTAACATTAATCTTCCACCCAATATTCTGGCATGAACAATCATACATCAAAGATCAATGTTCAATAATATAATACATATAAAAAATAAATAAAACCAAAAATAAAAATAAAAATTAAATAAATAAGAAAGACAAATAACTATAAAAAAATAAAGATAAGGTGTTTTACTAGAATGAACAGCTTATTTGATATAGATAAAGATACAAAATAAAATAAATATAAAACTGAAATCTCAACCAAATCTCTAGGTGCCCATGTAGGTCACTCTAAAACCAAAATACTATTGTTTCTCCATAAGAAACCAGAAGATGAACCTAGAACTGAGATGATACATATATAGGCATGATATTGAAAACTCAGTTGTCATGCCAAATGAAACCTCACACCATGTATTAATTTTAAAAGGAAGATCCATTTCAAGCTAGTTTTAAATACGATTTAAAAAACACAAGTATTTTATGTCAAGTTTAAAAGATAATAATAATCCACCTCCATTTTTTCCTTTAAAGCAATTCATTTTTTGAACAATATGGTTAATGATTTTTAGAAGAGACTGTCCTTCAAAAATTAAATATAAAAGTTCTAAACTATATGAAAATAAATACATGCACAAATATATTAACACGAATCACAGGGAAGCCTCATCCCCAACAACACCTCTAAAGAATAATACATTATTAAAAAATCCATCAATATAATAATGGTGACTGATACTAGGGAAACTTACATTAATTTTAAAATAAACTAATTTGGGTTTATATGTTTTGTTTTTCATCAAGAAAATTATCTTTCAAAATGCCAAATGGGCCTCATAAACATTCTTTTGAAAACAAGTACACTTCATATTTTTAAAGATCAAATACCACCTTTAAAGCCCAAGAAAATATTTATAAATCAATTTAAAAACCGAAATACCTTTTTAAATGTTGAAACTCATTAAAAAATTCTATTTAGGCATTTTATCAAACATATGGTGTGCACGGTTGGGAAACACAAATTTGGACTAAGCATTTAGAAAGGGAAAACCTTGGAATTCAATAAAAACCACATGAAAACCTATTTTTCTTTATATATAATCTTCAAAAACATCTAATAGTATCATTTTATATCTAAAACATTAATTTAAACATGCAATCAATCATGGTTATAACATTTAAAAACTAATACATGGGGAAACTACCTCAAATGTAGTATGAATGGTGAACGAACCTAGATTGTGAATGGAATGAGACCCAAAGAACAATTCATACACCATATCATATCAAGAAACATGATATTTGATCTAAATACCCTTTTATGGTTCTACTAACTTGATTCCAAAATAATAGAAAGAAGATAAGCAATAAATACAGGAGAATGAGAGGTCTAGAAGTGATTAACATGAGAAATAAAGATTGAATCTTGAATAAATCCTAAAAAATTGACCAAGGGAGGGAAGAAAATCAAAGGGGAGAGGGACTATCAGTTGTAAAAAATAAAAGGGATAAGAGAGGGTGTGATTTGAGGTAAAATTGATAAATTTTCAAAGGTATAAAATTAATCTTTTAATGACCTAGGTACTATGCATGATTTGGTAGTATATTTTGGGAAACTGTGTGCCAACCCTGTGATCACCTATGTTAAGAACTAAAAGGCACCTAATTTTTTTCGTCTTTTATCATAACCATACACAATCTAGGCTCTATAAAACTCTCACAGAAGTGTAACCCCATATGATTTCCCCTAAACATCGTGCTACCCATGCATATAAATTGTGCACATTAAAAATGAACTAAGAAGGATATATATAATGGTAACCCATATAGTTTTTTCTTAAAATATGAACAATAAATCATTCTCCTTAAGGAATCTATGAAAGGTTCATATACATGGTTTATCATGAAAGCATATTGTCCAATAAGAGAAAACTTCCAAAAATCCAATATTTCAAATAGGTTTAGCTTGAAACTTAAGGAAAAGATCAACTATCAATAAATAAATAAAATAATAGGGAATTAGAGGTCAAGGTATGACAATTATATCCACTATAGAACCTTTTCCCCACAAAAATTCATCGATTTCAAAAATAAGGAAAGATAATAAAAGAGTTCCAACTAAACAAAAAATAAACCTCTAACCTGATTCCCAAATTCTATCAAAATCAACTAAATTCATTATAATAAAATCCATCTCTAATTTACAAATCACACTCAAATTCCACAATGAGGATATTCTAAAAAAGAGACCCATAGTGGGGCTCCCCACCATTTAATAATTCACTAGAATAGTGGATCAATAGGATAAGGGAATCACTAAACGACCACTACTAGAAACAACCCAAGATTCATATAGAAAGGATATCAAACAAAAATCCCAAAAAAAATTCATCCACTATATCTACAAAACAGAATACACTTATTTGAAAAGAAATAAAATCTTTAAATTACCAAAATAATGAGTGTAGATTCATTGAGTGACATGATTCTAACTATAAATGAAAATAGAAGGATGCATAAACAACAAGAATGAATGAAAAAAACATGGGATTTAAACTTGTATTAAAGAATAAGGATAGATAACCTATGATCAAATTCCTAGAAAATTTCTCATGGTAACCCCAAATAAAATCAAAATAATTCCATCCAGAGCACACACTTGACTAGTTCAACATCCATCCTAGTTACCTAAACCACACTCCTATGGCTTATATGTTTCCCAATTATCTTGGAATAAATATCACTATAAACATAATAAAACAATCCCTCAAAATAACTATCCATATCCATGGGGAATGATAGAGACCTAAAAACATCACATTGGGGAGTTCTAAGCCATGACAACACTTGAACACAAGTATATGAATTAAAATGAAACTAATATTTAAAGAACGCATGCATTATAAATAATACCTATGAAAAATAACTTGACCCCAAGTTGGTAATGTCTAATATAAAAAATTAAATTGATGTCACACCCATTATTTTATAAAATCAAGATCTCCTTCTCCAAAATTCATATGGAAAAGTTAAAAGGTTGAAAAACTAAATGTTATTACTCATGTAAAAAAGGCGAACCTTTCTTTTTGAGATCCTACTAGATTAAAACTCCACATTTAAGAGATATTAGTAGTGTTATAATGGGTGACCTCTTGGGAATTCTCATAGGTTGATTGTGTGTGAGGAAAAATCACACTAAAAGAACATCCCAAAACATGAGGCCAAAAAGAAATAATGGGAAGTGGGAATGAGGAGGGAAGTCCAAAAAAATGGTTTGATATACCACTCTACTCAAATTATGGATAAAATCACAATAGTAAAGGTTAAACTCAAGTCCTAGGAGATAGGACTCTGAAGGAATCCATAAGGTACTGAATCTCTATGATCCATTGGGACTAAATTCAGGGAATCTTACTTAAAATAACCAAAGTAGAAAAATATCCCATCAATATAAAAAACTCTAAAATATGAATAATATTTAATCAAAAATAAATCCAAAATAAAAACAAAAACTTAAGTAATGAATCATGATCACCAAACAGGATTTAAAATCAACTCTTAATATGTACACTCTAATTTAAAATCAATAACTACCTCTTAAAATAATTTTAAAATTCTATAAATTGTTTACTTAAAACACTTCAAAACACTTTGTCTGCTCAAATATTTATATCTAAAACCTCTTTATCAACTTTAAAAACCCATATTAAAATTCATGTTCAATTTTTAAAATCCTTTATTGAAATCCTCCTTAAAATTTTAAAATGTCATTTTTGTGTCAAAATATTTTATAAGTCCCCATTATAAATTTCAAAATCCTCGATTAATTATTAAAACTATGTTCACAACTTGAAACACTAACCAATTCCAATTACAAAGAATTAAAACACAATTTAAAATTTACTTTATTATTTTTAAAACCATATTCACTCATTTAAAATGAAACAACCATTTATTTAGAAACATTATTTATAAAAAACTCTTTAATTTTAAAAAATTATACTTTTCACCTTTTTGAAAATCGAGTTTCATTTCAAAAATACCATCAAAATTTAATAAAATAAACTAAATTACCATGAAAACGCACTCTATTTCATTCAGAAAAATATCCACTGGTAACCCAAAGTAATTTAATATAAAAATAAATCCAAAATAAAAATTTCAGAAGGGTTAATGGTCGTGTATGATTTGGATGCACAGTTTGGTGAACTATGCACCGACCATGAAAAAAATATTGGATGGATAATAGAACCATCCTCATGGGATCTACATAGTTTTCAAGATCACATGGGTTAACCATGTGCATTGGATCTTCCTCCCCTTTTACCTCTAAAATACTAAAAATCACTAAAACACCCATGAAACATCAATATAATCTCAAAAAACTACTAATATAAATAAAAAAACCAATAATAAGAAAATAAAACTTAAAATTTAAGACATGAAACCCTACATCCCATGTTAAATCAAGGATTAGAGTGAATAAGGGCAAGTTAAACTCTTCCCACTCTTACCTATTGAGTCTCTATGTTCTTAACTCCGATATCCCATGAATCTCTAAATATAAAGGGATATTCAAGAACCTAGGTCGTATTAATAACATAAATATGATGCTATTTTTTCATGAACCAACTTGTAATACCCTTGATCCGGGTACCCAAGCTAGACCGTGATATACTCGAGGGGAGTTTACAATCCCCCTAACCCAATGATAAGAACCAAGGCATCATATATAAGCTCATGAGATTGATTTTTTCCAAAAGAACAATATTTTATATAGAGATTATACCCAAAAGTATATCATTACCAATTTATACATTAGATATCCATGTATAGTAATATAATAAAAATAAAAAATAAACAAAATAAAAAATAGACATAATAAGTAAATAAAAAAACAAGCTAGAACAACTATAAAAAACTAAATACAAATAATTTTACAAGAATAATTTACTTGGATAATAAACATATAGATAAAAACTAAAATAAAAATAAAACAAAATACCAAAAAAAAATCCCCAAGTGACCCCATAGGTCACTCTATAACCACAAAAACACAACCACTCTATGAGATACCGAAAGATGAACTTGCACCTAAAATGATATATATAGGCGTGAGCTTGAAATCATAGTATGAATTCAAAAATTAAACTAAAATCCATGAATTAATTCTAAAAATAAGATCTATTTAAAGCTAATTTAAAATATAGTTTAAAAAAATAGGATTTCCATGTACAATTTAAAATTAAATAACAATATGTTTCATTTTTTCCTTTAAAACAATTCTTTTTTGTGAACAAGATGGTTAGAGAATTTTAGAAGATGCATTCCTTTACAAATCAAATATAAAAGTTAAAAACCATTTTTCAAATTTTTGAAATCTAATTTCCTTTAATAAAAATATCATACTAGTAGTAGGAAGAAATAATAACAATAATAACCATTAGATTAGGGCAATGTAAAATAGTGAACAATATACTAAAATAGAAATAGGAAACCAAACCAACACCATATAGTCAAATACAAATGGACATGTGAACCTAGGATCTCTATAGAAAATATATAGCATACTAACATGATCCATCCAAATTGGAATTTTTGATGCGAACCAACCACCCTAACTTCTAGACTTTCCCTAACAGACCTAAATAAGGGGAAAATTCCCAAAGAAAAACACCATTCTGGGAGACACTAGTCAGATAATAATCCTAAACTAGTGTAAAATGTGTTCTCATAAGTTCCAATAGCTAATATTGGTTTACCATAAAGTATAAAATGGGAGTAATCCAATAAAAAACAATAGAAACAATACCAAAATAGAGACATGAATTGATACACAAATAAAATCATAAGTAATACTCACCTCAAGAAACCCTTTGGGAATAACCCCTTATTCACAAATATATCAATATAATAAAATTTTTATATATCAGGGACACTTCCATTAATTAAAAAAATTAGGTTAGGGGAATATTCCTATGATGTATTTTTGACCAATAAAATCCTCTTTCAAAGTACTAACCAAGACTCACAAAAATTATTTATAAAACAAGTCATAAGTAATATTTTTAAAGATAAAGTACCACCTTTAAAACCTAATAAAACATTTAGAAATAACTTTGAAAACCAAAATACCATTTTAAATTTAAAAACCTATTAATATAGTCCATTTAGTCATTTTATTAAATATCTAGTGTGCATGTTTGGGAAAAACAGATTTGAACTTAAAATTGAGAAAGGTAACACCTCAAAATTTAATAAAAACCATATGAAAAAATAATTTCTTTCCAAAAAATCCTAAAACACATTTAAAATATCATTTAATATCAAAAACATGAATTTAAACATGCAAGAAATCATAGTTATGCCATTTAAAATCTGATACCTTGGGAAACCTACCTCAAATGGAGTATGGGTGGTGTGTGACCCATGATTATAGATAGAATAAGACCCAAATAACATTATGGACACACTGACATCACAATCCAAAAGAGATAAGGTTAAAGTAAATCCTTAGGATTTGGCAAACATGACACTAAAGTAAGAGGAAGAATATAAATAAGAAATAAAGGAGAATAAAAGGTATAAAGGTTATTAGCTTGAGAAATTATGATTGAATATTGAATAAATCCCATAAAATAGACCAATAAGGAATTGAAATCTAAGGGTAGATGTTTTGGGGGTCATGTGAGATAGGTGGTAGAGGATAGGGTGTAATTTGGGGTAAAAATCATTTATGGTAAAATGGGTAAAATAAATTTTTTAATTACCTAGGTATTGTACACAGTTTGGATGAATAGTTTGTGAAGCCATGCACTAACCATGTGATCAATAATATTAAAATATGTTGGTCACCAAAAAACTTTCCATGAAGTTTCAATAAATATTGTGCAAGATATGAACCAAATAACTCTCACATAAGGGTAACCCTACACAATTCCACCTAAATTGTGCATTACTCATGCAGACAAACCATGCATGTTCAAAAATGAATTAAGAAGTCCCTATGTAATATTATATAAAACAATTTCCCTTAAATCATGAGAATTTAATATTTCACCTTAGGGAAGATAAAAAAGGGTCATCCTCATAGTTTTTCAGACAATATAGTGCCTGTGAAAGTTGGATTTTCAAGAGGAGAAAACTTTCAAAATTTCAAAAAATAAAAAAAGTTCTGCCTGAAACATGAGAAAAATATAAACTATTAATAATAAATAAATAAAATAACAGAAAAATACAAGGCCATGGTATAGAAATAATCTCTATTCAATTCATCATGATAATTTATCTTTGAAATACACTACAACATATTCACATTGAATCTACAAATATCTCATATTTTTCAAACCATTAACCTTTATGTGATAAATTATTACTCTTAAATATCAAAATGATAATCTATGAGTTTTCAAAATTTTCATTATATAACCCATAAGTAAGTATTTTTTTCTCTTATGTATCATATTTTAGTTCTTCCCTTTATCAATTTATAGTTTACAAGTATTGGATAACCCTTACACATCCCTTTTTGACAACCTTTACGTATCAGCACATGTACCTTTACATATCACATTATGGATCAGGACTTTGCAAAATATCATCCCCCCTATGTACAATTATGAATTCTCTATGATTAATTTCATTTATTAAGAAATTTACCTTTAAATATCATACTGCAACTTTTTTTTCTTTTGATAATTCTTCTGCTTCAACTCAAAGGTACTCTTATGTATACTCATGTTGACTCTTACATATTCATTATAATTATTCCTTTAGTATAACTATTATGTATAACTTATATTCAACTAAAGTAATTTATTGTTACATATCATAGTGTGCCCCCAATTTTTTTTTCATTTTTTCTAGTTGGTAAGTTTGAATCTCTCTTACTTATCTAGAGTAATTTTAAAAATTACTGTTAAATATTCCATGTCATTTCCAATATTTATGTATGAAATATATAGTTAAACCTTAAATATTATTTTTAGTTTCAAATTTTCTTTTATATATCTAGTCGAAACTTGGAATAGCTTTTATTTATCGTAGGGAGGTTTTGGAATTTTCCAAATTCTCTAAAATTTGTAACTTTCAGAACTTCTTCTAATGTTCTCAAGTCCACTTAAAATATTCACAAGGATTATTTAAACACCCCAAAAAATCTCAAAACAAATTAAATGAATTTTGAAATTATCATAATGTTTCCAAATATATTTAACTTCATTTATATTTTCTTTAATAATATATTAGTTTTTTTCCTGATTTCTTAAATATATCTTCATCGTCTCATCAATTCTAGGTTCAAAATACACATTCTTTAGTTAATAATTTTATAGATATTCTCATTTATTATAGAATACATTATTAATAATAATATAATAATATATTCTAGATATTTTATCCATCCTTTGATCTTCTTCATCCAAATCTCTAAGATTTTCAATATCCAAATTCTCAACTTCATGTGGAACATGTTGTTGGTAGTGCTTTCACCTTCCATAACAACTTGACCTTAATTATTATTAATATTAACAATAAAATCATCATATGTCTAGGATTATTTCTACTAAGAAACATTTAAATTTTATTTACCCATATATTTATAGGGAACAGCAAAATCTAATGATCCAAAAACCATTTCTAACATATAAATGAATCCTAAATAATTTTTTTCACATTGGAAGATAGATTCTTATAAGATCTATCTCATACTACCATATCTTTATTCATTAGTCTCTTCGTATATCACCCAACACATATTTAAAATTATCCTATTCATTTAAAAAAAATATAATCACCATAATTCATTGGGCTCCCCAATCCCCCCCTTTGGATTGTTTTTCAATACCCTTAACTACCTCACCTAAATAATTGATAACATGTCTTAAAAAAGTATCCTTTTATCCCCCATATTAACAATAAATAAAAAGATTCAAGAGTAATGGGTACTATATTATTCACCTCATGATTTGTGTAAATTTTATCTTCTCCCATTTAGAAACCTGGTCCTCTTGAGAGAATTGTGACATCACATTCTCTATGAAATATTCTATAAATTAATCAACTCTAAGTATACTTGAGCTGGCTTAGTGTAGAAAAAAAATTATTAACTTAGACATTAAATCTATCTATAAAACTATCTAAATGTAATACCCATTCATATTTATCTTTTTAGGGTTAGTTCAAGTATATTTTTCAAGTTATTTTATCACCGGAACTTAACTTCAACAAACACATAAAACACATTCTACTGAAAAGAAAATTTATCCCCCTTCAATACATATTTCCTAATATCATTAAATAGAAAATCCATTATTATAAATATAAAAATTTAATCTTTTCATAAAATTATAGGAAAATATGATCAACATAACTTTTTAATGAAAAATTCAATCATATTCCAAAGTCACATGAAATAATAAAGTTATTGTAGTTTTCTCACACAATTCCCCCTCATGGGATTCACTCCATCAATTATTCATCATGGATTGTCTTCTTTAAAATTTACTCCAAAAAATCCTTTATGATTCCACTTTAAAATGTTTCAAAGAGAAATTATCAAATTACTCAATGATAGATATATCTTCTTGCAAAAATCACCTCCAATTCCATGTACATAAACATAAATAAATAGATATATGGGAATAAGGAGGGTCTCCTTTGCTTCATAGTTAGATAAAAAAGATTTATTTTTTTATTAACCTAGAAATAAATTTCTTTGAATCTCTAGATTTATTATAACTATTCATGATTTCTACCTTAATCTTTCACATAGAAAATTTATGCAACATGGTTTCTTTGACTCCTACAACCTTTTCTATAAGGGGAATTTTTTATTTACAACAGACATGAAAGCACATATTTCTTATAATTTTTATTGTGTATTCTTTAATATACCAACTTCTTTTAAACATTATCAAAAAATATTTTGAGTTATTCTTATCCATATTTCACCTTCTATAGTGAACCTCATGAACTCTTAGGCCATTATTTTTAAACTACCTCTCATGAAATTCAACTTATTCATATGGAATTACTTGTTCCTCTTTAAAACTTGTATTATCTTGTGTTATTTCTATCTTTTTTTAAACATATAATTGAAGTGTCCAAAATATAGTACATTCATTGGAAATATTCTTATATTTCTTAGATTTTTCATATGGTTTCTCATGAATCATTAAGTTACCAACTTTTGGAAACTTTTCATCACATTTAAATTATTCTTTAGGGATGTATTACACCAAACCAATCCAATTAATTATTTGTTGGATTTATTATTTATTTGAGTTCATATTTATTTATTTAATATTAATTTTCATGTATTGACTTTAAATCACTATGATATGGCCTTTTATTTCATAGTAGTAGAACCACTTCCTTAGCATAACATCCTTTTCATTATTCTTCTTGGGTATGTTTTTTGAACCCTTTTCTTTAATTTTTTCTCCATAATGAATAATCACAATATATTATATTTTTTTATATTTTGTGTAATTATATTCTCATCAAAATATTAATTGTTCTTGTAGGAATAAGACAAAAACATCATCATAGTGACCATTTCATTTGAAAATTCCATAAAAATTTTCAAGACATTAAATTATATTTTTTAATGAACATATTTTTATTTTTCTATATGATTTGATTCTAATTAAATTTTATCCCATTAATATAGGATCTTTGTAACATCCATAAATTAAAACATTATTCCTACATTCAATTTCCCTATGCTCAAATGTCCAAAAACACAAAAAATGACCAATATATATATATCTCTATCTTACCTTTGGTTATAATCTAGAAAACTTTGATACCTTATTATTTTTAGAAAAATAGAAATTATTTTGAGATTAATTTGGGGAAAAAGAATATATGATGATTCTCACATCATGCCTTGATTAATTAGTGGATTTGATATCAATTTTTTTCACCCGGATTTTTTCAAAATTTGATTTGTAACGTGTATAAACAGATGGAACAATATTAGTTAAAATATAATTTCTAGGACAAGGGTAAAATTTTTCCACAAGATTAATATGAATTGATAATTTGATGATATTAATCCCTTATTTCCATATATATTATACTTTTTTAAACTCAATACTCATTTCATAAATATACATTGTTGCACTCATTCTTTCAATATTTTGGAAAGATTATACCTGTATCGATTCTAAATTTCTTAGTTTAATTTCCAATTCAAAGAACTTAATTAAGGTAAATATTCTCATCATAAACTAATTTAATGATTTATTCCAATTTTCTTTTCATATATTGAATATAATCCTTGTACATATTTCTACTTTATTTTAAATAATTTTCAAGATCCTCAATTATATTGTATTTTATCTCTAATTGAACATCTTTGACACTAATAATACCTTTATGAGTTTATTATAAATCATGGATCTTATTTTCACTAATTTTTATGGTCTAATATTTATCAAATTTTTTTTAATTATTATTCATTCAAGGGATGTGTCTCTTTTAAGAGAAACAAAGTCCTTTTTATAATAGTTTTATAATCTTGAAACTTTTTAGCCAATGTTTTTTTAATATCTATTGAATTTTTTATAATTTGTGTTTTATCATCATATAGTTCATTGATAAACACACATATATAAGTGAAAAATTTAAATGAATCTTTTTACAAGTAATCCTAAACCTCGTAGTATAGGTATTCAACTGATTCAACAGTCTAGTCCTCTTCACTTTCTAAACCGGATTATTCAAGAGGATTATTCTAAATAAATTTAATATATGAACTAACACTTTAACTACCTTTAATTAGTGGTGTACCTTATTTATTTATTTTACTATTCCTTAAAAAAATTAATTCTTTCTTATATATGTTCTAAAAGGTTTTATTTCAAACCTCCATGATAGTATTGACAGAGAAGGGAACTATATTCTCTATCTGAGGAAACTATAAACATTCTTTAAATATGCACTTCATATATATCTAATTAAAAAACTGGGAAAGGAAATATATTAAATAATAGGAAACCAAGATTAGATATGATACCACTTGAAGTTTTTGAGTAGATTTTGAAGTCACTCGGGGGGTGAATCAATGTGACCATATTGCCAAATTATTTTTCCCTTTAAAATACCCCTTTAAATATTTGAACCTCTATTTTAGTTAAGATTTATATATTTTTTAATATGATCCCAACACACACCACCACATGAAAATCCATAAACGAACAAGATAGAGTATAATGAAATCTTTTTACAAGGCTTGACCCCATGGTTGGAATCTAATCCTTTATGTGTTTTGGTCAAATTTTGAGACACAAATTTATCCCTAGTGTAGAAAAGTGATTAAAAATGTGTGAGAAGGTATCATCATTGAGTCAACACATACATTATTTGATTTTACACCAAAGGAAACCTTAGATTATATTCAATATCCATATCTCTAGAATAATAATTTTCTTATGATATGTTCTTTATACTAGCTCTCATGAGTATACTATCTTCTAAAAGGTTGGTCTTGAATTATATCGATAGCCTCTAGTCTCTACAGTCCTCAAAATTCCTCATGAAAAAGATATTCCTTCTAGTCCATGATGTCACTACATCACAATAATAAGATCCTATTCCTTCACAACAAGTCTTAGGTTTCCAATATATATTATGCTAATGAAGTAAGCACGTTGGACTTATTCTTCTCGACTCAATATCAGAACGATTAATACATATAGACAAAAGGTTTCTTTATGTTTTATTCTTACCCAATATTTTTCTGCTTCAAGATACTCAACACCAAGATTAAGAAAATTAACAATAATTCCAAAATTTCTCAGTACTTTTATTCTTTCATATGAATCGAATTCTAGGATATAAAGATATCATAAGGAAAATTCTTCTTTTATTATTCTTTCACAATGCACAATATATTCTATCACTAAATGGTGTCGAACGTCCTCTCTTTGATAGTTCTAGTTATTAAGGAATATTGTATTAGTTCTTTACATAGATATATATTTATTCTTATATCTTTTTATACTCACAATCACATGATTTTTTTTCCATATTTGAATATGGAAAACTCCTTCAATATCAGAAACATGATATTATCCTTTAATCAGTCAATAATATATTATATAAATCCTCCAACTCTTTATTATCATTAAATTCTGGTAAAATATATTTTTATTTCATATTTTAAGATACTCAGGATTATCGTTCTTCAAAACATCCACCAAATCCACAAGTATTCAACCCCTGCTAGCATGTATGCTTTCATAAAGGAATATCATTACAATGTGATACTTTTATTCATGGTTTGGAAACCCTCATAACAACTCAACCATATTCTTCAATTATAATCTGCATTATCCTTATCTATAATCATGATTATTCAAAGCATCATAATATTTTATATTTGAATTCCAAAAAACCATTGTTACATTGAATCTATAGATATATGACATTTTTTAAATTATTAACCTTTATATAAGAAATTTTTACTTTTATTTATCATAGTGAGGATCTGGGAGTTTTCTGATTTTCTAGTCAATAACCATTATATAATGATTTTTTACTCTTACATATCATAGTTTAGTTCTTCCATTTGACAATTTATAGTTTGAAAGTATTGGAGAACCATTATGTATCCCTCTATAATAACCTTTACCTATCAGTATAAAGATATTTATATATTATAGTATGGATCTATATTTTGACAAATATCATGACCTCTGAGTACCTTTACATATTCTATAGGAATATTTATACATATTAAGAAGCACAAATTTATGTATCATAGTGAAATTGGTTTTTTTCTTTTACGAGTTATTCTACTTTAACTAAGAGTCACTCTTACATATGATCATATTTACTCTTATGTATTGACTGAAAATTTTATTTTGATAATTTTTAGTATTTCTATTTGAGATGACTCTTACATATCTATAGGAATTGACTTTTACATATCACAATATATCCCTAATACTTTTCTGAATCTATTATTCGATAAGTATGAACTGATCTTATATATCTTGAATGATTTCAAATGTCATCATATGTATTTCATGCCTTCGAAAATATATTTTTTATACTCTTTAAGAAACCATTACTTACTCTTCAAAGTTTTAGATTTACTTTTATATATAGAGAAAACCCTTAGAGTAACTTTTACATATCACATGGAGGTTCTTTTATTTTCAAATTTCATCAAAATCTGTAACTTCCAAAACTTCTTCCAAATTTCTCAACTCAACTTAATATCTTCTCAAGGCCTCTCTATCTATTCCAAAATATCTCAAAACAATTTAAATTACTTTAGAAACTATCTGAATGTTTCTAAATGTATCAAACTTTATTTATAAATCCTTTGTTTTATAGATAAAAATTATTGAATTATTCAATGTAGTTGCACTACCTCATTAGTTCCAACTTCAAACTTAGCCATATTATATTAATTATTTTAGAAATATTATTTATTTATTGCAACATCTATTATGATTGATAATATATAAACAAATTAAAAATCTTCTATCAATACTTTTTCACTTCTTTAATAACATCTCTATAATATTTTAAATATCTAGATTCTTAGCTTCATGAGTAATATGTTGTATAGATTTCTTTAACCTTCCATTAGTACATGTATTTAATTCTTATTAAGAAAAAATATACAATAATAAAATTTCTAGGATACTTCCTACCAAGAAATATATCAATCTTATTTACACATATATTTGTGGGAAATATCATAATCTCCCAATATAATAACCTTTTTAGACATATGAATGAATCCTCAATAGTTATTGTGAAATGAAATACAACATCTTCCAAGCTATATCTCATATTATCATCTCTTCAATCATTAGGTTATTCTTCCATCACCGAACACATACTCATAGTAAATTTATACATTGAAAACAAATATAATCATCAAAATACATTATTCTCTTAAAAAGTGAATAAAATATATGAAATAATAAAATAAATATCGAAAAAAGATAATTAAAATTAACAAAGAGAAGATTTGATAAGATTATCCTTACCTCAAGCACCAAATTTATAAAATTCACTTATATCTCCCTCTATAAATAATTTTATTTTATTAATTATCAATTTAATAAAATTATTTATTTTTATTCCATTTAAAATAAGTAATTTATATTTATTTAATAAGTTTATAGTAGAAATTATATATTCCTATGATTAATTGAATTTTTTTTATTCTAAGTGTACCGTAATTGCATTGATATTTCGATCATGGTGATAATTTATTATCCATGGGTTTTTTATATCTATAATTCTCAAATTAATAAGTTAAAAATAGTCCATTGATTTGTTTAGTTCCTAGATAATTTCATGAGAAGAATACTTTCAATTTTCCAGATTAATAATTCATGATTTATTTATTTAGGATAATTTAGTCAATCATGATGAATTATTTTAATTATTATTTCTTTTTTAATTTTACTGCAATATATTTTTAAATATAACATAAATTAATCATTAAATATATATTTAACCATTAATTAATATTAATTAAATATTCACATTGAAAATAACAATTATAGAGGATCATCACCCATGTATGTATTTAAACTAACCTAAATATGGGCATGCTCAGAAGAAATAATTCATAAGAATGAATCATTATTTGATAATTATATCCATATTAAAATATAATTATTATATTTATATTATTTAATATAATTATTAGTTATAGTAAGTAACTATATCAATATAATAAGATATAAATAGTTTGAGTAATATTCATTACCACTTATTCGTGATTTCCCCTTCAATTGATACTTCAGAACATTGAGGCCTTAGGAATTTATTATGAAAAATAGCTCACCAAGATGGAATATGGTCTTCAACTAGAGTAACTGGGAAAATTTAATAGTAAAGGAAAAATTTTAAGATTTTTTTTCATAGGGTGGTATATGGATCCTTTTATAAGATATAATGAGTGTCATTTTTAAAAATAAAAACCATTTAATTATTAAGGAATATAATTTTTTGGGTATGGTGATCTAAAAATGGGGGAAAATAGAAATTGGATCATGATTTCCAAGATTATAATGATAATTATATATAAAAATAATAGTAATTATTGTTATTATTTATCTAGAGTGAATTTTAAACCACAAATACATACACACCCTATGCACCCAAGTGGGTCAAGCCTCATCCACATCCACAAGGTTTTACAAGCCCTCATTAAAACCTAATTACAATTTTTGATGGTCTAAAGGCCCCTTCTTGATAGAATGGCCCAAAGTACCTAATCTGAAATGAAGATAGTGCCTCTAGTGGTGCCCACATTAGAATCTTGACCTACTTTGGTCCAAAGGTGTTCACAAACAAAACATTAGGCACCCAAAATTGGATAGATATTCTATGTTATATAGCTACAAGATTCTTAGAAATAAAGGAATTATGAGTTACAAAGGACAAAACATTATTCATAGAACACTTATTCTTCTAATTCCCTCCTATCTAGAATTTTAAACAAAAAAATTTACTTCTTGATATAAAATAGTTTAACTAATAGTGTGATATTTGGATAGAAATATGGAATCCATTCTCTTAGGTCTCAAATTTATAAAATTTCTCAAAATTGGTCCTTCTATAAGGAATATTGGATAGAAATTTTATCAAAATTTCAAATTTAGAATTAAACTTAACCACTTTATCTTTTAAAGATAAATCAATGACCACCTTTAATTTTTTTCTTGAAATTTAGCTTTGATATTTCATCTTTTAACTCAGATAATTCTCCAATGAGTTTAATATTTTCATTATTTATCTTTTATAAATATTTTTTTGATTTAAAAAGATCAACCTTCTTCTCAGAAACCTCAAATTTAGGTCTAATGTCTATCTTAAAGTGTCTTTGATAAGTATCTTAAATTTCTAAAATATATTCCTTCAACACTCCATATGATGGTTATTTATACTTATAATATTTATCTTCCAATTAAAAAAGAATAATTATGGTATAAATGTGAAAGGGATTCAGTTTTTACATTCCCCATGAAACAAAAATTATTTTGAAGAACCTTATAATAAAATACAATTATTTTTTTATTATCATCATTTTTATCAAATTAACTATAAAAATATAGTTCCTTATTAGCACTCCAAGTATCATTTTTAGTTTTAAAATATTTTTTTTTATAAAGTTATTATAAATTCATTTTCTATATTATTTAACATAGAACACTTAGGTTTGTTGTGATATGGTTTATTGCATTCATAAAAAATAATTTATAAGGATCTTACTTCTAGATATAATTTTCATTCATGTCCTTTTTATCTTTTCGATAATCACTCTAGAAATTACCAAAAGCACACATCCTTTTAAAATGTTGTTCATATTCAGTTTCTAAAATTTTTGGAAAGCTTTCATATAAAAACCTTTTAGAATTTATCTTAGATGTTCTTGGATTTAATATATGAGTTTTGGAATTTAATTCATTAGGAATTGATGATAACACCACTCTATTCTTATTATTTTATTTCTCATCATCTCCCTTAAGTAGGTTATCATATTTCACAATATTTCTAAACCAATCATCTAGACTAAGTACTTAGTATCATCAATAATTATTCACTTATATTCTCACTCTTTTAGTAGAATATCAATAATTATATAAACTAAATATTAATAAAATATTTCTCTTTATTTAAGATATTGTAGACTATTCAAAATCTTTATAGACCATGGATGCATTTGGGAAATTGATTCACCTAGTAGAAAATTAGAACATTGAAAATCCACCCTATGTATCGCTCTGTTCATTTCCTAAACTTTTAAAGTTTCAAAATTAGTTACCTCTAACTTCTTCCAAATACCTTTAACTATTCACCATGAGAAAAATTGATTGTATATATTTCCAAATATTTCACATAAAAGAGTATTCCTCATTAAGAAGTTAAGTTTCAATTTAGCTCTGTAATCATGAGTAAAACCAGAAAATTAATTCTCTAGTATTTTTTAAAATTATGATAAGCATCAGATAATTTTATACACTAATATTTATAACATACATTTCCATTTGGTCCCTCTAATATTTAAAATAATTTCTATCAAATATAGGCATCCTATTTTGATTCATATTATCTAAATATTTTATTAGAATAACACCTAACATAAATAAAAATAGATTTTTATATTATAAACATTAGTATAAGTAAAAATATATATTTTTAAAAAAAATGGAAAGTATAATTTTTTTAAACTAACTTAAAATCAATTTTACACTCTAATATTTTATGATATATTAATAAATTTTATTTTTTCGATAGCTTGTGATACAAATAAATTTGAGTCTAAATGAATTTTAATATACTATATCATTATGACCAATACATTAAATTGGTGGATTTAATATGAATCAAAAAATATTTATAAAGGTTTTATAAAACGAAAATATATTTCTATTAAAGTCATTATATGATTTGAAAATACATTTTTCTTCAAAAATGGTTTTTATTTATTTTTATGAGAAAATAATATATTTAATTTCTTATTGTTTAGAAAATGTATTTAAAAAAAGGAAATTATTTTTTAAAATTATCATGTCAAAATTATTCTAGAGTAAATTTTTTTGAACTTTCTCAAAAATATTGATTTTTTTATGAATAGTGAAAATACTGATTTTTATTGAAAATCATCTTCTCATTTCAAGATTTTAAAGAGTTGAATTTTATTTTAAAATGGTTTTAAAATTAATATTAGTTCATTTATATTATTAATAATCCAATTAAATTCATTTAATTAAATTTATATTTGATTTTAGTATAAAAACTTTTTATAATTCAGCAAATACTTTTATGGAAAACTATTTTTATCGCATTTTATGAGTTTAATTTCAAAATAAAATTTTCTAATTATATAAATTTAATCTTGAAAACTTGATTCCATATTTTTAATAAAGATTTTCAAATTTGTAATATAGGTCACTTTTATATTTGGTCATTATGAATAGTAACCTCAGAAAATATTTTTCACCTCATTAATGGTAAATGGGTAAAATAAGGTTTAACTTTGGGATAAGGTTTTAAAATTTCTATAAAAAATTATTTTATCCTATTGGATAATTGGTATTTATAAATTTTCATACATTTATAAAATATATGGCAACTTGGTTTTATTTTTCTTTGGTCGTGACATTTATATTAATTTAAGAATAGAATAAATATAAAATGTCACTCTCTTGAATTTAATATCTATAAATTTTTTTGCATAAGGATAAAAAGAAGATACTTTAAGCTTTAAATGTTTATTTGAAATAATAATTAATCTATTTATCATGGTAATTTATTTTTAATTTTTAGTGATGATATAATTAATTTAAATGCTTGCACAACGTCGATGTAGAGCTTGTGTATGTAGTATAAAGTCATGTAAATGATTTTAAAAACTCTAAAAGTAATATTATTTGGGTGAATTATAGTTACAAATTAATTTTATATATTTATAAAACATATTAGTGATGTTTTAAAGGTTTATATTTTAAATCCATTACAACCTTCTTGTCTTTAAATTCAAACAAAATGAATAGTGTAAAAATGACATTAATGATATTTTATAATAAATAATAATTTATTAAATTATTTAAAAATAGTAAAAATATTAAAATAGAACAATTAGGATAATAAATGGTCAAATATTTCATCCCTTTTCCATTTATGATCCAATCATTAAGTTATAAGTGAAATTATAACCCTTTAATATTGAAGAATTTGTTACCGCAGTTAAGGTTAAAATTGGTTAACAAAGGGGTAAAACCAAAATATAAGTTTTAAACTGACATAAAAACCAATATAATTTTTATTATTTTAATTATATTTAAAAAATATCATATTTTTATTCTAATTCATGGCTATTTTTAAAAGTTATACATGATAAATACATTAATTATATTTAAATCTTTTAAGTAATTCCAAGTGTGTCATTTCCTACCCTTATAAAAGAACACCCCTTCTTTGTTTTCTTGACACCTCCTTGATCCATCTAGATAAAAAAATAACTGAAATTTTATCTTATCAAATCATCTATACATGAAGTATAATTTATGATATTCTTAAAATACCATTCCAAGTTTCCATAATAAGGGATCTAAAAGAGGCCTACCGAAGTAGAGGTAATCGTCTTACCCGAACACTTTCAATTTATTTCTTATTATATATACTATAAATAGATGTTATTCATAATTAAATAATAAATTAATTATAATAAATATACTTTAATATTATTATGATTACTTAACAACCAATATCCAACTTTTATTCCATCAAATGGGAAGTAAAATTATCGCTCATGTGTACGTATTGACTACAACCTCCACGAAGCGATATGATTATTTTTCCATCACCATCATTCATGGATTGTTATTATGATGGGTTTAATTTTTATGCATTATATTTTTAATATAATAGTTATTTTTTAATTATAATTCTATATCTACCTTCTTACCTTCCCATCTATTAGAAAATGATAACATCGCTCATGCGTATGTGTAGACTATCACATCCACGAAGTGATGTGATTTATTTTCCATTTTTTGTTTACATGGATGGTAATTAGGATGTATTTAATGAATATATATCATATATATGATATAATAATTATTCTATAAAGGTTTATTTTTATTTACCATTCTTTAATTTTATCCATCAAAAAGTGAAAACAAAGTTTATGTGTATATACAACCTACCATCTCCATGAACGATGTAATTCATGTTTATATTACTAAATTTTATGGGTGAATAAAAATAAATATATAATGAATATATAATGAATACATATTATATTAATAACATGATTAATATTATGGATAATATGGAACATTGATCAAAATATAAGTATTGGGACTTCTGAACCAAAATATGCAAGAAAAATGAAACAATTATCACTCTGAATAATGATTTTTATAAATAATTGTTAATAAACTAGTGATAATATATTATAATTAAATTATATATGGAATTATATATATAATAAAGTTTCTATAATAAATTTATACTAAATATATATTTATTATAAAATATTTTTCAATGCGTATGAAGAAATATGTGACTTGAGGTGAGATAATTATGTTTCAATCCCATTCTAATCAGGATTGTTTATGCTTGAATTTACATTAATGAAATTATATAAAACTCATATGATAATTTAATTTAATTTAATTATATTATGTTCATACATGTAATTTTCTATTAGTTATACCATTTTCCTCTCTTTGGTAATTGAAATAATCGAGATTTTTTTTGAGAAAAACATACTTTACTTCCTCTTTAGTTGAAAATATTTTTCTTCCTTGTCCATGTTTTATTTAAAGTGTTTTAAAAATGTTTTAATATTATAATATTAATAATAAAATTAATTTTTACCCATATTTTAATTTTTATAAAAATGTTTCAAATGAATATTCTTGTTATTTTTCGAATAATACACTTTTGACTTTTCACTAAAAATGTGAAATAAATCATTATTTTAACGTATATGGAATGAATGAAATTTACCACCATCATAATCAATTAATGTTTTGAATATTCCCTACAAGTTTAAATGGTTATTTTCAAATAAATTTTTTTCTTTACTATTTTAGATTTATTTTTATTTTGAATAAGTGATTACAAAATAAAAAGGATATTTTTATAGAGAAATATTCTAGGGATATTTTAAAATAATTTTCAACTAAGATGGTACCATTTGATATTAATTATGATTTAATAGGGATATGGTCCAATTATACCATCATTATTATTTCTCTATATGGTTTATGATTATGATGATGAGATATTTACGAAACCCATTTATTTACCATTGGGTAAAGTTTTATATCTCATCAGATAATTGTGGGATACAAGTTAATATTCTTGATCAGCTATGGGAAATAGTTTGATATGATTGATCCACTATGGGAAAAAAGTTTACATAATAAATACACTATAGGAAATGGGTGATGATTACTAATATGTTATGATATAGTAAATAGGTGTTGATACCTAATCCACTTTGATTTGATGGTCTTAGTAGTTAACCTGAACATATGAAATGGTTTCTATACCTACGATGGTTCCAAAATATTAAGACATTTTTCATGCTTATGATATGAAATTATGGTTCATCACTGACTTATAATGATTTCACACTCTATTATTCATTTATTTTGAAATGATAAAGTTTTATTCCATGACTCATGTTTATGATCTATGATATATTGGGTATGAACTTTGTATGTTATGGTCATGGTATCATACCCTTATATTTATATTATTCTTTAATATGACCATTGATTGATATATTCTATGTTTACCCTTAAAAATAATATGAGCACACCCATTCTTATGTTTTCTTTCCCTAGGTTATAAAGAAATGTTTTAAGTTGGGTATGTCAAGAAGGGTACAAAGTGAGGACATTATGAGAAATTATGAATAATGTACCTGAATAAAATGTTTTTGTGTCTAATATCTACAGACACTAAACCTCTATAGTTCTAACATGAATCATAATGTTATATATTGAATATTAATCTAAATAGATATAATATTTATGCATGAAAACATTAAGTTGTTATAGTTGGTATCATAGCAGGGTTTAGTTAATATCTAGAGAATAGTACTAGAGAACTTTGGTGAAAACCCTGAGTATAAGTCTAAGTATATGATAACATTCTAAAGTTTTGGTAATGACTAAGGATAACTAAGGTTAAACCTAAGTTTCCATAGATTGAGAATAAGGTTTCATGATTTAAACATACTTTAAATGATATTTTATAATTATATGATAGAATTTAATTATTATAACATTATTCTTGCGATTTTATCTTTGGTTTTAATCAATGTTTGGAACTAGAAGACATCATGCTTACAATGAATATAATGTAAAATGAAATGATTTTCCACCTGAGTAACCAAATTTTATGATATTTAGAATGAAAAATCTTATTTTTATGCTCACTCAACATTCTAAGGACATGAATCATGATGATATTAAAAACGATCAAAGGAGGGAACAATGTACTATTGATTATTTCATGAGGCAAAATCCACCATATTTTTGGGGTTCTTCTAATACAATAGTGTATGAGTTATGGATCAAAACCATTAATAAAATATTTTATATTCTTTAGTACTCAAAACATGAAAACATTATCCTAATAGTTTATCATTTGGAATTCAAAGCATGTCAATGGTGGAATCTTATTAAGAATATGAGGCAAGCAGAATAAATTGAATCTATGTAATGGGATGAGTTTAAGAGTATGTTTTTTAATAATTAAATCCCTTGTATTATATATACAAAAAAAGAATAAATAATTCATTGAGCATAAGCAAATGGATGATGAATCCATTGGTATCTATGAAGAAAATTTTACAAGACTTGCGAGGTATGCTTCTTGCTTCATCATCAGCCCAAAAAGAAAAATTGATCAATTTTTTGGTGGATTAAAACCAAGTTTCCAAAAGGCATTAGCTATAATATAATTTAGTATCTATGAATAAATCATTTGATATGCACTGAAGGTAGAAATGGAAATGATATATTCCCACCGTTCATAGGGATTTGATAAGAAAATAAAGATATATTCTCATGAAAATTCGAATAAATCACATGGTAAAAATAAATTCCAGCCATCAACATGCCAAAAATATGGGAAGAAACATCAAGGGAATTTATTTAATAGAAATATAAGGTACTTTAAATATTGAAAGGTGGGTCATAAATCCCATGAATGTTGAAAGGTGACGAAGAGGCTAGTTGATATGATGTAGGAAAGGAATATTCCAACTAATGAATGACCCATGATCTAATGATAAAAATTCAAGGAGTATGGAGATTACACCAACCAACACACAAATTTGAAGGTATATTATGATGATTGTCATCAACAAAATCTTAATCCCAAATACAAATGGAAATAAAATGATATAAAGACTACCGAATTGGGTTATGATAATGACATGGTGAAAGGTACACTTATCATCCACTCTATAACAACAAAAAATTTATTTGATTATATATTTACCTACTATTTTATATGTAATTAATTTTATAAAGGTATAGAATTAATAACTCAATGGTTAGATATTTTTTTAGTGGTAAAAAATATTAATGGTATGATATTCACAACTCAATTCTATAGTTACTCTCTAATTGAAGTTTGTGGGAAATTGATTCATGAAAATCATATTATTCTCTATTTAGTTTAATTTTATGTGATTCTAGGAATTGATTGAATTTTTTATATCGATTTAACAACAATTACAATAGAAGTAAATTCGAATTTCCTATTTCAGATGAACCTATGATTGTTTATCAGTTGGAGGATTAATACAAACATCCAATGAAAATTTATTCTATCTTGTGGGTTTAGATTCCTATACATGAAGGGTATATATCTTAGATGTTTGGGGAGAAACTCAAAATTATAGATATGACTGTTGTATGAGATTTTGTTGATGTCTTTCCAAAATATTTTCCTACTATTATTTTGAATTGTGAATTTGTGTTTTTAATGGATTGCATACCTATTTCTATACCTATTTTTAAGACTCTTTATATAATGGACCTAATTGAGTTGTCAAAATTGAAGAAGGAACTCTTAGATAATCTTGATAATGGAATGAATGGATGTTTTATTTTTATTATAAATATGAATAAGAAAACAAATCATGGGGTGATATAGGTGATGGATGCAAGGTATTAACCTCTTATAATAAGCTTACTACCACTCAAAAGTGAACCACTACAGAAGTAAATTATGATACTCTTGCTATTCCCCTTTTATTTCAAAAATATATACTAAAAATTTTCCTTCTATCCATGTGTGAAAAACCAAAATACCTTGACCAGTGATCATCTTAAACTTTTGGATCAAGTAATCCAATTACCAATGAGGTATAGTCTTCCCATGGATGATGCCCACAAACACTTTGGAATCTGGTTTCACTTTTTCAATGTTAATGTTGAAGAGTCTTCACATCATGAGGCTACTAACAATGTCCCTCACCTCTGATCCCATCAAGTTATATGGTCCATAAATATTGATAAAACCAAAAATAAAAAAACCTATGCTATCTCTCACAATTCTTCTTCTCTTATAAAATATAACACACAATATCTATAAACATTAAGTTTCAGCCCTGTCCTTGGAGATTTACAATTAACCCAAAACCCCTGATTGGAATGTTCTCTTATTTCAGCATTAAACACCACTCTTGGAATGGATATTATAAAAAAAATACAAGGATCTCTTATTATAAATAAGGGCTTAAATTTCTACCACTAAGGATTTTATAAAAAGTATAAGAAAAATATGTGAACTGCCTTTACCTTCCCTTACCATGTTTCTAGCATCCCAAATAACTCAGTATACCACAAAAAATAAAATACTACATGCACTGAACTCCATGTTTTTTTGTTTTTCTCCCTAAAACCATGAGTTGATGAACTCCATCATTGAATCTCCCTACCTAGTATTTCCCATACCTTTCCTAATAAAACTCCGAATATAGGGCACCCAAAAATGAGATGCCCTTATAACCTCCTTATTCTGCATACTATCATCCATAGTAAAGGTGTGGTTCCTCAATTTCCACACTAAGAAATTCATCTTCAGCAGGATCTCTTTACATTAAATCTTTATATCCCACTCACCTTTTCTATTTCTTATATGAACCATGTCATAAAAAACTCAGCTACTAAACTGACCAGGTGTTGATTTGGTGAAGACGCATCTATTAGGATCCTAATTTATAAAAATATTGTTATATGTAATCTTATTCTGGTCATCAAGTGTTTCTTTGATAAAATTTGGGAACAATATGGCTTCCTTAAATGATACATCCATAACTGGAAATCCTGGAAATAAGTGAAGTTCTCCAGCCCAGTTATATTTCCAATATCTAATATCTCCATGACCCATGACCCATATTTCTTTCTCTTCTAGAGTATCCATATAATATATCACAATCTTTGTAAGACCTGATAGTTTCATAGAAATTTTATCCCACTCCTTAAAATTCTCACCATATCTAATACTCTACCCCATAACGATGAATTTTTTAATAACTAAACTAAGATTAATACTTTTCCATGATTGACCTTCATTTTATATATCATTAATTAAGGGTAAAAATAAGGATATACCCAAGAAAAAAATTCCATACAAAGTATAGAAAATTAGAATCTATAGTGACTCCATTTGGTCTTACTAATTCCATCATGCTCTTCATGGATTTAATGAATAGAGTCTTTTGAGATTACTTAATCAGTTTTTGGTAGTATTTATAAATTATATTATTATACATTCAAAGAACAAGTAAGAACATTAATATCATTTTAGAATTGTGATAAAGAGCTGGAGTAAGGATAAGTCGTATGAAAAATTTAACAGTTGTGAATTTTAGATTTAAAAAGCTTCATCCTTGGGTCATATAATCTCAAATGGAGGTATATAGATATATCCTTCAAAGATAAAAGTTATTGAGAAATGGACTAGACTAACCATGGTAATCTAAATCTATATTTTTATTAGGCTAGATGAATACTACCAACACTTTGTGAAATATTTGTCTCTATGATCTAACCCACTCACCAGGTTTACTTGGAAGGGGGTAAAATTCTCTTAGATAGATGAATGTGAAGAGAATTTTAAGTAAATAAATAGATGTTTGGTCAGTGTGCCTGTGCTCACCCTACCGTATAATAGAGAAGGGTTTTTGAAATATAATGATGCATAAAATAAGGGTCTGGGATGTGTCTTCACGTAGAATGATACGGTGATAGAATATTCCTCATTTCAATTGAAAATAGGTTATCAAAATTACCCAACATATGATTTGGAGTTAGCTGTAGTAATTTTGGAGTTAAATATATGGATTCATTATCTTTATGTTGAAAGGTATGACATATATATGAATCATAAAAGTTTTAAGTATATATTCATATAGAAAGAGTTGAATATGTGTTACATAATATGGTTGGAATTGATTAATTATTATGATTTATCAATATATTAACACCCTTGGATGGTGAACAAGGTGGATGATGCTTTGAGTTAAAGTACCAGGGTATTTTGGCCATAAATAGAATTTAAAGAGATCTAATACTTATGGATTTACAGAAGATGGTACCAGAAACCTTGAGGAATGGGAAAATATCCTATATTTATTAGATGAATGTTTAACCGTCCATATATGTGAGGATTAAATAATCGCATAGGGAAGATGTATAAATGTATAAGAAAGTATACCAAACTTTAAGAATGATTTTTTGGATGAAGCTCACAATTCAACATTCTCTATTCATCTAGGAAGTATGAATATTTATAGACCTAAAAGAGTATTTATATTGGTACAACATGAAAAGGGATATTATAAATTATGTATCTAAAATAATGGTATGTTAACAATTTAAGGCTGAGAGGTAAAATTTTGAGGGTATGTTACAACTATTACACATACCTGAATGAAAATGGAAAAATATTACAATTGTTTTTTTAGTCAGAATCCCCAAAATATCTAAAGAGAATAATGTTATTTGGGTTGTAGTCAACCAAATTATGAAGTTATCAAACTTTATTACCATTATATAAGATTTATCTCTTTATCATATTTCCATATTATACATTAGGGAAGGGATTATATTTTATGAAGTACAACATTCTATTGTATTTTATTGGGTTGATAGGTTTACCTCAATATTTTGGAGAAGTCTTCAATAGGTTCTGGATATATATTTTAGTTTCAATACTTCATATCATCCTCTGATATATGGTAATTCTAAGAGGACCATTAAAACTATAGGAGACAAGTTTAGAGATTTCTCTATATATTTCAAAGGTGTTTGGGATCAACACCTTCCTTTAGTGGAATTTTCTTACAATAATAGCTTTAACTCAAAAATTAAAATGGATCCTTATAAAGCCCTCTATTTAAAGATGTGTATATTTCCAACATGATGAGATTAAGTTGGATAATTAAATATATTAATACTTGATCTAACTAAATAAATGATAGAGAAGGTTATAGTTATTCAACAACATATAAGAGGAGCTCAGAGTCAACAAAAAAGTTACACATATAATTATTAATGAGATCTAGAGATAGATGTTGGTGAAAAGTTACTCCAATGAATATCTCTTTAGAATAAGGTTATGATATTTTTAAATAAGGGAAATTTAATCCCTATATATATATATATCCTTTTTATATTTTTGATTACATTGGGATGATAACTTATCATTTTTCAATTCCAACGAATCTATCACAAGTTCATGATATGTTCCAAATATCTATCCCAACGAAGTGAATAAATGATCCTTAACATGTAATAAAATTAGAGGGAAAACCATTTCAGAATGATGTATTTTATGATGAACAATTGGTGGAGATTTTTGATCATATAGAGAAAGTGAAATGAAACAAGAACACTCACCTAGTCAAAGTTGTATGGAGAAACCATAAATTAGAGGGCATAGGAACCCAAGGATGTGACGAGGTAGATTTATCCTCATTTTTTTATATGAGAGTGATGGAATTTCCAGGTTTAAATTCTTATAATGGGGGAATAATATAACACCCAGATATTTTATGATATATTAATAAATTTGATTTCTTTGATAACTTATGATACACGTAACCCCGAGTTTAAATTAACCATAAAATAGTATTACGTTATAACTTATCCATTAAATTTTAAAAATTAATAAGAACAATTTTATTTTGAAAAATATGTATAATTTTTTTTGATAAAGAAAATATATTTTTAGTAAATTCATTATTTGCTTTAAAAATACTTTTTCCTCAAAATTGGGTTTTATTATTTCTTGTGAGAAAATAATATATTTAATTTCATACAATTTTAGGAAATTTATTGAATAAAATAAACTTAATTTTTAAAATTATAAAGTAAAAAATAGCTTAGATTTAATTTTTGAGAATTTTACGAAAAGATTGATTTTTTGATGAATAGTGAAAAATATAGATTTTTATTGAAAACCATCTTTTCATTTAAAAAATTTAAAAAGTTAAGTTTTATTTTTAAAATAGTTTTAAAAGTAAAATTATATCATTTAAATTATTAATAATAAAATTAAGGTTATTTAAATTAATTTTATGTTATATTTTGGTACAAAAACATTTTATACGTCAAAAACATTTTTTATGGAAAACTGCTTTTCATCACATTTTGTAGGTTGAATTTTAAATTAAATTATTCCACTTATGGGAATTTAATCTTAACAAATGGATTCCATTTTTGGATTTAGGATTTTCAAATTTGGTAAATAGGTCCCTTTTATATTTGGTCATTATGAATAGTAACCTTTGTATATATTTGTGTTCTCGATAAGGGTAAAATATGGTTAAAACTTTGAGATAAGGCTTTAAAATTTCTAAAAAACATTCCTTTATTATATTTTATGAGTGTATTTAGACCATTTCCATATAAATATAAAATATATGGACACTTGGTTTCATTTTTCATTGATTGTAAAATTTATATTAATTTAAGAAAATAATAAATACAAAATGTCAATCTCTTGACTTTAATATCTATAATTTTTTACATAAGGATAAAAAGAGGATAAGTTAGGTTCTCAATTTTTATGTAAAATATTATTTTTTATCATGCTAATTTATATTTAATTTTTATTAATGATATAATTAACTTAAATTCTTACACAACGACGACACAGTTCTTGTGCAAGAAATAGAAAAATCATGCAAATGATTTTTAAGAGCTCTAAAATAATGTGATTTGTTTTGTGTTTCTGATTTACATGGATGGTAATAAGGATAGATTTAATATATATATATATATATATATTATAATAATTATTCTATAAATTTTAATTATTATTCAACTTTATTTTGTTCCATCCATTGAAAAGTGAAAGCAACGTTCTTGTGTATGTACGACCTAATGTCTCTATGAACGGTGCAATTAATTTTTGTATATCTACCTTTTATGGATGACTATAAATATATTTATAATGAATATATATGATAATAATGAAATTTTTAGAAATATATATATATTATGGAACCATGATCAAAGTATAAGTACCCAAACTTCTGAACCTAAACTTGTATGAAAAATGGTGTAGTTATCACATAGAATAGTGATTTTAATAAATAATTATTAAAAAATAGGTAATAAAATGATATAAGTAAATAATAAATGGTATTATATATATGAGTAATTTTATATAATAAATTTATAAAAAATATATATTTATTATATAGGAGGTTTTAATGTGTACAAAGAAATACGAGACTTGAGCTAAGGGAATTATGTTTCAATCCCATTCTAATCAGGATTTTTTGTGATTGAATTTATTATGAGGAAATAATATAAAAATTATTTAATAAATACATTTAATTTTATTATAATATATTTATTCATTTATTTTTCAAGTAATAATATCATTTTTCTATATGTTATAGCGACCCAACCTTTTCTTAAATTACTATTACATCATTTCAAAGATAAACAACATAATAGTATTACACATAGAGGATCCAAAGGTTTAGTGTCTTGGGAAAACTAGGACAACACATAACAAATACAACATCAACCATAAACATTCATTTAACTTCTCCACAAGCTTCTTAGTGGCACTTGTCCTCTTCTTAGTACATGTATCCACTTGAGGATATACATCAAAAGGGGTGATCTAGAAGCCCATTAAGAGGATAGATAAGAACAATATAGCATGGGGTGAGCATAATCATAACATAGGCAAAAGATCAGGAACATGAGATGAGCATAAATAAAAGACTTGAAATGTGGCAATGCATAAAAATGAAACATCATGTCTTAGTGGTTAACTACCACACATACTTGTAAACCAAGATAGTATCTTGTTCACACGTCATTTCACATTTACTCATGAGATTCATCACTTTACCCAATGCATTGTAGCGCTATATAATTTCGGTCGCACCCGTCACATTTAAACATTCATATTGCGCTATATAATTCCGGGCACACCCATCACATCATAACATTATCATTTATCATGCATGCCACAATGAACATATAACATAAATGAACATAACTAACCCATGAAAAGGAATGGGTTTCATCTCATAATAACACATTCATAAACTTTGGGTACCCAAAATAAAGAGAGAATAACATACTTGATACAAGAACCATCAACCTTGAATGAGAGGTAAGAGTTGAGTTCTTAAGAGAAGAGTTCTTTTGAAAAATATTTGGATTGACATAAACTTCATTAGAAAACATGTATATCCCAGAAAAGGAAATACAATGATGAAAAAATGATCTTTAAGGAGCAACCATATCAAAAATGGAGTGAAATAGGTAGAACCCGAAGGATGAAAGTTGGGTTCGAGAATTTCCCCTTACCTTGTACCCGAATGCCTCTTTCTCTTTAATGTCCTGTATAATGACATTATATTCATTAATTAGAAATTTCAGAACTTTTTATACATTAATAGGGTTCATTATGGTTTCATTATGTCATATTATGTTCCTTTTTATGACTTATAGAGTTTAAAAAACATTGTTTGGGGATGTTCATTTTCATGGTTTTCTTGAGTGGTTCACTTGTATTCTTAATTTGATGTTTGGGTAGATCATGGGTAAACATACAGAAATGATATTACATGTTATTAGTGATATTATAGGAGATTTAATGATTTTTTAATGAATTATATTATATCCATGTGGGTGAATCATTAGATAAGAATTAAATGATGATTATTTGGGTTAATTTGAGCAGTTTTTGGATCACAACGAACTTGTTTTAACTTTTCACTTAGTAATATGGCCATAGGTTATTTCCAGAACTTAAAATTGAACATAATAAATATAACATATTCTGGTTCAACCATAAAAATGGTTTCATGACCAGATCTAAAGGTATAAATGGAAGAAGAGAGCATGTCGTTTTTGAAGGTGATAAATTAACACATCATGAACAACGTTCTCTTTAATAAAATAAAAGGAAGAGGGAAAGGGTGTGGGGTGATATAATATCCCATTAGAATCATAAAATTATATTATATGTATAATACTGGAGTTACAAAACAATTTTGATGAATATAGGTGGGGAGATATCAAGAAAGGAACTTGAACTTGAATGGAAATTAAAGGAGAAGAGGGAGGGAAATTACCTCTTGAATCCTTCACTTGAGAACCTCCTTAAAGGCCTAAGTTTGGTCTTTTGATGAGACCAGAAGCTCTTGGACGTGGGGGAGGGTCTATAGGAGATGATTGGACAGAGATTAGACAATTCTTTAATCTTGAGAGGTGTGGTTTGGCAAGAGGAGGGGGAGGGCTTATTTATACATGAGGAGGGAGGTGTTTTTGGTATAAAATATTAAATAAAATAATATATCAAGAGTTAGACTTGTAATAGTAGTTTTTTGACATACTAAATCATATATTAATATAATATAATTTTTTTAGGCTTTAAGTCTTCTTTATAATCCGAATTCATTAATTTATTAAAAGGAATGTGAAAGGAAGAGAAAAAGACACTTTAAGAAATCACCTTTTGACTTTAGGCTTTGGAAAGTTCTTTTCTAGGTTTGAGAATTGGATTTATTATATTTTAAGGAACCATTTATGAAATTTAATATAATTTGGCCGAAAATAATGCTCTAGAATGTTTATGTCATCATTACATCATTAATTATGCAATTTAGTATACACCGATTATGCGAAAAACAGTATTTTTTACTATTCACCTGAAAATTGAAGTATTTCAGAAAAAACCCAAAAATTTAACCCTACCATTTTTCGACGTGTAGAATACAAAAATAAATTCCATTTTTCAAAAATAATTTTCTAAATATTATTAATTTAATATTTAATTAAAAATCATAATTTACTTTAAAAACAGTTTTTAAGATTAAAACTGATTTTATAGTGCTTTCAAAAATTACGTAGGGTCTTATAAAATTATCTAAAAACTATTATAAATTGATTAAATAATTTATGAATACATTTCAGGGAAATAAATATTCTTGTATATTAATTAATTAATTATAATTAATTATTTATGACTTATAAAATACAAAAAAACATTTACTAAGGTCAAATTGTCACTTTCTAAGATGTCTAAATTTTATTTAATTATTCATAGGTAATGTAACTCTTATGTTGTATGATTTACTATTAATAAGGGTCATATTAATATTCATAAGGGTATGTCACTATTCATAAGGGTGGGTCACTATTCACCAAAAATTATTTTTGTTTCATTAGACTCCAAAAATCATCCTGAACATAACCGTGTATGTCATATTTTCAAAATTCCAAACATAGGGGTGACAAAATTATTTTTAAAGGTCACTTATCACTTAGTAGTTTATTATTTTGTGTTTTCATGTTATTTTATGACATAAATATAAGAAGGGGATTTTCCATTGAAAAACTTTGGGTCGTTACATATGTGGTGCACAAAATTGCTGGGATATTGTTTTTTAGAAAAGAAGACTTTATTTCCTCTTTGGATGGAAATCTTTTTCTTCCATGATTGTGTTTTCTTTAAAATGTTTTCAAGAATATTTTAATATTTTCATATTAATTTTTAAAGTAATTTTTATTGATTTATGTTTTTTTATAATAATATTTCAAATGAATATTCTTCTTTATTTTGAAAGAGGCACTTTTTAATTTTTACCAAAAATATAACATATAGTACAAGAACAAAATTTTATGTTGTCATGACCACTCAATGTTTTAAAGTTTCACCTATAATTGTATATGGTTATTTTCAAAGAAAAGTTTTCCATAAATATTTTAGAAATATTTTAATTTTAAATAATTTATTTCAAAATGAAAATTTTATTTTGATTAAGAAATATTCCAGGGGTATTTTAAAGGAATTTTTATCTAAGATGATTTCCTTTGATGTTAATTATGCTTTACTGGGGATATGATCCAATAATACCATTATTATTATTTATCTAGATGGTTTATTATTATGATGAAGATATATTTAAGAAACCCTTTTATCTTCTATGGGTTATATTATGATTAATATTTATATGTTTATGAAACTCATTTTCTTTGCATGGGTTATGATATGATGACATAAAGAATGTTTTATAATCTTGTGAAAAAATATGTATTATTTCATTATGTTATGGGTGGGACCATAATTATATATCCCTCTAATTCATTGGGTAAAATTTTATATCTCATGGGATAATTATGGGATGCAAGTTGATATACTTGATCCACTATGGGAAAAAATTAGATATGATTTATGCACTCTGGGAAAAAATTTGATATACTTGATATAGTATAGGAAATATAAGATTATTCATGACTATTTATGATATGGTAAATAGGTGTTTATGTCTTATCCACTATGATTTTATAGTCTGGATAGTTAAATTTTACATATGAAATGGTTTCTATACCTATGATGGTGACATACTCTTATGACATGATTTCATGCTTATAATCCGAACTTATGGTTCATGATTGATTTATGATGATTCCTAAATTTTATTTTTCATTTATTTTGAAATGATAATGTTTTATACCATGAATCATGTTTATGATCTATGAAAAATTGGGTATAAAAATTGTAAGTTATGGTCATGATATCATACCCTTTTATTTATCTTATGCTTGCATATGATCATCGATTGATATCTCCCATGTTTACCATTACTAAGAATCTAAGATCAACCTTTGTTATGTTTCCTTTCCATAGGTTATTAAGAAAGGTTTTAAGTAGGAAATGTTAATAATTGTACAAAGCAATAAATACATTATGAGAAATGATAAAGAATTTACCTAAACAATATGTTTATGTATATAGTCTCCAAAGACACTAAACCTTTACAGTTCTAGTGTGGATCATAGTGTTATGTATTGAATATTCATATAAATAGTTGTAATATTTATTTATTAAAGGATTTGGACATTATAATAAAAGTATAATTGAGATAGCAAGATATTTTATCTTGTAATAAATTTTTTTCTAAAAGGTATGAAATGAAAACTACATGGGGATGAATTGTAGAAAAAATTAGTCTAATTTGTTTCCACTCAAAAATTAAGTTTAAAAGAAGTTATAATTTACAATCTATTAGAGTAATTAGTGTAAAAATGGAAACATGAAGCAGAAATAAATCTATCAAAATTTAAACTAGTTGAAAAAAATACAATACAATCAGATAATAACATAGAAAAGTAAAAATAATCTTATAGTATTAGATGAAAATCCATATACCAATTAAAGGATATTATTACCAAATAATATCAGTAAATAAAAGTATTATCTTTTAAACCAAAGTGTAAGGCGGACTGGTAGACTAGAATTAATGAATCAATGATAAAATCACAAAAAACTCCTCAACTAAACCAGTTGATAAAAACAAGTTCTACAGCTGGAAATTTCTCAAAAAACTATTGGAAACAAGTATCTCCCACCCTAATAACCTCTTTGATCACACTAATAAATAAAAATTCCATGTAGCCTTTAATTTATCAAACTTCATAGTTTGGAAGTAGTAGGATCCTATCCCCAGATCCTTATCAATCAAAATGATTATAAGTATAAAATTATACACTAGAATCTCATTGATCATAAAGATTAGTAAAAAGATAATTAAAATAGAAAAACTTAGAGTTTTATAATGAAAAATCTCCCAATGATATCCTTAAGTTCACATGAAAAAATATTAAAAATTGAATAACTGAAATGATGTGGTATGATTAATAAGTTCATACATAGCCAATTTTTTTAGAAAATAGTGCAAAAACTTCCATTCTATGAAGTCCTTATCTATATTTATATGAAAAATTTTAACAAACTCAAATAATCAAATTTTTATTTCTTCAGATTCAGTTGAATAATCTTCATAAATTTTTTCATCTATTAATGAATGTATCTATATCTTCTAATTAAGTATAATATCATTCCATAATATAATTTCTTCAGAGTTTTGAAATTTAGAAGGTTTAGTTTAGTTCACTAGAATTTAGTTGTTTATAAAATTTGAAGTTATAATTACCACATATAAAAACTTAAAAAATATCAAGTTAATAAAAACTTAACAAGATTGTATTTTGGTTTTAAAAATAAAATATATGAAAGTATTTAATTTATTAAACACTATAACCAACAAATTTTTATATAATAATAGTTTATTTTTTCACTTAACATGACACTATATTTTTGAGTTGCATGTTTATGGAGTGATTGTTAATAGTAAACTAGTATCTTTTGTCAAAAATTGATTAACACTTAATTTTCATCATATTCATCTAAATAAAAGTGGCTTAATCTCAAGAGATATCAAAATATTTGGTAAACTCTCAACCTTACAAATATAAATATTTCATTAATATTAGTAAATGTAAGAATAAAATTAACAAATTAACAAATTTTTTTAACTTACATAAGATTTAAACTATGAAAAAAACTTCTTACTATGAAATATTTCTCTCCTGCTATGAGGTAAATAATTCTGAATTATATTTATAATATCCTTATATTTCCTGTAATTTTTATGGGTAATAAAATAATAATTAAATTTTAATATGTTATTAATATAAAATGATTCATAATTGATCTTATTGACTTGATATATTCATCTAAGACGTTGGAACTAAATAACACATCATAATGTTTAATATCTATATCCAAAGATATCAAATTAGTCAATGTATCAAAATTATAACTTGTATATATATTATTAAAATACATAGAACATGAATCCATACACTCTTTGGTCAAATATAATTTTATAATGGATCCATTAGGAGAGTTCTCATTTATTATTTAAAACTCCATATTACATAAAATTATTTTACTAGGATTCATCCAACAATAATAAACAGAACCCCATGAATTATATATGCATATTATTTCATTTTTTACATATTTTTTAGTCAATAACTTTGAAAAAAATATCCCTATATATGTTATAAAAATGAATAATATTAACATATGCATTATTATTCCATATGTATCTTATGATCGTGGGAATAAACTCATATAACTTTATATGATAGTCATGTGATTTCAATGATTTTAACTTCACTTATCTAGTATTCAATTTTTTGATATGTTACTTGAATAAAAATTTATAATCATTATAATCTCTAACGCATGAAAAAAAATTGTAATAAAGTCACCAATGTAACAATAAAGTGGAATCAACCACTTTTTTATACTAGTTATCTTTTGTGATGACCCCTTCCTAAGACCTCATGCCCTAAGACTTGATTCACAATCTCCACATAGACTTAATCATATTCCCCAGTCACCAGTGGCTGACAATTATTAATAAGGGATAAACATAATCATTGGCGAATTATTTTCCCTTAATAAAACAACCAACTACATGAGAAAATAATAAAATTTTAATTTTAAAACAAAATCCAAAATTAAAAATACCACTAAAAGTAAAATAAATTAAAAAAAAGTATTAAAAAAAGAAGAAGAAATAAAATAGACTCATGTCCTGATAAGGTATGATGACCTAGAAGATGAAACCCATCGAATGTGAATGGTCCAACTTTTCCTCCAACGTACAATCGAAAAATGCCCCATCCAATACAAAATCAACTCTGAAGATCCATCACCCATGAAAATTAGAGCCTTTCTCTTACTTTCATCATGACACAACACATTTAAACACACACACACACTAAGATGTGTGAGTAAAGGTGATTATGAATACATAATATGATTTACCTAAATCACTCTCATGCAACCCCATGTAGATATATTCCCAACCATGTAATGAATGCCATTGAAACAGATTAACAAATTTTAAATAGAATAATTTATTTCAAGTACAAACAAAAAAAAATTAGTAGAATAAATAATATAATATATCATTTCCCAAAATAAGTAACCCTTTCAGGTTCCACCTCAATATAAATCTAGATAAAAACCATGGTAGAAAAAAGATAAATTAGCAATACTTAAGTATATAACATAAATTCATGCCTATGATCATAGAATACACACACTATGTATTTTAAATCACTTGAGTGCATCTAAAGTTTCATGGAATTACCTATAAATATGCATAGAAAAATATAACTTCCCATCTGTCCAAATACCATACCCTCTCTTACAAGCTCAACACTTCTTGGTCATTTCTCAAATACAACACATCTAATTTCCAAATAAAATATTTTTTTATATGAAAATAGTTTATTCAAACTACTTAAAAAATCCTAATATTTTAACCCTTTAGATTTTAGATACTCAGAAATATAGTTTCAAAAAAATAATAATTCAAAACATAATCCTTTGGTCGTGATGGAAACCACAATTTACCATTATTTTCCAAATCTGAGAAAACACATATTTATCAAATCAATTTGAAATAATTATTTAATAAATTATAAACATAAAATAACATCCTAAAATAACATCAAACACACCATGGGTAATCAAAATCTCATAAGGAGTGAATAAGATACACCTACCTTAGATTATGATTACATAATGATCCTAAAACCATAGATACAATGTTAAAAATCATGATAAAATCCTCTAAACTCTTGAAACTAGATCATTGGATCATGATTGTTCTATTAATGATTCAAATCAACCAACCAAAATTATATATATAATTCAAAGGTATAAATCTCCCAAAATAAGATGAAATTAAAAGAGGATAAATATAAATATCCAAGATTACATAAGACAATCAAGATCAAACCTTGAATCCAGTGTTAATTAGAATGATCCTTGAGAGAAAGGAGTCTTTTGATGATTGATAGTCTTAAATTTCACTACCAATGAACCCTGGGATTATAAAAAGTTGAGTTAGGGTGTTTAATGGGGCCTATAAATGGATAATAAATTTTTTCAAAGTAAAATCATGAAATCTAAATATAATGGAATGGACAGGTTTAACAGTCGTCTGAGACCATGCATTATCCATGAAGGATCCAATACCCACAATCTCAACACTTCATGATTGCCTTTCATAGTCACCTGAGATTGTTTACTTGTCATATGGTCACCAATACCTCCCCAGGCAACCTACATGATCACACTGCATGATCCCCGGGACCATTCACCCCTACTATGAATAGTTCACTACACCCCCTAAAAAATCAAAAATAAAAGAAAAAATCACCAAAACTATAATGGGAACATACCCATAAAAACCAAGAAATTAAAATTTTCTCCACCATATAACTTTTCATCTACAAAAAATCTCCAATATTTGACCTACTCAAATAAACCAGCTATTGATACTATATATAGTCCTCTCTCTCCCACGTATCTTATAATATACCATAATTTTATAGGAATATCCCTCTTTGAGTTTTTCATTGGACCTTTTTTCTGGGTTTTCATTAATCTTTGTGCCTTAATTTTCAAGTCCATTTTTGGGAATAGAGAGCATTTTCTAGGGAAAATGACCTAAATTTTGGGGATGTATGTTTATTTTAATGAACAGAGACTGGGTATAAACATCTAAAGGGTATTATGAGGGTTCTCTATGAGTTTTTAAGGCATCAATGTAACTCCCCAACCCTAGTTACCCAGATTCAGTGAATTATTTCATAACATTGGCATGATCACAAGATATCAAGTCTCAAAAGACTGATTAGTTTAGTATCCTTGGAAGTAATAGATACATACATAAGTTTTACATTACATCGTGAAATAAAAAAACAACATTGTGTTACCTTTGAACATAGTCTTTTCCTTTGTCCTATCCCTGTAGGTTAATCGTAATATACGTCTTCACATCCCATGAAAAAGAAAACATAAGAAAGGGGTGAGCTCAGTTGTTTAGTAAGGATAACAATGTAGCAGAAACCATCATAAATAAGCATAAACATATAAGGCAATGTATAAGACTAAAACAAAGGCCTTTTAAACTTAAACTTCTGCATAATATGGAAAATATAAATAAAATAGTGATATTTACTTATTTTCATGGATATTATACTAGTCTAATAATCATATGTAATATCAATAGATAATTTCATAATGATGTAATGCATAATGCCGTACATCATAACCACATAGTCAAGGCCTCGTGCCAAGACTAAAAATAAGATTTTGTCAATGACTTGTGCTAAGACACTAGTTTGTCTCATGAGACCCACCGATGCATCAGGGAGCTATAGTCCAATGCATTTCTCATATGAAAAGGTTGAAACATAACATAAACATTTATATTAAAACTAGCATACAAAATGTTAATACTTTAACCATAAATCATAAATGGTATAAAAATTAAACATACATAGCCAGACATATAAAAAAACCATCAATACAATATGGAATATTGTATCATAATAAATCAACTTCAAACAAGTATAATATCCATCAAAGGATGTTGAAATAAATGAAATCAAAACTATTTGAGAGAAATATCTCTTTCTATTTTAAAATAATTTAAAAGTAACATAATTATAAAAGAAAACATTTATTTTTAAAATATTCTTATAAGCTTGTAAGGGAAGATTTGAAGGTGTTATAATGGCGGAAAATAGCCTCACCCACCGTATAAGTTAAAAAAACATTCTTACCTTAATTTATCGTAAAGGTCATAAAGTACCTTATTTGGAAAATGACGGAAATAATACTTTAAAAAAAATTATAAAAAGTAAAAAAGGGTATAAATTACTTTAACTCATATTCTAGTAAATATTAAAAATATTTTGAAATACATTTTTAAGAAACATGGATGAGGATGATAAAGAAGTCACCGTAGATACTTTCATAAAAACAACCGCGGATAATAAAGAGATTGTAAAATTAACCCTTACCTTGTAATTTTCCTTAGTATATGGTAGGTTAAACTCTTGTATAATAGTTAAATAATTGTTATTAAATTATACAATAACCATATACATAAATATGATATCATATATGATCTTTTAACATTGCTTTGTTGATAATATTTCAATAGTATCATTGTTTCGGGTGTTAACAGATTCATTTTACTTTATATGTTTTGTTACGTAAGCCATGTTTGTTATGGATATAATGTATTTGATTCATATCTAGAATTATATTAAGTTCTTAAAATTTATTCTTAACCATAAAATGAAAATTATTCTTTAATTGTTACGATGAGGAAAAAATCTCATCGCATTCATGGAGACGGTAATCTGTACGTACACACGAGAAACAATATAATTCTATTGATTGTAAAATCATATGTAATTGGATATTATATAATATATAGAGAATCATTAAAATTTTATATTTATTATTTAGATCAATTATACTCTTTATTATACCCATAAAAATAAGGAAGTGTTGAATAACAAACTACACCACGACGTGCAGACGGTAAGCCGTACGTACGCACGTATGGTGACTTTGTCATTCGTAGGATTGATAGAATAATGAATATGGTTGTACCATATTTATAATAACATCACAATATGTATAAGTTATTGGAGTTATTATTTTGGTATGGGGACAACAAAGAAAGAGGAAGTGGAAGAAGAAAAGAACTTTGAAAGAGGTGATGAAATTATTACCTCTTCTTCAGGTTCTTCCATTTGATTTGATCAAAAAGGATCCTTAGGTTGGATTCTGATCAAAGTAAGGACTCTAGGTTGAAGTTATGGTAGTTGGGAGTATATTTGAGTAGGTTATTTCCAAGACAAATGGATTTGGAGGTGTTATTTTGAGAGAAGGGGAAGTACCCATTTATAAGAGAGGTGAGGGTCACTTTAGGAAAATCTTGAAATATTAATTTATTATAAAACCATTTTCAGTTTATAATGTCTCAAAAAGTATTTATTTCGAGGATAAGGTGTGTAAGGGTAGAAAAACTCTCAAACAATAGGTTTTAGACAAGTTTAGGTTACCATATTAACCTTATCTTTTAGATTTAACTTTTAGTCAAATAGTTTAACTTTTACCATTTATTCTTGTATTATTATATTAAATGGTTAATAAAATTACTATAAAATCCAAGAGAACCCAAAGTGGTTAATTATTGACATATATAACCTTATATAAGTCTTTTTTCAAAACAATATATTTTTAGGAATATTATATCAATTAATAATATAGTATTTTTTTAAAACTCATTTATGTCAATTTGGACACTATTTAGTATTTGGTTTTTGTGAAAGTTAAAAAAACTTGATTAATTCGTAAAAAATAAATTAAATAAATCCTAAAATTTCATATTAACCTATAAAATTATTTTAATGCATCAAAAGTCTCAATTTACATTTATTTGGATATTTATAATATTAATTATTTGAATCTTTCATTAATAAGGTAATTACTTCATCATCATTGTGTCATAAATAAATTTAATTATTTAATGTATAAAAATTATAAATAAAATATCATTATGTAGGAACTTTTTTTATTTTTCTAATGAATATTTATAGTCCAATTTATCTTATGTATAACCCCATATTAAAAATAGTTTTGTTATTAAATATTGAATTTAACACTTTTAACTCTTCTTTAAATAAAATAATAATAAATGTCCTAATCTAATCCAGGTGGACCAACATAATCATCTTTTATTCCTATGGTTTATTTTGGTATAAATAAACTTATTAAATAGAATTATTACATGTGTTAGGGTAATTATAATATCATTTTTACCTTTAATTACCCTATTTACTTTTAAGTGTGGTAAATAAAATTCAAAAGTTACTATTCACCAAAAATTATTTTCATCATATTGAACCACATTTTACTTACTGATTTCAACCCTATCTCTCAGATTTTTAAAACTCAATTCACAGAAGAGGTAAAATTATGTTTTATAAAAATTTGTAAATGTTCCTAGAAGGTGGGTAAAAGACGTTAAAATGTTCAGTAAAATTTTATACGTCTAATTTTATTATAAAATGACTTTAATGAATTAAATTGAACTTATATAGGTATTATGTATCTATTTTGACCTAAAATAAATTTAAATAAAAAGTATGTTTTAAACAACAATGTAGTGTTTTTCACTATTCATCAAAAATTGAAAGTTTTTAGAAAAATACCAAAATTCAATCTAAGTTAATTTTGATATTCCGAACCCAAAAATGAAGTCCATTTTGAAAAATAAAATTTATAAAATTTCAAAAAGTGGGTATTACTATTCATAACAGCTAGTTTTATTGGTCATGGTGTGCTAGAACTCGAAGTTTCATACAACGCAAGCTATTACATTATTCAAAGAGAATCATACCGTGGAAAATTAGGGTGTTACATTCTTCCCTCCTTAAAATAATTTCATTCTAAAAATTTCTAGAATACTACTGCATAAAAAGATTATGGTGGTTCTTTATCATAAGTTCCTTGGGTTTCGACATTGCCTCTTCCATCTTATGGTTTCTCCATAGAAATTTTACCAGATGAGTCGTTCGGTTTCTCAGCACTTGTTCTCTGGTATCAAGAATCATGACAGACTCTTCACAATTAGACAGATTGTGTTCCAATTCTATTTCTTCATAGGTGAGTACATGCGTTGGGTCAGACATGTATTTTCTCAACAGTGATATGTGAAACACATCATGAACTTTGGAGAGACTTGGAGGAATTTCCAAATGGTAAGATACAACTTCAATTTGTTCTATAACTTTGAAAGGTCTGATATAACTATGACTTAATTTTCCCTTCTTACCGAATCATATATCTCCCTTCCATGGAGATACCTTCAAGAAAACAAGATCTCCTACTTGAAATTACAAATATTTCCTTCGATTATCATCATAGATATTTTTCCTACTTTGAGCTGCTTTGATATGGGTTTGGATAATCTTCACCTTTTCCATTGTTTCCTAAACAAGTTTTGGGCCTATGAGTTTTCTTTCACCAACATCATCACAACAAGTTGGTGTGCGACATCTCGCTTCATATGGTGCCATCTGAATACATGAATGGAAGATATTATTATAGGAAAATTCTTCCAGAGGTAAATATTGATCCCACATACCTTGAAAGTCAAGTGAGAAAGATATCAACATGTCTTCTATGGTTTGAATAGTTTGTTCTGATTATCCATCAGTTTGGGGGTTTTAGGCAGTTCTCAAACGAAGTTTAGTATCTAGGGATTTCTGAAGACTTTTCCAGAATCTTGATGTAAACTGGGGATCACGATTAGAAAAAATAGATAGGGGTAAACCATTAAGTCTTACAACTTCATTAATATATAGTCTTACTAAATCTTCAAGTGGTAAATCTTCTATTAAAGCAAGAAAATGTGCTGAATTGGTAATATGATCAATAATGAACCATATTGCATCATTCCTTCTAGGAGTCTTTGGTATCCCCATGACAAAGTCCATCATAATATCATCCCATTTCCACTCAGATATGGCAAGAGGCTGCATGACTCTTCTAGGATGCTATCTTACAGCCTTAACTTTTTAAAAAACTATACATCTTGACACATAATCAACAATCTACCTTTTCATGTTGTCCTACCAAAAATGTTCCTTCAAATCTCTATACATCTTTGTGCTTCTAGGGTGTATTGAGAAATTGGAGCTATGAGCATCATCCAACAATTCCATTTTTAGATCGGGTATATCAGGAACACAAAGTCTCTTCCCAAATTTCAAAATTCCATCTTCATATACGAAGTCAATTAATCTCCCATCATTCACAGCTTTAATTTTCTTTAGAAACTACTCATCATCAATATGAGAACTTTTTATCCTTTCTAGTTAATATGTTTTGTAAACTATTTAAAAAATTATTAATGTTTCACCTTCTATGATTATTCCCATATTCATCTTTACTAGATCCATGAACATAGGATTCCTTTCAACTCTCATCTTGTTCTAAAACCCATGATACTTTCTTCTCAAAGCATCTTCCACCCTATTTTCCTTCCTCGGGTGGTAGTGTATAGTGAAATCATAATCCTTGAGTAGTTCAATCCATCATCTTTGCCTCATGTTGAGTTATTTTTGTGAGAAAATATACTTCAAACTCTTGCGATCAGTATATATCTCACATTTTTTCACCATATAGACTATGTATCCATATCTTCAGAGCAAAGATTATAGCTTCTAACTCCATATCATGAGTGAGATAGTTTTGTTCATGAATTTTTAGCTGTCGTGATGCATAGGAAATAACTCTATCATTCTGCATAAGGACACAACCAAGTCCTTTATTTGAAGCATCACTATAAATAAAAAACCCATCATTCCCTGATGGTAGAGTCAAGATAGGATAATTGAATAATATTTTCTTTAATTATTCAAAACATTCTTCAAAATCTTTTTTCCAAACAAATTTAACCCCTTTACGTGTGATCTTGGTTAATGGGTTAGCCAATTAGGAAAAATTCTAGATGAAACACCGATAATAACCTGCCAAACCAATAAAACTGCATACCTCAGTTATACTTGCCGGTACTGGCCATTCTTGGATTGCCTTGGTCATTGAAGGATTGACAAAGATTTCATCCTTAGAGACAATATGGATAAGAAAATAAATTTCCTAAATCCATAATTCAAACTTGCTAAACTTCCCATATAATTCATTTATTCTAAGAGTTTTTAGAATAGTGCATAAGTGATTTTCATGATCTTAGTATCTTTTGTAGTAAACCAATATATCATCAATAAATACCACTACAAAGTCATCAAGATATTCCTTGAAAACTCTATTCATTAGATCCATGAAGATAGAGGGTGCATTAGTCATTCCAAAAGGCATTACTATAAACTCGTAATGCCCGCACATGGAATGAAATGATGTCTTCAGAATGTCTTACTTCTTCACTCACAACAGATGATATCCATATCGAAGGTAAATCTTTGAAAAATATTGAGCTCCATGAATTTGATCGAATAAATCATCAATGTGAGGTAGGGGATACTTGTTCTTTGTTGTTATATCATTGATTTCCCTGTAATCAATGCACAACCTCATAGATTTATATTTCTTATTAAAAAAAGAACAAGGGCTCACCATGGAGAAACACTAGGAAGAATAAATCCTTTATTACTCAATTACTCTAGTTGTTTCGTTAGTTCCACTAATTCCACAATGTCCATTCTATAAGGGGTCTTTGATATGGGACTTGAACTAGGGATTAAATTAATGGAAAACTCAATTTATCATTATGGAGGATGTCTAGGTAAATCCTCTGGAAACACATCAACACATTCTTTCACAATAGGTACGTCCTATATGTGAACATTCCTTTCCTCACCCACATTTATTTAAATCTCTTCCTCCCTAATAATTGAATTTAGTAGAGCTACTAGGGGTGGATCTAGATGAGAATCATATGGTGAAGTTTCTTCTCTAAAGATAATATACTCTTTATCATCATAAAAAATTGTAACCTCCTTCTTATTACAATAAATTTTCACATCATGGTACGAAAGCCAATCCACATAGAGGATTATATCAAATTCAATCATGTGCATGATGATGAGATCAGCAGATAAATCATGTTTATATACCCTAATGGGAATTGATTCATAAAACTTTGTTGCAATGATACTTCCCTTAGGATTTTTGACTGAAAATTCCCTTGTTAAATCAAATTGGAAATATCTAATTTTATTAGCAAACTAGGAAGATATGAAACAATGCGATGATCCAGAATCAAATAAATAATTGGCTAAATTTGAGGAAACCATTAAATTACCTTTTACCACATCATTCAGAGCTTCAACCTCAGCAGTAGTGATCGCATAAGCTTGGCCTTGCTCCCTTAGCCTTTTCTGAGGTAAGTTTCCTTGGAACTTAGGACATTCATTTGCATAATTATCTACTTCTCTATAATTATAGAATTCAACATTGAAAACCACTTTCTTTACCTTGCAATCATGATCTTGGTGACCTTTTTTAACACACTTGAAATCAACTCTCATTCCCTTTAGGCAAGTACCAGGGTGATTCTTCACACATTTACTGTAGGATAGAAATAAAACTTTTCCCTTCTTCCGCTTATTTTCATTTCTTGAGTGCTTAGCAGATCTATTCTTCTTCTACTTTTCTTTAAAGTCGTATGACTTAGAGAATTATCTTTTTTGTCTTGATAGCACATGAGACTATATATTCATATGAAGAGAATGATTATGAGACTAATGATTGATGGAGAAATAGATTTAACCGATAAAATAATCGATCAATATTACTCCTTAGGTTATGTATATAATTTGCAGCATGCATTTTTAACCTTGTAAATTTAGCCTCATACTTCGTGACATTCTCATCCTCATTTTCCCTCAGAATCAAAAATTGTCTTTCTATATCCTCTCTATGGTCAAGAGGAAAGTATTTTTCTAAGAAAATTTCTTTAAACTCCCTCCATTATATATTTGATACTTATTCATCCTCCTTTGTGTTTTGAATTAATGACCACCACTAATCTGCATCTCCCATGAGGCGATAAACTGTCATGACAACCTTTTTCCTTTCGCTACCCTCTAAAGCATGAAATATTTTATCTAAATAAAATTATCTATTGCTCAGATACAAATGGTTTTTTAGTCCCATTGAATTCTAGTGGTTGTTGCCTCATGAAACGGTCTAATGTAGATCCTCCGTGTTGTGGATCATGGTTCTTTATATGGGTAAGGTTATTATTCATAACCTAAGTGAGTTGTCCCAATATAGTAATATGTTGTTCAACACTGGTTGCATCACCAGCTCCACTATAATTATCCTAAGTAGGAGGGAAATCCCTACATGGATTACATGCATTGATACAGTTTCCATTCCTTCCACTAGGTGCCATTTTTAAACAATGGCATACACTATATTAGTTTGTGGAATTTGTTTCTTGATATGATTATCATACAACCTATAAAAACCAAAGTTATTTACTGTAACATAAATGATAGAATAAGTGATATAAACACTTACAGTACAACTGATGTCATCTCTTCACAGTTGAGCAGAACATACGTATGAGCTCTCTGATGTTCATCATCTGAAAGCCAGCATTCATAAACTCCACCAAAACCAAGCTCTGACTGGTTGAAAATAGATAATTGATTGTCGATTTCATCAATATTCCTCTCGTTCCGTCCCATTCGGTTGTGTTTTGAAGGATACTCAGATTCAAAATAATGGGAGCAGAAAAAAGATATTTCCTCTTGCAAATAAGCTTCTGCAATAGATCCTTCAACAGATGCTTTGTTACGTACTTTTCTTTTCAATTTTTTCATGCATCTTTCAAATGGGTACATCCATCGAAACTGTACCGGACCTCCACATTTGGCTTCATATGACAAATGTAACATCAAATGTTCCATTGAGTCGAAGAAAGACAGCGGAAATATTTTTTCCAGTTTACATATAATTACAACAACATCTTTTTCAAGTTTTCCTAGAGCATCATAATCTTCCGTAGCCGCACAAATTTCCCGAAAAAAATGAGACATGTCTGTTATGGAATCCCAAATCACAGAATTCAACAGACCTCTTAATCCAATGGGTAGAAGTCTCTCCATTATAACATGATAATCATGACTTTTTAATCCAGTAATATGACCATTCTTTACACATCTACCCAAATTAGAAGCACAACCATCTGGAAGTCTCAAATCTGCAATCCACTGACAAAATAATAAACGGTTTTCTTTAGACAATGTATAAGCTGCTTTTGGTTTCAGTAACCTTTCTGTTCTGACATTCTCAAATAGTTCCAATTCTGGACGCCTGCAAATTTGGGCAAGATCTAAACGTGCATTTACATTGTCTTTGCTCTTTCTTGGCGTATCCAAAACTGTATGAAACAAATTATCAAAACAGTTCTTCTCAATATGCATGACATCTAACATGTGGCGGACCAACAAATCAGACCAATATGGAAAATCCCAAAATATGCTACGTTTAATCCAATTGTGTTCTTTCCCAAAACCAGAAATTTTCTGTTGGTTTATTGTGGGACCAAAAGTGATGGGAGGTAATGAAAATACAACTGATTTTAACTCCGAACCTGATAGCATTTTTGGAGGTCCATCCATTTCAACTATTCCTTTTCTGAAATGAGATCTGTTTCTGCGAAAAGGATGATCAGCTGGAAGAAATCTGCGATGACAGTCAAAATAACAAGGTTTCTTTCCATGAATGAGCATAAATGCTTTGTTCTCTCCCATACAGTAAGGACATGATTTATGACCATGTGTACTCCATCCAGATAACATCCCATATGCCGGGAAGTCACTTATTGTCCACATCAATGCTGCTCTCAGTATGAAATTCTGTTTCGTTGCAACATCATATGTACTGACACCAGTACTCCACAATAAATTTAATTCATCAATCAATGGCTTCAAATAAACATCAATATTTTTCTTCAGATGTCCTGGAATTAGTAAAGTCAAAAAGATATATGGCTCCTTCATCAACATCCATGGAGGTAAATTGTACGGAGTTAAAAAAACAGGCCAACATGAATATTGACTACCATAAGATCCAAACGGACAGAAACCATCAGTGGAAAGGCCCAGTCGAACATTTCTAGCTTCTAAAGCAAAGGATGGATGCACTCTATCAAAATGTTTCCATGAATCACCATCGGCTGGATGATTCAAGCTTTTATCGGTTGAAATATTCTCTTTATGCCATGACATCATTTTCGCTGTATTCTTAGACATGAATAAATGCTGAAGTCTGGATGTAAGCAGAAAATATCTCAACTGTTTTACAGGAATCAAACCAGACTTCCCGTGTTGTCCTTCTTTATATCTCAGTTGCCCACATGTGGGACAACTATCCAACGACTCATTTTCCCCAGAATATAAAATGCATTCATTTGAACATGCATGAATCTTCTGACAAGTAAGTCCCAAATTTCGAACCAACCTCTTACTTTCATAGTAATTTGCAGGTAAAACATTTCCTTCGGGTAACAGTGTTTTCAGCAAAGAAAATATCTGGTCAAAACAGGTGTTTGACATTCCGTTATCTGATTTGATAGCCATAAATTTTGCAACTTCTTCTAATTTGCTCATCTTGCAGCCAGGATATAATGCATCCTCAGCAGACTTCAACAACTCATAAAATTCAGACGGTCCCAACTCAGGATTTGAAGCTATATCAGCTGGAGTTTCTGTATGTTGAACAGGTGAACCTGCAACATCATGTACTAAATCTTGAAACTGGGATGGATCCGGAATCAAGTTGGTATCACCTGCTCTGGAACTGCGTTCACTGTGTTGATACCAAAAAACATAATCTGCTTGAAAACCAAAACGCAAGAGATGTTCCCCCACTTTGTCAAACGTGTCAAACGTTCTCAATGCACATTTTCTACAAGGGCATTTTATCTTTCCTTCTGAAACAAATTCTGGATTTGATGCCGCAAATGATAAAAAAATCTCCACACCCTCTATATATACTGGATTTAAACCAGAACCATTTGGATTTCTACGTTGATTTATCCATATGCGGTCATCTAATAATGACCGTTGACGACCTCGTTGTTCCATATTTTTCTATAAAATAAAAAAGCATTACTTGTTTTGAATAATTTGTTAGAAAAAACACTCAAGCAAGGATTGAATATATTGAGAATAAATCAAAACCTGTTACAAATATTGACAATTTTAATATTATATTGATTTTTTATTTTTTTTAATAATACTAATATAATTTTTTTCATAAATATTAATTATATAATAATAACATCATTACATTATTAGTATATTTTATTATTAATATTAAAATAATATAATTTTCTATATTATATACAATTCTCCTTTCATCTGTGTGTTTCACATTCTGTCTCCACATGTAATATTGGCATTCACTTTCACCTCTCCATTGGCGAGTAGGTTGATAATTTTGAAAAAGAATGCCAATATTACATGTGGAGACAGAAAAAACACAAAAGAAAAGAGAATTGTATATAATATAGAAAATTATATTATTTTAATATTAATAATAAAATATACAAATAATGTAATAAGGTAATTATTCCTAATTATTGGTAATTATTTCAAATTATTGGTAATTATTCCAAATTATTGGTAATTATTCAAAATTATTGGTAATTATTCCAAATTATTGGTAATTATTCATAATTTTTGGTAATTATTCCTAATTATTGGTAAATATTGGTAATTATTGGTAAATATTGGTAATTATTGAAAAATATTGGTAATTATTGGTAATTATTGGAAAATATTGGTAATTACTGGTAATTATTGGAAAATATTGGAAAATATTGGTGATTATTGGTAATTATTGGTGATTATTGGTAATTATTGGTGATTATTGGTAATTAATACTCATTATTGGTAATTAATACTAATTATTGGTAATTAATACTAATTATTGGTAATTAATACAAATTATTGGTAATTAATACTAATTATTGCTAATTAATACTAATTATGGGTAATTAATACTAATTATTGCTAATTAATACTAATTATTGGTAATTAATAATAATTATTACTAATTATTCCTAATTAATACTAATTATTCCTAATTATTGTTAATTATTACTAATTATTGATAATTATTGGTAATTATTGATAATTATTCGTAATTATTGATAATTATTGGTAATTATTGATAATTATTCGTAATTATTACTAATTATTCGTAATTATTACTAATTATTCGTAATTATTACTAATTATTCATAATTGTTACTAATTATTCGTAATTGTTACTAATTATTCGTAATTGTTACTAATTATTCGTAATTATTGGTAATTATTGGTAATTATTGGTCATTATTGGTAATTATTGGCAATTAATACAAATTATTGGTAATTAATGGTGATTATTGGTAATTAATACAAATTATTGGTAATTAATACTAATTATTGGTAATTAATACTAATTATTGATAATTATTGGTAATTAATCCTAATTAATCCTAATTATTACTAATTATTCCTAATTATTCCTAATTATTCCTAATTATTCCTAATTATTCATAATTATTACTAATTATTCCTAATTATTACTAATTATTCCTAATTATTGCTAATTATTGCTAATTATTTCTAATTATTGCTAATTATTGCTAATTATTACTAATTATTGCTAATTATTACTAATTATTGCTAATTATTACTAATTATTGCTAATTATTAGTAATTATTGATAATTATTGGTAATTATTGATAATTATTGGTAATTATTGATAATTATTGGTAATTATTGATAATTATTGGTAATTATTGATAATTATTCGTAATTATTACTAATTATTCGTAATTATTACTAATTATTCGTAATTATTACTAATTATTCGTAATTGTTACTAATTATTCGTAATTGTTACTAATTATTCGTAATTATTACTAATTATTGGTAATTATTGGTAATTATTGGTAATTATTGGTAATTATTGGTAATTATTGGTAATTATTACTAATTATTGGTAATTATTACTAATTATTGGTAATTTGATAATTATTGGTAATTATTACTAATTATTCGTAATTCTTACTAATTATTCGTAATTCTTACTAATTATTCGTAATTGTTACTAATTATTCGTAATTGTTACTAATTATTCGTAATTATTGGTAATTATTGGTAATTATTGGTAATTATTGGTAATTATTACTAATTATTGGTAATTATTACTAATTATTGGTAATTATTACTAATTATTGGTAATTATTACTAATTATTGGTAATTAATACTAATTAATACTAATTATTCCTAATTAATACTAATTATTCCTAATTATTACTAATTATTCCTAATTATTACTAATTATTACTAATTATTGCTAATTATTGCTAATTATTGCTAATTATTGCTAATTATTGCTAATTATTGCTAATTATTGCTAATTATTATTAATTATTACTAATTATTAAAATTATTGGTAATTATTACTAATTATTGGTAATTATTACTAATTATTGGTAATTAATACTAATTATTGGTAATTAATACTAATTATTGGTAATTAATACTAATTATTGGTAATTAATACTAATTAATACTAATTATTCCTAATTACTACTAATTATTCCTAATTATTACTAATTATTCCTAATTATTACTAATTATTCCTAATTATTACTAATTATTACTAATTATTACTAATTATTGGTAATTATTGCTAATTATTGCTAATTATTGCTAATTATTGCTAATTATTGCTAATTATTGCTAATTATTGCTAATTATTGCTAATTATTGCTAATTATTATTAATTATTGCTAATTATTGCTAATTATTGCTAATTATTATTAATTATTGCTAATTATTAGTAATTATTGATAATTATTACTAATTATTGATAATTATTCCTAATTATTGCTAATTATTACTAATTATTGCTAATTATTACTAATTATTCCTAATTATTACTAATTATTCCTAATTATTCCTAATTATTACTAATTATTCCTAATTATTCCTAATTATTCCTAATTATTCCTAATTATTCCTAATTATTCCTAATTATTCCTAATTATTCCTAATTATTCCTAATTATTCCTAATTATTTGCAATTATTGGTAATTATTGGCAATTATTGGTAATTATTACTAATTATTACTAATTATTGGTAATTATTGGTAATTATTACTAATTATTACTAATTATTGTTAATTATTACTAATTATTACTAATTATTGTTAATTATTGGTAATTATTCCAAATTATAAGTAATTATTACTACTTATTGGTAATTATTACTACTTATTGGTAATTATTACTAATTATTACTAATTATTGGTAATTATTACTAATTATTACTAATTATTGGTAATTATTACTAATTATTACTAATTATTGGTAATTATTACTAATTATTTCTAATTATTCTTAATTATTGACAATTATTGATAATTGTTCCTAATTATTAGTAATTAAATGAATAATTACCAATAATTAGGAATAATTACCAATAATTACAAATAATAACATTATTAGTATATTTTATTATTAATATTAAAATAATATAATTTTCTGATTTATATACAATTCTCCTTTCATCTGTGCGTTTTCTATCTCCACATACAAATAATACATGTGAAGACAGTAAACACACAGATGAAAAGAGAATTGTATATATATATAAAATTATATTATTTTAATATTAATAATAAAATATATTAATAATATAATAATGTTATTATTCCTAATTATTGGTATTTATTACTAATTATTAATATTTATTCTTAATTATTAAAAATTATTACTAATTATTCCTAATTACCATTAACGATGAACAATACTAATAATTTAAATTTATTAAGTCAGAAAACAATGTAAACATAATTAAATTACAACTAATTAAGGATAATTGAAACTAATAAAAAATTAAAAATAAATATTAAATTAAAATGAACATAAATACCTTGAAAATTGATCTGCTCTGATCGTTCTTCAAAACTTTAATAACAGCTCCGAAGAAAAAAATTAAACTGAATAAAAACTCAACTTTAGAAACACAAGTTTGAGAGCAGGAGAAGATAGAGAATGAGAATGATTTGAAAAAAACGGATGGGGGTATATATAGGTTAGATTATTTGCGACGGGTCCATTTGCGACGAGAATCCTGTCGCAAATAGTATTATTTGCGACGGGTACCGTCGCAAATACCTTAGCCCCCATTTATTACGGTCAACGGGTAAATAGTTATTTGCGACGGGGCCCATCGCAAATAACATACTATTTGCGACGGGAATACTTTCCCGTCGCAAATACCTTTTACCGCCGCCGGTTATTTGCGACGAGAATAATTTCCTGTCGCAAATACCTTTTACCGCCGCCGATTATTTGCGACGGGAATCTTTTCCCGTCGCAAATAGTTTTCCCGTGATTTGGCGCGCATCGCGGGAAAACTAGTTGCGACGGGGAAAGCAATCCCGTCGCAAAAGCCTATTTATTTGCGACGGGTAAATACCCCCGTCGCAAATAAGTTTTTAACGGGACTATTTGCGACGGGAATGAATCCCGTCGCAAATAACCCGTCGCAAATACCCATTTTTCCCGTAGTGATAAATTGAACTGTTTATGAATATAATCCATAATCATAAAAAAAATTTCTTTCAGGAGGTATTTACTCATAAATCCTTCATAATGGTTTTTAAGAAAATATGAATTATCCTAAGCATATCCCCCGGGAGTGTCATAACCAAAAGTGTAGCAAAGCCTGTTGTCGTGTACCAGGATACCCCAGGTCATGCCCAAAACTCCTTGTTGGAGTTTTCACTCCTAGGTACATCAGTGCCAGAGCCTCCTCTACTTGATTGTATCCAGACAGGGATATATTTCTTGGAATATACACAAAATCACTACATTACCAAAATTATAGGAAGTTATTATATACTAATCCTCAAATCTTGTCTAAGGGTAATGTTCTCTCATAAGATTTTTTCTAAATCTAGATTCCAAGGTTTCTACTAAACTTTCTCTGATACCAACTGTAATTCCCCAACCCTAGTTACCTAGATTTGGTGCATTATTACATAACATTGTCATGATCACAAGAGATCAAGTCTCGAAATACCGATTAGTTTAGTAGCCTTGGAAGTACTAGATACATACATAAGTTTCACATTACATCATGAAATAAAAAAACAATATTATTTTCCCTTTGAACTCACTCATATCATTTGGCCTATCCCTATTGGTTAATCATAATATACTTCTTCACATCCTTGGAAAAAGAAAACATAAGAAATGGGTGAGCTCAGATGCTCAGAAAAGATAACAATATAACAGAAACTATCATAAATAAGTATAAACATTTAAGGCAATGTATAAGACTAAAAAAAGATGTTTAAACTTAAAATTCAGCATAATATGGAAAAGATAAATCAAATAATTCCATTTAATTATTCACATGGATATTCTACTAGTCGAATAATCACATGTAATATAAATAGCTAATTTCATAATGATGGAATGCATAATGATGGACATCATAACCACATAGTCAAGGCCTCGTTCCAAGACTACAAATAAGATTTTTTCAAGGCCTTATGCCAAGACACTAGTTTCTCTGATGAGACCTACCGATGCATCGAGGAGCTATAGTGGGCTTTACCCATCACTTACTAAGTCCAATGCATTCTTCATATAAAAAGGTTAAAACATAACATAAACATTCATATTAAAACTAGTATACAAAATGTTAAAACTTTAACCATAAACCATGAATGGTATAAAAATAACACATACATAGTCAAAAATATCACAAAACCACCAATACAATATAGAATATTGTATCATAATAAATCAACATCAAACAAGTGTAAAATTCATCAAAGGATGTTGACATAGATGAAATCAAAACTATTTGAGAGAAATATATCTTTCTATTTTGAAATAATTTAAAAGTAAAATAATTATAAAAGAAAACATTTATTTTAAAAATATTCTTATAATCTTGTAAGTGAAGCTTCAAAGGTGTTATAATGGCGAAAAATAGCTGCACCCTCCGTATAAGTTAAAAAAACATTTTTACCTTAATTTGTCGAAAAGCTCATAAAGTACCTTACTTGGAAAACGACAGAAAGATTCCTTTCAAAAAAAATTATAAGAAGTCAAACAAGGGTATAAATGACTTTAAACCATATTCTAGTAAATAGTAAAAATGTTTTAAAATACATTTTTAAGAAACATGGATGAGGATGATAAAGAAGTCTCAGTAGATACTTTCGTAAAAACAACTTTGGATAATAAAGAGATTGTAAAATTAACCCTTACCTTGTACTTTTCATTAGTCAAGGGTAGGTTAACCTCTTGTATAATAGTTAAATAATTTTTATTAAATTATAAAAGAACCATATACAAAATATGATATCATATATGATCTTCTAACATTCCTTTGTTAATAATATTTCAATAGTATCATTGTTTCGGGTGTCAACTGATTCATTTTCCTTTATATGTTTTATCACATAAGTCATGTTTGTTATGGATAGGATGTATTTGATTCATATACAGAATGATATTAAGTTCTTAAATATTATTTTTAATCATAAAATGAAAATTATTCTTGAATGGTTACGACGAGGAACGAATCTCATCACATTCGTGGAGACGGTAATCCATACATACGCACGAGCGATAATATCATTCTATTGATGGTAAAATCATATGTAATTGGATGTTATATCATATATAAATAATCATTAACATGTTATATTTATTATTTACATAAATTATGATCTTTATTATACCCATCCAAATAATGAAGTGTTTAATAACAAACTACACCACGATGTGGAGACGGTAAGTCGTACGTACGCACGCATGGTGACTTTGTCATTTATAGGATGGATAAAATAATGAATATGGTTGTACCATATTTATAATAACATCATATTATTTATAAGGTACTATATTTATTAATTTTTATGAGAACAACAAAGAAAGAGGAAGTGGAATAAGAAAAGAACTTTGAAAGAGGTGATGAAATTATTACCTCTTCTTCGGGTGCTTTCTTTTGATTTGAAAAAAAGGGATTCTTAGGTTGGATTCTGATCAAAGTAACGCCTCTAGGTTGAATTGAGGGTATTTGGGAGGATATTTGAGCAGGTTTTGGTCAATCCAAATGGATTTGGAGGTGTGATTTTGAGAGAAGGGGAAGTACCCTTTTATAAGAGAGGTGAGGGTCACTTTAGGAAAAGCTTACAATATTAATTTGTTATAAAATAATTTTTGGTTTATAATGGCTCAAAAAGAATTTATTTCAAAGATAATGTGGGTCTAGTTCTAAAACCTCTCAAACAATAGGTTTTATACAAGTTTATATCACCATATTAACTTTATCTTTTAGATTTAACTCTTAGTTAAATAGTTTAACTTTTACCATGTATTCTTGTATTATTATATTAAATGGTTAATAACCCTACTATAAAAATACAAGATAATCCCAAGTGGTTAATTATTGACATATATAACCTTATATAAGTCCTTTTTCTGAACCTTAGTTTTTTAGGAATATTATATCAATTAATAATATAGTATTTGTTTTAAAAACCCATTTATGTCAATTTTGACACTATTTAGTATTTGGTTTTTGTGAAAGTCAAAAAAACTTGATTTCTTAAAAAAAATAAATTGAATCAATAAAACATGTCATATTAACCTATAAAATTAGTGGAATGCATAAAAAGTATCAATTTACATTTATTTGGATATTTATAATATCAATTATTTTAATCTTTCATTATAAAGTAATTACTGCATCATCATTGTGTCATAAATAAATTTAATTATTTAATGTCTAAAAATTATAAATATAATACCATTATGTAGGAAATATTTTTATATTTCTAATGAATACTTATAGTCTAATTTATCTTATTTATAATCCTATATAAAAAATTCTTTAGTTATTAAACTTTGAATTTAACACTTTTAACTCTTCTTTAAATAAAATAATAATAAATGTCCTAATCTAATCCAAGTGGGCCAAAAGGATCAAATTTTATTCCTATGTTTTATTTTGGTTGAAATATACTTATCCAATATAATTAGGACATGTGTTAGGGTAATTATAAAATCATTTTTACCTTTAATTACCCTATTTACTTTTAACCGTGGTAAATAAAATTCAGAAGTTATTGTTCACCAAAAATTATTTTCATCTGATTGAACCACATTTTACTTAATGATGTAAAACATGTCTCTTAGATTTTTTAAATTCAATTCATATAAGCAGAAAAATTATGCTTTATGCAAATTTACTAATGTGCCTAGAAGGTGCGTAAAAGACCTTAAAATGTTCAATAAAATTTTATACAACTAATTTTGTTATAAAATTACTCAAATGAATTAAATTGAAATTATATAGGTATTATGTTTCTATTTTGAGCTAAAATAAATTTAAATAAAATAAATAATTATATAAATAAAAAGCAGGTTTTAAACAATAACGTAGTGTTTTTCACTATTCATCAAAAATTGAAAGTTTTCAAAAAAATACCAAAAATTCATCCTAAGCAATTTTTGATATTCTCAATCCAAAAATGAAGTCCATTTTGAATAATAAAATTTATAAAATTTTAAAAAGTGGGTATTACTATTCATAATGGCTAGTTTGATTGGTTGTGGTGTGCTAGAACTCGACGTTGCGTACAACGCAAGCTATTGCATTATTCAAAGAGAAATGTACCACAGAATCTTGGGGTGTTACAATTAGAGGTAGTTCAGGATATTTTGTAGAAGCTAGTCTTAAAGCTACCCACAATGAGTTTACACTCCATGTATATGTTACATGATGTGTAACTGTCACTACAAAGATGTCATGAAATGGGTTTATGACATGAGACGAATACACAAAGTGATCCAATTTCACATCATGTAAGGATAGAACATGGTTATTTTAACCCAAGGTGACAAAATGTTCAACGCAAATCATAAATCAACAATTAAACACCATGTAAATGTCACACACCATGTATTTATCTATCCCAGTAGTTTTAAAGCCATGATGCACATGCAATTTCATTCCATCCATGTGTATCCTCTCCTATATCAAGACCTAGGATTCTTATAGTTGATTTTTGGAGTGCCTTTTTCTATTTCAAATGTCTCAATCATGCTTATGATCCCCGATGATTTGTTTTTCTTAGGTTTTCCCCTCCCTTCTTCTTGTTTTCCATTATAGCGGTGTATTATCTTGATCACTATGGAATTTGGTGCTGATCTTGACCTTGTGTGATCTAGGTATTCTTTGTGATCAATATCTCCTTCATCCTTTATTGGCATTACTTGTTAGAAGTATTGTGTTGAACACCGGTTAATGGTATGTGGTATAAAATGAAACCCTATAGTCTGTTTAATTTCATAAGTATGTGAAATATTATGCAATTTCACAAACATAATGTGTTATTTGTTTAACCAAATTATTGGTAATGGAAACCATGAGATTGAATTATTCTTTGGATGTCTTTGGATCCAATAGTGTTTTGACCTGGTTTTTGGATACCCATTGGGTGGGATAACCCTTGACTAATGATGAATTAGTGAATGATTTAAAGTATGTGTTAGCATGACATGAGACCTCATGTAATTGCTTGATATGGAATCAACTTGGTAATGTATTATTGTTTATTAAAATGACTAGTGATAATTTGATATAAAAATCAATGTGTAATTGAAATCTAAATTGTATTTTTTTTCAAATTTACCATTAAGGCATAAGCTATGATATTGTGATATCCTTGCCATTATGAATTATGTTGTGATTCATGATTTAATTATTATATAGAGAGCTTGGACCATTTTTATGTTGTAATGATTATATAACAGGCTTAGCCCAGTTTTATTTTGAAATTCTTATATAGATAGCTTGGCCCATATATAGAAAGGTTTATATAGTGGGATTCACTTGGATTCTAAAATTGTTATATAAAGGGCTTCGCCCAATATATTGAAATGCTTATACAGAGAGATTTTCCTAGTTATGTGATTATACCATGTATTTTTGGTTATGGTTGGAATGTTTACTCTAGATGCTCAGATATATTTTAACATAGTGTCGAAGCAGGTTGATTACTATATTGTATTAATATAATTAATTAATATACCAGTCTATCACTTTATTTCATGCACATATTATCAGAACAGTTTTGTTTAGACATGGTGGTGTCAACCTACTAATTTTTAATCACACTATATTTGGGCTGCCATTTGATACCCAAATAGATTACATGGATTCAAGTTCGTACAAGGGAAAGGGACCTTGTAATTTATTATTGCTTGCTGGATGGGTTCGAGCATAGAGGTGGGACCAACATGGGGTTTGGGACTGGGGTGTTTGAGTCATTTATATTATAATGGTATTTTATCTTTATTACTTTAGTTTGATATTAAGATACATTCCAACCAATGGTTTCTTGGTTAACTATTATTTGGTTTGTTGGTTCCTCATTTTACTTACCAATTGTATGTTGTATTGTTTCCGCTATTTACCATACTCTAATTTTCATTATTATTTTTTATTTCAATTGTATTATAACTATGGGAATGGGGTTATAGACTCCTCACTATACTCTCTACACTCTTGTTGCTTGTCAGTAGCCTCTGATTTGGCCTCATGAGACTACCAGATCAGAGGATGTTATAAAGTGGTATTAGAGGGGTTGTTTTTATTTTTAGTTGATTTACTATTTAGTAAATGTATAAAGGAGACTAGGATGTGTTGGGACATGGTAATGATCTTGTAAATGGGAGTATCTAAACTATGTATAGGAGAAAATCTAAGTACCCAAGGGAGGTATTTTTGTTCATGATGTTCGCTTGTTATGGTTTGATGTTATTTCTCCATGAGTGATTAACATGTCATGTTATGTTATTGTTTCTTAATATTTATACTCATGGATGGGTATGAAGCAATATGAGTATGCATATATCATAACAGGCACATGTAGATATATCTTGACATGAATTGTTCATGATAGGGAAATATTTATTACATTTGATATATACTTTCCTGTATGAACTATGAAAGAGAATACTTGTTATATCTGATAAATAAAATTAAAGAAATGATGTTTCATGCTAAAACACTTATAAACCTTGTTTAGAGATACCATGAGCCAATGGTTTTCTATTGACGTCACCTATTGAGGTTGACATTATTGTTAACCAGTGTTATAAGGAGTGTGTTTTTCTTTTTGAGAAAATTCCTCATTGTCATCTTAAAATTGATCATCAAGATAGTGGAAATCAGAATGTGCCTAACATATCTGAACCAAATCTTTATGTATCTCTTGAGGATCATATGAAAATTCATCTTCATGACAACTTTCTTGAGGGTCATGTGATCCATAGAAAGGGAGACTGTTCGCACCATGACTTTGGTGTCTAAGATGATGAGAGAGGTTCATTTTTAGCATCCACCTATATTTTGTTGAGGAGGGAGGACCCCAGGTAGATGATTTCTTGATCTATTTGATCCATATGATCTTCATGAACCTCAATACACCCACTAATAGGAGGTTAAAACTTTCTTTTTACATGCTCTTTGGACCTTCCAAGCATTGGGGGGACATTATAGAGTAAGATGGGAAGTAAAATGAGTTATCCTTGAAGGAATTTTAGGTGAAGTTCCTAATCCACTTATATCTTGAGACATTGAGAGATGATAAGGATTTAAAGTTCATGCACCTGACATAGGAAAATTTTTTAGTGTTGGACTACACTAGATGTTTCATTGACTTATAGTGATTTGTGTTATATTTAGCTACTAGTAAGATCTCTAGGGTGAGACATTTCTAGGATGGTCTTCACTATGAGATCATGTTACAGATGAACATCTTTCACTTGAGTATATTTTTAGATGTGATGAGTTAGTCACTCATCATGGAAGAGAATCTGATGGAGGCTTGATCAACGAGCAAATTGTTTCAATTGGACAAAGTGGGAGCTCTTATTTAGGTGGAAATAAGTGATGTTAGGATGCTTTTAATCAAGTAAATATCAAGTAGAGTAGACATGGTAGTGGAAACCATATTAGGACCATGTTCAACTATATTTTTATTAGTGTGGAAAGTTGGGCCACGATTGGACTCAATGTTCATACCATGCTATGGAGTTCTATGTTTGTGATGGGATGGGTCCCCTTTAGAGGTTTTATAGGGGCATTTAGTAGTAGATCAATAGTAGAGGATGAGGATAGGTAAAATAGTCTGGGAAGGACTTAGCTACCCCTTTGGAGACAAGTAGCTATAGTTATATTATACTTGTCAGTATTGGCCATTCTTGGATTGCCTTGGTCATTGAAGGATTGAAAGAGATTCCATCCTTAGAGATGATATGGACAAGAAAAGAAATTTCCTAAAGCTAGAATTCACACTTGCTAAACTTCAGATATAATTCATTTCTTCTAAGAGTCTTTAGAATAGTCCACAAGTGATTTTCATGATCTTCGTAGATTTTGGAGTAATCCAAGATATCATTAATATATACCACTAAAAATTCATGAAGATATTCCTTGAAAACTCTATTCATTAGATCCATGAAGATAGAGGGTGCATTAGTCAGTCTAAAAGGCATTACTGTAAACTCTTAATTCCCACACCTGGTACTAAATTCTGTCTTCAGAATGTCTTCCTTATTCACACACAACTGATGATATCCATATCAAAGGTAAATCTTTGAAAAATATTGAGCTCCATGAAGTTGATAAAATAAATCATTAATGCAAGGTAAGGGATACTTGTTCTTTATTGTTATAGCATTGATCTCCCTATAGTCAATGAACAACCTCATAGATCCATATTTCTTCTTAAAAAAAAGAACAGGGGATCTCCTTGGAGAAACACTAGGGAGAATAAATCCTTTATTACTCAATTACTCTAGTTTTTTCTTTAGTTCCACTAATTCAACAGTGTCCATTCTATAATGGGTCTTTGATATGGGCCTTGAACTCGGAATTAAATCAACGGAAAACTCAATTTATCGTTCTGGAGGATGTATAGGTAAATCCTCTGGAAACACATCAACATATTCTTGCACAATAGGTACATTCTCTATTAGAACATTCCTTTCATCACTCATAGTTATTTAACTCTCTTCATCCCCAATAATTGAATTTAGTAGAGCTACTGGGGGTGGATCTAGATGAGAATTAGATGGTGAAGTTTCTTCTCTAAATATAAGGTACTCCTTATCATCATCGAAAATTTTAACCTTTTTCTTCTTACAATAAATTTTCACATCATGGTCCTAAATCCAATCCACACCAAGGATTATATCAAATTCAATCATGGGTATGATGATGATATCAACAGATAAATCACGTTTATATTCCCTAATGGGAATTGATTCACAAAACTTTGTTGCAATGATACTTCCCTTAGGAGTTTTGACTAAAAACTCCCTTGTTAAATCAAATTAGAAATATCTAATTTTCTTAGAAAACTAGGAATATATGAGACAATATGATGATCTAGAATCAAATAAATCATTGTCTAAATTTGAGGAAACCATTAAATTACCTCCTACCACATCATTCAGACCTTCAACCTCAGTAGTAGTGATCACATAATCTTGGAATTACTCCCTTAGACTTTTCTGAGGTAAGTTTCCTTGGCGCTTAGGACATTCATTTTCATAATTCCCCATTTCTCTACAATTGTATAATTCAACATTGAAAGACACTTTCTTTCCCTTGAAATCATGATCTTGGTTTCCTTTTTCACCACACTTGTAATAAACTCCCATTCCATTCAGGAAAGTACAAGGGTGTTTCTTACCACATTTACTATAGGATAGAAATTAAACTTTTCCCTTCCTCCCCTTATTTTCATTTCCAGAGTGTTTAACAGATCTCTTCTTCTCCTGCTTTTCTTTAAAGTCGTAAGACTTAGAGAATTATCTTTATTTCTTGATAGCACATGAGACTATATCTTCATACGACGAGAATTATTGTGAGACTAATGCTCAATAGAGAAATGGATTTAACCCATCAAATAATCGATCAATATTACTCCTTAGGTTATGTATATAATATACAACATTCCTTTCTAACCTTGTAAATTTAGCCTCATACTTCACGACATTCTCATCCACTTTTTTCCTCAGAATCAGAAATTGTCTTTCTATATTTGCTTGATGGCCATGAAAAAAGTATTTTTCTAAGAAAATTTATTTAAACTCCATCCATTCCATATTTGAGACTTATTCATCCTCATTTGTGTTTTGAATTAATGACCGCCATTGATCTGCATCTCCCAGGAGGCAATAAACATCCATGATAACTTTTTTCATTTCACTACTACCTAAAGCATGAAATATTTTCTCTAAGGAACTTATCCATTGCTCAGCTACAAATGGATTTTTAGTCCCATTTATTGTTGGTGGTTTTTGCCTTAATAAATAGTCTAACATTGATCCTCCACATTGTGGATCAGGGTGCTCCATATGGGTAAGGTTATTATTCATAACCTGAGTGAGTTTTCCTAGTATGGTAATATGTTGTTCAACACTGGTTGCATCACCATATCTATTATAATTATCTTCAGTAGGAGGGAAATCCTTACATGGATTACGTGCATTGATACAATTTCCATTCCTTTCACAAGGCGCCATTTCTAAACAATGGCATACACTATATTAGTTTATGAATCGCAATACATAATTCCAAAACTAATAAAATACCCAACATAAATTGAATAATTTATGCATATAATCCATAATCATAAAAAAAATTCTTTGAGGAGGTATTTACTCATAAATCCTTCATAATGGTTTGTAAAGAAAATGTGAATTATCCTAAGCATAACCAAGAGTGAAACAAGGTCCATTGTTGTGCACTAGGATACCCCTGGTCAAGCCTAAAACTCCTTTTCGGAGTTTTCACTCCTAGGTACATCTGTGCCAGAGCTGCCTCTACCTACTTGTATCCAGATAGGGATGTATTGCTTGAAAAATACACAAAATCTCTACATTACCAAAATTCTAGGAAGTTATTCTATACTAATCCTCAAATCTTGTCTTAGGGTATTGTTCTCTAATAAGAGTTTTTCTAAATCCAGCTTCCAAGATTTTTACTAAACTTCCTCTGATACCAACTGTAATGCCACGGCCCTAGTTACCCAGATTCAGTGCATTATTACATAACATTGGATTAATCACAAGAGATCAAGTCTCAAAAGACTGATTAGTTTAGTAGCCTTGGAAGTACTAGATACATACATAAGTTTTACATTACATAATGAAATAAAAAAACAATATTGTTTCCCCTTTGAACACACTCAAATCCTTTGGCCTATCCCTGCAGGTTAATCATAATATACTTATTCATATCCTAGAAAAAAGAAAACATAAGAAATGGATGAGCTCAGATGTTCAGTAAAGATAACAATATAACAGAAATTATCATAAATAAGCATAAATATTTAAGGCAATGTATAAGAATAAAACCAAATATGTTTGAACTTAAACTTCACCATAATAGGGTGAAGATAAATCAAATAATTCCTTTTAATTCTTCACATGTATATTCTACTAGTTGAATAATCACATGTAATGTCAATAGCTAATTTTATAATGATAGAATGCATAATGCTGGACATCATAACCACATAGTGAAGGCCTCGTTCCAAGAATACAAATAACATTTTGTCAAGGCCTTGTGCCAAGACACTAGTTTGTCTCATGAGACCTACTAATTCTTCGAGGAGCTATATCAGGATCCACCTGTCACTTACTAAGTCCAATGCATTCCTCATATGAAAAGGTTTAAACATAACATAAACATTCATATTAAAACTAGCATAAAAAATTTTAATACTTTAACCATAAATCATGAATGGTATAAAATAACACATCCACAGTCAAACATATCACAAAACCATCAATACAATATGGAAGATTATATCCTAATAAATCAAATTCAAACAAGTGTAAAATCCATGAAAGGATATTGACATAGATGAAATCAAAACTATTTGAGAGAAATATCTCTTTCTATTTTGAAATAATTTAAAATTCAAATAATTATAAAAGAAAAAATTTATTTTTAAAATATTCTTCTAATCATGTAATGGAAGCTTCAAAGGTGTTATAATGGTGGAAAATAGCCGCACCCACCATATAAGTTAAAAAACATTTTTACCTTAATTTGTCGAAAAGGTTATAAAGTACCTTGTTCGGAAAACGATGGAAATATTCCTTTCAAAACATTTTATAAGAAGTCAAAAAAGGGTATAAATTACTTTAACCCATATTCTAGGAAATAGTAAAAATATTTTGAAATACATTTTTAAGAAACATGGATGAGGATGATAAAGAAGTCCATGTAGATACTTTCGTAAAAACAACCTCGGATAATAAAGAGATTTTAAAATTAAACCTTAACTTGTACTTTTCATTAGTCAATTGTAGGTTAACCTCCTGTATAATAGTTAAATAATTGTTATTAAATTATACAAGAACCACATACAAAATATGATAACATATATGATCTTCTAATATTTCTTTGTTAATAATATTTCAACAATATCATTGTTTCGGGTGTTAACTGATTCATTTTCCTGTATATTTTTTGTTATGTAAGTCATGTTTGTTTTGGATAGGATGTATTTGATTCATATCCAGAATGATATTAAGTTCTTAAACATTATTTTTAATCATAAAATGAAAATTATTCTTGAATGGTTATGATAGGGAATTAATATCATCGCGTTCGTGGAGACGGTAATCCGTACATACGCACGAGCGACAATATCATTCTATTGATGGTGAAATACTATGTAATTGGATGCTATATCACATATAAATAATAATTAACATGTTATATTTATTATTTACATAAAGTATACTCTTTATTATACCCATCTAAAGTATAATCTTTATTATACCCATAAAGTAAGAACCCGGTTCTTATTTTTGAGGTACTGGTTTCTTCTTTTTCCTTTTCCTTAAGTGTTTTTTTTTGAAAATATGGGAAATGGGAAAGAATTATAAATTTTGAAACTACACGCCGTGTTTTTTTTCCACACGCCGTGTACTTTTGGCCGTGTTAGGATAAGTACACAGGGTGTGCAGCCTCGCCGGTGACAGAGGGTGTAGGAACCGACTACACACTATGTAGAGGTCTTTTACATGCCGTGTAGTCAGTCAGCAGGGTAAAAAGTAAGGCGGTGGAGTCGCCGCCAGCTGGGCGATAGTACACGCCGTGTACTTGGGAGTACATGCCGTGTACTCTTGTCGGCAGATGAATAGTGTGGCGGTGCCGCCAAATGAACAGTTAAATGAAAGGAGTACACACCGTGTACTTTGAAGTACACGCCGTGTACTTTGTTTTTTGGGCTTAAAACAGGCAGTAGCCTCCTCATTTGGCAGAGGAGGCATTTGAGCCGTTTTGGAGCCAAAGGAGGAGGCTGGATCTTTAAATATCCATCGGGCATTCGTCTGGAATCCGTTTCAGCTTCGGACGATCCCATTGGAACCGCACGGGTAAGGGCTTCCTTCTCCTAGTACCGTTATTGCCAATTCTTCACCTAACGTAAGTTATTTAAATTTGAATGGGTTTTGTTATTAGTCAGATCTACGCCGTTCTTGGGCGTTTCTGGAGCCGGCGTTCGGGTATAGCGTTCGTTGGCCTATAAGGTAGGTGGCTTGGTGTTTATTTTCCAACTGTCGTGCGTTTTTGTGCGTTTTCATGCCACGAACCCATGTTGGGGTGTCGTGTGGCTGAGGCCGTTGCTATATTTAATGCCTAGAATTGCATAGGTGATTAAATATTGATAATAAAATACTGTTTTGGATCGTTGCTTGGATCCAGGACCATCCCGAGGGGTGTGTTCCTCTGTTTAGTCGTTTGGCCAGGATACCCGAGGGTATGCCTTCAATGTAGTAATTGTAAGAATTGCCTTAAGAGGAATTGCTTGTTTACTGCATTTTGATATGTTGGGCATGGCCTGGTTACCTATATTATCCTGAGGGCATGACTATACTATCCTGAGGGTGTGACTATACTAGCCTGAGGGCGTGACTATATTAGCCTGAGGGCATGACTTCTGTGCCTGAGGGCGACACTTCGTATGCCTGAGGGCGAGAATTCTGTTACAATGCCTGAGGGTGAGATTTTGTATAGCCTGAGGGCGAGATACTGGTTGGCCTGATGGCGTGGTGCTGTTGAACACAGAACAATACTAAATTAAATAAATTAAATGAATAATAAAATGGCAATTTAATTGTTAAGTTAGTTACTTTTGAGTACTGCTTACTTTATTGCATTTTACTATTGCAAACCGTTGTTGCATGCATACACGCAGTTGGGCACGCGCCTTTGGTGGGTGCCTACTAATATATATTTCTCACACCCTGTTTGGGTCAAGCTTTTAGGCCCAAACAAATTACGTTTCTGCAGGTGTGGATAGGGGCAAGAGTCCCTATACATGTACTTGACTGTTGCTGTGGAGTAGGAGGGCATGGGACCGAGCCTAGGCTCGCGATGCCACTGCCAGCTGTTTACTCATTTTGTTGTACTTTGATTTTTGTTGTACTTTGATTTTTGTTGTATCACAGTGATGTATAACATGTTCTGGCTGTTTTCATAGAATTTGAAACATGTAGCACCATCATTCATATACTGTTGGTTATATCCACTGTTGTAGTTTATTTCAGTTGTGTGTGTTTACTGTTTCCGCTGTTTGTTGTATGCTTATTTTAGTATTCCGCTGCGCTACACTTTGACAGATGAGGGCATAGTTTCCCCACTATCAGACCTGGGCCCTCGCTGCTAGTCGGCAGCCTCTAGCGTTTGGGGAAATGCGCTTGAGGTCATGTGGCGAACCGGGCTCGGGGCACCCGTTGCGTGGCACCCGGGACCGAGACGTTACAAAGTGGTATCAGAGGGGTTTCTTTTATTTGACTTACTATTTGGAGCCGTAGTCAGGGATAGGACAGAACGATAGTTGGTAATAAGCTGTGCCCGGGTGTAGCTAACCCGTGTACATGGAAAAGCCAGTCTACCTCGTATTTTTTCATTCCTTTGATTTTGAAATTTTACGGTTGATATGTTTTCACCATTGGGTGATGCACTTGGATTGTGTCGTTATATTTTATCCGTGGGTTCTATTTAGTTGCAACCCGATGAGATGAGGGTATGCCGTCTCATGCATCATATAGGCACATGCTAGATATCACATGCCATGCATAGGTTCCATGCCATGTAGGTGCATTAGAAATTGCATGTTGTTGTGATAGTTTCTGTGCTAGAAAGGCATGCTGTTGTGATAGCTGCACAGATAAAAATACCTGCTGTTTGATAGGGTAATTTCTATGTGAACTAGCTATAGAATGGACGCCAAACTTTGGTTTTTGGGGAGTATGGGCCCCCATTGACCGGAATTTGGTGGATCATTGACTGTATATTTTTTATAACACAGATAAGTTGTCAAACTTTGGTTCGTGGGGAGTATGGGCCCCCATGGATCGGAATTTGACACTTGGGTGTTGTTTTCAGTATTTTTTGGGTTCCAGAGAAGTTTCTGAGGCATACTGTCCGGAAAACCTAGAATACACGCCGTGTAGGACCTCATACACACCGTGTGTGTTCTTCTGTTCAGGAAGAAAAATGAACTTTTTGAGTACACGCTGTGTACCAGGAGTACACGCAGTGTAGTATCTTCCCGTGTCACAAACCGTGTGGGCGGCGACACGGGGTAAGGAAGCCCTTGGGGAAAAACCACGCCATGTAAATTTTGTACACGCCATGTAGTGTGACCTGGGGACTCGGCCGTGTAACTAACAACACGGGCCGGTGTCACCTCTCCCTTAACACGTCATGTACCGTTGGGGAACACCGTATAGTCTTGTCCGAGGACAGACCGTGTGGAGTTAGCCGTGTGGCTGGGAAACGGGTTAGTGTACACGCCGTGTTCGGGTGTAACACGCCGTGTAGAGTAAAGCCGAGTAGTCAGCCGTGTCACAGATGACACAGGCAGTTGGAAAATAACACAGTACACGCCGTGTAGAGATTATACACGCCGTGTAGTTTTGTTTAACAGGAGCCGTGTGGCTTAGCCGTGTTGAAGGACCCGGGCAGGGGAAGGGAAGTCAGGTACACACCGTGTAGTCATTGTACACGCCGTGTAGGCTTGTTTTGCAAATTTTGAAACGCCTTCCTTCTCTTGTTCCTTTGTGGTTCCTTCGTTTCAGTCTTAACAATCTTGAATCTGAGGCGTGCTTTTGACCTTGTAGTGTCATGCCGCCTAGATGACCGCGAGTTGTTCGCCAAGAGAGTGGTGACAATTATACTCTGGAGATGGTGGTCCATGGGCTACCAGTTGATCCACCAATAGATCCATATGCGACACCAGCTATTATACCGGATATGGGCGTGGAGGCGCAGTTCCGTGAAGGCTTATTGCGGTTCATGCAGACCTTTTAGGGAGCACCGCAGGCTGCCACATCTATGGCTGAGCTGACGCGTATCTTTCAGCAGCAGCATCCGCCTACGTTTTCAGGAGATGGAGGACCACAGGCTGCAGAGTCTTGGCTAGGATCGATGCAGACTATTTTCGAGCATCTTGAGACGCCTCCAGGGCGGAGGGTCAAGCTCGTGACTTACATGCTGCGTGATTCCGCCAAGAGGTGGTGGGATGTTACCACCCAGTCAGAGCATCACAGGGACATGGCGTGGGAGGATTTTCAGACAGTCTTCTATGACTTCTTCTTTCCCGAGATGCTGAGGGAAGATAGAGCTCAAGAGGTCATGAATCTGCAGCAGGGCACCATGTCAGTGATGGACTATTCTGCTCGTTTTACGGAGCTTCAGCACTTTGCACCCGTGCTGGTGGGTGATGAGATGCTGAGAGCCATACGTTTTGAGGATGGTCTTCGGTATGACATCTGAGTGCTGGTGAATGTTTTCAGGTTACCTACTATACACACGATTGTGAACCAAGCGTTGATTACAGAGAAGAACCTGCGAGAATCTAGTGGTGTGGGCCAGGGCGGTTCGGCACCAGTTACTGGTACTATTTCTACTGGCAAGAGGAAGAGACAGATGGACTTCTCTCAGGGTGGCAGTACCAGCCATGTAGTCTCTTCAGGTGGCCCGATCAGGTGCTACCAGTGTGGTAGAGAGGGGCACAAGAGGCCGCAGTGTCCACGAGACCCAGTGGAGTGCCGAGCTTGCGGCAAGATGGGTCATCTGCAGCGCTTTTGCAGGGTGGTTCTACCAGTGGCTAGTGAGAGGGGTTCTGTGCAGACTCCGCGTGCGGGAGTAGGACCAGTGGCTTCTTACCAGTCAGGGAACTGGAATACGTCAGGACGTGCAGGTAGAGATGGTAGTTGTGGCCGTGGTATCCAGACACCAGGATCCCAGAGGCAGCAGGGCAGGACAACTCAGGGTAGCCAGGCTGTGTCGCAGGGCCGCGACACTGGGCAGGCATATGTAGTGCAACATACCCAGCAGGAGCAGGATCTCGGACCTTCGACAGTCATAGGTACTATTCTAGTGGCTTCTATCTTGTCTTCCGTACTTTTTGATATGGGTGCTACACATAGTTTTATATCTGTACCCGTGGTGGAGAGCCTTGGGCTCTGTGTTTCTACTACTTCCGATATTTTGATGCTAGACACTCCGTTGGGGATGAGAACGGCTGGTGTGCGTCAGTGCAAGGAGTTCCCCCTTAAGGTTGTAGGGTGTCACTTCCTTTGGGACCTCTATGTCCTGGAGATGACGAGTTATGACGTCATTCTTGGGATGGACTGGTTGGTTCCCTTTTGAGCCTTTGTAGACTGCTATAATCGTAGGGTGCATTTCACGTGACCAAAGGGCGGGGAGTTTCTATACAAGGGCGAGTGGGATGTTCAGGCAAGTCGAGCTGGACCAGAGCATCATGGGCAAGGTGGAGTCATAGCCCAGATTACGAGCTTATATCTGGATGACCAGGGGACTTGTCAGACGGATTTTCCTCCGATTGTCAATCGTTTCAGGGATGTCTTCCCGGATGACTTTTCAGGTCTACCTCCAGTGCGTGAGGTGGATTTCTCTATAGATCTTGTGCCAGGAGCAGCACCAGTGTCTATTCCTCCTTATAGGATGGTCACGCCTGAGTTGCAGGAGCTCAAGAGGCAGTTAGAGGAGCTACATGCGAAGGGTTTTATCCGACCCAGTACTTATCCTTGGGGTTCTCCGGTCCTTTTTGCGAAGAAGGCGGATGGTACCCTTAGGCTTTGTGTGGATTATCGAAATCTGAACCAGTTGACAGTTAAGAACCGATATCCCTTGCCAAGGATTGATGATCTGTTTGATCAGCTTCGTGGAGCACGAGTGTTCTCGGAGATTGACCTAAGATCCAGATATCATCAGCTGTGCGTTAGACCATCTGATATACCTCTCATAGCTTTCAGGAGCAGGTATGGTCTATATGAGTATACGGTTATGCCGTTCGGACTCATGAACGCACCAGCAGTTTTCATGGCTCTGATGAATCGTGTGTTCCATCCATATCTTGATTCATTTGTGGTAGTATTCATGGACGACATCTTGGTGTACTATCGCACTCGACACGACCATACCACCCATCTTGAGATCGTGTTAAGTACACTGAGATAGCATCGGTTATATGCTAAGCTCTCGAAGTGCCACTTTTGGATGGACCAGATTCACTTCCTGGGTCATATAATCTCAGAGGAAGGAGTTGCAGTGGACCCAGAGAAGGTGAGGGCAGTAGTTTCCTGGGATCATCCTAAGAACGTGTTTGAGATACTGAGTTTCTTAGGGCTGGCTGGTTACTACAGGTGCTTCATACAGGACTTTTCCCGCTTAGCAGCACCATTGATGGGTCTGACTAAGAAGGGTGTGAAGTTCGTTTGGTCAGAATCTTGTGAGATATCTTTTCAGGACCTGAAGGGAAGGCTGACATCAGCATCGATCCTGATACTCCCAGAGCAGGGGAGGAGCTATACAGTTTACTATGATGCATCAGGGATTGGGCTGGGGGCCATTCTGATGTAGGGCGACCGAGTTGTGGCGTACGGGTCTCGGCAGTTGAGGCCACATGAGAGGAATTACCCGACGCATGATCTCGGGTTGGCTGCAGTTGTGCATGCGTTGCGCTGTTGGAGACATTATCTGTTGGGAGAGCATTTTGTGGTTTTCACCGACCACAAAATCCTCAAGTATATCTTTACTCAGTGTGACCTGAATATGAGGTAGAGAAGGTGGGTTGAGTACCTATAGTCCTTCAATTTTGATCTTGCCTATACACCTGGTAAAGGTAATGCAGTAGCCAATGCACTGAGCAGGAAGACTCAGATACAGGCAGTGCAGGAGGCCAGTGATGAGTGGCAGCTTATGGATTTGTTCTCTGAGATGCATCTGGAGGTGCATGACAGTCAGAGGCAGACTTATCCTTCCTCGTTAGCTGTGACTTCTACCCTCCTAGAAAGAGTGAGGATGAGGCAATTATCTGATTCAGAAGGCCTAGTTCTACGGGAGTCGGTGGCAAGTGAGGACCCTCCTTCCGGTTGGGCGATAGGCGATGACGAGGTTTTGCGTTTCCATGGACAAGTATGGGTTCCAAGGGATATACGCGAGGAGCTGATGAAGGAGTTTCAAGCTTCAGCTTGGGCAGTTCATCCCGGGGTTACCAAGATGTACCGAGACTTGAGACATCAGTACTGGTGGCCAGGTATGAAAAGAGAGATAGCCGGTTTTATCACGAGGTGTTCCACCTGTCAGCAGGTGAAGGCCAACTGGGCTGTTACAGCAATTGCCCATTCCGGAGTGGAAATGGGATGATGTCACGATGGATTTCGTGACGAGTTTGCCGAGGTCACCTCGAGGCAATGACGCCGTGTGGGTTGTTGTGGACAAACTCACGAAGGTAGCTCACACTACTACAAACACGACCTTTATCAATGCTAAAAATGGCCTTTATCAGTGCTAGAAAAAGCGCTAATAAAGCCAGCGTAGATAAAGGGGGGGGGGGGGGTCCCCTTTATCATCGCTCCGAAAAGCGCTGATATAGGACCCCTTTATCAGCGCTAAAAAAAGCACTGATAAAAGTACCCCTTTATCAGCGCCTTTTTTAGCGCTGATAAAGGGGTCCTATATCAGCACTTCCTTTATCAGTGCTTTTGTTTTAGCGCTGATAAAAGTAAAAAAAATTAAAAAAAAAATTAAAAAAAAATTAAAAAAAAATTAAAAAAAAATTAAAAAAAAATTAAAAAAAAATTAAAAAAAAATTAAAAAATACTGCGAATCGGGGGGGCTTTTATAGCGCTTGAGCCCCCCCCCCCTTTTACAGCGCTTTTCTGCCCTTGTACATCACCCCATGCACCCCCTCCACCCTTTAACAGTGATTGCTGCTATATTCCCCCATGCGCGCGTGCCCCTGCCTCCACCAGGATTTGAACTCGAGACCTCCCCCCTACGCGCCTAAGCCTTTACCACTACTCTATGTTGATTTGTCTTCCAATTCATGATATATATATATATATATTTAGTTATATTTATTCGTATACTAATATATATTTATATTAATATATATATAGTTATATTATAATATATATATATAGTTATATTATAATATATATATATAGTTATATTATAATATATATATATATAGTTATATTAATATATATATAGTAATATTAATATATATATGTAGTGATATTAATATATATCTATATATATATATATATTTAGTTATATTTATTCGTATAGTAATATATATTTATATTAATATATATATATAGTTATATTAACATATATATAGTTATATGAATATATATATAGTTATATTAATATATATATAGTGATATTAATATATATATTTATAGTAATACTAATATATATATATGTAGTTATATTAATATATATATATTTATTAGATTAATATATATATATATAGTTAGATTAATATATATATATAGTTAGATTAATATATATATATAGTTAGATTAATATATAGGTATATAAATATTCATATATTGGTATTTAAAATAAAATGGATCTTAGTTATTATTTAGATAAAGCTAATATATTTTATATGTAAATATGTTTAATTATTTATTTAAGAAATTTAATTTTTAGGTGCGAATATATAAAAAATATGTACATATAGTTATATATTTGATTATAAATAGCAGTGAATTATAAAAAAGGATGAAATTTCAAATACATAATATCAATATGAATGTAATAACTTGGAATAAATTCAGTCCCCGCCAAAAAAATCCAATAATACCCCCTTAAACGATTTTGAAAATCCACAAAATGTTAAAAAATCTGGGTACCCCGACAAAAAACTCAGTTTTGGAGGACTTATGGGCCTCTTTTGTCCTCTAAAAATGCTTGACCGAGATCCCCCTGGGTCACATCAACGTAGCGCTCGTTGCAGGCTTCGATTTGATATGTGGTAGAGCTCAAACGGACACCCGGATCAAAAGTTATGGCCGTTTGAAGTTTGAGTTGCATTTTCAACATATTTTGGATCTTTTTTTAATTTTTTTAATTTTTTTAGTCCTCAAATTGTTATTTAATGACTATTACTCCATAATGATTATCAAATTATTAATTAAAAATATTTTTTTTTAATTTTTTAAGAATCCATTTTCACTACATATCTTATATATTAAGTATAATAAGTGTAAATGTACATTTATACTTATCTAAAATATATTTAAAAATTATATATTATATTTATATAACAATATAACTATATTTATATAGTAATATATTTTTAATTTTTAATTTTTTTTGAAGCCGACCCTTTATCAGCGCTTTTAAAAAAAGCGCTGATAAAGGCCCCCCCTTTATAAGTGCTACTAAACAAGCGCTGATAAAGGGGGGCTCTTTATCAGCGCTTTTTCATTAGCGCTGATAAAGGGGGGGCGCTGTGAAAAACTATTTTTGTGGTAGTGTCACTTCTTGCCGATCAAGGAGACCTTCGGTGTGGACGAGCTCAGAAAGCTATATATCCGAGAGATCGTACGTCTTCATGGGGTCCCTCGTTCTATCGTTTTAGATAGGGACGCCTGCTTCACGTCTCATTTCTGGCAGAGTTTTCAGAGGGCGCTGGGTACACAGGTGCTTCTGAGCACATCATACCACCCTCAGACAGATGGCCAGTCAGAGCGGACGATACAGGTGCTAGAGGACATGCTGCGCGCATGCGTCCTAGACTATGGGGGCTCTTGGGAGAAGCATATACCCTTAGTCGAGTTTGCCTATAACAATAGCTTTCAGGCGACTATTGAGATGACACCATACGAGGCTTTATATGGTAGGCCATGCCGATCACCTTTATGCTGGTTAGAGGCAGGTGAGGCAGCTTTACTAGGGCCACAACTCGTGCAGGAGACATCTGAGCAGGTCCAGTTGATTCGGAAGTGGATGGCTACCGCGCAGTCTCGTCAGAAGTCTTATGCTGATTGCCGCAGACGACCTTTGGAGTTCGTGGTCAGAGATCAGGTTTTCTTGCGTGTTTCGCCGAGGATGGGACACAAAAGGATCAGGAGACAGTGTAAGATTTCACCGAGGTATGTGGGACCATTTGAGATTCTGGAGAGAGTTGGGCTGGTTGCCTATCGGTTGCAGTTACCGCAGCGGTACCGCGCCATGCACGACGTTTTCCATGTGTCTCAGTTGCGTTGCTATCATTTAGACCCGTCTCACGTCTTTAAGCCAGAGGAGGTTGAGCTTCAGCGTGATGCGTCCTTTGAGGAGCATCTGATTCGTATCATAGACAGGGGCACAAAGGTTCTCCGAGGCCGGACAGTTCCTCTCGTACGGGTGCTATGGTAGCATGGCCGAGTGCAGGACGAGACCTGGGAGCGGGAGGCCGACGTACGTGCTTAGTGGCCAGAGCTGTTCCGAGCTTTATCTTCACCACCCTGGAAAGGGCAATTCGGGGACGAATTGCTATAAGGGGGGAAGTTTGTAAGAACCCGGTTCTTATTTTTGAGGTACGGGTTTCATCTTTTTCCTTTTCCTTAAGTGTTTTTTTGAAAATATGGGAAATGGGAAAGAATGCTAAATTTTGAAACTACACGCCGTGTTTTTTTTTCCACACTCCATGTACTTTTGGCCGTGTTAGGATAAGTACACAGGGCGTGCAGCCTCGCCGGTGACAGAGGGTGTAGGAACCGACTACACGCCATGTAGAGGTCCTTTACACGCCGTGTAGTCAGTCGGCAGGGTAAAAAGTAAGGCGGTGGAGTCACCACCAGCTGGGCGACAGTACACGCCGTGTACTTGGGAGTACATGTCGTGTACTCTTATCGGCAGATGAACAGTGTGGCGGTGCCGCCAAATGAACAGTTAAATGAAAGGAGTACACGCCGTGTACTTTTTTTTTTCGGGCTTAAAATAGGCAGTAGCCTCCTCATTTGGCAGAGGAGGCGTTTGAACCATTTTGGAGCCAAAGGAGGAGGCTGGATCTTTGAAGATCCACCGGGCGTTCGTCTGGAATCCGTTTCGGCTTCGGATGATCCCGTTGGAACCGCATGGGTAAGGGATTCCTTATCCTAGTACCGTTCTTACCAATTCTTCACCTAACGTAAGTTATTTACGTTTGAATGGGTTTTGTTCCTCGTCAGATCTACGCCATTCTTGGGCGTTTCTGGAGCAGACGTTCGGGTATAACGTTCGTTGGCCTATAAGGTAGGTGGCTTGGTGTTTATTTTCCAACTGTCGTGCGTTTTTGTGAGTTTTCGTGCCACAAACCCATGTTGGGGTGTCGTGTGGCTGAGGCCGTTGCTATATTTAATGCCTAGAATTGCATTGGCGATTAAATGTTGATAATAAAATGCTGTTTGGGATCATTGCTTGGATCCAGGACCATCCCGAGGGGTGTGTTCCTCTGTTTAGCCGTTTGGCCAGGATACCCGAGGGTATGCCTTCAATGTAGTAATTGTAAGAATTTCCTCAAGAGGAATTGCTTGTTTACTGCATTTTGATATGTTGGGCATGGCCCGATTACCTATATTAGCATGAGGGCGTGACTATACTAGCCTGAGGACGTGACTATACTAGCCTAAGGGTGTGACTATATTAGCCTGAGGGTGTGACTTCTGTGCCTGAGGGTGACACTTCGTATGCCTGAGGGCGAGAATTTTGTTACAATTCCTGAGGGCGAGATTCTGTATAGCCTAAGGGTGTGGTTCACTTTATTAGCCTGAGGGAGAGATACCGGTTGGCCTGGGGGCATGGTGTTGTTGAGCACAGAACAATACTAAATTAAATAAATTAAATGAATAATAAAATGGCAATTTTATTGTTAAGTTAGTTACTTTTGAGTACTACTTACTTTATTGCATTTTACTATTGCACACCGTTGTTGCACGCTTACACGCAGTTGGGCATGGGCCTTTGGTGGGTGCCTACTGAGATATATTTCTCACACCCTGTTTGGGTCATGCTTTTCAGCCCAAACAGATTACGTTTCTGCAGGTGTGTATAGGGGCAAGAGTCCATATACAGGTACTTGACTGTTGCTGTGGAGTAGGAGGGCATGGGACCGAGCCTAGGCTCGCGATGCCGCTGCCAGCTGTTTACTCGTTTTGTTGTACTTTTCTTTTGGCTGTATCACAGTGATGTATAACATGTTTTGGCTGTTTTATTAGAATTTGAAACATGTAGCATCATCATTCATATACTGTTGGTTATATCCACTGTTGTAGTTTATTTCAGTTGTGTGTGTTTACTGCTTCCGTTGTTTGTTGTATGCTTATTTTAGTATTCCGTTGTGCTACACTTTGACAAATGAGGGCATAGTTTCCCCACTATCAAACCTGGGCCCTCACTGCTAGTCGGCAGCCTCTGGCGTTTGGGGAAATGCGCTTGAGGTCATGTGGCGAACCGGGCTCGGGGCACCCATTGCGTGGCACCCGGGACCGGGACGTTACAAATTAACATGTTATATTTATTATTTACATAAAGTATACTCTTTATTATACCCATCTAAATAATGAAGTGTTGAATAACAAACTACACCACGATGTGGAGATGGTAAGCTGTACGTACGCACATATGATGACTTTGTCATTCATAGGATGGATAGAATAATGAATATGGTTGTACCATATTTATAATAACATCATAGTATGTATAAGTTACTGAATTTATTATTTTTTTATGAGAACAACAAATAAAGAGGAAGTGGAAGAAGAAAATAACTTTGAAAGAGGTGATGAAATTATTACCTCTTCTTCGGGTGCTTCCTTTTGATTTGTTCAAAAGGGCTCCTTAGGTTGGATTCTGATCCAAGTAATATCTCTAGGAGGAATTGAGGGTATTTGGCAGAATATTTTATCAGGTTTTGGATGTGCCAAATGGATTTTGAGGTGTGATTTTGAGAGAAGGGGAAGTACCCTTTTATAAGGGAGGTGAGGGTCACTTTTGGAAAAGCTTAAAATATTAATTTGTTATAAAATTATTTTTGGTTTATAATGGCTCCAAAAAGATTTATTTCTATGATAAGGTGGGTCTGGTTCTAAAACCTCTAAACCAATAGGTTTTAGACAAGTTTTTCTCACCATATTAACCTTATCTTTTAGATTTAACTCATTGTTAAATAGTTTAACTTTTACCATGTATTCTTGTATTATTATATTAAATGGCTAACAACCTTACTCTAAAAATCCAATAGAACCCCAAGTTGTTAAATATTGACATATCTAACCTTATATAATTCCTTTTTCAGAACCTTAGTTTTTAGGAATATTATATCAATTATAAATATAGTATTTGTTTTAAAAACCCATTTATGTCAATTTTGACACTATTTAGTATTTGGTTTTTTTGAAAGTAAAAAAAACTTGATTACTTCAAAAAAATAACTTAAATCAATACTAAAATTTCATAGTAACCTAGAAAATTAGTTTAATGAATCAAAATTATAAATTTACATTTATTTGGATATTTATAATATCAATTATTTTAATCTTTCATTAATAAAGTAATTACTGCATCATCATTGTGTCATAAATAAATTCAATTATTTAATGTCTAAAAATTATAAATAAAATACCATTTTGTAGGAAATATTTTTATATTTATAATGAATATTTATAGTAAAGTTTATCTTATGTATAACCCTATATAAAAAATGGTTTAGTTATTAAACTTTGAATTTAACACTTTTAACTCTTCTTTAAATAAAATAATAATAAATGTCATAATCTAATCCAAGTGGACAGAAAGGATCATATTTTATTCCTAAGGTTTATTTTGGTCGAAATAAAATTATCCAATAGAATTATTAAATGTTTTAGGGTAATTATAATATCATTTTTACCTTTAATTACCCTATTTACTTTTAACCGTGGTAAATAAAATTCAAAAGTTATTGTTCACCAAAAATTATTTTAATCCTTTTGAACCACATTTTACTTACTGATGTCAACTATTTCTCTTGTATTTTTTAAATTCAATTCACATAAGCGGTAAAATTTGGTTTTATTCAAATTTGTAAATGTGCAAAGAAGGTGGGTAAAAGACGTCAAAATGCTCAATAAAATTTTATACATCTAATTTTATTATAAAATGACTCTAATTAATTTCATTGAAATTATATAAGTATTTTGTATCTATTTTGAGCTAAAATAAATTTAAATAAAATAAATAATTATTTAAATAAAAAGTAGGTTTTAAACAATAACGCAATGTTTTTCACTATTCATCAAAAATTAAAAGTTTTCAAAAAAATACCAAAAAATCACCCTAATCAATTTTGATATTTTGAATCCAAAAATGAAGTCCATATTGAAAAATAAAATTTATAAAATTTCAAAAAGTGGTTATTACTGTTCATAATGGCTAGTTTGATTGGTTATGGTGTGATATAACTCAAAGTTACGTACAACGCAAGGTATTGCATTATTCAAAGAGAAATGTTCCAAAGAAGCTTGGGGTGTTAAAATCAAAGGTAGTTTGGGATCTTATATAGAATCTGGTCTTAAAACTACCTACAATGAGTTTACACTCTATGTATATGTTACATGATGTGTAACTGTCACTATGAAGATGTCATGAAATGGATTCATGACATGAAACTAATACACAAAGTGATCCAATTTCACATAATGTAAGGATATAACATGGTTATTTTAAACCGAGGCGACACATTTTTCGATGAAACTCATAAATCAACAATTAAACACCATGTAAATGTCACACACCATGTGTTTCTCTTGCCCAATAGTTTTAAGGCCACGATGCACATGCAATTTCATTCCTTACACGTGTATCCTCTCCTATATCAAGACCTAGGTGTCTTATAGGTGATTTTTGGAGTGCCTTTTTCCATTTCAGATGTATCGATCAAGCTTATGATCTCCAATTATTTGTTTTTCTTAGGTTTTCCCCTCTCTTCTTATTGTTTTCCATTATATAGGTGTAATATCTTGATCACTATGGAATTTGGTGTTGATCTTGACCTTGTGTGATCTAGGTATTCTTTCTGATTGTCATCTCCTTCATCATTTGTTGGCATTAATTGTTTGAAGTATTGCGTTGAACTCCGGTTAAAGGTATGTGGTATAAAATGAAACCCTATAGTCTGTTTAATTTCATAAGTATGTGAAATATTATGCAATTTCACAAACATAATGTTTTCTTTGTTTAACAAAATTATTGGTAATGGAAACCATGAGATTGGATTATTCTTTGGATGCCTTTAGATCCAATTGCATTTTGACCTGGTCTTTGGATACCTATTGGGTGAGATAACCCTTGACTAATGATGAATTAGTGAATGAATTAAAGTATGTGTTAACATAAAATGAGACCTCAGGTAATTTCTTGATATGGAATCACCATGGTAATGGATTATTGTTTATTAAAATGACTAGTGATAATTTGATATAAAAATGAATGTGTAATTGAAATCTAAATTGTATTTTTTCTGAATTTACCATTGAGACATATGCTATGATATTATGATATCCTTGCCATTATGACTTATATTGTGATTCATTATTTAATTATTATATAGCAGGCTTGAACCATTTTTATGTTGTAATGATTATATAGCAGGCTTAGCCCAGTTTTATTTTAAAATTATTATATAGATATCTTGGACCATATGTAGAAATGCTTATATAGAGGGATTCACTTGGATGCTAAAATGATTATATAAAGGGCTTGGCCCAATATCTTGAAATGGTTATACAGAGGTATTTTCCTAGTTATGTGATTATACCATGTATTTGTGGTTGTGGTTGGAATGGTTACTATACATGCTCAGAGATATTTCAACATGGTGTCTAAGCAGGTTGATTATTTTATTATATTAAGATAATTAATTAATATAGCAGTCTATCACTTTATTTTATGCACTTATTATCAGAACAGTTTTGTTTAGACATGGTGGTATCGGCCTACTAATTTTTACTCACACCATATTCGGGCCGCCATTTTATACCCAAACAAATTACATGGATTCAAGTTCATACAAGGGAAATGGACCTTGTAGTTTATTATTGCTTTCTCGATGGGTTGGAGCATAGAGGTGGGACCAACATGGGGTTTGGGACCAGGGTGTTTGAGTCATTTATTTTATAATGGTATTTTATCTTTATTACTTTAGTTTGATATTACGATACATTCCAACCTATAATTACATGGTTCACAATTATTTGGTTTATTGGTTCCTCATTTTACTTACCAATTGTATGTTGTATTGTTTCCACTATTTACCTTACTCTAATTTTCATTATTATTGTTTATTTCGATTGTATTATAACTATGTGCATGGGTTTATAGACTCCTCACTACACTTTCTACACTCCTGTTGCTTGTCAGTTGCCTATGGTGTATGGGGAGGCATGTTTAGAGTCTTGTAACCAACCTAATTTGGACACATGAGACTACCGGATCAGAGGATGTTACAAAGTGGTATTATAGGGGATGTTTTTTCTTTTTAGTTGATTTACTATTTGGTAAATGTATAAAGGATACTAGGATGTGTTGGGACTTGGTAATGATCTTGTGCATGGGAGTATCTAACCTATGTATAGGAGAAAATCCGAGTACCCAGGGGAGGGATTTTTGTTCATGATGTTCGCTTGTTATGGTTTGATTTTATTTCACCATGGGTGATTAACATGTTGTGTTACGTTATTTTTTCTTAATATTTATACTCATGGATGGGTATGGCGCAATATGAGTATGTATATATCATAACAGGCACATACAGATATATCTTGACATGAATTGTTCATTATAGCGACATATTTATTACATGTGATATATACTTTTCTATATGAACTATGAAATAGAATACTTGTTATATCTGATAAATAAAATTAAATAACTGATGTTTCATGCTAAAACACTTGTAAACCATGTTTAGAGATACCATGAGCCAATGGTTGTCTATTGATGTCACCTATTGAGGTTGACCTTATTGTTAACCAGTGTTCCAAGGAGTGTGTTTTTCTTTTAGAGAAAATTCCTCATTGTTATCTTAAAATTGATCATCAAGAGAGTGGAAATAAGAATGTTCCTAACATAGGTGAACCAAAGCTTCATGTATCTCTTGAGGATCATATGAACATTCAGCTTCATGACAGCTTCTGGAGGGTCATGTGATCCATATAATGGGAGACTGTTCGTACCATGCCTTTGATGTATAAGATGATGATAGAGGTTCATTTATAGCATCCAACTATATTTTTTTGAGGAGGGAGGACCCCCGGTAGATGATTTATTGATCTATTTTATCCATATGATCTTCATGAACCTCAATACACCCACTAATTGGAGGTTGAAACTTTCTTTTTTACATGATCTTTGGACCTTCTAAGCATTGGGGGGACATTATAGAGTAAGATGGGAAGTAAAATGAGTTATCCTGAAAGGAATTTTAGGTAAAGTTCCTAATCCACTTATATCCTGAGACATTGAGAGATGATAAGGTTTTAAAGTTCATGCACCTGACACATGACAACTTTTTAGTGTTGGACTACACTGGATTTTTCACTGACTTATAGTGATTTGTGTTATATTTAGCTGCTAGTAAGATCTCTAGGGTGAGACATTTTCAGGATGGTCTTCTGTATGAGATCAGGTTACAATTGATCATCTTTCACTTGAGTATATTTTTAGATTTGATGAGTTAGGTACTCATCATGGAAGAAAATCTGGCAGATGCTCGATCAATAACCAAATTGTTTCAATAGGACAAACTAAGAGCTCTTATTTAGGTGAAAAGAAGTTATGTTATGATGTTTTTCATCAAGGAAATATCAAGAAGAGTAGCCATGTTAGTGAAAACCATCTTAGGACCATGTTCAATTGTATTTTTATCAGTGTGGAAAGTTGGGCCACGATTGGAATCAATGTTCATACCATGCTTTGGAGTTCTATGCTTGTGGTGGGTTGGGTCACCTTTAGAGGTTTTATAGGTGAATTTAGTAGTAGATCAGTGGTAGAGGGTGAGGATAGGTAAAATAGATTGGGAAGGACTTAGCTACCGCTTAGGAGACAGGTATCTGTAGTTACACTATACATTCAAGTCATGGTAGGGGAATTAGTACCCTAGTGTAGGAGTGGAAATACCCAATAAAGGGAATAGCACAAGGGAGTGAGAGTGGATCCTAGGGTATAGGGTCTAGTCAACTTATTGTTATGAAATATATTATTTCTTGTGTGGATATAGGCCCTCCTATTTTTATATGTATAATTATTATATCATCTACTCTTTCTCTCATTTTGTTTGATACAAGAGCATCATATTCCTTTTTATCAACTCTTTTTTCAAATGGTTTGGGTTTGGTCGTGGAAATCTTGGATAGTGTTTTGACTATCAACACACTATTAGGAGTTCAGTAAAAGGATATCAAATGTTGAAAGGTGTTTTCTTTATAAATTGGTGGTTTTAATTTCTTTTGGGAACCATTTTTGCTGAAAGTAAAAGGTTTTTATTTTATTCTTGATAAGGATTGGATAGTTATATACTAGGCACATATCAACTATTATCAGAGGAGAGTTACCTTTATCTCTCTAGAAGGAGGTAGATACTTTCACCAGGGTGAGTGGGATCTCTAGGCTAGTTTTACTAGACCAATTCAGTTCAGATTGGATTGTTTCATGGCTCAGATAGTAGGTATCACTCTAGAAAATGGTGGGATATATCAGGATATTTTTTTCACCAGTGATAAAACATTTTCATTATGTCTTTCCTGATGAGTTTTATGTATTACCGCTCGAGAGAGAGATCAAGTTCATAATCAAGTTGGTGCTGGGAGAAGAGATAGTTTCTATTATGTCTTATAGAATGACACCAATAGAGATTTGGGAGTTAAAGGTTCAATTGGAAGATATGGAAGGAGTGAAGTTTGTTTGGTTGGATGCTTGTGATAGATATTTTAAGGAGATAAAGATAAAGTGGACCTTAAAACCTATCTTCACTTTACCTATTCCAGGTAAGGCATATACTTTGTACTATAACGCATTCATAGTTGGACTTAGAGTAGTTTTGATTCAGTAGGACTGAGTGATTACTTATGGATCTAGATACCTAAGACCTCATGAGAGGAATTATCTTACTTATGATCTAGAGTTATCTATAGTGTACATGCCCTGATATTCTAGATACACTATCTTTTGGGTGAGAGGTTTGTAGAGTACATGAACTGTAATAGCCTCAAGCACATCATTTCTCAGTGGGACCTAAAACTTCAGCAAAGGAGGTGGTTTGAGTAACTATAGTATTTTGACTTTGAGTTGTCTTATACACCATGAAAGGGAAAATTTGTTTCTGATTCCTTAAGCCAGAAGACACGGACAGTGCTATTATATGAGTTTTTTTTACAAGTTTCGGATAATGGAACTATTTACATACATTCATCTAGATGTTCAAAAGTCCTAGGGACACATAGTTGTGACTTAAACATCTATCATACCCTTTCTTCTTTACTAGATCAATATAGAGTAGTTATCTAATCCAAAGGTATTAGTTTTGCGATATATATTATATACTGGGGACTCATCAGTTGGATGGTCACTTGGAAGCTGAAATTCTCTTCTTTTCTATAGATGAGTATGAGTTCCTATGGACTTTTACAAAGAGCTGATGAGAGATTTTCATGATTCTATATGAGTGGTACATCCAAGTTTGATAGAGATATATCATGATCACTTTAGATAGTACCAGTAGCTAGGAATGAAGAATGAGGCAGTTGTCTTTGTAGCGATGTGTTTCAGCTGTTAGAAGGTAAAAACTGAGCATTATAGGAAAACTATGATTTTACAGCCTCTTGCCATTCCGAAATGGAAATGGGATGATGTCACTATATATTTTGTGATAGGATTACCTAAGAAGACTCACTAGAATGATAAATTATGGGTGATCATAGATTAACTAATGAAGGTAGACCACTTCTTGCCTATCATGGAGACCTAAATAGTTAATGATCTGGGTAGTATTTATGTGACTGAGATAGTTGGGTTTCATGGTGTTACAAGGAGTATCGTTTTAGATAGAGATCCTCATTTCATGTCTTGTTTATTATAGGGTCTTTATAAGGCATTGAGATCACAGGTTTTTCTGAGTACGACCTATCATCCTCAGACTAATGGTTGATATGGGTAGACTATTTAGATTCTAGAGGATATGTTATGAACCTATGTTTTGGATTTTTATTTTTCATGGGAGTAAAATATATAACTCATGTAGTTTGTGTATCATAATAGATTTCAGGAATCAATCCAAATTTCACATTTCAAGGCTCTATTTGAAAGGTCATGTTTTTTTCTCTTTGTTGGTTGGAGGTTGGTGTGTCAGTGTTTGTTGGACCTATTCTCATGTAGGATATGTCTAATCAGGTTCATCTGATCAATAGGCAGTTGGTGACCAAACATATGAGGCATAAATCTTATATTGACCATCAGATATGACCTCTGAAGTTTGAGTTTGGTCATTTTATTTTTCTTCAGGTGTCACCTAGGTTGGGGAAACACCATGTTAGGAAATGTGGAAAGCTAGCTCCCATGTTTTTTTGGTCCATTTGAGATAGTGGAGACGGATGGTCCAATGGTGTACCTATAATCCCTTCCACGGTACTAAAGTGCCATGCATGAAATGTTTCACGCATCGTGACTTCAGAGATATCATCCTGGTCATTCTCATGTGGTATATGTTTATGACATTGAACTTGGTGTTGATGTATCCTTTGTGGTGAATTCAATGTGGATTGTAGACTGTAGTGATATGTATCTCTAGGGAAGGACTATTCCTCTAGTTTGAGTGAAGTGGAAGCATGGGCATGTTCAAGAGGAGACCTGGGAGAGGGAATCTGATATGTGAGCATAGTGGCTAGACTTATTTTTCAAGAACCCACAGTGTTTCTTGGATAATCTCAGGGACGAGCTGTTATATGGTGAGGATATGTAATATCTCATCTTTTTTCAGGTATGTCCCTCATTGAGTTTTTCATTGAACCTATTTTGTTTAGTTTTACTTCATAACTGACCCTTGGAGGTTGAGTCCCTTTTTGGGAACAGAGAGAATTTTCTAGGAAAAATGACCTAAATTTTGGGGATGTATGTTTTTTTGAGTTAATGGAGTATAGATATAAACATGTTAAAGGATGTTACGAGGGTTACCCATGAGTTTGGAAGGTTTCATAGGTGGCTCATGCTCTTCTACAGAAGCTATGATTAAAGATGCCTATAAGGAATTTACATTCCATGTATATGTTACAAGATATGTAATTGTCACTAGGAAGATTCTAGAAACTGGTTTATGACATGAAATTAATACACACCATAAACCTAGTTCACATTGTGTAATTATCAATCATGATTATTTTCACCCAAGGTGATGCATTTTTCTGTATAACTCATAAATCAAGAATTAGACACCATGTAAATGTTACACGCCATGTATTTATTTAGCCCACCAGTTTTAAGTCTATGATGCTCATGTAACTTCATTCCATACATTTTTAGCCTCTCCTCTCTTGATCCACATGCACTTTCCAAATGATTTTGGATTGACTTATTCTATTTTGGGAATCTCGATCAAGCATCTGATCCCTAGTGAGTTTTTTTCTTAGGTTCTCCTCTCTCTTCTACTTATTCTCCATTATAGCAGTGGAATCACTTGACTACTTTGGAATATGGTATTGATGATGACCTTTTGTGATCTATGATTTCTTTTTGATCATCATATCCTTCATCATTTATTGGTGTTACCTGTAGGAAGCATTTTTTTGAATGCCAGTTAAAGGTAGGTGGTCTAAAACAAAACCCTATGGTTAGTTTAATTACTTAAGTATGTGTAATATTAAGTGATTGTGCCAATATAATGTTCAATTTTATTAAATAAATTATTGGTAATGATAACCCTAAGATTGGATTATTCTTTGGATCCCTTTAGATCCAATGGTGTTGCGACCTGGTTTGTGGCTACCCATTGGGTGAGAGAACCCTTGAATAATGATGAATTGGATAATGTATTAAAGTATGTTTTAGAATGACATGGGACCTTAGGTGATTGCTTGATATTGAATCACCTTGGTAATGTCTTATTATTTATTGAAATAGTTGTGGATAATTTGATATAAAAATGAATGTGTCATTGAAATACAAATGGTAGTTTTTATAATTTACAATTGAGGATTATAATATGATATTGTGATATCCCTCTAGTTATTACTTGTGTTTTGATTTATATTGTAATGATTGAATAGGGTTATTGGCCTAGTTTCATGTTTTAATGCTTATATAATGGGTTTATCCTAGTTTCATGTTGAAATACTTCTATAGGGGGATTGTCTTAGATATTGAAATGATTATATAGAGGTATTAGACTAGATGATGAAATGATTATATAGAGGGATTGGCCTAATATGATAAAATAATTATATATAGGGATTTGACCAGTTATGAAATTATACTACGGATTTGCAGTTGTGGTTGGAATGATTGTGCTACATGATTAGATATATTATGGAATGGTGTCGAAGAAAGTTTATTTCTGTATTATATTAAGTTGATTAATTAATACAAATGTTTATCGTTCTATTGTATGAAATTATTATTAGAATATTTTTGTTTCAACATTGTAGTGTTGACCTACTGATTTTTACTCACACCCTATTTGGGTCTTCATTTTGAACCTGATAAAATTACATGGATACAGGTTTGGAAAAGAGAAAGGGAACTTATAATTGATTGTTTCTTGGTGTATGGGTTGGAATAGGTGGTGGGACCAATGTGGGGTTTGGGACCAGGGTGTTTGATTCATTTATATTAGCATGGTATTTTGTATGTATTACTTCAGTTTGACCCTTAGATACATTCCATCTTGTAAATACATGGTTCACTATTCTTTGGTTTATTGGTTCCTTATTTTACTTCTTAGTTGTATGTTGTATTTTTTCCGCTATTTCTATTACTTTGATATTTATTATTATTATTTATTTCATATTGTATTGTAAATTTTGTACCAGGGGGTATAGTCTCCCCACTATATTATCCACAACCCCACTACTAGTTGGAAACCTCCAATGTATGAGGAGGTGTGCTTGAGGTCCTGTAACCAACCTAATTTAGCCACATGAGAGAGTTCCAGATCAGGGGACTTTACATATCTCCTTGAATCTAGCCTTATTTCTATGACACACTCCCTAGAAGAATACACCATCCTCTCAAGATCCTATACCACCTATTATAAATTCTCATTAGCCTTTACAAAAGGTTATATCTAATTAAAAATACATCACATCACAAGAATAATATGATATGGATTTGGTTATTACTTCCCCATATGAGAGACATAGAACATGACATGAACTACAACATAAACTAATAGAAACTATAAGAGATAATCCACATCCACAATTCACTAAACAACCTCAAAAGGATAGATATACTGGGGTTCCAACTTTCCTTGATTCTTAAGATGCATGAGTTATGGTTTCAATGGAACTCGTAAGAAGACTCAATCTGTAACCAAAAAACTCTAATGACCATCGATAATGACTAGAATAAGAATTTTATTGATTCTGAGTCATCACTAATCACTTTTAAATTATGTAAACCTTATATTTCATCTCGTGTACTAAACCTAACCCCAAAACTAATCTATCATCTAATTCCATGAATCTAAATGATGATTATCATGGTCTTCCATATAGTGTTTCAAATAGATTCATTTGAATTTATTCTTGGTAATTATTATTGCATATGAACTCTTTAAAATCTACACAATCTCCCAAAATCCAACACACAAGTATGAAGAATTTACTCTAATGTATGTATGATCTATTCTATCTAGCCATCTATTCAAGGGTGATTATGATGTTCTCATCTTTATCTAAGAACCTATTTCCTTCTAAAACCCCATAAAAACACTATATAAATCAAGGATCCAGTCTCATATTATATATTAAGTAAATCTATTAAGCCTAACTTCCTCATCCATATATAGTTTATCCAAGTCCTTAACTAATAACATCACTAAAATAATGGCTAAATTCATGAACTAATCCACAATAACCCATATTATATCATGAATTTGTGGTAATTTTAGGAAAATATTCATGATATCCATAATTAAATGTTACCACTACCACATTAGAACTAAAATAGGACACAAAACCCTCTAAATTCACTGATTCACAACCTTTATTTTCTAATAAGTTAGACACAAAAAGACATAATTAGTTACATTCATATACATTCTTGTCCACCAGAACTGCCATTTGATTCCATGATACATATTTTTCTCTTTAAGATTAACTTCCAAACTGGGTTTATGGATTAAACCCATAACATCCTTCCTATTAATAAATAAAAATATCACTCTATCATAAAATTAAAGAATCTCATCTTCCTATAGAGACCACCCTTTCACTACCTTCCCACTATTTAAGGTATCACTAGTTTTATTATATTTGATATATGACCTTTATCCCACATATACTTGGTAAAAAATTGAATATGTGATGTCAATATGATGTAATATCATGTTTTTTTCTCTCTTAAATAACTTCTAGATATAAACATTCCACCAATCCCATCATCTGCCACACCTCATATGATTCATTCACTGCTTGAGAATTCTAGATTAATAAATCCACTAGCACATTAAACTTCCTTATCATATATGATAAAAAAAATTAATTTTTTTAGACACTCCATGTATAACTATTTCCTTAGGTTCAAGTTCAATTGAGAAAAGATGTACCCAATTTTCTTATAACCTGAATACACCATGAACCTCTCACCAAATAGGTAATGCCTCCAACTCTTTAAGGCATAAAAATCTTCCACCAAATCCAGAATACACATCGGATAATTATTATCATGTGGTTATAACTTCTTAGACCTATACATACCCACTTTATCCCCTTTTATAATCACATAGCCCAATCCCACTAGATTTTTTACAACACAAAGTGAACCCTTTACCAAACTCAAGAAAGATCAAATCTAGCACAAATTTCAATATCCCTTTTTACCTATCAAAGGATCCTTAGAACTTCTAGTCCCATTAAAAATTTATTATTTTCCAATTCAATGATTTCATTAAAGAATCTAACTTTAAAAATTCTATAACGAAACATCCATAGTATCCTACCAACCTAGAGCAATTATTAATCTGAAAGGCATTCCTCAGTCAATCCTAAGACACTATCACTTTGAATTTATTTAGGTCCAATAAGAAAACCTTATCAAAAAACATGTTCCCTAAGAAAAGAACTTCCCTCATCCAAAACTATTTTTTATATCTTCACGTAGAACATGATCTCATGAAACATCTCCATTATAGTATTTAGATGCTCTATGTGATCCTACTCTATTCTAAAATAAACAATGTTTTCATCCACAAACAATATTATTAATGAGTAAAGGTATTTATGAAATACATGGATCATCATGGACATAAATTTAATAGGAGTTTTAGAAACCCAAAATTAAATTATCATGAACTCATAATGCTTGTACCTGCTCCTAAACACTGACTTTGGAATGCCTTTCATCCTCAGTTGGAGATATTTTGATCCCAAATAAATATTTGAAAACAACTTATCTCCCTTAAACTAGTCTAAAAAGTCATAAATTCTAGATATAAGGAATTTATTCTTCATTATTACCTAATTAAACTTCTATTATTCAATTCAAAACTTCATTCTACCATCAAGTTTCTTGGAAAATATAAATAGTGTTACCCACAGTGAAATTCTTAGCCAAATAAACCCTTTTACCTCTAAATACTCTAACTAAGTATTCAAATTAAATATATTTATAGGTTCCATAAAATACAAAGGAAAAAATATCGTTCCCATCTTTAGAAACAAGTTGATAAAGGACTTTGTGTCCCTACCTAGTGGAATTTCAGAGAAATATTTCAAAAACACATCTAAGAAATGCTTTATTACCCTCAAAAATAAAATGAATCTTTGGATTATATTGATCCCATAAATAACCTAATTATCTGGAACATTAAATCCCTATGTTATTTAATTTATGATACTTTCCAACTTTCAAAAGTGAGAACACTCCTTTTAGGTGAAGTTAAATAAATATTCTTCTCATAGTAGTATACATGGTCCTTGAACATCACTATTAAATCCATTCTAATTATGACATACAACATATCAATATTAATTAGCAAGAAGTGCCATAAAAATTCCATATCATAGATCATAATGGAATAAGATGGACACATAAAACTCTATTCAAGTGCATATCCAAGAAACTTTTTAATCATTAAGTAATAAGGAATTGATTTCACATGAAAATTAAATTTATCTATCACTCAGGAATATTTATTCAGATGAGATTCACCCATATCAAATATAGTAGAGGCCATAATAAAAGTGGTAATTAGACCTCCTATCACTAGAATAGGTCCAGAATCAGTCAACTTTGAAACATGATTTGCAGTAAACAACTATCACATATGGTTATAAATATAATGAAGATAACCACCAACCCTCACCTTTTATTTATCTCTAGTTTACTTTGACTTATTTAGGTAAATCATTTATCCTTGAATTTTGATGGAATCTCCAACACTAACACCTCAAGAGAGAAAATTTTAGAACTTATTTTGATGCCCAATATTTCTGGTGACATATCCTAGGATTATTTGGTCAATACCACTTTAGATGTTCCATGATGCCACACTAGTAGCACCTAATATACCTATGACCTTAAAAATATCCCAATATAATTAATTTATTCTAGCCACATCCCATCCAAGATCCATCTTACTTCATCTTATGACCTCTAAAAAAATGATTTCATCCCTTATGATGGAGAAAAAAAACCATTCATGCCTTTCACATTAATTATGTTCACCTCATCCATATATTCTTTGTTTACCACCACTAAATAGGTGGGTAAATAAATAAGGATCACCCTTGATTAAATCTCAGGTATAAGATTCATCTCAAATATTCTCACATTGATATTATCATTTCTAATCAACTTATGTGAAAAATTCATCAAAATTTAAAAGTGAGCCATATACTCCTAAACCATAATGTTACCTTATTTCATCTCTATAAACACATACAATTTCATTAAATTTATCATTCTTGCATAAATTTTATGACTAAAAATCTTCTTCAATCAAACCCACATCAGTTCCTCATCCAAATTCACTTCTAAAACCATCTCTGACTACTTATGAGTTTCTCCCTCAAGCAAGTATTTAGAAAACTCAACCTTAAATTTCTATAGGGTATAGATAAACTAAAGAAATTTTTTTATTCTCACTAAAAAATTTGCATCTTCTAAAACTCCTCCATCATCCCTAAATACAAATGGATTATGCTTTAGGAGGTCTGAATCATGATCCACTTCATAAGGTCACTCTTGATCCGACCCAATTCTAAGTGCCTAGATAACTTTAATGAAAATGTTCAAGAGTTCATGAACACTTTCTATGTACCTAGTTTCTTCCTCATGAACATTCTCATATCCCACATTCCTATATTCTTCCTCATAAAAAAACTCCCAATGTTGATGAATCTTTATAATAAAACACGTAAAAAAAGAATATCACAAAAATCCATACCCTAGAATTCCATATACTAAATCTATAACACCATAAAACAAAAGATATTTTCTCTATGAATAAGTGGTTATATTCATCCTTTACTAATTATATTAGTGTTTATGAATTAAATTAAGTCAAGTATTGTTGGATTAGGGATATATTGTATCATATAATGTATATTAATGGCAATACATTATCATTCATTTTTGTTTTTTGTGTAGAACATGGGAGATAATATGGTAAAAACCCCAAGGAATATATGTATTACCTGGTTATCTTGGATCGATCATCATTATATTGGCTCGTGATGATATATTAAGATCATTATGAGTAGGATAACTTATATAAAGATAAAATTGATTACTAATAATATATAAGTTGGTGAACTTGTATTCAGATTGACCCAATTAAAGTAAACCACATTGATTATCATATATATGTCATTGTGTTACTTAAGTGAACATTGGTTATGTAACCTTCAACATGAGTCTATCAAAGAGGTTCCCTACTTTTGATGCTTCAAAAATTGATACCTATCAAATTTCATTTGATAATTTGGATTAATAGAAATTTATTGGGTATGATACTAATAAAGTGGAGGGAATTATTTAAACAATACAGGATGAATCCACCTATATGAAGAGTTATGAAATAAGGTACCTCAACCAAGTTTTCAATATGTAATTTAATATCCATGTGATGTGAGTTTTAAATTTTGACAAAAAAATATTTATTGAAAATACCCCTCGATTTCCATTAAAATCATGTCTAATCAATAATTTTATATAATATTATGAATTTTGAATTTAATTGAAAAATAGTTCAATTAATGATTTTAATTGTTTTATCTATTCTTGGAATTAAATAGTGAATCCATACATTGATTTTAAAATTTTATTTTTAATTGGTTGATTCAATTTAAATTCATAAATAATATGATTAAATGTATTTATTTATGAGTTTTAAATTTTCTATTAAATTTTTGAATTTAATGAAATCTATAAATTAAAAATGTTTTAAAAAATAATCGATAATTTTCAAATAGTATAAGGCCCTAGCCTTAAACCTTACTTAATCTTGAGATATTTCAAGAATAAACCTTGAGGATCTTTTCAGGTTTAGAGTTTTAGAGAATTAGATCATAAAACATGCCTTACATTCCACATTTAAACAAAGTGGTTACATAAAAGATAGTATTCATTTTTCCCATCAACGGAAACATATTTAAAATAAAATATGGATTCTTTTTTTGACACTTCCTTGACACTATCATCATATCATGTAACTTTCCCTTGACCTGTGAAAAACATTTCAAAAACTTGGGATGAGCATAAAAAGATCAGTAAGGGATATAAAAATATGGAAAGGAAGCATGAGTACATATATACATAAGAATGAAATCAGACTTTACCCATAAAACATAAGCACTTTAACATACCTCATAAAATCATGAATAAATCATAGAAATCATAAGACAGAAAGGTAACTTAAGACATTCATAACATTCTTACGTAGGGAGTAACCCATTTGGTTACGTTTGGAATACCCATCACAGTTTATTCCCTAAATATCTTCGGAGAAACCTCAAAGTTTAACTCCTTCATGTTACCCAATGAATTGGAGAGATATATCGGGCTCACCTGCCCTTAGTTTATTACGGAACCACCCATCTTCATAATAATGCCCAAGAACCATAACATAATCGTATCACATAAAACATGCATAAAGGAAACATAACATTTCCACTTTTCAATCACAAGATATCAATACAACTCATTGATATAAAAACATTATGAAAACCATTTTCAATACCAAAATAAAAGAAAAGTAAAACATGGTATTTATTTTTCTTTTAAAAAAAGGTATGGCTTATAGAGGAAGCCGAAACTCAAATAATGGTCACGGCAGCGGAAAAGTCATTGTCGCCGCATATGTACGACAAAAACATTCCCTTTTGTCATTTAGTAAAACGTTTCGTATAAAAAATATTCCTTTTGGATAAACATAAAAGTAAAAGGGGTTTATACACCGTATAAAAGAAGGTTGTGTATAAAACAAAATATGCCTCAATGAAAGGAGATTGAGACGAAGTCCCATACCTCGGGTCCGACTTGACTCGATCGTTCTTTAACGTCCTGAATAATAAAATTGAGTTAATTTATACTTGATTAAGAACATTTTTCAAGTTAATTATTACTTTTATATCACTTATTACCATGTTATAAACATTATGTAATCATTTAAGTTAATAATGTTTGTTTTGTCGATATTTGGTTCTTAAGTCGAAAGTAGACTTCTTACAATTACATGTTGTTCGTGTGGTCAAAGGTTCATTATATCCAGAATGATATTCATGATTTGGATATCATATATATCATATATATCCAGCATATACATGTATTTATAATATTATATAATCATTTAGAGGTAAGAAATGAAATGCACCGTTCATGGAGACGGTAAGCCGTACGTACGCATGAACACTACTTTCATTTCTATTTCGTATTTTATGGAATGGAATCATAATGATATAAAGGTATATTATAATTCTAGTATAATATCATATATAAAATCATTAATTACATCCTTTATACGTCCCACATATGGAATTAATGAATCAAATCATTTTGAGGGGGCGGTAGTCCGCACTTCCTAAAATGAAGATATCGCGTTTACCCATAATGGAAACCATAAAGGTATGCCATAAATGAAAAATACAGAAGCTTAAGTAAAACAGAAACATATTATATATCATATATAAATATAGTGACATCTTAATGGCCACCTTTAAAGGTGTTATATGAGTGTTGAACAATCATCGTTTTGTGAGGCAGAAATTCGCCATCCACAGAAACAGTATGTTCATTAACCATTAGATGTAGGTGTGTGTAAGTGTAGCTCGAATACTTCTTATAAAAACATCCTAGTATATTGAAGATACTAGAGTTGTTACAAAAGAAATGAATAAAAAGAGTTTAGGGGGTTGGAGAAGCAAATTAAAACAAAAGAACGCAAGAGAAAACACTACATTTAAATCGGGTAACTCCTTTTTGATTTGAGCTCAAAGGCTTCCTTGGGAAGACTTCTACCAAAAGTGAGGATTCTAAGAGTTAGAGAGGGATGTGGAGAGAAAAAATGGGTATGTTTTGGCCGATCCAAAGGCTTTGGAAGTGTGGGTAAGGTGGGATAGGTGGGGGCCATTTATAAGAGGAGAGGAGGGGCACTCTTGGAAAGTTAAGAAAAGATACTTTGCTATAAAATGATTTTCGGATAAAAAAGGTCCCACAATTATAACTTTATAGGGTAAGGTGATAAGGGTTTGAAATCCACCCATCCAATAGGTTTTTTACAATTGTAGGTCTTATATTTTACATTTTATTTTCCTTTTATTTAAATCGTTAAATAATGAGGTAATCGCTGCATCATCATGGTGTCATAAATAATTTAGTTTATTTAATGTCTAAAAATAATAAAAAAATACTATGATGTAGGAAATCTTATTAGATTTCCAATGACTATTTATATTCAAAACTATGACTTGTATAACCCCATGTAAAAATTGTTTTAGTAAAATAACTCATGTTTGTGACATTTTTACTTTAACATTAAATAAAAAGATATTAATGTCATTTTCCTTCCAAAGTGGTTCCATGGGGTCCCCAAGTTGACCCATGGATTTTCTTGGTCATCCATGACACATCCAATAAGGGTAGGACATGTGTCTAGGTTATTTCATATTATTAAAACATTATTTTTACCTTAAATTACACTAATTACCTCTAATCGCGATTAAAAACTTAAAAGTTACTATTCACCAAAAAATTATTTTAATCTCATTGAACCACATTTTACTTCCTAATGACAACCGTGTATGTCGGATTTTTGAAATTCAAAACACAGAGGTGGTAAAATTTCATTTAAACGGAAAATCGGTTTTTATAAGTACCACTTAGTGGTTTCACTATTCATCAAAAATTGAAGTTTTTCAGAAAAATACCAAAACTTCACCCTAATATATATTTGATATTACAAATTCAAAAATGATGTCTATTTTACAAAATTCAAAACATATAAGTTACATTAATTAATTTAATAATTAATTTCCGTTGTCAGAGCAAATAACGTGTTTTTATGAAACAATAAGTATCAAAAGATTGACACTAGTTTAAGTCCAATTTCAAAGTGAAATTGATTCAAACTACCACTATTGGATTAAATGGTAAAAATATATTCTAATTTCACTTTAAAACCAATTCAAAAGATAATCTAATCATATAAACAAATTAGATTAAAAATAGGTTTTGAATTAAAATACAACATTTTTCACTATTCATTAAAAAAAGAACATTATCAGAAAAATACCAGAAATTTATCCAAAGTAAATTTCAATGTCCCAATCATAAAGAATAAGTTTATTTTGACAAATATATCTTATAAAATTGTCAAAAGATAGATTTAAAAATGGTTTGCCATCAAAAGGTAGTAAAACAATCTTTTAAAAATATTAGTGTATTTCATGCTTAAGATTGGATTTATTCTCATTTTAAGCCTCTAAAACACTATCTAATTCATTAATAGACATAGATAGAAATATCTATTATTCATTACTTACTTGGGATGTTACATCCTTCCCCCCTTTAGAAAATTGCGTCCCCGCAATTTATTTACTTATCTAATAAGTGGAGGTATTTAGCCCTCATTGCATTTTCATATTCCCATGTTGCCTCTTCAATCATGTGGTTTTTCCACAAAACCTTTACCTGATGAATCACCTTATTCCGTAACACTTTATCCCTGTTGTCAAGAATCTGGACCAGTTGTTCCTCATAAGATAGGTTCTCTTCCAGCTAAACTACCTCTGGACTCAAAACATGAGATGGATCTGGCATATACTTTCTCAACATCGAAACATGAAAAACATTGTGTACCTGATATAAACTCGGAGGTAAAGCCACTCGGTAAGCAACTGATCCAACTCTCTCCAGAATTTCATATGGTCCAATGAACCTTGGACTCAGCTTTGCTTTCTTACCAAATCGCATCACACTTTTCCATGGTGAAACTTTGAGAAAAACATGATCACCTACCTCGAAAGATAGATCCTTGCTCCTGTTGTCTGCATAACTTTTCTGTCTGCTCTGAGCTATTCTCATGTGTTTCTGAATCAACTGAACTTTTTCTGCCATCTCTTCTACCAATTCTAGTCCCATCAGCTTCCTTTCACCCACTTCATCCCAGAAAGCTGGAGTTCGACACCGCTTCCCATATAACGCCTCAAATGGTGCCATCTATATACTGGAATGAAAACTGTTACTATATGAAAACTCAACCAAAGAAAGATGTTGGTACCAACTTCCCTGATAATCCATCGAACAAGCACGTAGCATATCTTCCAAAGTCTGAATTGTTCGTTCTGACTGCCCATCTGATTGAAGATGAAAAGCTGTACTAAAATTTAATTCAGTACCCAACGACTTCTAAAGGCCTTTCCAAAAGTTAGAAGTAAACCTGGGATCACGATCAGATACAATAGAGAGTGGAAATAAATGCAACCTGACTATCTCTTTAAGATACAATCGAGAAAGTTGATCTAGGGAAAAAGTATCTCGTATAGCAAGGAAATGAGCAGATTTAGTCAAGCGATCAACAATAACCCAGATTGCATTATTACCTCGAGGTGTCTTCGGAAATCCCACTACGAAGTCCATGGATATATTTTCCCATTTCCACTCTGGCACTAGTAAAGGATGAAACATCCCTTTTGGTAACTGCCTCTCTTATTTAACCTGTTGACAAGTCAAACACTTCACAGTAAAATCAGCAATATCTCTTTTCATTCCGTCCCACCAGTAATACTCTCGAAGATCACTGTACATCTTAGTACTGCCAGGATGAATTGAAAACAGAGAACTATGAGCTTCACATAACAACTCTCTCTTCAACTGTGAATCACAAGGCACACACAATCTCTTCCCAAATCTCAAAACACAGTCATTATCAATATTGAATTCAGGTAACTTACCTTTCTGAACCAGCTCTACCTTTTTCTGCAACTCACTGTCTTGCTTCTATGCTTTCTTAATTCTGTCTGATAGAGAAGATTTCACTGATACCTGAAACAAAATAGAAGGACATCCTGCACCAACAACTTCTATGCCAAAGTTCATCAAATCCTTAACCAAAGGATCACGTTCCAAACACAACATTGTTAATGAAGCATTAATTTTTCGACTCAAAGCATCAGCCACTTTATTTGCTTTCCCCAGATGGTAATGAATTGTACAATCATAATCCTTGATTAATTATAGCCATCTCCTCTGTCTCATGTTAAATTATTTCTGAGTTAATATATACTTTAAACTTTTGTGATCAATATATATTTCACACTTTACTCCATACAAATGATGCCTCCAAATTTTTTAAAGTGAAAACAACAACAGCTAATTCCAAATCATGTGTAGGGTAATTTACCTCATGAGTTTTCAACTGTCATCAAGAATAAGTAATTACCTAATCATTCTACATTAGGACGCAACCAAGTCCTTTCAATGAAGCATCACTGCAGATAACAAACTCCCCATTACTGGAAGGTAGTTCCAAAACTGGAGCATTCACCAATCTTCTTTTCAGTTCCTGAAAACAATCATCACATTCTTTTGTCTAGATAATCTTAACACCCTTCCAAGTTAGCTTAGTCATTGGACTAGATAACCGTGAAAAATATCTAACAAACCTCCGGTAATATCCTGCCAAACCAAGAAAACTATGGATCTCGGTTATATTTGTAGGTCTTTTCCATTCTTCAATAATTTTTTTTTGCAGGATCAACAATTATTCCATGTTTAGAAACAATATGACCAAGGAAAGAAATTTGTTGCAACCAAAAATCACAAAATTTATTTTCTTTTAAGGTTTGAAAAATAACCCTTAAATTTATTTCATGCTCATATTTACTTTTATAAAACACCATAATATAATCAATAAACACAACCACCATTTATCACCTGATTCAACTGAGTCATCACTGTAGTAAACTGCTCAATTCTGATTCCGACCATCTCTGGTTGCTGATTTGGAAATTCATTCAACTATGTATGCCTTCCCAGAAAAGCTGCTCTATTTCCTTTATGAAAAATAATTCTTAACACAGACATATCTTTGTCGAAGCAACATGGTAATCTGTAAATGCTATATCATTTCAATCATACCATAAACTAATTTATAATTTTAACAATTTTCTAACTCTTAAAGTTGTCTAAACTGACCTTTGATACCAACTATAAGGCCCTAGCCTTAAACCTTACTTAATCTTGAGATATTTCAAGAATAAACCTTGAGGATCTTTTCAGGTTTAGAGTTTTAGAGAATTAGACCATAAAACATGCCTTACATTCCACATTTAAACAAATTTGTTACATAAAAGATAGTATTAATTTTTCCCATCAACGGAAACATATTTAAAATAAAACATGGATTCTTTCTTGACACTTCCTTGACACTATCATCATATCATGTACCTTTCCCTTGACCTGTGAAAAACATTTCAAAAACTTGGGACGAGCATAAAAAGCTCAATAACGGATATAAAAATATGAAAAGGAAACATGAGTACATATATACATAAGAATGAAATCATACTTTACCCATAAAACATAATCACTTTAACATACCACATCAAATCATGAATAAATCATAGAAATCATAAGACATAAAGGTAACTTGAGGCATTCATAACATTCTTACGTAGGGAGTAACCCTCTTGGTTATGTTTGGAATACCCATCACAGTATATTCCCTAAATCTCTTCAGAGAAACCTCAAAGTTTAACTCCTTCGCGTTACCCAATGCATTGGAGATCTATATCGGGCTCACCCACCCTTAGTTTATCACAGAACCACCCATCTTCATAACAATTCCCAAGAACCATAACATAATTGTATCACATAAAACATGCATAAAAGAAACATAACATTTCCACTTTTCAATCACAAGATATCAATACAACGCATTGATATAAAAAAATTATGAAAACCATTTTCAATACCAAAATAAAAGAAAAGTAAAACATGTTATTTATTTTTCTTTTAAAAAAAAGTATGGCTTGTAGAGGAAACGGAAACTCAAATAATGGTCACGACGACGGAGAAGTCGTTGTCGCCGCATACGTACGAAAAAAACATTCCCTTTTGTCGTTTAGTAAAACACTTCGTATAAAAAATATTCTTTTTGGATAAACTTAAAAGTCAAAGGGGTTTATATACCTTATAAAAGAAGGTTGTGTATAAAACAAAATATGCCTCAATGAAAGGAGATTGAGACGAAGTCCCATACCTCGGGTCCGACTTGACTCGATCGTTCTTTAACGTCCTGAATAATAAAATTGAGTTAATTTCTACTTGCTTAAGAACCTTTTTCAAGATCATTATTACTTTTATATCACTTATTACCATGTTATAAACATTATGTAATCATTTAAGTTAATAATGTTTGTTTTGTCGATATTTGGTTCTTAAGTCAAAAGTGGACTTCTTACAATTACATGTTGTTCGTGTGGTCAAAGGTTCATTATATCCAGAATGATATTCATGATTTGGATATCATATATATCATATATATCCAGCATATAGATGTATTTATAATATTACATAATCATTTAGAGGTAAGAAATGAAATGCACCGTTCATGGAGACGGTAAGCCGTACGTACGCATGAACACTACTTTCATTTCTATTTCATATTTTATGGAATGGAATAATAATGATATAAAGATATATTATAATTACAGTATAATATCATATATAAAATCATTAGTTACATCCTTTATACGTCCCATATATGGCATTAACGAATCAAATCACTTTGAGGGGGCGGTAGTCCGCACTTCCTAAATTGAAGATATCACGTTTGCCCATAATGAAAAACATAAAGGTGTGACATAAATGAAAAATACAGAAGCATAAGTAAAACATAAACATATTATATATCATATATAAATATAGTGACATCTTAATGGCCACCTTTAAAGGTGTTATATGAGTGTTGAACAATCATCATTTCGTGAGGCAGAAATTCGCCATCCACAGAAACTGTATGTTCATTAACCATTAGATGTAGGTGTGTGTAAGTGTAGCTAGAATACTTCTTATAACAACATCCTAGTATATTGAAGATACTGTAGTTGTTACAAAAGAAATGAATAAAAAGAGTTTAGGGGGTTGTAGAAGCAAAATAAAACAAAAGAACGCCAGAGAAAACACTACCTTTAAATCGGGTAACGCCTTTTTGATTTGAGCTCAAAGGCTTCCTTGGGAAGACTTCTGCCCAAAGTGAGGCTTCTAAGAGTTAGAGAGGGATGTGGAGAGACAAAATGGGCAGGGTTTGGCTGAGCCAAATGCTTTGTAAGTGTGGGTAAGGTGGGAGATGTGGGGGCATTTTATAAGAGGAGAGGAGGGGCACTCTTGGAAAGTTAAGAAAAGATACTTCGCTATAAAATGATTTTCGGATAAAAAAGGTCCCACAATTTTAAATTTATAGGATAAGGTGATAAGGGTTCGAAATCCACCCATCCAATAGGGTTTTTACAAGTGTAGGTCTTATATTTTACATTATATTTTTATTTTATTTAAATCGTTAAATAATGAGGTAATCGCTGCATCATCATGATGTCATAAATAATTTAATTTATTTAATGTCTAAAAATTATAAAAAAAATACTATGATGTAGGAAATCTTATTATATTTCCAATTAATATTTATATTCAAAAATATGACTTGTATAACCCCATGTAAATATTTTTTTAGTAAAATAACTCATGTTTGTGACATTTTTACTTTATCATTAAATAAAAAGATATTAATGTCATTTTCCTTCCAAAGTGTCTCCATGGGGTCCCCAAGTTGACCCATGGATTGTCTTGGTCGGACATGACACATCCAATAAGGGTAGTACATGTGTCTAGGTCATTTCATATTATTAAAACATTATTCTTACCTTAAATTACACTAATTACCTCTAATCGCGATTAAAAACTTAAAAGTTACTATTCACCAAAAAAATTATTTTAATCTCATTGAACCACATTTTACTTCTTAATGACAACCATGTATGTCGGATTTTTGAAATTCAAAACACAGAGGTGGTAAAATTTCATTTAAACGGAAAATCAGTTTTTATAAGTACCACTTAGTGGTTTCACTATTCATCAAAAATTGAAGTTTTTCAGAAAAATACCAAAACTTCACCCTAAGATATATTTGATATTCTGAATTCAAAAATGATGTCTGTTTTACAAAATTCAAAACATATAAGTTACATTAATTAATTTAATAATTAATTCCTGCTGTCAGAGCAAATAGTGTGTTCTTATGAAACAATAAGTATCAAAAGATTGACACTAGTTTAAGTCCAATTTCAAAGTGAAATTGATTCCAATGACCACTATTGGATTAAATGGTAAAAATATATTCTAATTTCACTTTAAAACCAATTGAAAAGATAATCTAATCATATAAACAAATTAGATTAAAAAGAGGTTTTGAATTAAAATACAACATTTTTCACTATTCATTAAAAAAAAGAACATTATCAGAAAAATACCAGAAATTTATCCAAAGTAAATTTCAATGTCCCAATCATAAAGAATAAGTTTATTTTGACAAATATAGCTTATAAAATTTTCAAAAGATAGATTTAAAATTGGTTTGCCATCAAAAGGCAGTAAATCAATCTTTTAAAAATATTAGTGTATTCCATGCTTAAGATTGGATTTATTCTCATTTTAAGCCTCTAAAACACTATCTAATTCATTAATAGACATATATAAAAATATCTATTATTCATTACTTACTTGGGATGTTAAAAATAGGGAAATGTGAATATGAAATTAATTATTTTTTTTCAAAATTGGATTTTAAATTGACTGAAAAAAATGAATTTTAATTTTTTATGGAATTTGTTTTTTATATTTTTATTTTAATCAGAATAACATTTCACTAAAATAATGTGTTTTATTAATTTCAATGTAGATTAGAAATGTGGAAAAGGACTTCCACTGTGAAAAAAATACTCCACCATGTGGGGGGGTCTGCTGCCGTGCACTTACTTCCATGACCTACTTCTATGAGAAGAGAACTTCCTTGATACCTTGAGGTTGGGTCTACTATCATGAATTTTATTATACTAATGTTATCCTACTTCTATGAGAAGAACTCCACTACTAGCATCAATCTTCTTGTTGCATCCCTTCTTCCATAAGGCTCTTCTACCTTGGCTGCCTTTCACCACACCTCACCCTTAAGAAACTTTTTGTGATCCAGAACTATGATGCCCTATTCTGTGCTAGAGTGAGATGAACCAAATAAAGAATAAAAACCATATACATGCCATAAGAATATTACTAAACACCCAAGAATCATGTAGGTATGCTCTTTAAGAATACATAATCTCATTAAAGTTATGAGTACCAACTAAAAAACTATATTTTCTATAGATTATCTGAGTGGGATATAGATTTTAATTCTCAAATTCATAGGAATTCCATGGAAAAAATTTGGATCAAATTACATGGGATAAACTAGATTTTCTAGCATATGAAGATCCTAAATGATATAACCTCTCATATTGGTGTCCCTTTGAAGATTGATCAATGAAAACTTAATGAAGATCTAGGACTGTATGAAAGAGTCATGGTAGAGGCTAATTTAGAGTCAAAATTACCAAATGTAATTAGTTTCAATGTTAAGGACTATCGAACGGATGTCAGAGTGGAGTATGAGCATAAGACTCCTTTTTTGAATTATGAAATATTATTAGGAACTCAATCTCCAATTATAGAGTGGTTCAAAAACAAGTTCTACCACCTAATGAAATGGAATGTAAGGAGGTCAAAATACATATAAAATGTAAGGTCCCTACACTAGAGAAGGTCAACCACTCCTTGAAGAACAATGATAAATGGGTGAAAAGGCAAGTTGATCCAACCTCCTAAAAGGATTCCCCTAGAAAACCATGGGCTTATTTGGATGGAGAGGAAGAAATTAACAATAAAGACCATGATATTAATGATTAAATTGCTGAATTTATCACAGATATTGTAAAAAAATCATAGAATTATCTCTTAGATGAATATTTAAATACCATCAAAGAGACAACAGTTGTGGACCACAATGTTGTGCAAGACACCAATTTGGAATGTCTTCATCACACTTCAATGCTCAATACCTCTACACATGGGACTAAAGAAGGGGGTACAATGCACTATGAAGAAAAAACTAAATAAATGGACAATGAATGTCCACCTCATCAATAAAATGATGATGAAAGATGCACCATTGATGACAGACCCAAGAATTTATAGTTTATAGTGGGGCAGAATATCATCTCAATTGAAGACTCAAAAGACAACAAGGAGAGTGCAGCTGTTGAGCCTAGTACTTTACAAGGCACTAACCTGGGTGGTCCACATTCAATCCCAATTATTAATACCTATACATAGGAATCTAGATAGAGGGATACAATTCCCTGTGACAAGCCTAAAGTGATGTCCATTGATGGTCCACATCAACAAATTGATGTTGAAGGTAATGACACTACTGAAGATAGCCTTTATCACTTACAGTCTACTATAATGCAGACTACCAAATCGTTTGAAACCAACAAAACTGATAGAATAAAGGATAATACTATTCATGACCAGCCTAAATCTGGATTCAGTATTGGTATTGGGAACACTCTTAATTCAAAATCTACATGAGTCAACAACATGAAACAGAGAAATGAAAAAGAACAAAAGACTCTCATGGACTTCAAGATAAGTAAATCTAAAACCTTTACCTCCCCTAACTTTTATTTTAATGTGCATGAAAAATAATACTCTATCTCAATTACAAAGATTTCCAATCCAGTCAGGAAATCAATAAGAAAGAAGACCACTAGAGGAAAAAAAGGGGGTTCCAACCCCCCAAAAAGGTCCAAATGAATATTTTATATTGTAATTTTCATAGTATTGAAAACAATGACACCATAAACACTTTAAAAGGATTTATTTACACTCATAAACCCAAAATATTTTCTATTTCTAATCCCAAAATTAACTTTTATTCTAATTTTGTTAGTTTAGATCATTTTGGTTATGTATTTATTAGTGATACTACTAACAACTCTTTAATATAATCTTTATTCTTGTTTTCCCACTCTTCTACAAACAATATTAGTTTATATAAAACTAAGGATCAATTTTTCACCTGTGAAGTAACCTACCAAAACAATCATATTTTTTTCAATTTTATTTATGCCAAAAATAGGTATCAAGATAGGAGAAGTCTCTAGAAGAACTTTTCTTCTTTAAACAATAGAATTCCTGATCCTTGGATCATCACTGGATACTTTAATTCCATCTTTGGTACTAGTGAAAATATGGGTCTTGTTCATTCTAATATCTCATATAGGGAATTTAGATTATGTATTGTAGATAAAAATATTTTTAAGATCAACCTACTAGGGGACAAATATAATTGGTATAGAAGAAATTACAAGAGGGTAGTGTCTAGTAAACTTGACAGATATTTCTCCAACTTTCAAGCCCTTGATAAATGGAATTACATTTCCAGTATTACCCTTCCTAGATTAAACTCAGATCATCATCTGATTTTAGTAAGTCTCAATACTAGAATCTATAGACCTATCCTCCCTTTTAGATTTAATAATTCCTAGACCTTAGTTATTGAATGTGATAACATTATCAAAGACACTTGGAACTCCATGAATTTTGGAAATGACGCCTTAGCCTATATCATGAAATTAAAATTCTTAAAACAAAAACTTAAGGGATGGTGAAAAGAAAAAAACAACCAAATTGATAACGAAATCACCTCTCTAGAAGAAAATCTCAACAAAATTTAGATTACCTCTACTAATACGGATTCCACTACTAATAATCATTATGAAATTAATATCTCTACCAAACTTAACTGTCTTCTCTCTTTAAAATATAATATTCAAAAACAGACCTTCAAGATAAAATTGCTAAAAGATGGTTACAGGAACAAAAAGTTTTATAATTCTCTTCAAAGAACTATAAAAGCATATAGGCCCCTAACATTTCTTATATATGGGGATACTGTAATTGAAAATTAAGAGGGTCTAACCCACCATATTTTCTAATATTTTAGGAATATTTTTAATGGTCCTGAACAAAATAAAGACTTATTATCATATTTCATTCCCAACTTTGTTAATAACAATGATATCCTTTCCCTAGAAAGTTTCCCCCTTGACCATGAAATAAAAGATGTATTTATCTTGAAGTCTAATAGTGATCCTAGGTATGATGGATGTTCTAACTCCTTTTTATAACACTATTGGGATATAGTTCATATGGATGTCTGCAATTTGGTTAAATATTTCTTTTCTAATGGCATACTTCCCCATAGAATTAATGCGCAATTCCTCTCTCTAATTCCCAAAGTGGAAAATGCCTCTTAAATTTACCTATTCAGACACATTTCCCTTATAAACACTATTTGTAAAATCATCTCCAAACTGCTATCCAATATACTTCCCCCATTTTTAATAAAATCATCTCTTGGAACTAGTTTGGCTTCCTCAAAGGAAGAAACATCCAGGATTGCACTTTCCTTGCCTTTGAGTGTAATTATCTCTTAAAGAAATTTATTAGGGGACATATAATTTCTATTAAACTTGATATTATGAAAGATTTTGACAATATGGACTGAAGTTTTATTTATAAGGTCCTCACCAACTTTGGTTTCAATGACACATTTGTAAACAAAATCAAAACCCTCTTTAATTCTGCTCACATTTTTGTTCTAATTAATGGCTCACCAAAAGGTTATTTCAATTTCAAAAAAGGTGTCTGGAAAGGTGTGCTACTCTCTAAAATCCTTTTCTCCATTATAGAGGACTACCTAAGCAGAATTCTCACTCAAATGGTAAATTAGGGTAAAATAAATCCCATTATTACCACTATAAACCTAAACGTTCCCTCTCACCTTTAATATGTGGATGCCATCATTTTATTTTTACAAGATGAAAAAAGAAATATTGAAAAACTTAAATCTTCCCTCACACACTATGAAGATGTGTCTAGTCAATCCATAAATTGGAAAAAATCTTTCATTTTATTTGGAAAAAGATTCCCTATAGCTAGAAAAATTATCATTATGAACAACCTTGGTATTAAAAAAGGATCCTTCCACTTCCCATATCTTGGGGTCCCTATATTACAAGGAAATCCTAAATGAACATACTTTTCCAATATAGTTGATCAAATAAAAAAAATCAACTCTCTGCTTGGAAAGGAAAATCTCTATCTATGGCTGGTAGAATTTGTCTTGTTAAATATAATATTGTTTATTAAATGGTTTATTCTATGATTGTTTATAAATGGCCTACTTTTTTGATTAAAAATCTCAGTTTGAGTATAAAAAACTTTTTTTGGAGTAGAATCATTATTGAAATAATGCTAGTAATAGTTCTTTAGACTAATTTTTGTAAGTGTTTATCCAATTGTGGCCTGGGTATTAAAAACATCAATCTTTTTAATGATTCTCTATAGGCTAGGCTTACTTGAAACCTTTTAAATAACAAATCTATGGCTTTTAATTTCCTTAGAGGTAGGTTTCTGAACAAACTAAAAAAAGGAAATTTTCTATACATGGACTCCTCTATATAGCCTTCTATCAAACACTCCTTTAACAAAATTATGTCTCATTCCAGGTGGCTAGTTAATATATAATACTCTCTGAAGTCTTAGGTGGATAACTGGAATGGATGTCCTCTTATCACTATAGATGACCCTATACAATTACCTATTGAAACTAGTATTTCTATAAATGATTGTTTTCATTCTCTAGACTTGGATTTACCCAATAATATTAACACTATAATTAAAAATTATCCTTTTTTTAATATTGATGACCTTTTAGTTTGGTAACCTACAAAAAATGGAATTTTGGACTCCAAACTTTTCTACAATTATAATTTAATTGATACTAATCAAGATTTTTCTTGGTTAAAGATCTATGTTAATCCATGGGTTAGAACCTCTAGGTTGACCCTTCCATGGAGAATATCCCACAATATTGTTTCCACTGATTATTGTCTTCAATTATTTGGGATCTAGATTTGCTCCAAATGTCGTCTCTACAACCAACACAAAGTGGATTATGACCATCTATTTTTACCTTGTGATACTAATTCTTCTCTATGGAAATAAATTTTTTACATTTTTGATATAAAATGGATAGGCTTGGAATCTGTTTGGTGACATCTCCAATGATGAAATGATGTTGATGCTTCTCAACAAATCGTACAGCTCTTCATAGCTATTATAGAAGAGCTAATTCACATAGTCTGGTATGATAGAAACCTGATTATTCATCATAATAATACTTTCAATTTTGTGCAGCTTGGGTGAAGATATTCAATATAATCAAATAATCTGGTATGATTCAAATTTTTACCTACCACAACTTTTTCAAAGATCTTATTGTTCATAGTTATATAGGAATACAATGAAGGTACAACCAATATAAGGGATTTTTGGAAGACTTCCGGTAAGTCCCTTTTCTTATATGGACCAAGATCAATGTGGACGGTGCCTCAAAGGGAAATCTGGGCCCTTTGGTTTGTGGAGTGTTGTGCAGAGATCCCAATGGACAGGTCCATGGATGCTATTTTGGTACTTGTGGATTTTCCTCCTCTTTAGAAGTAGATTTGTATAGCATCATTATTGTGGTTGATATTATAAAAAAAGAGTTGTTAATAACATATGGGTTGAAAGTGACTCTACCACCATCATGAAAGCTCTATGGAATGGCGTGGTGCACCTCTCTTGGTATCTCACTGCTAAATGGATGGAATTCCGCCAACACCTTTCTGAGATCAATCATATAATCACTCATGCTTATCGTGAGGTGAATTTTGTAGAAGATGGTCTTGCTAACAAAGGAGTAAGAAATTACAACACATGGTTGAAAAACCTCCCAATGGATCTTATTACTTTTCATGAAAAATATTATAATAAAATTCCTAGTTTTAGACTTTTGTAACTCTTTTTCTTTTTTATATTATTTTGTGCTTTGGTATTTCTACCAAGGCATCATTGTTTAAAAAAAGATATGAATAGACTCATTCCCACCTATTCTTTCTAGAAGATGTTGGAGCTTTCCAAGAATAATATGAACCCCACTGAGATTGATCACAAGGGAGATTTCTGAAATATTGTTTGTTGTGTGTTCCCTAGGAAAATATGATTACAGTGGGATCACAACTCCTTCTCGATGAACCAGTTGGATGGTTGAAGAAGGATACACACTAGGTACTTTCTGTTTTTCCTATGAGAGCTTGACAATGAATTAAAATTCAACAAAGAACTTGATCTTTCATGATTCATGCATGCTCCATATCAAAGTTCCAAGTTTAATACCAATACAAATCAGTGAATATAGTGATCCCTTAGTTCAGATCACCATAAAACTATTTGGTCATCCTTGAAGCATGGAGAAAAAATCCTAATTTGATTCAATAAAACCAATACATGAGAACATCCTTTCAATCCTTGATTATAGATACCAATTCAATTGCCTATAAGGATCAGTTGGAAGTCAATGCTCATTATTTCCCAGAGAACAAGGACCACTAATTGAGTTCTATCCAAGCTCGATTATAACACTAAAAGGACCAACTAAAATCTAGGCCCTAACATGTGTAATATAACTCCTTATCAAAAGAACAAACTAAATAAGATCATAGATTTCATTCACCATGATTTACTATAGCACATTAGGATGGGATTATTCTCAAAGGTGTACAATTCTGATCATGGGAAGAGAATGCTTCAATGAGAGGATTTGAGTGACTCTCACATGGTAAAATCTTAACCATTGGATCTATTCATGTGGCACTCATCCAGCTGAAAAATATTTTTGCTATGATCGTTATAAGGAATATAAGGATGAAGAAAAATTATGGTGATTATTATAAATATGTTTACCCCTCTGCAATAAAAAAATAATTGGCATCCTCCGATTACAACATAGAAACTGCGTAATTATCTTTGATTTTTTTCTAATTGAATTCATTATATGTTGTTTCTATTCATTTGTGAAGTTATTTTTCTCCCCTAATTCTTATGTGACTTTCTTAACCTCTATGCAGTAATTGAAATCTCTTTAACTCTGTAACTATAGAGATATAGCTTTAAGACTAAGATATCGAGGGAGATGTCATAGGTACTCTAAATCCTAAATTATGTTATTTTTTATTTTAATCATTAATGTATTAGTAACATGTATAGAAGCATATAAATTATATCCATCTAATATTTTCAATGAGCTACTAAACCCTCCAATTTATTAAATCAATTCTCTCTCCCACTCTAGGTTAACAAATTATACCAGTGGAACTATATGGACAAAGGGATGAACAAAATATAATGGATATGGGTGTAGTAATAGTGGATACCTCTATTTAGTGTGTTCATTTCCTCTTTCTTGTGGAGTATGTGGAATTGGATACACAGAGATATATTTCTTATATGTGTATTTAGAACCACAAAATTGATATATAAGAGTAATTGATGAATGATATTGAATCAATTTTTAGATGAGAACCAATATATATAATGAATAAATTGTGTAATTAAACCTGGATCCAACCCACTTTCACCTTGAATTTTTCTATTTAACTTATTTATTTTATTTTACATTCATAAAATTCAAATTTCAAACATTCATGTCTTTTTTATTTCAAAATTAAGAAAACAAAAAAAAATCATAAGTGTTAGAATAAGTGAAACTACCATTCCATACTCCTTTAGAGATGACCCTATTTATCCATTATCTATTATAGATATTTATTTACTATGTCCCATGGTAACCACATGATCAACTTGGAATCATTTTCGGGGAGTAAGTTTTGAGTATTCATTGTCTAATACACCATTGTAATTAGTGGTCTCATTTTCCCTTTTTCCCTTTTTCTCTATTTTTTGTTTCATGATTTATATCTACACTTAAATATGGTATAGGAACTAAATTGGTACCATTATTTAATGAATCCTCTCACAACACCCAATTTACATTCCCATAGGAACCCTAGGAGATAAATTTTCAATGGAAAATCTAATAGGAGAAACCTTCGGTATACACCAATGGGTGGCAGGATGAAAGATACTACATAAAAAGAACCAACTTGTATCAAAAATACATTCCCCCGCACCATAAAACTAAATATGATCCTACACCTAAGGTGATCCAAATTTACATCAATAACTCTTTGATAATGGATAAAAATTAAAGGAATGTAAATAAATACTGGTAGAATTAAATAACATGACAGTTGTAATAGTCACCACCCTCTAAGAACTCATAGAGCAAAGGAAATAATAAGAAGATGAGGAATTAGTACCCATAATAATTTCTCTAGAATATTTAGAAGAGAAGGAGGGAGATTTATTCAAAACATAAGATCTTACACTAAATACCATTGAACTCATCTACCCAGAGCTCATGTACTTAGAAAATAAATTAAAAGAAGAAACTATTGAGGGATTATTTTATTCAAACTTTTCATTATCTAATTTTACTAAAAATAAACTATCTTCTAAACTCCCTTATATTGTAGAAAAAAAATAAAAAATCTATATGTGGGCCCGAGATGATAAAGATAAAGAGTTATATAAGATATATTTTAAAGAAAATATATAATAGACATTGCTACCCTCATCCACACTTAAAGACTTCAAAGAAACATTATACTAGGAAAATTCCCTACATACTGAACTAAAGAGGGGGATACCACTAAACTGGGTTTATTTCATTTTAAGTTTATACGAGCTGAATAATCTATTAATATCCAAAGTTTTAGTCTTATAAACTAATGCATATCTTGGATTATAAATAATAATGGTGTGAGGGATACTCCTTTGAGAGTGGAATTTAAGAACCACATGCCATAAGAATTATAAATAACCTTCCAAGGATGTTTCAAAAGAAATAAGAGTTTTAACTTGGGTCATATGAGGGAGTGAATCAACCCTTAAGATCATTTTATTTTAAAAAAATTATTATACAACTTGATCTATAATATTTTCATATTATAAAACTAGTATCATTCTTTCTTACCCCTATAGAAGATGAAGAACCTAAGGTTGATACCTTAGAAATAAAACAAGAGATGGAAATTGAAGAAGATACTACTTAGGATAATGAAGAGGCTTCCCATTATGAATCAGAATAACTGGATGAATAATTCTTAGAAAATCTATGGAAATATTCTTTATAAGAAGTTAAAGAAGACAAATTATTAGATAGACAACCTAGAACAAACATAAAGATGAACCAATTTGAATAAAATTCATACATACATCCCTGGAAATCAATTAAAAGTCCACCCAAGTAGTGTAAGAACAAAATAAATATATCACAGGACCTATAGTGAATCAATGACTCCCTTAACATCACCCTGAATATAAAATGGATGGATTCAAAATAGAGGAAGAATTCCTAATGGATGCTCATGTAAAGATAGAAGTGCATGTTATATTTAAAAGGGAGAAGTTGTATTTGAACAAAACATGTTTCAATATTATACAATGAAAAATATTTACTGACTATACCTTTGATAAATATTATGAAACATCATTAGTCAAGATACCACTTGATTAAGAGGCCATAATATCTCTAGAAAAGGAGACCACAAACATAATCTTTCCACCATCACATTACGAGATACATCAAACTGATGAGGGGGTGGACCAAAAGAACTTTTGAAAAGGGGACCTATAAGTGGAATTATAACTATCTATCTATGTAAGAACAAGGATTTGGTAATTTTAATCACATAAACAACATCATATAGAGGATTGTGGAAGACCAAAAGGCTGTACATCTATAGAAAGTCTAAATATAACCCCTCTTGAGAGGTGATAATGTAACACCTTGACCCTATAAGCCTAGAGTCGGTGCATTATTTTAATACATTAGTATGATTAAAAGGAATCAAATCCCAAAAGACCGATCAGTTTAGTAGTATTAAAGAAACTAGATACATACATGGAACTCATTTTACATTTTGAAAGCAAATAAAATATAATAAATAACAAAAGGTAACAAACTACATCCTTGAAAACTCAATAAATAATCTCATATTTATAACCTATTGAAGGGAAAACCAATGATAGGGTTGAGCTCAAATGCTTAGTAAGGGTAAGAAATACATCATAAGATGTCATAACATAAACATTAGGCATGTTGAATAAATAAAAACATATTCCTTATGACAGGAATAAGAGCTAAATAAATAATTCCATAATCATGGGTATTCTACTAGTCGAATAACCACATGAACCATAAATACTATTTTCATAATGAGGGAATTCATAATGTGGGACATCAAAACCATACAGTCTAGGCCTCATTCCAATAACATAAATAATTATTTTGTCAAGGCCTTGTGCTAAGACTGTAGTTTGTCTCATGAGACATACCGATGCACTGAGGGGATATAGTGGGTCCCACCCAACAATTACTAAGTAAAATTAATTCCTCATATAAATGGGGTGGACATAAACAATATACACATTCATATTAAAACTAACATTTTAAATATAAATAATTGTCCCCAATCATTAATCATAAACAGAACCATTTAGAGTAATATGGTGAATAGTTTCAAGATAGCACATCCATAATCAAACTAATCATAAAACATTCAATAAACCATGGTGGATGATAACATAGGAGATAAACCTCAATGAGGAACAAGATTTAACCAAGTACATTGAAAAATATGAAGATACTTTTAAATGATACCATTGAAAAATATTTGAGGAAATAATCCTTAAACATCCCAAAGTGTCCCATACCACCTTGAAACATTCAAATAATAAACCCTTAGAATATCATGAGAACAAGGAGACTCTTGATATTATATACCAAAGGTTAATACATACACCACATTCAAGAAATAAGTGGTTAACAATGAATATATCCCATAAATGTTAATGTGAGATGAGAAAAATACTTTTTGCTTTGGAAAGAGGATTTCTTTTGAAAAATAATTTGTATTTGTCATAAATCTGGTTTTAAACATTTATATCCCAAAAAATAAAATTTGAGGTCATTTAAATTATATTTGAGTCTTAAATTAAGTCTTGTTGTGGTAAAATCATTTAAAAAATAGTTTTTAAAGAAGCTTTATAAATAAAACTTTTTAGTGTTGTTTAAGGAAAATATTAAAGAATTTTAAAGAACAAATGGATGTTTGCTTTCATAAAATAAGAAATTAACGAAAATATATTTCTCATGTTAAAATGTGTGATTTTATAAAGATAAATATGGTATAAAACAGATTATATAGTGAACTTAAAAACAGGTAATAATTCAAGAAGTTCCTTGAATTGATCTTGTATTTCAGGAAAAAAATTTTAAAGATCTATTTAAAACATATAAATACCCATAAGTGAAAGTAGGATTATGGTTTTAAATATATTTTGAAAATTTTCACAAAATATATGACGACTACATATGAATAAATAAGAATTTAATTGAGGTAAGTAGATAATAAAAGTAACCCAAATGAAAATATAGGTTTTGGTGGAAAATACTTAAAACTTTGTAATCAATTGAATTGTATGACCCAAAGTTAATAATAATAAAATGATACATTGAATAACATTAAATAAAAATATTCATGTTAGGAAACATCAATAGACAGTATACATACACCATACACAAGTAGTAGTGGTGAATACGAAATATCTCACAAAAATGGAAGTGAGATGAAGAAACCCCTTACAAACATTTCGGTATGGAAATGGGTGTTCTTGTGAGATATTAATGAGAGGTAAAGTGGTATAACATAATTTATATATCATAAGGTAAGTATGGTGGAGGTGTGAAAAAAACACACATCATTAGGAATTAAAAATAAAAGGACACAACATAGGGGGAATTCTTGAACGAAAGTGAGAGAGAGGATCCCTTACAATGATCGTATCATTAGAGTGAGGATGAATCAATGAAATAATTTTGTGTGAAAAACATAAACCCAAAAAATAAAAGTGTATATATTGTATAAAACCATCATATACCATTAACACATATCCTTGGAAAAATATAACCAATGATAAAGATGTTTAACTCATGAATGGAAATTGAGTTAAGATATCCCTTACCTTAAGTCCATTAGTGTTCTTCACATGATCTTAGTGTCCTGGATAACCAAATTAAATTCATTAATTAATATTTCAAGAACCTATTCTTTATGTAATTTATTTATTATAACATTATTATGTAACATACCAAGTAATTAATCAATAATATATATTTTTATCTATGTCTATTAATGATTAAGATAATGTTTTAGAGTCTTAAAATGAAAATAAATACAATCTTATGCATGGAATACACTAATATTTTTAAAAGATTGTTTTACTGCCTTTGATGGAAAAACATTTTTGAATATATCTTTTGACAATTTTATAAACTATGTTTGTCAAAATAAACTTATCCTTTATGATTGGGATATCAAAATTTACTTTGTGTGAATTTTTGGTATTTTTCTGACAATGTTCATTTTTTAATGAATATTGAAAAATACTGCATTTTACATCAAAACTGCTTTTTAATCTAATTTATTTATATGATTATATTATGTTTTGAATTGGTTTTGAAGTTAAATTAGAATATATTTTTACCATTTAATCCAATGGTGGTCATTGGAATCAATTTCACTTTGAAATTGGACTCAAACTAGTGTCAATCTTTTGATACTTATTGTTTCATAAAAACACGCTATTTGCTCTGACAGCGGGAATTAATTATTAAATTAATTAATGTGACTTATATGTTTTGAATTTTGTAAAATAGACTTCATTTTTGAATTCGTAATATCAAATATAGCTTAGGGTGAATTTTTGGTAATTTTCTGAAAAACTTCAATTTTTGATGAATAGTGAAACCACCAAGTGGTACTTATAAAGACTGATTTTCCATTTAAATGAAATTTTGCCATCATTGTGTTTTTAATTTCAAAAATCTGACATACATGGTTGTCATTAAGAAGTAAAATGTGGTTCAATGAGATTAAAATAATTTTTTGGTGAATAGTAACTTATTAAGTTTTAATCGCGATTAGTGGTAATTAGTGTAGTTTAAGGTAAAAATAATGCTTTAATAATATGAAATGACCTAGACACATGTCCCAACCTTATTGGTTGTGTCATGGCCGACCAAGACAATCCATGGGTCAACTTGGGGACCCCATGGAGACACTTTGGTTGGGAAATGACATAAATAACTTTTTATTAAATGTAAAAGTAAAAATGACACAAACATAATATATTTTACGAAAACAATTGTTACATGGTGTTATAAAGATCAGATTTTTGATTATAAATAGTAATTGGAAATCTAAAAAAATTTCCTACATCATAGTATTTTTTTTATAATTTTTAGACATTAAATAAATTAAATTATTTATGACATAATAATGATGCAGCAATGACATCATTATTTGATGATTTAAATAAAATGGAAAGATAATGTAAAATCTATGAACTACACATGTCTAAAACCAATTGGATGAGTGGATTTCGAACCCGTATCACCTTATCCATGAATTATATAAATGTGGGACCTTTTAAAACCGAAACACATTTTCAAATAAAGTAATATTTCTTTACTTTCCAAAAGTGCCCCTCCTCTCCTCTTATAAAAGGCCCCCACCTATACCTCATTTCACACACTCCTCAAGGCTTTGGCTCGGCCAAACCCTACCCATTTACTATCTCAACATCCCTCTACTCATCCTAGAGGATTACCTTTGGGCAGAATCCTTTCAAAGGAAGCCTTTAGGCTCAAATCAAAAGGAGTTACACTTTTAAAGGTAATTCATTCTCTCATGTTCATTTGTTTTATTTTGCTTTTCCAACCCCCTAAACTCTTTTTATTTACTTATTTTGTAACAAACCAGTATCTTCAATATACTAGGATGTTGTTATAATATTTATTTGAGCTAAAATCTCACACAACTACATCAAATGGTTAAAGAACATATGGTTTCCGTGGATGGCGAAATTCTGCCTCCCGAAACGATGATTGTTCAATACTCATTTAACACCTTCAAAGGTGGCCATTATGATGTCACTATTATTATATATGATATATAATATGTTTATGTTTTCCTCAAGATTCTGTTTTTTTTTCATTTTGGGCGTACCTTTATGATTTCCATTATGGGTAAACACGATATCTTCATTTTAGGAAGTGCGGACTACCGCCCCCTGAAAGTGATTTGATTCGTTAATACCATATGTGGGTTTTGTAAAGGATAAAGTTAATGATATTATATATGTTATTATACTGGAATTATAATATACTCTTATATCATTATGATTCCATTCCAGAAAATACGAAATAGAAATGGAAGTAGCGTTCATGCGTACGTACGGCTTACCGTCTCCATGAACGGTGCATTTCATTTCTTACCTATAAATGTGATGTAATATTATAAATACATGTATATGATGAATATATATGATATATATGTTATCCAAATCATTAATATCATTCTGGATATAACGAACCTTTGACCAAATTAACAACATGTAAGTGTAAGAAGTCTATTTTTGACTTAAGAACCAAATATCGACAAAATGAACATTATTAACTTAAATGATTACATGATGTTCATAACATGGTATAAAAGGAATAATGAACTTGAAAAAGGTTCTTAAGCAAGTAGAGATTAACTCAAGTTTATTATTCAAGAGATTAAAGAACGGTCGGCTCAAGTCGGATACGAGGTATGGGACTTCGTCTCAATCTCCTTTCATTGAGGCATATTTTATTTTATACACAACTTTCTTTTATACGGTGTATAAACCCCTTTGACTTTTACATTTATTCAAAATGAATATTTTTTATACGAAGCGTTTACTAAACGACAAAAGGGAATGTTTTTGTCGTACGTATGCGGCGACAACGACTTCTCCGCCGTCGTGACCGTTATTTGAGTTTCGGCTTCCTCTACAAGCCATACCTTCTTTTTAAAAGAAAAATAAATACCGTGTTTTAGTTTTCTTTTATTTTGGTATTGAAAATTGTTTTCACAATGTTTTTTGTGTTGTATTGATATCTTGTGATTAAAATGTGGAAATGTTATGTTTCCTTTATGCATGTTTTATATGATACGATTATGTTATGGTTCTTGGGCATTATTATGAAGACGGGTGGTTCCGTGATAAACTAAGGGCGGGTGAGCCCGATATAGCTCTCCAATGCATTGGGTAACGCGAAGGAGTGAAACATTAAGGTTTCTCCGAAGAGATTTAGGGAATATACTGTGATGGGTATTCCAAACGTAACCAAGAGGGTTACTCCCTACGTAAGAATGTTATGAATGCCTCAAGTTACCTTTATATCTTATGATTTCTATGATTTATTCATGATTTTATGAGGTATGTTAAAATGCCTATGTTTTATGGGTAAAGTATGATTTCACTCTTATGTATATATGTACCCATGTTTCCTTTCCATGTTTTTATAACCCATACTGAGTTTTTATGCTCATCCCAAGTTTTTGAAATGTTCTTCACAGGTCAAGGGAAAGGTACATGATAAGGTGATAGAGGCAAGGATGTGTCAAGAAATAATCCATGTTTTATTTTAAATGTGTTTCCATTGATGGGAATAAAGAATACTATCTTTATGTAACCACTTTGTTTATATATGGAATGTAATGCAAGTTTTATGATCTAATTCTCTAAAACTCTAAACCTGAAAAGATCCTCAATGTGTAATCTTGTAATAACTCAAGATTTAAGTATGGTTTAAGGCTGGGGCCTTATAGTTGGTATCAAAGGTCGGTTTAGATAACTTTAGGAGTTAGAATTCTATTAAATGATTATCCAAAAATATTTTTTTCGAAATGATATAGCATTTAAAGATTACCATGTATCCTCATCTAAGACATGTTTGTTCAGAATGGTTTTCCGCAGAGGAAACAGGGAAGCAGTGCTAGGAAGGAATACAGAAGGAAATAACCTTCCGAATCAGCATCCAGAAATGGTCGGAATTGGAACTGAATAGTTTTTTGCAGTAATGGAACAGTTGACTCAAGCGATAAATGGCGGTGGTATCCATACACGAGATCAGCCAGACCAACCGCAGAGGAACATGTCAGTGGTGGAACATTTCATGAGGCAACATCCACCATCATTCAGAGGATCATCTGACCCTGTGCTAGCTGAAGGGTGGATTAAAGCACTGGAGAAGATTTTTGATGTCATGGGGTGTTCAGACAATCAAAAGGTTAGTCTTGCTATTTACCGTTTGGAGGGTGAAGCAGATCAGTGGTGGTCTATGGTTAAAAATATTAGGGATGCCGATGAGATTGATGCTCTTGACTGGGATGAATTCAAAGGTATGTTTCTTGAGAAGTATTTTCCTAAGGCTGTTCGACTTAGGATGGAAAAACAATTCTTGGAATTGAGGCAAGAGGAAGACTCAGTGGCTGCCTATGAAGAAAGGTTCACTCGATTGGCAAGGTATGCTCCAAATTTTATCCGAGACCTTGATAGTAAAATCAATCGTTTTTACTCAGGATTAAAGCCAAAATATCGAAGGTCATTATCTTCTCGTGAGTTTAAAAGTTATGAAAAGCTTGTTAGATGTGCTGAGAAGGTGGAAATGGAGTTTTCCGATGACCAAGTGTTCTATAACAACCAGCAGAAGAAGAGACCGAGGTGGCAGGAGAAAGGTAAGAATTCTTCAAAAAAAGTCTGATGGTAAGAGAACTAAGTTTCCAGTTTGTGATAAATGTGGCAAAAGGCATGCTGGGGAATGTCTTCTGAATTCTGGAAAGTGCTACCGATGTGGTAAGATGGGACATAAGGCTCGTGATTACACTGAAAAGGATCAAGGTGAAGGTAAGAACAAATTTGATTTACAGTTAGTGAAATGTTATAAGTGCAATGAGATGGGTCACTATGCAAACGAGTGTCCGACAAAGAGCTTGAGTGATGGGAAGCAGTTAGACTACAAGCAGAAAGGGGTGGTGAAATCCTTTGCAACTACTTCAGCAGATGTCGGGCCATCAAATGAAGTTGTATCAGGTACTTTGTTTGTTTTTTCGGATTATGCCAGTGTGTTGTTTGATTCGGGGTCTACACATTCTTTCATCTCTGAAAACTTTTCTAGTAAAATGGGAATACCATCTCAAGAAATGACTCCTGAACTTTTGGTAAAAACACCTGGGGGAAATGTTGAGGAAAAAAGAATTTATAAGAATCTTCCTATCCTTATCTGTGGAAAGAACCTACTTGCAAACCTTATTGTTCTACCTCTAGTAGAGTTTGATGTTATCCTGGGTATGGATTGGCTCTCTATCTACCATGCTAAGATTGACTATAGAGCTAAAGAAGTTTCTTTTCAGAAAGACTTTCAGTTTGTTTACAAGAATGAACCCTTACTTTTGATAACATATCAAGAGGCCGAGAAACTTGTAAAAGATGGAAATGAATGTTACCTTGCACACGTCGTTGAAAATAAAGGAACTGTTCAGATTAATGATGTGCCAGTGGTAAATGAGTATCCTGATGTTTTTCCTGATGAGTTGCTTGGAATAATACCTGATCAGGAAGTTGAGTTTACTGTCGACTTAGTTCCTGATGCTAAGCCAATTTCAAAACCCCCTTATCGAATGGCACAAATTAAACTTTTAGAGTTGAAGGAGCAATTTCAAGATTTATTAGAGAAAGGTTTCATTAGACCTAGCACATCACCATGGGGTGCTCCTGTTTTATTTGTTAAGAAGAAAGATGGTTCTATGAGACTTTGCATTGATTATAGAGCCTTGAATAATATAACTATTAAGAACAAATATCCTTTGCCTCATATCGATGATTTGTTGGATCATCTCCAGGGAGCTCAGTTTTTTTCAAAGATTGACTTGAGATCGGGGTACCATCAGCTGAAGGTAAAGGAAGTAGATATTCCGAAGACCGCGTTCCATACGAGATATGGCCATTATGAATTTGTATTAATGCCTTTTGGGCTAACCAATGCACCTGCTGTATTCATGGACTTAATGAATAGAATTTTCCATGAGTTCTTGGATAAGTTTGTGGTGGTTTTCATTGATGATATTTTGGTGTTTTCTAAAAGTAAAGAGGAGCATGAAAGACATTTAAGGGTTATCTTGCAAACCTTAAAAGAAAAGAAATTGTATGGGAAATTCAGAAAGTGTGAGTTTTGGTTGCAAAAAATTTCTTTCCTTGGTCACATTGTTTCTAAAGATGGAATAAATGTTGATCCTGCAAAAAGAAAAGTTGTGGAAGAATGGCCAAGACCCACAAATGTAACTGAGATTCGTAGCTTCCTTGGTTTGGCGGGCTATTACTGAAGGTTTGTTATAAATTTTTCACGGTTATCTAGTCCAATGACTAAGCTAACTCGGAAAGGTGTTAAGTTTATCTGGACAAAAGAATGTGATGATTGTTTTCAGGAATTGAAAAGAAGATTGGTGAATGATCCAGTTTTGAAACTACCTTCCAGGAATGGTGAGTTTGTTATATACAGTGATGCTTAATTTAAAGGACTTGGTTGCGTCCTAATGCAGAATGATCAGGTAATTGCTTATGCTTCACGACAGTTGAAAACTCATGAGGTAAATTACCCTACACATGATTTGGAATTAGCTGCTGTTGTTTTTGCTTTAAAAATTTGGAGGCATCATTTGTATGGAGTAAAGTGTGAAATATATACCGATCACAAAAGTTTAAAGTATATATTCACTCAGAAAGAATTGAACATGAGACAAAGGAGATGGCTAGAATTAATCAAGGATTATGATTGTACAATTCATTACCATCCGGGAAAAGCAAATAAAGTGGTTGATGCTTTGAGTCGAAAAAGTAATGCTTCATTAACAATGTTGTGTTTGGAATGTGATCCTTTGGTTAAGGATTTGATGAACTTTGGCATAGAAGTTGTTGGTGCAGGAAGTCCTTCTGTTTTGTTTCAGGTATCAGTGAGATCATCTCTATCAGATAGAATCAAGCAAGCACAGAAGCAAGATAGTGAGTTGCGGAAAAAGGTAGAGCTGGTTCAGAAAGGTAAGTTTCCTGAATTCAACATTGATAATGATTGTGTTTTGAGATGTGGGAAGAGATTGTGTGTGCCTTGTGATTCACAGTTGAAGAGAGAGTTGTTATGTGAAGCTCATAGTTCTCCGTTTTCAGTTCATCCGGGCAGTACTAAGATGTATAGAGATCTGCGGGATTATTACTGGTGGGATGGAATGAAAAGAGATATTGCTGATTTTACTGTGAAGTGTTTGACTTTTCAGCAGGTTAAAGCAGAGCGGAAGATACCGAAAGGGATGCTTCAGCCTTTACCAGTTCCAGAGTGGAAATGGGAGAATATATCCATGGACTTTGTTGTTGGATTACCGAAGACATCTCGAGGTAATAATGCAATCTGGGTTATTGTTGATCTCTTGACTAAATATTCTCATTTCCTTGCTATATGAGATACTTTCTCTCTTGATCAACTTTCCCGTTTGTATCTTAAAGAGATAGTCAGGTTACATGGAGTTCCTCTCTCCATTGTATCGGATCGTGATCCCAGGTTTACTTCTAACTTTTGGAAAGGCCTTCAGAAGTCGTTGGGTACTGAATTAAATTTTAGTACAGCTTTTCATCCTCAATTAGATGGGCAGTCAGAACGAAAAATTCAGACATTGGAGGATATGCTACGAGCTTGTTCTATGGATTATCAGGGATGTTGGGACCAACATCTTTCTTTGGTTGAATTTTCATATAATAACAGTTTCCATTCCAGTATACAGATGGCACCATTTCAGGCATTATATGGGAAGCGGTGTCGAACTCCAGCTTTCTGGGATGAAGTGGGTGAAAGGAAGTTGATGGGACCAGAATTGGTAGAAGAGATGGCAGAAAAAGTTCAGCTGATTCAGAAACACATGAGAACAGCTCAGAGCAGGCAGAAGAGTTATGCGGATAACCGGAGGAAGGATCTATCTTTCGAGGTAGGTGATCATGTTTTTCTCAAGGTTTCTCCTTGGAAAAGTGTGATGAGATTTGGTAAGAAAGGAAAGTTGAGTCCAAGGTTCATTGGACCATATGAAATTCTGGAGAGAGTTGGATCAGTTGCATACCGAGTGGCTTTACCTCCGAGTTTATCTCTGGTACACAATGTTTTTCACGTTTCGATGTTGAGAAAGTATATTCCAGATCAATCTCATGTTTTGAGTCCAGAGGTAGTTCAGCTGGAAGAGAACCTATCTTATGAGGAACAACCGGTCCAGATTCTTGACCACAGGGAGTAAGTGTTATGGAATAAGGTGATTCACCAGGTAAAGGTTTTGTGTAAAAACCACATGATTGAAGAGGCAACATGGGAATCTGAAAATGCAATGAGGGATAAATACCCCCATTTATTTGATAAGTAAATAAATTGCGGGGACGCAATTTTCTAAAGGGGGGAAGGATGTAACATCCCAAGTAAGTAATGAATAATATATATTTTTATCTATGTCTATTAATGATTAAGATAGTGTTTTAGAGGCTTAAAATGAAAATAAATACAATCTTATGCATGGAATACACTAATATTTTTAAAAGATTGTTTTAATGCCTTTGATGGAAAAACATTTTTTGAATCTATCTTTTGACAATTTTATAAACTATGTTTGTCAAAATAAACTTATCCTTTATGATTGGGACATCAAAATTTACTTTGTGTGAATTTTTGGTATTTTTCTGACAATGTTCATTTTTTAATGAATAGTGAAAAATACTGCATTTTACATCAAAACTGATTTTTAATCTAATTTATTTATATGATTAGATTATGTTTTTAATTGGTTTTTAAGTGAAATTAGAATATATTTTTACCATTTAATCCAATGGTGGTCATTGGAATCAATTTCACTTTGAAATTGGACTCAAACTAGTGTCAATCTTTTGATACTTATTGTTTCATAAAAACACGCTATTTGCTCTGACAGCGGGAATTAATTATTAAATTAATTAATGTGACTTATATGTTTTGAATTTTGTAAAATAGACTTCATTTTTGAATTCGTAATATCAAATATATCTTAGGGTGAATTTTTGGTAATTTTCTGAAAAACTTCAATTTTTGATGAATAGTGAAACCACTAAGTGGTACTTATAAAGACTGATTTCCCGTTTAAATGAAATTTTTCCATCATTGTGTTTTGAATTTCAAAAATCCGACATAAATGGTTTTCATTAAGAAGTAAAATGTGGTTCAATGAGATTAAAATAATTTTTTGGTGAATAGTAACTTATTAAGTTTTAATCGCGATTAGTGGTAATTAGTGTAGTTTAAGGTAAAAATAATGCTTTAATAATATGAAATGACCTAGAAACATGTCCCAGCCTTATTGGTTGTGTCATGGCCGACCAAGAAAAGCCATGGGTCAACTTGGGGACCCAATGGAGACACTTTGGTTGGGAAATGACATAAATAACTTTTTATTAAATGTAAAAGTACAAATGACACAAACATAATATGTTTTACGAAAACAATTTTTACATGGTGTTATAAAGATCAGATTTTTGATTATAAATAGTTATTGGAAAGATAAAAAGCTTTCCTACATCATATTATTTTTTTTATAATTTTTAGACATTAAATAAATTAAATTATTTATGACATAATAATTATGCAGTAATGACATCATTATTTGATGATTTAAATAAAATGGAAAGATAATGTAAAATCTATGAACTGCACATTTCCAAAACCAATTGGATGAGTGGATTTAGAACCCTTATCACCTCATCCACGAATTATATCAATGTGGGACATTTTAAAACCGAAAAACATTTTCAAATAAAGTAATATTTCTTTACTTTCCAAAAGTGCCCCTCCTCTCCTCTTATAAAAGGTCCCCACCTCTACCTCATTTCACACACTCCTCAAGCCTTTGGATCGGCCAAACCCTGCCCATTTACTCTCTCAACATCCCTCTCCTCATCCTAGAGGATTACCTTTGGGCAGAATCCTTTCAAAGGAAGCCTTTAGGCTCAAATCAAAAGGAGTTACACTTTTAAAGGTAAATCATTCTCTCATGTTCATTTGTTTTATTTTGCTTCTCCAACCCCCTAAACTCTTTTTATTTACTTATTTTGTAACAACAACAGTATCTTCAATATACTAGGATGTTGTTATAATATTTATTTGAGCTACACTCTCACAAAACTACATCAAATGGTTAAAGAACATACGGTTTCCGTGGATGGCGAAATTCTGCCTCCCGAAACGATGATTGTTCAATACTCATTTAACACCTTCAAAGGTGGCCATTATGATGTCACTATTATTATATATGATATATAATATGTTTATGTTTTCCTCAAGCTTCTGTTTTTTTTCATTTTGGGCATACCTTTATGGTTTCCATTATGGGTAAACACGATATCTTCATTTTAGGAAGTGCGGACTACCGCCCCCTGAAAGTGATTTGATTCGTTAATACCATATGTGGGTTTTGTAAAGGATAACGTTAATGATATTATATATGTTATTATACTGGAATTATAATATACTCTTATATCATTATGATTCCATTCCAAAAAATACGAAATAGAAATGGAAGTAGCGTTCATGCGTACGTACGGCTTACCGTCTCCATGAATGGTGCATTTCATTTCTTACCTATAAATGTGATTTAATATTATAAATACATGTATATGATGAATATATATGATATATATGTTATCCAAATCATTAATATCATTCTAGATATAACTAACCTTTGACCAAATTAACAACATGTAAGTGTAAGAAGTCTATTTTTGACTTAATAACCAAATACCGACAAAATGAACATTATTAACTTAAATGATTACATGATGTTCATAACATGGTATAAAAGGAATAATTAACTTGAGAAAGGTTCTTAAGAAAGTAGAGATTAACTCAAGTTTATTATTCAGGAGATTAAAGAACGGTCGGGTCAAGTCGGATACGAGGTATGGGACTTCGTCTCAATCTCCTTTCATTGAGGCATATTTTATTTTATACACAACTTTATTTTATACGGTGTATAAACCCCTTTGACTTTTACGTTTATTCAAAAGGAATCTTTTTTATATGAAGCGTTTACTAAACGACAAAATGGAATGTTTTTGTCGTACGTATGCGGCGACAACGACTTCTCCGCCGTCGTGACCGTTATTTGAGTTTCGGCTTCCTCTACAAGCCATACCTTCTTTTTAAAAGAAAAATAAATACCATGTTTTACTTTTCTTTTATTTTGGTATTGAAAATGGTTTTCACAATGTTTTTTGTGTTGTATTGATATCTTGTGATTGAAATGTGGAAATGTTATGTTTCCTTTATGCATGTTTTATGTGATACGATTATGTTATGGTTCTTGGGCATTATTATGAAGACGGGTGGTTCCGTGATAAACTAAGGGCGGGTGAGCCCGATATAGCTCTCCAATGCATTGGGTAACGTGAAGGAGTGAAACGTTAAGGTTTCTCCGAAGAGATTTAGGGAATATACTGTGATGGGTATTCCAAACGTAACCAAGAGGGTTACTCCCTACGTAAGAATGTTATGAATGCCTCAAGTTACCTTTATGTCTTATGATTTCTATGATTTATTCATGATTTTATGAGGTATGTTAAAATGCCTATGTTTTATGGGTAAAGTATGATTTCACTCTTATGTATATATGTACCCATGTTTCCTTTCCATGTTTTTATAACCCATACTGAGTTTTTATGCTCATCCCATGTTTTTTAAATGTTCTTCACAGGTCAAGGGAAAGGTACATGATAAGGTGATAGAGTCAAGGATGTGTCAATAAATAATCCATGTTTTATTTTAAATGTGTTTCCATTGATGGGAATGAAGGATACTATCTTTATGTAACCACTTTGTTTATATGTGGAATGTAATGCAAGTTTTATGATCTAATTCTCTAAAACTCTAAACCTGAAAAGATCTTCAATGTGTAATCTTGTAATAACTCAAGATTTAAGTAAGGTTTAAGGCTGGGGCCTTATATATTAGGTTCATTCATTTCCTTGTTGATGGGTTTAAGAGGTTCAATTTTATTGATTTGGAAGCATTTTCTTCCTTGGTTTTTATAATCAGTTTACTTATATACATGAATAGAGAATCATGTAAACTGAAGATGGTTATCCATAATTAAAGTTATATGTTATTATTGAACATCCATAAGGTTACATGGTTGTAAATTTCATTTGTTTACTTGGATTCAATATGAATCATTATATAAATTATTTAATGGAAACCGTTTGGGTTAATTGGCGGTTTTTGAACACAACAAATTCATTTTGCTTTATAAAGTAATAACACGTGTACAAAATGATTCCATAAGATTATATAAGATATAATACATAAATTATAATCTGGTTAAACCATAAAAATGGTTTCATGACCAGTATTGAAGGAATTAAAATGAATCAAAATCACATTGTCCACGATGTCAGTAAATTGACACATCACAGACGGTGTTTTAATTTCTTGAATATGTGAGAGAGGAGAAGAAGTATAATGTTGATTATTCCATAAACATGATGAAATCAAGAATATGTAAGATACTGGATCATTCATTCCTCTTGTATAATGCAAGGTGATTAAATAAAAATAATAGAAAATAAAATGAAAAGAAAATAAAGAAAACAAAAGAGGATGTTTACCACTTGTTCTCTTCTCCTTGAGATCCTTCTTAATACTTTCGATTTTGGACTTTTGGTGAGACCAATAGATCAAGGACGTGGGGAAGATCCTTAGTAGGAGTATTGGGTAGAACTTAGGGAAGGATGAAGGCTTGAGAGTTGTGGGAGGAAGAGGGAAATGAGGGTGGTATTTATAGTGGAAGAGAGGAGATATTTTACATTATTTTAATCATTATTATAATATTTTTGCACAAGACTATGAATAGTCTTAATTCATGTAACAAAAAATAGTAATAATGTAATGTGAGTTTGAAGCAAGTGGTCTTACATTTAATTCCCCAGACTCTCATAGCCCATCCCTTTGCCAAATTCTGGATCCTAAGGGTGGCGTCTCAGTGGGTGCGACCGATCGGCGTGTGACCGATCGGCATGCGTCCGATCGGTGGGACACGATCGGTGCCTCACCAATCGGTGTGACCGATCAGTGTGACCGATAGGCACCACCGATCAGTGTCACCCAGCCTTGTCGGGTTTCTCTTCTACAGATTTCCCATAACATCTCTTTTAGGCCTTTTTAACCCTTTTGAAGTGGTTCAGGCATGTTTTTAATCCCTTAATAAATGTTTGAATTCATAAGGGTGGGGCGACCCTCAACAGACCCAGTTGTGTGTCCGCGTATTGTGCCCCTACATTTATATAAAATCCTTTAAAATCATAGTTGTTACCACCTTTTTCGGATGGGAATATTTAAATAACAATTAATCCCGTCATGTGTAACCACCCAACCGCGGTGGGAACCACGGTCCGAATTTAAATCCGTTCAAATCCCCATATCCTGTAATAATGGGATCTTATCTATATATCGCATGGGAATTTCTTCTTCCTTCTTCTACCTCTTGGATGGCTTCCTTTTCTTCTTAGTGCGTTCGGAGTTTCCCTTCCCGAGGAAAGTGGTGCACCTGTGCCGGAACCCTTCCGCTCACCCTTGGAGTCCCCGACATTCTTTCCCTACAAGTCATGTATCCCCAGTTCTTGGCACGTGGAGAACTCTGATCCTTGATCAACCAGGTAGGTTTTTTCCTTCGTCTCTCTTTACTATGCATCATGCGGGGTGGGTATGCTTTGTTCTGTGGGGATTGATGAAACCAAACTTAATGAAGATAATGAATGGACCTTAAAGAATGAAGGGGGATGTGATTGATGTTCTTATGTACTCTTTTATCTTGATATGTGTTGTGAATTGTGCGGGTCCATGCTCACTGAAAATCGTGGCCGTTGGTGGTCTTCCTTGCGCACTAATGAACCCTTATCTTCTATGATGATTAAATGACTGTATATAGCATCCCACCTTTTTATCACATAAACTTTCATTACATTTTACAAAACTGAGGATCTTTAAGGTTTAGTGTCTTGGAAACCAGGAACTTTAAACCTGAAAACATAAAACATTATTCTAAAACACTTGAAAGGATTCTCCTCATGTTCATACTAGGTTCATTACTGCATCACATAACCTGGGGACATACATCAAAAGAAAGGGTGAGCAAAAATCCCAGTAAGGGAAACAAGAGAAACATTTTACATGTGAACTTGAGATACTTCAATAAGGTCATGAAAAGAACTTTAAGGCATGAGAATGAAATCATGAGTCATATCATAATAAAAATAACATTTTCATAACTTGAAGATGTGGCTACATAGTTTAACATAGACAATCATGAACATATCACCAAGGTCCATCCCCAAGGTGTCATTTGAAAATTACCAAGGTTATTCACCAAGGTATCGTGAAAATTGTAATCTCTAGTGGTTACATCATTACCCAATGCATTGGAGCGCTATCAGGGAGAACCCTTAAATTTGCCTTTATTATAATGTGAGCCACATATATCATCATCAAACATTTCATAAATAACCCATATAGCATAAAATAAATGGGTTTCATTTCATAATCATAACATTTTAAAAACTGCTTTAAAGACTTGATCTTTACGTCACTTTAAACCCACAGAAGGGGAGAGCGGGTTTCATGTATGTAAATCCCAGAATTTAAAATAGAACATTTTTGTATATATGTGAATAACCCTGTAGAAATAATAGCTTTGATTATTCACTTAATAACATGAAGTAATTTTGAGAAAAAGAGAGAGGCATTTTGAGACGAAAATTCTGCAGCACAACGGCTACGTTAGAGGGTTTTAGAAAATGTTGAAAAGAGAGGGGACATGGGTCAAACAATCATAAATGACCCATAAAACAGTAGAGGGACAGAATATAAGGTATTTAAGAACATGGTAATGAAATTTGAAAATATACCATATGAAATGAAGAACATGAAAGGAAGACAAAAATAAGATTTCTCTTATGAAAATTCGGCAGCCTAACGGCGTTACATAAACTTCAACCAAAAATTAATTGATGATGTCAAATAGGGTCTCTCATCATATGAACATAAAAGATCAGTATTATAGATATAGAGATCATATCCCAACATAATAAAAAGGAACTTTCAATACTTGACATGGAATTAGAACTTTGAAAAGGAGAAGGGTGAAAGAATCCCTTAAAAATTCGGCAGCCTAACGGCGTCACTTAAACTTCAACAAAAAATGAATTGATGAGATAAAATAGGGTCTCTCATCATATGAACATAAGAGTCCAGTATGATAGATATAGAGATCATACCCCAACATAACAAAAAGGAACTTGAAATAATTGACATGAAAGTAGAACTTCAAAACGAGAAGGGTGAAGAACCACTTAAAAATTCAGTAGCCTAACAACGCCACTTAAAACTTCAAAATACTGAATTGAAGAAAAAAAATGGGGTCTCTCATCATATGATCATAAAATATCAGTATGATAATTTAGAGATCATACCGCAACATAATAAAAAGGAACTTGAAATACTTTACATGATAATAGATCTTGAAAAATGAGAAGGGAGAAAGAATCTGTTACAAAAATTTCGGCAGCCTAACGACGCCACTTAAAACTTCATAAAACGAAATAATGAGAGTAAGATGGGATCTCTCATTATGTGAAAATGAAAAGGGCAGTCAGAGGAGTATAAAAGAACACCCTTTAACATAAGAACATGGAGCATAAAAGAAATTACATAAAAGAGATTTCTTGAAAAGAAAGAGAGAGATCAGATCCCTTACCTTAAAACATAACTCTTAAAACTAAAAGGTTGGGACCTTGAGGGCTTGGGGGCACCTTGGGAGGACTCCTTGGGAGGTAATGAGACCAGAACTTCGTTGGGGGAGAGTGGGGAGTCGAATGGATGAGAGGATGGCTTGGTATTTATAGGGAAAGTGAGGGGACAAGACATTAATGGCCAAGGGACACCTCATTAGTGGTTTTGGAAAAACCATGGGCTTGCCCATGGTATTTTCCCATGGTATTGGCCACTTGGGACACCTCATACCTTATCTTACTATTCATAAGTCTAACATATTGATTACAAACTTAATACATCATTTAATGATGTCATTAAACACCCGTAACTTAAAAACTGTATTTTCACTATTCATCGAAAATTCAACTTTCTCAGAATAAACCCAAAATTTCACCTTAACCAAATATCAATGCTCTGATTTCAAAAATTAACTCCATTTTATAAAAATAATTTTCTAAATATTTTTAATTTATTTTTTAAATAAATACACTATTCACCGAAAATTTATTTTTTCAGAAAAAACCTCAAAAATTACCATAACATAATATCGGTGCTCTGAATTCAAAAATGAAATCCATTTTATAAAAATATATTTTTTAAATATTTTTAATATAATTTTTAATTAAAAAACACTATTCACTCAAAAAAACTAATACTTGAATAATAATTTATGAAACCGTTATTTAACCATTTTATTGAATCACATTACTTAATCAAGGTGCCTAGATTATATTAATACTTTCTTTAAGTGAGATTACTAATCCATTTGGAAACATTACTAATCCTAATCATAAAATCACTATTCATAATTTACTATTCATCAAAAATCAAGTTGATCTTATTAGACTCTAAATTTCGTACTGAACATAATTGTAGAAGACCATTTTTTGAAAATCATTACACATTTTTAATTATTTAAGGTTTACATAAACATTTTTAAAATATCCTTTTTCTAAAATTCATAAAAAATATGCATACTATATTTATCCGATCATTTAAAAATTCATAAACTTCATCATAAGAAGAAATCCCAATTTTTATTTAAAACAAAGGATTACACAAGGCAGTTACGGTCTCCTTACATAGCCCCTTATCACACCAGTATAGGACCTAAGTGTAAGGTGTGCTAAGGTGAGAGAATCTGAGGGAGGCTCGACTAACATCGCATGAGTAGTAATTTCTATCAGTTTGAACTTCTCACAAAGGCGATTCCGTTCTAGCTTCACACGATGAAGTTCGGCTTGGGTTTGGTCCAAAGCAAAGTCCAGTGGTGCTACCTCCTTCCCAAGTTCTATTAGATGGTCTTCGATCGGTCCAAGACTATTGGGTGAGGCCATCGAATATTTTTTCTATAATAATTAACCAAGGTTACTTGTATTTGGAGACAATAATCAAAACGTTTAGTTTCCAGCGGTCATATTGACCAATGGTCATATAACCGTCTAAAACCAACGGTCTCATTTTAATTATAATCATGTTATCAAATGAAACATTTTTGTTGAGTATAAAAATAAAATAAAATAACACATAAAATTAGGAAACAAGATTTATTCAAAATTTCGGGTCGTTACATTCTTCCCCCCTTAAGAAATTGCGTCCTCGCAATTTTTAAAATTGGGTTTTGAAATTTCATTGAAAGTCCCACATCGGAAAAGGAGTCAGTAAAATTATTACTTTAAAAGAAAGAAAGGGAAGTACAAAGGTCACCCGAGTTAACCCACACTAGGATTCCATGTAGGAAAACATGGACATGGAAGAAAAACAAAGGGTCAAGTTCTGGGGGAGAGTGATAGAGAACATGATTAGGAGAAAGTTAACCATAAGAAAATCCCAAACTTATTATGTGTGTAAACGGTCTTTGATTACCTTGTAGGAAACGTAAACCAACAATGTTTTTGTTTGAAATTCCTTTTCATAATTTTGAGGAATTCATTTACAACTTAAAACAAAAACATAAGAAAATATACCTATCTTCATGTAGAGTTTCATTCTTTAATAAGTTTCTACCCAAAACTAATCTTTTCTCCAAACTATGAGCATTCAAAACTACTTGGTCTCATCAAAACACAAGAATCATCTTCATAATCCACAAAAGATTAACTATCTATTTCTTCTATCTTTAAAAATTATCCCAAAAATAGAAAGGATAAGGTAAAACACCTCTTCAAAAAGAAAGAATCCCATAGGAATGGAAACTACTTTTAAATCTTCAAAGTTCCATGGTACTACCCATAGTTCATCATTGACCATTCCATAAATAATGGTCATTAAGATTCCTCAAAATAAACCAAACTAAGATTGAAACCCAAATACAAGAAGGATTTGATAACATAGTCTTCCAAAATAAACTTCATTGTTCATCTCCAAACAACATCAACCAATCCTAACATCTTATAACAAAAGTATCTAACCTAAACATATTTTACCCAAGATAGGTTAATCATTCCCATAAGTAACCTAAATTACTATAATTCCACCTTAAATTCATCGATTCTTCAAAATATAAGTCAACCTTACTTCTCAATGAAAATACCGCAGTAATCTATTTACCTCGATCATATAGGGTCCCTAAAATAGTGAACGTCTTCCAAAATAATAATCATATTTTAATCCCCCAATCATCCCTGTCATATTAATACGACAATCGTCTCATTTCCTATCACATTGGTTGTTGGGACATGTTCTTCCATTTCCCGCCATTAACTAAGAAAAGAAACCATAATTAGGGGCTTAAATACTTAGCCAATAATCATGAAAAGGAACCGAAAGCATATAAGGATAACTTGTAGAAGAAAAGTATACCCTAACTTGTGATCCCCTAGGTTCCCATCTAGGTCATCCATGATCATATATTCTTATGTGAATCTTTATTTTATTTCATCTTTGTTCCTTTAACAATGGTTCATACTAAGCTTATGAATTTACCAAAGCATATCTGCCAGGAGTGTCATAACCAAGAGTGCAGCAAGGCCCGTTGTCGTGTACCAGTTCCCGTTCGAGTCTAGCTCAAAGTGGTGTTTTCGGGTTTTACCCCTATGTACATTTGTGCCAGAGCCACCTCTACCTGCTCGTATCCAGACATGGATGCATTTGCTTGGCAACCCCTTACTCAATACTCACCAAAATACCAGGAAGATTTCCTATTTTTTAACTTTTCTATAGGCTTCTTCCTAAATTTTTCATATCCTAATTTCCAAAAATAACTAAACCATCCTTTGATACCAACTACAGCATCCCTCCTTTTTATCACATAAACTTTCATTACATTTTACAAAACCGAGGATCTTTAAGGTTTAGTGTCTTGGAAACCAGGAACTTTAAAAATGAAAACATAAAACATTCTTCTAAAACACTTGAAAGGCTTCTCCTCATGTTCATCCTAGGTTCATTACTGCATCACATAACCTGGGGACATATATCAAAAGAAAGGGTGAGCAAAAACCCCGGTAAGGGAAACAAGAGAAACATTTTACATGTGAACTTGAGATACTTCAATAAGGTCATGAAAAGAACATTAAGGCATGGGAATGAAATCATGAGGCATATCATAATAAAAATAACATTTTCATAACTTGAAGATTACATAATTTAACATAAACAATCATGAACATATCACCAAGGTCCATCCCCAAGGTGTCATTTGAAAATTACCAAGGTTATTCACCAAGGTATCGTGAAAATTGTAATCTCTAGTGGTTACATCATTACCCAATGCATTGGAGCGCTATCAGGGCGAACCCTTAAATTTGACTTTATTATAATGTGAGCCACATATATCATCATCAAAAATTTCATAAATAACCCATATAGCATAAAATAAATGGGTTTCATTTCATAATCATAACATTTTAAAAACTGCTTTAAAGACATGATCTTTACGTCACTTTAAACCCACGGAAGGGGAGAGCGGGTTTCATGTATGTAAATCCCAGAATTTAAAATAGAAAATTTTTGTATATATGTGAATAACCCTGTAGAAATAAGAGCTTTTATTATTCACTTAATAACATGAAGTAATTTTGAGAAAAAGAGAGAGGCATTTTGAGACGAAAATTCTGCAGCACAACGGCTACGTTACAGGGTTTTAGAAAACGTTGAAAAGAGAGGGGACATGGGTCAAACAATCATAAATGACCCATAAAACAGTAGAGGGACAGAATATAAGGGATTTAAGAACATGTTAATGGAATTTGAAAATATACCATATGAAATGAAGAACATGAAAGGAAGACAAAAATAAGATTTCTCTTATGAAAATTCGGCAGCATAACAGCGTTACATAAACTTCAACCAAAAATTAATTGATGATGTCAAATAGGGTCTCTCATAATATGAACATAAAAGATCAGTATGATAGATATAGAGATCATAACCCAACATAATAAAAATTAACTTTCAAGACTTGACATGGAATTAGAACTTTGAAAAGGATAAGGGTGAAAGAATCCCTTAAAAATTCGGCAGCCTAACGATGTCACTTAAACTTCAACAAAAAATGAATTGATGAGATCAAATAGGGTCTCTCATCATATGAACATAAGATTCCAGTATGATAGATATAGAGATCATACCCCAACATAACAAAAAGGAACTTGAAATAATTGACATGAAAGTAGAACTTCAAAACGAGAAGGGTGAAGAACCACTTAAAAATTCGGCAGCCTAACGACGCCACTTAAAACTTCAAAATACTGAATTGAAGAGAAAAAATGGGGTCTCTCATCATATGATCATAAAATATCATTATTATAATTTAGAGATCATACCACATCATAATAAAAAGGAACTTGAAATACTTTACATGATAATAGATCTTGAAAAATGAGAAGGGAGAAAGAATCCGTTACAAAAATTTCGGCAGCCTAACGACGCCACTTAAAACTTCATAAAACGAAATAATGAGAGTAAAAGGGGATATCTCATTATGTGAATATGAAAAGGGCAGTAAGAGGAGTATAAAATAACACCCTTTAACATAAGAACATGGAGCATAAAAGAAATTACATAAAAGAGATTTCTTGAAAAGAAAGAGAGAGATCAGATCCCTTACCTTAAAACGTAACTCTTAAAACTCAAAGGTTGGGACCTTGAGGGCTTGGGGGCAACTTGGGAGGACTCCTTGGGAGGTAATGAGACCATAACTTCGTTGGGGGAGAGTGGGGAGTCGAATGGATGAGAGGATGGCTTGGTATTTATAGGGAAGGTGAGGGGAAAAGGCATTAATGGCCAAGGGACACCTCATTAATGGTTTTGGCAAAACCATGGGCTTGCCCATGGTATTTTCCCATGGTATTGGCCACTTGGGACACCTCATACCTTATCTTACTATTCATAAGTCGAACATATTGATTACAAACTTAATACATCATTTAATAATGTCATTAAACACGCGTAACTTAAAAACTGTATTTTCACTATTCATCGAAAATTCAACTTTCTCAGAATAAACCCAAAATTTCACCTTAACCAAATATCAATTCTCTTATTTTAAAAATGAACTCCATTTTATAAAAATAATTTTCTAAATTTTTTTAATTTATTTTTTAAATAAATACACTATTCACTGAAAATTCATTTTTTCAGAAAAAACCTCAAAAATTACCATAACATAATATCGGTGCTCTGAGTTCAAAAATGAAATCCATTTTATAAAAATATTTTTTTAAAATATTTTTAATTTAATTTTTAATTAAAAAACACTATTCACTCGAAAAAACTAATACTTGAATAATAATTTATGAAACCGTTATTTAACCATTTTATTGAATCACATTACTTAATCAAGGTGCCTAGATTATATTAATACTTTCTTTAAGTGAGATTACTAATCCATTTGGACACATTACTAATCCTAATCATAAAATCACTATTCATAATTTACTATTCATCAAAAATCAAGTTGATCTTATTAGACTCTAAATTTCGTACTGAACATAATTGTAGAAGACCATTTTTTGAAAATCATTACACATTTTTAATTATTTAAGGTTTACATAAAAATTTTTAAAATATCATTTTTCTAAAATTCATCAAAAATATGCATACTATATTTATCCGATCATTTAAAAATTCATAAACTTCATCATAAGAAGAAATCCCAATTTTTATTTAAAACAAAGGATTACACAAGGCAGTTACGGTCTCCTTACATAGCCCCTTATCACACCAGCATAGGACCTAAGTGTAAGGTGTGCTAAGGTGAGAGAATCTGAGGGAGGCTCGGCTAACATCGCACGAGTAGTAATTTCTATCAGTTTGAACTTCTCGCAAAGGCGATTCCGTTCTAGCTTCACACGATGAAGTTTGGCTTGGGTTTGGTCCAGAGCAAAGCCCAGTGGTGCTACCTCCTTCCCAAGTTCTATTAGATGGGCTTCGATCGGTCCAAGACTACTGGGTGAGGCCATCAAATCTTCTTTCTATAATAATTAACCAAGATTACTTGTATTTAGAGACAATAATCAAAACGTTTAGTTTCCAGTGGTCATATTGACCAATGGTCATATAACCGTCTAAACCCAACGGTCTCATTTTAATTATAATCATGTTATCAAATGAAACATTTTTGTTGAGTATAAAAATAAAATAAAATAACACATAAAATTAGGAAACAAGATTTATTCAAAATTTTGGGTCGTTACATTGTAACTAGGAAATTGGTTAATCACGTAAACTTGGTGGATTAAATAGATACCCAGTAAACATAAAACCCTCTGTGGTCACCCCTAATAACTAACAGAAAGAAGAAAATAATGAATTATGTGCTTGAACCTGGAATTTTCCCTACTTTGTTTTGGTGGTGGGTGTTTTGTTCTGTTTGTTTTCCTATGGGGTGATGTGGGAGAGGATGGGATCCCCTTGGTTGTGAGTCTGAAGTGTGTGGTTACTCTGCTGTGACACGAACTCGGGTGGGATCCTCTATTGTCTAGAAATCGTTGGTTCCTTGTTTTGGGGACACAGTACTGTGTCTGCTGGTTTGCTTTGTTTCCATTACTTTGAGGGATCTCACTTATCCCTTTTGTGAGGTTTTCTTTGGTTCCAGTACTTCAAGGGATCTCACTGATCCCCTTTTATTGTTGTAACTTTACAAGAGAACCGGGTGTGAATGCTTAAGTTGATGTTTGATGTTTCTCTTTTTCTCTGGCTTGTGGTTATGTCTGCTAGTTGCCCAGTAGTGTAGGATTCATTTAAATGGGTTTTCTTGAACATAAAACAAGAATGATTTAAATGAGGAGTTAGTTATGGGAATGAGCTTTGACTTGGCCGTGAGTGTTGTGGTTCTTTTATGAATGAATAGTAACAAGGATGTTTGTGCTTAGGTTGTTGTTGGAAACCCTAGGTTGGGATGAGTGCTTGTTACCTATACATATATCTGTAGCTTTTATGTTTCTTGTTCGTGCCCCACCAAAGTTGAGCACTTTAGTGCTGAACACCCCCATTTCTTGGGGGAGGGTGTTTTTTCCAACACTCCTATGAGTGGATGGTTATTAGATTCTTTCTGCTCCCTTTCCCGAATATCCCAAGACTCTTCGGGCAGGCTGTAATGGCCTAAAGTCCATTATTAGCCCAAGAATCTTCAGTCAGGGTAGTTGTAGCAGTTGGCCCAGGTGTTTGTGGGCAGGTTGTTTCCCAAGTATCTCCGGGATGAGACCCAGGTGTCTTTGGGCGTGGCAGTAGTTGTTATGACCCAGGTGTTTACGGGTGTGGTTACGCATGGTGGTTATGGCCCAGGTGTGTGCAGGAGGGGTTTGGTAGTGGGACTGCGATGAGGTTATGTCCCAGGTGTGTGAGGGAGGGGTTTGGCAGTGGGACTGTAGTGAGAATGGTGGGATTGGTTCGATGCATAGGATGTCTTCAATAACGAGTGGGAAAGTGGTGCGGGGTACCCAAACATCAATGTGTTATTACTATACTTTACTTGACTTGTGTTATTTGGGGAGTGTGCCTTGGTGAGGCTTGGGTGGATAGTTTACCTTTCTAGATGTTTTGGTTATCTCTTTTCTCACAGGGCATTATAATGCCCCTCCACTTGTGCACGAGAGCTTTTGGTTCTCCCTACTGAGTATACTTGTATGATCACCCTACATATATAAAAACTGCTTTCAGGTTTCCAGGAGGACTTCAGGGATCATGCGGGACCATACTAGCTTGGACCTCAGGGCAGTTGCTATTTTCGTTTTCTTTTTTTTTCTTGGTACTTACCTTTGGAGTTTTGTGGCTTGTATCATTTACTATTGAAAATGCATATGGGAATGGGTTAATTTTGGATTTACCTTTACTTTTAACTTTGGTGTTGTTGGTGTTTCTATCTTATCTCTCGATCCTATAAAAATAAAAAGGGTAATGCCTTAATTTTTGTGTGAGATTCTATACCCTTGGTGTTGGTCGCCACTCCAGGACCTATTGAAGGCGGGTTTCGGGGGTCATTATCTCTCCTTCAACATAAAGAAGGAAGGGCTTGGAAATCTGTTATCTCTTCCCTCCTTTTAGTGAAGACAGTTCGTGACATTACATAACTTATGATATCATAAATAGAGTATTTAACTGATAATTTGAATATACGGTATTTTATCATATTTCAATATTCATAAAAAATTCAAGAATTTCAGAAAAATACCAAAAATTAACCCTAACAATTTGTCAATGTTTAGAATTTAAAAATAATCTCATTTTTGTGAAAATATTTTTCAAAATATTTTTAATTTAATTTTTAAATAAAATCTAATTTATTCAAAAAAATAACATTAAAACTATAACTCTTTTTATAACACATTGAGAAATTAATCAAAAACCCATAAAATTATCTTATAACCATAAGAAAATAAATTAAAAATTTATGAATACATTTTATGAAAATAAATTTCCATTTTAAATTATTAAATTTAATTATAAAATTGTAATTAAAATATTTATGGCATGCAAAAATACCAATACTTATACTATGATCATTTTTTCACATTTAAGATGTATAAATTGTATTTATAAATTCATGGGAGGGTTTCTATTTTTTTCAATCTACTATTAATTACTATTCATAAGGGTATGTTACTATTCATAAGTTTATGTTACTATTCACTAAAAATTATGTTTGTCTTATCATACTCTAAATATCTTACTGAACACAACTGTGTAAGTCAGTTTTTTGAAATTCAAATCATAGAGGTGGAAAAATTATGCTTACTTGAATAGGTTATTATAAAGTAGTGTTTTGTAGAGACTCAGTGTTTCATGCATTCTATATTAAATCTATTTGTAAATTCTTGGGGTGTTACATTATGCCCTCCTTACAAAAATTGGGCCCTAGAAATTTGAAATTGAACTTTGAAAGTTAATGGTTGATACTTGAAAATTCTCTTCTGGGAAACCCACATCTAGAATATGGTTAAAATATCATATTAATAAGAGGAATGGGAAATGCATTATTTACTAAAAAACAATGCATTCTAATTGGAAAACATGGTCATAGAAGAATAATCGAACCATCATGTAGTGACATTAAACTCTAAAACCCCATACAATGATCCTCTTAAACCATTTGATAAATGGTTAAAAAATTACAAAATATAGTGATTCAACACATCATAATTAAGGTCTCTAAATTTCCAAGATGAAATTATCATTAACCCTTAATCAACAATAATTAGCTATAAAATTCACATTCCAAACATGTGAATAAATTCTTCATGTATCCTCTTAAAATATGGTAATAACTTGAATTACCCTAAAAACCATATTGGAAACATGAGTTCCTTTATATTCTTTAAGTAAGATACATGTTATTGGATATATTCCTTAAATACAAAAGTTTTCTAAACTCCATTGATGATAGCATACACCACTTATCGACAAGTCAATAATCAGTTCCAAGGTATTCAGTACTTATATGAATCAATCATTTTGTCACCATTATCTCAACATCAGATATATATTATGGGTTTTATTTCCCTTAATCATGGTTTTTTCTAAAAAGTTTAACTTTCTACTGAATCACTTTTCCTTTATACCATTAATCATACGACCTCAAATACTTAATGAAATAGTACTGTAGTAAAATCCTTATATATCTTGTAATTCATATAGTCAATAGATTACTGAAAAAATATTCAAATGGGATGATTCTTTACTAGGTATATTAATCATTCTACTTCATCTGCAATAGCATCATAACTTGATCATTACCCAAAATCATCATTTGGGGTATATTCATTTGACGCTTGGGACATTGATTTTCATAGTATCTCATCTCCTTGAAGTTGAAGCATTTTACATTGGAAACCATTTTATTACCCTTGCAATCATGAACTTGGTGTCCTTTTTCTCCACACTTATATCAAACTCTCATTCCCTTAAAGAATTTACCACAGTGATTCTTTCCACAGTTATCACATATATAAAAACTCTTCTTTCCCTTATTTCCTTTATCCCTGTATTTCTCTGCCATCCTCTCATTCTTTTTCTTCCCTTAAAATACATAGGACTCATAGAAGTCTTTACATACCTTGTTAACACATGATATTATTTCCCCATATAAGGAGGATACTTGGGAGACAATTTTTTTTAAATATGGCTTAAGAACATTATAGATATGATTCTTCTTACTCTTCGCATCATGTGCATTGGTGAAGTTTTTATTCCTTCTTCTAGGAACCATTTATAATCAATTCCATATTATATATTAGCTCATCAAATTATGAACTCTCTATATCTCTAAACATGGTATAACACATAACATAAATTTAGGCATTATAAATTCTAGAACCATATACTTCGGTTACTTTTGGGGCATAAATCCTTCATAATTGTTTTTAATAAGCTTATGAATTTACCAAAGAATATCCCTCGGGAGTGCCGAACCAAGATTTCAAAAAGGCACATTGTCATGCACTAGTTCCCGTTCGAGTCTAGCTCAAAGCGGTGTTTTTGGGTTTTACCCCTAGATACATTTGTGCCAGAGCCACCTCTACTTGTTCATATCCAGATAGGGATGTATTTTCTTGATAAAACACATAATATATTTCTTACCAAAATTCTAGGATGTCCTTGAATTCTTATACCCAAAGTCTATCATAGGGTTTTGTTCACTAATATACCTTTTCTATATCTAGTTTCAGAGTTTTCTACTAAAATTCCTTTGATATCAACTATAACACCCCAACCCCAGAAGACCGAATCTAGTTCATTATTTTAATACATTGGAATGATTATAAGGAATAAAATACCAAAGGACCGATCAGTTTAGTAGTCTTCAAGAAACTAGATACATACATGGAACCCATTTTACATTTCAAAAGAAAACAAAATATAATACATAACAAAAGCTAATAAAATGCATCCTTGAAAACTAAATAAATGATATATTATTCATAAACTGGGGAAGGAAAAGCAAATGAAAGGGGTGATCTCAAATGCTCAGTAAGGGTAATAAATATAGCAGAATGTGTCATAACATAAACATTAGTCATGTTGAATAAATAAAAACATACGACTTTAACAAAAACTTGAGAATATTATGGTAGGAATAAGAGTTGAATAAATAATTACATAATCATGGGTATTCTACTAGTCAAATAACCACATGAACCATCAATACTATTTTCATAATGAGGTAATTCATAATACGGGACATCATAACCATATCATCTAGGCCTCGTGCCAAGACCATTAATAATCATTTTGTTAAGGCCTTGTTCCAAGACCATAGTTTGTCTCATGAGACCTACTGATACACCGAGGGGCTATAGCAGGCCCCACCCAACACTTTATAAGTCCAATTCATTCCTCATATGAATGGGGTGAACATAAAAAACATACACATTCATATTGAAACTAACATATGAAATGTAAATAACTTTCCCCAATCATTAATCATAAACACAACCATTCGGAGTAATATGGTGAATGGTTTCAAGATAGCTCATCCATAATCAAACTAATCATAATCCATTAAATAAAACATGTTGGATGATAACATATGAGATAAACCTATATGATGAACAATATTCAATAAAGTACATTAACATAGATGAAGATACTTTTAAATGAGACCATTGAAAAATCCTTGAGGAAATAATCCTTAAACATTCCAAACTGTCTCATACCACCTTTAAAAATTCAAATAATAATCCCTTATAATAAAATGAGAATAATGAGACTCTTGATATGATATACCAAAGGGTAGTACAGACACCACAATCAATAAATAAGTGGTGAACAATGCATATATCCTGTAAAAGTTAAAGTGAGATGAGAAAAAACCTTTTTTACTTTGGAAAGAGGAGTTCTTTTGGAAAACCATTTTTATTTGTCATAAATATGGTTTTAAAAATTTATATCCCATAAAATAAAATTTAAGTACATTGAAATTATATTTTAGAATTAAATAAAGTCTTATTGTGGTAAAATCATTTAAAAATAGTTTTTAAATAATCTTTAGAAATAAAACATTTTAGTGCAGTTTAAGGAAAATATTAAAGGATTTTAAAGAAAAAAAGGGATGTTTGCTTTAATAAAACCATAAATGAACAAAAATATATTGCTCATGTTAAATTTTTTTATTTTATAAAGATAAATATGGCATAAAACAGATTATATAGTGAACTTCAAAATAGGTAAGAATTCGAGAAGTTCCTTGAATCGATCTTGTATTTCGGTAAGAATTTTTGAAATATCCTTTTAAAACATATAAATACCCATAAGTGAAAGTAGGATTATTGTTTTTACATAAATGTTGAAAATTATCATAGAATATATGGTGACTACATATGAATAAATAAGAATTTAATTGGGTAAGTAGATAATAAAAGTAACCTGGATGAAAATAGAGGTTCAGGTGGAAAATACTTAAAATTTTGTAATCAATTGAATTGTATGACCCAAAATTAATAATCATAAAATAATATATTGAATATCATGAAATAAAAATATTGATTATATGAAACATCAATGGTCAGTATACATACACCATACACAAGTAGTAGTAGTGAATATGAAATATCTCACAAAAATGGAAGTGAGATGAAGAAACCCCTTACAAACATTTTGACATGGAAATGAGTGTTATTGTGAGGGATTAATGATAGGTAAAGGGGTATAAAATCATTTATATATCATAAGGTAAATATTGGGGAGGTTTTAAAACAAATCCTTATCATTAGGAACTAAAAATAAAAGGACACAACATAAAGGGAATTCTTGAACAAAAGTGAGACAGTGGATCCCTTACAATGATCGTATCATTAGAGTGAGGATGAATCAATGAAATATTTTCATGTGAAAAACATAAACCCACACAATAAAAGTGTATATATATTATAAAACAATAATATTTCATTCACACATATCCTTGAAAAAACATAACCAATGAGAAAAATGTTTAACTAATGAATGGAAATTGAGTTAAGATATCCCTTACTTTAAGTCTGCCAGTGTTCTTCACTTGATCTTAGTGTCCTGGATAACCAAATTAAATTAATTAATTAATATTTATATAACCTATTTTTTAGTAAATTTATTTATTATAAAATTATTAGGTTCATTAGTTTCCTTTTTTATGGGTTTAAGAGGTTCAATATTTTTTTTTGTTTTGGAAGCATTTTTTTCCATGGTTTTCATGATCAGTTTACTTATATACATGAACAGAGAGTCATGTAAAATGTTGATAGTTATATAGAATTGAAGTTATATATTATTATTGAACATAAAAAAGGTTACATGGTTGTAAATTTCATTTGGTTACTTGGATTGAAGAATAATTGTTATATAAATTATTTAATGGAAACTATTTGGGTTAATTGGCTGGTTTTGGGAACAACGAACTCATTTTTCTTTATAAATTAATATCATGTGTAAAAAATGATTCCAGAAAAATATATAAGATATAATACATAAATTATAATCTGGTTCAACCATAAAAATGGTTTCATGACCAGTATTTAAGGAAGTAAAAGGAATCAAAATCACATCGTCAACGATGTCGGTAAATCAGCACATCACGGATGGTGTTTTAATTTCTTGAATAAGTGGGAGAGGAGAAGAAGTATAATGTTGAGTCTTCCATAAACATGATGAAATAAAAAATATTTAAGATAATGTATCATTCATTCATCTTGGAAAATTTAAGGTGATGAAAGAATAAGAATAGAAAAGAAAATGAAAAGAAAAGAAAGAAAACAAAAGAGGATGTTTACCTCTTGATCTCTTCTCCTTGAGATCCTTCTTAAGGCCTTTGGTTTTAGACTTTTGGTGAGAAAATAAGCTCTAGCATGTGAGGAAGATCCTTGGGAGGAGTATTTGGAATAACTTAGGTAAGTATCAAGGCTTTATAGGTGTGGGAGGAAGAGGGAAATGAGGGTGGTATTTATAGTGGAAGAGAGGAGGTATTTTACATTATTGTAATCATTATTATAATTTTTTGCTCAAGAATATGAATAGTATTAATTAATTTAACCAAAAATAGTAATAATGTCATATGAGTTCTAACCAAGTGGACTTAATTCACTTATGATGTAAAAAATAGTGTATTTAACTGATAATTTGAATATACGGTATTTTACTGTATTTCACTATTCATCAAAGATTCGAGAATTTTAGAAAAATCCCAAAAATTCACCATAACCATTTTTCAATGTGTAGAATTCAAAAATAAACTTATTTTTTGAAAATAAGTTTCTAAATAATTTTAATTTAATTTTTAAATAAAATCATAATTTATTAAAAAAACAACATTAAAACTATAACTCATTTTATAACACATTGAGAAATTAATCAAGTTCCCATAAAATTATCTTATAACCATAAGACAATAAAGTAACAACTTATGAATAAATTTTATCAAAATACATTTCCATTTTAAATTATTAAATTTAATCCTAATATTGTAATTAAAATATTTATGACATGCGTAAAAATACCAATACTTATACTATGATCGTTTTTCACTTTTAATATGTCTAAATTGTATTTATACATTCATAGGTGAGTTTATATTTTTTTGTAAAATATAATATTTACTAGTATTCATAAGGGTATGTTACTATTCATAAGGGTATATTACTATTCATCAAAAATTATGTTTGTCTTATCAGAATCTAAATATCTTACTGAACACAACTGTGTATGTCAGTTTTTTGAAATTCAAATCATAGAGGTGGAAAATTTATGTTTACTTGGATAGGTTATAAAAAAGAGGTGTTTTTAGAGACTCAGTGTTTCATGCATTCTATATTAAATCTATTTGTAAATTCTTGGGGTGTTACAAATACCTTAGAATATTTTCCCCTCTATATTTATTTCTATTTATGTAGTTTTTAATAACATTCCAAATATTTAATTTTTTTCTATAGGATACCCCAAAGTGAAAAGGAATACATAAGGATAGCTCAAGGATGTCTACAAATCACCCAAGGGAGACCCTAACTTGAGCTTACTGGATAAATAAAAAAACCTAGGTGGTTTCTATCCTTATCATTTATTTTACATTTCTAATTAATAATTTTACGTTAATTTATAAATTTCATATAGAAAATGGTGTATGGTAGTGTCATTGATAAGTGTGGGGGAAGATATTGAAACCTATTTAGTATAATTTTTAAAAAAAATTATGATTTTTTTTTAAATTTTAAATAAAAATATATTTACCATTTTTAATATGGAATATTTTTTTAGAAAAATGAAACCAAAAAATTTATATAAAAAACTTTCACAGACAAACTATTCTTACTGTAAATATTTTACACAACTCTTTTGGATATTTTTAGTTTTTTTTAAACCTTATTTAAGTTGAATTTTTCCCTACCTAGGATAAATGTCATTCTAGATTTTAGGATATCACTAGTTCTAAAATTTCAAAACTTAAATGGCTACTGAGTAAATTTTTTCATTACTTCTATGGAAATTTTTTCTTAGAGCACAAAAAAGGAGTGTGAGTGAGAATATTTATATGTAATTAGAATTATAACATGAGTTCATTGTACTTTATAATATAATCTAATGTAACTTATCCTTTACATAAAATAACACCTCAAGGAGCTTACTCAAATTAAATTGATATAAGTCCTTTAAACTTGGAATAAAATTTTCTATTGGTATCCCGCGATGAATATCTAATACATTAGGCATTAGTTTTGTGAGTAATTCCATTTGTATATATCCAATAAGTGATTTTTAATACTTATTTTTACATACATAGATTGAAAAAATTAAAAAAAAGAATAATTTCCTAATATTCAAAAATTAATTAATTCAACTGAGGGGAATATTGAACCCAGATGGAGAAGATAGAAATTGACTTATAAAAAATTAATTTTTGGTGTATCAATAAAGTGTAAAATTGAAATATGGTTTATGAAAATTAGGAGAAGGGGATAAATGGAATTAATTTTTGTTAAAATTTTGATTCCACTCCTAGACTTGGAACATTGATTGATTTTAAATTAGGTAGTGGATTGATTCATGGAGTAAGTAGGATAATTTTTTACAATGAATAAATATATGTGTTATGATTCTCTAGATTGTATATTTAGATCTAGGATAGATGGACACTTTGTCTTTATTTTTTAAAAATGATACTCAATGATAAAATTACTCGAGGGTGAGATAGTTCAAGTGTGGAGGAGTGATGAGAGTTGAAAATTTTAAAAATTGTTGAATGTTATTCATTGAAAATACCTCTTAATTTATATTAAAATCTCGAGTAATCATTCATTTTTTATAATATTTTTAATCATAAATTTTATTGAAAAATTGTTAAATTGATGATTTTTATTTTTTATTCATTCTTGGAATTAAATAGTGAAGTGATACATTGACTTTAAAATTTGAAGTTTATTTGGTTGATTCAATTTAAATTTGAAACTAATATACATAAACAAATTTATTTATGAGTTTTAATTGTCTTATTCATTATTTGAAATTAATTAAATACATTCATTGAGATTTTTTTTAAAAAAATAATTGAGAATTTTCAAATAGGGAAATGTGAATATGTAATTAATTAAGTTTTTAAAAATTAGATTTTAAATTGACTAAAAAATGAATTGTGATTTTTTATAGATTTTGTTTGACATTTTTATTTTAATCTGAAAAAATATGAAAAAAATAAATATATTATTTTAATTTCAATGTAGATCATAAAGGTGTAAAATGACTTCCACTGTGAACAAAAAATGTGCCACCATGTAAGGGGTCTTCTATCATGCACTCTCTACCACAACCTACTTTTATGAAAAGAGAACTCCCCTACAACTGTGAGGTCAGGTCCATTATAGTGAACCCAATTTTTCTACCATTGGTCTTCTTATATGAGAATAATTCACATACTATAATTTATCCTTTTATCATATTCCTTCTTCTATAAGGTTCTACTATCGTGGATTCCTTTCAACACACCTTAAACTTAAACCACTTTTCCATATTCAGAATCATGCTGCCTTGTTCTATGCTAGAGATAAATTAACCAAATAAAGAAGAAGCATGAGATACATTCCACAAGAATATGACTAAATACATTAGCATCATGTGAGTCAAATCTTGAAGAATACCCAATCCCATTTAAGTTTTAAGTATCAACTATTGAACTGAAGTTTCTATGGAGATGAATGGATCCATGTCGCACTAGCACTACTGGAAAAACAGCCTATACCCACGGTTTTCCAAAACCGTGGGTATAGGTGTTCTGCCACCGTGTCAACGAAACATACCAAATTGCCACGGTGTCAAAGGCTTTTCCCCACGGTTTCAAAATTGTGGGTATAGGTCCTAAAATAATGCGGCCTGCGGGTTTCGAACTGCAACCTCTCCGCTGTAGACGAAGCACCTAACCACTACCCCAACATTAATTTTATATATATATATTTGTATTTAGTTAAATATAGTTATATAAACTGTGGGTATAGAGGGAAGAACCGTGGGTATAGGACTCCCGCCAAAAAAAATTTCCTTCCCGCGGAAATTTTTTTTCCCGCACACACACGGGAAACCTATACCCACGGTTTTTCATAACTGTGCGTATAGGTATTTTAACCAAGACCTATCCCCATGGTTTTCCCCAAAACCGTGGGGATAGGTACCCCTATACCCACGGTTTTTGAAAACCGTGGGTATAGGTGAATTTTCAGGACCTATCCCCATGGTTTTGGAAAACCATGGGAATAGACCCCCCTATACCCACGGTTTTCCAAAACCATGGGGATAGGTCCTGAAAATTCACCTATACCCACGGTTTTCAAAAACCGTGGGTATAGGGGTACCTATCCCCACGGTTTTGGGGAAAACCGTGGGGATAGGTCCATTTTCCAGTAGTGTAGTTCTTACCAAAAGAAGTGTGATATTTCTAAAAACAAGATCAACCCCACATATATTTATCAAAAGGGATCCCAAATTACTAAAATATAGTTTACTTTGTGTTCCTTGTGAAGATATGACTATGTAGGGGTCACAAATTCTTTCTCGAACGCTGTTTGGATAGTTGAATAAGGATACACACTAGGTGCTTACTGTTTTTATAGTAAGGGCCTAATAATGATGGAAAATTATTCCAGGAACTTGATCATGACCAATTCATGAATTCTTCTTATTTAAGTCCCAAGTTCAATCCCAATGTAGATCATTAAATGTACTGATCCCTTAGTTTAGATCACCCCAAAACCATTTGGACAACCTTGAAGCATGGATCACCAAACTTGATTTGATTCAATCGAGCCAAGACTTGAGCACCTCCTTTCAATCCTGATCATGGATTTTTTATCAACTTTTTACAAAGATCATCCATCACTCAAATATCATTGGTTCCAATAGTACAGGGCCAACCATTGGTGTTCTATTTAATCTTAATTAAAAACTCCAAGGCCTAACTCAAACCTCTTCCCTGACACATAAACTAAAACTTCTCCTCATGTGAACACACTGAAACATAGTATGGATTTCATGAACTATGATTCACCATATCACATTAGATTAAGATTATTCTCAAAGGTTTGTTGAGAAAATCATTTGAAAAGAATGATTCAATGGGAATATTCTAGTGCTTCTCACATGGGAAATTCTCAACCCTCAGATCTGTCCATGTGGCACTCATCCAACTAAAAAATAAGCTTGCTACACTCACTATGCTAAATACATGTCTGAAAAGAATTTTGTTGTTGCTTATAAATATTTTTATCCCTCCCCACTAAAAATTTATTTATAACCCACTGACTATAGAATAGGTACTATGTAATTCTCTTATGTATTTTTTTATTTAAATTCATTCTGTTCTATTTCTATTCATTTGTGAGGTTCTAATTCTCCCCCCGATTCTTTTGTGTTTTTCTCAACCTTTGTTTGGTAATTAAGATCTCATTAACTCAATAACTATGGATAGAAAACACTAGTATTAGGACGTGAGGGAGGGATGAAATAGGCACTTTGAATACTCAATGATGTCATTTCTTATTTTCATCCTTGATGTAGTAGTAAAATGGATAAAATCATATATATGATATTTATCTACTCTTTCTAATGAGATGCTACTCCCTATAAATTATCAAATCTATTATTCCATCCTCTCTAAGTCTATATAGTATACCAGTGGAACTTTTTGGATTAAGGGATGTACAACATATGATGTAGCTAGGTGTAGAGATAATGGATACCTTGATTGAGTGTCTTCATTGCTTATTCTCTATGGAGGTGGTGGAACTAGATGTACATGGAGATATTTATTCTCTATGTATTTAGAACCAAAAAATTGATAGAGATCAGAAATCAATAAATAGTTTGTTTTTATTTTCAGATGAGAACCAATATAGATAATGAATAACTTATGTAATCTAACCCAGATCCAACCCCCTTTCACCCTGAATTTGTGTGTTTAACTTGTACATTTTGTTCTAAATTCATAAAATCAAAGTTCCAAACATCGATATCTTGTTTCTTTCAAAATTAAGAAAAAAACTAAAAAAAAAACACATTAGTGTTAGGACAGGTAAAACTCACATGCCCTACTCCTTGAGAGATGACCTTGGTTAGCCACTAGGATGCATTAGGAGAATATTAAATTTATATTTAACCATGCCTCATGATAACCATGTATTAAACTTGGTGTATTTTGAAAGGAATAATGGAATTTCACTACTACCTAACGTGTGAGTAAGTTCATTGACTCGATTGAGGAATGTTCTTACCCATTCACTAAGTAGAACACATGGAATTACTATTCTATTTAAGGATATGTTAAGAGAATTAGTGGTTCCATACAAAAGTAAATATTTGAGGGTGAGTATGTGAATGATATTTAACTTTCACATTGACTTTGATGATTTATAACAAAATTAAATAATGATATATCCCATTGGAATTCATCCTTAGGAACATATACATTTCTTGCATTCATTTTATGTAAATCCGTGTTTGTATTTTATTCCCTATTTTCATCCATCAAAGCAACAACCTCATTAACCTATTTCATTCAAAATTAAGAAAAAAATACACAAGTTCTAGGATAGTGAAGAACAAACCCATATATGCTCCTTGGGAAATGACATTGTTCAACTCTATGCTTCATTCCAAGTTGTAATTAAAAATTATGTTTTACTATGGCTTGATCAGCATGCCAAGATAACTACATGTGATGTCATTATAGAATATTTAGTCATATCAGGAATTAATAAAAATATATGATATATAGAGTATTGACATTATCTATGTCTCATGTTTAATCTTGATGTTAAGGAAAAAGGAACTTTACTAATGGTCATATGGAGGATTAGATCACACTATACCTCTTTATAATTTGGGTAGCTATAATGTTATTATAGATAAATATCTTAGTTTATAATTATGAATGAAATTAAAGATTATTTACAAATTTACAAAAGGGACACTGGGGTATCACATATGATAATGCTAATTTGGATTATTAGACTAATGTGATTAGTTCATGCATACAAATGTTTATGTTTATTATCAACACAAAAGAGAATTGTGTTTTGTAAATTTAAAATATTTAATTAAACAATATTTTTTAATTAAACAAATAATGTTGTGTTATAATAAAAATAATGATTTATTTATATTATTAAAACAACAACATGAGGAAATGAAAAATTCCAAAATGTATTTCGGTTTAGGCTTGGAGGAATGGATTTATAAGAACAATTTCATGTTAAAACTCATAATACCACCTTGAGATGTCATTTATTCACCTCTTTTTCTAGGTTTAACAAATTTAGAGGCTTATTAATTAACCTACCAAGATGATTTGAGACATAAGTCACTTTTTAAGGCTATTTAATAATTCAAATGACCATTGGATTCTATTTATTACACCTCATTTGGTTTGTTACAAATTTGGATTCCTTAGAAGCTATTAAAGTCCCCCCTTCCTATAAATATCAAGGATGATTGTTGTTAGAATTAATTTCCATTAGATAGAAATTAAATGATGCATTTTTTGTTCTCAAGTGTTCCTCTTTTGTTAAATTTCTCTATTTTTCCTCACCTAAGTGGTTTTTTAAAGTTTTTTACATCCCTTATTTTATTCTTTTCCTAAGAGGAGTGATTAGAATCACTTGTATAAAATGAGAATATTTCCAAGGTGTTGATGATTAGTATTATAACTAGATACTAAAAGAGGCTTTAATTATTCAATTCAATTTTTATCTGAATATTCCAAACACTTTTAAAAGGTATTGTGATTTATTGTTTTTTTATTTTATTTTTCATTTAATTATTATGTTCTTAGTTGGGTTTATTAATACTTTTACCATCTAAATAGGGTTAGTAATGTTATTAAAACCCTATAATTGTATTATATCTATACTCAATAAATTAAAAATAAATAAGTTGAATGTTTTGATGTTGTATAGTAAAATTATATATTCACATTATGTAAAATTCATTTAATACTCACATGAAACATTGATGGAATTTTTGAGATCTTATGACTGAAATTAAGGGTAATTATAGGTATTATGTTTCCAATTAGCCCCTATGTGAAATATCATATTCCCCATTCTTTAGTCCAAAAAACCCCTTGAGCAAGTTAGATCTTACAAATTACTAAAATCAATGTAGAGACATAGAATCATTCCATGAAATTTGAATAAAGTCGTAACCATTATATAAGATACACGGGGAAATGAATTAAGTAATTAATATACATAAAATGAATTTATTATGTATATAAAACATACTGTATAATTAATATGTCTATAATCCTAAAGGTTATGAATGTGATACAAAAATTTTTAATGGTGATACTAAATATAAAATCCTTCATAAAATATCAAAGTGTGAGATTCCTTCTAATAAAAATCACGTTCATTAAGACCTTAAATGATAAATTAGATATGGATGTATAACATCCCCACCCAAATAATTGGATTTTGTTGGGTCATAGGTGCTACTAAAATTAGGTGACATTCCCCGGACACCAAATTCTAGTAATAAATTCAACGGGTTTAAGAACAAAAGATATAAGGGGGATTGATTTCCCATATTTAAACACACACAAAACATTTTCATAATAAATCTGAAAAAAATAAAACCAATGATGTTTATATAAATGATTAAAGAAAAAAACCAACAATAATATATAATAAAATAATTACCAAAATCAAAGTAACAATGGAACAATGTAAATAAAAGAAATAATATGACTCCAAAGTAGTAAAAGACTCTATAATTAAGGCGGAAACACTCTATACCCTTAAGTAAACCAATCCATGACTTAATCTCCACGAACTATTATAGCGAACTCAATAAGATCCACTAGAGATGTACAAAATCTACCCCTTTCCTTTATCACTAGAAAACTTCTCTAGAAACACCAAAGTGAATATGTATGGGGTGAATAATCAAACCCAATAGGAAACCCCCAAGATGATTTTACCACATTCCACTAAGGCCAAAAACATGTTATATCATAGTATTATAAAATAGATAAGAAAAATTCAAAAGAAGATGAAGGATTTGCCATAATTTTAAATAAAGAAGGTGGATAGATTTATCAAAATCAGTATAGCCAAAGATGAGTTTTCCTTTCAAGTAGTAGAAGCAATTCATTAATTTTAATTTAGCATAACCCATCCCATTTTTCACAATCACACACACATGTACATTTACAACCTATAAATCCCTATACCTATTAGTGGTGAGTAATCCTTTCACCTATTCATCACTTGGTGACCCAATTTGATGATGGTACTTCCAACCATGATCCTTCTCATGTTTCCCTATTTTATGGAGGTAATTATTACAATTATCCATCCCATATGCACATGAATGTACACAACCCAGTTTTTCTAAGAACACCAGTAAAAACCCATCTTCATTGAAAAACCGATTAAATAAATTACCAAGAACATTTTGTGCAACACCATAACCCAGATTTAAAGATACAAACAATAATAGAAAATATAGAAGAGTTTCATCATGTTAAAATCATTTCAAATCAAAAGAGAGTTCTTTAAATAAACCTAAGATCCTTCACATTCTATTAAAAATTAAAAGAGGGAAAAACCACCTACCTCTTATACATTTGGTTTAAAAATAATTTTGTGAACCCACATGTCTAATATTATCCTTTTGTTCCTCTAATGAATCACAAGAATATACTATTACAACTTATCTGATCCTATATATCAGGGCATATTAGGCTCAGTCTAGGGTTTTTTTAAGAGGAAACAAGTTGATATAGATGAGAATGGAATATTATAGACATTATATTTTTCTTACATAGTTTAATGATAAAAGTTTCATTGAATATGGATTCTAGAAGACAAATATCACTAAAATACACCAATAAAACCCATGTAAGTTGGAAGTAAAAGAAAGGACATGATGAGAATCAAAAGGAGCGCTGGGATTTTAAAACAGACTAGACCTAACCTAATTCATGGAATAAAAAATAAATTCACATCATGAATATTTTAGATGCAACATATAGTAACATTCAAATCACTTCATTTTAAAATCACAAAAACTAGTTCATGTTATGAATGGAATCTCATGGAAAGAATTGATTCTACCCAAAAAACCATTCACATGCTGAATTAAATTCATAGCGTCCATCCAAAACAGTACAGGTCGTGAATAACCACTCACTACATGGACTAGTTCCAATAGACATATTTAATCACAACTTCTATTTATTCCCTAAAAATCCTCTATAAAATTTTCCCAACCACTCTAAATATAAAATAAAAACCATAAATGTAACAACCCAAAGTTTATAAATGATATTTATTTCTTCAAATAAATGTGTATTATATTATATTGTATAATATTATACACATAAAACACATAAAGAAACCAACAAGAATTTATTTAATTAATAAATATTATCACATTAATCAATAAATAAACCCATGAAAATTCAAAATATTATAATTCAAAAAAATATAAATTAAGAAAAGTAGAATTAGAAAATTTGGATCCTTATAATCTATTAGAATCATCACCACCATAGAAAAAAAAATATTAAAAGGAAACAAAATATTAGTAAACCAATCAAAATTTTAGAAAATGGAAATTTAGAACCTTGATAGTAATTTAAGTGAATAATGAATGAAATAATGAAGTGGTATTTATAGGAGGTAATATGAATTTTGGAATAATAACATGGACATTAGGAATAGTAAAATGATTGTTGGAATATTAATTTAGCCTCTAAATAATGAAATGTAATATAAACAATATTCACCATGATTAATTTAAGTAAATATAAATATTATAATTCCATAAAATAAATATAAATAATAAAAAGTTGAAGAAAATATAAGAACATTTTTAATAAACTATATTTTAATGTATTTCATAAAAAATAATAATTTTTATTTTAAAAATTAATATAAACTATGTTATAAAAACATTTCAATAAAATTAATTTCATTTTTGAAATCATTATTATGAAATTTTCCAAGGTTGATTTTTTTTTGTAATTTTCTGAAATAATTCTATTTTAAGATGAATAGTAAAAATAAAGTTTTTTTATAACTAGGGTATTTTAAATTACATCATTCATGATGTAATAAATTATAGGAATGTTTTCTCAATAAAGGAATATTTAATTTGATAAATTAGTCATTAAAATAAAATAAACATGTTTTCCAAACCTAAAAATTACTTTCCAAATCTAATTTCAAAAGTATTCCTTTAAAAGAACAATTTTTTTTTCATTTTTCCACTTTCCTTTTTAATAAACTAATAAATTAGAATTATAAATGGGTTTAAAGTCCTAAAACCATTATATTTTATTTATTTATGATTCATTATGTCAAAAATATCACCATTACATTATTTACCATGGATATAGTATTTTATTCAATATTTTAACTCAAAAATACTCATCTCCTCAAGTATAAATAACCCCTCTCCATATCCTTATAAATCCACTTTACTTACACTTTAAAAAGAAAAAAACTCTAACCAAATACTCTCTATTAATCCTATTATAATCATTAGTTACATTATGTATTAACCAACTCTGAGAATCAAGGGATTTTAGTATCGTACAAGAGAAGCAACATCGAGAAGTCGGTATATTTTCATCAACACTTCTTCACATTTTCCTCTTCTCCTCATCCTTTTATATATCTATTCCAAACTAAAATATTTTAATATTAATTAATTATTATGTTAAAATTATACTAATTATGTTATCCTACGTAAATAATCACATCTACTAATTAATTATTTTTAATAATTCTCATGCCTCCTCTTTGAAAAATATCTCGTTAATAGTAGGTTAACAGCCAATGAGGACGTTTCTAATTTTTGTTTTCTTATAACTAACCTTTTGAATGATTATAATAAATTATTTATAATATATAAATGTATAAATATATTTATTATAATATTTTGTAATTAATTCTACTTATGTATAAATTTCTTTGAACAAAATAGTGAAATTGGTGAAAAATGGTAAATTTGTAATGAAAACATAAATAGTGAAAAAAATGAACATAATTCAATTCTGATTCATTTTTTTAATAAACCTAAGTTTATTATATAGGATATGGAAAAGTGATGAAATAAATTTGGATTTAAGGTAAGTGGATTCTCAAACCCAAACTATTTCTTTTGGGTTACCTCCTATTTCACATTGATTTTAGAATTAATGTTCCTATAATATTCAAAATATATCCTTTCAATATTCTTTATATTTTATTTATAGGATATATATGTTTCTACCCTTAAATTTTTTTTCCTAATCAGTTTTCAATTATTTTTCAAAAACACTTATATTTCTAAAACATCTCTTGAATCCTCTTCATTTGATTCTCCTTTAAAAGAATAAAATGATATTTTATACTGATGTAAGATCTCCCTTATTCATTTGGGAATACTAAAGTTCATTTCATTTTTTATGATATGTGAAATATTTTATGAAACATGTTTCATTCCATGGGTTATTTCATGACTATGATTATTATCCTTCCATGTGTCATGCATGACTATGTGTATTTTATGATGTGACGGGTTGGCCTAGAATTATATAAACCTCCAATGAATTGGTTAATGTGATGTATCTCATGTGATAATGTGTATTATGAATGAACATGATGATATATTTGTTCACAGTGATGATGTTATGATTATGTACTTATGTTATGTGTGAACATAATGCTAGCTTTATTCACAACTATGTGTGGTATTTGACCACTATGATATAATGTTTCATTATTATGCATATGCTGCATTTCATGCCTTTAAAAAATGTTTCCCTCATGATTATGATGATTATTCTATGCTTATAATATTATGATAATGTTTATGCTCACTCATGTTCTATTGATTCATGTCCCTTATTCCTCCCCTTACAAGTATTTTATCTCACCCATTTATTTGATGTATATCCTCATGTGACTATATGTACTAAAGATATCATTAAATATTTATAAGGATAAAGAAGAAGAATTTAAATAATGTTTAAGTTTTATTATTTACAATTGATGTATGAGCCTAATTTTCCCAAGACACTAAACCTTTGGATCCTAGATTGTATTGTTATTGGGTCATTTATCTTAAAAGTGATGTAATAGTCATGTAAGGAAAATTTGGTTCTCTATAGTTAGTATTAGAGTATGGTTTAGTTAATTTGGGAATTATGATTAGAAGTAATTAGTGAAAACCTTAATTATAAGTCAATATATAGGTAAACATCCTAGAAAAAATCGTTTTAGAAGAATAATAAACATATAGATCCTATAAGATATGACTTTATAGTTAATTTGTGAATAATAATAACTTATTTATTCAGTATTTGTTGACTTATGATTTGTTTAAACATTTTATATTTTATAAAATGGCGGGAACAAGGAGAAATCAGGATAAACCCCATGTGAGGGATAATGCAACGATTTTTCAAATGACATTCCCAATGGGATGGGACGTGGAGTTCAAAACATCATAGATATGATTAACCAACTGTATCTGACTAAAAAACAACCTAAACCACATAAAATATCCACCTTAACCGAAGAAGGAGAAACTATCCATTGATTCCTTTATGTGGTAATGAAAACCAAGGTTCAGTGGGTCTTATGATCCACTTTTCACAAAAAAGTGGGAGAACTCAATAGAGAATATCTTTTATATTATGCACTATTCTAATAAAGATAAGGTTACTTTGGTAGTCTATCATTTAGATAGATAGGCTGATCAATGGTGGGAATTGATAAAGAATACCAAGATAAAGGATGAAATGGAAGATATGGAGTGATAAGACTTAAGAAAATATTTCTTAATAAGTATTTCCATAGAAATCTTAAAAAAATATAGAGATATAATTATTAGAGTTGAAGAAAAATGAAAACGAATCTATCACAAATTATAAGGAAAACTTCATAAGGATTTAAAGATATACCTTGGGATTTGTTATCGATAATGATAGAAAAATATATAGATTTTTTAGTGGTTTAAAACCACACATTCTAAAGGCTCTATCTATCCGGGACTTTGGAAGTTATGAATAATTAGTAAAATGGGATCTCAAACTAGAGATGGAGTTTATATAATAGTCCCATGGTTATGGAGATAAGAAGTTAAGAACAGAGTTTCAAGATGATGGGTCAAATGAAAAAGGATGAAAGATGATCCAACCACCCACATATCAAAAATTTGGTAAGAAACATCATGGGAATTTCCTCAAAGGGATGGGGAAATTCTTTAAGTGCAAGAGAGAATTCCACCAAGCTCATTAATTTCAAATATTCATGAATAATTTGACCAACATGATATAGGAAATGAAGGTACCTTTTAATTTACCACCTATGGATCAATACTTCAACTATATGGATCAAGGGAATTACGCAATCCAGTGAACTAAACGATGAGTCCTTAAGGTTAATCAGCATTAGTAAGCACCAAAGATAAAGTGAAAAGGGATATATTAGTCCATCACTACTATTGAAGTTGAGTGTGAAAATTAATTTGTACAATGTATATTTCCTATTAACTTAATAATAGAAAAAAAAATATTTTATTTTAGTTCTACACATTCCTTTATATATTGTTAGTTTTATAGAATGGATGAATCAAAACCCAAAAAACTATAATTAGAGATATATATAAAAATATAAAGTGGTGTGATCATTACAACCCAAGTATTGGAATCTTATCATGTTATCATATTTGATTAGATTATTTCATAAAATCTCATAATACATCCCATAGTGGAATATTATTCTATACTGGTAAAGGATTGGATCTTGTTATATAGAGAACACATCAACTGTCAAGAAAAAAAATATCTTTCTATTTTATGAACCACCCAATTCTCATGTATAAATGTAAGGAATATCATGAATCTCCTTTGAAAAATTAATTAGTGGTTTGGGTGTTTATATATTTTAAAGAATCATACCATGCCTGAATGGTTGAGTTGAAGGAATATATCAACCCTAAGGAAATACCCATTATTATGAAATAAATGATGTATTTACCAAAGAGCTTCCTAGACTTACACTAGATAATTAGGTAGATTTCTTAATAGATCTTATACATGAAGCAACTATTATCTCAAAATTACCCTGTATAATAGACCTTATCGAACTGGAGGAGTTAAAGAAGCATCTGCAAGATCATTTGGACAAAGGGTTTAGATTCCCTTGTACATCACCTTAGGGTTCACCAATGGTCTTTGTAAAGAAAAATTAAGGAAAAATTTAGGTGTATATAGATTACTAGGAGCTTAAAAGGATCATTATAAAGAACAAGTATCCCCTTCCAAGGATTAATGACTTGTTCAATCAACTAAGAGGAGCTCAGTACTTCTCAAAAGTGGATCTTCATTCTGGATATCATCAGCTGAAGGTAAAGAAGGAAAATATTTATAATACAGCTTTCCATATATGGTATGGACACTATAAGTTCATAGTTATTCCCTTCATACTTACTAACTACCCTATTATCTTCATGGATTTTATGAATAAAATCTTTATAAAATACCTTGAATTTTTTTTGGTAGTCTTTATCAATGATAATGTAATTTACTCCCAGAGTAAATAGGAACATTAAGTGCATTTAAATACTATACTAGAGATATTAAGGAAGGATAGAATATTTTCTAAGTTCAGAAAGTGTGACTTTTGGATACAATAAGTCACATTCTTAAAGAACATGGTCATAAGTGAGGAAATTTGTATGGACCATTCAAAGACAAAGGAAATCGAGAAATGGCCCAGACCCACTAGTGTCATGGAAATACATAGTTGTTTTGGATTGTTTGCTTACTAATGATGTTTTCTGAGAAATTTATCATGATTTTCTATCCTGCTAACAAAGTTAACATGAAAAGGGGTAATGTATGTCTAGAAAAAATAATGTGATGAAATCTTTAAGGAGCTCAATAAGTGGCTAATCACTGCACTTGTACTCACAATAACATCAAGTGGAGAAGGTTCTGTGATATTCAATGATGATTTGAAAAAAAAATATTGGGTTGTTTATTCATGAATAATGAAAAATTAATAGCCTACACCTCATAATAACTAAGTATCCATGAGAAGAACTACCCTAAACATGATCTAGAGTTATCAACTGTGATATTTACTCTGAAGATTTGGTGGCACTATCACAATGCTGAGAATTGTGATATATATATCAATAAAAATATTCTAAAGTATATATTCAAATATAAGTAGATCAAAATTCATCAAAGAATATGGTTAAATCTAATCAAGGACTATGATTTCTCTATTCACTATCATCCACTAAAGGTTAACAAGTTAACTAATGTTCTTAGAAAAAAAATAACCCACTACACTATCCATGATGTGGACTGAGAAAGACCCCATATTCATGGATATGTAAAGTATAGATCTGGTAATAATTATGTTAGGGAATACATACTACCTTTTCCAAATTATTTACCAACCATATATCCAAGATAAGGTCAAGGAGGCATAAAGGGATGATCTCGAGCTTTAGAAAAAGGATAAAATTAGTCAAGGAAGGAAATCTTCATGAATTCAATATCAATGATGATGATGTGATTAATTTTGGAACTAGTATTTGTGTGACTTAATAACCTTATATAAATAAGGAGTCATTGGATAATTCACAGAGCTCATATTTTTCTATCCATCCCAGAATCACCAAGATGAACTGTGATCTATGAGAACACTTCTAGTGGGACAACATGGATAAAGAGATCACTAAGTACACTTAAAAGTTCTTAGTGTGTCAGAAAGTTAAAGAAAAGTAGTATAACTCAAAGGGGATGATGCAACCATTGACTATACCCATATGGAAATAGGAAAAAATCACCATAGACTTTATCACTAGTCTCTTAAATAAATCAAAAGTAAATAATGTAATATGCGTTGGGGTGGATCAACTCACCAAGACTTCCCACTTCATCACTATTTTGGAATATTTATCATTTGAAACAATTTATAAGATATATCTAAATAAAGTGATAAAGATATGTTTAGTACCACTTTATATCATCTCTGATCATGATTCAAAATTCACTTCGAAATTCTGGAGAATTATTCAGCATGATTTGATTGTTGAACTAAATTTCAGTACAACCTATCACCCCCAAATTGAGGTCCAATCAGAAAGGACTATTCAAAATCTTTAGGACATGTTGAGATCTTTATCAATAGAATTTAAAGTGGGGTAGAATCAACATATCCCACAATTTATTTCTCATACATAAAAGATTCCACTTGAGTATTCAAATGGATCTATATAAAGATTTATATGGGAAGCGATGTATAACTCCTTCTTATTGGGATGAAGTTGGTGAATGAAACCTACATGGACCTAATCTTATGTGGGAGATGTAAAATAAGGTTCAATCCATCCAACAACATATAAAAGTTTCCTAGAGCCAAAAGAAGAGATATGATGAAAACCAAGGGATATGGAGTTTGAACTTGGAGATAATTTTTCCTTCAAATATCATTATGGAAGAGAGTCATGCGGTTTGAAAATAAATGGAAGCTTAGGATAATGTACATTGGCCTTTTTAAATCCTTGATCGCATAGGATTAGTGGCCTATCAACTAGAAATTCCACCATATATAGATCAAGTTCATGAAGTGTCCCATGTATCTCTCCTGAGGAAGTACATATTTAATCCCTCAAAGATACTGAATCTGAATGTGGTGCAACTAGAGAATAATATCTCATACAAGGAGTAGTCGATGAAGCTCTTGGGCCATAGAGACATGGTTCTACACAATAAGGCAAATCACCTTTTCAAAGTGTTGGGAAGAACCATAAATATGAATAGGTGATATGGGAACCATAGGAGACAATGAAACATAAGTTCCCTAACTTATTCTAAACTGAGAATGTGATTTTAAATTTAGGGGGGTTTATAAATGGGGGTAGAATGTAACAACCTAGATTGTATAAATAATATTTATTTCTTTAAATAAATGTGTGTTATATTGTGTTATATAGTATTATACATATACAACACATAAAGAAACTAAAAAAATTATTTCATTAATAAATATCATTACATTAATAAATAACTAAACCCATGAAAATTCTAAATATTATAATGGTACAAATAAATATAAATTAATAAAAGTATAATTGGAAAATTATGATCCTTCTAATCTGCTGTAATCATCACCCTTATGGCCAACACTATATAAATGAAACAAAATATTAGTAAACCAATTAATATTTTATAAAATGGAAATGTATAACTTTTAGAGTAATTTAGGTGAATAATTAATGAAATAATGAAGTGGTATTTATAGGAGGTAATACGACCATTAGAATAGTAACCTAACTGTTGTAAATAGTAACCTGACTATTAGAATAGTAAATTGACCTCAAAATAATAAAATGTAATATAAATAATATTTATCATGAGTAATTATAAATATTATAATTCCATAAAATAAATATCAATAATAAAAACTCAAATAAAATATAAGCACTTTTTTAATGAACTATATTTTAAGGTATTTCGTAAAAAATAAAAACAAATTATATTAAAAATTAAAATAAACTATTTTAGAAAATTATTTTTATAAATTTAATTTCATTTTTTAAATCATATCATTTAAATTTTCCAATGGTAATTTTTTGGTAATTTTCTGAAATAATTCAATTTTTTTGTGAATAGTAAAATTGGAGTTTTTTTCATAACCTGTGTATTTTAAATTAAATCATTCATGATGTAATAAATTATAGAAATTTTTTATTGAAAAAAACATATTTTGTTTTATAAATTATTCATTAAAATAAAATAAACATGTTTTCCAAACCTAAAAAACAATTTCCAAAGTCTAAAGTCAAATGTATTCCTTTAAAAATGATTTTTTTTTTTCATTTTTTCACTTTCCTTTTTAATAAACCAATGAATTAGAAATATAAAGGGTTTTAAAGTCATAAAAATTATATTTTATTTATTTATGATACATTATGTTAATAATATCAATATTTCAAGGTTTACCTTGGATATTATGTTTTATTCAATATTTTAACTCAAAAATATTAATTTCCTCGAGTACAAATAAACCCTCTCCCTCCCCTTGGAAAAACACTTCACTTATAATTTAAAAATCCATACCTCTAAAAAAATACTATCTCTTATTCTTCTTATAATTATTAGGGATATTCTAGAGTAACCAACTCCAATCATAAAGAGAGTTTAGTGTTTTATAAGAGAAGCAACACTGAGAATTGGGTATGTTTTCATCAACTCTTCTTTGTGTTTTCCTCTTCTCATCCTCCTTTTCTATATCCCTTAAAAACTCAAATATTATAATTTTAATTAATTAGTATGTTAAAATTATATTAATTATTTTATCTGACTTAAATAATCACATCTAATATGTAATTATATTTCATAATTCTCATACCTCCTCTTTGAAAAATGTATTATTAACGATCGGTTAACTTCCACTGGGGAAATTTTCAATATTTTTCTTATTACCAACTTTATATATAGTTATAATAAATTATTTATTATATATTAATATTATTATTCTAAGCTTCTAGAATTAATTATACCTATGTCTAAATTACCTTGAACAAAATAGAAAAATCAAAGAAAAAAGGGCAACTTTTTAAGGAAAACATGATATCAAAACACTTCAACCTCAAAAAAGAAAATTAAGAAATAAATTAAATTATTGTAATTGATAAATAGTGAAAAAATGATAATAATTTACTTCTGTTTAAATGTTTTAATAAACCTAATTTTATTATTTAGATGGCGGAAAAGTGACGAAATAAAGAAAGATTTAGGGTAAGGGTATTCTCAAACCCAAACTCTTTATTTTGGGATATCTCCAATTTCAAATTGATTTCAGTATGAATGTTCCTATAATATGAAAATATTTCCTTTCAATGTTATTTCTATTTTATTTCTAGGATTTACAAGTTTCTACCCTTCCAAAATAATTTCTAATCCATTTACAATTATTTTTCAAAAAGTCTTCAATTTCCAAAACATAACTTGAATACTATTGAGTTATTTCCCCTTTCGAAGAATAAAATTGTAAGAACCTGAATCTTATTTTCAGGTATGTTTTTCTTTTTTTCTGGAGTTTTTGAGAAACAGGAGTTTCTGGAAATTTTTGAAGTACACGTCGTGTACTTTCTAAGTACAGACCGTGTACTTCGTTGCCGCTTGAGGCCGTGTTCTGGCTGTGTCATGGCCACACACACGGCCATTTAGGGGTGATATGGAGGCTACCTAAAGCAGAGTACGGAAAATCCTAGTACACGCCGTGTACTCTAAAATTACACATCATGTACTTTATTTTTTTCACTAAACACATTGGGGTTGCGTCTTAACCCCAGAACTATCTTCTTCTCCAGCTTCTTCAACCGAGAGCGTTCCTTATGGTCGTGGATCTTCGATGAACCCCTGAGCCTCCATCTGTTCTCTGAATCGACCGACGTCGATTGCGTTGGAATCTCAATGGTAAGATCTTCCTTCTCCTAGAGCTTCTTTTCCCAATTCCTCCACTTTCTCAAGTTATCATGGGTTGATAGTTTTGGAATTTTTCTTAGATCTATGGTGTTCAAGGAGATTCAAGCTTCGAGGTTCGAGTATATCGATCTCTTAAAGTCAAGGTAGGTGGTTTGTGCCTTTCTGTAGAAATTCTTTGAGTATTTGTGAAAATTCCACCAATACCATTGAACAGGGTATTGCGTGTTTCCTATTTTTCCCTTATTATTTTCTTGCTTCCTTATAAACTTGAGTAGAGGTTATAAGTTTGTGAATAGGGTGATTTACTGTGCTTTGGATGCTTTGACCATACATGTTTGCCTGTTTATGATTGTTCGGTCTAGTTTTTTCATGTTACGTTATTGCCAGTTTCATGCCTAGTTGTAGGATGGTATGACTGTTCTTCCATGATGAGATGTTGTAGATGCTAGCCAATTAGTTCTTGAGGATACTTTGGTCGTTACGCGATGCGATACTTGCTGATTTTACACAGGGCTGTGGGAACTTAGTGTAGTAGACCATAGCTAGAATGGACGTAAGGTCTTCTCCAGAGTGTCTTTAATTTACAATGTGAGACCATAGGGGGAATTGATGTTGAGTTCTTCCTCAGAGTGTCTGTAGTTCCTCGATGCGGGCCACAGGGGGAATGAGACATTGAGTGCTTCCCCAGAGCGCCTTTAGTATGATACTAGACTATAGGGGGAATTGACGGTGAGTGCTTCCCGAGAGAGTCTATTCTTTAGCTGAATCAAAGGGGTGAGACTGTGTGTGCCTCCCAGAGGGTTGCTAGTACTTGTAGGTTGAACCATAGTGGTTAGGTTGTGAGAACTACCCAGAGGTTGCCTATTTTTTCTACTTGCTTGAGTGAATGTTTACTTGTTTGTAATTATGTGCTAGAAACTGTGGATTGTTTGTTGTTTAGTACTCCCCTGTTTACTGCTTTTTGTACTTGCACCTGCCATATATTCACTGATTGTTAGGCATAGATCTTTGGGTGGTTTCTTACTGGGACTTTGTATCACAACCTATTTGGTCCATGCTTTTGGGACCAAACAGATTATATTGTTGCAGATATAGATAAGGGAAAGCGCTCTTCTACTTCAGGTTCTTGATTGCACTGGAGCTGGAGAGAATGAGACCAAGACGAGGCTTGTGATGCTAAGGAGTTGCTCATCTGTTTTTCTTTTTTACTTTGGTTTAGTATTGTATTCAGCATTGTGACTTGTTTGGATATTTTTCTATACATATATGTATCATGCATCATTTACATATATTTATGCTCCAGTTGTTTATTTATCATTCTTCCGCTGTTATTGTTGTTGTATATTTACTTCTTCCGCTATTGTATGTGTTGTTACTTCCGTTGTGTACTCTACCAATGGGGGCATAGTTTCCCCACTATCACACCCAAGGCCCTTGCTGCTAGTCGGTAGCCTCTGGTGTTCGGGGAAATGCGCTTGAGGCCATGTGACCAACCGGGTATGGGGTGCCTCTGGGTGGCTTCCGGAACCGGGACATTACAAAGTGGTATCAAAGGGTTTTATTTTCTATTGACTTACTATTTGTAGCCTATATCCAGGGATATGACGGAATAGGTACTTGGTAATAAGCTGTGCCCGGGATTAGCTAACCTATGTATAGGGAAAAGCCATACTACCTCGTTATTTGTAATTTTACTGGTTTGCAATTTTACAGTTGATTTGATTTCACCGTTGGGTAATTCACATGCCTTATGTTGTTACCGTTGTTGTTATTGAAGTTCTATTTCTATCGCAACCTAATGAGATGAGGGTATTCCATCTCATGCATCATATAGGCACTTGCTAGAAATCACATGTCATGCATTCTTTCCATGTCATCTAGGATGCATTAGAAATTGCATGTTGTTGTGATATATGTTGTGTAGAATATGCATGCTATTGTGATAGATTCTTTGATAGAATCTCTACTGTTTGATAGGGAATTTGTTTGTATAGTGCTTTGCTTAAATAAATGCCAAATTTTGGTTCTTGAGGTGTTATGGGCCCTCATGGACCGGATTTTGGTGGATCATTAACTTTTTTACCTTGTTTGTAACTTTTATAAGATTACAAACTTTGATTCACGGGGAGTATGGGCCCTCACGGATCAAAATTTGACACTTTAACGCTGGTGTTCTGTGTTTTCTGGGCTCCGGAGCAGTTTCTGAGGCTACTGTTTGGAAAAACCTAGAATACATGGTGTTTACTTTATGGTTACAGGCTGTGTAGTCTATAGTTGTGTCACTGACTATGTGGGTAAGGACACGGGGTTATGAAAAATCTGGTAGTAACACACCATGTACTAGTTTAGCACATCGTGTAATAAGAAATAGGTACCCGGGTCGTGTCACGAATAACACGGGTCATGTTATTTTTTCACATACATGTTGTTTCTGAATTTTTCATGTTGTGTCATCTAATCTTGGTACCCGGTCGTGTCATGAACAACACTGGTCGGTGTCATCCTTTCTCATACACACCATGTCCGCCTAGAACACGCAGTGTAGTGTCATCCATGTAGCCAGCCTTGTAGCTAACCACACGGTCTGTTGGGAATTCTTAGTACACGTCGTGTCCTACTGGAACACACCATGTAGTTTGACCTGGGTATACAAGCCGTGTCACTAACAACATGGGCCAGGTGAAGCTTGTTGCATACACGTCATGTCTACCTTGAACACGCCGTGTAGTTTTGTCTTAGGAGAGCTGTGTGGCTTAACCGTGTAGAAGGACTCAGGCATGGGAAGATGATTCAGGTACATGTCGTGTGTTGGGATAACATTCCGTGTTTTGGGGTGTTACATGACCATTTTTGGCAGAAGTGCATTCCCATGTGAATGACTTAAGGTAACATGCTGTGTAGGGAACGTACATGCTGTGTATTCATGTTTTGCATAACTTGAATGCCTTCTTTTCCATGTTCCTTCTTGCGCCTTCAGTTTTTTTCAGTTCTTGAAAATCTTTAATCTAAGGTGTACGTTTGACATTGAAGAGTCATGGAAATGAGACATCCTCTGATTGTATGCTAGTTTCCAGGCGGTGACCAGACACCGGATATGGCCGATCGGGGACTTCCTGCAGATCCTCCTGTTGTGCCAGCCTCAGAACCAGCAGTGATACCAACTATAGGCATCGATGCACAGTTTAGGGAAGGTTTTCTGAGGATGATGCAGAACTTCCAGGGAGCTATGCCTTCTGCCACGTCTATGGCAGACTTGATGCGGGTTTTCCAGCAGCAGCATCCTCCCACCTTCTCTGGGGAAGGAGGACCTCAGGCTACAGAATCATGGCTAGAAGCCATGATGACGATCTTCGAGCATCTAGAGATTCCTTTAGAGAGGCAGGTCAAGTTTGCTACATACATGCTATGAGACTCTGACAAGAGGTGGTGGGACATGATCTCACAGGCGGGACATCATCAGGTTATGTCATGGGAGGAGTTTTAGCGCGTCTTTTATGACTACTTCTATCTAGAGACCCTGAGGACTGACCGATCCCGGGAGTTCATGAGCCTGGAGTAGGGTACTCTTTCTATCATGGAGTACTCCTCTCATTTCATTGAGCTTCATCGTTTCACACCTCTCCAGGGTGGATATGGGTTGTTATTGGCAAGGAATTTTGAGGATGGTCTCAGATGGGAGATCCACTCGCAGGTGAATATCTTCAGGCTGACTTCCATCGCTTCCATCGTCAACCAGGCACTGATTGCGGAGTGTAATCTAAGAGATTCCAGAGCGAGAGCGAGGTCAGTTCTGCTTCCAGAGTTAGTGATTCTTCAGCTGACAGTAGGAAGCACCGTAGAGAGTCTACGCGCGGTGATCCGAGGTAGCGAGACACATCTTCAGGTAGCCAGGTGGTATGCTACCAGTGTAGAAGAGCTGGGCATACGAGGATGCAGTGCCAGAGAGACCTAGTGGAGTGCCGATCTTACGGCAAGATGGGTCACCTTAAGCGCTTCTGTCAGGTTTTCTCACCAGTATCTGGTGATAGAGGTTCATTCATGACTCCTCGTTTAGGAGCAGTGCCACCAGTTTCTCACCAATCTGGGAACTTGAGTTCTTTTGGCCATTCGGGGCGAGGTGGAGGTTGAGTTCATGGTGGTCAGTCACCGGCCTTTCAGTGGCAGTAGGGCAGATCAGCTCAGAGCAGTTAGGCAGGGCCATAGGGCCATGGTACAGGTCAATCTTTTGCAGTGGAGCAGACCCAACCAGAGCATGATCCTGGACCCTATAAAGTTCGAGGTACAATCTTAGTAGCCTCAGTTTTATCTTCTGCTCTTTTTGATACAGAGGATTCCCATAGCTTTATCTCTGTTTCTATTATGGAGAGCCTTGGGCTCTACATATTTTCTTCTGCTGATACTTTGACTCTAGACACACCGTTGGGGACTAGGACGACTAATGTACGACAGTGTAGAGAGTGACCTCTTGAGGTTGTAGGGTGTCACTTCTTATGGGACCTCTATGTCCTAGAGATGACATGCTATGATGTCATTCTTGGAATGGACTGGCTAGTTCCCTTCCAGGCAGTCCCCAACTATTGTCTTCACAGGGTGAGCTTCATATCACCAGAGGGTGGATATTTTCTTCATCAAGGCAAGTGGGATGTCCAGGCGAGTCGAGCAGGACCCAAGCATCATGGGCTTGGTGGAGTTACAACCCAGATTGCCAATCTGTATCTGGATGACTAGGGGACTTCGCAGTTATACTTTACTCCAGTGGTGGATCGTTTTAGGGATGTATTTCCAGAGGACTTTTCAGGTTTGCCTCCGGAGCATGAGGTAGACTTTTCTATTGAGCTCATGCAAGGAGCAGCACCGGTGTCCGTTTCTCCTTATAGGATGGATACACCTGAGTTGTAGGAACTCAAGAAGCAGTTGGAGGAGTTGCAGGCAAAGGGTTTCATCTGACCTAGTACTTCTCCTTGGGGATCGCCTGTCTTGTTTGCGAAGAAGGCAGACGGTACCCTCTGGCTGTGTGTAGACTATCGGAAGTTGAACCAGTTGACGGTCAAGAACCGATATCCCTTTCCGAGGATCTATGATCTCTTCGATCATCTTAGAGGATCCCGAGTGTTCTCAAAGATTTACTTCAGATCCGGTTATTATCAGTTGCACGTTAGACCATCTGATATACCTCTTACAGCTTTCTGGAGTAGGTATGGTCTATACGAGTATATGGTTATGCCGTTCGGTCTCATGAATGCACCAGCAGTTTTCATGGAACTGATGAACTGAGTGTTCCATCCATACTTAGACTCTTTTGTGGTGGTTTTTGTGGACGATATCTTGGTGTACTCTCACACTCGACACGACCATGCTACCCATCTTGAGATTGTTTTGAGTACACTAAGAGAGCATCAGTTATATTCTAAGCTCTCGAAATTCCACTTTTGGATGGATCAGATTCACTTTTTGGGTCATGTTATCTCAGAGATAGGAGTATCAGTAGACCTAGAGAAAGTGAGAGCATTAGTTTCCTAGGAGCAAACGAAGAATGTTTTTGAGGTACGAAGTTTCCTAGGACTGGCTGGATACTACAGATGTAAGGACCCGACCCTAGTTTCCCGGAGTCGGTGCCTTATTTGATTACGTTGGCATACATACAAGGAATACGAATCATGAAGGACCAAGTATTTTAGTATTATTAGAAACAATATACATACATAAGTTAAACATTACATAGGGAAAGGAAAAAACAACACTAATTTATTCCACTAGAGTCATCACGTCTCCTAGATTATGATTGAAAGTCATTCATAAATTACTTCTTCATGCCCTGAGAAAATGAAACATAAGAACGGGGTGAGCTCAAACACTCAGTAAGAGTAAGAAATACAGCAGAAGATAATATAAACATTAGACATGGTGAATAATTGAAAACACATGCCTTTAATAATAAACTTGAAACACATTATGGCAGGAATATGAGCTGAGTAAATAATGCCATAATAAAACATAGTCATGGGTATTCTAATAGTCTAATAACCACATGAAATTTCAATTACTAGCTTCATAATGAGGGAAGTGCATATGCCGACATCATAACCATACCGTCCAAGCCTCATGCTTGTACCATAAAATAATCATTTTGTCAAGGCCTCGTGCCAAGACCATAGTTTTCCTCATGAGACCTACCGATGCATCGAGGGGCTATAGAGGGCCCCACACATCACATAATAACTCCATTAATTCCTTATATGAGTGGGGATAAACATAAACAACAAATACATTCATATTTAAACTATCATATGAAATGTAACTATCTTTCCCCAATCATTAAACATAAAACACCAACCATTCAGAATAATATGGTGAATGGTTTTATGATAGATCATCCACAATAGAGTTATTCATAAACCATTAAATCAAATATGTTATATGACTTCATAATTTATTAAACCCAATAATACCATGGAATCAAAAAGAGCGTTGAATTAGATGAAAACTCTCTTATAAAATCATTAAGCAATTCTGGAGATAAAAACTCTTTTATTTTGAAAAGAATAGTTATTTTGAAAAATATTTGTATAAAACAATAAGTTAAGTAAGATAGTATTTTCATAATAAAATGAGGTATTTTATAAAGATAATGGTTTCCAAAAATAGATTATACAGTGTCCATGAAAATAGGTAAGAATTTGGGAAATTCCCTGGAATCGGGCTTGTATTTTTGAAACAATTTTGAAAGTTCCTTTTAAAACATGTAACTATCCATAAAATATGGAAAGGTTCTAGTTTTTAATCATATATATAATACTCACACAGAATATATTATGAGTACATAACAATACATAAGAATTACATCGAGATAATTAGACAATGAAAGTATCCTGAATGAAAGTGGAAGTTCGGGTGGAAAAACCCTTACCTTAACTCCAAATGTGTTCCGCTCTTGTAATTAAGCTCCTGGAATATGAAATTATACTTTTTAATAACTTATTTCAGAACCTATTATACATTTATTTAGTTTACCATAATTCTGGTTAGTTCATTTATGTCTTTATTGATAAGTTATTGTATTGAATTTTGTCATTCTGGAGTGTTCGTTTCCTTTATTTTCATATTCGGTTCACTTGTTTTTAAGTAATGAAGTTCATGTGTAATGGTTATAAATATCTAAGATTGTAATTATATATTATTTATGAACATAAATAATTGGTAATGGTAATTTATATCATTTTGTTACATGGAATGAGGATGAATCATTAGATGACAACCACCTCGATTATTTGGCGGTATTTGGAATATTATGAACTAGTTTTGTCATATAACTTAATTATATGTACATATTCTGGTTCCTGAAAATTAATTGTGTTATAACACATATATTATAGTCTGTTTCAACCATTAATATGGTTTCATGACCAGTAATGAAGAAGAAATTGAATAATGAAACTTCGTCGTCCATAAAGGTTATAAATCGAAACCTCATGGACGTCGATTTTGTTTATTAAAATAACAGGGAGGGAGTAAGAATATTTATGATGGTTCTTCCATTAACATGTTATAAATCCAGTATATACATGTTACTGGAGTTATCATGGTCATTTGGAAATAGGAGGTGAGAAGAGGATAACAAAAGTAGATAAATTGAAATAAAACCAAATGAGAAAGAAGGGTACTTTACCTCTTGAAATAACCTCCTTGAGAAACTCCTTATGGGAAGGGGTTTTGGTCTTTTGGAAAGACCTTAAGCTTCATGTACGTGGCGAGAGACTAGGAAAGGGTAATTGGGCAAAACTTTTAGGAGATTAAAGGCTTAGAGAATTGAAGAGAAGAGGTAGTGGTGGGGGGTTTTATAGTTGAGGAGAGGGGTAAATTTTGAATATTTAATTTCATTATTTTATTATTTCCATCTAGACAACCAATAGTATTTTTTCATGTGACCCCTAATAGTAATAAGATCATTTGAGTTCAAATAAAGTGTCCTTACATCACTTATGATGTCATAAATAGTGTAGTTAACTGATAAATTGAATATACGGTATTTTACTATATTTCACTATTCATCAAAAATTCCAGAATTTCAAAAAAATCCCAAAAATTCATCCGTACAATATTTCGACATGTAGAATTCAAAAGTGAAATCCATTTTTAAAAAATAATTTTCTAAATATTATTAATTTAATTTTTAAATAAGGTGATACTTAATTTGAAAAATAACAATCTTGAAGTGCAATTAGTTTTATATGACATTGAAAAATTAATTAAGATCTCATTATCATATTGCCTTAAGAAAATAAAATAATATCATTATTTACTATTCAAGGGTCATATTTCTATTCATATTACTATTCATAAGGGTATGTTACTATTCACCAAAAATCATGTTTGTTCTATCAGACTCCAAATGACTTACTGAACACAACTCTAGATGACCATTTCTTGAAATTCAAAACATAGAAGAGGAAAAATTGCATTCTATATTTATTTTCAAAACCTTGGGGTGTTACAATAGACACTTCATACAGGACTTTTCACACCTAGTAGCACCACTGACAGTTCTGACCAAGAAAGGGGCAAAGTTCTTATTGTTAGATTCTTGTGAGTCAGCCTTTAAGGATCTGAAGGGGAGGTTGACATAAGCACCGATACTAGTCTTTCCAAATCCGAGCAAGATATATATTGTTTACTACGATGCTTCAGGTATCGGGCTGGGAGTTGTGCTGATGCAGGGAGATAAAGTCATTGCATACGGGTCTCAGTAGTTGAGGCCACATGAGAGGAACTACCCAATGCATGATCTCGAGTTGGAGGCAGTTGTTCATGCCTTACGCTATTGGAGAAATTATCTTCTAGGAGAGAACTTTGTGGTTTTCACCAACCACAATATCCTCAAGTACATATTCACTTAGCGTGATTTGAATTTGAGACAACATAGGTGGGTTGAGTACCTACAGTCCTTTGACTTTGATCTTGCCTATACGCCAGGAAAGGGAAACACAGTGGCTGATGCGTTGAGAAGGAGGACTCAGATACAGGAATTTCAGGAGGCCAGAAGTGAGTGGCAGCTTATGGCTCTGTTCTCTGAGATGCATTTTGAGGTGCACGATAGACAGGGGAAGACTTTTCTATCTTCTGTAGCAGTTACCTCTACACTTCTTGATCGGGTATGAATGAGGCATCTATCAAATTCTGAAGGCCTAGTTCTACAGGAAAGCATGTTAGGAGAGGACCCTATTCCTAGATGTATAGTAGGCGAGGATGAGATCTTGCATTTCTAGGGAAGCGTATGGGTGCCAGCAAACATATGCGAGGAGCTGATGCGGGACTTTCATTCCTCAGTTTGGTCAGTTCATCCTGGCATCACCAAGATGTATCGTGATCTATACCATCAGTATTTGTGGATAGGTATGAAGAGGGATGTTATTGGTTTTGTCATGATGTGTTCCATTTTTCAGTAGGTAAAAGCGGAACATCAGTGACCAGCAGGTCTTTTACAGCAGTTACACATTTTCGAGTGGAAGTGGAATGACGTCGCGATGGACTTCGTAACTGGTTTTCCGAGATCGCCTCGAGGGAATGACATAGTTTGGGTTGTCATTGACAGACTCACGAAGGTCGCTCACTTCTTGTCGATCAAGGAGACCTTCAGTGTTGATGAGCTGGGACGGTTGTACATCCGAGAGATTGTACGTCTGCATGGAGTTCCTCACTCCATCGTTTCAGACAGGGATGTATGTTTTACTTCTCAATTCTGGAAGGGGTTTCAGAAGTCTTTGGGTACACAGGTAATTTTGAGTACAACATACCATCCCCAGACAAATGGCCAGTCTGAGCGTACGATTTAGGTGCTTGAGGATATGCTTCGAGCTTGCATTCTGGACTTTGGATGTTCTTGGGAGAAGCATATACCTCTTGTGGAGTTTTCCTACAATAACAGTTTTCAAGAAACTATTTAGATGGCACCTTATGAGGATTTGTACGGTAGGTCATACTAATCACCCTTATGTTGGAAGGAGGTAGGAGAGGCAGCTTTGTTGGGACCTCATCTTTTTCAGGAGACCTCAGAGAAGATAGAGTTAATTCGGAAGAGGATGGCTACTGCACAGTCTCATCAGAAGTCTTATGCTGATCAGCAGAGATGACCTCTAGAGTTCAAGGTCGGGGATCAGGTTTTTCTGCATGTCGCACCGAGGTTGGGACACAAGAGGATTCGGAGACAGGGTAAGCTTTCACTATAGTACGTCAGGCCATTTGAGGTGTTTGAGAGAGTTGGGCCGGTTTCCTATCAATTGTAGTTACCTCAGAGGTATTGGGATATGCACGAAATCTTCCACGTTTCTCATCTCCGATGTTACTTTTCAGACCCATCTCATGTCCTTCAACCTGATGAGGTTGAGCTCGAAGCGGATTCATCATTTGAGGATCATCCTATCTGGATTTTCAATCGCAGTACAAAGGTTCTTCGTGGATGGTCTGTTCCTCTGGTATGGGTGCTATGGAAGCATGGGCAAGTACATGACAAGACTTGGGAGAGGGAGGCCGATGTACGATCATAGTGGCCAGAGCTATTCGGGGTTTCTTCTTCTATTCCTCACTAGAGAAATTCAGGGAAGAATTTATTTAAGGGGGGAAGTTTGTAAGAACCAGGACCTTCTTTTCAGGTATGTTTTTCCTTTTTTCTGGAGTTTTTGAGAAAAGAGGAGTTTCTAGAAATTTTTGAAGTACACACCGTGTACTTCGTTGCCGCTCGAGGTCGTGTGCTGGTCTTGTCATGGCCACACACACGGCCATGTAGGGGTGATATAGAGGCCGCCTAAAGTGGAGTACGGAAAAGCCTAGTACATGTCGTGTACTCTAAAAGTACACACCATTTACTTTCTTTTTTTTCACTAAACACACTGGGTCGCGTCTTAACCATAGAATTTTCTTCTTCTCCAGCTTCTTCGACCAAGAGCGTTCTATACGACCGCGGATCTTTGACGAACCCCTGAGCCTCTGTCCATTCTCTGAATCGACCGCCGTCTATTACATTGGAACCGCAGTGGTAAGCTCTTCCTTCTCCTAGAGATTCTTTTCCCAATTCCTCCTATTTCTCAAGTTATCATGGGTTGAGAATTTTGGACGTTTTCTTAGATCTACAGCTTTCCAAATAGATCCAAGCTTCGAGGTTCAAGTATATCAATCTTCTTATGTCAAGGTAGGTGGTTTGTGCCTTTCTGTAGAAAGTCTTTGAGTATTTGTGCAAATTCCACCAATACCCTTGAACGGGGTATTGCGTGTTTCTTGTTTTTCCCTTGTTGTTTTCCTGCTTGATTATATTCTTGAGTAGAGGTTGTTGTTTGTGAATAGGATAATTTACTATTCTTTGGATGCTTTGCCCATGCATGTTTTCCTGTTTATGACTGTTTGGTCTAGTTTTTGCCTGTTAGGATATTCCCAGTTCCATGCCTAGTTGTAGGATGGTATGATCGTTCTTCCATGCTGAGATGTTGTAGATGCTAGACAAGTAGTTCTTGAGGATACTTTGTCCATTACACGATGCGATACTTTCTGATTTTACACAGGGTTATGGGAACCTAGTGTAGTAGACCATAGAGAGAATGGACGTAAGGGCTTCTCCAGAGTGTCTTTAATTTACGATGCGAGACCACAGGGGGAATTGACGTTGAGTGCTTCCTCAGAGTGTCTGTAGTTCCTCGATGTGGGCCATAGGGGGAATGAGATGTTGAGTGATTCCCCAGAGCTCCTTCAGTACGATACGAGACTATAGGGGGAATTGACCGTGAGTACTTCCCCAGAGAGTCTATTCTTTAGCTGAATTAGAGGGGTGAGACTATGTGTGCCTCCTAGAGGGTTGACAGTACTTGTAGGTTGAACCATAGGGTTTAGGCTGTGAGAACTTCCCAGAGGTTACCTGTTTGTTCTACTTTATTGAGTGACTATTTACTTTTTTGTAATTATGTGCTAGAAATTGTGGATTGTTTGCTATTTAGTCTTTCCTTGTTTACTATTTTCTGTACTTGTACCTGCCATATATTCACTGAATGTTAGGCACAGATCTTTGGGTGGTTTCCTAATGGGACTTTGTTTAACACCCTATTTAGGCCATGCTTTTGGGCCCAAACAGATTATATTGTTGTAGGTATAAATAAGGGCAAGTGCCCTTCTACTTCAGGTTCTTGATTGCACTAGAGCTGGAGAGCATGGGACCAAGCCGAGGCTTGCGATGCTGAGGAGTTGCTCATCTATTTTTCTTTTGTACTTTGGTTTAGTATTGTATTCAGCATTATGACTTGTTTGGCTGTTTTCCTAGACATATATGTATCATGCATCATTTACATATATTTCTGCTCTAGTTGTTTATTTATCTGTCTTCCGCTATTATTGTTGTTGTATATTTACTGCTTCCGCTATTGTATGTGTTGTTACTTCCGATGTGTACTCTTCCAATGAGGAAATAGTTTCCCCACTATCACACCCAAGGCCCTTGCTGCTAGTTGGCATCCTCTAGTGTTCGAGTATATGTGCTTGAGGCCCTGTGACCAACTGGGTACGAGGTGCCTCTGGGTGGCTTTTGAAACTGGGATGTTACAAAAATGATCTTTTATGACAATATAATATATCCATTATTCATTTTATAATCCAAAATTTTACTTCATTAAGTATGATTTATGAAATATTTTATAAAACTCATTCCTTTCCATCAGTTTTTTAATGACTACAATTGTTATACTTCCTTGTGTCATGCATGACTATGGGCATTTTATGATGTGATAGGTGGTATTGGAAATATATATCCCTATAATTTATTAGGTAATGTAAGGTATCACATGATATAATTTGTATTATTTTTGAACATTACTCTAGGTTTCTTCATAATGATGATGTTATGATTATGTACTTATCTTATGTGTGAACATGATACTAGATTATTTCACAACTATGTGTGGTATTTGGCCACTATACTATGATGTTTCATTATTATGAATATGCCACATTCCATGACTTTATCAATTTTTTCCCTCATTATTATGATTATTATCCTATGATTATTATATGATGATAACAATTACATTCACCCATGTTCTATTGATTGATGTCCCTTATTCATCCCCTTATTGGGATTTTATCTCACCCATTTATTTATTGTAGATACTTAGGTGAATAAATGTACTAAGAAGATAGTAAAATATTTAGATGGATAAATAAGAATAATTTAAATAATGTTGAAGTTTTATTATGTACAGTTATTGTATGAGCCTACTTTTACCAAGACACTAAACCTTTGGATCCTAGAATATATCTTATGATATCTTCCATTATTTAGAAGCTTCAAAAGTTATATGAAGGCCTGAAATCATTCAATTTTATAGAATGAATAAAGAAATAATAAAATATTCATAGATGTGAATAACTATATTATATAAATATCAATTTCTATAACTCTAAATCATTGGTATTATATATCAGGTGTGTAACACATATTTTAGGTAATAAGCTACTTCTCAAAGATCAGAAGAAATTGATTAAGGGATAAGTAGACCTACAAGTTGGGAATGGAGAAATAATTTATAAATTATCTATGTGGTTAAAAAATATATAGATTTATAGTGGATTATCATTATATATTAAATATTATTATAATATACCATTAATAAATAGAAATTTGATTTTTTATCTTGCTTATATAATGCAAAATTTTCATTTGTAATAAAGAACAATTGTTGTTATCTTTATATGAATGAAATATTGTATGGTTCGAATAAAATGTTCAATGGATTATATATATTGGATATTGACAATATCATCTATAATTTAAATAATAAAAAGGTTAAAGTAATTTATTTCAATTACACTTATATTTTTTATTTTAACCTTGGTCATATAAATAACAATTTCATCCAATGACTTTATAGTGATGGATTACTAGATTCTAATGATTAGGAATCATTTGATGTATGTAAATCCTTTTTATTAGATGGAACTATCAAATCACCTCTTAGGGGTAAAGGTAAAAAACTAATTACTTATTATAAATCATGTACATTAATGTATGTGGTCTTATAAATAAATTATCTCAAGGTAGATTTTAATAATTCATTACCTTTACTGATGACTTTAGTAGGTACGTGTATGTGTATAGTATGAAACAAAAGTATAAATCCTTTGAAATGTTCAAAGAGTTAAAAAAACTAAGTGTAAAATCAAAATGTAAAAGTATTAGAATACTTTAATCTGATCAAGGTGGATAATATTTGAGTCAATAATTTTATGAATATTTAAGAGATTATAATATAATATCATAACTCACTCCACCTAGTACACCATAATTAAATAGGGAATTTTAAAGGACCAATCAACCTTTATTATTCATGGTTTAGAAAATTATGACTCGTGAATACATTACAATTTCTTTTTGGGATTATGCTCTAAAAAATGTTTCATTTACACTAAACCATGTTCTATCAAAAGTTTTTTAAAACAAACCACATGGGATATGAATTTGGAAGCATCCCGATTTTAATTTTATAAATATTTGGGGCTATGAGGAATATCTGAGATGTGTTAACTCAAGTGAAATAGAACCCAAATAAGATATATGTTTATTTGTTGGTTAACTCAAAGGGATTGTGTGTTATTATTTCCATAATCTATCAGAGCATAAAGTGTTTATTTCTTGACATGATTTCTTTTTATAAGGATTATTCATTTCCAAATTAATTAGTGGGAGTAAATTTTATCTTTATGAAGTTAAAGAAAAAAATATTATGTTATTTATAACATAGATGAGTTATAAACCCAAATAGTTGTAGAAAATGAACAAAATCGATATACACAAGAACCAAGAAGTCATGGTATATTACATCAAGAACATGTGAGATATGGATTTCTAATCTCTGGTGAAGGTAATATAACAATCATTGAATATGACCTAACATATTACTAAGAGGATATCATTATTTCTAACTCAGATAAATGGTTAAAAGTGAATGAATCTAAAATGTAATCCATGTACACTTATTAGGTTTATAACATGGTTGATCCACTTGAATGGGTAAAACAAATTGGGTGTAAGTCGGTATTTTGTAATAATACTAACATAGATGGTATAATTTTTATCTAAAAAACTCTAATGGCAGTTAAAGGTTTTAAATAAATTCATGGTTTTGACTATGAATAAACCTTTTCTACAATATATATGATCAAATATATTAGGATTAATTTATCCATAAAACTGTATTATGAATATGATATATATTAAATGGATGTTAAAACCAAATTACTTTATGGGAATTTATTCAAGGATGTATAAATGATATAAAACAAAGGTTTTGAGGATCCAAAAAATGTTGTTAATATTTATACACTGCAATAATCCATTGATGGATTATGGTAAGATTCTTAATGATAGAATATTCATTTTTATGAAGCTATCAATGATTTTATCAAAAATAAATATGAACCACGTGTATATAAATTGGTTTTTGGGAGAATTTTTTTATTTATATATTTGTATGTGGATGAAATAATTCTCATCGAAAATGAAATATCTACATTAGAATCGGTGAAAATTTGATTGGGACATTTTTTCTCAATAAAATATATTGGTGATGCCTCATAAAAAATAGGTATGAATATTAATAGAGATAGATCTAAACAAAATCTTATATTTGGTAAAAATATATAAATTGGAAAATTGTTAAAAAGGTTTAACATGGAAAACTCAAAAAAGGATAATTCTATAATAGATGTTTAATATATCATAACATTTGATGACAATAACAAAGATATTTGGATAATGAAGTTATTTACTAAACTAAGGATTTTTTTAATAATTGAGTATCTAATTGAACTCTATTGTTATAATAGTGGACTGGTTGCATAAGATAAGGAACCCCAATCTCACCAAAGATACAAAAATATTATCCATTTATTTAATATTATTTAAGATATAATTATTGTGGGGGAACTCTCTTAATCCACTAGAAGATACATCATCTGTAACTTTAAGTACATCATAAACAAGAATCAGAACTTCCTCACACTAGAATATATCCCATGGATTTTAGTGTACTAGAACATTGAAAGAAATCACTTCACTATAAATATTAACAATGATTTAACCATCTATAAAACACCTATAATGAACATAGACACATTAAAGTGAAATAAAATCTAATTACATAACGATTTATATGGTAAATTCAGTATGTACTACCTCTTTTTCACATGTGCTTCATCGCATTTGGTGAGGAATCCTTAAGTGCATCCACGATACCTAGGTTCGAAACCAGGCGGAAGAATAACTCTAGGGGTACTGTAGCAGGCACTGTAGTAGTTACTGTAGCATGTAATGTTTGGTACTGTAGCAGCCAAAACTATTCACCTTGGGCCACTAGTTTGGGATTGGAGTCCTTAAGGCCTTCGGGCCACCCAGGCCTTCGGGTCAGTAAGGCTTTCAGACCACCTTTAAGGCCTTCGGGCCACCTCAAGGCCTTCGGGCCACATGATCAGTGCATTTTCCCCAGACAGACTCTACAGAAAAGAAGTAGCCATAGAGGAGGATTTAGAGCAAGTACACTCACCCGAGCAGAACCAAATGGATTTTTCAGAATGAGAGGGTATGGCTATGCCATTGGGACCAGCCTGTGCTTGCACAGGAAGTTTGCCAGACGGCCATACGAAGGTGGAGAGATATTATCATGATGAAAATGCTTGGGAGGGGAAGTTCCTTGTAGATAGTCTAGTTGAATTCCCTAAGGCCTTTGGGTCATGTAATCTCCTAATCATATGGTCCATGTAATCTCTAAGCCTACAGGCCTTGTAAGGGTTCCCCCTTATCCTTTGAAAGGGGGGTTATCTAAAATCAATAAAAATAAAGGCCTTTGGGCCATTTGGTTCAGTATGTACTACCTCTATGGTAGAACACTACTTTATTTTCATTTAATCATAATTTATAATTATTATAGTCACTTTAGACAAGTAAGATAATTAGAACCCTGATTATTAGTATTCCCTTAATCACATTGTCACACATATACAAGTGGTCCCACCTACTTATAGTAGGCCGCATATAATCACCCAATTTTTTCTAAATTTAAATATTCATGGAATACCCTCCATTTATTAATAGATAATACATATCCCCTGTAGAAAATGCACCTAACTGTGGAATTTTGACAAAACATCAAAAGTGGACCAATATATAACATTCATAAATCCCAATGCATTGCCTTTTCCACTAGCTTGTGAGGAAAAACATACACAAACCACTATAAAACCATACATATTAACTTATATTACATATATCCTGGACCATTTACTAATACATTATTTAATTTGAAACATAAATTCTAAAACATCTACCTCCACTTGATTCTTCCTCTACTGTTACTTTGATTAGGATGCGTTAACTTACTGAGCTTATCCTTCTAGTTATATTATCATATATTAAATCAAGATTCAAATTCCTAAAAAAATCCCACTGGAAGACTACTTCAATGAATCCATTACATCGTATAACACTTAGGGAAACATAATACACTTTTATAATAAACAATGTATCCACAACCTTTCATTTACCCTAGTCCAACTAAGGTACAATGTTTCCTTAGACTATCCAAAAATATCACTTTTTTGAACATGTCATCCAAATTTTTTCTTCCAGCTATCTTATGTACATTTATCCCCTATCCTCTAACATTTTCTAGATAAAATGATATTTTAGTTAAATTAGTTTCATCAAAGTAGGGAACACTAAATTCTTCATCAAGTGTATTACACTCTAACTATCATAGTAGATAAACCCACCTTCCTATCTTGTTCTAAGATCTTTCAATATACACTTTAACCATATCAATTATTTCCCATATTTTGTTGTAGCTATATATTACACTTTTGTTACAAACAACACTACCACCAGTTATAGCCTTTATATATAGCTAACTTTCATTATTTTGAATGTGAACACATATCTTGTTGTACCCTTCTGTGTATCTGAATCTCCCCTATAATCTCTATCTACATATCCCTATAATGGATCATTTATCTTGAAACATAATTTTATATCTCTAATCCTTTGAGATACCAAATTATTTACTTAACATCCACTAAAATGAAATTATATATTTATGGTGGTTTATTTATAGTGGTTTTATATAACCACATAGGATTATAAACAATTGAATTTACATCAATTTATTAGTGGTGGTATAAATAAAATTATTTTTGATTAATTATTAGTGGTAGTTTTTAAAAACCACCAGTAATAAAAATATAATTAAATCCATCATTGTCCCATTTCTTCTTCCTATCTTGATTCTAGTCTTAAATTACCCCTAGCGAATTCATGATTCCATCCTAAACTTCTTCTCCTAAGAAATTCATCCTCTAGTATCCCAACACCAGATCTAGAATCTTGACGGATCATCTTTATCTGATGATGCTAACTCTATTTTTCCTCTAAGCATGAATTTCCTACAGTCGTAGATGTTTCTCCACTTCTCCCTCTTCTAATCATCTCTTAATGAACCAATCAGTTAACACCAGATTCCACTATTGTTATCATTATTAATTTTTTCAGTTACTATTTTATTTATTGAGGTTTTTTATGTTTTTTTATTTCAATGATATAATTGGATCTAAAATTTTAGTGTTATTTTTTTACCAAATATTTTACATTATTCATTATCATTTTGAAAGAGAACATATACCATGATCTATATTCTATCTTTTTTTCATTGATGAGTATGATTTTTTTCAAAGTGTGAGAAATATTGGGCGCATGGGTGTGATTGTGCAATGATTAAAACTACTTTTTTACATTCACATATTTATTTTTAGTTTCTCACGAATGTTAAATATCCAATTTTATTCTATTTTAAAAAATATTATGATTTTATACTTTTATTATCATTTCCATTAGGGTGTTATATGGTGTATAAATTGATAAAAGTTGGATTACTTTACCTCAAAATACACCTCAATATCTTAAAGGGTTAGATAAATTTTTATATTTTTCAATTGAAAATGAATATATCAATAAGGAAATTAAAAGTAAATTTCTTACTTATAAATTAAAATAATGGTTAAAAATGCATCAATTTTATAAAAACATGATATTGAAACAATTTTCTATTTTATATCTATGATAGATTTGGAATGGTGATTCAAACATTATATAAAGTTCAGCCTTTTTCAAACATCAAAATCATCAAGATAATACTCCTATAGTAGAAAACAAAATTAAAAACATAATTATTGATGCTTTGGGAACAAAAAAAACAAGATTATTAAGATCATAACAAGTTATTGGATTCTCATGATGATTTCTCTGAGATTAATATATGGGAAAACCTAACTGGGAAATCAATTGAATTTTATAAACTTATAAAATAAAAAAATCAAGAGTTGTATAATATAGTCAATGATATTGAAGAATGGTTAACTAATAATGAACCCTATCAATTGGAAGTGATTGATCTACTTTTTCATGATGACATTGAAACTTTCAGTCTTGGAAGCGAGGGTAAAGATGAGGACAACACGTTAATAGTGTATGATGGAAATTAATTAAGAATGAAACCATTGCACATTCAATCCTCCTTTAACTTAGTAAATCATATTTTTTTACTTTTTCAAAAGAGTTATTCTTTATTCAATATATTTTCTATAATAAACATTATTTTCACTTTAATTTTAGAAATATTGATATATAAGTTTATAGTGAACAATTATTGTACTTGCAAAAATCATGAAGCCGACATTGTCTGTGAATGGTATGGGGTAAATCAATTTATTTTATGAATTTAATGAGTATAAATTAATGGTATGAGGGTGAAATAAAAAGGCATGTATTATTTATTATATATAATAATATTGACATTTGATAAAATAAATCAGTAGTTTTGAGCATCAAATTTATCATTTAAATACCCACATATGATTGGGAATTTTTTTATTGGTAATTTTAAATTCTATTATTGTCTTGTATAATTTTATAAGTTGTAACTACATTCACTATTGTTTATATTTTAGGAATAATTACTAGGAATAAATGGTTTACAGATCATAGTCAGTCAACATAGTCATATGACACTCAAACAGCACTAGTGATGATCTTTACTCCATTGAGTACACTTCCCACTACCACTGGTATGCTTCCCACTGATACATGGATGTCGGTGGATGTGAGTGTTTAGGTATCAATTCATATAGTGGATGATAAATATTCAACTTCACATATTGTGTCACCCATACCATCATGTGGGATTGGTAGGTGACTATTATTGGTATATATTTCATTATGAACACATTTTTTATTTCCAAGTTCTACTAACTATTGAATATGTTTGTTTAAAATATATAAATAATCAAAGAAAATAAAAAAAACATGTAATGAAAATATGTTTTGAGGCTAAATAATTTAAAGGTTGTTGTGTTGTTGGATAGTTTCGAGGTTACTACAAATGATGCAGGAGGCATGAACAGACAGTTTTTGGGTAATTTGGTATCTGAGTTGATGACCCTCCCCATCATATATCATGAATATAGGAAATTTCCAATCATCTAAAAGAATGATATATTGGATAAAAAAATAAAGGTAAAACTATTTATTAATTTTATATTACTGTAATGATTATTTTTCTAATCACTTTTATATTTTTTATTTATATGAGGTTTTATATTTTTAGGTGGATGATTATATTGTGTGTTAGTTTACTTTAAAAATCATAAGAAAAAATGGAAGGATTTCATGTATAGATTATGGTGCGATTTTAAAGATAGCTCATGAATCCTTCGACAAATGTATGATAAGGTACTAGAAGGGATACCTAGAGTACATTGGAAATCTTTTCTGAATAAGTTTTATGCTAATTCATACAATGGAATTTACAATGAGATATTATCTTGCTATGAATTTATTAATTTTATTACTATTTTTTATTCCTTTATCACATTATATTTTATAGTAATATATCTTTATTTTTTGTAAAAATATCTAAGAAAAATACAATGAATAGAGAGAATAAGATAATCCCATACACAGTAGTGTCAAAGAGTTCTAAAAGTAGAATATTAATAAATGTAATATTTTAATTATTATACATGTACATGTGTTCAATTTTAAGTTATTAAGATTTAATAATTGTGAATTTTCTACACTAGTGATATGGGATTTTAAATTTTTTCATCAAATTAGGTAGTTGAGATTTGGTTTGATGTGTATAAGAATTCATATGGGAGTTAAATGAAAGAACATACTCCAAGAATATGGGTAAAATAATTTAATTATTACTTAATTTTACTGAATTTATCTATTATTTTATATTCTTCAATGTGTAGGCTAAAATTAAGTAGGAATAGGATGAAAATACCTCGCATTCATCATAAATTTTACATAGTGATGATATTTTCTAGCTTTTTGGAAATAAGCATCCAAGTCATGTATGGACGATGGGTTTAGACCATCCCCATCACGAGTATTTGTGATGTTTTCAACATCATTCACTGAAATTATTTATCCTACCATGATCCATAATATTTTTTCATGATCTAGCATCATAGAAAAAATTTATGAAATTGGAGACCAAAATACTAGATTTGGATTCATACATAAGATATCAAGATGAGAAGTTTAGAACAGTGGTGGATGCTTTGGATACTTTATTTTGGGACATAAGAGGGAGTATTCTGGAGGGGATTTCATCCATGATATGTCAATCTCTGTTGGTTACCATGTTTTTCATTTATATTTGTTTATATTATTGTTTAGTTATATCAAATTTATGTTTTTAAATTCTTTAATTATAGGCACTAGAGGATATTATTTTTTAGGATAATAGAGAGCATTTATTATCTCGAGACAACTATAGTGGCATATATTTAATTCTCGATGGTCTATGATGCATTAAATGTTTTTATGACTATGCATACCTTGCTTTCATGGATTTTTTTTCTATAATTATGGGTCTCTTACATCCCCATATGAATATTTTTACATTATTTATATCTATGAAATATTTAAATCTAGTTTGATTTGTTCTTATAATGATAATTATATTTATTTTTTTACATTATTTTAGTAATTGTGTTTTCTAAATTTATATGATATAGGATCTCAAATTGTAGGAGGATATTTTGTTTTTCATTTTATTTTTATTTTTATTTTTATAAATGGTTTAACCACTAATAATTTTGTAAAACTATTGTTTTTAATATATGTGATTGTTAAAACCACGGTTATGTACAAAAAAACAACCACTAATAGATCTGGTATCCAAGGAAATATCATTAAAAAAATTCTAAATGACTATAACCATTTTTAAATATGGTGAAAAAATATAATATATTTTATATTTATTAGAAGTGGTTTAAATTGAATCATAATCATTATTCTACAGTAGTTTTTATGAACCACCAATAATAAAAATAAGCCACAACATTTAGACAGATAAAAACATAAAATAAAACAATTTAAGAAACTATCACAAATAATTTAAAGGTAGTTTAAACCTCTATGTATACAAAAAAAATTAAAAAAAAATTGTCTAGAATCCCTATAGAACCTCTCAGCGTTCCTTCCAAAAATTTGACATGAAACGAATGGTGATTCTTATTGGGAATGCAATTTTTGGGTGAGTACATACCATGACATACATGAACCTTACTACTGCTTATGAAAATTATAATTTTTCCATATAATTTTCCTTAATTTCAGTATTTGTCACTTGTAACTTTGGTAACTTGAAGTGTTTGACCATAGTAGATAATAATGGTTTATATCTGAACATTGAAAAACTTTTAATTATCTTCTAGATGTACTCTCTATGAGATAGAACCAAAAATTCAACATTTATATATCTCTCAATCCTCTTATCTAAGATTTTGTTGGCCTCCCTGAGAATTTTCTTCTTGAATATATTAGAAAAATACTCTTTTATCCTCTTAATCTATCTATGTTACAGACCCACCAAAAGCATATCATCCACATACAAAAGTAAGATTATAAAGCCTTATCCTTGAATTACATTAGGTATAAATAATGATCCATGTTTCTCTACATGAAACCCTTCTCCTCTATTAATATTATTAACTTTTGGTCACATTATCCCACTTCTTGTTCTAAGATATAAAGAATTTTTATCACATTATATGCTAATTATTTGTTCTGATTGCCCTCAAAATCAGTCAATTGCCTTATGTAAATTTTCTCCTCCAAGTCAGCATGAAGGAAAATGTTTTTCACCCATTCACTCTAAGTTTAAAAAATTAAAATAAATCATGATCAAAATGGTATGAATTGTTGTGTTTTAACTACCAATGATCCATAAGTGATTTAATATGTTTATGAATCATCCTAACCAAAATCTGACAAATTGTGTGACCGATATGACTCCAAGTGCATGTTTTTATTTAAAATTGACATCAATTTTAGAAAAAAGGCCAACTGGTCTACTTAAAACTAAGAAAATGCATTCACATTGTTTAAATACATTATTAAAATGATCCATAAGTAATTTTTGATGTGTAGTAATCAACCAAACCTCAATCTAATACACAATGTGATCTGTATGAGTTAAATTGCCTGTTTTAATTTTAAAATGACATTTTAGTAAAAAAGACAAGTGGCATACTCAAAACTGATAAAACACATTAATATTGTTTTGATACTTTAGTAAAAAAATCCATAAGTGATTTGAGATGTGCATGAATCAGTTTCACCTCAATCTGACGCATGGTGTGACCGATATGACTCCAAGTGCATGTTTTTATTAAAAATGACATCAATTTTAGTAAAAAGACCAATTAACCTACTCAAAACCAAGAAAACTAATTCACGTTGTTTAAATACTTTAGAAAAAAGATAAATAATTTATTTGTGATGTGTATGAATTAGCCTCACCTCAATCTTATATACAATGTGATTGGTATGATTCAAAGTATGTGTTTCAATTTTAAAATGACATTTTAGTAAAAAAGACAAGTGACATACTCAAGACCAAGAAAATTCATTCATATTATTTTTAAAATTTATGACAAATATCCATAAGTCATTTGGGACATGTACGAATCAGTCGCACCTTAATCAGACGCACGGTGTGGTCGATATGACTCAAAGTGCATCTTTTTATTTAAATTGTCATCAATTTTAGTAAAAAGTCCAACTGACCTACTCAAAACTGATTAAACACATTCACATTGTTTAAATACTTTATTAAAATGATCCATAAGTAATTTTTAATGTGTAGGAATTATTTTCACCTCAATCCAATACACAATGTGATCGGTATGAGTCAACGTGTGAGTTTCAATTTTAAAATGACATTTTAGTAAAAATGGAAAGTGACGTACTCAAAATCAAGAAAACACATTTAGATTATTTTAAAACCTTATAAATACAATCCATAAGTCATTTGGGATGTGTAAGAATCATCCCCACTTCAATCTGGCATACGGTGTGACCGGTATGACTCAAAGTGCATCTATTTATTTAAAATTGTCATCAATTTTAGTAAAATGGACAATTTTCCTAATCAAAACTGAGGAAACAAATTCATATTGTTTTGATACTTTACGAAAATGATTTATAAGTCACTTGTAATGTTTAGGAATCATCCTCACATCAAGTTGATACACGATGATCCTGGTATGACTCATAGTGTCTGTTATCAATTTAAAATCGACATTTAGTTCAAAAAGTGTCATGCACTGAAAACTGATCAAATATGCTCATATTTTCTTGATAATTTAGGAAAATAGTTCATAAATATATTTTAGCATGTAGGAATCCATTTCACAACAAACTGATAAATGATGTTATCAGAAAGAGTCAAAAGTGCGTGTTTCTAGTTTAAAATGACATTTTAGTAAAAAAGAAAACTAACGTACTCAAAACCTAGAAAACACGGTCAGATTGTTTTGATAATTTAGGAAAATGATTCAAAAGTTATTTGAGATGTGTTGGAATTATCCTCACCTAAATCTAATGCATGGTGTGACTAGTATAACTCCAAATGAATATTTTTATTTAAAATTGACATCAATTTTATTAAAATTAACACTTTATGATAATGTATTTCTTTATAATATTACTAACATAAGAATTGTTTTCTTATACAGGTGTGTTCTTTTGCTTGAGCAGGGGTGGTTTGTTTGAAAATTGCATGAGTCAGGTTAGGATTAAATGATAAAGGAACATTGATATTTTTGAATGTATGTAATAATTTGTATTTATGTAATTGTATAAACCAATGTTGGAAATGTCTATAATATAATGTTTTTTTCTTTTGTTTGTGTTGTAAATTTCATTTCATTAAAATCTGGTATTGGTACTTGTTTATATTGATATCTAGTGTGTTTCTGGTGTTTCGATGTGCTGTTATAGCACATTTTAGTGGTACTGCAGTGTGATATTATAGCACACTATAGTATGGCAATTTATCAGCACTTTTAAAAGCACTAGTAACGGTCTACTTTATCATCACTTTTAAAATCACTGGTAAAGGTCTAATTTATCAGTACTTTTATAAGCATGGATAAAGGTATACTTTATCAGCACTTCTATAACCGCTGCTAAAAAAACCCTTTATTATCACTTCTCAACTCTGATAAAATACTAGGTCTTTTAACCTTGCTCGTGTAGTCAGCGTTTTCTAGTGTTGATAAAGGTCATTTATAGAACTGTTAAAGACTAATTTTGTAGTAGTGGTAGGTAAAAATACTAGTTATGAAATAATATTAATATTAATTTTGTGAATAATTAAATTAGATTCATGAAATTTATTTATAATTTTTAAGTATTTTATAATTACCTTAAATGCTTACACCATGCCAAAATAGTATTTATCTAATTACCATAAAAATAAAATAAATGATTTTGAAAATATAAATAGTAATATAATTTGAGTTAGTTATAGTGTTTAAATAAATTTATAGGTGAATATACCATATTTTTTTAAAATATTATATTCAAATTCTAACTTTACCTTTTTGTCTTTTAATTCAAATAAAATAAATAGTGTCAAAATTGATAATAGTGATATTTTATCAAAATAATATTTTATTAAATTATTTAAAAATCATAAAAAAAATTAAATAATACAAGGTGGATATTATATGGTCTAAAATTTCATAAATGGGCCATTTATGGGCTAATTTTCACCTTATAAGTAAAAATTTCAACCCTTTAATATTGAAAAGGTTGTTATCATAGTTAAAATTAAAATTGGTTAACTAATGGTTAATCAAAATGATAATGTTTAAAATGACACAAAAAATTGTATAAATTCAATTATTTTATGGGATTAAAACCCTACTATACTACCTTAAATTATAATCTCTTCCCTTTTTCAAGAATTTGGCTTGAGATTTAATTTATTATAATTTAATCTTTTGATAAATTCCAAAACTGCCCCTCACCTCAATTATAAAAGGGAACCCCCTCTCTTACTTCCTTACACCACTTTGAGATTTATAGCTTGACCAAACTCTGAAAATTTATCTTCTCAACTTCTCTAGACACATTATAGAGGTTATGATCTTCCCAAAACACCAACCCTAGAGCCCTTTAGAAGATATATAATGGATTCATTTCAAAGAAGAGGTAATCGCCTTAATCGATCACTTTATTTTCGACTCTTATTTACCTCCCCTAAATATATGGTATTTATCATAAAATAATAAATTAATTTTCCTCAATATTCTTAAATTTTATTATTAATATGAAAACATCATTACACACCCTCTTTCTCATCAAATGTGCAGTGAAAGTATTGATCGTTCATACGTACGGTATACCGTCTCCACATAGTGATACAATTCATTTTTCATCACTATATTTTATAGATGGGTATTATGATGGGTTTAATATTTATATATGATATTTATGACACATTTATACTTCTTTAATTATAATATAATGTCTACCTTCTTATCTTTCCATCCTTTGGGAAACGATAATCCCGCTCATGCGTACTTGTGGACTACCACCTCCACAAAGTGATGTAATTCATTTTTAATTTATATTTTACTTGGATATTAATGAGGATTAATTTTATTAATATATATTATATATATTATATAATTATTTTCTTTAAAATTTGGGTTAATATTTACCTTTCTTCTTTTCTTTTTGTCAAAAAATGAAAACAATGTTCATGCATACGTACAACCTATCGTCTCTGTGAACGGTGTAATACATTTTTCTATCTCTAAATTTTATGGATGGATATATATATGTATATAATGAATATATATTATATTTATATAATTAATAATATTATATAGATGATTTAACCAAGATAAATATATAAGTACTGGAACTACTGAGTTGAAAAACTCATGATAATCGAAATAGTTAACACCCATAAATCATGATTTTAATAAAGAATTATTAATAAAATGGGATGTGTAAAGGTTATAAAGGGATAATATATGATATTATAAATATGAAAATTACTCTAGTATAGAATTATAATAAATTAAATTTATTATACATGAGGTTAGAGTGATTTTGAAGCAAGTCAAACATGATGTAAGGGTTTTATGTCTGATTTCATTGTATATCGGAATTGATTATGATTACGCCTCTGATGATAAAATATTATGATATAAAACTCAATATACCCATGAATTTTATTCTACTATAGTTATTTATTTAAAATACATGTTTAAATTTCATTTTCCTCACCTTATGTACTCAAGAAACTGAAAATATGTTTTTAAGGAAAATCAACTTCATTAATCTCTTCGGTAGATTTTTTTTATTCCATATGAATGTTTTCTAAAAAAATTTAAATAATATTTTAATTATTATACTATGAATTTTTAAATTAATTTTTACCTAGTTTTTACTTTAAAAAATATTTGATAGGAATCATTTTATCATTTTCAAAATGAGGTACTTTGTGAATTTTCTAACAAAATTATTGAAGGAATAATTTTTTAACTTATAAAGCATGAATAGATTTTCCTACCTTAATGAATAATTTTTTATTTAAATATTCTTTAAAATTTTACATGTTTATTTTCAAATAAATTTTTTTCATTTATAATTGCATAATTTTTTTCAAATAAGTTATTTAAGAATGGAAAGGATATTTTCTTACAGAATGTTGTAATTATATTTTAATGGTATTTATATTTATCAAAGAAAACAACCCTTGGTTTAATTTATGATTTAATAGGTATATTATCCAAGTATACCATCCTTATTCTTTCTTTATATGGTTTATGATTATGATGAAAATATGTGTATGGAATTTTTTCCTTTTCTATGGGTTATGCTACAATGAAATGATGAAATGTTTATGAAACCCATTTCCTTTAATGGTTTATGATATGATGAATGTTTAATGATATTGTATAACAAATATATATGATTTTAATTATGTTATAGGTGGGACTTATATCTCCCTCCAATGCATTGGGTAAAGATTGATATCTCATGAGATAAACAGGAACGAAATGGGAAGTGAGTCTGGTTTAGTAAAAGACTTTGTCCACTATGATAGTCTTGAGAGTGAATCTTGATTAATATAATGGTTTTGAAATTGAACCCATTATACTATTATATCCTTGTAAATTATCCTTTACTACTATGGAAATGATTTTTTAAGCTTATGTGTATTCTATAATTTCAAGTCTTATGCCTATGTTATGTTTTCATGGCTTATGTTATTTGATTCCTTTATGATTTATGTCTTATAAACTGAAAATATTTATTCCATGACTTAATATATGATTTATGATATGAATGTTATGATTTTAAAATGTTATTTTAATGTTCTCATACCCTTATGTTCCTGTTATTCTCAAGTGATCATTTATATCTCCCTTTTTACCCTAATTAAGAATTTGAGCTCACCCTTTTCTTATGTTTCATTTCCTTGGGTTATGAATAAAGGTATTAATTATGAAATGTCTAAGAAATATTATAGTAATTAATAAATAAGTGGGATAAGATATATATATTTTAGGAACCATTTATTTATTTTTATAAGTTTCCAAAAATACAGGACCTATATAATTCTGGTGTGGATCGTTATGTTATGTAAAGAATATTCATTTATTTAAATGTAATATCTATATATGAATATTATGGGTTACTATTGATTTCATTTTGGTCCCACATCATTTTCTTTAACTTAGTGCTCATCGGAGCATAAGATCCCTAGATTAGGTCACAATCTCTCTTTTAATTCAATGAACCTGGCTCATCAGTTAAATTCATTTGGTCCAATCATCATCTTTAGATCTCATGTCAGACTCTTCTTCAAAAATCCTCAATAGAAATCACATGGGATAAATTATTTTATGTATAAATTAACTTAAGCATACCTCCATTCTATTATCCTATGTGAATTATCTTACAAGTATGAGGGAGAAATTATCTTATGGGACTTCTAATCAAAATATCTTATGTGAAATACTTCAAATTATCAAATAAGATTTAGTGGATAAATATATCATACGAGCTAGTAGTATCTCAAAATTCTTATGGATCTCCTAACAAAATTCATTATATAGGGACTGAAAATTCATACTAAAATTACAAATGATAAAAATAAAAGTTGTTGTAAAATTTTAGATGAAATAAATAAATCCAAGAGAGAACTAAAATAAATCAAAACTAATTTTTTTCCAAAACTCAATGAATGTATCAGTTTATTAAATATAACTAAAATAAACTCATGGGACATTAACAAATTTAATCCAACAACCAAAACACTTTATAAATTTAATAAAAATAATTTCAATTGAAAATTCATCAATAATGAACAAAAAATTAATTCATCAAATAATAGAAATTAAACTGAAGAACTATTAATCAATTACACATAAAAAATCATCACTTTCATAAAAATAATCAAGGAATTATATTTTCATAAAAAAAATAAATTATCTTTTATTTATCAATAAATTATCATTTAAACACAAAAAAACATCAAGATATCATAAAAGGGACTTTGAAAATATGAATCAAATAAAGGAAAATATAATTCTTCCACACTTAAATATTTTTTGTCCTTGATAAATCAATTCATTAAATTAAATGGAAAATAATAAATCTCAAGCATGAAAAATTAAAATGTCATAAAGATTTGATTTTTGAAAATATTTCCCCCAAAAACCCTCTCAAGTAGGAATTTTTATTTCCCGCTTAGAATAAAATGGTTTCATTAAAAAGTTGGCTTCCTATTTTAAAAAAAAATATTGACTTTTAAAATTTTGAAAATAATTAAACACACTTAAATTTTCATCCTACTGAAACTTCCAAACATTTCTTTACCACTAGGTAAACCAACACACGTAATTAAAAAAAAGAACAAATAGATGCAAACAATTGGATTTATAAGAATAATAATTAAAACTAATGAATAATTAACCCATCCATTAGTAAGAGAATAAATAATGAAAATTTCATTATAGATTAGGATTTTTATTTTATAACTCATTTGGATTCATATATTAAGAGTTTAATTCAAATAAAAAAAATTTAATCCAATGATAATTATAATACAAACACCCTAAATGTTACTAAAAAAGATGTTTCAAGAGAGTAGAAAAAAATGTATTCAATTAAATCAATGGACTAATAGAAATTAATCTCTTTAAATTGGTAAAATTGCATTCAAATTTTATAAAAATTATCACCCACTGAAAAATTATTAAGTGATCCTTTAAAGTGGGTAATTTTTCAAAAAAGGGTTTTTTATGTGTACTATAATGAAATAAAATTTCCCACATTTAAATAATCCTCCACTACATTAAAAATCAATATTTTCTCCAATATTGATTCTCAAGACTGGGTAATCAATTAAAACAATTTTATCTCAAAAATATCTTCAACAGGGTAGTTCAATGACATGAGAAAGGGTCGTAATAAAATTTTAAATTGAATGTTTCTAAAAAAATCACTTTAAAATAGATTTCAAAACATACATATTGTATCTTCAGAATACATACTCAATGTTTCAAAATACAAATCTTAAAAATATCATATTTATAAAATTATTATAGAATAGAAAAAAAATTAATCAGATTCAAAAAATAAAAAAAAAACAATTAGGGAGCCAAGAAGGTTTTAATATTTATTTTTGAGTGATTTACAAATTCTGATTTTTTAGAAAGCATGAAACCCAATAATTAAAAAATATATTTACTTAAATTAAACTCTAAATGAACACCATTTTCCACCATACTTAATTTCAATCAGAGACATAATTAAAACAAAATTTCATATTTAAGATCAACTACCATAAGAAAATGCAACAATGGATAAATCCTTGAAAAGATAAAAAGTGGAATTTTACTTATTACTCCCCTAACAGTTTAACCTTTGAATCCTTGGTGAAAAATTGAAAAGTCACTCCCCTTGAGGACATGTTCATATCCACTTGGCCTCTTTATTGAGGTACCTACATGGGTAAAAATTTATTAAAGGAAACAAACATTATTAATTAAAAGGATAATACCAATAAGAAAGAGATGATTTTCATTTAATACCCTAGTAAAAAATACAACTTGGGAAAAATTTGGGGTTGTAAAAAACCAAGTAGGGAAAATTACTATTTATTTAAATAGAATAAAAAAACCAAAAAAAAAATAAGGATCAAAGGTTCCCTCCTATGAGGCGCTAAATTTTATTTCTTTATCTAGACTCACTCTTTAAAATTTATAAACATGATCATTTAGCGAGAATATTTCAATGATGAATGATAATTTATTATTTTTTAGAAGACTTCAATATGTTCTTTCAACATCTTAACAACACCAATATCTAGTGAAGATTTTGTGAACACCTTTAAAAAAAATAATTAAGGTTGATATCAACTGTTGTTCCTAAGCCCATATTTTAAAAAAAAATAGACAAATATTGAAGAAAACACCTTATTGAATGATCCAAGAGAACCAAAAATGTTATCAAGGTTTTTTTACACCCTTAGGGACTCTAAACACTCAAAATAAGGTGAAATTCCTCTTGAAACCTTCTCACAATCACTAAAAATTATGCACAAAACAAATTTTGAAAATGATATCTTAGAAGTATCCCATATAACGGACTAAATTTAATCACAAAAATATATTATTCAGAGTCCATAAATGACTTAATTAAAGTGACATTTTAAATATGGGTTGGTAATTATCATACACAGTAACATTCATACCAGGTAAAAAGTTATCAAGAAATAAAACTTTCTCATGTCAAACACCTTCTTATTTTTCAATAGGACATAACCCAAAAATTTCCCACAATTAGATACATTGAAACACTCATATTAGAGATCATATAACTTAGAATGAATTTTTTATTACTTAGACCCCAAATTAGAATCTAGAGAATTGATTTTCTCATAAATATATGGTTGTGAGTGGTGTCCAAAATCTTGAGTGATACTTTATAAATAACATAGGTGTTCAAGTTTAACCACCTCTTGGTTCTTAGAAATGATTTTTCTAATTTTTCTCTCAAGTTTCCATGACCTTTAAAGCTATATATATACTTATATTAAAAAAAATGTTTTGAATTGTTCATTGATAGATTCTTGAATTAAATCATCATAAGAGTGATGAAAATATTTTATACACTCAACTATAAAGGACTCTTTAATGACATCTATCAATTTAAAATAAAACAAATTTGAATAATTACTAAAAACATGAAACTCATATTCATCATCACTAGCTTTAAGTGTAAAGACCTGGATTTTTTCATGTAATTTTTTTTAATTATATGGAATTATTACTAGTCTGTGAAAATTAACGGTGCATGATTCTGAGGCCTGGTGTGCCTGGAATGAATTTCTGAACTTTTTTTCGGTTACATTCAGTAAACGCACGAGCGGCATTTTATAACTTTTGAATCGGTGCTCGGAATTAAAATCTAAGGACACTATTGAACTCACAGCACCAATATTCACATAAGGAGACCTTCACCTCAATCGTAGTAGGTAGAGGGTTAAAGTTAGTTTTTAGACTTTTTGTGGGAGAAAATAAAATAAAAATGCTTTATTTTATTTTTGAAATTGAAACCTTACATTTGAAACTTGAAGGTGGGGACCACATGAGGTTGGTCGGGCATTTAATATTGGGAATTAAATGCCTGGTAACACAAAATGTGTAACCACATTCCTCTTTAATTAATAGGATTCATTAATTTGAAATTGATGGATCAACTTTAACCCTTTGATTTCCCTAATTAATGTGCTAATGAATTAATTGATTAATTAATAAACTTAATCCTATTAATTTGGCACCTCATCTCTCGTGGGGGAAAGGATTGGAAGGGGAGAAGTTTTGGGAGAACATTATTCAATGAAGAACACCCTCTCCAATGAAGAGCATCCTCCGGAATCGAAGAAAGAGGACGATGCTTGATCCCGGATCGGAAATATCTTGTGGGAGCGACGAACGCCAACGTCACTCTTCATCGACTTCGTCTTCTTCCTTACGACAACTCCCACGGGTGAACGTCAAGGTAGGGATATTATTTTATTTATATATGATTGAATTTATTTATCGATTCTTCATATTCTGGTTTCACAACGACGATGGACAAACTAACATGGCCATTGTCCCACACATATACCTTGCCTCTTCCCTTTCGATTCTCCGCACGTTCTTTATGCATTCTTCAGCACCAAATATTTATTGACACTGGAAACATGATATTTTGTTGAGCACGACATATGGACGCGGAGACCTCGACCCAAGGATCGTGAATATGTGATCGTTTTATTTTCTGGGCTAAGAACGGAGATGCAATGACCCATGGAAGAGGAGGAGGGTCAGCATACCGACTGGCCGCATGAAGGTAGGGCGACATGCGTTCGCGCTGCCGGATGAGCAGGTGGCCACGTCCATTTGGCCGCGGTGGAGGCCGAAGAGCATCTGGAACCTGTCCAACTGCAGTGGAGCAGCGGCGCGTGACTAGGTCTCTAGGAGGAGGACCGACCAGAGCACCTGGCCAGCCGCGGTAGATCGGCAGGACCCACTTGGGTCTTGTAGGTGATGTGGCAGCGCCCTAAGGCGCTACCCTTTTGCATTCTGAATGGAAGGGGGGTGCTCCACCTTCGGTGCCAGCTCGGGCGGACCGTGCCACCGAGCCACGCCCAGCGCAGGTCGGGCCGGACCACAGCCCAGTGGGTAGGGCCCGCCAAGGCCTTGGCCATCTGGGACAGATTCGGGTCGGGTCAGGTCGGTCCAACTGGGTCGGACCGGACCTGGGCCCATCCGGACCCTATTTCACCTTTTTGGTCGTAACTTGAGAACCAAGCATCTGTTTGACGAACCGTCTGTGGAAACAAAATCCTTAGATAGATATGATCCTTTTGGTATACACCAATTGAGTTTTGGATATTCTTGGAGTACGGCCAGGTTGGATCAGACCCCGAATTCAACCGGGCCCTCGTAGCGGAAACGCTAATAACTTACAGACCGAGCGTCTGATTGATGTGCCATCTATTGCGTTGGGTCCCTTATGACGTGATAAACCTTTGGGATACTTTCTCATGGGACTTCTGGGCATTTGAGGTGTGACCAGTGTCTTGGGGAGCAGTTCTCCCAAGTGTGCTATGTACGGAACCCTAAGACTGGCTGAGACTTGACGACTGCTGATCGTTTCGACTCAGAGTGACTCGACAGGCCCAATGGGGAGTGCCTATGTGTGACGCGATAGACCCATGGTGGGTAGAACCTCTGTGTGATGTGGATGACCCATGGTACTCGACAGGAGGTGTACCTCAGCAGGCCACGAGAGGGAGCACCTCTATGTGACTCGGCAGACCCGCGGTGGAAAGCACCTCTGTGTGACGCGGCAGACCCATAGTACTCAACAGGAGGAGTACCATAGTAGTCCAAGGTTAGTGGGAATTACCTCTGTGTGACTTAGAAGTCCCACTATACTTCTTATATGAGGAGTTCTCCAGAATCTGGGGTGTTCGATGTTGTGACTAGTGATGTTACTTGTTATTATCCCTAGAGAATCCTCTGGCTGGTTATCAGCTTTCATAGCAATCCTATGTGGGTCAGCATCATAATCTTGTTTTTTAGAGTTGTATACCTAGTTTGATATGAGTCTTATATCTTCATGGTGTACCTATGTGGTACTTTATCTTTGTGGTATTACCTGTGTGGTATTCTTCCCTCCTGTGTGAGGTGGGTATATTCTGATAACTTAGGTATATGTATGAGCATATACTTAAGTAGGATTGAATGGTGTTTTTATGTTTTTTTGGTTTATCCTTTATAGATTTGAGAGACCTTCAGGGGTCTCGGGGTCCCTACTGATTATTTTTATACTCACCCCTACATGGGCTACGCCCGCACCTTGTTGTGTCTGGTGAAGAAGACGGATAATACTGACTGAGGATGAGGGTACCTAGACTGGAGACTGCTCAAAGGTGGACCTTTGACGAGGTGATTTGCTGAGACGATCATTCTAGAGTTATACCAACCCTTTAGGTAGGATCTTTGGTAAGTGTTCATAAGAGATGTACTCAGTCTTACTTTACTTTCCAGTTTTTATTTTACTTTCCAATTGGGCTTATATTCTAGCCCCTTTACTTTCTGTACACACCCTGTTTACTATATAGTTTACTTTGTGCTTGTATCTGGTTGTGTTCTTGGTTTGTGTGAGTTTATAGATTATAAAGATAGTGCCTTTCCGTTTTAGGGAATGCGCCTTTCGGTGCTTGTCGCCAGCCCCTGGCCTATGGAATGTGGGCTTGGGGTAGTCACAGCATGGGCCCTGGGGGACGGGTCCTAAAAAAATTGGTATCAGAGGAGTTCAGTTCTACCGAAGAACTAAGACTCTGATATTTTCTGTGAATCAAAAGTGTTAAGTGTTATGAGTGTGGTTTTTAGTTTAGGGAGTCCAGTGTTGGTGCGGCGGCTGACGTATCCATACACCAGGACCCTGAATTCTGATTTCCAACTCAATGCATAAAAACACTGATTACATATGTGTTTTTGAAAAGTTTTCTTTGTGATATATTTGAGTCAGCTCATCAGGTATAAACTTAAGTATCATGGAACACCTGTTTCTTTTCCGGATTCCTCCACGCAGATAGCCAACTAGGATTCCAGTTAGACTATGTGATGACAACCCACCGAGCGACGAGGCTTCGGTGCAGGGCCCCTTACGGCAATTGTACCATCGGGTGGTGTACCAGCAGCACCACTACACGTTGGGCAGCCAATGCCACCTGCCCTAGTAGTAGAGGAAGGTGCATGCCGCTTGAGCGCGTTTCATGAGTTCCAGTGACAGAGACCACTGAGGTTCTGGGGCAAGACATATCCATAGGTGTCTAAGGATTGGATGGAGGTCGTGGTTATAGTTTTCCGACTGGTAGGGACACCAGCTGATCTCATGATGATCCTTTATGCTAGTCTTCTTCAGGAAGCAGCAGGCAGATGGTGGAGCTTGATGCTCTAGGTTCACAATGAGGTGAATCTCTTCTGGGCAGACTTCGAGAGTCTTTTTAGGGCAGAGTTCATCCCAACGACCTTAAGCTTATTGCATATACAGAAGCTTCTCCACTTGCTGTAGGGTAGCCTGAATGTGGCTCAATATTCAGCTGGGTTCACTGACCTCTCACGTTACCCCACTGATATGGTGTGGGGTCCTTCCTTCAGGGCTCGGACCATCGAGCATGGGCTCATACGGGATATTAGAGCTTCGATGGTTTCTCTCAGCATCTTGATGCAGGAGGGGGTGTTAGAGCAAGCACTCTTAGTGGAGAGTTTTCTTGCTGAGCAGTCACCGGCAGCGAAACCCACCATCGGAAAACACATAGTGGAGTCATCGGCAGCTGGCAGTAGACAGATGACGCAGAGGTCCAAGAGGACCAGACCTACAGATAGATGACCGCAGGATATAGGGTCAGTGGTGTGGGTCTCTCGAGGTAGAGTTGACCATTTATACCCTCGAGGACATTCTACGTGCTTGAGTCCTTGATTTTGGCCATAGTTGGGATGATCACTTTCCTTTGGTGGAGTTCACGTACAACAACATCTATCACTCCACTATCGGTATGGAACCATTCGAGGCATTGTACGGGTGACCTTTCAGATCACCACTATGTTGGACTGACCCAGGGGAGTCAACACTGTGGGACCTGATATGCTACAGGCTACCACGAAGAAGGTGCAGATTATCCAAGAGCGGATGAAGACTGCACAGAGCAGGAAGAAGTCCTATGCTTATAGGATATGGAGACCTCTTGAGTTCGAGGATGGTTACCATGTCTTTCAATGGGTCTCACCTCGATGAGGTCTGTAGAGGTTTGGCCGGGGCGGCAAGTTATCTCCAAGGTTCATCAGACCCTTTCAAGTCCTCAACAGAGTTGGCAAGGTGGATTACCGCTTAGCTCTTCCACCTCAGTTGCATCGGGTGCATGATTTTTTCCAGGTATCCCAGATGAGAAGATACGTACATGATCCTTCGCACATCATTGACTGGGGTGAGATGGACATCGACTATGGGGCGAGGTTTTCTGAGGTTCCAGTGGAGAATGAGGATCTACATGAGCGGGTCCTTCATGGGTGGTCGATACCTCAAGTGTGCATTCGTTGGCAGCACGGGAACCTCCAGGAGAGCACATGGGAGCGGGAGGGTCATATTCATGCTCAGTACCCCCACTTGTTTCCCTAGTTTGTGTGGTGCCTTTTAGGGATACAAATCCCTGAGGTGGGGAGAATGTACAAACCTAGATTTTTTCATGTAATTTTTTTTAATTATATGGAGTTATTAAAAGTCCGCAAAAATTGATGGCACGTGATTCCGAGGCCTGGTGTGCCTGAAATTAATTTCTGAACTTTTGTTTCGGGTACGTTCAGTAAATGCGCGAGTGACATTTTGTAACTTTTGAACCGGTGCTCGGAATTAGAATCCAAGGACACCGTTGAACTTGCAACACCGATATTCGCTTAAGGAGACCCTCACCTCGACGGTAGTAGGCCGAGGTTGAAAGTTAGTTTTTGGACTTTTCAAGGGAGAAAATAAAATAAACATGCTTTATTTTATTTTTGAAATTGAAACCTCCCATTTGAAACATGAATGTGGGGACCACACGAGGGTGGTCGGGCATTTAATGTTGGGCATTAAATTCTTGGTTACACAAAATGTGTAACCACATTCCTCTTTAATTAATAGGATTCATTAATTAGAAATTAATAAATCAACTTTAACCCTTGGAATTCCCCAATTAATGTGACAACAAATTAATTGATTAATTAATAAACTTAATCCTATTAATTTGGCACCTCATCTATTGCAGGGGAAAGGATTGGTAGGGGAGGAGTTTTTGGATAACATTATTCAATGAATAACACCCTCTCCAATAAAGAGCATCCTATGGAATTGAAGAATGAGGATGACGCTTGAACCCGGATCAGAAACATTTTACCAGAGTGACGAACACAAACGTCACTCTTCATCGACTTTGTCCTCTTCCTTGCGAAAACTCCTATGGGTGAACGACAAGGTAGGGGTTTTATTTTATTTATATATGATTGAATTTATTTATCGATTCTTCATATTCTGGTTTCACAATGATGATGGTCAAAATAATATGTCCATTGTCCCGCACATATACCTTGCCTCTTCCCTTTCTATTCTCCACACATTCTTCAATGCCAAATATTTAATGACACTGGAAATGCGATATTTTTTTGATCGCGATATATGGGCACAGAGCCCTCGACCCAAGGATCATGAATATATGATCATTTTATTTTTTGAGATAATAATGGAGATGCAGTGACCCACGGAAGAGGAGGGTCAGCACACCGGCCGACCGCATGAAGGTAGGGTGGCGTGCATCTGCACCATCGAATGAGCAGGAGACCGCGATCATTTGGTCGTGGTAGAGGCTGAAAACCGTCGGCATCTAGCTGGCTGCGGTGGAGCAGAGGTGCACGACCGCGCCGTTCGGAGGAGGACCGACTGGAGCACCCGTTCGGTCGTGTAATATCGGTGGGACCCTCTTTGGTCCTGCGTGTGACATGGTAGTGCCCTAAGGTGATTCCCTTTTGCATTCCAAATAAAAGGGGGACACTCCCCTTTCGGTGCCAGCTCGGGCAGACCGTGCCATCGGGCCTCGCCAGCGGGCCGCGCCCAGCACGGGTGGGGCTGGGCTGCCCCCTACATGGGCCGGGTCAGACCATGGCCTAGCAAGCTAGGCCCGCCAAGGACTAGGCCATCCAGGCCAGACCCGATTCGGTTCGTCCCAGGCTGGGTCGGATCGGACCCAGGCCCATCCGGACCCAGTTTCGCATTTTTGGTCATAACTTTAGAATCGGACGTTCGTTTCATGAACTGTCTATTGCACCAGAATCCTTGCATTTATATGGTCCTTTTGGTATACTCCACTTGAGTTTTGGATAAGGTTTGAGTATGGACGGGTTGGATAGGACTCTGAATCCAACTGGGCCCTCAGAGTGGAAACGCTAATAACTTACAGATCAGGCGTCCGATTGACGTGTCGTCTGTTGCGTTGGGTCCCTTATGACGTAATATACCTTTGGGATACTTCCTCGTGGGACTTCGGGGAGGTTTAGGTATGACTGATGGCTTAGGGAGCTGTTCTCCCAAGCGCGCTAAGTATAGAACCCTGCGACTGGCTGAGACTTGACGACTGCTGACTGTTTCGACTTGTAGTGACTCGACAGGCCCAGTGGGGAGTGTCTTTGTGTGACACGGAAGACCCACAGTAGGGAGTGCCTTTTATGATTCAGCAAACCCATGGTACTCGACAGGAGGAGTACCTCAGCAGCCAAGAGGGGGAGCACCTCTATGTGACATGACAAACTTGCGGTGGGGAGCGCCTCTATGTGATGCGGCAGACCCACGGTACTCGACAAGAGGAGTACCTTAGTAGTCCAAGGTTAGTGGGAAGTGCCTTTGTGTGACACGGTAGGCCCACTGTTCTTTTTAGAGGAGGATTTCTCCAGCATCCAAGGTGTTCGACGTTGTGACTAGGGATGTTACTTATTATTATCCCTAGAGAATCCTCTAACTGGCTATCAGCTTTCATAGCGATCCTGTGTGGGTCAGCATCATAATCATGTTTCTTAGAGTTGTATACTTGTTTTGAGCTGAGTCTTATATCTTCATGGTGTACCTGTGTGGTACTTTATCTTCGTGGTATTACCTGTGTGGTATTCATCCCTCATGTGTGAGGTGGGTATATTCTAATAACTTAGGTATATGTATGGGAATATAACTAAGTAGGGTTGAATGTTGTTTCTATGTTTTTTGGTTTATCCTTTGTGGATATGAGAGACCTTCAGGGGTATCGGGGTCCCTACTGAGTATTGTTATACTCACCCCTGCACAGGCTATGCCCACACATTGTTTTGTCTAGTACAAATGACAGACAATGCTGACTGAGGATGAGGGTACCTGTATAAGGCCCCAGCCTTAAACCTTACTTAATATTGAATTAAATGAATAATTCACATTGAGGATCTTTTCAGGTTTAGAGTTTTAGAGAATTAGAACATAACTATTACATCTTAAAAGATTACAAGGTAGACACTTCTACTAAGTCTCCATAAAATAAAAACTCTTAAAAAGAAAGATGTCTAGATTCCATGTTTTAGATAGCATGAAATTCCCTTGATCCCATCCTTGACCTTATTCCACTTTAAGTCCTGTGAAAAACATTTCGAAAAAACTTGGGGTGAGCATAAAAAGCTCAGTAAGGGATACAGAAAGAATGAAAACTGTTAGTTTTTCAAACATCAAGTAAACCATATATACTATATCAAAGTAATACCTTCACCTTCATGAAGTAGTAAAAAAACTCCACTGAATAAAGTATCATTACTTACCTTTTTGTAACCAAAGGATTACCATAAAACCCATAAAAAAACACATAAAATATATAAAGGTAACTTGGGACATAAACATACTTAAGTGGAATAATTATACGGTTGACTTCCACACATATCACTTAATGGAATAGCCATACGGCCAATTTCCATACATACTTAATGGAATAGCCATACGGTCGACTTCCATACCCAATGCATTGAAGGTTATAACGTAACCACCCGTCCTGGTATTCACGGCACCCCCCGTCATATGGTTTATAACGTAACCACCCGTTAAAATGTCCAAGTACCAATATAAAATCATAAAACATAAAACCAATATAAAGGAATGATAACATTTCCACATTTCAATCACAATATATCATAAATATATTGACATAATAGAATCCTTTTTCAAAACCATTTTCAGTACCAAAATACATAAAATAGTATATGGTATTTATTTTATTCTAAAAACATTACGGCTTGTTGAGAAAGCCAAAGACTAAATAATACTCGCGGAGGCGGAAAAGGTCATTGTCACCGCGTATGTTAAAAAAAACATTACTTTTTGTCGTTTTGTAAAACGCTTCGTAGAAAAAGATTCCTTTTGTATAAAAGTAAAATTAAAAGGGTTTTATACACCGTATAAAAGAAAGTTGTGTATAAAATAAAATATGCCTCAATGAAAGGAGATTGAGACGAAGTCCCTTACCTTGGGTCCGACTTGACTCGATCGTTCTTTAACGTCCTGAATAATAAACTTGAGTTAATTTATACTTGATTAAGAACCTTTTTAAAGTTCATTATTCTTTTTATATCACTTATTGCCATGTTATAAACATTATGTAACCATTTAAGTTAATAATTTTTGTTTTGTCGATATTTGGTTGTTAAGTTGAAAGTTGACTTCTTACAATTACATGTTGTTCATGTGGTCAAAAGTTCTTTATATCCAGAATGAAATTCCCGATTTGGATATAATATGTATCATATATATCCAGCATATACATGTATTTATAATATTACATAATCATTTAGAGGTAAGAAATGAAATGCACCGTTCATGGAGACGGTAAGCCGTACGTACGCATGAACGCTACTTTCATTTCTTTGTCATATTTATGGAATTAAAACTAAATGAGAGGTATTTATATTTTAATTCCAGAATTATATTCATAATTTAGATATATCAATAATTATATATATCCATTATATACATGTAATTTTAATAGTACATTACATTTGGGGATAAGAAATGAAATGCACCGTTCATGGAGACGGTAAGCCGTACGTACGCATGAACGCTACTTTCATTTCTATCTCATACTTTAATGAAAAGAAATAATAATGATATAGAGGTATATTATAATTCCAGTATAACATCATATATAATAACTTTAAATCCATCCTTTACAAGTCCCACATATGGCATTAACGAATCACATCACTTTGAGGGGGCGGTAGTCCGCACTTCCTTAAATGAAGATATCGTGTTTACCCATAATGGAAACCATAAAGGTATCCCAAAAATGAAAAATACAGAATCTTAAAGAAAACATAAACATATTATATATCATATATAAAAATAGTGACATAATAATGGCCACCTTTGAAGCTGTTAAATGAGTATTGAACAATCATCGTTTCGGGAGGCAGAATTTCGCCATCCACGGAAACCGTATGTTCTTTAACCATTTGATGTATTTGTGTGAGAGTGTAGCTCGAATAAATCTTATAAAAACATCCTAGTATATTGAAGATACTGGTTTTGTTACAAAATAAGTAAATAAAAAGAGTTTAGAGGGTTGGAGAAGCAAAATAAAACAAATGAACAAGAGAGAATGAATTACCTTTAAAAGTGTAACTCCTTTTGATTTGAGCCTAAAGGCTTCCTTTGAAAGGATTATGCCCAAAGGGAATCCTCTAGGATGAGTAGAGGGATGTGGAGAGAGTAATTGGGCAGGGGTTGGCCGAGCCAAAGGCTTGAGGAGTGTGTGAAATGAGGTAGAGGTGGGGGCCTTTTATAAGAGGAGAGGAGGGGCACTTTTGGAAAGTAAAGAAATATTACTTTATTTGAAAATGTTTTTCGGTTTCAAAAGGTCCCACAGTGATATAATTCGTGTATAAGGTGATAAGGCTTCTAAATCCACTCATACAATAAGTTTTGGACATGTGTAGTTCATATATTTTACATTATCTTTCCATTTTATTTAAATCGTCAAATAATGATGTCATCGCTGCATCATGAGTATGTCATAAATAATTTAATTTATTTAATGTCTAAAAATCATAAAAAAAATACTATGATGTAGGAAATCGTTTTAGCTTTCCAATGACTATTTATAATCAAATATCTGATCTTTATAACCCCATGTAAAAATTGTTTTTGTGAAACATATTATGTTTGTGTCATTTTTACTTCAACATTAAATAAAAATATATTAATGTCATTTTCCAACTAAAGTGGATCCATGGGGTCCCCAAGTTGGCCCATGGATTGTCTTGGTCGTCCATGACTCACCCAATAGGTTTAGGACAAGTTTCATGGTGTTTTCACATTTTTATAATATCATTTTTACATTAAATTACACTAATTACCTCTAATCGCGATTAAGAACTTAATAAGTTACTATTCACCAAAACATTATTTTTATCTCATTGAACCACATTTTACTTCTTAATGACAACCATGTATGTCGGATTTTCAAAATTCAATACACATTAGTGGTAAACTTTCATTTAACTGAAAAATCAGTTTGCTTGATTACCACTTAGTGGTTTCACTATTCATCAAAAATTGAAGTTTTTCAGAAAATTACCAAAAATTCACCCTAAGCTATATTTGATATTCCGAATTCAAAAATGAAGTCCATTTTACAAAATTCAAAACATATAAGTCACATTAATTAATTTAATAATTAATTCCCGCTGTCAGAGCAAATAGCGTGTTTTTATGAAACAATAAGTATCAAAAGATTGACACTAGTTTAAGTCCGATTTCAAAGTGAAATTAATTCCAACGACCACTATTGGATTTAATGGTAAAAATATTTTCTAATTTTACTTTAAAACAAAATCAAAAGATAATCTAATCATATAAATAAATTAGATTAAAAATAGGTTTTGAATTAAAACACAACATTTTACACTATTCATTAAAAAATGAACTTTATCGGAAAAATACCAAAAAATTACACAAAGTAAAATTTGATGTCCCGATTCTTAATAAGAGTTTTATTTGGTCCAAAAGAATGTATAAGAGTGATCAAAACTATATTTAATGACGGTTCACCATTATAAGGTGATAAGTGAACCTTTAGTGAAAATTAAAGTATATATGCCTAAAATTGAACTCTTTCCGTATTTTAAGCCTTTATATTTTATTGGGTAAATGTATAAACATTTAAAAACATATATAATCATATTTTAGTTATTTCTATCCATTCCCGCCAGTACAATGGCTACTTGTTAACTAACATTTAAAATAATATTATTTTATTACTAGTGTGCTACGTAAGTTTCAAAGAAACTCATCGTTGCGTATCGGGTACGCTATCGAACATAGCAACCCCTTTAAAATAAAATTAATATTTAATTCGTAAATATTAATAAATATGAAAATTCTTTATTCTTTATTTACCTGGGATGTTACATCCTTCCCCCCTTTTGGGAATTGCGTCCTCGCAATTTTATTCACTTATCAAAATAAGTGGGGGTATTTATCCCTCATAGCATTTTCAGATTCCCATGTTGCCTCTTCAATCACATGGTTTTCCACAAAACCTTTACCTGATGAATCACCTTATTCCGTAACACTTTCTCCCTGTGGTCAAGAATCTGGACCGGTTGTTCCTCATAAGATAGGTTCTCTTCCAGCTGAACTACCTCTGGGCTCAAAACATGAGATAGATCTGGCATATACTTTCTCAACATTGAAACATGAAAAACATTGTGTACCTGAGATAAACTCGGAGGTAAAGACACCCGGTATACAACTGATCCAACTCTTTCCAGAATTTCGTATGGTCCAACCAACCATGGACACAACTTTCCTTTCTTACCAAATCTCATCACACTTTTCCAAGGAGAAACCTTAAGAAAAGCATGATCACCTACCTCAAAAGATAGATCCTTCCTCCGGTTATCTGCATAACTCTTCTGCCTACTCTGAGCTGTTCTCATGTGTTTTCTAAATCAACTGAACTTTTTCTGCCATCTCTTCTACCAATTTTGGTCCCATCAGCTTCCTTTCACCCACTTCATTCCAAAATGCTGGAGTTCGACACCACTTCCCATATAATGCCTCAAATGGTGCCATCTGTATACTGGAATGAAAACTGTTATTATAAGAAAACTCAACCAATGAATGTTGTTGGTCCCAACTTCCCTGATAATCCATAGAACAAGCTCGTAGCATATCCTCCAATGTCTGAATTGTTCGTTCTGACTGTCCATCTGATTGAGGATGAAAAGTTGTACTAAAATTTAATTCAGTACCCAACGACTTCTGAAGGCCTTTCCAAAAGTTATAAGTAAACCTGGGATCACGATCCGATACAATGGAGAGAGGAACTCCATGTAACCTGACTATCTCTTTAAGATACAAACGGGAAAGTTGATCAAGAGAGAAAGTATCTCGTATAGCAAGGAAATGAGCAGATTTGGTCAAGCGATCAACAATAACCTAGATTTCATTATTACCTCGAGATGTCTTCGGTAATCCAACAACAAAGTCCATGGATATATTCTCCCATTTCCACTCTGGCACTGGTAAAGGCTGAAGCATCCCTTTCGGTAACTGTCGCTCTGCTTTAACCTGTTGACATGTCAAACACTTCACAGTAAAATCAGAAATGTCTCTTTTCATTCCATCCCACCAGTAATACACCCGCAGATCTCTGTACATCTTAGTACTGCCAGGATGAACTGAAAATGGGGAACTATGAGCCTCACATAACAACTCATTCTTCAACTGTGAATCACAAGGCACACATAACCTCTTCCCAAATCTCAAAACACAAACACAAACTTATCCAAGAACTCATGGAAAATTTTATTCATAAGGTCCATGAATACAGCAGGTGCATTGGTTAACCCAAAAGGAATAACGAAAAATTCATAATGGCCATATCTAGTACGGAACACAGTCTTCGGAACATCTGCTTATTTTACTTTCAACTGATGGTACCCCGACCTCAAGTCAATCTTCGAAAAATACTGAGCTCCCTAGAGCTGATACCACTTCATTTGATGGCCCAACATCTGCTGAAGTTGTTGCAAAGGATTTTACCACCCCTTTCTGCTTGTAGTCTAACTGCTTCCCATCACTCAAGCTCCTTGTCGGACACTCGTCTGCATAATGACCCATTTCATTACACTTAAAACATATTACCGTTGGCTTTTCATTTCCTGCTTGATCATCTTCCTTACAGTTACGAGCAATATGACCAGACTTACCACACTGAAAGCACTTACCAGACTTGGATAAACATTCTCCAGGATGCATTTTACCACACTTCTCACAGGATGGATATTTGGTTTTCTTACCTCCTTTCTTCTTTGATGAATTCTTCCCCTTTTCCTGTCAACTAGACCTCTTATTCTGTTGTTTGTCATAGAACACCTGATCATCGACAAACTCCATTTCCACCTTCTCTGTACATCGAACAAGTTTTTCATAACTTTTGAACTCAAGAGAAGCTAAAGCCCTTCGATACTTTGGCTTTAACCCTGAGTAAAAACGGTTTATTTTACTATCAAGATCTCGTATGATGTTTGGAGTATACCTTGTCAATCGAGTGAACTTTTCTTCATAAGTAGCCACTGAATCATCCTCCTGCCTCAATTCTAGGAATTGTTTTTCCATCCTAAGATGAACCACCTTAGGAAAATATTTCTCAAGAAACATACCTTTGAATTCGTCCCAGTGAAGATCCTCAATCTCATCACTATCCCTTATATTTTTCACCATCGACCACCACTGATCAGCTTCACCTTCAAAATGGTAAACAGCAAGACTAACCTTTTGATGTTCTGAACACCCCATGACATCAAAAATCTTCTCCAGTGCTTTAATCCACCCTTCAGCTTGCACAGGGTCAGATGATCCTCTGAATGATGGGGGATGTTGCCTCATGAAATGTTCCACCACTGACATGTTCCTCTGCGGTTGATCTGGCTGATCTCGTGCATGGATACCACCACCATTTATAGCCTGAGTCAACTGTGCCATCACTGCAACAAATTGTTCAGTTCCGATTCTGACCATCTCAGGTTGCTGATTTGGAAGGTTATCTTTCTCCTGATGTCGTCCCAACATAGCTGATTTGTTTCCTCTGCGGAAAACCATTCTGAACACAGAAATATCTTAGGCGAAGCAACATGGTAATCCGTAAATGCTATATCATTTCAATCATATTATAATTTAACACTTTTCTAACTCCTAAAGTTTTCTAAACCGACCTTTGATACCAACTATAAGGCCCTAGCCTTAAACCTTACTTAATATTGAATTAAATGAATAATTCACATTGAGGATCTTTTCAGGTTTAGAGTTTTAGAGAATTAGAACATAACTATTACATCTTAAAAGATTACAAAGTAGACACTTCTACTAAGTCTCCATAAAATAAAAACTCTTAAAAAGAAAGATGTCTAGATTCCATGTTTTAGATAGCATGAAATTCCCTTGATCCCATCCTTGACCTTATTCCACTTTAAGTCCTGTGAAAAACATTTCGAAAAAACTTGGGGTGAGCATAAAAAGCTCAGTAAGGGATACAGAAAGAATGAAAACTGTTAGTTTTTCAAACATCAAGTAAACCATACTATATCAAAGTAATACCTTCACCTTCATGAAGTAGTAAAAAAACTCCACTGAATAAAGTATCATTACTTACCTTTTTGTAACCAAAGGATTACCATAAAACCCATAAAAACACATAAAATATATAAAGGTAACTTGGGACATAAACATACTTAAGTGGAATAACCATACGGTTGACTTCCACACATATCACTTAATGGAATAGCCATACGGCCAATTTCCATACATACTTAATGGAATAGCCATACGGCCGACTTCCATACCCAATGCATTGGAGGTTATAACGTAACCACCCGTCCTGTTATTCACGGCACCACCCGTCATATGGTTTATAACGTAACCACCCGTTAAAATGTCCAAGTACCAATATAAAATCTTAAAACATAAAACCAATATAAAGGAATGATAACATTTCCACATTTCAATCACAATATATCATAAATATATTGACATAATAGAATCCTTTTTCAAAACCATTTTCAGTACCAAAATACATAAAATAGTATATGGTATTTATTTTATTCTAAAAACATTACGGCTTGTTGATAAAGCCAAAGACCAAATAATACTCGCGGCGGCGGAAAAGGTCATTGTCACCGCGTATGTTAAAAAAAACATTCCTTTTTGTCGTTTTGTAAAACGCTTCATAGAAAAAGATTCATTTTGTATAAAAGTAAAATTAAAAGGGTTTTATACACCGTATAAAAGAAAGTTGTGTATAAAATAAAATATGCCTCAATGAAAGGAGATTGAGACGAAGTCCCTTACCTTGGGTCCGACTTGACTCGATCGTTCTTTAACGTCCTGAATAATAAACTTGAGTTAATTTATACTTGATTAAGAACCTTTTTAAAGTTCATTATTCTTTTTATATCACTTATTTCCATGTTATAAACATTATGTAACCATTTAAGTTAATAATGTTTGTTTTGTCGATATTTGGTTGTTAAGTCGAAAGTTGACTTCTTACAATTACATGTTGTTCATGTGGTAAAAAGTTCTTTATATCCAGAATGAAATTCCCGATTTGGATATAATATGTATCATATATATCCAGCATATACATGTATTTATAATATTACATAATCATTTAGAGGTAAGAAATGAAATGCACCATTCATGGAGACGGTAAGCCGTACGTACGCATGAACGCTACTTTCATTTCTTTGTCATATTTATGGAATTAAAACTAAATGAGAGGTATGTATATTTTAATTCCAGAATTATATTCATCATTTAGATATATCAATAATTATATATATCCATTATATACATGTACTTTTAATAGTACATTACATTTGGGGATAAGAAATGAAATGCACCGTTCATGGAGACGGTAAGCCGTACGTACGCATGAACGCTACTTTCATTTCTATCTCATACTTTAATGAAAATAAATAATAATGATATAGAGGTATATTATAATTCCAGTATAACATCATATATAATAACTTTAAATCCATCCTTTACAAGTCCCACATATGGCATTAACGAATCACATCACTTTGAGGGGGCGGTAGTCCGCACTTCCTTAAATGAAGATATCGTGTTTACCCATAATGGAAACCATAAAGGTATGACAAAAATGAAAAATACAGAAGCTTAAAGAAAACATAAACATATTATATATCATATATAAAAATAGTGACATCATAATGGCCACCTTTGAAGGTGTTAAATGAGTATTGAACAATCATCGTTTCGGGAGGCAGAATTTCGCCATCCACGGAAACCGTATGTTATTTAACCATTTGATGTAGTTGTGTGAGAGTGTAGCTCAAATAAATATTATAAAAACATCCTAGTATATTTAAGATACTGGTGTTGTTACAAAAGAAGTAAATAAAAAGAGTTTAGAGGGTTGGAGAAGCAAAATAAAACAAATGAACAAGAGAGAATGAATTACCTTTAAAAGTGTAACTCCTTTTGATTTGAGCCTAAAGGCTTCCTTTGAAAGGATTATGCCCAAAGGGAATCCTCTAGGATGAGGAGAGGGATGTGTAGAGAGTAATTGGGCAGGGGTTGGCCGAGCCAAAGGCTTGAGGAGTGTGTGAAATGAGGTAGAGGTGGGGGCCTTTTATAAGAGGAGAGGAGGGGCACTTTTGGAAAGTAAAGAAATATTACTTTATTTGAAAATGTGTTTCGGTTTCAAAAGGTCCCCCATTGATATAATTCATGGATAAGGTGATAAGGCTTCGAAATCCACTCATACAATAAGTTTTGGACATGTGTAGTTCATAGATTTTACATTATCTTTCCATTTTATTTAAATCGTCAAATAATGATGTCATCGCTGCATCATGAGTATGTCATAAATAATTTAATTTATTTAATGTCTAAAAATCATAAAAAAAATACTATGATGTAGGAAATCTTTTTAGATTTCCAATTACTATTTATAATCAAATATCTGATCTTTATAACCCCATGTAAAAATTGTTTTTGTGAAACATATTATGTTTGTGTCATTTTTACTTCAACATTAAATAAAAATATATTAATGTCATTTTCCAACTAAAGTGGCTCCATGGGGTCCCCAAGTTGGCCCATGGCTTGTCTTGGTCGGCCATGACTCACCCAATAGGTGTAGTACAGGTGTCATGGTGTTTTCACATTTTTATAATATCATTTTTACATTAAATTACACTAATTACCTCTAATCGCGATTAAGAACTTAATAAGTTACTATTCACCAAAACATTATTTTTATCTCATTGAACCACATTTTACTTCTTAATGGCAACCATGTATGTCGGATTTTCAAAATTCAATACACATTAGTGGTAAACTTTCATTTAACTGAAAAATCAGTTTGCTTGATTACCACTTAGTGGTTTCACTATTCATCAAAAATTGGAGTTTTTCAGAAAATTACCAAAAATTCACCCTAAGCTATATTTGATATTCCGAATTCAAAAATGAAGTCCATTTTACAAAATTCAAAACATATAAGTCACATTAATTAATTTAATAATTAATTCCCGCTGTCAGACCAAATAGCGTATTTTTATGAAACAATAAGTATCAAAAGATTGACACTAGTTTAAGTCCGATTTCAAAGTGAAATTAATTCCAACGACCACTATTGGATTTAATGGTAAAAATATTTTCTAATTTTACTTTAAAACCAAATAAAAAGATAATCTAATCATATAAATAAATTAGATTAAAAAGAGGTTTTGAATTAAAACACAACATTTTACACTATTCATTAAAAAATGAACTTTAACGGAAAAATACCAAAAAATTACACAAAGTAAAATTTGATGTCCCGATTCTTAATAAGAGTTTTATTTGGTCCAAAAGAATGTATAAGAGTGATAAAAACTATATTTAATGACGGTTCACCATTATAAGGTGATAAGTGAACCTTTAGTGAAAATTAAAGTATATATGCCTAAAATTGAACTCTTTCCGTATTTTAAGCCTTTATCTTTTATTGGGTAAATGTATAAACATTTAAAAACATATCTAATCATATTTTAGTTATTTCTATCCATTCCCGCTAGTACAACGACTACTTGTTAACTAACATTTAAAATAATATTATTTTATTACTAGTGTGCTACGTAAGTTTCAAAGAAACTCATCGTTGCGTATCGGGTACGCTATCGAACATAACAACCCCTTTAAAATAAAATTAATATTTAATTCTTAAATATTAATAAATATGAAAATTATTTATTCTTTATTTACCTGGGATGTTACAACCTGGACTGGAGACTTCTCAGAGGTGGACCTTTGACGAGGTGATCCACAGAGACGATTGTTCGAGAGTTGTACCTACCCTTCAGGTAGGATCCTTGTCGGGTGTTCATAGGATTTGTAATAAGTTTTACTTGTACTTTCTACTTTTTCATGTACTTTCCAGTTGGGCTTGTATTCTGGCCCCTTTAATTTCTATACACACCCTTTTTACTATATAGTTTACTTTGTGCTTGTATCTGGCTATGTGATTTGTTTGTGTGAGTTTACATTTTATAAAGGAAACGCCTTCCCGTTTTAGGGAATACACCTTTCAGTGTTTGTTACCCGCCCCTAGCCTATGGAAGGTAGGCTTGGGGTAGTCACTACATGGGCCTTGGGGGACAAGTCCTGACATGAAGGTTTACTTTAACCTTTGAAATGTCAATGAATGCACCACTAGTATCTATAAATGGTCTTCCTAGAATGATAAGAACCTTCTTATCACACTTTATTTCTAATATAATAAAATAAGTGGTAAAAATGAGATTTCCCATGTTAACTAATAGTCCATCTAACCTTCTAATGGGATGATTAATTAACCTATCTTCCAACTTAATTGAAATAATTGTTTATTTTAGCTCTTTGAGACCCAATTTCTTAAGTAATGAGTACGACATCAGATTGATGCTATCTCCTAAATCATTCAAGTAATTTATCTCTTCATTTTCTCTAATTCTACATGATATGAAAAATCCTATATAGTCTTTCAGTTTATGAGGTAAATTATTTTAAATTAAAACAAAAAAAATATTGGTTAAATTTTTGGTGGAAACTTCTTTCTGATCTCTTCTTTTTAGCTAAAAACCATTTGAGAAATTTGAAATGTGATGGGATCTCAAATAAGGTATAAGTTAATATAGTTTATCATATAAAATGGGAAATAAATTATTAAATATAATATTTAAGGTATAAGTTAAATAGAAACTATATAACTCAAAGAAATATATTTGAGTTACCAAAGTCCTTTACGAACAATATAGTTCGTGAAGTAAGAAACTTTTGAAAAGGTTTTATTTGGTAAAAATGTAAATCCTTAGAAGTAAAAGAGAAAATATCACATAATAAAATCATAGGTAATAATTTACCAAACTTATATGAGATATTTTCAAGAATAAAATTTATAACTCAAGGAATAAGAATTGAGTTAATAAAAACCCTTAAAACTTGAGGAGTATTTAAATAAAAAACATATTGAAAGATATAGACTTAAATTGACATAAATTATCATAAATAAAAAGTATTTCCTAATATATTATATTAATTAGGCATTATATACACCACGTAAAATAAATTAGGTTCCTAATACAAAACATGTCTCAAAGAGAGGAATTTTAGATTAAAACTCTTACCTTGGTTTTGATTCATTCTGCACTTGCATTGAATTTTATAAATAATTAAATTAATTTTATTAATTAAATACCTAATAACCTTATTCATAAATATAACCATTTATAATCCCCATTTATAATCATTATATACATATATATTAGTTAGTTTTTTTTATTTTCGCACATCGGGTGTTTATAATTTTAATGGTCTATACTAGTTTTGCAAGATCACTGCCGGTATTTATTATTATTATAAATTTTATCTTTACTGAATAATTAATTATAATATAAGGGATTTTTTATAATGATTTATTAAGTTTAAATTTTCTTTCATGAATACTTTAGCCATTATCCTAGAATATGAAATTGACAATGATCATTTTTCGGTGTTTTTTAACCTACAAAGGGTTTTTTTCTTAATTAATGATTTAACTATCGATGTATCCTTTACAATAATAAAAAATAATTATTTAAAAATTTATAACATATTTTAAAAGTAATTATGTTTTTATAATCATCCATGGTATAATTTCATATCATTGTTCAAGTAGGTGGTCAAACTGACCCAAATATGAACATACCATGATTGATGGTTGATTACGAGATGATTAAGTTACAATATCATTATAAAATTATCATAATGGTATAATTTAGTATATATTAGTGTGATATATTAGAATTATAAATAATTGTGATAATAATTTATGTACATGAAACAATTTCATGGTACAAATAAATTGTTTTCCTCTTAGTTCAGTTGTTTAAGATGGTTAATTTTATAATGATTGTTTACCATTCATATCATTAAGAGGATATTAAATTTTTATTAATGTAAAATTATTCATATCACAAAAAAAAAATATTTAACCTTTAAAACTATCCTTATAATCAGTCTATAAAGGTGGAAAGAAAAAATGAACTCATTTATTTAGGGAGGTGGTAGTCCGCACACACGCATGATTCATGTTTTCATTTTTCCTAATGAAAAAATGGAAATGGTGGTTCATGATTTTAACAAAGTTATAATTAAATACAGTAATTAAAATTATAATGATGTTATAATTTTAATATTTTGTAATTAAATTTGAAAAATAATAAGTGTAGAAAAATAAATAGAAAAGAGAAATAGTAGTTAAGAACTTATATACCTCACTTTTTAGATTATCACCGTTGTGAAGGGGTTAAGCCTTTGAGGGTGGTATTTTGAGAATAAAATAACTTATTTAAGGTGTAAATGAATTTTCAGGAGATACATGGGTAGATTTTGGGCCAAAATTAATGGTTCATGGTGTGTTCGTAAGTGTGGATAAGAGAGCCCCTTTTATAAGTGAAAAGGGGATGGTATTTTTGTAAATACCCAAAACTTCTCAACAACAGGAAGTCAAAATCATGTAAAATGGATTAAAATTTTAGAATTAATGGACTATTGAAGATATGAGGCTGATACATTCCTCAAACACTCAATTAAAAACATTTTTTTAACTTGTTAGGCCCTTCACCTCTTAGTTACCCATTTTTACCATTTTGGTTTTCACCACAATAACTAGTTTTTAACTCAATAATTTATCTTTTATACCCAAAAATAAAATAGGTATTACTATATAATTTGGAACAAATAATTATAATTTTTAAATCCATTTTTTTGAATAAATTTATAAAAATTATAAAAATTAATTTTAAAGTACTAAATATATAATTTATTGAAAATAATTTTTTAGAAAAAAATCACTCGTGTTCTAAAATGTTAATTATAGAGTTTAAAACTGAATTAATTTTATTAAATTTATAAAATAAATTATAAAATAATTATTTGGTAAATATAAAGGTTTTAATAATTATTAATTCATGCATATATACTAATAATATCATAAAGGTCGCGGTATTTGTAAAATTTTTATGTTTCACTATTCACTTAAAAATCAATATATTTAGAGAAATATCAAAAAATTATCCTAAGATAATATTATTATACTGAATCTAAAAATGAAGTTCATTTTTTTAAATTTAAAATTCTAAAATATATAAATTTAACTTTTACATAAAAATATAAAGTATTGTGAATAAATTATTTTTATAGGAAAATAACTTTTTTAAATACTAGTTGTTGTTATTTTTCATTTATATAAAACACTAATAAATTTAGAATTAATAAATCAATATTTTATTTTATTGGAATTATTATTTAACAATAATATACTTATTTTTTCTTAATAAAAATTAAATTACATAAAAATATAAATTCTTAAACACAATAATGAATTAATTAAATTTGTATAAAATGATCATTATAAATATATATATATATATATATGTGTGTGTGTGTGTGTGTGTGTGTGTGAATATATTTCATAATTCAGTTACTTATATTCATACTTAATAATTAAATTACTAGTTTTAGCATCCATATTTAATATTTATGATATATATGTTTATATATACACACCATGATTTTTTTTAGTTCTTTGTTCCATGTGGAGCAAGATATCGAACATATTTAACTTAATTAGAGGAAAACATATATTAAAATCTCAGGTCATTACATTTTAAGTAGTTATGTTCATTGTTGGTTTTCCATAACTCTTTAATGGAATAGAATATTAGGGTAATCATTCTTCTAAATAGGTTTATCTTTCTCTTTCTCCCCAAACCCAACCTTATTCTTAACATACTTGATTTTTTCACATTTCATTTTCCATTGTTCTTAATCTATTTCAAGTGAAAAATAACCATTTTGATCTATTTCGAGCTTTCTATCCATGTTTCTAGATTTTTTTTCAATATTTTGGTTTTCATGTTTAATTAAATCTTGAATTTCATCCTCCCAATACTAAACCCTAACATTTTCTTATGTTTTCAAGTTGTATATGGTGGTAACTTCCATGACTCTTTCTCTTAGATTAGATTATATTGTGCAAGGACTCTCCCACTTAGGTCTCTAGAAAGTGGAATATAACACCCTAAGATTTTAGAATATATTTCTCTTTAAATAATTTTATTTATTCAATAGCTTTTGTTACACGCAACATTGAGTTTAAATGAACCATGATATAATATTAAAATATTATTCTTTAAAGTGATAGTTATCACACAGCTTTTAGATTGGAGGGTATTTATAGGATTAAATAAATTATGAAATATTTATATAAAGGTCATAATAAATAAAAGTTTATTTATTTATGCTTCATAAATAAGTAATAAATTTTTAGAAAATTTATCTTATGCTCCAAAAAAATGTTTTCCTCAAAAATTATTTTTTTTTGTGAGAAAATGTTATAATTAATTTTTGAAAATTTTTGAAAATGTATTTGATAAAATTAAATTCATTTTTCAAATCATCATATCAAAATTATCTTATGGTTAAAATTTTATATTTTTCTAAAATGTTTGATTTTTCAATGAATAATGAAAAATACATATATTTTTATAGAAAACTGTATTTTCTTTTAAAGTAAATATAAAGTAAAATTATATTTTGGATTAGTTTAAAATTTTTATTAATTAATTTTTATTTAAAATAATCCAATTATTCTCTTTTAAATTAATTTTATGCTCGAATTTAGTATAAAAACATTTTATACTTAAAATAGGCATTTTCTTGGAAAACTGTTTTTCTTTATATTTTTTCGATTTAATATTAAAATAAATTCTAAAAATTATATTTTTTGAATATTTAAATATAGATTAAATATTTGTAATAAATATATATAAATATGGTATATATTTCCCTTTTATTTTCATCAATATGAATAATATCTTTAGTAAAATGTTTTTACCATGGTAAAGGGTAAATCAGGTAATTAATGTTAAAAATAAAAATATTAGGACTATAAAATGAATATAAAACTTTCCTTAATTTTATTTTAATATTAAATTTCATCCATACTCATCCAATGTTTGGTTATATAGACTTTTTCCATTTGGATGTGGTTATAACCTTTATAATATATTATGTAAAGAAAGTTAAAAAATGCCACTCTTGTTTTTAATTACTATAATATTTTTAACATGGGTATAGCAGAGGATATGTTTAGTTATAAATATTATTTTTAAAAATAAATTATTTATATTCATAATGTTAATTTATTTTTATTTTTTAGTGAATAAATAATTACCTTAAATTCTACACAACGTTAACACAGTAATTATTCAATTAATGGAAAAATAAAATAAATAATATTAAAAATATTAAAAGTAATTTAATTTGAGTGATTTAATGTATCACAAATTTTATAGATATGTATGATATATTAGTTAGTTTGTAAATCATTATATTCAAATTCTTCCATTGTCTTGATGCATTTAAAGTTAAATTGAATGAATATTCTTAAAAATAAAATTAATAATATTTTGCAATAAATAATATTTTATTAAATGATATAAAATTCATATTATATTCATATAAATTAATGTTATATGTATATACACATCAACCATAGTCCATTTATGGGTTTTTTATTATTTTATAGTGACATTATTAACCCTTAAAGGGTATAAAACTTTAATATTAATATAATTGTCAAAAGCGTTAACAAAGGGTTAAAAAGATAAGGGTAAAAATGTGATTCAAACTTATCCAAATATTATTTAATGATATTATTTTTAATTATACTCATATTTCTTAAAATAATATAAATTTGGATATATTTTTACATCAAAATTTATTTATATTAATTTAATATTTTAAGAAATTTCAAAAGTGCTCCTCCCCTCAATTATAAAATGGAGCCCCTACTTTATCTTCCTAACACAACATTGAGCCTTATATAATGATCATAATATTTAAATTTCTACTATAAACTTATCTAGACACATTCTATAGGTTTTTCTCTTTCCAAAAGACCAACACTAGAGCCCTTAATAGGAGATCTAAAGGAGTCATTCCAAAGAAGAGGTAATCGCCTTAACCGATCACTTTCTTTTAAATTCTTCTTTTACCACATATAAATTCATTATATTATTCATAAAATAATAAATCTAGTATCCTAAATATACTGAAATATTATTATGATTATGAAACCAACTTTATTCTCCCTCTTTCCATCAAATGGGAAGTGAAAGTATCGCTTGTGCGTATGTACAACTTACCGTCTTTATGTAGCAATAAGATTCATTTTCCATCACCATATTTCACAAATAGTTGTTATGATGGATTTAATTATTATATATTATACTTATGAAATAATTATATTTTTTAATTATAATATCATATCTACATTCTTATCTTCCAAACCATTAGAAATAATAATGTCGTTCGTGTGTACGTGTGGACTACCACCTCTATGAAGCAATGTGATTTGTTTCTCATTTCCATTTTACTTAGTTGGTAATAAAGAATGATTTAATGAATATATATCATATATGTTATTTAATAATTATTATTTAAAGGTTATTCATTATATAAATTTCTTTCATTACATCTATCAAAAATATGAAAACAGCATTCATGTGTACGTACGGCCTACCGTCTCCATGAACGGTGTAATTCATTTTTTTTGTCTCTAATTTTATGAATGAATATAAACATGTATATAATAAATATATATTATATTTATATCATTATTATCATTCTAAATATTATGGAACCATGATCAAAGTATAAGGACCAAAACTAAGAAACCAAAACATACCTAAAAAATGAAGCAGATATCACTCAGAATAGTTATTTTAATAAAGAATTGTTAATAAATTGGTGATAAAAGGTTATAAGTAAATAATATATGGTATGATATATATGATTATGGTTATATATTTGATGTATAATAAATAAATATTTATTATAAAGTAAGTTTCAGCATGTATTAAGGAATTCAGACCTAAAGTAATGGATTTTCGTCTCACTTTTATTTTTGTGAAACTCATGCCATATTCACCACTTGTTTCTTTTATGTGGTGTATATACTGAACATTAATGTCTTTTATGATGGTTATTATGAATTTTATAAGGATTTATATATCAATATAAAATTATTTTTTTCATGGGACTTACGATTCAAAAGTTACCAAAGTGTAAAGGGTTTTATGTTACAATTTCATTGTTTATCAGGATTGTTTATGATTAAGTTTCCGATGAGGAAATATTGTCATCAACCAATAAATAAACACATGTATTTTATTCTACTCTATTTATTTCTTTAGAATACATGTTTTTCTTTCATTGTTCGCACATTAAGTACTCAAGAGACTGAAAATAATTTTTTAAGGAAAACTGACTTTATTTCTCTCTTCGGTCTAAAAGCCTTTTTCTTCCATATATATTTTTCTAAAAATGTTTTAAAGAAGGATTTTACTATTCTCAAATTATTGTTTAAAGTCATTTTTACCTATGATTTATTTTTAAAAAAATGGTTTAAAATGAATCTACTTATCGTTTTCCAAACGAGGTTCATTTTGACTTTTTTTGCAAAGGTATGAAAGGAATGTTTTCTTTTAACTTATACAACATGAACAGAATTTTCCATTATCTTGACTACTAAATGCTTTGAAGATTTCTTTAAAATTTTCAATGGTTCTTTTCAAAGAATTTTTTTTCATAATATTTTGGAAATATTTATATTTTAAAAGTTATTTTTAAAATGGAAATGTTATTTTCCTCAAGAAATGTTTCGGGGTTCTTTTAAAGGAATTTTCATTTATGATAACATCCTTTTATGTTAATAATTATTTACTAAGGATATGATCCATTGATACCATTATCACTCTTTATTTGGATGGTTAATTTTTATGTTCATGATATGTTTATGAAACCCATTTATTTTCCATGGGTTAGGCTATGATGACTGGATGAAATATTTATCAAACTTACTTTCTTTGTATGGGTCACTATAGGAAAACAACATTTTAGTGGCAGTTTTTTAGCGGCGTTTTTAAAAACTATTGCTAAGTGTTTTTAAAATATTTTTTATAATTTTTTTAAATTTTTTTCAAAAAAAATACAGTTACTTTTAGCGGTGATTTTTTTTTAAAAAAAACCACCGCGAAATAGCGACGGTTTTTTCAAAACTGCCGCTAAATTAAAGGAAAAAATTAAAAATAAATTATTTAATTATTATTTATTATTTATTATTTACTATCATATATAGTTTATTATTTATAATTTTAATTAATTATAATTTTTAATTAATAAATATTTATAATTATTTGTTAATATTAATTTTAAAGTGAAAAAAAAATCTTTAATAAGCTGAAAATCAGACTTCGATATCAAATGACCATAACTTTTGCTCTGAGAGTCAGTTTTAGTTCCACAACCAGTCAAATAGAAGATTATGAAATAATATAAACCCACATTATATTTAGATTTTGTACTAATTAAAAGAATAAAATTTATTATTGTTTTAAGAAAAGTTGTAAATCGAACTCGTACTTCAAACGACCATAACTTTTGATCTAGGTGTATGTTTGGGCTCTACCACATGTCAAATTAAATCATGCGATGAGCTCTACACCCCTAGTGACAGAGGTAAACCTCTGTTATATTTTTTGAGGCCTAAAAAGGCCCAAAAGCCTCTAAAATTGAGTTTTTAGTTGAGATACACCAATTTTTTAACATTCGATAGATTTTTAGCCTCATTTAAGGGGTACTTTTTGCCCTTTTTCAATGGGGACTGAATTTATTCTTAGGACTTACATTCATATTGATATTATGGTTTTAAAATTTTATCATTTTTCACAATGTAGTTTTATTTATAATTAAATATATGCATATTTTCTTATATTTATTGATAATAAATCACTTATATAAATACATATTTATACAGAAATGTGTTTTTAAACATATAAACAATATGAAAATAAATATTTATTGTTCATTTCATTTAAAATAAATAATTTTTGACTTTATTTACCTTATAAAAATGCATTAATATGTATATATATACCTATACATGTAATGTTTATATATAAATATGTCTCAATAAAAAAATTATATTTATGTGTATATTATAATATATGTAAATAAATACATATATATGTAAATATTTGTGTGTATAAATAATATATAAATGTATTTTTTATATAAATATATCATTATCTTTAAATATAGTATATAAATGAATTTACAGTAAAACTATATGAATATATATATACACATATATAAATAATGTTTATATATACATATGTGTGTGCATTGATAAATAGATATATATTTATATTTATATTCTAATATATGTAAATGAATATTAATATATAATATATTTAAATAAATTTAAGTGTATATATATCATACACATTCGATGAGATTTCATCTTCATTTAAGAGTGTTTTTATATGCCTTTTATGTCATTTATGATTTTATGCCATTGATTTGCATTCATATTGATTTGATAGTGTTGCAATTATTATGATTTTTCTAATTTTGGTAATTTATTATTAATTATATATATTTGTTTATATGAATTTATGAATATTTGTGTAAATATTTATACATATTTATGTTTATATATTTTTATATCATATATGAATAAATATATAGAGAGAGATATTTATATTTACTTTTGTTTATATATATATTTATATTAATATACAATATATATCTAAGTGTGTTTATATATATTTTTGTAACATAAATGTGTCCTTGTATATATATCTATATAAATTTTGTTATAGGTATATATATTTATAGATATTTATATCCATTTATTATTTATTATTTATTATTTACTATTTATTATTTATTATTTAATATTTCTTGTTTATTGTTCATTATTTATTATTTATTATTTATTATTTATTATTTATTATTTATTATTTATCATTTATTATTTATTACTTATTATTTATTGTTTATTATTTTTTCTTTTTTCTTTTTTCTTTTTTCTTTTTTCTTTTTTCTTTTTTCTTTTTTTATTTTTTATTTTTTATTTAAATATTTATTTATTAATGTCTTTTATTTACTGATTTAATTTTATTATTATATTATTATTAAATAACTATTTAATATTCATGAAATATTTATTATTTGTTATTTGTTATTTTTTATTTATTATTTATTATTTATTATTTATTATTTATTATTTGTTATTTATTATATGTTATTTGTTATTTGTTATTTGTTATTTGTTATTTCTTATTTCTTATTTCTTATTTATTATTTATTATTTATTATTTATTATTTATTATTTATTATTTATTATTTATCATTTATCTGTTATTTATTTATTTTTCATTATTAGTTTATTATTTTATTATTTTATTATTTATATATTATTTATTTTTTTTTAATTAATTAATTTATTATTTATTATTTATTATTTATTATTTATTATTTATTTAGTTATTGTTTATACATTAGTTATTAATTTATTATTATTTTAATATTATTTTAATATTATTTTATTATTAGTTTATTATTAATTCCTTATTTATTAATTATTAATTATTTATTATTTATTATTTATTTATTTTCTATTTTTATTTTATTATTTATTTCTAATTTATTTTTTTATTATATACTTATTCATTACTTTTTTATTATTTAGAAATTAATTATTAATTATCTATTTTTTTTAAATTTTATATTATTTTATTTTTATATTATTAATTTATTATTATCATATTATTTATTAATTAATTATTATTTATTTATTCATGGTTTATTATTTATTATCTATTATTTATTAATTTATTATTTATTTATCATATATTAATTTATTTTCTAATTAATTTATTTTTTATACATTACATATATATTATTTATTATTTACTATTTATTATTTATTATTTATTATTTACTATTTATTATTTATTATTTATTATTTATTATTTATTATTTATTATTTATTATTTATTATTTATTATTTATTATTTATTACTTATTATTTATTATTTACTATATATTATTTAGTATTTATTATTTAGTATTTACTATTTACTATTTATTATTTACTATTTATTATTTACTATTTATTATTTACCATTTATTACCATATTATATATATATTTATTTATTTATTATTCATTTATATTATATATATTAATTAGTAATTTGTAATTAGTAATTATTAAATATTAATAATTATTAAATATTAATAATTATTATTAGTTATTAATTATTAATTATTAATTATTAATGGTTGATTATTGATTAATCATTATTGATTAATAATTATTTAGGTTGTATCTATTTGATATTTATTATTATTTTTAATTAATATATATATATATATATAAGTATATAAAATTCTATTTATTAATTATATGAAGAGTCTACACGAGTGGCGAAGTCTTTGGAGAATAAGCAAGAGGTAAGGGGTTCAAATCTCATCCAACGCAGAATTTCTATATATGGCATGTGTCTGGACATGAGCATATGCATGAGCATAGTAATATATAGTAAATAAATAAACGATGAATGATAAATAATAAATAAATAAATCATGAAAATAAAAAAAATCACGAAAATAAATAAATAATAAATAAATAAATCACAAAAATCACAAAAAAAAAAAAAAATTAAATACATCATAAAATTAAAATAAATAAATAATTAATTAATCATGAAAATTAATTAATTAATTAATTAATAAGTAAATTAATTAATTAATTAATTACAAAAAAATAAAAAAAAATTACAAAACGTCGCTAAATCATTCTGCAATGATTTTGAAAAACAACCACTAATTGATTAGCGATGATTTTCTAAAACTATCGCAGAACGATTAGTGGTGGTTTAAACCGCCACTAAACGCTAATTTTGGCATAGAGGGTTATGATGTGATGATATTATGAAAGTTTTATGATCTTATGACACATATATGTATGGTTTTCATTATGTGATGGTGGTTAAATTATAACCAAAGATGGTGGATATGTTATAATCAAGGACGGTGGTCACATTATAACCAAGGACGGGTGAGACCTATATCTCCCTTCATTACATTGGGTAAAGTTTTATATCTCATGATATAACTATGGGAAACAATTCAATGTGCTTGGTACATTACAGGAAACAAGTTTATATGCTTGATACATTATGGGGAACATATCAATGTGTGTGATCCATTATAGGAAATAGGTGTTGAGGTCTGATCCGTTATGATTTGATTATCTTGGTAGTTAACCTTGACATAAAAAATGGTTTATGATGGTTCCACGCTTTTATGACATGAATGTATGGTTCACGATTGATTTATGACCTTTCTCACTCTTATTAATCATGTCTTTTGAAATGATAAGGCTTTATTCCATGAATCATTTTTATGGTCCTTAAAAGATTGGGTATGAAATTTGTAAGTTGTGTTCATGATATCATACCCTTATGATTATCTTATGCTTTCATATGATCATTGATTGATATCTCTCATGTTTACCATTAATGATCATATAAGATCACCCTTTAATATGTTTCTTTTCTCCGGGTTATGAAGAATAGTTTTAAGTATGTTTTGCTTATGAAGAGTACTAAATGGGAAGGTCTTCATGGGAGATGTTGAAGATCTTTCACGATATAAGATGATTGTGTATCTAGTCTCTAAAGAAACTAAATTTTTACAGTTCCAAAGCTTGTATTTGTGAAATGTATTGAATATTCATCTAAAAAATTGTACTATTTAGGTATGAAAATCATAGTCCATTATAGTTGGTATCAAAAGAAGGGTTTAGTCAATATTTGAAGATTAGGATTAAAAAACTTTGGTGAAAACCCTGTGGATAAGTCTAATTATAGGATAACAACCTAAAGTTTTGGTAATGACCATAGATAACCTAGGTTAAACCCAACATCCCATATATTGAGAAGAAGGTTTCATGATTTAGAAATCCAATGATTTATATTTCATTATTATATGATATCTCACTTTGATTATTATAGCATGATGCTTACACTTTTATTTTTAGTTTTAGTCAATGGTTGGAACCAGAATGAATTGTGTTAATATAAAATATAGAGGATAATGAAATTATTGTCCTTCTGAGAAACCAAATATTATGGGAGATGGAATGAAAAATCTCATTACTATGGTCACACAACATTATCCTACTATGAATCATGCTAAACTTCCAAATGAACAAAATAGGGAACAAAATTATGTTGAGTCCTTTATGAGGAAACATCCACCTTATTTTAGTAGTTTCATTGATCTATTAGTTTCCAAGAAATGGATCAGTACCACTAAAAAGATATATTTTTTCATTCTATAGTGTTTAGAGCATGAAAAAGTCATTTTGGTTGTCTATCATTTGGAAGGTGAAACAAATCAATGATGGACTTTAATCAAGAATACGTGGAAACAAGAAGAAATTTACTATATGGAGTGGGATGACTTTAAAATATTATTTTTTAATAATTACTTTCCTTATATTATTTATACAAAAATGGAGAAATAATTACTCAAGTTAAAGAAAAAGGATGATGAATCCATTGGTACCTATAAGGAAAATTTTACAAGACTTGGGAGGTATGCTTCTGGTATTATCATCCAACCTAAAAGTAAAGTTGATTGATTCTTTAGTAACTTAAAACTAAGTATCTGAAGGGAGTTAGGTATAAGATACTTCATTTTTTATGAATAAATCATTTGATGTGCTATCATGGTGGAAATGGAAATTGGAGATTCCCATCATTCCAATGGTTTTGATAAGAAAATGAAGTTTAAGTCTCATGAAAACTTGAATAAATCGCATGGTGGAAAGAAATTTTATCCATCTATATGACATAAATATTGGAAGAAACATCAAGGGAATTTATTTAATGGAATCAAGAGGTTCTTTAAATGTAGAAGTTTGGGTTATAAAGGCTATGAATTTCTAAAGGGGATTAATAGGCTGAATAATACAGTTGGAGAAAAGAAGATTCCATCTAATAGACCACCCACACTCTAATGCTTCTAATGAAAGTAATATGGTGATTATTTAAACTAGTGTATGAATTTGAAGGTTTTTATTGATCATCATCAACAACCTCTTAAGCCCAAGGACAAAGGGAATGCTTATGCGATCACAACAGTTGAAGTGAATCATGATAATTACAACACACTTATCCTCCACTCTAGGGTTGGGGATTTCATGTTGATGTTTGTGTGAATGATCCCTATGAAAATATTATTGTTCATTCTTCAGTGAAATTTGATGTGATTCTAAGCATTGATTACCTCTCTTTATATAGATTCTGGAATAAGGAAATCACATTTGATATTCTAAATCAACTTATGATCATCTATTAGTGCATGGATGAACCTGGACTTCTAATGAATTTTTTTTGGTTAATATAAAATCTTATTTAAGGAATAAAATTTGAATTATCTTTTAGAGGTATATATGATTTTATTATCACTTCATTTTGGTAAATGATTAGGGTATATACATTTTGTAATCAGACTTTATGAGTGATTAAAATTATTTCAAGTTAATATTTAAGTCGGTCGTGGAAGGATATGTGGTCAAATAATTTCTATCTTTGGGATTCAATTCTGTCTAAACATATTTTGGAAGACCCCATCCCATGAACCATATGCGGGTGGCCCTTCGTGGAACTGCTTCCTGAAAACCATATTCGGAAGACCTTCTATAGCCAACCATAGAACTAATAAAAAATTATAATAAAAATGGTTCACGGACTCCCATATGCGGAAGACAGTATGCGGACTCCCATATGCAGAAGATAGTACGCGGACTCCCATATGCAGAAGATAGTACGCGGACTTCTATATGCGGAACCCAGTATGCAGATGATCCTTGACGACCATCTCTTTTGCATACCATCTTACGTGACTAGCTTTTATGCGGCCATCTCTATGCGGAAAACAGTTCGCGCCCACCAATCCATACCGTGGGGGATGTGCCCCCGCACCCCCACTTTGGATCCCTATCAGGCTTTGGTCCCAGCCCTTCAGGACGGTCCCTTTGCTACCATCACCAATCCATATAAAATCTGGATGGTCGCACTATGAACTTTTTGGGCCGGGTTGACAACCTTTTTCATTGTGCCCTTATGCCTTCTAAACATCCCTCCCTTAAATACCATGAGGAGATATTCCTCATGCACCTCCTGAAAATCCTATCACCTGCCTCTTATGCCAGGTTGTCCCAAAACTCCATGGACAATCATAGACTGAATATTTCTTAAATGCCGGAACACATCCTTTCCATCCATAAAACTATGTGTCTCTTGTGACTCTGGATCCTCATAAACCTCCTTGGCCATCAAAAGTGGAAGGCTAATGTCCTGAAAACACCTTTGTTTGACTATGCACATCATGCCCCGGTGGCTCTGCATGTGTTGCCTAAAAAACGTCCATCAACCAAAGAAAAATTGGTACTCATGAGAGTCATTTCCTACCTCTATACGCCTCAATAGATTCTATACCCCATATCCTTTCTCTTGATCCAAGAATCCCCAGAGTCATGGTTTACACTTTCCTTCCCTATCATGTTTGAGGCATGTTAGAACATCCCGACCCTATTATCCTATAACTAATCATGGATTTGATAAAAAATGGTCCAAACTATATGAACTTAAACTATGAGTTAGTGTCCTGACCACATGAAGTTAAATTGTATGGTATTAGTCCATGAAACATGACATTAAACTGTGATTCCATTGTCTAAGTTATATTACTTTAAACTGTAGTATATTGGGTGATTTCGGATCTTCATAAACATCATCAGCCATCAGAAATGGACTGTCAGTGTCTTGAGGACACCTCTGCTTAACTATGCACAACATGCCCCTGTGGCTCTGCATATGTTGCCCACAAAAATGGTCTATCAACCAGAGAAACATTCTTCCTCAAGAGAGGTCTCTCCTACCTCTGTACGCCTCAATGGATTCCATGCATCATATCATTTCCCTTGATCACAGATCCTCTATAATCATGGTTTACACATTTCGTCCCTATCATGTTTGAGTCATGCCAGAACATCCCAATATGATTATCCTCCAGTTAATCATCATCCAAACTATATGACTTTAAACTGTAGTATACCTCACATGACATTCTCAGGCGCTCCCACTGAGGTAAGTCCTCAATCTTCTGAGGGTTGAGTCGTATGACATCTAATGTCATCCCACATTAAAAGGTTCATCACTCCACACCATCACCCATGGTCACCCCATCCTCTTCTATCATAGGCCCACCCTCTCTCATCAATAGGAGAGGAAGTGTGTGGTCGGTTAGATCTATCACATCCTCTTGTTTCTCACACCAATCATGACTCACGTGAGCTTAGAGATTTGTGACAATTACAACATCCACATAATTTTGAACTACAATAACTCTGATTCCTGGTCAAACTAAGATACGTAGGATACCTAGTTCAAGACCCAAGCTCAAAAGGGTTCACTTCCAAAAGGGTCCACCCAATCATGTCCCCTCAAATAGATAGATTCCATGCGTAAGCCCCAATTATTCTGAACTATGTGGGTTCTGATTCCTCTCCTGAGGATATGTAGGAAACCCATCTTATGGGTATGATCCCAACATCAAGTCACCTTATGTCCTCTCTGGATGACGATAAACTATAGAGTACCTTATTGTATGACTTGAGTTAGCATTACCTCTGTAACATCAAATCTGTGTATGCCTATGACAATCCTGCAAACCAAGGATATCCTGTTAACACACTCTTTAGAAATGAACCAAGGATTCACAAACATATGAACACGACTTAAATCTATAAGTGAGTTCAAGAATAGACAATAATCCCCCCCAAAGGGTGTGGTGATCCCAAATTCTCATCCTCTCGACCAATGGATTCCTTAAGTGTCATTGGCTGAATAATCATCCAACGGGCGCCTGACATTGGAAAGTAGGTCCATGAATCATGGATACTAGGGTTGTTGGGTGTTTATGGATCCACGAATAAACCTATTGGAGACCATCTAAGGAAGTGGTATCCTGAGAGGACTGATTTCACATGTACTTGACCCCATGCAATATCCCGCTGGGACCAGTTGATTGTGGCATCTCCCTCTTAATAAAAAAGGGATAAACTTCCCAGACCTCATAAGTTTAATCCAATCCTCCTTTAAAGGATAATGACGCAGAACGGGTCAAAACAAAAAAATGGTGAACTTGATGTGAAACTATCTTTACAATAAGAGATGTGTGGGGATTCTCGTCAGACCATTTTGTTATCACCCTAAATTCTCACCTCAGGTTGAAACTGTAGGTTCCGGGCGCAGCGGAAGCGCGTTGGTGGGTTTTCCCAACTTTAATTTTAACGTTAAACAACGTTCAATCTGAGATCCGTCACGATATAAAATGCCGAATCTTCGGAATAGAACGAAGAACAAAAAGAAAAGAAGAGTCCCGGAACCCTTGAGGAGTATCATCATATGTTGATTATAATTAATTTAATTAATGCATAAGAATTACCATGTTGGAATTCTTTCTTCGTTGATGTGTCCGGTCACGATTCGGTGATCCGTCGTTGCGTCGTAGAATCCAAGTGTAGGATTCCTCTAGCGGTGATCCACACGTGTGTCACGTATCTCCGGACATCACCGAAGAGATCTCTGGGTGCTAGCGCGGAAGAACCTTCCCTTGCGATGTCCGACTTCGACCGCCTTGATCCGGTGGAGGATCTTGCTCTCGTAACTTGAAGGCGTTCTTGGTGGAAAGGGAATTCTCTCTTGTCTTGAGAGTATTTCCAAATCCTTTGTGCACAACAATGGCTCTCAAAAAAAAATGTTGGGGTTGCGAGGATATTTATAATCAGTTTTGAGGTTAATAGAGTTATGACAATAAATAAACGCGTTACGTGTTTTATTTATTTCATTAACTCTTATTGAAAACCCCCATGTCGAATTATTAATTCCTTGACATGCGCCCACGCTGATTATAATAAATATCATTTAATAAAACAATATTAAATCCTCAAAATCCCAATTGGAAAAACTATATGGCGTGTAATAATTAATACACGGCGTGTACTTGTTTTCCATAAAACTACACAGCGTGTATATTTAATATACATGGCATGTACTTTTATTTTCCATTTTTCTCCACCACATTTATTAGACCTTGAGTAATGACTATTTATTTCTTAAATAAATGTAACTGCATTACTCGCTAATAAATATATTATTTTATCCACAGTATATTCTCTCGAATAACTAGTGTCAAAATAAATGCGATCAGACATCCTTAAATAATTATTAAACCACAGTCGGGAATAATATTTATTTAACTTGTTAAATTAATATTTAACTGAGATACATGGACACACTTAGTGTGTAACCCTCTAGGCCTCTTTCTCAGTGGCATTAGGCTGAGCCTGCCTAAAGTCCAAGGTTTGTGTCTAGCAACACGCCAAGGCACCCATAGAGAATGAAGTTAACGTCGCAATGACGTGTCACCTCCTACGAACGCTTACCGTGTAATATAATCCATTTGTCTCGATATCTCCAATCAAGCGGGTTGCATGCTAGTGCCATCAACCCATGTGCTTGATTATTCTTTCTTTGACTTCTCGGAATTGAACTTGACCATACCTTACCATGGCCATGGATTTATTTAGGCTATATCAATTCCATCAAAGGGCCTGAGATATCTACTTCCGTTATAGAACGGAAGGGACAAATCCTTTCTCGCATTATCTATTAATGTGGTATTACTCGTGACGCACCCAACGTATCCTATCTCGCTGCGAATAGTGTGTCGTCACAGTTTTCGTCAATACATCTAAGTGTGCGAATTGTAATACCCATTAATAATAATCTTAAAGTCTAAGGATCAATACACACGTCCATAGATAGGAACATCAAATGACACTATGAAATGTGGATTTCCTACTGGCGGGTCTCGTTCTCATAATATCCTCCTGGATATTACCAAGGGCGCACACCATGAGAAGGTGCCTCAAAGTTTTATGAGTCCTCACCCCTAATGACCTGTATTATTTGTGTCCCTCAAATAATATCATTCGGCCATAGAACATACATTCAAGAACAGTGTTATGGCACTTTCGGGTTCTCATCATAGCAGGGATCCGCTACGACCCTTTAATGCAACAGCTGTCCTTAGGACATTATCACATGACATGTCACGCAGAAGAACAATCAAGATGTGATAAGGCTTTTATTTAATGAATAAAGTACAAAGTAGTTGGTTCTAGACCACCAACTCCAACAGACTCCCACTTGGACTAGAGCCAACTGATAACAACCTTTAACCCTCTAGCTCTCACATGATATTCATCATTCTGCTGAGATAGGCCTTTAGTCATGGGGTCCGCCACGTTCTCTTCCGTGGACACTCTGCTCACTACAACTTCACCCCTTTGATAGAAATCCCTCAAGAGGTGATACTTACGGAGTATGTTCTTTGTCCATTGATGTGACCTTGGTTCTTTTGCAAGAGCCACCGCTGCAGTATTATCACAATACAATGTAATGGGATCTTTACTGTTAGGCACCACATCAAGCTCCTGGACAAAGTTCCGAATCCAAACGGATTCTTTGGCTGCATCAGAAGCCGATATATACTCGGACTCCACTGTAGAATCGGCGACAACTGGCTACTTTGAACTCTTCCAGCTCACAGCTCCTCCATTGAGACAGAAAACATATCCAGATTGCGACTTCAGATCATTCTTATCTGTTTGAAAACCAGCATCAGCATACCCTCTGATGACAAGCTCCTCGTCTCCTCCATACACCAGGAACATATCCTTAGTTCTTCTCAGATACTTAAGGATAGTCTTAACAGCAGTCCAATGTTGTTCTCCTGGATTTTCTTGATATCTGCCTACCATGCTCAGTGCATAGGCAACATCAAGCCTAGTACATAACATGGCATACATGATGGATCCTATAGCCGAAGCGTATGGGATCTTGCTCGTCCTATCTTTCTCCTATTGTGTCTGGGGACACATTTTCTTAGAAAGATGTAAGCCATGTGACACTGGAACCAATCCCCTCTTGGATTTTTCCATACTAAATCTCTTTAGTATCTGGTCAATGTATGTACCCTGACTTAGTCCAAGCAGCCTCTTGGATCTATCACGAATGATCTTTATCCCTAGAATGTAGGCTGCTTCTCCTAAGTCCTTCATGGAGAAACACTTGTTCAACCAGTCCTTAACTGACTGTAAGGCTGGTAAGTCATTTCCAATAAGCAATATGTCATCAACATATACCACTAGGATGACGACCGCATTCCCATTAAACCGCTTATAAACACATGTCTCACATTTGTTCTTAATGAAACCAAATTCCTTTATGGCTTCATCAAATCGAATGTTCCATGACCTGGATGCTTGCTTTAATCCATAAATGGATTTTTACAACTTGAAAACCCGTTTGGCTTCACCTGGTGTCACAAACCCTTCTAGTTGTGTCATATATACATCTTCCTGAAGGTTCCCGTTAAGGAATGCCGTTTTGACATCCATCTTCCAAATCTCATAGTCATGGTAAGCTGTTATGGCAAGTATGATTCTTATGGATTTAAACATGGCAACTGGCGAGAAGGTTTCATCATAGTCAATTCCTTGACGCTGTCTGAATCCTTTAGCCACTAGCCTTGCTTTATAGGTGCTAACTTGACCTTCCATGTCCAGCTTTCTTTTGAATACCCATTTGCATCCAACAGGCTTTACATCAACTGGCTCATCGACCAGAACCCAATCTTGGTTCTGATACATGGAATCCATCTCAGAATTCATAGCTTCTAGCCATCTTGTAGCTTCTGAGATTTCTACTACTTCCTTGTAGGAGAGAGGTTCATCATTGTCCAACAATAATGATTCACCATACTCGGTGACTAGGAAACCAAATCTCTCTGGTTCCCTTACTTCTCTTGAGCTCCTACGTAGTACTTGTGTTTCTGGAACCTCTTCCACAGGGACCTGTGGAACTTGTTCCTGTACCAACTCCTGTGTATCTTGAGCATCAACTTCGTCGAAGTCAATCTTGCTCCCACTATCCTTCTTGAGGATGTGCTCCCTCTCAAGAAAGACGGCTTGTCTGGCGACAGTCACTTTCTTGTCTTGGGGGTTATATAGGTAATATCCTTTTGTTTCCTTGGGATATCCAATAAAGATACACTTTGTGCCCCGGGGTGCTAGTTTGTTGCCTGAGAAGGCCTTAACAAATGCCTCGCATCCCCATACACGTGTGTGCGACAAATTAGGTTTCCTTCCATTCCATAACTCGGATGGAATTCCATTTGCCGCCTTAGTTGGTACTCGGTTTAATGTGTATGCTGCAGTTTGTAATGCATATCCCCAAAAGGATAATGGAAGATCCGCATGACTCATCATCGACCTCACCATGTCCAACAAGGTGCGGTTCCTCCTTTCACTAACACCATTCCACTATGGTGTATAAGGAAGAGTGAGCTGAGATAGAATCCCAGACTCCCGTAGAAGATCGATGAACTCTTGGTTCAGATATTCTCCACCTCGATCCGATCGAAGATTCTTTATCTTCTTACCAAGTTAATTCTCTACTTCATTCTTGAATTCCTTAAATTTCTCTAAGGACTATGACTTATACCTCATTAAGTAGACATAGCCATATCTACTCAAATCATCAGTAAAAGTAATAAAGTAAGAATATCCACCTCTAGCTTCTACTGGAAATGGTCCACACACATCTGTGTGTACCAATCCTAGAAGCTCTGTGGCCCTTTCACCTTGTCCACCAAAAGGTGGCTTGGTCATTTTTCCTTGTAAACAAGCGTGACATCTATCAAGTGGTTTTAGCTCAGTAGAGTCTAAATAGCCATCTTGGCAGAGCTTTGTCAAGCGCTTCTCGTTCACATGACCAAGGCGGTGATGCCATAACTGGGTGATGTATGAGTCATGTGAGTTTGTTTCGTTATCGACTGCCAACACTTGGTTTTCGTAATTTAATACATACAAACCATTATTCAAATGTGCCATACCATAACATAAGTTATTCTTATAAAAGAGACAACCCTTATTTCCAAACTTGAAAATAAATCCATCCATATCCAAACAAGATACAGAAATTATGTTCTTGGTAACACTAGGCACAAAATAACAGTTTTGTAAAACCAAAATCATGCCAGTTGGCAATGAGAGGTGATAGTCGCCAATAGCCAACGCAGCCAGCCTTGCGCCATTGGCAGCTCGAAGATCCACCTCTCCTCTGGTGATCTTTCTAAATCTACTTGGTTCTTTCATTTGAATACAGATGTGAGCCCCATAAGCTGTATCTAATACCCAATGTGTAGAAATAGAAATATTGCACTCGATAACGAATGCACCTTTAGCGTCCCCATGCTTCTGGGTGAAGTTCCTCTTCCAGTGGCCCTGCTTGCCACATGCAAAACACACTGCTTCCCGTTCCTTGCCCTGCCTCTGGATCTTCCCCTTCTTGGAGGGACGGTGCTCGGGGGCTTCAGACCGTTTATAAGTCTTTGTCCCCTTTTCCTTGTCCTTCCTTTTCTTGTTCACCATAAGGATCGCGGGTTTGTCACACCCCATGTCCTTATCTACCTGGAGAATCAAGGTCAGAAGCTCCGATAGAATCTTCTCATTTCCGCTCATGTTATAGTTGACAATGAAGCTAGAGAAGGTCTTGGGCAATGATGATAGGATGAGATCTGTACGCAACTCATCTGGGAATTTAATCCCTAAGATGTCTAAGCGTTCAATGTAGCCAATAAGCTTGACCACATGAGGCCCAGCTGGTGCAGACTCTCCAAGCTTCATGGTAAACAAATCATTGGAGATATCATACCTCTCCTGTATCGCCTTCTCTTGGTAGAGATCTTTAATGTGAGACATCATGCTATACGCATCCATGTTTTCATGTTGCTTCAAGAGCTCATTAGACATGGCCGATAGCATGAAACACTGGACATCTGTGGCATCATCCATGTGTTTCATGTAGAGAGATAATTCTTCATCACTAGCATCTTTCCCAGGCGCAACTGGAATAGGCTCTTCCAGAACATATAATTTCCTTTCGTGGCGAAGGATAACGCGTAAACGCCTCTGCCACTCTTGGAAATTGGTTCCAGTGAGAAGGTTTTATTTTTCGAGTATGGTGCGCAATGATATGTTTGAAGTCATTTTCTTGTCATTTCTACAATTTAAGATGAGAAAAGGTTTAGTACTTTATTATAAAAATTGAGACAAATAAATAAATTAATACTTATTAGTCTCCCACTATTTTATCGAAATCCAATAGCCCTCACCATTGACTTCGGAATATTCTATTGCGTGAATATTCTAGTGGCAAGGATCCATATTGCCCTTCGCATTACCCCAACTAGGGTTGGTCAAGCAACTTGAAGGGTTTTAGGTAGGCATTCCAAATGACAACTGCATTAACTCGCAGTTCCTTGATCCGCTGAGTGGACTCCCTAATCCTGAAATCCTTTTTGGATTTCCTCAACCTTTGCCTCTTGGTCACACCAAGTCCTGCTGTGGAAGTCAACCCTTGATGCGAACCAAGTAAAGTCAACCCAAAACCTTGAATTAGAATTCCCCGATAATTGAAAGCATCCCAACTAGGGTTGGTCAAGCACTTTGAACTATGGTTCGATTCTAACCAAGATTATGGAAGGCTATACTAACTTAATATTTATTTTGAGGGATTTTATCCTTATACGTAAATTTCCATTTTATTATCTTTGATTACATGCTTGTTAATATTAAGTGGGATATACTTAAGTGATTAACCATGTCTAAGATAATATTTACGTATAAGCCAATTTTATTTTAGTTCCATCTTGCATGCTCGTTTAATTAATTAATTGTGTGATCGTGACAACACACCCACAATAAATAAACCATGCAACTGACAGAAATAAAATAAATGGTATGATCATGAGATTTTCTATTGGTTAGTTTATCTAGCGGTTGATAAACTAACCCAAGACCTAGAGGAGAAACACCTTGAACCTTTCGGGTTCGTGTTTACAGCTTTCCACTTGTCCACCTTTGTATCTCCTTGGATTGGTTTCATCTTGGATCCTAACTTGAGCCGCCTCCACTAGCTTGGGAGCACCATCAATTACATATGCATTTATCTCACACGCAGGTGAGGGGAAAAAAGGGGTTTTTACATAAAATAATCCTTGGGCGCGCAGGCCCTACATATTAATGAGGAGATGGCTCGCAGGCCAACAAATTTAATTTAAATAAATAAATTAAAAGAAAGCATTCACATACAAAGGTCTCGGTCTAGCTCATGATCATCCATACATGAAACGATATTTATGCATAAATAAAACTAGCATTCAATTCTTTAATCGTTCTTGTTTAAGATAAATCACGCTCGAATCAATTAATTATCTTTAATTAATCAATCCTTTTATCTTAAATCCCTTTTCTGAATTTCCTTGATATTCTCATCCATCATAATTTTAAACAAATAAATTCATTTAAAATTATCCTTGTACACAACTTGTACCTTGGAGGCAACCTGGAGAATTCCCATTTATTACGCAGATGTTAAATTAAACACATATATATAAAACACCTATCACGTGTTGTGCCTCAGCTTTACGCCTGCATCATGGTACACGTCTCAAGGGTTTGTATAATATAATAATAAATTTTAATAAATCTGCGTAATTTGGGTGAGTACATGGCGTGTAGTTCCGACTACACAGCGTGTACTTTTTCTTCACCGTCCATCCTAAGTACACGCCCGGGGATAGGGCGTGTTAATGTACTTCGGAAATTTTCGGAGTACACGGAGTGTACAGTGGGACACACGCCGTGTAGTTTCCGCATTACACGGTTTCCAGCCGGGCAGGCTATGTACGGAGTACATGACCCAACCCTAACCCAAAGGGACTACACGTCGTGTTCATCTGACCACACGGCATGTATTCCGGAAACCGTGTGCCACCTGTTTCTGGTCAATACACGGTGTCTTAAATTCTTAGAAAGAATCCAATACACGGCCTGATTTGGAGGATCAGTCAACGCATTGAACCTAGACTACACGGTGTGTACTTATGAATACACGCCATGTATTCTGGTGTTATACAGCCAGAAACATTTGGCTCCTCCGGATGAGTTCCTCTATTTTATTTTAATCAAAATTAAAAGAAAAAACCGTTTCTGTGAGGTGAACGAGAAACGAGAGAGGACGAACAGATCTCGATATTCAGATTTCCAGAACGATTAAACATGAATTGAAATAACTAAATTATTAAATGCGTAAATCACCAAAAAAAAACTAAATAATTATAACCAACGATATGACCCCTCTGATACCACTTGTAGGTTCTGGGCGCAGCGGAAGCGCATTGGTGGGTTTGCCCAACTTTAATTTTAACATTAAACAACGTTCAATCCGAGATCCGTCACGATATAAAACGCCTAATCTTCGGAATAGAATGAAGAACGAAAAGAAAAGAAGAGTCCCGGAACCCTTGAGGAGGATCATCATATGTTGATTATAATTAATTTAATTAATGCATAAGAATTACCTTGTTGGAATTATTTCTTCGTTGATGTGTCCGGTCACGATTTGGTGATCCATCATTGCGTCATAGAATCCAAGTGTAGGATTCCTCTAGCGGTGATCCACACGTGTGTCACGTATCTCAGGACATCACTGAAGAGATCTCCGGGTGCTAGTGCGGAAGAACCTTCTCTTGCGATGTCCGCCTTCGACCGCCTTGATCCGGTGGAGGATCTTGCTCTCGTAACTTGAGGTCGTTCTTGGTGGAAAGGGAATTCTCTCTTGGCTTGAGATTATTTCCAAATCCGTTGTGCACAACAATGGCTCTCAAAAAAATGTTGGGGTTGCGAGGATATTTATAATAAGGTTTGAGGTTAACAGAGTTATGACAATAAATAAACGCTTTACGTGTTTTATTTATTTCATTAACTCTTATTGAAAACCCCCATGTCGAATTATTAATTCCTTGACATGCGCCCATGCTGATTATAATAAATATCATTTAATAAAACAATATTAAATCCTCAAAATCCCAATTGGAAAAACTACACGGCGTGTAATAATTAATACACGGCGTGTACTTGTTTTCTATAAAACTACACAGCTTGTATATTTAATATACACGGCGTGTACTTTTATTTTCCATTTTTCTCCACCACATTTATTAGACTTTGAGTAAGGACTATTTATTTCTTAAATAAATGTAACTTCATTACTCGCTAATAAATATATTATTTTATCCACAGTATATTCTCTCGAATAACTAGTGTCAAAATAAATGCGATCAGACGTCCTTAAATAATTATTAAACCACAGTCGGGAATAATATTTATTTAACTTGTTAAATTAATATTTAACTGAGATACATGGACACACTTAGTGTGTGACCCTCTAGGCCTCTTTCTCAGTGGCATTAGGCTGAACCTGCCTAAAGTCCAAGGTTAGCGTCTAGCAACACGCCAAGGCACCCATAGAGAATGAAGTTAACGCCGCAATGACGTGTCACCTCCTACGAACGCTTACCGTGTAATATAATCCCTTTGTCTCGATATCTCCAATCAAGCGGGTTGCATGCTAGTGCCATCAACCCATGTGCTTGATTATTCTTTCTTTGACTTCCCGGGATTGAACTTGCCCATACCTTACCATGGCCATGGATTTATTTAGGCTATATCAATTCCATCAAAGGGCCTAAGATATCTACTTCCGTTATGGAACGGAAGGGACAAATCCTCTCTCGCATTATCTATTAATGCGGTATTACTCGTGACGCACCCAACGTATCCTACCTCGCTGCGAACAGTGTGTCGTCACAGTTTTCATCAATACATATAAGTGCGCGAGTTGTAATACCCATTAATAATAATTTTAAAGTCTAAGGATCAATACACACGTCCGTAGATAGGAACATCCAATGACACTATGAAATGTGGATTTCCTACTGGCGGGTCTCGTTCTCATAATATCCTCCTGGATATTACCAAGGGCGCACACCATGAGAAGGTGCCTCAATGTTTTATGATTCCTCACCCCTAATGACCTGTATTATTTGTGTCCCTCAAATAATATCATCCGGCCATAGAACATACATTCAAGAACAGTGTTATGGAACTTTCGGGTTCTCATCATAGCAGGGATCCGCTACGACCCTTTAATGCAACAGCTTTCCTTAGGACATTATCACATGACATGTTACGCAGAAGAACAATCAAGATGTTATAAGGCTTCTATTTAATGAATAAAGTAAAAAGTAGTTGGTTCTAGACCACCAAATCCAACAGAAACATACACAGAGAGGTAACTGTTGAACCACACTATAAAAAATCTCTAATAAAATCAAGGAAATCCTCACCTGGGTGGCCATTAAAAAGAAACATAGAGAAGTAAGATTATTTCATTTCATAATTCTTAGAACTAGATTATAATCATATGAATTAAAGATTACTAGAAACTGACGGAACATAGAAACCCCTAAACCTAGGCCTCTCATCATTCTCTGCCGGAATGGCCTGAAGGCCTTATTTTTATTAATTTTTGATAACCCCTCTTTCAAGGGATAAGAGAGAACCCTTACAAGGCTTGTAGGCTTATAGATTACATGACTCATAGGTATTAAGAAATATTCATACTATAACTACATGGAACTGCTCCTCCCCAGCTTCTTCATCGTGATGTTATCTCTCCACCTTCACAAGGCTTGTTCAATTAGGCTTTCCATGCATACACATGCTAGTCCTGATGGCAATGGTATACTCTCTATTTCTAACAAATACGCTTAACGTCTTAAGAAATATTTAGACTATAACTACATGGAACTGCTCCTCCATAGCTTCTTCATCGTGATGTTATCTCTCCACCTTCACATGGCTTGTTCAGCTAGGCTTCTCATGCATGCACTGTAATGTTCCAGATTTTTCCATGTATTATTTTAATATTATATGGGAATTAATTCGAGACCAGACTCTGAGACGGCGTGCAGTTCTGAGGCTCAGTGAGCCCGGAACAAATGTTTGAATTTAATTTAATAATTAAATAATGCGCGCATGCGGTTTTCCTAAAAAAGTGGAATAAATCCCTAAAGGGTGCTCGGATCAGAACTCTGAGGGCACCGTTGTGTTCAGAACAGTGATTTTACCTTAGGCAAGGCCTAACAATGGTCGGCGCAAGTCGGTGGTGAAATCTGGTTTTTAGACGCAACCGTAATAAAATATTTTATTAAAATATTTTATTTAAATACTTGTTACAGCGAAATATATTATCTTTTAAATGGAGATTTCATAGGGGATTAGAGTTAAAATTTCCATAACCCTAAATTCCCCTGGAGGCTATGGAGGCTCTGGAGAAAACCTCCCAACGCGACAACAGTGTTCTTGACGAGCTTCGCGCGGTGACAATGACGTGATGACTGGATCTTCGCCAACAAATGCCAAGAATCCAGGTAGGATGTTTATTTGATGATTTCTTCCTTGTTTTTGATTTCCACAATGAATACGGACTAATCCACACACAGATTAGCCTGTGGATTGATCGTTCTTGTGGGAGGGGATTTTTGCGGGAATCGTGGGGATTTGATTCATGAAATTATTTTGGTTTCGTTCAACCTCCTAATGGTGACGGACCAAGATCGACACGAACATCGATTGAGGATCATCCCTCTCGATTTGTTGTGTTCTTCTTCCCCAAATTCTCGCGTTCTTCGCTGTGTTCTACGCATTCTTCGTGGGGATATGAACAACGGATCATTTCACACCCGTTGTGCGATGCAACGATCCCAAATTAAAGATCTAGCATCGGTACAACCCTATGGAGGTGCAGTTGTGGTGGAGACGGATAGATCGAAGCGGATTGGAAGATATCGTTCTTCGAACGATTTCTACACAGGTGACCGGAATCAGATTTCAGAGCCGATCAAAGGCCCGAAACCCACGGATTCGACATCACACCGACGAAGCGAACCATGATCTTGAGTTTCGTGGAAAACTGACCAGAGAAACGCGATCCGTAGAATCGGCCGAGGCGCAAGGAGGAAGACGACGCTTCTGGAAAAATCCCGACTACACGCTGTGTAGAATGGGATACACGGCATGTGTTCGTCGGTGGACCACATGGCGTGTACTCCGGGAGTACACGGGAACAGGTTGGGTACACGTCCAAGGACACGGTGTGTATACCCCTCCCCAGCCAGACCCGGCCAGATACACGGGATACCCCGTGTACTAGTACACAGGCAGGAGACGCGGACACTAACAGAGACCGTGTACGAGCACATGGCCAGCGTACACGGGGTGAGCCCCAGGTGATCGGACACGGCGTGTGATTATTCAACACGCCATGTAGTTACTTTCTAGCCGACAAGCCGAGTGACATGGGCTATTTACATGGGCAGTACCCGGAGTCAGGAACATGACGTGTAATTTTCTACACTCCGTGTAGTTGAGTTTTCCATAGCTTGAATGGATGACACGGTCCGTTTACACGGGCAGTACCTGGGGTCAAGGAACACGGTGTGTAAACATACTACACACCATGTAACCAATTCTTCATGGATTGATCCACTTGTCTTCTGTGACTTAGACTAGTTTTCTTAGGGTTCGTACCCTTGGCCTTTTCCCTGAAGGTTCTGGTATCATTTCCTTTATGTAGGAGTATGATCCCTTCAACAGGACTTCCTGAATAGAGTTGTTGGAATCCCATCTATGAGACTTAGAGCCAGATCCTCTATTCATTCCTGGAACCCTAGGTAGTGTTCTTGGTATCGACGTGACCAACTTTACCAGGGCGCCGATCATCTGCTTAGCGGATTAACTCAGACTGAGTTGTCAGAATCACCCCATGACATGGTTGTGATCCTCATCTGAGCATCATGTTCCCAAAGTACTTTTGGAGTGTGTTCTCCCGAAACGAGTACTCTGTATCTCTCTCTTTAGACCTAGGAGTGTGTTCTCCTCGTTATGTGCTTAGTGGAATCTTCGAGCTGGATCCTAGTGGAGGTATCGCAATGGTCGTTTGTGTATGAGTATATTTGGATATTTTTGTTATATGTTCTGTAGACATATACTGTGTGGAGCTGACTATATCTTTCTTTGTGTTATTTTTCCCTTGTTGTATTTTCTTTGTGGTTTCGGGGTGTCCTACTGGGTATTGTTATAATCACCCCTGCACGGGCTTTGCCCACATGTGTCGTGTCTTGTGCAGACGAGCGAGCCTTTGATAGGATTCTAGGTGGACCAGGACCGGACGGTGCTCAGTGAGATTAGGCGTGCCGAGGTGTCTTCCTACAGCTACAGATTGCATTCCCAGTACCTTTACTTACAGGTTGGACTTTGTTACAAACTTTCTTTTAGTGGGATTATACTTTTGGCCCAGGATTTTACTTTCTTGTACTTTACTTTCCTGTCACACTCTGTTGGTTGGGTTTTAGTGTATGCATGCATCTTTTTCTTTTTAGTAGTTTTTACTTTTCAGCTTTGTGGGCTTGGAGATGTGTGTGCGTGTGTACAGTTTTATAGAAAATGCCTCCCATGTTAGTAGTATTCCTACTCGGTGCTAGTCACCAGCCCCTGGCCTATTGGAGGTGGGATTAGGGAGTTGCGGATCGGGACCTACTAGGACGGGTCGTGACATAGTGGTATTAGAGGTGGTCAGTTCTATCTTAGGACCAAGAGTCTGTGAGTTGGTTTTGGGCAATAGTGTTAAGTTTTTCAAGTTCAGATTTTAGTCCAAGGACCCCAGTGTTGGTGTGGGTGGCCGACGTATCTATACACCAGGACTCTGATAACTTTCTTTTAGACTCAGAACATGAGAACACTAGTTGCAGGGGGAAATAATGGTACATGCATCATATAGGAATGGGTTGTGGTTTCCATTTCCTTCTTGATTCAACTCTCTAGATATACTCACTGACTGAGATACATCTTGTTTCTTTACAGGATGCCTCCGCGACGTGCACCTGCTAGGATCCAGCAGCTTGATCACGAGGATGACCCCCTCAGTGATGAATCCTCGATACAGGGACCGGATCCCCCAGTTTTACCATCAGGTGGTGTTCCAGTTATCCCTCCACCTGTAGAGCAGTGTTTAGTGCCTGCTGTACCAGTGGAGGAGGAGCGCAGGTTGAGCGCACTCCACAAGTTTCAGAGATAGAGACCCCTCTGGTTTCGAGGCGAGCCTGACCCTCAGGCAGCAGAGGACTGGCTTGAGTCAGTGACCAGATTCTTCTGTTTGGTCAGTACACCCGCAGACCAGATGGTGATCCTGGCAGTGAGCCTTCTGCAAGGCTCGGTAGGACAATGGTGGAGTTTGGTTATCCAGACCCCCGATGAGGCGACTCTTGCATGTTCGTAGTTTGATCGTCTCTTCAGAGAGGAGTTTTCACCGGTTACCCTGAGAGAAGTACGTATACAGGATCTTCTTCAGCTCCAGCAGGGAACCATGTCAGTGGCTGACTATTCATCAAGGTTTACTGACCTCTCACGGTACTCGATGGATATGGTCATATATCAGTACTTCAAGGCTCGGAATTTTGAGCGGGGCTTGTGCAGAGATATCCAAGATAGCATCATCCCTATGAGCATTCCTAATTATGCTGGGGTGCTTGAGTGGGCTTTGGTGGTCGAGAGCTTCTTTTCAGAGAAGAGACAGTCAGCAAATGTCAGTAGTGGGCGAGTTGGAGCAGAGACCTCGGCCATAGGGAGCCGACGCTAGGGACCCAGGTGTGGGAGACATTTTCAGAGGAGATCCCAGGATAGGGGATCTACCATAAAGGGTTAACAGGGCGCATCCAGCCAGCCTCGAGAGAGGTGATGCTACTCATGCGATGGTAGGGGACATCTCGCTCGAGATTGTCTGACCCTCCGTACTACTGACACAGGAGCAGTGGATGGACCACCGAGGCAGAGGCAACGTGTGAAGCAGACAGATCCGCAGGGCGGCGGACGCGGTAGAGGAGTTGGGAGAGAAGATGGAGGTGGTCAGCGTTTTGATCCTTTACCACCACCACCCCCAGGAGGTCCACCCCAGGCTCGGGTGTAACACCCCGAGCTTCCACGATACGCTTCTCTTTCAATAATGCAGTAGCGTGTGTTGTACGCAACTTCGAGTTCTAACACACACCACAACCAATCAAAGTAGTCGTTATGAATAGTAATACCCACTTTTTGAAACTATATATATTTTATATTTCAAAATGGACTTCATTTTTGTATTCGGAATATCGAAATTTGCCTATGTTGAATTTTTGGTATTTTTATGAGAACTTCCAATTTTTTTATGAATAGTGAAAAATACTTAAAACAACTTTTTTAATAAAAATAATTTGTAGTGATAAATTATACTATTTAGTGGTTTTAAAGTATAATTATAATATATTTTTACCATTTTATCCAATGGTGGTCATTAGAATTAATTTAACATTGAAATTGGACATAAACAATTGCCAATCTTTTGATATAAATTGTTTCTTAAAAACACGCTATTTCTTGTGACAGCGGGAATTAATTATAAAATTAATTAATGCAACTTATATGTTTGGAATTTTGTAAAATAGACATCATTTTTGAATTCGGAATATCAATTATAGCTTAGGGTGAAATTTTGGCATTATTCTAAAAAACTTCAATTTTTGATGAATAGTGAAACCACTAAATGGTAGTTAAAAAGCTGATTTTTCGTTTAAATGAAACATTACCACTTCTGTGATTTGAATTTTAAAAATCTGACATACATGGTTGTCATTAGGAAGTAAAATGTGGTTCAATGGGATTAAAATAATTTTTTGGTGAATAGTAACTTTTAAGTTCTTAATCGCAATTAGAGGTAATTAGTGTAGTTTAAGGTAAAAATAATGTTTTAATAATATGAGATGAGCTTGACACATGTCCTACCCTCATTTTATGTGCCATGTCCGACCAAGACAATCCATGGGTCAACTTGGGGACCCCATGGAGCCACTTTAGTTGGACAATGACATAAATACCTTTTATTTAATGTTAAAGTAAAAAATGACACAAACATAAAATGTTTTACTAAAACAATTTTTACATGGGGTTATACAAGTCATATTTTTTACTATAAATAGTAATTGGAAAGCTAAAAATATTTCCTACATCATAGTATTTTTTTTATAATTTTTAGACATTAAATAAATTAAATTATTTATGACATCATGATGATGCAGCGATGACCTCATTATTTAATGATTTAAATAAAATGGAAAGATAATGTAATATCTAAGACCTACACATGTCCAAAAACTATTGGATAAGTAGATTTCGAACCCTTATCACCTTAGCCTCTAATTATATAAGTGTGGTACCTCTAAAATCCGAAACTCATTTTATAATAAAGTGACTTTTCTTTACTTTCCAAGAGTGCCCCTCCTCTCCACTTATAAAAGGCCCCCACCTCTACCACCTCATTCACACTTTCAAGCCATTTGGCTCGGCCAACCTCTGCCCAAATACTCTCCCAAATTCCCCCTCTTACTCCTAGAAGCCTCACTTTGGGCAGAACTCTTCCCAAGGAAGCCTTTGGCTCAAATCAGAAAGAGTTACCCAATTTTTAGGTAAGGTCTTTTCCAATGTTGTTTTGTTTTATTTTGCTTCTCCAACCCCTTAAACTCCTTTTATTCCTTTATTTTGTAACAACACCAGTATCTACAATATACTAGGATGTTGTTATGATATGTATTTGGTTTACACTTACACACACCTTTGTCTAATGGTTAAAGAACATACTGTTTCTGTGGGTGGCGAAATACTGCCTCACGAAATGATGATTGTTCAAATTCTTTTAACACCTATAATGGTGGCCATTTTGATGACACTATTTTCATATATGATATATATATTATGTTTATGTTTTCCTTATCCTTCTGTATTTCTCATTTATGGCATACTTTATGATTTCCATTATGGGTAAACGCGATAATTTCATTTTAGGAAGTGCGGACTATCGCCCCCTCAAAGTGATTGAATCGTTAATGCCATATGTGGGATGTATAAAGGATGGAGTAAATGATATTGTATATGATATTATACTTGAATTATAATACACCTTTATACTATTATGATTTCATTCCATTAAATACGAAATAAAAATGAAAGTAGCGTTCATGCGTACGTACGGCTTACCGTCTCTATGAACGGTGCATTTCATTTCTTACCTCTAAATGTCATGTAATATTATAAATGAATGTATATACTGGATATATATGATATATATGATATCTACATAATGAATATAATTCTTGATATAATGGATATTTCACCACATGAACAACTTTTAATTATAAGAAGTTTATTTTTGACTCAAGTACCTAAGATCGACAAAACGACCGTTATAAACTTAAATAATTACATAATGTTCATGACATGGTAATAAGTGATATAAAAGGAATAATGAACTTGAAAAATGTTCTTAAGAAGGTAGAGATTAACTCTAGTTTATTATTTAGGAGATCAAAGAACGGTCGAGTCAAGTCGGACACGAGGTAAGGGAATTTCTTAACCCAATTTCCATTCTTTGGGTTAATCTCCTACTTTCAAATTATGTCATGATATTATTATGTCCTATTTTGTATTTTTACTTTCTTTATGTGTACCTATAGTGAATACACATAATAGATCTATTTTATTTTAAAAATGATCTTTTTAAGTACTTCGTCTCAATCTCCTTTCATTGAGGCATATTTGGTTTTATACACAACTTTCTTTTATATGGTGTATAAACCCCTTTGACTTTTACGTTTATTCAAAAGGAATCTTTTTATACGAAGTGTTTACTAAACGAAAAAAGGGGATGTTTTTGTCATACGTATTCGGCGACAATGACTTCTCCGCCGCCGTGACCATTATTTGAGTTTTGGCTTCCTCTACAAGCCATACCTTTTTTTAAAAGAAAAATAAATACCATGTTTTACTTTTATTTTATTTTGGTATTGAAAATGGTTTTGAAAGTGTTTTTATTATATCAATGTGTTGTATTTATATCTTGTGATTGAAATTTTGAAATGTTATGTTTCCTTTATGCATGTTTTATGTGATACGATTATGTTATGGTTTATGATATGTTTAAACTTATTCATATGAGGAATGCATTGGACTTAATAAGTGACGGGTGGAGCCCGCTATAGCTCCTCGATGCATCAGTAGGTCTCATGAGACAAACTAGTGTCTTGGCACGAGGCCTTGACAGAATCTTATTTGTGGTCTTGGCACGAGGCCTTGGCTACGTGGTTATGATAGTCTGGCATTATGCATTCCATCATTATGAAAGTGGTTATTGATATTTCATGTGATTATTAGACTAGTAGAATATCCATGTGAGTAAGTAAATGGCATTATTTCAGTTCACTTTTGCCATATTATGCTAAAGTTCAAGTTTAAAAGGCTTTTGATTTAGTTATACATTGCCTTAAATGTTAATGTTTATTTGTGAAAGCTTCCGCTATATTGTTATCCTTACTGAGCATCTGAGCACACCCCTTTCAATGTTTTAATATTTTCCAGGATGTGAAGAAGTATTTTATGAATGACCTGCAGGGATAGTCAGAAGAGGATATGAGTGTGGACTATGGAGACTTTGTTATTGTAGTATTTCACTTTATGATGTAATGTAACATTTATGAATGTATCTAGTGTTTCCAAGGCTACTAAACTAATCAGTCTTTCGAGACTTGATCTTTTGTGATCATGCCAATGTTACGAAGTAATGCACCGACTCTGGGTAGCTGGGGTCGGGGCGTTACAGTTGGTATCAGAGGCAGTTTAGTACTAACCTTAGAAGATAGATTTAGATAAACTCTGATTAGAGCACATAACCCAAAGATAGACTTTGAGGATTAGTATAGAAGAACTTCCTAGAATTTTGTTGTTGTAGAGATTTTGTGAGTTTTCTGAGCAATACATCCCTGTCTGGATACAAGCAGGTAGAGGCGGCTCTGGCACAGATGTACCTAGGGGTAAAACCCGAAAACAGCGTTTTGAGATAGACTCAAATGGTAACTGGTGCACGACAACGGGCCTTGCTGCACTCTTGGTTACGACACTCCCAGGGGATATGCTTAGGATAATTCTCATTTTCTTTACAAACCACTATGAAGGGTTATGAGTATATACTTCCTCAAAGAATTTTTTTTTATGAATATGGATTATATCCATAAATAGTTCAATTAGTGTTAAGTGTTTTACAAGTATGGAATTATGTATTTTGATTCATAAACTAATCTAGTTTATGTCATTGTTTAGAAATGGCACCTAGTGGAAGGAATGGAAACTGTATCAATGCACGCACTCCGTGTAGGGATTTCCCTCCTGCTCAAGATAATTATTGTGGATCTGGAGATACAACTGGTGCTGATCAACTTATTACCATACTGGGACAACTCACTCAGGTTATGAATAATAACCTTACTCGTATGGATCACCCTGATCCACAACGTGGAGGATAAATGTTAGACCGCTTCATGAGGAAACAACCGCCAACATTTAATGGGGTACAAATCCATTAGTAGCTGAGCAATGGATAAACTCCTTAGAGAAAATATTTCATGCCTTAGGGAGCAGCGAAAGGGAGAAGGTTGTCATGGCAGTTTACCGCCTCACTGGAAATGCCGATCAGTGGTGGTCGCTGATTCAAAACACAAAGGAATATGATGACGTATCGAATATGTAATGGAGGGAGTTCAAAGAGATTTTCTTAGAAAAATACTTTCCTCGTGACCATCGAGCAGATATGGAAAGGCAATTTCTGAGTCTGAGGAAGAAGGAGGATGAGAATGTCGCAAAGTATGAGGCTAACTTTACAAGGTTAGCGAGGCATGCTGAAGATTATATACGTAACCCAAGAAGTAAGATTGATCGTTTCTTTGATGGGTTAAAACCATTTCTCCATCAAGCTTTAGTATCACAATCCTTCTCATCATACTAAGATATTGTCTCATGTACAATCAAGATGGAAAAGGAATTCTCTAAGTCTCATGACTTTAAAGAAAAGCAAGAAAAGAAGAGAACGGTGGAACAAGAGATGGATAAAGGGAAAAAGGGAAAGAAGGATTTTCCATTATGCGATAATTGTGGGAAGAATCACCCTGGTACTTGCCTAAAGGGAATGGGAGTTTGTTACAAATGTGGAGATAAAGGTCACCAGGCTCGTGATTGCAAGGGAAAGAAAAAGGCTATCAATGTTGAATGTTACAATTGTAGGGAAATGGGGCATTATGAAAATGAATGTCCTAAGCGTCAGGAAAACATACCTCAGAAAAGGCCAAGGGATCAAGGCCAAGCTTATGCTGTTACTACAGTTGAAGTTGAATAATTTATGTATTGGTGCTTTTGGACTCAAGGATTATATTATGGTTATAAGAATAATGTGATATATATAAGGATTGTATTGTAGTACATGTTGTTTTCATTAAGGATTTAATATGATGAAGGTAATCATATTTTAAGTATGTGACAATAAGAGAAGCTTTACTTTGTTTGGGGAATCTGATGTTACAATTGATTTTGGAATTTAGAGACCTTTTAGAAAAAGTCTGGACAGAGGTATTTTGGATAACTATAAAGGTTGGAATGGATTAAGTTGATCTTTGGATAGTATTGTTTAAGGTTAAAACATTTATGAAGATTATTTTAGCAATATTATAATACTATAGTTTTAGGAAAAGGACAACCTGCAGGGTGGGGCATAACCCGTCGCATCGGACAAAGCTGCAGGAATCGAACCCACAACCATAGTGCGACAAGCCTTTATTACCTACCACTAGCCTACAGGAAGTCCCTGGTTATTAAAAAATATTTTTTCCTAATCTAAATGGTATGTGGTAATATTTAGAACCTTATACAATTAAGATAAATATAATATTTTTGAGTTCTATTATCTTTTTGAGTGAAAGATGAGTTTGTGGTAGAAATTAGTTTAAGGATGAAACTCTACTTTTCAAGCATAAATATATATATACCTATCTCTTATTCTATGAATAAATTATTAAACTTTAGTAAAGGGATATTAAAACAAAAAAATGTGTTATTCTAATACCTTATGTCTTGTTGAGCTGATAATATTTTAAATCAACATAGATTGAAGGCTTTGAGGCCCTCAATTTTAAACTTGTTTGTGATTGATGACCTCAATCACTCCCTACAAATATTTATGTTTTTCCTCCAATTATATGTCTCTAATTTCCACCAATGTTCTCCTAATCGAGATCATAATTGGGTGGTGACTTTTTCATTTCCCTTTCCCTCTTATTAAGGCTAAATTTTATTAACCTTATTTCCGATGTGGGTTTTTCACAAAGGTATTTTCTATTTTCAACCTTTTATTTTCAAAGAAAAATTTCAAATTGCGAGGACGCAATTTATTGAAGGAGGGGAGAATGTAACACCCCGAGATTCCACGATACGCTTCTCTTTCAATAATGCAGTAGCGTGTGTTGTACGCAACTTCGAGTTCTAACACACACCACAACCAATCAAAGTAGCTGTTATGAATAGTAATACCCACTTTTTGAAACTATATATATTTTATATTTCAAAATGGACTTCATTTTTGGATTCAGAATATCAATTATAGCTTAGGGTGAAATTTTGGCATTATTCTGAAAAACTTCAATTTTTTATGAATAGTGAAACCACTTAGTGGTAGTTAAAAAACTGATTTTTCGTTTAAATGAAACATTACCACTTCTGTGATTTGAATTTCAAAAATCCGACATACATGGTTGTCATTAGGAAGTAAAATGTGGTTCAATGGGATTAAAATAATTTTTTGGTGAATAGTAACTTTTAAGTTCTTAATCGTGATTTGAGGTAATTAGTGTAGTTTAAGGTAAAAATAATGTTTTAATAATATGAGATGAGCTTGACACATGTCCTACCCTCATTGGATGTGCCATGGCCGACCAAGAAAATCCATGGGTCAACTTGGGGACCCCATGGAGGCACTTTAGTTGGAAAATGACATAAATACCTTTTATTTAATGTTAAAATAAAAAATGACACAAACATAAAATGTTTTACTAAAACAAATTTTACATGGGGTTATACAAGTCATATTTTTTACTATAAATAGTAATTGGAAAGAAAAAAATATTTCCTACATCATAGTAGTTTTTTTATAATTTTTAGACATTAAATAAATTAAATTATTTATGACATCATGATGATGCAGCGATGACCTCATTATTTAACGATTTAAATAAAATGGAAAGATAATGTAATATCTAAGACCTACACATGTCCAAAACCTATTGGATGAGTATATTTAGAACCCTTATCACATTAGCCTCGAATTATATAAGTGTGGGACCTCTAAAATCCGAAACTCATTTTATAATAAAGTGACTTTTCTTTACTTTCCAAGAGTGCCCCTCCTCTCCACTTATAAAAGGCCCCCACCTCTACCACCTCATTCACACTTTCAAGCCATTTGGCTCAGCCAACCTCTGCCAAAATACTCTCCAAACTTCCCCCTATTACTCCTAGAAGCCTCACTTTGGGCATAACTCTTCCCAAGGAAGCCTTTGGCTCAAATCAAAAAGAGTTACCCGATTTTTAGGTAATGTCTTTTCCAATGTTGTTTTGTTTTATTTTGCTTCTACAACCCCTTAAACTCCTTTTATTCCTTTATTTTGTAACAACACCAGTATCTAAAATATACTAGGATGTTGTTATGATAAGGATTTGGTTTACATTTACACACACCTTTGTCTAATGGTTAAAGAACATACCGTTTCTGTGGGTGGCGAAATACTGCCTCACGAAACGATGATTGTTCAAATTCTTTTAACACCTATAATGGTGGCCATTTTGATGACACTATTTTCATATATGATATATATATTATGTTTATGTTTTACTTATCCTTCTGTATTTCTCATTTATGGCATACTTTATGATTTCCATTATGGGTAAACGCGATAATTTCATTTTAGGAAGTGCAGACTACCGCCCCCTCAAAGTGATTGAATCGTTAATGCCATATGTGGGATGTATAAAGGATGGAGAAAATGATATTGTATATGATATTATACTTGAATTATAATACACCTTTATACTATTATGATTTCATTCCATTAAATACGAAATAGAAATGAAAGTAGCGTTCACGCGTACGTACGGCTTACCGTCTCCATGAACGGTGCATTTCATTTCTTACCTCTAAATGTTATGTAATATTATAAATGAATGTATATACTGGATATATAAGATATATATGATATCTACATCATGAATATAATTCTGGATATAATGGATATTTCACCACATGAACAAATTTTAATTATAAGAATTTTATTTTTGACTCAAGTACCTAAGATCGACAAAACGGCCGTTATAAACTTAAATAATTACATAATGTTCATGACATGGTAATAAGTGATATAAAAGGAATAATGAACTTGAAAAAGGTTCTTAAGAAGGTAGAGATTAACTCTAGTTTATTATTCAGGAGATCAAAGAACGGTCGAGTCAAGTCGGACACGAGGTAAGGGAATTTCTTAACCCAATTTCCATTCTTTGGGTTAATCTCCTACTTTCAAATTATGTCATGATATTATTATGTCCTATTTTGTATTTTTACTTTCTTTATGTGTACCTATAGTGAATACACATAATAGATCTATTTTATTTTAAAAATTATCTTTTTAAGGACTTCGTCTCAATCTTCTTTCATTGAGGCATATTTGGTTTTATACACAACTTTCTTTTATACAGTGTATAAACCCCTTTGACTTTTACGTTTATTCAAAAGGAATATTTTTATACGAAGTGTTTACTAAACAACAAAAGGGGATGTTTTTTTCATACGTGTGCGGTGACAACGACTTCTCCGCCTCCGTGACCATTATTTGAGTTTCGGCTTCCTCTACAAGCCATACCTTTTTTTAAAAGAAAAATAAATACCATGTTTTACTTTTATTTATTTTGGTATTGAAAATGGTTTTGAAAGTGTTTTTATTATATCAATGTGTTGTATTTATATCTTGTGATTGAAATTTGGAAATGTTATGTTTTATTTATGCATGTTTTATGTGATACGATTATGTTATGGTTTATGATATGTTTAAACCTATTCATATGAGGAATGCATTGGACTTAATAAGTGACGGGTGGAGCCCGCTATAGCTCCTCGATGCATCGGTAGGTCTCACGAGACAAACTAGTGTCTTGGCACGAGGCCTTGACAAAATCATATTTGTGGTCTTGGCACGAGGCCTTGGCTACGTGGTTATGATAGTCTGGAATTATGCATTCCATCATTATGAAAGTGGTTATTGATATTTCATGTGATTATTCAACTAGTAGAATATCCATGTGAGTAAGTAAATGGCATTATTTCAGTTCACTTTTGCCATATTATGCTAAATTTCAAGTTTAAAAGGCTTTTGATTTAGTTATACATTGCCTTAAATGTTAATGTTTATTTATGAAAGCTTCCGCTATATTGTTATCCTTACTGAGCATCTGAGCTCACCCCTTTCAATGTTTTAATATTTTCCAGGATGTGAAGAAGTATTTTATGAATGACCTACAGGGATAGTCAGAAGAGGATATGAGTGTGGACTATGGAGACTTTGTTATTGTATTATTTCACTTTATGATGTAATGTAACATTTATGAATGTATCTAGTGTTTCCAAGGCTACTAAACTAATCGGTATTTCGAGACTTGATCTTTTGTGATCATGCCAATGTTACGAAGTAATGCACCGACTCTGGGTAGTTGGGGTTGGGGCGTTACATCGGGGAGCTGGTGGACAGAGGTAGGGACAGCTACAGGCGGCAGAGGCTTATGACCCAGGTACTCCTAGAATGATTAGAGGTACAATCTGTGTCTTTTCTACTTTGGCTACTGTACTTATAAACACATGTTCTAATCATTCCTTTCTAGCTTCTTATCTTGTTCGAGACCTTGAGATTCCAGTTGAGTCGTTGACTCCACCCTTACGCTTAGAAACACCGACTGGAGAAGATTCAAAGATCACACACCTCTGTAGGCAGCGTGAACTGACCCTTGGAGGTGAGAGTTTCGGTTGGAACCTCTTGGTGGTAGCATCGAGTCCTTACGATGTCATTCTTGGTATGGATTGGCTATCCACAGTTCATGCCCAGATCAACTATTTTAGGCAAAGGGTGTGGTGTGTCCGCAGTGATGGAATGAAGTTCTCTTTTGTCGGTGAAAGAGAGACCCAGGAAGCACAGGATGGACTCGTGCATAGGAAGGAACAACCGATTTCACATCAGTTGGCTAGTCTAGCCCTTGGCGCGATAGATGTTACGAGTTCCTAGTTTCCAGCAGTAGTAGCTGAGTACGAGGACGTCTTTCCAGAGGATTTCCTCGGGCTACCTCCCTGTTGAGAGATAGATTTATGCATTGAGTTGCAACCCGGGACGACGCCAATATCAACATCAGCATAGCGGATGGCTCCTGTAGAGCTTCGTGAGCTGAGAGTGTAGTTGGACGACTTGCAGAAGAAGGGCTTTGTGAGACCCAGCGTTTCACCCTGGGCGGCCCCAGTGCTGTTTTCCAAGAAGGCGGACGGGAGCTTGAGGCTATGTGTGGATTACCGGTGCTTGAACCAGGTGACCGTGAAGAACTGGTATCCACTACCGAGGATTGATGACCTCTTCAACCAATTGAGAGGGTCACGATGTTTCTCGAAGGTTGATCTACGATCAGGCTATCACCAGTTGTGAGTACGGGATGAGGATGTACCGAAGATGACTTTCAAATGTCACTACAGTCACTATGAATACTTGGTGATGCCCTTCGGCATGACTAACGCCCCGGAAGTGTTCATGGGACTCATGAAACGAATCTTTCAGCCCTATCTAGATCGATTCATAGTGGTCTTCATCGATGATATCCTTGTGTACTCTGCGTCTGAGGAGGAGCACACGAGACACCTAAGAATGGTTCTGGACACACTCTGAGAGCACCATCTCTACGGGAAACTCTCGAAGTGCTAGTTCTGGATAGAGGAGGTCCACTTTCTGGGACACGTTATCTCAAAATATGGTGTACTAGTGGACCCATCCAAGGTGGAGATAGTACTAGCATGGGAGCCACCCCGAAGCGTGACGGAGGGGAGAATCTTCCTTGGGTTGGCAAGCTACTATCGGAGATTCATTCTTGATTTCTCCAGAATTTTAGCACCCATGATAGCTTTGACCCAAAAAGGGCAGCCTTTCGTGTGGACTGAGAAATGCCAGCAGGCTTTCCAGTAGTTGAGACAGAGTCTAACGAGCACCCCGATCTTGAGATTACCGGAGGAGGGTGTCGATTACGTGGTGTTCTACGACGCATCAGGAACCGGGCTTGGTTGTATCCTGATGCAGAGGAAAGCAGTGATTGCCTATGGCTCACGTCAGTTGAGGCCACCCGAGCAGAACTATGCAACCCATGATCTTCATTTGGAAGCGGTAGTCTTCGTGTTGAAGATTTGGAAGCACTACCTGATGGGAAAGCGGTTTACCATCTACTTTGATCACAAGAGTCTCAGATATATCTTTTCTCAGAAAGATATGAATTTGAGGCAGAGGCAGTGGCTTGATTTCCTCCAGTATTACGACTTTGAGATCGTTTATACTCCTGGGAAGGGGAATGTAGTGGTGGATGCTCTCAGCATGAAATCCAGTTCGCAGTTGCTGGATGAGGTGACAAGGCAGTTGGCCTCTTTAAAGATATCCTTCGTGGATAGAGATGAGGGAGCTTACCTTCAGTCGATGGTTGTTACCCCTCCACTCTTACAGCGATTCAGGGAAGAACAGTGCGAGGATACTAGCTGTGAGACTCTACGTGCTTAGATATCCACAGGTGTTGAGGCTGATGGATATTCAGAAGGTGGGGAGCACGTTGTTCTTTTCATATGGCATACAGTGGTACCAGTGATGCTGCAGGAGGAGGTTCTAAGGGAGTTCCATACATCCCCCTTGGCGGTGCATCCAGGCGTGGAAAAGATGTATCAAGACCTCCGTCGTCAGTTCTGGTGTCTAGGAATGAATAAGTGTGTGGCAGAGTTTGTTTCTTGATGCCTTACTTGTCAGCAAGTAAAGGCTGAGCACCAGGTGCCAGCAGGCTTGACTTAGCCCCTTGAGGTGCCTGAGTGGAAGTGGGATGGGATATCCATGGACTTCATGATGGGTTTACCACGTACATACAGGGGACACGATGCCATCTGGGTGATCGTTGATCGACTCACCAAGTCGGCCCACTTCCTAGCCATACGGGAGCAGAGTACAGTAAAGAGCTTGATATGCCTCTACGTGCAGGAGATAGTTAAACTTCATGGAGTACCATCCACGGTCTTCTCAGATCGTGATGCTCATTTCACATCCTGGTTGTGTAAGGGGTTGCAGGAAGCTTTTGGGACTCAGTCACACTTGAGCACAATGTTTCATCCCCAGACTGATGGTCAGACAGAGCAGACCATCCAGGTCCTGGAGGATATGCTTTGAGCTTGCATAATTGACTTTGGTCATAGCTAGGAGGATCACCTACCACTGGTGGAATTTTCTTATAACAATAGTTATCATTCCACTGTTGGTATGGCACCATTCGAAGCTCTGTACGGGCGACCTTGCAGGTCACCACTTTGTTGGACTGACCTAGGAGAGTCAGCACTTATGGGCCCAGAGATGGTGAGAGCTACTATAGAGAAGGTGCAGGTCATCCAGGAATATATGAAGACTGCACAGAGTCGGCAAAATTCTTATGCCTACAGGAGCTGAAGGCCCTTGGAGTTCGAGGAGGGAGACCATGTGTTCCTTCGAGTCTCACCTCGATGGGGATTGCGAAGATTTGGCCGAGGCTACAAGCTATCTCTGAGGTTTGTTAGCCCTTTTCAGATTCCGAGTAGAGTTGGTGAGGAGGCATATCTCTTGGCTCTACCTCCTCAGATAGACTGGGTACACAACGTCTTCCATGTGTCGCAGCTACGGAGGTACGTGCATGATCCATCGCACGTCATCGACTGGGGTGAGCTAGACATCGATGATGGAGCGACCTTTGCTGAGTACCTAGTGGAGATCGAGGATCGGCAGGAGAAGATCCTTTATGGGCGATCTATTCCCTTAGTGCATGTCCGGTGGCAGCACAGGAATCTCCAGGAGAGCACGTGGGAGCGGGAGGCTCAGATTCGCGTGCAGTACCCACATCGTTTCGAGTAGCCTTTGTTTTGGCTTTTCAAGGACGTAAAAGCCCTAAGGTGGGTGTGATGTAATGTCTATGTTTTTTCCATATATTATTTTAATATTATATGTGAATTAATTTGAGACCAGGCTCTGAGACGGCGTGCAGTTCCGAGGCCCGGTGAGCCCAGAAAAAATGTTTGAATTTAATTTAATAATTAAATAACGTGCGCATGCAGTTTTCATGAAAAAGTGGAATAACTCCCGAACAGGTGCTCGGATCATAAATCTAAGGGCACGGTTGCATTCGGAATAGTGATTTTACCATAGGTGAGGCCTAACAACAGACGGCGCAGGTCGGTGGTGAAATCTGGTTTTTGGACGCAACCGTAATAAAATATTTTATTAAAATATTTTATTTAAATACTTGTTACAGCAAAATATCTTATCTTTTAAATGGATATTTTTTATGGGATCAGGGTTAGAATTTCCATAACCCTAAATTCCCCTAGAGGCACTGGAGGCTCTGTAGAAAACCTTCCAACGCGGCGATGGTGTTCTTGATGAGCTTCGCCGACGACGACGACGCGGTGACCAGATCTTCACCAACGAACACCGCGAATCCAAGTAGGATGTTTGTTTGATGATTTCTTCCCCTTTTTTGATTTCCATGATGAACGCGGACTAATCCACTAACAGATTAGCCCATGGATCGATCATTCTTGCGGGATGGGATTTTTGCGGGAATCGTGGGGATTTGATTCTTAAAATTATTTTGGTTTCGTTCAACCTCCTAATGGTCACGGACCAAGATCGACATGAACATTGATCGAGGTTCGTCCCTCTCAATTTTTTGTGTTCTTCTTCCCCAAATTCTCGTGTTCTTTGCTGCGTTCTACGTGTTCTTCATGGGGATATGAAAAATGGATCGTTGTGCACCAGTTGTGCGATACAATGATCCCAAATTGAAGATTTGGCGTCGGTACAACCCTAGGTAGGTGCGGCTACGGTGGCAACGGACGGATCGAAGCGTATTGGAAGATATCTGTATTCGAACAATTTCTGCACGGGTGACCGGAATTGGATTTCGGAGCTGATCGAAGGCCCGAAACCCACGGATTCGGCATCACGACGACGAAGCGACCCATGATCTTGAGTTTCGTGGAAAAAGGACCAGAGAAACGCAATCTGGAGAATCGGCCGAGGCGCGAGGAGGAAGACAAAGCTTCTGGAAAAATCCTGACTACACGCCGTGTAGTATGGGCTACACGGTGTGTGTTCGTCGGCGGACCACATGGAGTGCACTCCGGGAGTACACGGGCACGGGTTGGGTACACGGCCAAGGACACAACGTGTTTACCCCTCCCTGACCAAACCCGGCCAGAGACACGGGATACTGATGTTATTAATATTTTCACGACTTATTATATTCCCCCTTTAATTATTTTATATGAAATGTGCATAATTTGTGTGAAATATTAATGTTTTAATATTAAGTATAATATTTGAGCATTTTTAGAAGTAGTCAAATTGAGTCAGTTTAATTTTTTAATTATAACTATCACTATACTGATCCAAATTGTGTGGTTCTTGTTTTGTAGGATTCTCATTTCAATATACAACATTTCATTAGAAGGAACCATGATCCAATTCTGCCATTTGAAGGGTCATATGGTCCTCACAAACAAGACCAAAGAATCTGTGAAGAAACTGGACTATTCATGAAGATTGATTTACTGGGCTCAATCCAGAAGTTCAAAAACCTTAACTCTCCTCCATAATTCGGGGGACACTACATGTCATCTTGGATAAAACTTTCATGGCCCAAATCCAAGTACAAAGGGCCCAAATGAATCTTTGAAGTCCAGCCCACCATTCTGACCGATAATGAAAATTAGTATAGTATACATGACATATCTCCTGATGTAATCATCCAAGAGAGCTGAGATTTTGTAGTGTGAAAGAGGAGAGGTAGTCGGCCGACTTTGTTGAAGAAACCATTCGGATTTGAAGGCATCTTAATATTCAAAAACCCTTTCACATTATGGACGTCAAAAAGACTGGATTGAAATGGACAGTTTAAGTTTGTTTATTCAACCGGCCATACCTTTTTATCCTTAAGTCCAAATGACTCCAAATTTTGAGAGTAGTCGTCCCACAATATGGCCTACAACTTTGAAGAAGAAGATATTTGAAGATTCGGCTGTCTGAATTGCCAAATTGGCGATTCAAGTGGAGGGACAGATTGGGAATGCAAACAGTCCACTCCTTGGGCTATAAATACTCTTCCCTTCTCTCCTTGAGAGGGGTTGACATTTCAGAAGAGAGGAGATCACATTGGCATGACCAAAGCTTTTCCAAAGGCTTGGGAGGACCTTCCATACTCAAGTTTACACTTGAGGGACCTTTCCTCCTCTCTTTCTTTTCACTTTCTTTTGTGTTCTTCATTTTTGTAATTTTGTAAGTCCTTTATTTTGTAATTCTGTTTTAATGAAAGTTTCTTCTTCAATATCTCTTATTCTCCTCCACCTTCTGTAGTATAATATTCATGGTCTTAAAATAGTTTGAATCATTTTAAATTACAGTACCTTATCTTGCTTCCTCATTCAATCGAAATTCCTTTTTTGATTCTCAAAATATTTCGTGTGTGTGTTCGGCACACTACTCTTATCTTGTCCCTTTATTTTTCTTCTCTTTATAATTCATCACCATAAACATATATTACCAGATTAATAAACATCATAATGGCTGAGTAAATCTCTCATTGGGGTGAGTTATAATTTAGGTATGTTAAGTGATTGAGAGCTTTTGCTCGATGAATATTCATTGAATTAACATTGTGTATGTTGGACTTAACATGTCATGGATTAATGACTTGTTTTGATTAGAGGGGTTTGTTTGCAGAGCTTAATTGAAATGATTTATGGATGATGTTTGATTTACCAAATTGATAAAGATTGGGTTGAGTTCATCATTAGGTTAGTTAAACTTGTGATATCCTCGAGCTTTGCTTTATATTGCATTTAAATTAACACCCATGTCACAAGATGATGTTGATTAGAATTCTTAAGTGTTAAGGCTTTAAACCAAGACTTAACTTAACTTAAGGTTATAATCTCAATCAGATCGTATTTATGGTTGTGTATTTATGGTTCCAGTAATCCATGGAAACCACATGTTAAACAAAACAAGTCATTAATCCATGACATGTTAAGTCCAACATACACAATGTTAATTCAAAGAATATTCATCGAGCAAAAGCTCTCAATCACTTAACATACCTAAATTATAACTCACCCCAATGAGAGATTTACTCAGCCATTTGGGTGATTAATAATCTGGTTATAATGATTATGATTATAAATTAATAAGAGAAGAAAAAGAAAGGGATAAGAAAAGAGTGGTACGTCGACACACACACACGAACAATGATGATAATTAAAAACGAACTTTCGATTGAATGAGGAAGCTAAAGAATGGAAGGGGATTGAACTGAATTTAAACTATTTTAAGAATATTAATATTAAAATACAGAAGGTGGAAGAGAATAAGAGATATTGAAGAAGTAACTTGCATTAAAACAGAATTACAAAGAAAGAGAATTACAAGATTACAAAAATGAAGAACACAAAAGTAAGTGAAAGGAAAGAGAGGAGGAAAGGCCTCTCAAATGAAAACTTGAGTATGGCAGGTCCTCCCAAGCCTTTGGAAAATCTTTGGTCATGCCAATGTGATCTCCTCTCTTCTGAAATGCCAACCCCTCTCAACGGGAGAAGGAAAGAGTATTTATATCCCAAGGAGTGGACTGTTTGCATTCCCAATCTGTCACTCCACTTGCATCGCCAATTTGGCAATTCAGAAAACCGAATCTTCAAATAGCTTATTCTTCAAAGTTGTAGGCAATAATGTTGTCCGACTACTCTCAAAATTGTGAGTCATTTGGACGTAAGGATAAAAGGTTATGGCCGGTTTAATAAACAAACATAAACTGTCCATTTCAATCCAGTCTTTTTGAAGTCCATAATGTGAAAGGGTTTTTGAATATTAAGATGCCTTCAAATACGAATGGTTTCTTCAACAAAGTCGGCCACCTACATCTCCTATTTCACACTGCAAAATCTCAGCTCGCTTGGATGATTAAATCAGGAGATATGTCATGTATACTATACTGATTTTCATTCTCGGTCAGAATGGTGGGCTGGACTTCAAAGATTCATTTGGGCCCCTTGTACTTGGATTTGGGCCATGAAATTTTTATCCAAGATGACATGTAGTGTCCCCCGAATTATGGAGGAGAGTTAAGGTTTTTGAACTTCTGGATTGAGCCCAGTAAATCAATCTTCATGAATAGTCCAGTTTCTTCACAGATTCTTTGGTCTTGTTTGTGAGGACCATATGACCCTTCAAATGGCAGAATTGGATCATGGTTACTTCTAATGAAATGTTGTATATTGAAAGGAGAATCCTAAAAAACAATAACCACACAATTTGGATCAGTATAGTGATAGTTATAATTAAAACATTAAACTGACTCAATTTGACTACTTCTAAAAATGCTCAAATATTATACTTAATATTAAAACATTAATATTTCACACAAATTATGCACATTTCATATAAAATAAGTAAAGGGGGAATATAATAAGTCATGAAAATATTAATAACATCAAATCCCCCACACTTAGATTTGTGCGTGTCCTCATGTGCAACAAATATAAAAACATGACAAAATCATTTTCACTCACCAACAAATATTAAAATTTTGTTTTCTCCAATCAGGGGAGGTTTAGAATATTTCACTCATCCATATTGAATTCCATCACAAATTTGGTTCACAATAATGCATCAGAAACAATTAATTTTTTCATGTTCAAGGTTTGAATTGGAAAATGTAGGCACTCAAAACTTACTCCTCTCAAGATGATAAAAATGTATTTTAGGAGGTTCACTCATTCACCAACAAAAAGTGAAAATCAAGAGTTTGTAAGAGCTCTCAGCTTCCATTCCCAAATATAATGTGTACAAAAATCAAGAGGTCTTTTAAGGGGGTTTTCAGTGGCTATGGGACGGTAGGTATATAATGTCCAAAGGAAAAGAGGGGTTAAAAACACCAACATGGAAAAATCAATGCACATTTTTTGTGAAATTTGATTTGAAAGGAAATAGAAACACATATTTACAAGGGCATGAATGTGTGATGAATGAAAAGTGAGGGAGATAGAAAATGGAATAGGGTGAGATGATGGAATATGTACAACATGGAAGACTTCCAATAATGACACAATACAAGATGATTCAAGTGTTCTTTTTTTTTCTCTTTTTGCTCTTTTTTTTCGAAAGTTGTGCTTGAAACAAGTCTCACAGTCATCTCCCAACCCATGTTTGATCTTCTCATGGAACTAATTTTAGTAGTTATAACACGATCAAAGGTTGATGATGAATGATTTTTGACACACCCAAGACACAACCCATTCCTTTTTTTCATTTTTTTTTAATATAAATTTTTTTCATTTTTTTTTGAACACTTTTCAATGACTTTTGTACAAATGAAAATTACACATATACACCCCAAAGCTCACAGAATTACAATATCTCCCCCACACTTGAATGGATGCTTGACCTCAATCATATGATGACACATTGGAAATCAATGAAAGTATGCCCAAAAATGAAGTCCATTCCCCCCACACTTAAATTTCAATAAATTGTACAATGAAAATCCATGAAGATGTTGGGTGGGACAAGGTATTAGGCTTGTAATGTGGCAATCAAAAGAATGGTTTTCATAGGCTCAAAGGGGCTTTCAAAAGTAGGATCAATGTAAGGGTAACGGGAGGCTATTTGGCTATTCTGATTCTCATGTGGCTTAGAAAATTCCTCTATCATATTAATGCACACAAAAGATGGAAATTCAGCTCGAAGGTCCACAAACTCAAGACTCACAATCAGTGGTGAAGACACACAATGAAAAAGATGGCCATAGATGACCTTGGCATGAAGGCTAATGTTATTCCTCACGGTAGGGGAGAATCATTTTCTACCAAAAATTGTTCATTCAAAATTTTTGTTATTGACACAAAATTGTTTACCCAAGTTTGAGATAAAAATTCAATATATTTGAGTTTAAAACAAGCCTTTTGACTCCCCAAAATGGTTGGACAAAATTTCAAAACTAGATGGTGAGTAAACATGACTCTTTTTTTGTAATTTTTTTTAAGTAATTGTGTTTTTTGGTTTTTTTGGTTTTTAAGGTTTTTTTTAAAAATACACACCCACACAAGAAAGATAAAAAGAAAGGGTTTGATGAATAAAGTGGTAACAAAATGAAAGAGAGAGGAAGAAGAAGAAAGAGGTAGAGAGAGGAAGAGATAGAGAGAGAGTTAAAGGGAAAGAGGTGCCCCCTGGTTTGGATTTGGTGGGTTGCCATCTCCATCTAGTGGTGGGTCGGCTAGAGAATTTGGGGATTCGGTGGAAGTCGAGGTGGTTCCAGGACAGTGGGAAGTTACCTGAAAAATAAAATTCATTATTCATCTAATGAAAATCTAAAAAGAAATTGAAATTTCATAAAAGTAAAAGAAAACATGGGTTGCCTCCCAAGAAGCGCTGCATTTATTTGTCTACAGCTGGACAATTGCAGTGGACTACCCATAGTCTGACGGTGGCCATTGTATTTTCTCAACTCTAGTGTGCTTCCAGAAAAACTTCTCCTCTGGGAGGCCTGATGATTCATTGGATAATTTCTTCCCATCCTTGTTGGTGTGCTTGCAATTCAATGGGGGTGGAAAGAGAATATTTCTATCCTCACTTTGGTCTTCAACCTGAGGAATGATTTTATCCACAAAGTGATGATTTTCTATTCTTGGAAATTCAGGAAGATGTCTCAATTTTGATGGTTCATTTATGTAAGGATCAGATAACCCAGAACTACAGTATGAGATCCCAATTGTTTTTGACTCATTTATTTCATCAATTACTGATGTAGAGTAATGAGGATCAGTGGAGTCATAAGACTGAATAAAATTTTCAATATCCTTTACTTCAATGTTGTTCGCCAAAGAATGGTCAATTTCAACCTCACAAGTGATCACTTTATTAATTAGGGTACAAATATCACAAACATAACTACCATCAGGACAATATAAACACATTGGTTCAAGGTTCACTTCACATATAACAGAATTTTCAGAATCATGGATAGGAAATGATGAATGTGGGATAATCTGATCTGAATCAACAAATGAGCATTCTAGTTCATTTTTTCCAATACCATCCATGTTGGAGCATTGGAGGTCAGAGGTGAGATGAGATTCCAAAGAGTTTTCAAGATCCTTTAGATCAATGGAGTTTGCATTTGTAATGTCAACATCAATTTCACCATTAATCACTTGGTTAATGAGGATACAATATTCACACACTCCTCTATTAGTAGAACAGGAAGAACATGATGGATTAGGATTCAACACACTCTCAGAGGGAGTTTCAGAAACATGGATAGAGAATACAGATTGATTCTCTAATGGGTATCGCATGGATTGAAAAATATTGAACTTGACCATTTGGTCTCCAAATTCCATGGATAAGATGCCAGCATGGACATCAATTTTGGTTTTAGATGTCATAAGGAATGGTCTTCCTAGAATTAGGGGAGATCGAGAAGAGTTCATCTCACCTTCCATGTCAAGGACATAGAAATCAGCAGGGAAGATAAGATCATTGACTCGGACAAGGACATCCTCAATTATCCCCTCAGGACTGGCAGTGCTTCGATTGGCTAATTGAATGACAACACCTGTTGGGTGCAAGGGACCTAGACCAAGGTTAGAGAAAATGGATTTGGGAATGACATTAATTGAGGCTCATAGGTCTATGAGTGCATCATCAAAGTTGGAACTCCTTATTTGACATGGAACCGTGAAGGTCCCTGGATCTTTGCACTTCATGGGAATGGACTGTTGGGTTGAAACATTTTCAATGTTCTTAAGTTGCCTCTTATGGGTGCACAATTCCTTAAGAAACTTGGCATACTTAGGGATTTGTTTGATGGCATCTAAGAGGGTGATGTTCACTTCAACACGTCTAAACATGTCAAGCATTTCAGGATCAGGTTCAAAGGACTTCTTAGGCTTGGAGATGGCTTGAGGAAAAGGAATTGGGTTCCTTAGAGGAATAGAAGGAGGTGAAGGAGTGGATTCAAGTTCCTTTTCCAGCTTTTTGTTCTTTTCATTTTCTAGATCAACATCGAAAGGGGAGGTAGAGCAATCATCATGGGGCATAGCAATTTGCTTTCCCGATCTAAGTGCAATTGCACTTACATTACCCTTGGGGTTGGGTAATGGTTGAGCTGGGAGTTGGGATGAATTGGATGGTTGTTGCTGGCTAAGGTGGGATGCAAGTTGACCTATCTGGGTTTCAATGTTCTTGAGGCTAGAACGGGTGAAGGAAGCAAGATCCTCTACAGCACTTTCCCATGGTTGTTTAGAAGAAGAGGCTTGTCCCAAATTGGGTTGGCCTTGATTTTGGTTCTTGGGAAAGCGATTGTATTGGGTGGGGAATTGGGAAGGCTCATTAGGATAGTGGAATCCAGGAGGTGGATTGTTCCTTTGAGGTTGAGGAACAAAAGGATAAGGTTGATGGAAGTTACCACCACCTTGACCATATTGGAACTGGTTTGGATTTTGATGAGGGAACTGAGGAGGATGAGAAATGGGATTACCATACCTCAGAGGTGGGTTAAAGGTAGAAGAGAAGGGCTCAGAGTGGGGTTGGTTGAAGTTTCTAACAAACTGACCTGATTGTTGAGGGTTTAAGTTTCGCTGAGCATATGCCGCATTGAGCTCCATTGGACTAGATGAATAAGATGGATCATCTTGAAGTTGTGGACATGTGTCAGTCGGATGAGATGGAGAGTTGCAGATTCCACAATTCTTGATAGGTCCAGGGAATAGTGACTGTGGAGAAGATGAGGTTGGGGCTTTGGTAGCCACCGCTAGTTGACGCACAAGACCTGTAAGTTCACTCATCCACTTAGTCATCTTGTTGGGCTCTATGGATTGATTCTCTTGGGCTTGTTTCACTTGAGCATGTGCTCGAGTATGGAATTGCTGCGTGTTTGCAGCCATGTTACTTATGAGATCTCGTGCAGCTGCAGGATTTTTGTCAACAAGAGCACCGCCACTTGCGGCATCAATGAGAGTTCTCTCCATAGCCAATAACCCCTCATAGAAGTATTGGATCAGGAGTTGGTCAGGGATTTGATGGTGTGGAAAAGTTGCCACAAGATTTTTGAACCTCTCCCAATACTCATGGAGTGATTCATTAGGGAATTGATGGATGCCGCTTATTTCCTTTCGGATAGAAGCTGTTCGGGAAGCGGGAAAGAACTTCTCAAGGAAAAGTCTCTTCATGTCAACCCATGAGTTTATGGAACCAGGTGGGAGGTAGTAGAGCCAAGACTTGGCAGAATCTGCTAGGTAAAAGGGGAAAGCTCTAAGCTTGATTTGTTCTTCAGAAACCCCTTGAGGCTTCATGGTAGAGCACACAACTTGGAACTCTTTAAGGTGGAGATATGGATCCTCACCGGCTAGCCTGTGAAAATGAGGGAGAAGATGAATCAAACCCGATTTGAGTTCGAAGTCAGCTTCAATGTTTGGATATTGAATACCAAGAGGTTGGTAATTCATATCAGGGGCAGCAAGTTCTTTTAGGGTTTGTTCCCTAGGATTGGCCATTTCAATTTCAATTGGTTGGATGAGGACTGGTTCTTGAATTATTTGAGTATCTCTTATGTTCCTCCTAAGATGGCGAAGTGTTCGCTCAATTTCAGGGTCAAACAAATCCGAGGGATTGTTTGGAAGGCTAAGGGGCATTCAGAGAGATTTTGGAAGAAAGAAGAAGACGGGTTTTTCTTTGTATTTTTTCAGCTTATGATTTTTAAGAGGAAGACGGGTTTTTCTTTGTGTTTTTTTTTCAATTTTTTTAAACTTTTGTATTTTTTGGGGTTTTTTTGAAAATAACCAGAAACTAATGACTACTTAAAGCACCATCCCCGGCAACAGCGCCATTTGAAAGTGCGGCCGATTGTCACCTATCGACCGTTCAAGGTTCCGGTGCTCTGCTAATGTGTATAGCAGCACTCGGGTCGAATCCTCGGCGATGATACTTTGTAGTAGTCGTTTGTTTTTAGTTGATTGTATTTTGATTAGGGGGGTTTGTTTGCAGAGATTAATTGAAATGATTTATGGATGATGTTTGATTTACCAAATTGATAAAGATTGGGGTGAGTTCATCATTAGGTTAGTTAAGCTTGTGATATCCTCGAGCTTTGCTTTATATTGCATTTAAATTAACACCCATGTCACAAGATGATGTTGATTAGAATTCTTAAGTGTTAAGGATTTAAACCAAGACTTAACATAACTTAAGGTTATAATCTCAATCATATCTTATTTATGGTTGCGTATTTATGGTTCTAATAATCCATGGAAACCACATGTTAAACAAAACAAGTCATTAATCCATGACATGTTAAGTCCAACATACACAATGTTAATTCAAAGAATATTCATCGAGCAGAAGCTCTCAATCACTTAACATACCTAAATTATAACTCACCCCAATGAGAGATTTACTCAGCCTTTTGGGTGATTAATAATATGGTTATAATGATTATGATTATAAATTAATAAGAGAAGAAAAAGAAAGGGATAAGAAAAGAGTGGTACGTCGACACACACACACGAACAATGATGATAATTAAAAACGAACTTTCGATTGAATGAGGAAGCTAAAGAAGGGAAGGGGATTGAACTGAATTTAAACTATTTTAAGAACATTAATATTAAAATACAGAAGGTGGAAGAGAATAAGAGATATTGAAGAAGTAACTTGCATTAAAACAGAATTACAAAGAAAGAGAATTACAAGATTACAAAAATGAAGAACACAAAAGTAAGTGAAAAGAAAGAGAGGAGGAAAGGTCTCTCAAGTGAAAACTTGAGTTTGTCAGGTCTTCCCAAGCCTTTGGCAAAGCTTTGGTCGTGCCAATATGATCTCCTCTCTTCTTAAATGCCAACCCCTCTCAAGGAGAGAAGGGAAGAGTATTTATAGCCCAAGGAGTGGACTGTTTGCATTCCCAATCTGTCCCTCCACTTGCATCGCCAATTTGGCAATTCAGACAGCCGAATATTCAAATATCTTCTTCTTCAAAGTTGTAGGCAATAATGTTGTCCGACTACTCTCAAACTTTTGAGTCATTTGGAAGTAAGGATAAAAAGTTATGGCCGGTTTAATAAACAAACATAAACTGTCCATTTCAATCCAGTCTTTTTGAAGTCCATAATGTGAAAGGGTTTTTGAATATTAAGATGCCTTCAAATCCGAATGGTTTCTTCAACAAAGTCGGCCGCCTACATCTCCTCTTTCACACTGAAAAATCTCAGCTCGCTTGGATGATTAAATCAGGAGATATGTCATGCATACTATACTGATTTTCATTCTCGGTCAGAATGGTGGGCTGGACTTCAAAGATTAATTTGGGCCCCTTGTACTTGGATTTGGGCCATGAAATTTTTATCCAAGATGACATGTACTGTCCCCCGAATTATGGAGGAGAGTTAAGGTTTTTGAACTTCTGGATTGAGCCCAGTAAATCAATCTTCATGAATAGTCCAGTTTCTTCACAGATTCTTTGGTCTTGTTTGTGAGGACCATATGACCTTTCAAATGGCAGAATTGGATCATGGTTCCTTCTAATGATGAACTCACCCCAATCTTTATCAATTTGGTAAATCAAACATAATCCATAAATCATTTCAATTAAGCTCTGCAAACAAACCCCCCTAATCAAAATACAATCAACTAAAAACAAACGACTACTACAAAGTATCATCGCCGAGGAGTGGACTGTTTGCATTCCCAATCTGTCCCTCCACTTGCATCGCCAATTTGGCAATTCAGACAGCCGAATCTTCAAATATCTCCTTCTTCAAAGTTGTAGAAAATAATTTTGGACGACTACTCTCAAAATTTGGAGTCATTTAGACGTAAGGATAAAAAGTTATGGCCGGTTGGATAAACAAACTTAAACTGTCCATTTCAATCCAGTCTTTTTTGAAGTCCATAATGTGAAAGGGTTTTTGAATATTAATCTGCCTTCAAATCCGAATGGTTTCTTCAACAAAGTCGGCCGCCTACATCCCCTCTTTCACACTGCAAAATCTCAGCTCACTTGGATGAATACATCAGGAGATATCTCATGCATACTATACTGATTTTCATTCTCGTCCAGAATGGTGGGCTGGACTTCAAAGATTCATTTGGGCCCCTTGTACTTGGATTTGGGCCATGAAATTTTTATCCCAGATGACATGTAGTGTCCCCCGAATTATGGAGGAGAGTTAAGGTTTTTGAACTTCTGGATTGAGCCCAGTAAATCAATCTTCATGAATAGTCCAGTTTCTTCACAGATTCTTTGGTCTTGTTTGTGAGGACCATATGACCCTTAAAATGGCAGAATTGGATCATGGTTCTTTCTAATGAAATGTTTTATATTGAAAGTAGAATCCTACATAAGAAGAACCAAACAATTTGGATCAGTATAGTTATAGTTATAATTAAAACATTAAACTGACTCAATTTGACTACTTCTAAAAATGCTCAAATATTATACTTAATATTAAAACATTAATATTTCACACAAATTATGCACATTTCATATAAAATAAGTAAAGGGGGAATATAATAAGTCATGAAAATATTAATAACATCAACTCCCCCACACTTAGATTTGCGCGTGTCCTCATGTGTAACAAATATAAAAACATGACAAAATCATTTTCACTCACCAACAAATATTAAAATTTTGTTTTCTCCAATCAGGGGAGGTTTAGACTATTTCACTCATCCATATTGAATTCCATCACAAATTTGGTTCACAATAATGCATCAGAAACAATTCATTTTTTCATGTTCAAGGTTTGAATTGGAAAATGTAGGCACTCAAAACTTACTCCTCTCAAGATGATAAAAATGTATTTTAGGAGGTTCACTCATTCACCAACAAAAAGTGAAAATCAAGAGTTTGTAAGAGCTCTCAGCTTCCATTCCCAAATCTAATGTGTACAAGAATCAAGAGGTCTTTTAAGGGGTTTTTCAGTGGCTATGGGACGGTAGGTATATAATTTCCAAAGGAAAAGAGGGTTTAAAAACACCAACATGGAAAAATCAATGCACATTTTTTTTTGAAATTTGATTTGAAAGGAAATAGAAACACATATTTACAAAGGAATGAATGTGTGATGAATGAAAAGTGAGGGAGATAGAAAATGGAATAGGGTGAGATGATGGAATATGTACAACATGGAAGACTTCCAATAATGACACAATACAAAAAGATTCAAGTGTTCTTTTTTTTTCTTTTTCTTTTTGCTCTTTTTTTTCGAAAGTTGTGCTTGAAACAAGTCTCACAGTCATCTCCCAACCCATGTTTGATCTTCTCATGGAACTAATTTTAGTAGTTATAACACGATCAAAGGTTGATGATGAATGATTTTTGACCCACCCAAGACACAACCCATTCCTTTTTTTCATCATTTTTTTAATATAATTTTTTTTCATTTTTTTTGAACACTTTTCAATGACTTTTGTACAAATGAAAATTACACATATACACCCCAAAGCTCACAGAATTACAACCTCTCCCCCACACTTGAATGGATGCTTGCCCTCAAGCATATGATGACACATTGGAAATCAAGGAAAGTACGCCCAAAAATGAAGTCCATCCCCCCCACACTTAAATTTCAATAAATTGTACAATGAAAATCCATGAAGATGTTGGGTGGGACAAGGTATTAGGCTTGTAATGTGGCTATCAAAAGAAAGGTTTTCATAGGCTCAAAGGGGCTTTCAAAAGTAGGATCAATGTAAGGGTAACGGGAGGCTATTTGGCTATTCTGATTCTCATGTGGCTTAGAAAATGCCTCTATCATATTAATGCACACAAAAGATGGAAATTCAGCTCGAAGGTCCACAAACTCAAGACTCACAATCAGTGGTGAAGACACACAATGAAAAAGATGGCCATAGATGACCTTGGAATGAAGGCTAATGTTATTCCTCACGGTAGGGGAGAATCATTTTCCACCAAAAATTGTTCATTCAAAATGTTTGTTATTGACACAAAATTGTTTACCCAAGTTTGAGATAAAAATTCAATATATTTGAGTTTAAAACAAGCCTTTTGACTCCCCAAAATGGTTGGACAAAATTTCAAAACTATATGGTGAGTAAGCATGACTCTTTTTTTGTAATTTTTTTTAAGTAATTGTGTTTTTTGGTTTTTTTAGTTTTTAAGGTTTTTTTTTAAAATACACACCCACACAAGAAAGATAAAAAGAAAGGGTTTGATGAATAAAGTGGTAACAAAATGAAATAGAGAGGAAGAAGAAGAAAGAGGTAGAGAGAGGAAGAGATAGAGAGAGAGTTAAAGGGAAAGAGGTGCCCCCTGGTTTGGATTTGGTGGGTTGCCATCTCCATCTAGTGGTGGGTCGGCTAGAGAATTTGGGGATTCGGTGGAAGTCGAGGTGGTTCCAGGACAGTGGGAAGTTACCTGAAAAATAAAATTCATTATTCATCAAATGAAAATCTAAAAAGAAATTGAAATTTCATAAAAGTAAAAGAAAACATGGGTTGCCTCCCAAGAAGCGCTGCAATTATTTGTCTACAGCTGGACAATTGCAGTGGACTACCCATAGTCTGACGGTGGCCATTGTATTTTCTCAACTCTAGTGTGCTTCCAGAAAAACTTCTCCTCTGGGAGGCCTGATGATTCATTGGATAATTTCTTCCCATCCTTGTTGGTGTACTTGCAATTCAATGGGGGTGGAAAGAGAATATTTCTATCCTCACTTTGGTCTTCAACCTTAGGAATGATTTTATCCACAAAGTGATGATTTTCTATTCTTGGAAATTCAGGAAGATGTCTCAATTTTGATGGTTCATTTATGTAAGGATCAGATAACACAGAACTACAGTATGAGATCCCAATTGTTTTTGACTCATTTATTTCATCAATTACTGATGTAGAGTAATGAGGATCAATGGAGTCATAAAACTGAATAAAATTTTCAATATCCTTTACTTCAATGTTGTTCGCCAAAGAATGGTCAATTTCAACCTCACAAGTGATCACTTTATTAATTAGGGTTCAAATATCACAAACATCACTACCATCAGGACAATATAAACACATTGGTTCAAGGTTCACTTCACATATAACAGAATTTTCAGAATCATGGATAGGAAATGATGAATGTGGGATAATCTGATCTGAATCAACAAATGAGCATTCTAGTTCATTTTTCTCAATACCGTCCATGTTGGAGCATTGGAGGTCAGAGGTGAGATGAGATTACAAAGAGTTTTCAAGATCCTTTATATCAATGGAGTTTTCATTTGTAATGTCAACTTCAATTTCACCATTTATGACTTTGTTAATCATGGTGCAGATTTCACAAGATCCTTTATCATTAGAACATAAAGAACACAAAAGTAAGTGAAAAGAAAGAGAGGAGGAAAGGTCTCTCAAGTGAAAACTTGAGTATGGCAGGTCCTCCCAAGCCTTTTGAAAAGCTTTGGTCGTGCCAATATGATCTCCTCTCTTCTGAAATGCCAACCCCTCTCAAGGAGAGAAGGGAAGAGTATTTATAGCCCAAGGAGTGGACTGTTTGCATTCCCAATCTGTCCCTCCACTTGCATCGCCAATTTGGCAATTCAAACAGCCTAATCTTCAAATATCTCCTTCTTCAAAGTTGTATAAAATAATGTTGGACGACTACTCTCAAAATTTGGAGTCATTTGGAAGTAAGGATAAAAAGTTATGGCCGGTTGAATAAACAAACTTAAACTGTCCATTTCAATCCAGTCTTTTTTGAAGTCCATAATGTGAAAGGGTTTTTGAATATTAAGATGCCTTCAAATCCGAATGGTTTATTCAACAAAGTCGGCCGCCTACATCCCCTCTTTCACACTGCAAAATCTAAGCTCACTTGGATGATTACATCATGAGATATGTCATGCATACTATACTGATTGTCATTCTCGTCCAGAATGGTGGGCTGGACTTCAAAGATTCATTTGGGCCCCTTGTACTTGGATTTGGGCCATGAAATTTTTATCCAAGATGATATGTAGTGTCCCCCGAATTATGGAGGAGATTTAAGGTTTTTGAACTTCTGGATTGAGCCCAGTAAATCAATCTTCATGAATAGTCCAGTTTCTTCACAGATTCTTTGGTCTTGTTTGTGAGGACCATATGACCCTTCAAATGGCAGAATTGGATCATGGTTCCTTCTAATGAAATGTTGTATATTGAAATTAGAATTCTAAAAAACAAGAACCAAACAATTTGGATCAGTATAGTGATAGTTATAATTAAAACATTAAACTGACTCAATTTGACTACTTCTAAAAATGCTCAAATATTATACTTAATATTAAAACATTAATATTTCACACAAATTATGCACATTTCATATAAAATAAGTAAAGGGGGAATATAATAAGTCATGAAAATATTAATAACATCAAATCCCCCACACTTAGATTTGCGCATGTCCTCATGTGCAACAAATATAAAAACATGACAAAATCATTTTCACTCACCAACAAATATAAAAATTTTGTTTTCTCCAATCAGGGGAGGTTTAGACTATTTCACTCATCCATATTGAATTCCATCACAAATTTGGTTCACAATAATGCATCAGAAACAATTCATTTTTTCATGTTCAAGGTTTGAATTAGAAAATGTAGGCACTCAAAACTTACTCCTCTCAAAATGATAAAAATGTATTTTAGGAGGTTCACTCGTTGACCAACAAAAAGTGAAAATCAAGATGATGTTGATTAGAATTCTTAAGTGTTAAGGCTTTAAACCAAGACTTAACTTAACTTAAGGTTATAATCTCAATCAGATCTTATTTATGGTTGTGTATTTATGGTTCCAATAATCCATGGAAACCACATGTTAAACAAAACAAGTCATTAATCCATGACATGTTAAGTCCAACATACACAATGTTAATTCAAAGAATATTCATCGAGCAGAAGCTCTCAATCACTTAACATACCTAAATTATAACTCACCCCAATGAGAGATTTACTCATCCATTTGGGTGATTAATAATCTGGTTATAATGATTATGATTATAAATTAATAAGAGAAGAAAAAGAAAGGGATAAGAAAAGAGTGGTACGTCGACACACACACACGAACAATGATGATAATTAAAAACGAACTTTCGATTGAATGAGGAAGCTAAAGAAGGGAAGGGGATTGAACTGAATTTAAACTATTTTAAGAATATTAATATTAAAATACAGAAGGTGGAAGAGAATAAGAGATATTGAAGAAGTAACTTGCATTAAAACAGAATTACAAAGAAAGAGAATTACAAGATTACAAAAATGAAGAACACAAAAGTAAGTGAAAAGAAAGAGAGGAGGAAAGGTCTCTCAAGTGAAAACTTGAGTATGGAAGGTCCTCCCAAGCCTTTGGAAAAACTTTGGTCGTGCCAATATGATCTCCTATCTTCTGAAATTCCAACCCCTCTCAAGGAGAGAAGGGAAGAGTATTTATATCCCAAGGAGTGGACTGTTTGCATTCCCAATCTGTCCCTCCACTTTCATCGCCAATTTTTCAATTCAGATAGCCGAATCTTCAAATATCTTATTCTTCAAAGTTGTAGGAAATAATGTTGTCCGACTACTCTCAAAATTTGGAGTCATTTGGAGGTAAGGATAAAAAGTTATGGCCGGTTGAATAAACAAACATAAACTGTCCATTTCAATCCAGTCTTTTTGAAGTCCATAATGTGAAAGGGTTTTTGAATATAAATATGCCTTCAAATCCGAATGGTTTATTCAACAAAGTCGGCCGCCTACATCCCCTCTTTCACACTGCAAAATCTCAGCTCGCTTGGATGATTACATCAGGAGATATGTCATGCATACTATACTGATTTCCATTCTCGGCCAGAATGGTGGGCTGGACTTCAAAGATTCATTTGGGCCCCTTGTACTTGGATTTGGGCCATGAAATTTTTATCCAAGATGACATGTAGTGTCCCCCGAATTATGGTGGAGAGTTAAGGTTTTTGAACTTCTATATTGAGCCCAGTAAATCAATCTTCATGAATAGTCCAGTTTCTTCACAGATTCTTTGGTCTTGTTTGTGAGGACCATATGACCCTTCAAATGGCAGAATTGGATCATGGTTCCTTCTAATGAAATGTTGTATATTGAAAGGAGAATCCTAAAAAACAGGAACCACACAATTTGGATCAGTATAGTGATAGTTATAATTAAAACATTAAACTGACTCAATTTGACTACTTCTAAAAATGCTCAAATATTATACTTAATATTAAAACATTAATATTTCACCCAAATTATGCACATTTCATATAAAATAAGTAAAGGGGGAATATAATAAGTCATGAAAATATTAATAACATCAACTCCCCCACACTTAGATTTGCGCGTGTCCTCATGTGCAACAAATATAAAAACATGACAAAATCATTTTCACTCACCAACAAATATAAAAATTTTGTTTTCTCCAATCAGGGGAGGTTTAGACTATTTCACTCATCCATATTGAATTCCATCACAAATTTGGTTCACAATAATGCATCAGAAACAATTCTTTTTTTCATGTTCAAGGTTTGAATTAGAAAATGTAGGCACTCAAAACTTACTCCTCTCAAGATGATAAAAATGTATTTTAGGAGGTTCACTCATTCACCAACAAAAAGTGAAAATCAAGAGTTTGTAAGAGCTCTCAGCTTCCATTCCCAAATCTAATGTGTACAAGAATCAAGAGGTCTTTTAAGGGGTTTTTCAATGGCTATGGGACGGTAGGTATATAATTTCCAAAGGAAAAGAGGGGTTAAAAACACCAACATGGAAAAATAAATGCACATTTTTTTTGAAATTTGATTTGAATGGAAATAGAAACACATATTTACAAGGGCATGAATGTGTGATGAATGAAAAGTGAGGGAGATAGAAAATGGAATAGGGTGAGATGATGGAATATGTACAACATAGAAGACTTCCAATAATGACATAATACAAAAAGATTCAAGTGTTCTTTTTTTTCTTTTTCTTTTGGCTCTTTTTTTTTGAAAGTTGTGCTTGAAACAAGTCTCACAGTCATCTCCCAACCCATGTTTGATCTTCTCATGGAACTAATTTTAGTAGTTATAACACGATCAAAGGTTGATGATGAATGATTTTTGACCCACCCAAGACACAACCCATTCCTTTTTTTTCATCATTTTTTTAATATAATTTTTTTTCATTTTTTTTTGAACACTTTTCAATGACTTTTGTACAAATGACAATTACACATATACACCCCAAAGCTCACAGAATTACAACCTCTCCCCCACACTTGACTGGCTGCTTTCCCTCAAGCATATGATGACACATTGGAAATCAATGAAAGTACGCCCAAAAATGAAGTCCATTCCCCCCACACTTAAATTTCAATAAATTGTACAATGAAAATCCATGAAGATGTTGGGTGGGACAAGGTATTAGGCTTGTAATGTGGCTATCAAAAGAAAGTTTTTCATAGGCTCAAAGGGGCTTTCAAAAGTAGGATCAATGTAAGGGTAACGGGAGGCTATTTGGCTATTCTGATTCTCATGTGGCTTAGAAAATGCCTCTATCATATTAATGCACACAAAAGATGGAAATTCAGCTCGAAGGTCTACAAACTCAAGACTCACAATCAGTGGTGAAGACACACAATGAAAAAGATGGCCATAGATGACCTTGGCATGAAGGCTAATGTTATTCCTCACGGTAGGGGAGAATCATTTTCCACCAAAAATTGTTCATTCAAAATGTTTGTTATTGACACAAAATTGTTTACCCAAGTTTGAGATAAAAATTCAATATATTTGAGTTTAAAACAAGCCTTTGACTCCCCAAAATGGTTGGACAAAATTTCAAAACTAGATGGTGAGTAAGCATGACTCTTTTTTTGTAATTTTTTTAAGTAATTGTGTTTTTTGGTTTTTTTAGTTTTTAAGGTTTTTTTTAAAATACACACCCACACAAGAAAGATAAAAAGAAAGGGTTTGATGAATAAAGTGGTAACAAAATGAAAGAGAGAGGAAGAAGAAGAAAGAGGTAGAGAGAGGAAGAGATAGAGAGAGAGTTAAAGGGAAAGAGGTGCCCCCTGGTTTTGATTTGGTGGGTCGCCATTTCCATCTAGTGGTGGGTCAATGGAAGTCGATGTGGAACCTGAAGTGAATGGCCTCTCATGGTGATGCTTTAACCGGTGTCCATTTACCGTGAATGTTCTTTTTGAAGAAGGGTCTTCGACTTGCACTGCACCAAATGGGTAAACATTAGTAATAATAAAAGGTCCATCCCAACGAGAATTGAGCTTACCTGGGTGAAGTCGAAATCGAGAATTGAAGAGCATTACCTTTTCACCTTCATGAAATACCTTTCGAATAATGTGCTTGTCATGGAGTGACTTTTCCTTTTCTTTGTAGAGAATGGAGTTCTCATACGTATCGAGTCGAAGCTCCTCCAATTCAGTCAACTGCAACAATCTTTCTTCACCAGATTTTTCACAATCAAAATTACATGTTTTGACAGCCCAAAATGACTTATGTTGGATTTCAACTGGTAAATGACAGGCTTTACCAAAGACTAGCCTAAATGGATACATCCCAATGGGTGTCTTATAGGCTGTTCGATAGGCCCAGAGTGCTTCACCAAGTCTATCGGGCCAGTCTTTTCTTGTGGGCTTAACAATTCTTTCAAGCACTCTTTTCACTTCTCTGTTAGAAAGTTCAGCCATTCCATTTGTTTGAGGGTGATATGCAGTGGATGTTTTATGTACAACCCCATTCTTTTTCAAAAGTGACTCCGTGGTTCTATTACAGAAATGAGTTCCTAAGTCACTTATCAAAGCACGTGGTGTTCCAAATCGATGGAAGATATGGGTTTTGAGGAACTCACTCACAGTTTGAGCATCGTCTTTCCTAGTGGGTTTGGCCTCGACCCACCTAGAAACATAGTCAACAGCAAGGAGAATGTAGGATAATCCATTGGAAGGGGTAAAAGGTCCCATGAAATCGATGCCCCAAACATCGAAAAGCTCACAGAAGATTAATGGCTTTTGAGGCATTTCGTTTCTTTTAGAAATTGTGCAAAACTTTTGGCAAGTGGGACATGATTGACAGAACTCGTGTGAGTCCTTGAAGAGTGAAGGCCAAAAGAATCCAGAATCTAGGACCTTTCGAGAAGTCCTTTGTGGTCCAAAGTGGCCACCTCCAGGCATTGAGTGGCAGAATTCCAAGATGGAGGATTGTTCAGTTTCATCAACACATCTCCTAATTACCATGTCAGCCCCAGTTTTCCAAAGTTTATTATCTTCCCAAAAATAATGCTTTGAATCACTTTTCATCTTTTCTTTTTGTTCTTTTGAAAAATATTCAGGGAAAACACCAGAAACCAAGTAATTGACAATTGGGGCATACCATGGTAACTTTGGAGTGAGAGATGAGAGGTGTTCAGTTGGAAATTTAGGATCAATTATTTCAGAATGAGAAGAATTAGAAATTCTACTCAGGTGGTCAGCCACAGGGTTTTCTTTTCTAGGTTTATCTTTTATCACAAGGTCAAACTCTTGGAGCATTAAAATCCATCTTATTAGCCTTGGTTTGGAATCACTTTTCTTAAGTAAGAACTTTAATGCTGAGTGGTCCGTGAAGATGATGATTTTGGAACCTAAGAGATAGGGCCGAAATTTATCCAAGGCAAAAACCACAGCTAAAAGTTCTTTTTCAGTCACAGTGTAGTGTGATTGAGTTTCATCCAATGTTTTTGAGGCATAAAAGATGACATGAGGAATGTTTTCTCTTCTTTGACCAAGAACAGCCCCAATGGCCCTATCAGAAGCATCACACATCAATTTAAATGGTAAGGACCAATCTGGGGGTTGGATTATTGGAGTAGATGTGAGAGCATATTTGAGTTCAATGAAGGATCTCTTGCAAGCCTCATCAAAATTGAATGTGACATCATTTTGAAGTAAACGAGTGAGTGGGAGGGAAATCTTGCTGAAGTTCTGAATGAATCGCCTATAGAAACCGGCATGACCAAGGAAGGACCGAATGTCTCGAACTGATTTGGGTTCAGGAAGTGATTGGATCACCACAATTTTGGCTGGATCAACTTGGATACCCTCTTGAGAAATTATGTGGCCTAGAACAATCCCATTTGAAACCATAAAGTGACATTTTTCAAAATTCAGCACAAGGTTGCACTTGACACACTTTTGAAGGACCAAAGAGAGTGAATGTAAGCAAGATTCAAATGACTCGCCATAAATGGTAAAGTCATCCATGAAGACCTCCATGCAATTCTCAATGAATTCAGAAAAGATACTCATCATACACCGCTGGAATGTTGCAGGGGCATTACAAAGGCCAAAAGGCATTCGCCTATAGGCATAGGTTCCAAAGGGGCAAGTGAATGTGGTCTTTTCTTGGTCTTGAGGTGCGATTGGAATTTGGAAGTAGCCAGTGTAACCATCAAGAAAGCAATAGTGTGACTTTACGGCCAATCTCTCAAGCATTTGGTCAAGGAAAGGAAGTGGGTAGTGATCTTTTCGTGTTTCAGCATTCAATTTGCGATAATCGATGCACACACGCCATTTGTTTTTCACCCGAGTTGTGACCACTTCTCCATGTTCATTTGTGACAACTGTTATCCCACCCTTCTTAGGAACGACTTGAATTGGACTAACCCATTCACTATCAGAAATTGGGTAGATAATACCAGCTTGAAGAAGCTTGGTAATCTCTTCCCTAACTACCTCAAGTATGAGTGGATTGAGTCTTCTTTGAGGTTGCCTAATTGGTTTGGATGATTCCTCTAGATGGATGTGATGCATGCAAAGGGCAGGGTTGATTCCTGGAATATCCTCTAGGGTCCAACCTAAGGCATTTTTGTTTTCCTCTAACACTTGAACAAGTTGGGACTCCTAAGTTTCAGAAATTGAAGCAGAGATAATGACAGGGTAGGAGGGATCATGGAAAAGGAATGCATACTTGAGGTGTGAAGGAAGTGGTTTTAGATCAGTTTCTGCCTTGATTGGAGAGCTAGACAAGTTAGGAGTAGGAGAAGGGATTCTAGATGGGTTTGGATCATTTTCCTCAACACTGTCCAAGGTGGAGCAGTAGATATCAGAGTTGATGTGGGATTCAAGAGAGTTTTCAAGTTCCTCTAGATTGATGGAGTCTATGAATGAGAGGTCCACATCAACTTCACCATTTATGACTTTGTTAATCATGGTGCAGATTTCACAAGATCCTTTATCATTAGAACATGAAGAACATGGTGGATTGGGGTTCGATTGATTCTTAGAAGTGTCCTCAAAAGCATGGATTGAGAATGCAGAGTGATCCTCAGATGGGTATCGCATGGCTTGGAAAATGTTGAACTTGACCAGTTGGTCACCGAATTCCATGGATAAGATGCCTGAATGGACATCAATCTTGGTTCTCGCAGTCATGAGGAATGGTCTTCCTAGAATTAGGGGAGATCGAGAAGAGGTCGTCTCACCTTCCATGTCAAGGACATAGAAATCAGCTAGGAAGATAAGATCATTGACCCGAACAAGAACATCCTCAATTATCCCCTTAGGACTGGCAGTGCTTCGATTGGCTAATTGAATGACAATACCCGTTGGGTGCAAGGGACCTAGACCAAGGTTGGAGAATATGGATTTGGGCATTACATTAATTGAGGCTCCTAGGTCTATGAGTACATCATCAAAGTTGGATCTCCCTATTTGACATGGAACCGTGAAGGTCCCTGGATCTTTGCACTTCATGGGAATGGACTGTTGAATTGAAACATTTTCAATGTTCCTAAGTTGCCTCTTATGGGTGCACAATTCCTTAAGAAAATTGGCATACTTAGGGATTTGTTTGATGGCATCTAAGAGGGGGATGTTCACTTCAACACGTCTAAACATGTCAAACATTTCAGGATCAGGTTCAAAGGACTTCTTAGTCTTGGAGATGGCTTGAGGAAAAGGAATTGGGTTCCTTAGAGGAATAGAAGGAGGTGAAGGAGTGGATTCAAGTTCCTTTTCCAGCTTTTTGTTCTTTTCATTTTCTAGATCAACATAGAAAGGGGAGGTAGAGCAATCATCATGGGGCATAGCAATTTGCTTTCCCGATCTAAGTGCAATTGCACTTACATTACCCTTGGGGTTGGGTAATGGTTGAGCTGGGAGTTGGGATGAATTGGATGGTTGTTGCTGGCTAAGGTGGGATGCAAGTTGACCTATTTGGGTTTCAATGTTCTTTAGGCTAGAACGGATGAAGGAAGCAAGATCCTCTACAGCACTTTCCCATGGTTGTTTAGAAGAAGAGGCTTGTCCCAAATTGGGTTGGCCTTGATTTTGGTTCTTGGGAAAGCGATTGTATTGGGTGGGGAATTGGGAAGGCTCGTTAGGATAGTGGAATCCAGGAGGAGGATTGTTCCTTTGAGGTTGAGGACCAAAAGGATAAGGTTGATGGAAGTTACCACCACCTTGACCATATTGGAATTGGTTTGGGTTTTGAGGAGGGAATTGAGGAGGATGAGAAATGGGATTACCATACCTCAGAGGTGGGTTAAAGGTAGAAGAGAAGGGCTCAGAGTGGGGTTGGTTGAAGTTTCTAACAAACTGACCTGATTGTTGAGGGTTGAAGTTTCGCTGAGCATATGACGCATTGAGCTCCATTGGACTAGATGAATCAGATGGATCATCTTGAAGTTGTGGACATGTGTCAGTCGGATGAGATGGAGAGTTGCAGATTCCACAATTCTTGATAGGTCCAGGGAATAGTGACTGTGGAGAAGATGAGGTTGGGGATTTGGTAGCCACCGCTAGTTGACGCACAAGACCTGTAAGTTCACTCATCCACTCAGTCATCTTGTTGGGCTCTATGGATTGATTCTCTTGGGCTTGTTTCACTTGAGCATGTGCTTGAGTATGGAATTGCTGCGTGTTTGCAGCCATGTTGCTTATGAGTTCTCTTGCAGCTGCAGGAGTTTTATCAACAAGAGCACCGCCACTTGCGGCATCAATGGGAGTTCGCTCCATAGCAAATAAACCCTCATAGAAGTATTGGATCAGGAGTTGGTCAGGGATTTGATGGTGTGGAAAAGTTGCCACAAGCTTTTTGAACCTCTCCCAATACTCATGGAGTGATTCATTAGGGAATTGACGGATGCCGCTTATTTCCTTTCGGATAGAAGCTGTTCGGGAAGCGGGAAAGAACTTCTCAAGGAAAAGTCTCTTCATGTCAACCCATGAGTTTATGGAACCAGGTGGGAGGTAGTAGATCCAAGACTTGGCAGAATCCGCTAGGGAAAAGGGGAAAGCTCTAAGCTTGATTTGTTCTTCAGAAACCCCTTGAGGTTTCATGGTTGAGCAGACCACTTGGAACTCTTTGAGGTGAAGATGAGGATCCTCACCAGCTAGACCATGGAAATGAGGTAGAAGATGAATCAAACCCGACTTGAGTTCGAAGTCAGCCTCTATGTTTGGATATTGAATACCAAGAGGTTGGTAATTCATATCAGGGGCAGCAAGTTCTTTCAATGTTTGTTCCCTAGGATTGGCCATATCTAATTCAATTGGTTGAATGAGGACTGGTTCTTGAATTATTTGAGTATCTCTTATGTTCCTCCTAAGTTGGCGAAGTGTTCGCTCAATTTCAGGGTCAAAAAAATCCGAGGGATTGTTTGGAAGGCTACGGGGCATTCAGAGAGATTTTGGAAGAAAGAGGAAGACGGGTTTTTCTTTGTATTTTTTCAGTTTATGATTTTTATGAGAAGACTGGTTTTTCTTTGTGTTTTTTTCAATTTTTTTTAAAATTTGTTTTTTTTTTGTGTTTTCTTGACAATAACCAGAAACTAATGACTACTTAAAGCACCATCCCCGGCAACGGCGCCATTTGAAAGTGCAGCCGATTGTCGCCTATCGACCGTTCAAGGTTCCGGTGCTCTGCTAATGTGTATAGCAGCACTCGGGTCGAATCCTCAGCAATGATACTTTGTAGTAGTCGTTTGTTTTTAGTTGATTGTATTTTGATTAGGGGGGTTTGTTTGCAGAGCTTAATTGAAATGATTTATGGATGATGTTTGATTTACCAAATTGATAAAGATTGGGGTGAGTTCATCATTAGGTTAGTTAAGCTTGTGATATCCTCGAGCTTTGCTTTATATTGCATTTAAATTAACGCCCATGTCACAAGATGATGTTGATTAGAATTCTTAAGTGCTGAGGCTTTAAACCAAGACTTAACTTAACTTAAGGTTATAATCTCAATCAGATCTTATTTATGGTTGTGTATTTATGGTTCCAATAATCCATGGAAACCACATGTTAAACAAAACAAGTCATTAATCCATGACATGTTAAGTCCAACATACACAATGTTAATTCAAAGAATATTCATCGAGCAGAAGCTCTCAATCACTTAACATACCTAAATTATAACTCACCCCAATGAGAGATTTACTCAGCCATTTGGGTGATTAATAATCTGGTTATAATGATTATGATTATAAATTAATAAGAGAAGAAAAAGAAAGGGATAAGAAAAGAGTGGTACGTCGACACACACACACGAACAATGATGATAATTAAAAACGAAATTTCGATTGAATGAGGAAGCTAAAGAAGGGAAGGGGATTGAACTGAATTTAAACTATTTTAAGAACATTAATATTAAAATACAGAAGGTGGAAGAGAATAAGAGATATTGAAGAAGTAACTTGCATTAAAACAGAATTACAAATAAAGAGAATTACAAGATTACAAAAATGAAGAACACAAAAGTAAGTGAAAAGAAAGAGAGGAGGAAAGGTCTCTCAAGTGAAAACTTGAGTATGGAAGGTCCTCCCAAGCCTTTGGAAAAGCTTTGGTCGTGCCAATCTGATCTCCTCTCTTCTGAAATTCCAACCCCTCTCAAGGAGAGAAGGGAAGAGTATTTATAGCCCAAGGAGTGGACTGTTTGCATTCCCAATCTGTCCCTCCACTTGCATCGCCAATTTGGCAATACAGACAGCCGAATCTTCAAATATATTATTCTTCAAAGTTGTAGGCAATAATGTTGGCCGACTACCCTCAAAATTTGTAGTCATTTGGACGTAAGGATAAAAAGTTATGGCCGGTTGAATAAACAAACATAAACTGTCCATTTCAATCCAGTCTTTTTGAAGTCCATAATGTGAAAGGGTTTTTGAATATTAATATGCCTTCAAATCCGAATGGTTTATTCAACAACGTCGGCCGCCTACATCCCCTCTTTTACACTGCAAAATCTCAGCTCGCTTGGATGATTACATCAGGAGATATGTCATGCATACTATACTGGTTTTCATTCTCGACCAGAATGGTGGGCTGGACTTCAAAAATTTATTTGGGCCCCTTGTACTTGGATTTGGGCCATGAAATTTTTATCCAAGATGACATGTAGTGTCCCCCGAATTATGGTGGAGAGGTAAGGTTTTTGAACTTCTATATTGAGCCCAGTAAATCAATCTTCATGAATAGTCCAGTTTCTTCACAGATTCTTTGGTCTTGTTTGTGAGGACCATATGACCCTTCATATGGCAGAATTGGATCATGGTTCCTTCTAATGAAATGTTGTATATTGAAAGGAGAATCCTAAAAAACAAGAACCACACAATTTGGATCATTATAGTTATAGTTATAATTAAAACATTAAACTGACTCAATTTGACTACTTCTAAAAATGCTCAAATATTATAATTAATATTAAAACATTAATATTTCACACAAATTATGCACATTTCATATAAAATAAGTAAAGTGGTAATATAATAAGTCATGAAAATATTAATAACATCAACTAATTTGAAAGTGCGGCCGATTGTCGCCTATCGACCGTTCAAGGTTCCGGTGCTCTGCTAATGTGTATAGCAGCACTCGGGTCGAATCATCAGCGATGATACTTTGTAGTAGTCATTTGTTTTTAGTTGATTGTATTTTGATTAGGGGGGTTTGTTTGCAGAGATTAATTGAAATGATTTATAGATGATGTTTGATTTACCAAATTGATAAAGATTGGGGTGAGTTCATCATTAGGTTAGTTAAGCTTGTGATATCCTCGAGCTTTGCTTTATATTGCATTTAAATTAACGCCCATGTCACAAGATGATGTTGATTAGAATTCTTAAGTGTTAAGGCTTTAAAGCAAGACTTAACTTAACTTAAGGTTATAATCTCAATCAGATCTTATTTATGGTTGTGTATTTATGGTTCCAATAATCCATGGAAACCACATGTTAAACAAAACAAGTCATTAATCCATGACATGTTAAGTCCAACATACACAATGTTAATTCAAAGAATATTCATCGAGCAGAAGCTCTCAATCACTTAACATACCTAAATTATAACTCACCCCAATGAGAGATTTACTTATCCATTTGGGTGATTAATAATCTGGTTATAATGATTATGATTATAAATTAATAAGAGAAGAAAAAGAAAGGGATAAGAAAAGAGTGGTACGTCGACACACACACACGAACAATGATGATAATTAAAAACGAACTTTCGATTGAATGAGGAAGCTAAAGAAGGGAAGGGGATTGAACTGAATTTAAACTATTTTAAGAACATTAATATTAAAATACATAAGGTGGAAGAGAATAAGAGATATTGAAGAAGTAACTTGCATTAAAACAGAATTACAAAGAAAGAGAATTACAAGATTACAAAAATGAAGAACACAAAAGTAAGTGAAAAGAAAGAGAGGATGAAAGGTCTCTCAAGTGAAAACTTGAGTATGGAAGGTCCTCCCAATCCTTTGGCAAAGCTTTTGTCGTGACAATATGATCTCCTCTCTTCTGAAATGCCAACCCCTCTCAAGGAGAGAAGGGAAGAGTATTTATAGCCCAAGGAGTGGACTCTTTGCATTCCCAATCTGTCCCTCCACTTGCATCGCCAATTTGGCAATTCCGACAGCCGAATCTTCAAATATCTTCTTCTTCAAAGTTGTAGGCAATAATGTTGGCCGACTACTCTCACAATTTTGAGTCATTTTGACGTAAGGATAAAACGTTATGGCCGGTTGAATAAACAAACTTAAACTGTCCATTTCAATCCAGTCTTTTTGAAGTCCATAATGTGAAAGGGTTTGTGAATATTAATATGCCTTCAAATCCGAATGGGTTCTTCAACAAAGTCGGCCACCTACATCGCCTCTTTCACACTGCAAAATCTCAGCTCGCTTGGATGATTAAATCAGGAGATATGTCATGCATACTATACTGATTTTCATTCTCGGTCAGAATGGTGGGCTGGACTTCAAAGATTCATTTGGGCCCCTTGTACTTGGATTTGGGCCATGAAAATTTTATCAAAGATGAAATGTAGTGTCCCCCGAATTATGGAGGAGAGTTAAGGTTTTTGAACTTCTGGATTGAGCCCAGTAAATCAATCTTCATGAATAGTCCAGTTTCTTCACAGATTCTTTGGTCTTGTTTGTGAGGACCATATGACCCTTCAAATGGAAGAATTGGATCATGGTTCCTTCTCATGAAATGTTTTATATTGAAAGGAGAATCCTACAAAACAAGAACCACACAATTTGGATCAGTATAGTGATAGTTATAATTAAAACATTAAACTGACTCAATTTGACTACTTCTAAAAATGCTCAAATATTATACTTAATATTAAAACATTAATATTTCACACAAATTATGCACATTTCATATAAAATAAGTCAAGGGAAAATATAATAAGTCGTGAAAATATTAATAACATCAACTCCCCCACACTTAGATTTGCGCGTGTCCTCATGTGCAACAAATATAAAAACATGACAAAATCATTTTCACTCACCAACAAATATTAAAATTTTGTTTTCTCAAATCAGGGGAGGTTTAGACTATTTCACTCATCCATATTGAATTCAATCACAAATTTGGTTCACAATAATTCATCAGAAACAATTCATTTTTTCATGTTCAAGGTTTGAATTAGAAAATGTAGGCACTCAAAACTTACTCCTCTCAAGATGATAAAAATGTATTTTAGGAGGTTCACTCATTCACCAACAAAAAGTGAAAATCAAGAGTTTGTAAGAGCTCTCAGCTTCCATTACCAAATCTAATGTGTACAAGAATCAAGAGGTATTTTAAGGGGTTTTTCAGTGGCTATGGGACGGTAGGTATATAATGTCCAAAGGAAAAGAGGGGTTAAAAACACCAACATGGAAAAATCAATGCACATTTTTTTTGAAATTTGATTTGAAAGGAAATAGAAACACATATTTACAAGGGAATGAATGTGTGATGAATGAAAAGTGAGGGAGATAGAAAATGGAATAGGGTGAGATGATGGAATATGTACAACATGGAAGACTTCCAATAATGACACAATACAAGATGATTCAAGTGTTCTTTTTTTTTTCTTCTCTTTTTTTCATTTTTTTTAATATATTTTTTTTTCATTTTTTTTTGAACACTTTTCAATGACTTTTGTACAAATGCAAATTACACATATACACCCCAAAGCTCACAGAATTACAACCTCTCCCCCACACTTGAATGGATTCTTGCCCTCAAGCATAGGATGACACATTGGAAATCAATGAAAGTACGCCCAAAAATGAAGTCCATTCCCCCCACACTTAAATTTCAATAAATTGTACAATGAAAATCCATGAAGATGTTGGGTGGGACAAGGTATTAGGCTTGTAATGTGGCTATCAAAAGAAAGGTTTTCATAGGCTCAAAGGGGCTTTCAAAAGTAGGATCAATGTAAGGGTAACGGGAGGCTATTTGGCTATTCTGATTCTCATGTGGCTTAGAAAATGCCTCTATCATATTAATGCACAAAAAAGATGGAAATTCAGCTCGAAGGTCCACAAACTCAAGACTCACAATCAGTGGTCAAGACACACAATGAAAAAGATGGCCATAGATGACCTTGGCATGAAGGCTAATGTTATTCCTCACGGTAGGGGAGAATCATTTTCCACCAAAAATTGTTCATTCAAAATGTTTGTTATTGACACAAAATTGTTTACCCAAGTTTGAGATAAAAATTCAATATATTTGTGTTTAAAACAAGCCTTTTGACTCCCCAAAATGGTTGGACAAAATTTCAAAACTAGATGGTGAGTAAGCATGACTCTTTTTTTGTAATTTTTTTAAGTAATTGTGTTTTTTGTTTTTTTTAGTTTTTAAGGTTTTTTTTAAAAATACACACCCACACAAGAAAGATAAAAAGAAAGGTTTTGATGAATAAAGTGGTAACAAAACGAAAGATAGAGGAAAAAGAAGAAAGAGGTAGAGAGAGGAAGAGATAGAGAGAGAGTTAAAGGGAAAGAGGTGCCCCCTGGTTTGGATTTGGTGGGTCGCCATTTCCATCTAGTGGTGGGTCAATGGAAGTCGATGTGGAACCTGAAGTGAATGGCCTCTCATGGTGATGCTTTAACCGGTGTCCATTTACCGTGAATGTTCTTTTTGAAGAAGGTTCTTTGACTTTCACTGCACCAAATGGGTAAACATTAGTAATAATAAAAGGTCCATCCCAACGAGAATTGAGCTTACCTGGGTGAAGTAGAAATCGAGAATTGAAGAGCATTACCTTTTCACCTTCATGAAATACCTTTCGAAGAATGTGCTTGTCATGGAGTGACTTTGCCTTTTCTTTGTAGAGAATGGAGTTCTCATAAGAATCGAGTCGAAGCTCCTCCAATTCAGTCAACTGCAACAATCTTTCTTCACCAGATTTTTCACAATCAAAATTACATGTTTTGACAGCCCAAAATGACTTTTGTTGGATTTCAACTGGTAAATGACAGGCTTTACCAAAGACTAGCCTAAATGGAGACATCCCAATGGGTGTCTTATAGGCTGTTCGATAGGCCCAAAGTGCTTCACCAAGTCTATCGGGCCAGTCTTTTCTTGTGGGCTTAACAATTCTTTCAAGCACTCTTTTCACTTCTCTATTAGAAAGTTCAGCCATTCCGTTTGTTTGAGGGTGATATGCAGTGGATGTTTTATGTACAACCCCATTCTTTTTCAAAAGTGACTCCATGGTTCTATTACAGAAATGAGTTCCTAAGTCACTTATCAAAACACGTGGTGTTCCGAATCGATGGAAGATATGGGTTTTGAGGAACTCACTCACAGTTTGAGCATCATCTTTCCTAGTGGGTTTGGCCTCGACCCACCTAGAAACATAGTCAACAGTAAGGAGAATGTAGGATAATCCATTGGAAGGGGGAAAAGGTCCCATGAAATCGATGCCCCAAACATCGAAAAGCTCACAGAAGATTAATGGCTTTTGAGGCATTTCGTTTCTTTTGGAAATTGTGCCAAACTTTTGGCAAGTGGGACATGATTGAAAGAACTCGTGTGATTCCTTGAAGAGTGAAGGCCAAAAGAATCCAGAATCTAGGACCTTTCGAGAAGTCCTTTGTGGTCCAAAGTGGCCACCTCCAGGCATTGAGTGGCAGAATTCCAAGATGGAGGATTGTTCAGTTTCATCAACACATCTCCTAATTACCATGTCAGCCCCAGTTTTCCAAAGTTTATTATCTTCCAAAAAATAATGCTTTGAATCACTTTTCATCTTTTCTTTTTGTTCTTTTGAAAAATATTCAGGTAAAACACCGGAAACCAAGTAATTGACAATTGGGGCATACCATGGTAACTTTGGAGTGAGAGAGGAGAGGTGTTCAGTTGGAAATTCAGGATCAATTATTTCAGAATGAGAAGAATTAGAAATTCTACTCAGGTGGTCAGCCACAGGGTTTTCTTTTCCAGGTTTATCTTTTATCACAAGGTCAAAATCTTGGAGCATTAAAATCCATCTTATTAGCCTTGGTTTGGAATCACTTTTCTTAAGTAAGAACTTTAATGCTGAGTGGTCCGTGAAGATGATGATTTTGGCACTTAAGAGATAGGGCCGGAATTTATCCAAGGAAAAAACCACAGCTAAAAGTTCTTTTTCAGTCACAGTGTAGTGTGATTGAGTTTCATCCAATGTTTTTGAGGCATAAAATATGACATGAGGAATGTTTTCTCTTCTTTGACCAAGAACAGCCCCAATGGCCCTATCAGAAGCATCACACATCAATTCAAATGGTAAGGACCAATCTGGGGGTTGGATTATTGGAGCAGATGAGAGAGCAGATTTGAGTTCAATGAAGGCTCTCTTGCAAGCCTCGTCAAAATTGAATGTGACATCATTTTGAAGTAAACGAGTGAGTGGGAGGGAAATCTTGCTGAAGTTCTGAATGAATCGCCGATAGAAACCAGCATGACCAAGGAAGGACCGAATGTCTCGAACTGATTTGGGATTAGGAAGTGATTGGATCACCTCAATTTTGGCTGGATCAACTTGGATACCCTCTTGAGAAATTATGTGCCCTAGAACAATCCCATTTGAAACCATGAAGTGACATTTTTCAAAATTCAGCACAAGGTTGCACTTGACACACTTTTGAAGGACTAAAGAGAGTGAATGTAAGCAAGATTCAAATGACTCGCCATAAATGGTAAAGTCATCCATGAATACCTCCATGCAATTCTCAATGAATTCGGAAAAGATACTCATCATACACCGCTGGAATGTTGCAGGAGCATTACAAAGGCCAAAAGGAATTCGCCTATAGGCATAGGTTCCAAAGGGGCAAGTGAATGTGGTCTTTTCTTGGTCTTGAGGTGCGATTGGAATTTGGAAGTAGCCGGTGTAACCATCAAGAAAGCAATAGTGTGACTTTCCGGCCAATCTCTCAAGCATTTGGTCAAGGAAAGGAAGTGGGTAGTGATCTTTTCGTGTTTCAGCATTCAATTTGCGATAATCGATGCACACACACCATTTGTTTTTGACCCGAGTTGTGACCACTTCTCCATGTTCATTTGTGACAACTGTTATCCCGCCCTTCTTAGGAACGACTTGAATTGGACTAACCCATTCACTATCAGAAATTGGGTAGATAATACCAGCTTGAAGAAGCTTGGTAATCTCTTCCCTAACTACCTCAAGTATGAGTGGATTGAGTCTTCTTTGAGGTTGCCTAATTGGTTTGGATGATTCCTCTAGATGGATGTGATGCATGCAAAGGGCAGGGTTGATTCCTGGAATATCCTCTAGGGTCCAACCTAAGGCATTTTTGTTTTCCTCTAACACTTGAACAAGTTGGGACTCCTCAGTTTCAGAAAGTGAAGCAGAGATAATGACAGGGTAGGAGGGATCATGGAAAAGGAATGCATACTTGAGGTGTGAAGGAAGTGGTTTTAGATCAGTTTCAGCCTTCATTTGAGAGCTAGAAAAGTTAGGAGTAGGAAAAGGGATTCCAGATGGGTTTGGATCATTTTCCTCAACACTGTCCAAGGTGGAGCAGTAGAGATCAGAGTTGATGTGGGATTCAAGAGAGTTTTCAAGTTCCTCTAGATTGATGGAGTCTATGAATGAGAGGTCCACTTCAACTTCACCGTTTATGACTTTGTTAATCATGGTGCAGATTTCACAAGATCCTTTATCATTAGAACATGAAGAACATGGTGGATTGGGGTTCGATTGATTCTTAGAAGTGTCCTCAAAAGCATGGATTGAGAATGCAGAGTGATCCTCAGATGGGTATCGCATGGCTTGGAAAATGTTGAACTTGACCAGTTGGTCACCGAATTCCATGGATAAGATGCCTGAATGGACATCAATCTTGGTTCTCGCAGTCATGAGGAATGGTCTTCCTAGAATTAGGGGAGATCGAGAAGAGGTCATCTCACCTTCCATGTCAAGGACATAGAAATCAGCTGGGAAGATAAGATCATTGACCCGAACAAGAACATCCTCAATTATCCCCTCAGGACTGGCAGTGCTTCGATTGGCTAATTGAATGACAATACCCGTTGGGTGCAAGGGACCTAGACCAAGGTTGGGGAATATGGATTTGGGCATTACATTAATTGAGGCTCCTAGGTCTATGAGTGCATCATCAAAGTTGGAACTCCCTATTTGACATGGAACCGTGAAGGTCCCTGGATCTTTGCACTTCATGGGAATGGACTGTTGAGTTGAAACATTTTCAATGTTCCTAAGTTGCCTCTTATGGGTGCACAATTCCTTAAGAAACTTGGCATACTTAGGGATTTGTTTGATGGCATCTAAGAGGGGGATGTTCACTTCAACACGTCTAAACATGTCAAGCATTTCAGGATCAGGTTCAAAGGACTTCTTAGGCTTAGAGATGGCTTGAGGAAAAGGAATTGGGTTCCTAAGTGGAATGGAAGAAGGTGAAGGAGTGGATTCAAGTTCCTTTTACAGCTTTTTGTTCTTTTCATTTTCTAGATCAACATCGAAAGGGGGGTTTGAGGATTTATCTTGAGGCATAGCAAGTTGCTTTCCTGATCTAAGTGAAATTGCACTTACATTACCCTTGGGGTTGGGTAATGGTTGAGCTGGGAGTTGGGATGAATTGGATGGTTGTTGCTGGCTAAGGTGGGATGCAAGTTGACCTATTTGGGTTTCAATGTTCTTTAGGCTAGAACGGGTGAAGGAAGCAAGATCCTCTACAGCACTTTCAAATGGCTCCGTTGCCGGGGATGGTGCTTTAAGTAGTCATTAGTTTCTGGTTATTGTAAAAAAAACCCAAAAAAATACAAAAGTTTAAAAAAAATTCAAAAAAAAAACACAAAGAAAAACCCGTCTTCCTCTTAAAAATCATAAACAGAAAAAATACAAAGAAAAACCCGTCTTCCTCTTTCTTCCAAAATCTCTCTGAATGCCCCGTAGCCTTCCAAACAATCCCTCGGATTTGTTTGACCCTGAAATTGATAGAACTCTTAGTCGAATTTGGAGGACCATTAGGGATAACCAAATCACCCAAGAACCAATCATTGCCCTACCAATTGAATTAGATATGGCCAATCCTAGGGAACAAACATTGAAAGAACTTGTTGCCCCTGATATGAATTACCAACCTCTTGGTATTCAATATCCAAACATTGAAGCTGACTTCGAACTCAAATCGGGTTTGATTCATCTTCTACCTCATTTTCACGGGCTAGCCAGTGAGGATCCACATCTTCACCTTAAAGAGTTCCAAGTAGTATGCTCTACCATGAAGCCTCAAGGGGTTTCTGAAGAACAAATCAAGCTTAGAGCTTTCCCCTTTTCCCTAGCGGATTCTGCCAAGTCTTGGCTCTACTACCTCCCACCTGGTTCCATAAACTCATGGGTTGACATGAAGAGACTTTTCCTTGAGAAGTTCTTTCCCGCTTCCCGAACAGCTTATATCCGAAAGGAAATAAGCGGCATCCGTCAATTCCCTAATGAATCACTCCATGAGTATTGGGATAGGTTCAAAAAGCTTGTGGCAACTTGTCCACACCATCAAATCTCTGACCAACTCCTGATCCAATACTTCTATGAGGGGTTATTGGCTATGGAGCGAACTCTCATTGATGCCGCAAGTGGAAGTGCTCTTGTTGACAAAACTCCTGCAGCTGCACGAGAACTCATAAGCAACATGGATGCAAACACGCAGCAATTCCATACTCGAGCACATGCTCAAGTGAAACAAGACCAAGAGAATCAATCCATAGAGCCCAACAAGATGACTGAGTGGATGAGTGAACTTACAGGTCTTGTGCGTCAACTAGCGGTGGCTACCAAAGCCCCAACCTCATCTTCTCCACAGTCACTATTCCCTGGACCTATCAAGAATTGTGGAATCTGCAACTCTCCATCTCATCCGACTAACACATGTCCACAACTTCAAGATGATCCATCTGATTCATCTAGTCCAATGGAGCTCAATGCGGCATATGCTCAGCGAAACTTAGAGGGAGATAGAAAATGGAATAGGGTGAGATGATGGAATATGTACAACATGGAAGACTTCCAATAATGACACAATACAAGATGATTCAAGTGTTCTTTTTTTTTCTCTTTTTGCTCTTTTTTTTCGAAAGTTGTGCTTGAAACAAGTCTCACAGTCATCTCCCAACCCATGAGTTTATGGATGATGTTTGATTTACCAAATTGATAAATATTGGGGTGAGTTCATCATTAGGTTAGTTAAGCTTGTGATATCCTCGAGCTTTGCTTTATATTGCATTTAAATTAACACCCATGTCACAAGATGATGTTGATTAGAATTCTTAAGTGTTAAGGCTTTAAACCAAGACTTAACTTAACTTAAGGTTATAATCTCAATCAGATCTTATTTATGGTTGTGTATTTATGGTTCCAATAATCCATGGAAACCACATGTTAAACAAAACAAGTCATTAATCCATGACATGTTAAGTCCAACATACACAATGTTAATTCAAAGAATATTCATCGAGCAGAAGCTCTCAATCACTTAACATACCTAAATTATAACTCACCCCAATGAGAGATTTACTCAGCCATTTGGGTGATTAATAATCTGGTTATAATGATTATGATTATAAATTAATAAGAGAAGAAAAAGAAAGGGATAAGAAAAGAGTGGTACGTCGACACACACACACGAACAATGATGATAATTAAAAACGAACTTTCGATTGAATGAGGAAACTAAAGAAGGGAAGGGGATTGAACTGAATTTAAACTATTTTAAGAACATTAATATTAAAATACAGAAGGTGGAATAGAATAAGAGATATTGAAGAAGTAACTTGCATTAAAACAGAATTACAAAGAAAGAGAATTACAAGATTACAAAAATGAAGAACACAAAAGTAAGTGAAAAGAAAGAGAGGAGGAAAGGTATCTCAAGTGAAAACTTGAGTATGGCAGGTCCTCCCAAGCCTTTGGCAAAGCTTTGGTCGTGCCAATGTGATCTCCTCTCTTCTGAAATGCCAACCCCCCTCAAGGAGAGAAGGAGAGAGTATTTATAGCCCAAAGAGTGGACTGTTTGCTTTCCCAATCTGTCCCTCCACTTGCATCGCCAATTGAGATATTCAGACAGCCGAATATTCAAATATCTCCTTCTTCACAGTTGTAGACAATACGGTTTTCAGACTACTCTCAAAATTTGGAGTCATTTGGACTTAAGGATCAAAAGTTATGGCCGGCTGATTAAACAAACTTAAACTGTCCATTTCAATCCAGTCTTTTTGAAGTCCATAATGTGAAAGGGTTTTTGAATATGAAGATGCCTTCAAATCCGAATTGTTTCTTCAACAAAGTCGGCCACCAATATCTCCTATTTCACACTGAAAAATCTCAGATAGATTGGATTCTTACATCAGGATATATGTCATGCAAACTATACTGATTTTAATTCTCGGCCAGAATGGTGGGATGGACTTAAAAAGATTTATTTGGGCCCCTTGTACTTGGATTTGGGCCATGAAATTTTTATCAAAGATGAAATGTAGTGTCCCCCAAATTATGGTGGAGAGTTAAGGTTTTTGAACTTCTGGATTGAGCCCAGTAAATCAATATTCATGAATAGTCCAGTTTCTTCACAGATTCTTTGGTCTTGTTTGTGAGGACCATATGACCCTTCAAATGGCAGAATTGGCTCATGGTTCCTTCTAATGAAATGTTTTATATTGAAAGGAGAATCCTAAAGAACAATAACCACACAATTTGGATCAGTATAGTGATAGTTATAATTAAAACATTAAACTGACTCAATTTGACTACTTCTAAAAATGCTCAAATATTATACTTAATATTAAAACATTAATATTTCACACAAATTATGCACATTTCATATAAAATAAGTAAAGGGGGAATATAATAAGTCATGAAAATATTAATAACATCAACTCCCCCACACTTATATTTACGCGTGTCCTTATGTGCAACAAATAAAAAAAATGACAAAATCATTTTCACTCACCAACAAATATTAAAATTTTGTTTTCTCCAATCAGGGGAGGTTTAGACTATTTCACTCATCCATATTGAATTCCATCACAAATTTGGTTCACAATAATGCATCAGAAACAATTCATTTTTTCATGTTCAAGGTTTGAATTGGAAAATGCAGGCACTCAAAACTTACTCCTCTCAAGATGATAAAAATGTATTTTAGGAGGTTCACTCATTCACCAACAAAAAGTGAAAATCAAGAGTTTGTAAGATCTCTCAGCTTCCATTCCCAAATCTAATGTGTACAAGAATCAAGAGGTCTTTTAAGGGGTTTTTCAGTGGCTATAGGACGGTAGGTATATAATGTCCAAAGGAAAAGAGGGGTTAAAAACACCAACATGGAAAAATCAATGCACATTTTTTTTGAAATTTGATTTGAAAGGAAATAGAAACACATATTTACAAGGGCATGAATGTGTGATGAATGAAAAGTGAGGGAGATAGAAAATGGAATAGGGTGAGATGATGGAATATGTACAACATGGAAGACTTCCAATAATGACACAATACAAGATGATTCAAGTGTTCTTTTTTTTTCTTTTTTTTTTTGCTCTTTTTTTTCGAAAGTTGTGCTTGAAGCAAGTCTCACAGTCATCTCCCAACCCATGTTTGATCTTCTCATGGAACTAATTTTAGTAGTTATAACACGATCAAAGGTTGATGATGAATGATTTTTTACCCACCCAAGACACAACCCATTCCTTTTTTTTATTTTTTTCATTTTTTTTATATAATTTTTTTTTCATTTTTTTTGAACACTTTTCAATGACTTTTGTACATATGAAAATTACACATATACACCCCAAAGCTCACAGAATTACAACCTCTCCCCCACACTTGAATGGATTCTTGCCCTCAAGCATATGATTGCACATTAGAAATCAATGAAAGTACGCCCAAAAATGAAGTCCATTCCCCCCACACTTAAATTTCAATAAATTGTACAATGAAAATCCATGAAGATGTTGGGTGGGACAAGGTATTAGGCTTGTAATGTGGCTATAAAAATAAAGGGTTTCATAGGCTCAAAGGGGCTTTCAAAATTAGGATCAATGTAAGGGTAACGGGAGGCTATTTGGCTATTCTGATTCTCATGTGGCTTAGAAAATGCCTCTATCATATTAATGCACACAAAAGATGGAAATTCAGCTCGAAGGTCCACAAACTCAAGACTCACAATCAGTGGTGAAGACACACAATGAAAAAGATGGCCATAGATGACCTTGGCATGAAGGCTAATGTTATTCCTCACAGTAGGGGAGAATCATTTTCCACCAAAAAATCTTCATTCAAAATGTTTGTTATTGACACAAAATTGTTTACCCAAGTTTGAGATAAAAATTCAATATATTTGAGTTTAAAACAAGCCTTTTGACTCCCCAAAATGGTTGGACAAAATTTCAAAACTAGATGGTGAGTAAGAATGACTCTTTTTGTGTAATTTTTTAAGTAATTGTGTTTTTTTGTTTTTTTTAGTTTTTAAGGTTTTTTTTTAAAAAAACACACCCACACAAGAAAGATAAAAAGAAAGGGTTTGATGAATAAAGTGGTAACAAAATGAAAGAGAGAGGAAGAAGAAGAAAGAGGTATAGAGAGGAAGAGATAGAGAGAGAGTTAAAGGGAAAGAGGTGCCCCCTGGTTTGGATTTGGCGGGTCTCCATCCAGTGGTGGTTCTATTGAAGTGGATGGGGTTTCGATGGAAGTCGACGTGGTTCCTGGATTGTGAGACCTCTCATGGTGATGCTTTAACCGATGTCCATTTACCGTGAATGTTCTTTTTGAAGAAGGGTCTTGGACTTGCACTGCACCAAATGGGTAAACGTTAGTAATAACAAAAGGACCTTCCCAATGAGAATTAAGCTTACCTGGGTGAAGTCGAAATCGAGAATTGAAGAGCATTACATTTTCACCTTCATGAAATACCTTTCGAAGAATGTTCTTGTCATGGAGTGACTTTGCCTTTTCTTTGTAGAGAATGGAGTTCTCATACGAATCGAGTCGAAGCTCCTCCAATTCAGTCAACTGCAACAATCTTTCTTCACCAGATTTTTCACAATCAAAATTACAAGTTTTGACAGCCCAAAATGAATTATGTTGGATTTCAACTGGTAAATGACAGGCTTTACCAAAAACTAGCCTAAATGGATACATCCCAATGGGTGTCTTATAGGCTGTTCGATAGGCCCAAAGTGCTTCACCAAGTCTATCGGGCCAGTCTTTTCTTGTGGGCTTAACAATTCTTTCAAGCACTCTTTTCACTTCTCTGTTAGAAAGTTCAGCCATTCCATTTGTTTGAGGGTGATATGCAGTGTATGTTTTATGTACAACCCCATTCTTTTTCAAAAGTGACTCCATGGTTCTATTACAGAAATGAGTTCCTAAGTCACTTATCAAAGCACGTGGTGTTCCGAATCGATGGAAGATATGGGTTTTGAGGAACTCACTCACAGTTTGAGCATCGTCTTTCCTAGTGGGTTTGGCCTCGACCCACCTAGAAACATAGTCAACATCAAGGAGAATATAGGACAATCCATTGGAAGGGGAAAAGGTCCCATGAAATCGATGCCCCAAACATCGAAAAGCTCACAGAAGATTAATGGATTTTGAGGCATTTCGTTTATTTTGGAAATTGTGCCAAACTTTTGGCAAGTGGGACATGATTGACAGAACTCGTGTGAGTCCTTAAAGAGTGAAGGCCAAAAGAATTCAGAATCTAGGACCTTTCGAGAAGTCCTTTGTGGTCCAAAGTGGCCACCTCCAGGCATTGAGTGGCAGAATTCCAAGATGGAGGATTGTTCAGTTTCATCAACACATCTCCTAATTACCATGTCAGCCCCAGTTTTCCAAAGTTTATTATCTTCCCAAAAATAATGCTTTGAATCACTTCTCATCTTTTCTTTTTGTTCTTTTGAAAAATATTCAGGGAAAACACCAGAAACCAAGTAATTGACAATTGGGGCATACCATGGTAACTTTGGAGTGAGATATGAGAGGTGTTCAGTTGGAAATTCAGGATCAATTATTTCAGAATGAGAAGAATTAGAAATTCTACTCAGGTGGTCAGCCACAGGGTTTTCTTTTCCAGGTTTATCTTTTATCACAAGGTCAAACTCTTGGAGCATTAAAATCCATCTTATTAGCCTTGGTTTGGAATCACTTTTCTTAAGTAAGAACTTTAATGCTAAGTGGTCCGTGAAGATGATGATTTTGGCACCTAAGAGATAGGGCCGGAATTTATCCAAGGAAAAAAACCACAGTTAAAAGTTCTTTTTCAGTCACAGTGTAGTGTGATTGAGTTTCATCCAATGTTTTTGAGGCATAAAAGATGACATGAGGAATGTTTTCTCTTCTTTGACCAAGAACAGCCCCAATGGCCCTATCAGAAGCATCACACATCAATTAAAATGGTAAGGACCAATCTGGGGGTTGGATTATTGGAGCAGATGTGAGAGCAGATTTGAGTTCAATGAAGGCTCTCTTGCACGCCTCATCAAAATTGAATGTGACATCATTTTGAAGTAAACGAGTGAGTGGGAGGGAAATCTTGCTGAAGTTCTGAATGAATCGCCGATAGAAACCGGCATGACCAAGGAAGGACCGAATGTCTCGAACTGATTTGGGTTCAGGAAGTGATTGGATCACCTCAATTTTGGCTGGATCAACTTGGATACCCTCTTGAGAAATTATGTGCCCTAGAACAATCCCATTTGAAACCATGAAGTGACATTTTTCAAAATTCAGCACAAGGTTGCACTTGACACACTTTTGAAGGACCAAAGAGAGTGAATGTAAGCAAGATTCAAATGACTCGCCATAAATGGTAAAGTCATCCATGAAGACCTCCATGCAATTCTCAATGAATTCAGAAAAGATACTCATCATACACCGCTGGAATGTTGCAGGAGCATTACAAAGGCCAAAAGGCATTCGCCTATAGGCATAGGTTCCAAAGGGACAAGTGAATGTGGTCTTTTCTTGGTCTTGAGGTGCGATTGGAATTTGGAAGTAGCCGGTGTAACCATCAAGAAAGCAATAGTGTGACTTTCCGGCCAATCTCTCAAGCATTTGGTCAAGGAAAGGAAGTGGGTAGTGATCTTTTCTTGTTTCAGCATTCAATTTGCGATAATCGATTCACACACGCCATTTGTTTTTCACTCGAGTTGTAACCACTTCTCCATGTTCATTTGTGACAACTGTTATCCCGCCCTTCTTAGGAACGACTTGAATTGGACTAACCCATTCACTATCAGAAATTGGGTAGATAATACCAGCTTGAAGAAGCTTGGTAATCTCTTCCCTAACTACCTCAAGTATGAGTGGATTGAGTCTTCTTTGAGGTTGCCTAATTGGTTTGGATGATTCCTCTAGATGGATGTGATGCATACAAAGGGGAGGGTTGATTCCTGGAATATCCTCTAGGGTCCAACCTAAGGCATTTTTGTTTTCCTCTAACACTTGAACAAGTTGGGACTCCTCAGTTTCAGAAAGTGAAGCAGAGATAATGACAGGGTAGGAGGGATCATGGAAAAGGAATTCATACTTGAGGTGTGAAGGAAGTGGTTTTAGATCAGTTTCAGCCTTGATTTGAGAGCTAGACAAGTTAGGAGTAGGAGAAGGGATTCCAGAAGAGTTTGGATCATTTTCCTCAACACTGTCCAAGGTGGAGCAGTAGAGATCAGAGTTGATGTGGGATTCAAGAGAGTTTTCAAGTTCCTCTAGATTGATGGAGTCTATGAATGAGAGGTGCACATCAACTTCACCATTTATGACTTTATTAATCATGGTGCAAATTTCACAAGATCCTTTATCATTAGAACATGAAGAACATGGTGGATTGGGGTTCGATTGAATCTTAGAAGTGTCCTCAAAAGCATGGATTGAGAATGCAGAGTGATCCTCAGATGGGTATCGCATGGCTTGGAAAATGTTGAACTTGACCAGTTGGTCACCGAATTCCATGGATAAGATGCCTGAATGGACATCAATCTTGGTTCTCGCAGTCATGAGGAATGGTCTTCCTAGAATTAGGGGAGATCGAGAAGAGGTCGTCTCACCTTCCATGTCAAGGACATAGAAATCAGCTGGGAAGATAAGATCATTGACCCAAACAAGAACATCCTCAATTATCCCCTCAGGACTGGCAGTGCTTCGATTGGATAATTGAATGAAAACACTCGTTGGGTGCAAGGGACCTAGACCAAGGTTGGAGAAAATGGATTTGGGCATGACATTTATTGAGGCTCCAAGGTCTATGAGTGCATCATCAAAGTTGGAACTCCCTATTTGACATGGAACCGTGAAGGTCCCTGGATCTTTGCACTTCATGGTAATGGACTGTTGGGTTGAAACATTTTCAATGTTCCTAAGTTGCCTCTTAGGGGTGCACAATTCCTTAAGAAACTTGGCATACTTAGGGATTTGTTTGATGGCATCTAAGAGGGGGATGTTCACTTCAACACGTCTAAACATGTCAAGCATTTCAGGATCAGGTTCAAAGGACTTCTTAGGCTTGGAATCCCTTCTCCTTCTCCTAACTTGTCTAGCTCTCAAATCAAGGCTGAAACTGATCTAAAACCACTTCCTTCACACCTCAAGTATGCATTCCTTTTCCATAATCCCTCCTACCCTGTCATTATCTCTGCTTCACTTTCTGAAACTGAGGAGTCCCAACTTGTTCAAGTGTTAGAGGAAAACAAAAATGCCTTAGGTTGGACCCTAGAGGATATTCCAGGAATCAACCCTGCCCTTTGCATGCATCACATCCATCTAGAGGAATCATCCAAATCAATTAGGCAACCTCAAAGAAGACTCAATCCACTCATACTTGAGGTAGTTAGGGAAGAGATTACCAAGCTTCTTCAAGCTGGTATTATCTACCCAATTTCTGATAGTGAATGGGTTAGTCCAATTCAAGTCGTTCCTAAGAAGGGCGGGATAACAGTTGTCACAAATGAACATGGAGAAGTAGTTACAACTCGGGTGAAAAACAAATGGCGTGTGTGCATCGATTATCACAAATTGAATGCTGAAACACGAAAAGATCACTACCCACTTCCTTTCCTTGACCAAATGCTTGAGAGATTGGCCGGAAAGTCACACTATTGCTTTCTTGATGGTTACACCGGCTACTTCCAAATTCCAATCGCACCTCAAGACCAAGAAAAGACCACATTCACTTGCCCCTTTGGAACCTATGCCTATAGGCGAAAGCCTTTTGGCCTTTGTAATGCTCCTGCAACATTCCAGTGGTGTATGATGAGTATCTTTTCTAAATTCATTGAGAATTGCATGGAGGTCTTCATGGATGACTTTACCATTTATGGCGAGTCATTTGAATCTTTCTTACATTCACTCTCTTTGGTCCTTCAAAAGTGTGTCACGTGCAACCTTGTGCTGAATTTTGAAAAATGTCACTTTATGGTTTCAAATGGGATTGTTCTAGGGCACATAATTTCTCAAGAGGGTATCCAAGTTGATCCAGCCAAAATTGTGGTGATCCAATCACTTCCTGAACCCAAATCAGTTCGAGACATTCGGTCCTTCCTTGGTCATGCCGGTTTCTATCGGCGATTCATTCAGGACTTCAGCAAGATTTCCCTCCCACTCACTCGTTTACTTCAAAATGATGTCACATTCAATTTTGATGAGGCTTGCAAGAGATCCTTCATTGAACTCAAATCTGCTCTCACATCTGCTCCAATAATCCAACCCCCAGATTGGTCCTTACCATTTGAATTGATGTGTGATGCTTCTGATAGGGCCATTGGGGCTGTTCTTGGTCAAAGAAGAGAAAACATTCCTCATGTCATCTTTTATGCCTCAAAAACATTGGATGAAACTCAATCACACTACACTGTGACTGAAAAAGAACTTTTAGCTGTGGTTTTTTCCTTGGATAAATTTCGGCCCTATATCTTAGGTGCCAAAATCATTATCTTCACGGACCACTCATCATTAAAGTTCTTACTTAAGAAAAGTGATTCCAAACCAAGGCTAATAAGATGGATTTTAATGCTCCAAGAGTTTGACCTTGTGATAAAAGATAAACCTGGAAAAGAAAACCCTGTGGCTGACCACCTGAGTAGAATTTCTAATTCTTCTCATTCTGAAATAATTGATCCTAAATTTCCAACTGAACACCTCTCATCTCTCACTCCAAAGTTACCATGGTATGCCCCAATTGTCAATTACTTGGTTTCTGGGGCCGTATCACTGGGGTTCCTAGGCCAGGTGTCCTAGTGGGTCCCAGCGGGTGCCACATCATAAAAGAGATCTCTTAGTGGTTGGCATCCAGTTCCATGGGCTGGGTGTTAAAGGCAACCCGGGTTCGAAACCGGCTGTTCGCAACAACCTGCCGTATATGTGGGGTTCCTAGGCCAGGTGTCCCTGTGGGTCCCAGTTGCGGCGATGGGTTGGGGGATTGGTGCTGCAGCGCGGTTGTGGGGCCGTATCACTGGGGTTCCTAGGCCAGGTGTCCTAGTGGGTCCCAGTGGGTGCCACATCATAAAAGAGATCTCTTTAATGATGTGGCACCCGCTGGGACCCACTAGGACACCTGGCCTAGGAACCCCAGTGATACGGCCCCACAACCCCGCTGCAGCGGCAATCTCCCAACCCATCGCCGCAACTGGGACCCACAGGGACACCTGGCCCAGGAACCCCACATATACGGCAGGTTGTTGCGAACAGCCGGTTTCGAACCCGGGTCGCCTTTAACACCCAGCCCATGGAACTGGATGCCAACCACTAGGCTGCAGCTTAGTGGTTGGCATCCAGTTCCATGGGTTGGGTGTTAAAGGCGACCGGGGTTCGAAACCGGCTGTTCGCAACAACCTGCCGTATATGTGGGGTTCCTGGGCCAGGTGTCCCAGTGGGTCCCAGTTGCGGCGATGGGTTGGGAGATTGCCGCTGCAGCGGGGTTGTGGGGCCGTATCACTGGGGTTCCTAGGCCAGGTGTCCTAGTGGGTCCCAGCGGCAGAGCTTAATTGAAATGATTTATGGATGATGTTTGATTTACCAAATTGATAAAGATTGGGGTGAGTTCATCATTAGGTTAGTTAAGCTCGTGATATCCTCGAGCTTTGCTTTATATTGCATTTAAATTAACACCCATGTCACAAGATGATGTTGATTAGAATTCTTAAGTGTTAAGGCTTTAAACCAAGACTTAACATAACTAAAGGTTATAATCTCAATCAGATCTTATTTATGGTTGTGTATTTATGGTTCCAATAATCCATGGAAACCACATGTTAAACAAAACAAGTCATTAATCCATGACATGTTAAGTCCAACATACACAAACCCCCCTAATCAAAATACAATCAACTAAAAACAAACGACTACTACAAAGTATCATCGCCGAGGATTCGACCCGAGTGCTGCTATACACATTAGCAGAGCACCGGAACCTTGAACGGTCGATAGGCGACAATCGGCCGCACTTTCAAATGGCGCCGTTGCCGGGGATGGTGCTTAAGTAGTCATTAGTTTCTGGTTATTGTCAAGAAAACACAAAAAAAAACAAATTTAAAAAAAAAATTGAAAAAAAACACAAAGAAAAACCCGTCTTCTCATAGAAATCATAAACTGAAAAAATACAAAGAAAAACCTGTCTTCCTCTTTCTTCCAAAATCTCTCTGAATGCCCCGTAGCCTTCCAAACAATCCCTCAGATTTGTTTGACCCTGAAATTGAGCGAACACTTCTCCATCTTAGGAGGAACATAAGAGATACTCAAATAATTCAAGAACCAGTCCTCATCCAACCAATTGAAATTGAAATGGCCAATCCTAGGGAACAAACCCTAAAAGAACTCGTTGCCCCTGATATGAATTATCAACCTCTTGGTATTCAATATCCAAACATTGAAGCTGACTTTGAACTCAAATCGGGTTTGATTCATCTTCTACCTCATTTTCACGGGCTAGCCGGTGAGGATCCTCATCTTCACCTCAAAGAGTTCCAAGTGGTCTGCTCAACCATGAAACCTCAAGGGGTTTCTGAAGAACAAATCAAGCTTAGAGCTTTCCCCTTTTCCCTAGCGGATTCTGCCAAGTCTTGGCTCTACTACCTCCCACCTGGTTCCATAAACTCATGGGTTGACATGAAGAGACTTTTCCTTGAGAAGTTCTTTCTTGCTTCCCGAACAGCTTCTATCCGAAAGGAAATAAGCGGCATCCGTCAATTCCCTAATGAATCACTCCATGAGTATTGGGAGAGGTTCAAAAAGCTTGTGGAAACTTGTCCACACCATCAAATCCCTGACCAACTCCTGATCCAATACTTCTATGAGGGGTTATTGGCTATGGAGAGAACTCTCATTGATGCCGCAAGTGGCGGTGCTCTTGTTGATAAAACTCCTGCAGCTGCAAGAGAACTCATAAGCAACATGGCTGCAAACACGCAGCAATTCCATACTCGAGCACATGCTCAAGTGAAACAAGCCCAAGAGAATCAATCCATAGAGCCCAACAAGATGACTGAGTGGATGAGTGAACTTACAGGTCTTGTGCATCAACTAGCGGTGGCTACCAAAGCCCCAACCTCATCTTCTCCACAGTCACTATTCCCTAGACCTATCAAGAATTGTGGAATCTGCAACTCTCCATCTCATCCGACTGACACATGTCCACAACTTCAAGATGATCCATCTGATTCATCTAGTCCAATGGAGCTCAATGCGGCATATGCTCAGCGAAACTTCAACCCTCAACAATCAGGTCAGTTTGTTAGAAACTTCAACCAACCCCACTCTGAGACCTCTTCTACCTTTAACCCACCTCTGAGGTATGGTAATCCCATTTCTCATCCTCCTCAATTCCCTCCTCAAAACCCAAACCAATTCCAATATGGTCAAGGTGGTGGTAACTTCCATCAACCTTATCCTTTTGGTCCTCAACCTCAAAGGAACAATCCTCCTCCTGGATTCCACTATCCTAACGAGCCTTCCCAATTCCCCACCCAATACAATCGCTTTCCCAAGAACCAAAATCAAGGCCAACCCAATTTGGGACAAGCCTCTTCTTCTAAACAACCATGGGAAAGTGCTGTAGAGGATCTTGCTTCCTTCACCCGTTCTAGCCTCAAGAACATTGAAACCCAGATAGGTCAACTTGCATCCCACCTTAGCCAGCAACAACCATCCAATTCATCCCAACTCCCAGCTCAACCATTACCCAACCCCAAGGGTAATGTAAGTGCAATTTCACTTAGATCGGGAAAGCAAATTTCTATGCCCCATGATGATTGCTCTACCTCCCCTTTCGATGTTGATCTAGAAAATGAAAAGAACAAAAAGCTGGAAAAGGAACTTGAATCCACTCCTTCACCTCCTTCTATTCCTCTAAGGAACCCAATTCCTTTTCCTCAAGCCATCTCCAAGCCTAAGAAGTCCTTTGAACCTGATCCTGAAATGCTTGACATGTTTAGACGTGTTGAAGTGAACATCCCCCTCTTAGATGCCATCAAAGAAATCCCTAAGTATGCCAAGTTTCTTAAGGAATTGTGCACCCATAAGAGGAAACTTAGGAACATTGAAAATGTTTCAACTCAACAGTCCATTCCCATGAAGTGCAAAGATGCAGGGACCTTCACGGTTCCATGTCAAATAGGGAGTTCCAACTTTGATGATGCACTCATAGACCTAGGAGCCTCAATTAATGTCATGCCCAAATCCATTTTCTCCAACCTTGGTCTAGGTCCCTTGCACCCAACGGGTATTTTCATTCAATTAGCCAATCGAAGCACTGCCAGTCCTGAGGGGATAATTGAGGATGTTCTTGTTCGGGTCAATGATCTTATCTTCCCAGCTGATTTCTATGTCCTTGACATGGAAGGTGAGACGACCTCTTCTCGATCTCCCCTAATTCTAGGAATACCATTCCTCATGACTGCGAGAACCAAGATTGATGTCCACTCAGGCATCTTATCCATGGAATTTGGTGACCAACTGGTCAAGTTCAACATTTTCCAAGCCATGCGATACCCATCTGAGGATCACTCTGCATTCTCAATCCATGCTTTTGAGGACACTTCTAAGATTCAATCGAACCCCAATCCACCATGTTATTCATGTTCTAATGATAAAGGATCTTGTGAAATCTGCACCATGATTAACAAAGTCATAAATGGTGAAGTTGATGTGGACCTCTCATTAATAGACTCCATCAATCTAGAGGAACTTGAAAACTCTCTTGAATCCCACATCAACTCTGATCTCTACTGCTCCACCTTGGACAGTGTTGAGGAAAATGATCCAAACCCATCTGGAATCCCTTCTCCTGCTCCTAACTTTTCTAGCTCTCAAATCAAGGCTGAAACTGATCTAAAACCACTTCCTTCACACCTCAAGTATGCATTCCTTTTCCATGATCCCTCCTACCCTGTCATTATCTCTGCTTCACTTTCTGAAAATGAGGAGTCCCAACTTGTTCAAGTGTTAGAGGAAAACAAAAATGCCTTAGGTTGGACCCTAGAGGATATTCCAGGAATCAACCCTGCCCTTTGCATGCATCACATCCATCTAGAGGAATCATCCAAACCAATTAGGCAACCTCAAAGAAGACTCAATCCACTCATACTTGAGGTAGTTAGGGAAGAGATTACCAAGCTTCTTCAAGCTGGTATTATCTACCCAATTTCTGATAGTGAATGGGTTAGTCCAATTCAAGTCGTCCCTAAGAAGGGAGGGATAACAGTTGTCACAAATGAACATGGAGAAGTGGTCACAACTCGAGTGAAAAACAAATGGCGTGTGTGCATCGATTATCGCAAATTGAATGCTGAAACACGAAAAGATCACTACCCACTTCCTTTCCTTGACCAAATGCTTGAGAGATTGGCCGGAAAGTCACACTATTGCTTTCTTGATGGTTACACCGGCTACTTCCAAATTCCAATCGCACCTCAAGACCAAGAAAAGACCACATTCACTTGCCCCTTTGGAACCTATGCCTATAGGAGAATGCCTTTTGGCCTTTGTAATGCTCCTGCAACATTCCAGCGGTGTATGATGAGTATCTTTTCTGAATTCATTGAGAATTGCATGGAGGTCTTCATGGATGACTTTACCATTTATGGCGAGTCATTTGAATCTTGCTTACATTCACTCTCTTTGGTCCTTCAAAAGTGTGTCAAGTGCAACCTTGTGCTGAATTTTGAAAAATGTCACTTTATGGTTTCAAATGGGATTTTTCTAGGGCACATAATTTCTCAAGAGGGTATCCAAGTTGATCCAGCCAAAATTGTGGTGATCCAATCACTTCCTGAACCCAAATCAGTTCGAGACATTCGGTCCTTCCTTGTTCATGCCGGTTTCTATCGGCAATTCATTCAGAACTTCAGTAAGATTTCCCTCCCACTCACTCGTTTACTTCAAAATGATGTCACATTAAATTTTGATGAGGCTTGCAAGAGATCCTTCATTGAACTCAAATCTGCTCTCACATCTGCTCCAATAATCCAACCCCCAGATTGGTCCTTACCATTTGAATTGATGTGTGATGCTTCTGATAGGGCCATTGGGGCTGTTCTTGGTCAAAGAAGAGAAAAAATTCCTCATGTCATCTTTTATGCCTCAAAAACATTGGATGAAACTCAATCACACTACACTGTGACTGAAAAAGAACTTTTAGCTGTGGTTTTTGCCTTGGATAAATTTCGGCCCTATCTCTTAGGTGCCAAAATCATCATCTTCACGGACCAATCAGCATTAAAGTTCTTACTTAAGAAAAGTGATTCCAAACCAAGGCTAATAAGATGGATTTTAATGCTCCAAGAGTTTGACCTTGTGATAAAAGATAAACCTGGAAAAGAAAACCCTGTGGCTGACCACCTGAGTAGAATTTCTAATTCTTCTCATTCTGAAATAATTGATCCTAAATTTCCAACTGAACACCTCTCATCTCTCACTCCAAAGTTACCATGGTATGCCCCAATTGTCAATTACTTGGTTTCTGGTGTTTTCCCTGAATATTTTTCAAAAGAACAAAAAGAAAAGATGAAAAGTTATTCAAAGCATTATTTTTGGGAAGATAATAAACTTTGGAAAACTGGGGCTGACATGGTAATTAGGAGATGTGTTGATGAAACTGAACAATCCTCCATCTTGGAATTCTACCACTCAATGCCTGGAGGTGGCCACTTTGGACCACAAAGGACTTCTCGAAAGGTCCTAGATTCTGGATTCTTTTGGCCTTCACTCTTCAAGGACTCACACGAGTTCTGTCAATCATGTCCCACTTGCCAAAAGTTTGGCACAATTTCCAAAAGAAACGAAATGCCTCAAAAGCCATTAATCTTCTGTGAGCTTTTCGATGTTTGGGGCATCGATTTCATGGGACCATTTCCCCCTTCCAATGGATTCTCATACATTATTCTTGCGGTCGATTATGTTTCTGGGTGGTTCGAGGCCAAACCCACTAGGAAAGATGATGCTCAAACTGTGAGTGAGTTCCTCAAAACCCATATCTTCCATCGATTCGGAACACCACGTGCTTTGATAAGTGACTTAGGAACTCATTTCTGTAATAGAACCATGGAGTCACTTTTGAAAAAGAATGGGGTTGTACATAAAACATCCACTGCATATCACCCTCAAACAAATGGAATGGCTGAACTTTCTAACAGAGAAGTGAAAAGAGTGCTTGAAAGAATTGTTAAGCCCACAAGAAAAGACTGGCCCGATAGACTTGGTGAAGCACTTTGGGCCTATCGAACAGCCTATAAGACACCCATTGGGATGTCTCCATTTAGGCTAGTCTTTGGTAAAGCCTGTCATTTACCAGTTGAAATCCAACATAAGTCATTTTGGGCTGTCAAAACATGTAATTTTGATTGTGAAAAATCTGGTGAAGAAAGATTGTTGCAGTTGACTGAATTGGAGGAGCTTCGACTCGATTCGTATGAGAACTCCATTCTCTACAAAGAAAAGGAAAAGTCACTCCATGAAAAGTACATTCTTCGAAAGGTATTTCATGAAGGTGAAAAGGTAATGCTCTTCAATTCTCGATTTCGACTTCACCCAGGTAAGATCAATTCTCGTTGGGATGGACCTTTTATTATTACTAATGTTTACCCATTTGGTGCAGTGCAAGTCGAAGACCCTTCTTCAAAAAGAACATTCACGGTAAATGGACACCGGTTAAAGCATCACCATGAGAGGCCATTCACTTCAGGTTCCACATCGACTTCCATTGACCCACCACTAGTTGGAAATGGTGACCCACCAAATCCAAACCAGGGGGCACCTCTTTCCCTTTAACTCTCTCTCTATCTCTTCCTCTCTCTACCTCTTTCTTCTTCTTCCTCTCTCTTTCATTTTGTTACCACTTTATTCATCAAACCCTTTCTTTTTATCTTTCTTGTGTGGGTGTGTATTTTTAAAAAAAACCTTAAAAAATAAAAAAAAACAAAAAACACAATTACTTAAAAAAATTACAAAAAAAGAGTCATGCTTACTCACCATCTAGTTTTGAAATTTTGTACAACCATTTTGGGGAGTCAAAAGGCTTGTTTTAAACTCAAATATATTGAATTTTTATCTCAAACTTGGGTAAACAATTTTGTGTCAATAACAAACATTTTGAATGAACAATTTTTGGTGGAAAATGATTCTCCCCTACCGTGAGGAATAACATTAGCCTTCATGCCAAGGTCATCTATGGCCATCTTTTTCATTGTGTGTCTTCACCACTGATTGTGAGTCTTGAGTTTGTGGACCTTCGAGCTGAATTTCCATCTTTTGTGTGCATTAATATGATAGAGGCATTTTCTAAGCCACATGAGAATCAGAATAGCCAAATAGCCTCCCGTTACCCTTACATTGATCCTACTTTTGAAAGCCCCTTTGAGCCTATGAAAACCTTTCTTTTGATAGCCACATTACAAGCCTAATACCTTGTCCCATCCAACATCTTCATGGATTTTCATTGTACAATTTATTGAAATTTAAGTGTGGGGGGAATGGACTTCATTTTTGGGCATACTTTCATTGATTTCCAATGTGTCATCATATGCATGAGGGCAAGCATCCATTCAAGTGTGGGGGAGATATTGTAATTCTATGAGCTTTGGGGTGTATATGTGTAATTTTCATTTGTACAAAAGTCATTGAAAAGTGTTCAAAAAAAAATGGAAAAAAATTATATTAAAAAAATGAAAAAAAAAGGAATGGGTTGTGTCTTGGGTGGGTCAAAAATCATTCATCATCAACCTTTGATCGTGTTATAACTACTAAAATTAGTTCCATGAGAAGATCAAACATGGGTTGGGAGATGACTGTGAGACTTGTTTCAAGCACAACTTTCGAAAAAAAAAGAGCAAAAAGAGAAAAAAAAAGAACACTTGAATCATCTTGTATTGTGTCATTATTGGAAGTCTTCCATGTTGTACATATTCCATCATCTCACCCTATTCCATTTTCTATCTCCCTCACTTTTCATTCATCACACATTCATTCCCTTGTAAATATGTGTTTCTATTTCCTTTCAAATCGAATTTCAAAACAAAATGTGCATTGATTTTTCCATGTTGGTGTTTTTAACCCCTCTTTTCCTTTGGACATTATATACCTACCGTCCCATAGCCACTGAAAAACCCCTTAAAAGACCTCTTGATTCTTGTACACATTATATTTGGGAATGGAAGCTGAGAGCTCTTACAAACTCTTGATTTTCACTTTTTGTTGGTGAATGAGTGAACCTCCTAAAATACATTTTTATCATCTTGAGAGGAGTAAGTTTTGAGTGCCTACATTTTCCAATTCAAACCTTGAACATGAAAAAATGAATTGTTTCTGATGAATTATTGTGAACCAAATTTGCGATGGAATTCAATATGGATGAGTGAAATATTCTAAACCTCCCCTGATTGGAGAAAACAAAATTTTAATATTTGTTGGTGAGTGAAAATGATTTTGTCATGTTTTTATATTTGTTGCACATGAGGACACGCACAAATCTAAGTGTGGGGGAGTTGATATTATTAATATTTTCACGACTTATTATATTCCCCCTTTAATTATTTTATATGAAATGTGCATAATTTGTGTGAAATATTAATGTTTTAATATTAAGTATAATATTTGAGCATTTTTAGAAGTAGTCAAATTGAGTCAGTTTAATGTTTTAATTATAACCATCACTATACTGATCCAAATTGTGTGGTTTATGTTTTTTAGGATTCTCCTTTAAATATACAACATTTCATTAGAAGGAACCATGATCCAATTCTGCCATTTGAAGGGTCATATGGTCCTCACAAACAAGACCAAAGAATCTGTGAAGAAACTGGACTATTCATGAAGATTGATTTACTGGGCTCAATCCAGAAGTTCAAAAACCTTAACTCTCCTACATAATTCGGGGGACACTACATGTCATCTTGGATAAAAATTTCATGGCCCAAATCCAAGTACAAGGGGCCCAAATGAATCTTTGAAGTCCAGCCCACCATTCTGACCGAGAATGAAAATCAGTATAGTATAAATGAAATATCTCCTGATGTAATCATCCAAGAGAGCTGAGATTTTGCAGTGTGAAAGAGGAGATGTAGGCGGACGACTTTGTTGAAGAAACCATTCGGATTTGAAGGCATATTAATATTCAAAAACCCTTTCACATTATGGACGTCAAAAAGACTAGATTGAAATGGACAGTTTAAGTTTGTTTATTCAACCGGCCATAACGTTTTATCCTTACGTCCAAATGACTCCAAATTTTGAGAGTAGTCGTCAAACAATATATCCTACAACTTTTAAGAAGAAGATATTTGAATATTCGGCTATCTGAACTGAAAAATTGGCGATGCAAGTGGAGGGACAGATTGGGAATGCAAACAGTCCACTCCTTGGGCTATAAATACTCTTCCCTTCTCTCCTTGAGAGGGGTTGGCATTTCAGAAGAGAGGAGATCACATTGGCATGACCAAAGCTTTTCCAAAGGCTTGGGAGGACCTGCCATACTCAATTTTACACTTGAGGGACCTTTCCTCCTCTCTTTCTTTTCACTTTCTTTTGTGTTCTTCATTTTTGTAATTTTGTAAGTCCTTTATTTTGTAATTCTGTTTTAATGAAAGTTTCTTCTTAAATATCTCTTATTCTCCTCCACCTTCTGTAGTATAATATTCATGGTCTTAAAATAGTTTGAATCATTTTAAATTACAGTACCTTATCTTGCTTCCTCATTCAATCGAAATTCCTTTTTTGATTCTCAAAATATTTCGTGTGTGTGTTCGGCACACTACTCGTATCTTGTCCCTTTATTTTTATTCTCTTTATAATTCATCACCATAAACATATATTACCAGATTAATAAACATCATAATGGCTGAGTAAATCTCTCATTGGGGTGAGTTATAATTTAGGTATGTTAAGTGATTGAGAGCTTTTGCTCGATGAATATTCTTTGAATTAACATTCTGTATGTTGGACTTAACATGTCATGGATTAATGACTTGTTTTGTTTAACATGTGGTTTACATGGATTATTGGAACCATAAATACACAACCATAAATAAGATCTGATTGAGATTATAACCTTAAGTTAAGTTAAGTCTTGGTTTAAAGCCTTAACACTTAAGAATTCTAATCAACATCATCTTGTGACATGGGTGTTAATTTAAATGCAATATAAAGCAAAGCTCGAGGATATCACAAGCTTAACTAACCTAATGATGAACTCACCCCAATCTTTATCAATTTGGTAAATCAAACATCATCCATAAATCATTTCAATTAAGCTCTGCAAACAAACCCCCCTAATCAAAATACAATCAACTAAAAACAAACGACTACTACAAAGTATCATCGCCGAGGATTCGACCCGAGTGCTGCTATACACATTAGCAGAGCACCGGAACCTTGAACGGTCGATAGGCGACAATCGGCCGCACTTTCAGATACCCTGTGTACTGGTACACGGGCAGGCGACACAGACACAGATAGAGACCGTGTACGGGGACATGGCCAGTGTACACGGGGCGAGCCCCAGGTGCTCGGACACGGTGTGTGATTATTCAACACGCCATGTAGTTACTTTCTAACTGACAAGCCGAGTGACACAGGCCATTTACACGGGCAGTACCTGGAGTCGGGAACACGGCGTGTACTTTTCTACACGCCATGTAGTTTAGTTTTCCACAGCTTGAACGGATGACACGGGCTGTTTACACAGGCAGTACTCGGGGTCAAGGAACACGGCGTGTAACCATACTACACGCCGTGTAACCAATTATTCATGGCTTGAGCCACTTGTCTTCTGTGACTTGGACTAGTTTTCTTAGGGTTCATACCCTTGGTCTTTTCTCTGAAGGTTCCGGTATCATTTCCTTTATACAGGAGTATGGTCCCTTCAGCAGGACTTCCTGAATAGAGTTGTTGGAATCCCCTCTGTGAGACTTAGAGCCAGATCCTCTATTCATTCTTGGAACCCTAGGTAGAGTTCTTGGTATCGACGTGACCAACTTTACCCGGGCGCCGATCCTCTGCTTAATGGATTAGCTTAGACTGAGTTGTCATAATCACCCCATGACTTGGTTGTGATCCTCATATGTGCATCATGTTCCCAAAGTACTTGTGGAGTGTGTTCTCCCAGAATGAGTACTTTATATCTCTCTCTTCAGACCTGGGAGTGTGTTCTCCTTGTTACGTGCTTAGTGGAATATTCAAGCTGGATCCTAGTGGTGGTATCGCGATGTTCGTTTGTGTATGAGTATATCTGGATATTCTTGTTATGTGTTCTATAGATATATATTGTGTGGAGCTGACTGTATCTTTCTTTGTGGTATTTTTCCCTTGTTGTATTTTCTTCTTGGTTTTGGGGTGTCCTACTGGGTATTGTTATACTACCCCCTGCATGCAATTTTCCCACATGTGTCATGTCTTGTGAAGACGAGTGAGCCTTTGATAGGATTCTAGGTGGACCAGGACCGAATGGTGCTCAGTGAGATTAGGCGAGCTGAGGTGTGTTCCTACGGCTACAGATTGCAGTCCAAATACCTTTTCTTATAGGTTGGACTTTGTTACAGACTTTCTTTTGGTGGGCTTGTACTTTTGTCCCAGGAGTTTACTTTCTTGTACTTTACTTTCCTGTCGCACTTTGTTGGTTGGGTTTTAGTGTATGCATGCATCTTTTCCTTTTTAGTAGTTTTTACTTTTCAGCTTTGTGGGCTTGGAGATGTGTGTGCGTGTGTACAGGTTTATAGGCAATGCCTCCCATGTTAGTAGTATGCCTACTCGGTGCTAGTCACCAGCCCCTGGCCTATTGGAGGTAGGCTTGGGGAGTTGTGGCTCAGGACCCACTAGGACGAGTTGTGACATGCACAGACTGGTCCTGATGGCAATGTCATACTCTCTCTTTCTAACAAATATTCTTAGTTTCTGCTTTGGTGAATGCGCCTACTTTGAATCTTCATCTGAATTCTTCTCCTTGTTGAGTATTTCTGGTCATTAAGCAAAATTTTAGGTGGCCCGAAAGCCCAAACGGATGAATAGTTCTAGCTGCTACAGTACCGAACAGTACCTTCTACAATGCCTGATACATTACTACTACTATACCTGCTACAGTGCCCCCCTGAAAATTATGTCTCTGCCCGGTTTTGAACTCAGGACTCTTGGATGCATTTTTTGAGCCCTCACCAACTAAGTCGAGCCTCATGTGTAGCCTCTCATCATTCTCATTCATATGTTTAGGTTGAACAAAATTTTGATTTTCATTATTATTTTCATCTCTTTAAATTTCCAGATCATCTATTTTAGATTTCATTTTATTTTTTAGGGAAGAGCAATGTTTTTTATTTCATGTATTAAAGAATCAAGTTCAGATTCAAAATTTTCCCTGGTGTGCATTAGATACGTGTAAAAACAGTGAAAAATTCAGCACACTGCAAAAATTGGTCATATTTAGTAGAATTTTTTTTTATTTTTTAAAATAACTTTTTTAATCAGATTTTATATTATGTTATTGTTGTTTTTTTATGATCACGTGTCTTCCTCAAAAACAGTGTCAAAAATTTGATGAAAAGTTATGTCGTTGACTAGCCTATTAAATTTAATTATTTTTAACACTTACTATTATAAGTATTATGGTGAGTGGGGATCAAACCCAAGGCAAGGAAAAAAGGAAGTGTGAAACCAAGATAACAAAACAAACAATGGCCGTATTGGATTGAATGATGGTGCGGTATGAAGTGAAAGTTATTCAAAAAACAGTCTTGGAGTGAAAGAATACTAAAAATAGAGATATGAAAACAATGTTTAAAGATTAATGAATTAAGGGAAATTAGATATGACTAAATTGATAAAGTGACTTTGATTTTGTGTCAAGATTAATCATAGAAGTACTTAGAAAGATGTGTAGAAAGAGAGTTAAGAACCTATCTATCACTTGGTGAACAACCTTGCCCAAAGAACCCACCTAAGAACTGATATGTCTATCAAAACTCAGGTTAGTGGTGATTTTAGATGGAGAAAAGAAAACTCAATCCTTTTCCAGTCAAAGTACTTCGGATGAAGTTTCAACATTAAAAGATTCCCTACTCTTCACTCATCAGTACATAAAGCAGGGTAGAAATTATGTTTATGGGGAAATAAAAATGCGAACACTGGACTAAAATGATCACACGGTAAACATCACCACCTAAATCTGTCAATCTTGGTGTAGAGTAAATTGATTTTCAACTATAGAGAAGGAATAAATGAAGCAGTGAACAACATACAAGAAGAACAAACAGACAACTTTGAATTTAGATTGAACAAAAACAGGGAAAAAATTCAATTCAGTTCATTCCATCTCCCTTATTAGTTTAATCACAGGGATATTTTGTTAAAAGGGCATTTTTTTTTAAATTTAATGGGTTAACATTTTTTATTTGGTAAAATGGGTTTGTTAAGTGCCAATTGAATTGGCGCTCAACCATTTAACCTAAAGCGCCAATTCAATTGGCACTCCACCATTTTTTTTTCAAAATCCCCATACCGCCCCTTTCCAACCCCCCTTATATATATAATTAGAATTAGAATCATAATAAATATATTTATAATAAATATAATCACTAAAAAATATAATATATTTATAATTCTATTTATTATATTTATAACAATTATATAATTATAATAAATATATAATAATAATAAATATAATTATTATAATTATATAAATACAATAATTATATAATTACAATAATTATATAATTATAAATATGATAAATATATAATTATAAATATAATAATAATAATAAATATGTAATTATAAATATAATAATGATAATCAATATATAGTTATAATCAATATAGAATTATAAATATAATAATTATAATAATCATATATATCTAATAAATATATAACTAAAATAATTATAACAATTATATATAATTGTACATTTCTAAAAAATATATGATTAATATAATTATAAATATATAATTATAATAATTGTATTTTCTAATAAATATATAACTATAATAATAATATAATTACTATTATAATAAATATAATAATTATATATTTATATTTTAATATAATTATAATAATTATATGTTTATATTTTATTATAATTATAATAATTATATATTTATTATATTTATAATAATTATAATAATTATACAATTATAAATATAATTATAAGTATAAATATAATAAATATATAATTATATAATTATTATAATTATATAAGTGTTATAATTATATATTTATTATATTTATAATTATAATTATATTTAATATATAATTATAAATATAATAAACACATAATGTTAAATATATTAAATATATAATTACAACGATTATATAATTATAATATATTGTTTCATTCTGGTTTTTGGCCACGAAACGCCCAACCGCTCCGTATCCAATGATTGATGGACCTGCTTTCCAAAGGTAGATGTTTGCCGGATGGTCTGACCAGCGACTTTTAAGAACTCACATTGGTCGAGAGGATGGGAAGTCGGGCTCATCACACCCTTTTTGTGGGGAATTATTGCCTATTCCGGGACTCTCTTATAGATTTAAGACGTATTCATATGTTCGTGAATCTTTGGTTTATACCCAAACATAGTATCCACGGATTTAACCTTGGTGGGAAATGGTCAACTGGATGCAGAGGTTTGGAATGATTTATTCCCGAGGTTTACCATCCCTCGTTGGATTAATGACCCCGAAGGGTTGGAACTCGCTTGAGGCGGTACTAGGAGTGGCGCGGTGAACCGATATGGAGATGATCGGATCGACCGGTTGTTGGGCTTGAACCTCAGGGAGGCTTCCTACGTACCCTGTTTAGGAGGCAGGGATCAAATTCCATGTAGTTCGTATAGCTTTCAGGGAGCCGACGTGAAGAGAGACTAGGTGGTCCGATGGGTAGTGGGCTTGAAACTCATGGAGGCTTCCTACGTACCCTATCTAGGAGACAGGGATCAAAGTCCACGTAGTTCGCATTGGATTGGGGCTTACGCTCTGAGGTAGCCCGGAATGATGGATTGGGGCTTACACTCTGAGGAGGCCCATAGGAGGATGTCATGGTCGATGCTTACTCTAAGTCCACGTGAGTCATGCTCGGTGTGAGAAACAAGAGGCAGCAGGGACCAGACGATCACGTCGCGAAAGGTGCGTCTGTGAGAAGCGGAGTGGGGCTTACACCCGAGGGCGGCCCAGGGTGATGAATTGGGGCTTACACTCTGAGGAGGCCCAGAAGTTTGGGGCTTACTCTGAGATGGACGCCCGGGGCGACAAAGCCCAGCGGGAGAGGGAAAGGGGGTGCTCTTGTGCCCATATCCTCTCTTGCAGTGCACGAGTGCTTCCTTCTGATGGGTATTTTACCATTTTCGAGGAACCCTCAACAAGTGGAGGGGCAGAAAAGGGATTCCCAACCTCAGAATTCACATTACCGTGGGAATGTGAACCCAGGAATGCTTCGGGAATCTCCTCAAGGGTCGGGGCAACCCCTTTTCCCCTTTTTACCGTGGGTATGTTAACTCAAAATGGCGCGCTGATGTGCCTGAAAGTCATACCACGCAGATCCAGCGGTTCAGGCGGAGGCCTCGGCTCGGGGCCGACGAATAGGACAATGAGGGAGTTGCGGAGGACCTGGCTGGATTGGAAGGATTTTACCTGGCTCTGGAAATGAGAACACCGAAGTATTTGGCGAGCCACCGAGAGGTATAGGTGGTGGCGCCCTTCATGTGGGAAAGTTCCACGAGGCTGGAGAAGCCGTCCGCAAACCAAGGTGGTCCACGGGATGATTGGCATCCCGCGAACCAAGACGGTTCGCGGCTTCAGGTTCAATCCGCGAACCAGGGTGGTTTGCGGCCTTGGGTTCAATCCGAGAACCAGGGTGGTTCACGGAGGGTTCCAGGCGGGCAGCGGCGGCCAAGGACGGCGCCGGTCAGAGGCTCATCGGTCAGGGCTTTGCCTGCGTAGGAGGGTGCTATGCAGTGCAAAGGATGGGAAAAGAGGCATAAACTCCCTGGTCCGTGGGGAAGTCATCCACGGAGGGCGTATGGTTCACGTTTCTCCTTTTTGTTATTTTAGGTTCGTGGTTCACCAATTTATTATGTGTTTTCCGATTCCTTCTTAATTCATATACCTGCTGTGGTTTGCGGATGGGAATTTCGTTGTTTTCAAAAACCGAAGATTTCCTTCAACCGATCTCTTATCCCTTCGAATCTGATTCCAGTTCTCCGATTCCCTTTTCTTTCCCCCTCGGTCTCCTTTTATAGAGTGGGGAAAGGAATGTATATGTGGCCACGCGACACCTTTTGTGGAGGCCCATAACCTGATTCACAGCTGACTTGGTCAATCCACGATTCGTGGTGGGTATTGAATGCTTCCCCCCCCCCCTCCGCGAGGTGAACTCAGGGAGTAACCCGCAGCTGCGGAGGGTTCCACCACTATTCCAGGAACGATAGAAGGTGCAGCTTGGACCGGTCGACGCGGTCCGCGGTTAGGGCAGTTTGTGACAGTGAACCGGACTGGCGCCCATCCTACCTCGCGAACGCAGAGGCTCTCCGCCTCCATTTCACAAACGACAATGGTTCGCGGAGGGGGTGCCTCACGGTGCCTGGCCACGTTGCGCCTTCATGGACCAGTTCACGGACCGATCCCTTTTTGTTTTGTCTCTTCTTTGATTATTTTCCCCAATTATTTTTTGGGGATTTGGGTAAAAATTCCTTTGCATGTTTTTTAGGACCCTACAAATGCCCCCCCATTGGAATGGGGTCCGATCGGAACGAAGATGAGGCTATTCCGATGTAGAGTGGTCCTAAAAATCAATGGGTGATTGGACAATGCTCTAAATTTTGCCTGAGCCAAGGGACTCAGTGAGAACAGTTCGACTTTTTCTAGGGTTTTATAGGAAAACTCTACAAACTTTTTTGTCTCTTTTTTTTTCTTTTAATGCCCTAATTTTCCCTGGGCCCATTTGGTATGGACCCAGCAGGTATAACCCAGCTTTTTCTTAGGTCATCCTTTCCAGGTTTTCGGCCTAACAGGCTTTGTGCCTCTTTCTTTTGTGAGCGGTTTAATGTCCCGCCATCAATACTATCACTACTGATGTTTTAGTTCGAACAACTTTGACCAAATATGGTGGGGCGAGGGCCCCAATGGGGTTCAACTGATTGAAAAATGTCTTAATACCCTTTAGACGCACGTGGGGGAAATATGTTTAAATTTTAATGGAATGTAGGTCATGTCTCAAGGCATGGGAGCCATGTCGGCGTACAGTGGTAGGAAGAGCGTTGCCTAAGGAAAACGTTCATTTGGTAGACAGGCCATGGGTGATCAATATGCAGAGCCGTTGAGGGCATGGTATGCATAGTCATACAAAGGTGTCCTTAAGTCAAAGACTTATCTATTTCTGATGTCCAGGGGACTTCATGGAAGTCCACGTTATGGAAACCATGATGGGTGGTTTGGAAAAGAAAAATGAAAACCACTAGGGGTGGCTCAGAAGGGGAGTGTGACATCTGAAAGGGTTTTGGGCGCATCCGTACTAATCAGGAGCATGGTCAGGAGACCACTTCCCTACGCATTTAGTTAGCGTAAGGGATGGTTGAGGCTTGGCGCAGTTTAAAGTCATGCAGCTGGGACATCATTTAAAATGGAACGACTTCTCCTGGTTCTCTGTAATCTTTTCAAAGACGTTCCACCATATTCAGACAGGGTTGTGAAAGAGGTTGGTAAAGTGTGGCTCAGAGGGTTGATGAATCCCGGGATAGAAATGGGGGCTCAGATGCCAAGAGGCGTACATAGAGAAGTATTGCCTAAGGAAATCTTGCCTTTAGTAGACGGGCTAGGGGAGATCAATATGCAGAGCCACTGAGGGCATGGTATGTATATTCGTAAAAAGGTGTCCTTAAGCCAAAGACTACCCACTTTCGATAGCTGAGCAACTTCAGGGAAGTTGAGATTTGGGACCACCAGGGGTGGCTTATGAGAGTTCGGATTTTTCTGAGTATAGGGAATGGATTATGATGAGAGGGTGCCTGAATATGTGGGAAATATCTAGACTCAACTTCCCGAGAATGGGTGAAGTAATTCTTTCTCACGCTGGTGTGAGGCGGTGGTTCGTGCAGGTCTGACCTGTGGACTGAAAGACGGAGAAAAGCCCCTCTTTCTCATTGAACCGATGACGAGTATGACCGTGTAGTTGAACATCATGTGGTTGGTACATAATCTAGGCAGTTTAGCATCATGCGGTAGGGACAAGGAATTTTTGAAGGTTGCTGTGCAGTTTACCATCATGCAGCGAGGACGTGGATTTTGTTTTGAAGGTTGCTATGCAGTTTACCATCATGCAGCAAGGACGGGGGGTATTTTTGCAAAGGATACTCTTCATCAAAATATAACTGGGCTTGAATACCTCAACATTCCCTAGACGTGGGGGGGTTGATTGGTGTAAATCATGGTTCCATGGCTTCTTGGATCAGGAAAGGTGATATGGGGGCTCTGAGGCCGGTAAGCGTACGGAGCTAGGAAGAGCATTGCCTATGGAAATCTTGCCTTTGATGGATGAGTCAGGGGCTATCATTATGTAGAGCCACTGAGGGCATGGTATTCATAGTCGTGCAAAGGTGTCCACAGGTCGATCACTTTCCACTTCCGATGGCCATGAATGGTTATGAGGATCTGCAATTATCTGGGCCACGAAGTCTGTCATTTGGTAGGGGAATGTTTGGACATGTCGGGGATACCCATCCTTGGTTGCCTGTTGAGTTTCAAAGAGCCCCATGCACTGATCTTTTCTCTTTTTTTTCTTTGTGCGTGGGGGTGTTCCTTCATTCCATGTAGTTTCACATCATACGGTAAGGACGAGGTACTCCTAGTTTATCGGTCATAGAGCTCAGACCATTGGTTGACTATTGCTGCAATCACTCGAAGGATAAATGAGACAATATGTTCTGATATACATAGGAAAAGGTGGGGGATGAAGGTCGTAAACTACAACTTTGAGCTTTCCCGGATCAGGAGTTATGGTGTGGGGGATCTGAGGCTGGTAGGCGTACGGAGCTAGGAGAAGTACCACCTGAGGAAAGCTTGCCTTTGATGGATGAGCCATGGGCTATCATTATGCAGAGCCGCTAAGGGCATGGTATTCATAGTCGTACAAAGGTGTCCCCAGGTCGATAACTTTCCACTTCTGATGGCCATAATGATTATGAAAATCTGTGATTGCTCACAGTGCATAGTTCAGCACGTGGGGATAATGGTGTCCAGGTATACAAGAAACATCTTCACCACAATTGTCCGTTGAATCAAAGTAGCCTAGTCCTGCCTTGATGTTTGTTGATGCAGGTCGTTATGTGAACCACTGGTGGACACACAAGCTAGCCAAATAGGGAAACCCTGGCAACACCTGAATGTGAAAAGGGGAACGAACTTGTAAACCACTTTGTCATAAACTTCTGGATCAAGAGGTATGGTATGGGGGCTCGGAGGCCGGTAAGCGTATGGAGCTAGGAAGAGTGCTACATGTGGAAATCTTGCCTTTGGTAGACGGGCCAGAGGCTATCAATATGCAGAGCCACTGAGGGCATGGTATGAATAGTCGTACAATGGTGTCCACGGGTCGATGACTTTCCACCTCCGATGGCCATGAGTGGTTATGAAGATCCATAATTATCCGGATCGTGGAGTCTGATGTATGGAAAGGATGTATCCAAATGTGCAAGGAGTATCTCCACCTCGTATCGCCATGTGTCCTGAGTGGGTCGCGACAAATTCTGTACAGTTTAATGTCATGTAGTGAGGACAAACTCCATGCAGTTTAATGTTATGCGGTAAGGACGAAGGTGCCCTGACGTGAAAGAAAAAGGGGGGTTCGCGCAGTTTAACGTCGCGTGGTGGGGACAAATTCCGTGCAGTTTAACGTCATGCAGTAAGTACGAAGATATACACCTTGGGCAGGTCTGGTTCGTACACGGGGAAAGGGGCATTTTTAACATCATTTTCCATGCAGTTTAACGTCATGCGTTAAGGACGAGAAGTACACCTCGTGTCGGTCTGGATCGCACACGGGGGGGAAAGGGCATCTCTTTTTTTAAGGGGATGGGCCAGGACTGGGGATCCTGGCATCGCTACGTATCCTACGAGGGCAGGAATCAATCCATACGTAGTTCTCTGGAATGAGTACACCTCGTGCAGGTCTGGTCCATACACGGGGGGAAAGAAGGCATTTTTTATTTTTTATTCAGGGGTTGGGCCAAGACTGGGGATCCTGGTGTCGCTACATATCCTGCGAGGGCATGAATCAAGTCGTACATAGTTCTCTGGAATCCGTGCAGTTTAACGTCATGCGGTGAGGACGGAGTCCATACAGTTTAACATCATGTGGTTAGGACGATGGGCACACCCCGTGCAGGTCTGGTTCATACACAGGGGGATGGGCATTTTTGTTTTTGTTTTTGTTTTTTTTTTGTTTTTTTTTTTTTTGAGGTGGTTGGGCCAAGGCGTGGAATTATGGCGTCACTATGTATCCTTTGAGGTTAGGAATCAAGCCTCATGTAGTTCTCTGAAAGACGATACACCATGTGTAGGTCTGGTTCGTACACAGGGGAAGGGGGTGTTTTTAAATCACCTTGTCTGTGCAGTTTAACGTCGTGCGGTAAGGATGATCTCAATGCAGTTTACGTCATGCGGTGAGAATGTGGGCCATACAATTTAACATCATGTGGTCAGGATGATTGGTCATATAGTTTAACTTCGTGTGTTCAGGACGATGGTCCATACAGTTTCTATGCGAAATACTTCTTTAAGAATCTTGCATTCGTAAGAGCGGTTGTAAATTGTCCGTCCATGGAGATCAGGGTATATGCTCCATTGGAGTAGACCTTGTGTACAACATATGGTCCTTCCCACTTGGGCTCCATCTTTGGAGGCTTCTTGTTGGGTATCATTAGGGTCTGGAGGACTAGCATTAATTCTCCTTCTAAGAAAGACCGGAGGCAGACCTTTTTATTGAAGGCTCGTGCGATCTGGTTCTGGTACACTTGCAGGTGGTGCAGAGTGTGCAACCACTCCTCGTCTAGCTGTTCCAATTCACCTAGTCTCTTTTTTGACTGCTCATCGTCAGATAATCGATCACGGATGACAACACGAAGTGAGGGAAGTTGAAGTTCAATGGGCAGGACCGCCTCTGTCCCGTACACCAATGAGTACAGGGTAGACTGAGTAGCGGTGCAGATTGTGGTTCGATAAGCCAACAATGGATGGAGGAGTTTATCTAGCCATGACTTCCTGTCTTTGTCCACCATTTTCTGGAGGATGTTGGATAGGGTATTGTTTAAAGCTTCTATCTTTCCGTTGGACGCTGCATGGTAGCGGGATCAGTGGCTAGCCTTGATACCATACTCGTGGTATAGGTTTTCCAACTCAGCAGAGCAGAAATTGGTGTCGTTGTCCGTCAGTATAGTATGCGGGACACCAAATCTGGTGATGATATTGGCATTCACAAAGCTGACAATATTTCTTGCCCCAAATTCATTGAGGGGTACGGCTTCTTCCCATTTGGAAAATAAGTTAGTCGTCGTGAGGATATACTTTAGCTGTTTGGCCGTGGTAGGAGGATATGGTCCCACGACATCCATCCCCCAGACGGAAAACGGACAGGAGTACTTAGCTTGATGAAGAAACTTCAGGTGCTGGTGTATGAAGTTGGCATGAATCTGGAATGAGTGGCATTTTGCGGTAAAACGCTCTTAGTCTCGTGACACTGTAGGCCAGTAGTACCCAAGCCTTCAAACCTGATGGGAAAGCTTGGTCCCCGGTTGATGTGCTCCACACGCTCCTGCATGTACTTCAGTCATGACGGCAGTGGTTTCTTCTTCATCAATGCATATGAGGAGCACTCCATCGAGACCTCATTTGTAGAGGACCTCTTGCTGACCCGCGCCGCCATATAGGACAAAATTGATTTCCCTTCTCCATATTTTCTCTCGTTTAGCCCTATCTGATGGAAGCTCTCCCCATTGAAGGTAGTTTGTGATGGGGGTCATCCAACCGGTAGCAGGAGCATATGGCTTAGGGATAGGACTGAATTCGTGGATCTCTTTCATCTTAGCTTGATCAAATGGAAATGCCATTCGATGGTGAGAAATACTGATAACTGTTTCATCCCGGGCTGGGTCAGCTAGGGCTGTCGCCGCGTTGGCTAATGCATCAGCCTGAGCGTTCTGGGACCGGGGAATATAAGTCAATGTTGGTTCTATGGAGAACTTGACCATTAACCCTCAGACATAGTCAAACAAGGGGATCAACTCCTCCTTTTTAATAGCATAGTCACCATTTACATTCTTGATGACCAGCTCTGAGTCGCCTTTTACCTTAAGGTGTTGTACTCATGCCTGGAGTGTGAGTTCCAGGCCTGCAATAAGGGCTTGATATTCCGCTTCATTGTTTGTACATCCCTTTGACAGGAGGAAGAAATACGACAAAACTTACTTTTCTAGGGACACGAGTATTATCCCCAGACCCACTTTTTTGAATCTGGGATCCTCCATCCTTTTCCTGGTGGGGCTTCAGGATGCGCCGTCAAAGTACATTTCCCATGCTGGGAACTCCCCTTGAACCGAGAAGATATCTTCATCAAGTAGTTCAGCGTCCGGTGTAGTGGTCCCTTTTGAAGGGTGCTCTGCCAGAAAGTCTGCTAATTCCTAGCCCTTGATGGCTTTTTGAGGCATGAACCAGATGTTGAATTGTTGTAGGATGACCGCCCATCGTGATAGGCATCCGATTAGCATCAGGCGATTGAGGATGTACTTGAGCGGGTTACTCCACGAGATCAAATGAACCTCATGATGTTGTAGATAATGTCGTAACTTTTGAACCGTGAAGACCAAGGCCAGATAGCTCTTCTCGATATTTGAGTATCAAGTCTCATCATCAATCATGGTTCGACTGAGGTAATAGATACTATTTTCACTGCCGGCGTCGTTCTTCTGTGCGAGGAAGGCTCCCAATGACCATTATAGGGTCGTCACATATAGAATGAGAGGCCTTAATTCGACCGGGGACATGAGCATTGGTGGGCTTAAGAGGTACTTCTTCAAGTTTTTGAACGCCTCTTGGAAGTCTTTCATCCATTGGTACATGACCCCCTTCTTCATCAACCTGGTGAAGGGCAAACATTTGCCTCCCAGGTTGGCTATGAACCACCTAATATAGGCTAGGTGTACTTGGAATCCCCTCAGCTCAGTGAGATTTCGAGGGGGAGGCAGGCTTAGGATAGCCTTCATCTTCTCAGGGTCAACTTTGATGTCGCGATGACGTATGACGAAGCCAAGAAATTTCCCTAAGGTAACCCCAAAGGCACATTTCAAGGGGTTCATCTTCAAGCTATGCTGTCGAAGCTTGTTGAATATGGTCTCAAGGTTCGATAGGTGATCCGAGCGCTGTCTAGACTTGACCACTTGGTCATCCATGTAACATTCAACGAATTTCCCCAGGAACGGCTTAAAGATCCAATGCATGGCACACTGATACGTGGCGCCAGCATTCTTGAGAACAAAGGGCATGACCCTGTAACAGAATACCCCTTGAGGGGCCTTGAAGGCAGTGACTTCTTCATATTCTCGGGCCATCCTGATTTGATTATATCCAGAATAGCCATCCATGAAGGATAGAGCCTAATACCCGGCCGTCACATCAATTAACAACTCGGTGATTGGAACCAGGAAGTCATCTTTCAGACAATGCCGATTAAGGTCACTGAAGTCAATGCAGACGCGGATTTTCCCGTTCTTTTTCTTTATAGGGATGATTTTGGCCAACCAAATGGGGTACTAGACTTCCCTGATGAATCCTGATTTAATGAGCTTATCGACTTCAACCTCTATCTTGGCATCATGTGAGGGGTGTGTCCTTCTAGCAGCCTGTTTGTATCCCCAGTGGTCTTCTGGAAGACCCAGGTGATGCGTCGCTACCTCGGGATCGATTCCTGGCATTTCCGTGTAATTCCATGCAAAGACATCCTGATGTTGCCTTAGGAAGGAGGTATATACCTCATGTTCCTCAGGAGACATGGCCGCACTAATGAGAGTGGGCCTCGGGTCTTCTTCGGTACCCAGGTTTATTTCCCTGAGCTCGTCCACAGTGGTGGAGATACCCTCTTCAAATGCAGGAGGTGCATCTCTGAGATCTTCCCCCTCTTCTTCTCCCAAGTACTCATCCTCTTGATCTGATGAGGAGAGAGTTTCTGGTCTGAGCCTTCGAGGGTTTGAGGGAGAGGCATCGTGGGCATCCCTGCTTGAGTATTCATCCCCAAATCGAGGGTTAGTAGATGTTCCCGCATTGTCATGATCGACCATCTTGGTTGAAGTCATGAGGACATTCTAATGCATTTCCGGACTCGAACTCCTACTCTCAACATGGTTGATGGGCAGGACATAATCTCTTCCAAGCTGCCTAAGGGGGTCATCGGGGACCATTTACAAGCCATTTGGAGTGGGGATCCAGTCGACGCCGTCGATCAAAGGATTCTTCTTCTTTTTCTCATAGAACCCGGGGTCGATGTAATGTGACTCTGAGAGATCGAAATGGGCCTTGTCGGCGTGCAACGTCCCGCTTTTTCCATTGAATCAGTACTTGATACACTGGTGGTAGGATGAAGGAACGACCATGCACTTATGGAGCCATGGCCTTCCCAGTAGGTCATTGAAATTTGTACTCTACTGGATCACCAGTAATTCTGTGTAGGCTACCAGGTCACCAAAATGGGTCTTTAGCTTAATCTATCCCATAGTTTCTTCTCATTCTTATCGTAACCTAACAAATTTGTGGCTGAGGGAATTAGATCGTCCTCACTGTAGCCCAACTTACGGAGTGTCCGTAGGGGAAGGAGGTTAACTCCAGAGCAATTGTCTATAAAGATTTTTCGGATTTCAATACCATTCAGTGTGTCGGACACATATAGCGGTCTGATGTGTCCTTGCATGATGGCATCTTTGTCCTGATCGGTGAAGGAAATCAACGCATTGCATTCAGCCGGGCCAGTCTCCGCCCGGTAAATCTCAGCAGTAGCTACCTCGGCTTGGAATTCCTGGGGGATGATCAAAACTTTGATAAGCACCTCCCTAAGGTCGACTGACAAACCCAGGGCATCCAGGATTGACAACTTGGCTGGTACAGATGCCAGCTGCTTAAGGATGTCGTATTTTTTCTCCAGCAGTTTACGCTTCTCCGTTGGCGGGAGAGTCTTAGTGGGTGATTTGGGAGTTGGAGCATTCGACGAGGAGGGACCGGCCGTGGGGACGGATGTCGATGGTGTTCCCACATTTTGAGGACTTGGTCTAGCCGGTCTGTTTTTACGCACTAGGCGGCCAGACACTTGCTCCTCCTCTGGTGGGTATCGCAGAATAACAGGGCCAGAGTGGCTGATTGTGGAGGTGGAGGGGCATTCTCTCTCCTGCTGAGTCCACTGAAGGGCTCTCCCACGATTTTCCTCAATATTGACGGTCTAGGCTGGGGTCCAACCGTAGGGTTGGTTTCGGCCACGGCTGCGCCTCCCCTGGTATCCTCTGCCTCTATGATTCCTCCTCCTAGCTCCTCATGTAGGGAACTCGGGTTCATAGTCATACCCTTCGCCAGGGAATGATTCCATGAGATGGATGACATTGATAGAACCAAATATTGGCTCCTCATCCTCTGACAGGTCAACCTGGTCGGTTGTCTCTGATGGTACCATTTGGTGGGTCGATGCCCGTGGTGCCAAATTCGAGGGCATTAAATCTTCTAGGGTCTAGACTAACCTTGGCCCCACCACGGACTACTCCTCTTGTGATTGTTTCCTCCTTCGACTTTGCCTGGATAACCGACTCGTAGAGGATTGTGAGGCTGATGTTGTCGGCTCTGTGGCTTCAGGGGCTGTTGGTGGCAACATCGACTACTATAGTTGAGCTTGGAGTATGCCCTGGCCTCAGTTGATAGTCTTCTGAGTCATCCAGTTATCAAATTTCTTCCCCTGTTTGCTGGTGACTTTCTGCCACCCCTCCTCTTTTCCTGATTCGGTGGTAGAGATACATGCCACATGTGCTGGGGGTGTTCCCAGCTCGACTTATCTGGAATCTACCATCCTCTACAGAAGGTCTTTGAAGATGAAGCATTCTCGGATACTATGCCCCAATATCCGATGGTAGGGGAAGTAATCTGGCCTGTCATCACGGCCGACTTCTTCAGGTTTCTTAGGCTCCGGGAGGTGGAGAAAATTACAGTTCATGGCGGCAATGAAGTATCCACAAACTTGATCATCTCATAACGAGTATACTTTTTGTCTTCGCTCCTCAAACTAGTTCCACTTCGGTCCTCTCTGATCGTCCCGTTTAGGCGGGGGAGGCCGTTGATATGTAGGGGGCCCTTGACGATTTGGTGGAGGACTGAGCGGCGGAGCGGGCACAGGGGATGGCTTGAGTGTGACAACAGACGCTTCAGCTCTAGGAGCTCTCTTAGAAGGAGTATGCAAGCCTATTCTGGACTTTGAATTAGTCCGCTGCAGGGAGTCCTCAATTCTCTGGGCAATGGCCGAGAGATGGCGGAAGCCAGTGGTGCACTCCACCGGTATGAGCGGTGTTCACAGATCATCTCTAAGATTATCGATGCATATGGCTAGAATCTCATCATGAGGCATTGTCCTGTTCAGAGAATAGGTCAGACCTTTCTATCTGGTGATGAAATCTGAGACCCTATCGTTCTCCCTCTGATTGCAGTTCATGAGATCGTTGACAGTTGTTTTAGGTAGCATTGAGCTGAAGTGGAACAGGAACTACTGTCGGAGTTCCTCCCAACTCTTTATTGACTGGGCCGGCAGACTCGTATACCAGACGAAGGCGGATCCTTGCAAGGTCCGTACGAAGCATCTAAGTTTCACTGCTTCTTTTTGTTCCAGAGTCCCCATCATAGGGTCGCAATTGGATGCGTAGTGCATAAAATGCTGCTCCGGATCACCTGATCCATTGAAGATGGGGAATACAGGGCTCCCAAAATTGGGTGGAGGTGGTGTGTTGGTCACCCAATCTGGGTAAGGTTTCTGCTCTGGCTGTATCGGAGCACGTCGACCTTCCATCGCTTCCAGTCGAGTTGTTAACGCCTCGATGGTATTGGTGAGTCCCTGGTTTACATCTTGTTGGGCCCGGTCCTGGGCAGGCGTTGCCCGAGGCATTGCCTGAGGATCTGGATTGGCCGGCACCAAGGGTGAATATTCCGTTCAGGGTACCCTCGGAGGGTTCGGGTGTACTTGCTCTGGTTTCCTCCTAAGTGGAGGGAAATCCTGGTATTCGTCCGAATCCACATCTAGGTAGCTGGACGGGCCAGGCGCCTCATTGGGTGGGAGCCCTGATCATGCTTCGTTTGCTGGGGAAAGCCTTATCCTTTGAGGTGCACTTGTCGGGAGTGAATGACATGGATCTTCTTGGGAATCACTTTCAATAAGGCGGTTCATCTGGAGCAGCTCAGCGTTAATCCACCTCAATTCTTTCATCTCTTCTTCCTGTCGAGCGAACCTCTCTTCGAGCGTGAGTAGCTCATTTTTATCGGGAGACGGGGATGGGTTAAGGGTAACCGTTCCTTTTTTCTTGTCCTTGTTGGAATCTCACAGGGTAGGCGAAGGGAGGTTAGCTGAAGGGGCGGCCATATTTAAAGAGGGCCTTTGGTTCCGGGTGTGTACACCTGGGGGTTCATTATGAGTCACAGCCTGACCGGAACCGTTGTCTCCCGACCTGTCCGAATTTTCATTTTCTCCAGTGTTACCTGCGGGGTTAGCCTCTATGGCGTAGATGAATGCATATTGCAGAGTGGAGGGAACGTCATCTTCCAAATAGGAAGAGGATCTCCCGCGTCCTCTTCTGGCCTTCCCTCTCATGACCTGGGATTGCCCTCGGACTTCTTGGTGAAGGGTGACGTGGAGAGTTCTTTGATGCGACCTTACGGTGCACCTTCCTCTTATAGGATATGATGATTCATATGACGGGATAGGACAGGAACCTCCTCTCCTGACTTTCCTCCCTAAAAGAGAGAATATAGACTCTCGTGGGGGAGGTTGTTGTTGATGGGGTAATAATGCCCCCAGCCCTGAGGGATGGGGTTGGATCCGTTCTCTGGATGTTGAGTCTCTTCCCGGTTTTATTGGTCTTATAGGGGAATTTGTTGTTAAAAATTCCCCCAGCCCTGCAGGCTGGGGTTGACCCTGGATTGCGGCAGTGGCTACAGCTATCGCGACCTACCTGATCTCGCATGCCCCCATCCGGGGGTGAACCGGATCTGGTGCCGAATTCACCCGTGGATCAGTCCCTTCTGGGGAGGCAGGCAGAGATCGTTGATTGGCCTCTCTTAGGTGAATGGCCTTTTGTATGCTCTCGCTGGCCTGATTCGGGATTTTTTGAATGGCTCGTTCCCGCCGGGCCTGACGCTTCTGGGACTTACTCGAGGCCCGACTCTATTGGGTGTGTTGTCTTTCCTGAACAGGGGGTCCACCCGATTGTCGTCTCGATACGACGATGTTACAAGACACCATGCCAAACGGGTTCTTCTGGGTGGGGAGTGGAGTGAAATGCAGAGCTCTGTGTTCCACCCGTCCCCTGATATGGACTCCCGCTGGAGCATCACCGATGAGGCAGCGCAGCTGGTGTAGTGCACGGAGGCAAGCTGCCTCCATATTCCCTTTGCGCCTCTCGGGGCATTTTTGTTGCATCGAGGAAAGGGCCTCCAGGTCGATGTGACGTAGGAGGTCCCCTATCGTCTTGACGTGGTCTACATACCCTTCATAGGGCAAGAAGCCCTATTTTAGCCGACGGAGGGTTGTCCAAATATTATGGCGGATGTCGCGCATGTATTCTTTCAACAACTCTTTGGGTATGTCGTACTGAGAGGTGGCCATGGGCCAAAACATAACTGGTATATCATTCTGGGCCATTCATTTCCTCCAGTGTAGCATATCAGCATATTTCTCCGCCAGTGATTCCTCTACCTGGTCAGCCCAACTAAAGCTCTCACTGTAGTCAGAGGCAGTGGGACCGGTAGGTATCGAATTGTCTTGTGGGCGATTCCGAGGTGGTTCAAAAGATGAACGCGGCCCTAGAACGGCTCCTGATTAAAGAAGGGTGTCGTTAGCGACAAGCTGGGAATATGACATGCTCGATCCCGTCCTTCTGAGTGCCTCGGCATACGAGGTCCTTTCGGTGCTTGATTCGGCAGGAGGAGGACCTTCCTGTCGATATAATATGTCATCGTGGGGAGGACCTTCGCAATGACGGTCGTAATGGCGAGGACTACCATTACTGCTTGATGTTTCACTTCATAGAGGAAATTTGCAGTGCACACCCTAGGGGGGGACCTCCAAGGCATGTTGCAGTAAGGGGAGGACCTTCTGGCTGCGTAGCATTATTACGGGGAGGACCTTCGCAACAACTACCATTATAGTGAGGATGACCACCATGGCTTGGCATTCGACGCGCATCCTGGGGAGGACCTTCAGGACACGCCACGACAAGGGGAGGACCTTATTGTTGCTTGGGGCCATTGTGGGGAGGACCTTCGCGATGGCGGCCATGGTGGAGAGGACTACCATCACTGCTGCGGAAATGGCGAGGACTACCATTACTACTGCCGCAGGGAGAATATTTGCGGGATACATCCTGGGGAGGGCCTCCAGAATGTACCGAAATGAGAGGAGGGTCTTCTCATTGCTCGACTTCTCTACGGGGAGGACCTCCATTATCAGGGTGGCGAGGACTACCACCGTGACCTTATGCCTGGCTGTGTGGAGTTCCGTTGTAGTGTAACCCCTAGGGAGGACCTTCAGGGCATGCCACGACAAGGGGAGGTCCTTCTTATCGTGATGAGATGTCACTACGGGGATGACCTTCGTAGTTGTGACTATGATAGCGAGGACTACCGTCATAATCTGTGGTCCCACTTCATGAAGATTGATTGTAGTGTATACCCCGGGGAGGACCTTCAGGGTGGACCGTAGCAAGTGGAGGACCTTACTGCTACTCGATATTCTGGTCACGTGGAGGGTTTATGTGACTCACATCAAGAGAGAATATCTTGTGACCGATCGTTATATGCCCGCGGGGGAGGTCCCCACAGGCGCTTTGGGGAGGACCTTCAGAGCTACAGGTAGCACCATTACGGGGAGGACCTTCGCAATTGCTACTCACACTCCCATAATATGTTAATGGGTGGGCGGGGTTTCGAGCCTTTGATGTGTGCTTAGCGGCATCGGAAACCCCAGCTTCCAGCAGAGCGGAGTCATGAACCCGCTCTTTATTTTCCGACTGCCTTCGGCGTGTTTGGGGTGCTCTTTTGCGGGCAGTGGGGACCGTCTGTTGTCGACAACGGCCTTCACCTCCTTTGGGTCCCTGTCTAATTGGGTCCCGTGATGTTGTCGGGCTGTGCCGACAAACATCTTGACTTTTATCTGGGATATATGCCTGCTTTGGAGCATCCATCGTGATGGACGGGTGTCCCCCATTTGGAACGAGTGAAGCTGCTCGATCTAGTTTCCCTTGCGTAGCGGAATATACCCGGAGACCCTCCTGGGCTGAAGCAGGGATGCATATCTGCTCCGAGGCGGCTATCTCGTCTCTTAGATGAGTAGCCTCAATTGGGGAGATGAGCTCACGGGCCCGAGTTCTTGTTGTTGCTGCCGATGCAATTACATGCTGGAAAGTCTGCAAGATATGATTTGGGATTGATACCTGCTCCTCCATCATTGCCAGGATATGTAGAGAGACATATTTGGTTGGAATGGGTATGAAGGCCCATTCCAGTATCAGAGTAGGAATATCCTGCTCTGGTCCTCCAGTGGTCAGTGGGTACTGACGATTCTCCTGTGTCGGGGCAGGTGAACGAACCTGCCCCTGTACCGGGATACGTCGATTTCTCTCTCCGTTTGCCGCCACATCGGGGTGGCAGACTTTACTTTCATCCACAGGGAGCAGGCCTTGCATACACTACCACAAAAACAGTTTTTCGCAGCACCCCCCTTTATCAGCGCTTTTTTTTAGCGCTGATAAAGGGCCCCCCCTTTATCAGCGCTTTTGTTACCGCTGATAAAGGGCCCCCCTTTATCAGCGCTTGCTTAGTAGCGCTGATAAAGGGGGGCCTTTATCAGTGCTTTTTTTAGCGCTGATAAAGGGGGGCCTTTATCAGTGCTTTTTTTAGCGCTGATAAAGGGTCGGCTTCAAAAAAAAATTAAAAATATATTAATATATAAATATAGTTATATTGTTATATAAATATAATATATAATTTTTAAATATATTTTAGATAAGTATAAATGTACATTTACACTTATTATACTTAATATTTAAGATATTTAGTGAAAATGACTTCTTAAAAAATTAAAAAAAATATTTTTAATTAATATTTTGATAATCATTATGGAGTAATAGTCATTTAATAACAATTTTAGGACTAAAAAAATTAAAAAAAAATAAAAAAAAGATCCAAAATATGTTGAAAACGCAACTCAAACTTCAAACGGCCATAACTTTTGATCCGGGTGTCCGTTTGAGCTCTACCACATATCAAATCGAAGCCTGCGACGAGCTCTACGTCGTTGTAGCTTGGGGAGACCCCAATCAAGCGATTTTCGGGGCCAAAAGAGGCCCATAAGGCCTCCAAAACTGAGTTTTTAGTCGGGGTACCCCGATTTTTTAACATTTTGTGGATTTTCACCCTCGTTTAAGGGGGTATTATTGGATTTGTTTTGTGGGGTATGAATTTATTCCAAGGTATTACATTCATATTGATATTATGTATTTGAAATTTTATCATTTTTTATAATGCACTGCTATTTATAATCAAATATATAACAATATATTCATATTTTTTAAATATTCACACCTAAAAATTTAATTATAAATATAAATAATAAAATATATTTACATATAAAATATATTAGCTTTATCTAAATAATAACTAATATCCATTTTATTTAAAATACCAATATATGAATATTTATATACCTATATATTAATCTAACTATATATATATATATTAATCTAACTATATATATATTAATCTAATAACTATATATATATTAATATAACTACATATATATATATTAGTATTACTATAAATATATATATTAATATCACCATAAATATATATATTAATATCACTATATATATATTAATATAACTATATAAATATATATTCATATAACTATATATATGTTAATATAACTATATATATGTTAATATAACTATACATATGTTAATATAACTATATATATGTTAATATAACTATATATATGTTAATATAACTATATATATGTTAATATAACTATATATTAATATAAATATATATTACTATACGAATAAATATAACTAAATATATATAAATATATAGATATAGATATATATTAATACCACTATATATATATATTAATATTACTATATATATTATAATATAACTATATATATATATTAATATAAATATATATTACTATACGAATAAATATAACTAAATATATATATATATATAGAGAGAGAGAGATATCATGAATTGGAAAGCAAATCAAAATAGAGTAGTGGTAAGGGCTTAGGCGCGCAGGGGGGAGGTCTCGAGTTCAAATCCTGGTGGAGGCAGGGGTGCACGCGCATGGAGAATATTGGAGCAAGCGCTGTTAAAGGGTGGAGGGGGGTGCGTGGGGTGTTGTATAGGGGCCGAAAAGCGCTGTAAAAGGGGGGGTTCAAGCACTATAAAAGCCCCCCCCCCCCGATTGGCAGTATTTTTTAAAATTTTTTAAATTTTTTTTAATTTTTTTTTAATTTTTTTAACTTTTATCAGCGCTTTTTTAAAAGCGCTGATAAAAGGGTCCTTTATCAGCGCTAAAACGAGAGCGCTGATAAAGGAAGCGCTGATATAGGACCCCTTTATCAGCGCTAAAAAAAGCGCTGATAAAGGGGTACTTTTATCAGCGCTTTTTTTGAGCGCTAATAAAGGGGTCCTATATCAGCGCTTTTCGGAGCGCTGATAAAGGGGACCCCCCCCCCCCATCTACGCTGGCTTTATCAGTGCTTTTCTAGCGCTGATAAAGGCCGTGTTTGTAGTAGTGATATATTGGTTTCCCACCGTATCGAGTCGGTAGCCTTTGTTGGCGGGGAGACATGCCTACCTATGATTTTCCACCACATCTGGGTGGCGGGCTTTGTTGATCGCCACCATATCAGGATGGCGGGCATCTGAAACAACTGTCGGGAGCTGGTCCTGCAGGTGCCGGGTTGCCACCATGTCAGGTTGGTGGGATTCACGACCCTGGGCAGGGAGAGGTGCCTGCCTAGTAGGTGTCGTCCTGCATGAGCGACGGGCTTGATGGAGATCGGCGGGGATGCGCGCCGGCTCGTATGATGCCACCATGTCTGGATGGCAGTCTTGGGAGGAGCAAACAGGTGTAGGTGCCTATTCGTGGTACGTCTCTGTGACTGGGCAGTGGAGCTCCTCCTCAGGAACCAGGGTGATAACCGGCCCCCGATTGTACGTCTGCCACCCTCGTCGGGTGGTCCGAGGGGTCGGAGGTCGGGGAGCGTGGGCCTGAATCCTCGGGGAAACATCCTCCTCGGCGCAAGGATGTTGAGTCGCGGCGTGACTGCGATGACGTCTTTCGGCGGGGGCCTGAGAGCAGAACCCCTGTTCGACAGGTATGAAGTCCTCAATGTCAACCTCATCTGCCTCCCTAAGATAAGGGAGGTACGCATTGTCTCGTTCCAGGGATAGACTCCCGAAAGGGTTGGAGACAGCGACATGGGCTGTCTGGGTCCACCTTTGTGGTCTTTGCTGGGCAGGCGACCGGCGAATCCTGACGGATTGGAGGGCGTGCATGGCCGCCTTCACTGTTGGGAGAGTACCGTTCACATGGTACTCTCGGATCAGCGCGTCTGAAACCCAGCGTTGAAGACGTTGGGTGGGTGACAGGGTCCTCTGTTGTTGAGGAAGTCTCGTCCTTGCGTCGTTAGAAGCGCGCACTTGTGAGTTCCTTTGCGATACCATTGGATCGAAGGGAGTTCTGAAAGTAGTGTCTGCGAAACATTTTAGAAAATACAAGCAGCAAACCCGTCAAAGCAGCATCTCATAATCCCATGCATAATTAATGACCTCGCTTGGCCCTCCTTTGGAGCATAACGGGGAACTAGGTGAGATTAAGTTGAATCTGTCATGTTTGGTTAAAGATTCACATCGGGTTCACCATTTTTTTGTTTCGTTCTGGTTTTCGGCCAGGAAACGCCCAACGGCTTCGTATCCAATGATTGATGGACCTGCTTTCCAAAGGAAGGCGTTCGTCGGATGGTCTGACCAGCGACTCTTAAGAACTCACATTGGTCAAGAGGATGGGAAGTCAGGCTCATCACACCCTTTTTGGGGGGAATTATTGCCTGTTCTGGGACTCTCTTATAGATTTAAGACGTATTCATATGTTCGCGAATCTTTGGTTTATACCCAAACATAGTATCCACGGATTTAACCTTGGTGGTAAACGGTCAACTGGACGTAAGGGTTTGGAATCATTTATGCCCGAGTTTTACCATCCCTCGTTGGATTAATGACCCCGAAGGGTTGGAACTCGCTTGAGGCGGCACTGGGAGTGGCGCGGTGAACCGATGTGGAGATGATCGGATTGACCGGTTGTTGGGCTTGAACCTCAGGGAGGCTTCTTATGTACCCTGCTTAGGAGACAGGGATCAAAGTCCATGTAGTTCGTATAGGTGTTGGGGAGCCGACGTGAAGAGAGACCAGGTGGTCCGATGGGTAGTGGGCTTGAACCTCATGGAGGCTTCCTACGTACCCTGTCTAGGAGACAGGGATCAAAGTCCACGTAGTTCGCATTGGCTTGAGGATTACGCTCTGAGGCAGCCCAGAATGATTGATTGGGGCTTACACTCTGAGGAGGCCAATAGGAGGATGTCATGGTCGATGCTTACTCTAAGCCCATGCGAGTCATGCTTGGTGTGAGAAACAAGAGGTAGCAGGGACCAGACGATCACGTCGCGAAAGGTGCGTCTGTGAGAAGCAGAGTGGGGCTTATGCACGAGGGCAGCCCAGGGTGATGAATTGAGGCTTACACTCTGAGGAGGCCCATAAGGTCGGGGCTTACTCTGAGATGGACGCCCGGGGCGAAAAAGCCCAGAGGGAGAGGGAAAGGGGGTGCTCCTGTGCCCATCTCCTCTCTTGCAGTGCATGAGGGCTTCCTTCTGATGGGTATTTTACCATCTTTGAGGAACCCTCAATAAGTGGAGGGGCAGAAAAGGGATTCCCGAGCTCAGACTCCACATTACCGTGGGAATTTGAACCCAGGAATTCTTCGGGAATCTCCTCAAGGGTCGGGGAAACCCCTTTGACCCTATTTACCGTGGGTGAGTGAACTCAAAATGGCACGCTGATGTGCCTGAAAGTCATACCACGCGGATCCGGTGGCTCTGGCGGAGGCCTCGGCTTGGGGCCGACGAATAGGCCAATGAGGGAGTTGCGGAGGACCTGGCTAGATCGTAAGTATTTTACCTGGCTCTGGAAATGAGAACACTGAAGTATTTGGCGAGCCACCGAGAGGTATAGGTGGTGGCGCCCTTCGCGTGGGAAAGTGCCACGCAGTTGGAGAAGTCGTCCGCAAACCAAGGTGGTCCGCGGACTGATTGGCGTCCCGCGAACCAGGACGGTTCGTGGCTTCAGGTTCAATCCGTGAACCAAGGTGGTTTGCGTCTTCGGGTTCAATCCGCGAACCAAGGTGGTTCGTGGAGGGTTCCAGGTGGGAAGCAGCGGCCAAGGGCGGCGCCGGTCAGAGGCTCGTCGGTCGGGGCTTCGCCTGCATAGGAGGGTGCTACACAGTGCGAAGGATGTGAAAAGAGGCATAAACTCCCTGGTCCGTAGGGAATTCATCCGCGGAGGGGGTATGGTTCGAGGTTCTCCTTTTTTGTTATTTTAGGTTCGAAGTTCACCAATTTATTATGCATTTTCCGATTCCTTCTTAATTCATATACCTGCTGTGGTTCGCGGATGGGAATTTCGCTGTTTTCAAAATCCGAAGCCTTCCTTCAACCGATCTCTTATCCCTTCAAATCCGATTCCAATTCTCTAATTCCCTTTTATTTCTCTCTCGGTCTCCTTTTATAGAGTGGGGAAAGGAATGTATCTGTGGCTACGCGGCACCTTTTGCGGAGGCCCATAACCCGATTCACAGCTGACTTGGTCAATCTGTGATTCATTGTGGGTATTGAATGCTTCTCCCCCCCCCCCTCCGCGAGGCGAACTCAGGGAGTACCCCGCGGCTGCGGAGGGTTCCGCCTCTATTCCGCGAACGAAAACGGGTGCGGCTTGGACCGGTCGATGCGGTCCGCGGTTAGGGCGGTTCGTGACGGTGAACCGGACTGGCACCCATCCTGCCTCGCGACTGCAGAGGCTCTCCGCCTCCATTTCGCGAACGACAATGGTTTGCGGAGGGGGTGCCTCGCGGTGCCTGGCCACGTTGCGCCTCCATGGACCGGTTCACGGACCGATCCCTTTTTGTTGTGTCTCTTCTTTGATTATTTGCCCCAATTCTTTTTGGGGGATTTGGGTAAAAATTCCTTTGCGGATATTTCAGGACCCTACATATATATAATTACAATAATTATATAATGAAAAATATAATAAATATATAATTACAACAATTATATAATTATAAGAAATATATAATTATAAATATAATAATTATATAATTATAATAAATATACAATTACCATAAATATATAACTATAATAATTCTATAATAATACCAGAAAAGTGCAGACCACAGGTGTCCCCATGGCCCAACAAAATTATTATAAAAGAAAACAGCAAAGGAAACAAGGAGAGTTCAGGATACAAGTGACATACATCATAAAACAAAACAAAGTAGGAAAATACATTTTATCCCTCATGTCTACCACCACGCCCACGTCCTCCTCGACCTCTCGGGTGTCGTCCCCTCTGTCATTGCTTTGGGGTTTTCCACACATCATGTTGTTTAGTAGCCTCCACCTTCGTGACTTGATTGTCCAGCTGAGCCACAGTTGCCACCTCATCCTTGCCTTTACCACTACCAATGGGTTCTCCCATCATTTCCTCAATAGGGGGTTGTCCTAACCACAACTCCTTATTGCTATCCTGCCTGGCCAGATTAGAAGAGTTAGCCATTATACCAATTAATACATGCTTACCTTTTCTTTCCCTACTCTCCTTGTAAAGCCTATTAAATTTAGGAGAGTTCATAGACTCCAACACGTTAAAAAAATTATGCTTCACACGTTCATGCACATGAGCCTCTAATCGATCCTCCAAGCTAACTATAGAGGCCAGAACAGAATCCTTTTCCAATACAGGATGGTTTGTCTCTGTCCCCAAGTCCTGAGGAGCAACAGACAGCGCCACATACTCCAGTTGTAAATTCCCAGGTGCAGGGAGCACATCAACTATAATTCTATAATAATAATTATAATAAATATACAATTATAATAAATATATAATTATAATAATTATATAATTATAATAAATATATAATTATAAATATAATAAATATATAATTATAAATATAATAAATATATGATTATAAATATGATAAATATATAATTATATTTAATATATAATTATAATAATTGTATATTTATAATAAATATACAATTACAAATATAATAATAATAATAAATATATAATTAAAATAATTATATAATGTATAATATAATAAATATATAATTACAATAATTATATAAATATATAATTATAACAATTATATAATTATAATAAATATATAATTATAAATATAATAATTATAAATATATAATTATAATAATAAATATAATAAATATATAATTATAATAAATATACAACTATAATTAAAATAATTATATGATTGTTTGTATAATAATTATATAATTATAACAATTAAATAATTATAATAAATATATAATTATAAATATTATAATTATATAATTATAAAAAATATACAATTACAATAATTATATTATAATTATAATTATATGTGTTATAATTATAATAATTATAATTAATATAATTATTATCATTATTATCATTATAATAAATATATAATTATAATAACTATATAATTATAATAATTATATAATAATTATAAATATCATAATTATATATTAATTATATTTATAATAATTATAATTATATAATTATTATATTATTATAACTATATAATTATCTAATTATTATAATTATATTTATAATTATAATTATAAATATATAAATATATAATTATAATAATTATACTAATTATAATAATTATATTTATAATTATAAATATATAATTATATAATTATAATAATTATAATTATAAATATATAAATATATTATTATAATAATTATAATAATTATATTTATAATTATAAATATAATAAATATAATAAATATTTAATTATAGAATTATTATATTTATAATAATTATATAATTACATATTTATTGTAATTATATTAAATATAATTATAATTATAAATATAATAAATATATAATTATTATAATTATAATAAAATATAAATGTATATTTATTATATTTATTATAATAATTATTATATAGTTATTATAGTTATATATTTATTAGAAATATACAATTATTTTAATTATATATTTATAATTATATTGATTATATATTTATTAGAAATATACAATTATATATAATTATTATAATTATTATAGTTATATATTTAATATAAATATGCAATTATTATGATTATTATATTTATAATTCTATATTGATTATAATTATAGATTTATTATTATTATTATATTTATAATTATATATTTATTATATTTATAATTATATAATTATTGTAATTATATATTTATTTTATTTATATAACTATGATAATTATATTTATTATTATTATATATTTATTATAAATATATAATTTTTATAAATATAATAAATATAATTATAAATTTATTATATTTATTTTAGTGATTATATTTATTATAAATATTTTTATTATAATTATAATTATAATTATATAAATATATATATAAGATATATATATATAGGGGGTTGGGGAGGGGTGGCGTGGGGAAATCTAAAAAAAAGGGTTGATCGCCAATTGAATTGGCGTTTTAGGGTTTTTGTAAGAGCGCCAATTGAATTGGCGCTCAAGAAACCTAGTTTCTTAAATAAAAAAGAGTTAACCCATAAAATTAAAAAATAAAAATAAAAAACCCCCTTTAACCGAAAAAACCTTAATCACACATCTTAAACTTAGAAACAATAATATTTAAGAAGTTAATCATGAATATAGTAAAAGAAGGGGAAATTTAGGGGAGGAGTTTTTTTATTATTAAAATGGGTTCCCTGTTTTCTTTATTTATAAAATGGGGTTGTCTAGCGCCACTTGAAGTGGCGCTAATGAAAAAAATCGTCATAGCGCCACTTGAAGTGGCGCTAGGCCAATTTCGCTAAATTAGGTATCAGCGCCACTTGAAGTGGTTCTGATCTCCTTCCCCACCTATAAATACCCCCCCCCCCCCCCGCACACACACACACACACTCCTCCTCATTACCCTCCCCTTCCCAATCTCTCTCCCTCCTTCTCAATTCCTCCTTCCCTTTCTCTCTATTTTTTCCCTCTCTAACATTGAAGTTCCACTTTCTGGTTGTGCAGCCACCGCGTAGCTACCTTCCTGCAAATTTGAGGTAACTTTTCAGTTAAATTTATGTAATATTTTCAATTGTTTATTTAATTGTTTAGTTAATCTAATTAGTTAGTTAATTAATTCTAATTAGTTATTTAATGCATTTTAGTTAGTTAATTAATTAATTCAAAGTAGTGAAGTTAATTAATTCAAATTAAGTAGTTAATTAATTCAAATTAAGTAGTTAATTAATTGTAATTAGTTACTTAAATAATTGTAATTAGTTAACTAATTAATTATAATTAGTTAAGTTAGTAATTATAATTAGTTAGTTATTTAATTGTAATTAGTTAATTAATCAATTGTAATTAGTTAATTAATCAATTCTAATTAGGTAGTTAATTAATTTTAATTAGTTAATTAATTTTAATTAGTTAATTAATTTTAATTAGTTAATTAATTTTAATTAGTTAATTAATCAATTCAAATTAGTTAAGTTAATTAATTCAATTTAGGTAGTTAATTAATTCAAATTAGTTAAGTAATTAATTCTAATTAGTTAAGTAAGTAATTCTAATTAGTTAATTACTTAAATATAATTAGTTAATTAGTGTATTCTAATTGGTTAATTAATGAATTCCAATTAGTTAATTAATCAATTCTAACTAGTTAAGTAATTAATTCTAATTAGTTAATTAACTGTAATTAGTTAAATAATTGCAATTAGTTAATTAATTGTAATTAGTTAATTAATCAATTCAAATTAGTTAAGTTAATTAATTAAAATTAGGTAGTTGATTAATTTTAATTAGTTACTTTATTAATTCAAATTAGTTAATTAATTGTAATTAGTTACTTAATTAATTGTAATTAGTTAATAAATTGTAATTAGTTAACTAAATAATTGTAATTAGTTAACTAATTAATTCTAATTAGTTAAGTTAGTAATTATAATTAGTTAGTTAATTAATTATAATTAGTTAATTAACCTATTCTAATTAATTAAGTAATTAATTCTAATTAGGTAGTTAATTAATTGTAATTAGTTAATTAATCAATTCAAATTATTTAGTTAATTTAATTTAATTAGTTACTTTATTTATTCAAATTAGTTAATTAATTAATTCTAATTAGTTTACTAATTAATTCTAATTAGTTAAGTATGTAATTCTAATTAGTTAATTAATTAAATCTAATTAGTTAATTAGTGAATTATAATTGGTTAATTAATGAATTCTAATTAGTTAATTAATCAATTATAATTAGTTAAGTAATTAATTCTAATTAGTTAATTAATTGTAATTAGTTAATTAATTATAATTAGTTAATTAATTGTAATTAGTTAATTAATTGTAATTAGTTAATTAATTGTAATTAGTTAATTAATTTTAATTAATTAATTAATTGTAATTTGTTAATTAATTGTTATTAGTTAATTAATTGTAATTAGTTAATTCATCAATTCAAATTAGTTAAGTTAATTAATTAAAATTAGGTAGTTAATTAATTATAATTAGTGATGTTAATTAATTAAAATTAGTTAAATAAGTAATTCTAATCAGTTAATTAATTAATTCTAATCAGTTACTTAATTAAATATAATTAGTTACATAATTAATTATAATTAGTTAATTAATTGTAATTAGATAATTAATTGTAATTAGTTAATTAATCAATTCAAATTAGTTAAGTTAATTAATTCAAATTAGGTAGTTAATTAATTGTAATTAGTTACTTAATTAATTCAAACTAGTGAACTTAATTAAGTCAAACTAGGTAGTTAATTAGTTGTAATTAGTTACTTAATTAATTATAATTAGTTACTTAATTAATTGTAATTAGTTAGTTAATTAATTGTAATTAGTTAGTTAATTAATTCTAATTAGTTAGTTAATTAATTCTAATTATGTAGTTAATTAATTCTAATTATGTAGTTAATCTATTCAAATTAGTTAAGTTAATTAATTAAATCTAATTAGGTAATTAATTAAGTTAAGTAATTCTAATTTGGTAGTTAATTGAATGTAATTAGGTATTTAATTAAATGTAATTAGGTAGTTAATGAAGTCTAATTAGGTTGTTAATGAAGTCTAATTAGGTACTTAATGATGTCTAATTATGTAATTAATGAATTCTAAACAGCGAAGTAGTTACAGTAATTATCGGAGTAGTTACAGTAATTAGCGAAGTAGTTACAGTAATTAGATAATTAGTTACAATAATTAGTGAAGTAGTTACAGTAATTAGCTAAGTAGTTACAGTAATTAGCGAAGTAGTTACAGTAATTAGCGAAGTAGTTACAGTAATTAGCGAAGTAGTTACAGTAACTATCAAAGTAGTTACAGTATTTAGCAAAGTAGTTACACTAATTAGCGAAGTAGTTATAGTATTTAGTGAAGTAGTTACAGTAATTAGTGAAGTAGTTATATTATGAATTGTTTATATAATATATTTTTGCATTACATTCTAAGTATGATAATGAATTTAGTTTTTCATCTACCTTGACCTCGGTTTGTAATTGAAGTTATGAACTTGAATTTAGTAATTGAATATATTTTTTTCATATTAAGATTTAGAGTTGTCATGAACTGAAATGATTACTTGAGTAAAGTATCCCTAGATAGAGGGCCTTTGGGTCAGACCACCTACTTTCTGAGAGGCTTTCCTTGTCTAGGAAAGTGAATGGGGTTGGCTATCTATCGCTACGGGATTATTTAGGCTAAGTTTTTCAATTTCATATAACTATATGCTTTTACATGACGTGTCCGTGTACCTCATGCATATGATGCATGTGGATATGTATGAATATGTTTGACTTGCTATTTGTGGGTAAATAACACAAACTTGTGGGTTGTGTAAAGATAATTACACATCAATATGGGTTGAACATATTGATTTGGTTGAGGGACTAGGATTAAAACATAAATTCTATAAGCATGTAGACATAAATTGATTGTTTGATCATATGTGATTAATAATGAGGGTTTATTTTAGATAAAAAAGATGGATTCTTATATTTATTGCAACGGGAAAATAATTGAGACAGAACAAGGATGTAGTTATAGTATATAGCCAGAAGCTGTTGGAATGATTGGAGGCTGTACAACTTTGGGAACTCTTCAAAGGAAAATTCATTGAAAGTTGAAACTGACGAACAACCAAGTGAAATAATCTATCACATACAGGCATCTAAAATATGTTGATAGGTTTTGGCATGTGTCATATCCAATAACTGATGATGAAGAATGGGAATACGTACTGTAATTGGTTAAGTTTCTACCTGGAAATCAAATGATGGAGTTGTATGTGACCACAACTACAATGGAGGTTCCATCAACATTGGAAGTTGGGTCATCACAATGTCACGAGACTATTTCATATGCTCCTGTTAGAACATATCAAGAAGTTCCATCAGCAATGGTACCGTCATTTCCCTCTGCAAAAATTTCAATGGATAGTCCCCCGCATACTGTAGATGCGTTGGTCAATGATTTTGAGGATGATGACAATTTAGAAGAAGATGATGAAGAGGAAGCTGAAGATGGAGAGGAATCACATGCGGAATAATGGTCAGTGCCCACTCATGTGAGGTTTAACTAACCGTTGAACCATCTCCCACCATTGAGTTCATGGTCGACGGAAGGCATGAATTGCTTTCCAAAATTTGATTGGTCAGTTATTAATCCTACTTTAGAATTTCCAGGAATCATTGGGGGCACAGATCGAGTGTCAGATGAAGGCGTTCTGTATATTGGGAGAGAGTTTGAGAGTAAATATGCAATGAAAAATGTGATAAAACAATATCACATTGAAAGACATTACTCTTATGTTGTAGAAGAGTCAAAAATGTCTTATTATTTGATCTGTTGTGACATATATGATTCGGACTGTCAAATGCGTCTGCGAGCTATAATTGATAACACTTTTCACATATGGCGCATCACAAGATTTACTCCACACACATGTGTGAACCCAAGCTTGTCAGAATAACACTTTTCATTAGATGTTGACTTTGTTTCAACAGTTATTGTTGAAATGATTAGAGCATGTCAAGATGTTTTGGTTGTTCTAGTGATGGAGCAAATCAAACAACTTTTTGGGTATCATATCTCTTATTGGAAGGTATGGGAAGCAAGATAAAAGGCTATTGTGAAAGTGTACGGTGATTGGGATGACTCTTATAAAGTTTTACCACAAATTTTGGAGCTTTTACGCCACAATAATTAAGTGATATATCGGTTACATACTACTGAATATATTAACCAATACAACCAAGTTGATCGGTCAATGGTTGTTTTTGATAGATTGTTTTGGGCATTTTTACCATGTGTGGCAGCTTTTAGACATTGCAAACAGTTTATAAAAATATATGGCACATTTCTATATGGAAAGTATACAGGAACTTTATTGATTGCTACCACACAAGATGGAAATCGAGCCCCTCTACCTTTGGCATTTTCAATTATGGAGAAAGAGAACTTCTCATCATGGAGTTGGTTTATGGCATGTCTTCGAGAGTTTTTTATGGGCGCGGAAGGGATTTTCATTATCTCAGATCATCATCGCACAATAAATGAGGTAGTATAGTCTGAGAGACTTTCATGGAGACCACCCTATGCCCATCATCGATACTGTATTCTACACATTGCTAGCAATTTACAAAATAGATTCAAGAATGAGTCGATGAAGAAATAAATCTTAAAAATTGGTATGAATATCCTTTTTCTTATTAAAAATTCATGTCATATTTATGATCATATCTGTTCATATTATTTTTTGTATAATAGAATACAAGCCTCAATAACAAAGAATGGAGGAGCACCTTCAAGATATTAATAGAGTTAATCCGAAAGTTTATGATTACATGATGTAAATTCCAAAATAGAAATGGTCGTTGCTATATGATGATGGGAGGAGATATGTTCATATGACGACCAACATCATAGAATGCATAAATGGAGTTTTCAAGGGAGTTCGAAAATTACCAATCACAGGTAAATATGAATATTTGATTATATGCTGCTAAAAAAAACAGAATTATAATATACTATTTGAATAATGACTTAAATATAAATTATAGGTTTGGTACAAGAGACCTTCTATCGTAGTGTCAAGTATTTTCTAGAATGGGGAAAGCAAGATGAAGATTACTTGAATAGAGGGATGCACTATGGAAACCATTTCCAGTGCGATCTATATACAGTTCTTTAGGAAGCTGCAACTTATCATGTCACCGCATTTAATTGTCTAGAGCAATTATTTGAGGTAGCTGAGCCTGGTAATGTTGTGGCTTGTAGAAATGGTCATATCTGAGTTGTTTTATTGGAGAAGTGTTACTGTGAATGTGTCAAGTTTCAAGCATTGAGATATCCTTGTGGCCATGTGATTGCAGCCTGTGGTTACATACACATATCTTGGGAGCAGTTTGTTGATCCAGTTTATCGACTCAACAGTATCAACTCCTGCTATAATACTCTATGGATTACAATCAGAGAATATCAGAATTTTCGACTCTCTGATAACACACCCACGTTTCTACCGAAAAACAGTAGACTTCTACCTAAAGGGAGGCCAAAGTCGACTCGTATTCGGAATGAGATGGATTGGCCTAGTGAACAGGAACCTGGAAGAATGTGCAGTATATGCTGCCAGGAGGGTCATACGAAGACACGTTGCTCTAGAAACATAGGGATATCATTTAATGGTTAAAATGATTTGTGTACTCCATCAGTTACTGTAAACACATTTTACATGTAATCAATATTTGTCCATCGATGAGTTTTGAAAGCATTCATAGTGAATATATATCATAACCATTTAAATAAGTGGTTGTTGTTTTAGAAAAATAACAATAAATTTTAAAATATAGAAAATGTAAGATCAAGGATTTAACAGAATCTGAGAATCAACTAGAGTGAATACTAGTGACGAATAAATTGAGGATATAACAGAATCTGAGACTACTAGCCTAGAAAATGATAAGTAAAGATGGAGCATCCACTATCTCACCCCTAAATTACTGACTTATGTCTGACATCAACCTGTTGATACGTCACTAACTCACCCCTAAATTGCTTTATTTAACTCATTACATGCTTATTTCATACATTATATAATAAATTTCATACCTTAAATGATAAATGTGATGTCTAACATGAAATTAATGTTTTACTATTTGTACATTCAGATAGAGCAGCCACTATTATCTAGCCAGGAGATGCATGTGTCGCGTCTTGTGTTGGCGCGACAACCTGTTCAATAGCTTGCTATTCAGAGAGCACATCAGTATCATCACGATGCGCCCTCGGAAGCTATTTGTCCATAACTTAGACATGCGGGATTTTATGGAGTCGCTATGTATGACTTCAAGACTATTGACCATTATTTGATTGTGGAATTGGTTGAGATATAGCGGCCAGAGACACACACTTTTCATCTTTTGGAGGGGGAGATGACCATTACTTTAGAGGATGTCACCTACATGGTTGGTTTGCCCATCCATGGACAGGTAGTTATGGGTGCCACTAGTGGTAACTGGGCTACCTTCATACAGTGACTATTAGGCATTGATGTCGTTGGCATACGAGGTGTTCTCGTGGGTTCGTAATTGCGCATGTCATGGATTGATGATCATTTCGCTATCATTTCTAATGACGCAGAAGAGGAGATGTGTATTAGGAACACACGTGCATATATTCTGTGATTGATCGGAGGCATGTTATGCATCGACTACTCCACCCTTTTGGTACACATGATGTACCTCCCATTACTTGAGGATCTTGATCTGATAGCTACATATAGTTAGGGATCTGGTGTATTAGAACATCTGTAAAGATCCCTTTGTACCAGTTGTCGGGCAGATGCACAATAGATTGTAGGTTGTATGGCTTTAGTACAGATGTGGGCCTGGGATCATTTTCCACGCATCTCTCCTTGAGCTATCACACCACTTGCAGCAGAGCTATTTCAGGATTTCCCTCGGGGATGATGGTATGTTTACTTCATTACTTTAATTTATTTATTATTTCTATTTTTTTATAAACTTACTGTATATTACTCTTTTGTAACCAGGTGGAGTCAGTCTCAGAAGCATGCACACACACCGAGAGATATTGTGCACAACTTTCGACAGATATTCGATGCATTAGTTCCAACTGATGTAAGTCAAGCAATAATTTTTATAGAACAATATATTTTGTTGTCACTATTTTAAGTTATTTCAATGTAATATTACTAAAATTATCTTGCTAATATGTCACTTACTTTTTGAGTTTACATTTCAGGTTTCATGGACTCCATATATAGGTTATGTCTATGTGTCACTTCCACCGTACTGCACAACTATGATTGGAGATCGTGCTGCAGTGGTGGCACTCATCCACTTCCATATCATTGAGTGGCACCAGCCAGACCGGGTTATGCGCTAGTTCAGTTATATACAACATATCCCGATGGCACCAGGACAGCCTGATGGGTTTCATTCGATTGTACTTACAGGTAGACAATCGACGAACTGGCGACATTTTCATGCATCTCATATTGGGTTGTGGGCGTGCGTGCCCGGTATAGTATTTCTCGATATGGATATCCCACAACACAATATCAATTATCTGCCCAGGGGGATTATGCAGACTGGTATCAACGTCATACCATCATGCATCTTACACGTCAAGGGATTGAGATTCAACAGATGATATGTTTATCAAGGTATATTATATTTGATTAACTCTTTTGTGGTATTAATTTGAATGTCATTTTATTTGCAGACAGACATCATTGATCATCTTGCACATATCACACATCCTTAGGATGAGGCATATATTAGACGGTACGTAGTTCATTAAGATGTGTTGGCTCTCTACGACCATCTCTGGATGATACATGACAATTTTTATGACGAGGAGCCACGAGTATATCATGATCCATATCTTCCAGATGGATCTCCTGAGGGTGATGATGTACCTGCTATGCCTGTTGATGACGATGCACCGCCACCGCCACCGCCAGATGGGAGATGGAGACAAGTACCTTGGGAGGGGCAAAGGCGGCTGTAAGGGTTGGTGTCCTGAGAACCAACTATTTTGTACTTTGATTACATGAATGTTTACTTATTATATATTGTTCATTGTTCTGTATGACTATAATATAATAATGTCCTGGAATATTTGTTGCATTGATAAGGTCATGGAAGATCCCCGCTGTGATGAGAACCTTGAAATGCTATAACAATATTCTTAAATAAAGTTCTACGGTTAGATGAAATACTATGATAGGACACATAGTATACAGACCATCATGTGCGAGTACTCGTAAGAAGACAAGACTCTCTCTCATGGAGTTTGCACTTGGTAATCTCTAAGATGGGAGATTATGATAACAGACCCGCCAGTAGTAATTCCACATGTCTTGGTGTCATCAGACATTGCTATCTACGAGCATGTGTAATGGTCCTTAGACTGGAAGATTATCATTAACTCATGTCATGACTTGTGCAATTAGATTTATTGATGAAAAACGTCATGCAGACAGTTGGTGGAAAGTAGGGTATGTTGGGTGCTTCACGAGTTACATGTTGTTAATGGATAAGTTGAGGAAGAATTTGTCCCTTCTATTTATGGAAGTTTATATCTCGGCCCTTTGATTGAAATAGAACAGTTGCATTAAATTCCATGGCCATGGTGTGAACGACGAGTTTATTTCAAGTAGTCAAAGAATGACGGATCAAGCATATAGGTTTATGGCACTACCATGAAACCTGCTTGATGAGATGTCAAGACAAAGGGATTAAATTACACAGTAAGCGTTCGTATGAGTTGATACGTCAATGCAGCGTCAACTTCTTTCTCTTGGGTGCCTTGACCCGTTGCTGGACAGTAATCTTGGATTTTAGGCAAGCTCGCTTAATGCCAACGATAAAAAGTCCTAGAGGGTCACACACTAAGTGTATTCAAGTATCTCAAGTAGAATAAATATTATTCTTGTACGTGGTTTAATAATTATTCAAGGAAGCCTAAATCATTTTAATGATGGAGGAAGAAGGAAATGAAAAACAAGATATACACGCCATATATTAAAGATTACACGCCGTGTAGTTTTTCATGGAAAACAAGTACACGCCGTGTATTAATTATTACACGCCGTGTAATTTTATTTATGGAAAGGAAATGAATAAATGAAAACAAGATATACACGCCGTGTACATTGAATGTACATGCCGTATAGTTTTCAATGAAAAAAAAGTACACGCCGTGTAGTTTTTCCAGTCGGGATTTTGAGGATATAATATTGTTTTAAATGATATTTATTATAATTAGCCTGGGCGCATGTCAAGGAATTAATTATTCAACATGGGGTTTTAAATAAGATTCAATGAAATAAATAAAACGCTTAACGCGTTTATTTATTGTCATAACTCTAAAACCTCAAACCTAATTATAAATATCCTCACAACCCCAACTCTTTTCCTACACACAAGAGAATTGTTGTGCACAACAACTTTGGAGAATTATTTCAAGGCCGAAAGAACCTCTTCCTCCAAGAACACTCTCAAGACCAAGATAGATCCTCTTCCATCGGATCAAGATGATCTAAGGCGTACAACGCAAGCAAAGGTTTCTCCACACTAGCACTCGGAGACTCCTTTGGCGACATCCTGAGATACGAGGTACATGTGTGGATCACCGCTAGAGGAAGTCTACACTTGGCTTCTGCGACGCAAAAACGAATCACATCGGAATGTGATCAAGAACATCAACGATGAAAGAACACCCAAAAGGTATTTCTTTTCAATTGATTAAATTAATTATAATCAACCTGTAACGATCCTACTTTGTGGTTCCAGGACTTTCCTTTTCTTTGTCCATTTCTGTGATTCGATCCGTGGAGACTGGCATTTATCATCGTATTGATCCCAGATTGATCATTGTTAATGACAAAAAGCCAAGTGGGCACATCCACCCACGCGCTTCTGCTGCACCTAGAACCTTCAAATGGTATCAGAGGGAGGTTATAACATTGATTATAGTTATTTAATTTTCATTTATAACTTACACATTTATATTTGATTCAATTCGAAATAAATCGTTCTATAAATCTGAATAATGGAGATTTGTTCTTCCTCCTTCGTTTCTCGATTCACATCACAGAAACAACCTTTTAATTTTAATTTTGATTAAAATAAAAATGAGGAACTCATCCGGAGGATTCTCTCTTTATGTCTGTACAACACGGGATTACACAACATGTAATTACCGTGTACTTAGGTTCAATGAACTGGCACTGGTCCGCCAAACCATGCCATGTGAATTGAATATGCCTAAGTATTAATCAAGCCGTGTTGACCAGAACTGATTGGCGTGTGGAAATCGGAATACACGGCGTGTATGTTGGAGCAACACACTGTGTAGTCCGTTCCGGCCCAGGTGAAACCGTGTACAAGGATAAACCACGTACCGCATACACGGGATCGCTAGGCTGGTTACTGCGTAACAAGGAAGTACATGCTGTGTATGATTTATCTACATGTCGTGCACTCCAAAATTTCCAAATTACAGAAAACACACCAAAGCCCTCGGCGTGTACTTTGGATAAAGAGTGAAAAGAAATACACGCTGTGTAATTATAAACTACATGTCGTGTACTTTCCAAAAATGGAATTTCACCAAGTTTCCTCCAATGTACAAAGACCCGTACAAGGAATATGTATGAGAAGAATCTCAAGGAAATTCAAAAATGAATTTAAGATAAATAATTGATTAATTATAAGATCGTAATTAATTGAATTCGAGCGCGACTTATCTTAAATGAAAGAACGATTAAAATAATTTGAATTCTAAATTTGCGTAAATGTTGTTGCATGCTATGGATGATCATGAGCTAGACCAAAGACCCTTTTTATGTGTATGGTTTCATTTAAATTTATTTAATTTAAATTTGTTGGCCTGTGAGCCTTCTTCCAATAAAATGTAGGGCCTCTGTGCCCATGGTTTCTTTAATGTAAACCAATGTAATGGAGGATCTCCCAAGCTAGAGGAGACGGTTCAAATACCAAAGCTGAGGAAAAACCGACGCAAAAAGATACAAAGGTGGACAGGTGGGAGCTGCAAAACATGAACCACCGAGTTTAAGGTGTTTTTTCCTAGGTTAGGGTTAGCTTATCAAAACCGCTAGATAATCTAACCAATAAAAGCTCATGATCATGCCATCTTATTTTATTTCTGTCTAAATTGCATGGTTTATTTGTTATGTATGTGTTGTCACGATCACATAGTTAATAAAATGAACAAGCATGCAAAGATGGAATAAAATAAAAAGTGGACTATGCGTAAACATTATCAGAACATGGTTAATCACTTAAGAAAGCATCACTTAATATTAACAAGCATGTGATAATGAAAAACTACGCATAAAGTATTAAAATCCCTTAATACCATATTAAGTCAGACTTAGCCTTTCGTTACCTAATTAAGGGAAAGACTCAATAAAACTATGTGTTTGACCAACCCTTGTTGGGACACTTAATTTTATAAAGGAAGCCCTTATGAAAGGTTTCGGGTTGACTTAACCATATTACATCAAGAGGAGTATCCCTTGCTAGACTTGATGTAATATTGGAGGCAAGAGTTGAGGAAATCCAAGTCAGGATTTCAGGATTGGGGAGTCCACTCAACAGATCAAGGAACTGTAAGCTCATAGTTGGCAAAGACCTGCCTACCTAAATACCTTCAAATAGCTTGACCAACCCTTGTTGGGGTTATGCGAAGGGGAATATGGATCCTTGCCACTAGAATGTCAAAGCAACTGGACATTCCGAGTTCAATGGTGGGGGCCATTAGGACTTGATAAAATAGTGGGAGACTTAATAAAATTTATTATTTCTCATAAAATGTAATCAAGAAAGTATTGATAAATCTTCTCTTTTAATTTGTAGAATAAAAATGACAAACACATCAACCACATTTTCTCTGCGATCAATTCTGGATAAAGACAACATCCTCACTCGCAGTAACTTTCAGGAATGGTTTAGGTGCCTTCGGGTTATCCTACGCCATGAACGAAAGTTTTACGTGTTGGAGTCCTCACTTCCTGATTCCCCTACCCCAGGGGTGAGTGATGAAGATTTCCTAGTCTATGATCAACATTTGAACGATGCACTTGACGTTCAATGTTTGATGATATCATCAATGTCTAGTGAGCTCATGAAGTCTCATGAAGACATGGATGCCTATAGCATGATTGAGCACCTCTGTGGTCTATACCAGGAGAGAGCAAGACAGGAAAGGTTTGAGATCTCCAAGGCTCTATTTCAGAGCAAGCTTGGAGAGGGTGCCCCAGTTGGGCCTCATATAGTCAAGATCATTGGCTATATTGGGCGCTTGGAGGTTCTAGGGTTTAAACTCCCTGAAGAACTGGGTACCGATCTCATTCTCGCATCACTACCCCAGAGCTTCTCAAACTTTGTTGTGAACTTCAACATGAACAACATTGAGAATTATCTGTCTGAACTTCTTATCCTTATTCCCCAAGTGGACAATGACATGAAGCGTGAAAAGCCTTATGTCCTCGTGGTGAATAAAAGGAAAGGGAAGGCGAAGAGCTTTAAGCCCAAATCATCTTCAAGGCCTTCCAAGAAAAGGAATATCAAAGGGGATGAAAAGGAACATGATGCTGTTTGTTTCGCATGTGGCAAGAAGGGCCACTGGAAGAAAAATTGCACCCAGCCAAGGAAGCAAGGGGAAGCTTCAGGTGCATTTATTATCAAATGCAATCTATCTATTTCTACTAATTGGGTATTAGATACTGCTTGTGGTGCTCACATCTATATCCAAATACAGGAACCAAGTAGATTCAGAAAGATTGATCGAGGGGAGGTAGATCTACGAGCAGCCAACGGAGCCAGACTTACCGTTATAGCTGTTGGGGACTACCACCTCACATTGCCTATGAGGATGGTATTGGTTTTGAAAGGATGTTATTATGTACCCTCTGTAACCAAAAAAATTATTTCAGTATTCAGATTAGATACTGATGGATTCATCTTCAAGTTTGGAAGTGGATGTTGCTATTTTTATAAAGATAGCATTTGTTTTGGTAGGGCATATTTATATAATGGCCTTTATGTGTTAGACTACACAAACCAAGTAATGGAAATCGATAACAAATTTAATTCACATGACTCATACCACACCCAACTTTGGCATCACCAGCTAGGTCATGTCCATGAGAAACGTTTGACAAAATTACATCAAGATGGGTATTTAGATTCTTTCGAACTAAAACCACTTGGTGTATGTCATGCGTGTCTACAAGGAAAAATGATCAAAGCCCCATTTAGTGGGAAAGGTGAAAGAGCCAAAGAGCTTCTAGAATTAGTTCACACAGATGTGTGTGGACCATTTCCAGTTGAAGCAAGGGGTGGGTTCTCGTACTTCATAACTTTTACTGATGATTTTAGTAGTTATGGATATATCTACTTAATGAGGTATAAGTCAGATTCTTTTGATCGGTTCAAAGAATACAAGAATGAAGTTGAGAACCATATTGGTAAGAAGATTAAGAAACTATGCTCAGACAGAGGAGGATAATATCTTAATCAGGACTTCATTGATTTCTTATGGGAGTTTGGGATTCTATCTCAACTCACTCCTCCTTACACACTACAGTGGAATGGTGTAAGTGAAAGGAGGAACCACACCCTATTGGACATGGTGAGATCAATGATGAGTCATGCGAGTCTTCCATTATCCTTTTGGGGATATGCATTACAAACAGCAGTGCACATACTAAACCAAGTACCAACTAAATCGATAAATGGTATTCCATACGAGTTATGGAGTGGACGCAAAGCCGTGTTATCGAATTTACATGTGTGGGGTAGCGAAGAATTTTTTAAGGCCTCTTCAGGTAACAAACTTGCACCTCGAGGCACAAAGTGTATGTTTATAGGATATCCCAAGGAAACAAGGGGATATTACCTATACAACCCCTCAGACAAAAAGGTTACAATGGAAAGACATGGCATATTCCTTGAGATGGAGCACATCTCTAAAAGAGATAGTGGGAGCGAGATAGACTTCGATGAAGTCGAGGCTCAAGATACACAGGAGTTGGTACAAGAACAGATTCCACAAAGCTCCGTGGAAGAAAAATCTATTCCAGAGACATAAGAACTGCGTAGGATCACGAGAGAGGTGAGAGAACCAAAACGATATGGTTTTCTTACCACCGAGTATGGTGACTCATTATTGGTTGGCAATGATGATCCTCTTACCTACAAGGAAGTAGTTGAAGGCACAGACGTTTCCAAGTGGTAAGAAGCCATGAATTCTGAAATGGATTCCATGTACCAAAACTAAGTCTGGATTTTGGTAGATCCTCCAGTTGATGTAAAGCCTATTGGTAATAAATGGGTATTCAAGAAGAAACTGGACATGGAGGGGCAAGTCAGCACCTATAAGGCATTACTGGTTGCAAAAGGTTTTAGACAGCGTCAAGGAATTGACTATGATGAAACTTTTTCACCGGTTACGATACTGGAATCCATCAGAATCCTATTGGCCATTGCCTCTTACCATGACTTTGAAATTTGGAAAATGGATGTCAAAATAGCATTCCTTAACGGGAACCTCCAGGAAGATGTCTACATGACACAACCTGAAGGGTTTGTGACTCCAAAGGATGCCAACAAGGTATGCAAGTTGCAGAAATCCATTTATGGATTAAAGCAAGAATCAAGGTCATGGAACATTCATTTTGATGAAGCTGTAACATAATTTGGATTTGTTAAGAACGAATGTGATCCTTGTGTCTACAAGAGGTTTAGTGGAAGTACAGTCGTTTTTCTAATAGTATATGTTGATGACATATTACTAATTGGAAACTAAGTGCATGTCTTACAGCCAGTTAAGGCATGGTTGCATAAATGCTTCTCCATGAAAGACTTGGGCAAGGCAGCATATATTCTTGGGATCAAAATCCATCGTGATAGATCCAAGAGAATGTTGGGCTTAAGTCAAAGTACATACATTGACAAGATACTGAAGATACTCAGTATGGAACAGTCCAAGAGGGGATTGTTGCCAGTGTCACATGGCATTCATCTTTCCAAGAAAATGTGTCCTCAGACACATGAAGAAAGAAAGAGAATGACAAGGATCCCTTACGCATCCGCGATTGGGTCAGTCATGTATGTTATGCTATGTACGAGGCTAGATGTTGCTTACGCATTAAGTGCGGTAGGAAGATATCAAGCTGATCCAGGAGACCGCCATTGGATGGAAGTTAAGACTATCCTTAAGTATCTGAGGCGTAATAAGTATATGTTCCTATTTTATGGAGGAGATGAGGAACTAGTCATCAGAGGACATGTAGATGCTAGTTTCCAGACTGATCAAGATGACATGAAGTCGCAGACTGGATACATCTTCAGTTTGAATGGAGGTGCAGTGAGCTGGAAGGGCTCAAAGCAAAGTGTGGTGGCAGATTCTACAATGGAGTCCGAGTATATCGCAGCTTCTGAGGCAGCTAAAGAAGCAGTATGAATGTGAAGCTTCATCCAAGAGCTGGATGTAGTACCAAGCAGTAAAAATCTTATCACACTCTATTGTGATAATACTGCAGCGGTGACACTTTCTAAAGATCCAAGGTCACATCAGCGGACAATGCACATACTTTGGAAGTATCATCTCTTGAGGGATTTTTCTCAGAGAGGTGAAGTTTTAGTGACCAGTATTTCCACAGAAGACAACGTGGCGGACCCCTTGACTAAATCCTTGACTCAGTAGAAACATGATCATCATGTGAGGTCTAGCGGACTAAAAGTTGTAGGCAGTTGGCTCTAGTCCAAGTGGGAGTTTGTAAGGGTTGGTGTCCTGAGAACAAACTGTTTTGTACTTTGATTACATGAATGTTCACTTATTATATATTGTTCATTGTTCTTCATGACTATAATATAATAATGTCCTGGAATATTTGTTGCATTGATAAGGTCATGGCAGATCCCCGCTGTGATGAGAACCTTGAAATGCTATAACAATATTCTTAAATAAAGTTCTACGGTTGGATGACATACTATGATAGGACACATAGTATACAGACCGTCATGTGCAAGTACTCGTAAGAAGACGAGACTCTCTCTCATGGAGTTCACACTTGGTAATCTCCAAGATGGGAGATTATGAGAACAGACCTGCCAGTAACAATTCTGCATGTCTTGGTGTCATCGGACATTGCTATCTATGAGCGTATGTAATGGTCCTTAGACTAGAAGATTATCATTAACTCATGTCATGACTCGCACACTTAGATTTACTGACGAAAACTATCACGCAGACAGTTGGAGGGAAGTAGGGTACGTTTGGTGCATCACGAGTAACATGTTGTTAATGTATAAGTCGAGGAAGGATTTGCCCCTTTCATTTATGGAAGTTGATATATCGGCCCTTTGATTGAAATAGAACTGTCACATTAAATTCCATGGCCATGGTGTGAACAACGAGTTTATTTCAGGTAGTCAAAGAATGACAGATCAAGCATATAGGTTTATGACACTGCCATGAAACCTGCTTGATGAGATATCGAGACAAAGGGATTAAATTACACAATAAGTGTTTGTATGAGGTGATACGTCAATGTGGCGTCAACTTCTTTCTATTGGGTGACTTGACCCGTTTCTAGACAGTAATCTTGGACTTTAGGCAAGCTCACCTAATGCCAACAAGAAAGAGGCCTAGAGGGTCACACACTAAGTGTATTCAAGTTTCTCATGTAGAATAAAGATTATTCTCGTACGTGGTTTAATAATTATTCAAGGAAGACTAAATCGTTTTAATGATGGAGGAAGAAGGAAATGAAAAACAAGATATACACGCCGTGTAGTTTTTCATGGAAAACAAGTACACGTCGTGTATTAATTATTACACGCTGTGTAGTTTTCTTTATGGAAAGAAAATGAATAAATGAAAACAAGATATACATGCTATGTACATTGAATGTACACGCCGTGTAGTTTTCAATGAAAAACAAGTACACGCCGTGTAGTTTTTCCAATCGGGATTTTGAAGATATAATATTGTTTTAAATGATATTTATTATAATCAGCATGGGCGCATGTCAAGGAATTAATTATTCGACATGGGGTTTTAAATAAGAGTAAATGAAATAAATAAAACGCATAACACATTTATTTGTTGTCATAACTCTACAACCTCAAACCTGATTATAAATATCCTCACAACCCCAACTCTTTTCCTACACATAATAGAATCGTTGTGCACAACAACTCTGGAGAATTCTTTCAAGGCCGAAAGAACCTCTTCCTCCAAGAACGCTCTCAAGACCGAGAGAGATCCTCTTCCATCGGATCAAGACGATCTAAGGCGGACAACGCAAGAAAAGGTTTCTCCACGCTAGCACTCGAAGACTCCTTTGGCGACGTCCCGAGATATGAGGTACACGTGTGGATCACCGCTAGAGGAAGTCTACACTTGGCTTCTGCGACGCAACAACGAATCACATCGGAATGTGATCAAGAACATCAACGAAGAAAGAACACCCAAAAGGTATTTCTTTTCAATTGATTAAATTAGTTATAATCAACCTGTAACGATCCTACTTTGTGGTTTTGGGACTTTCATTTTCTTTGTCCATTTCTGCGATTCGATCCATGCAGACTGGCGTTTATCGTCGTATTGATCCCGGATTGATCATTGTTAATGACAAAAATCCAAGTGGGCACATCCACCCACGCGCTTCCGCTGCACCCGGAACCTTCACCGGCGAGATAGACATCCGAGAGCGCCTCCTGCAGATGTGGCAGCACCACATAGAGATGATCATGCCCAGCTTATTGATGAGCTTGCACAGCAGGAAGATGCTTATATAACACATTTGTCGTCTCTGATGACTACTGTGGACTATGAGCTGGATCAGGCGACACAACTTGTGGCGGCCCCCTCTCCTCTCGACGAGGACTTCTTCAGTATGCCATTTCTACCATTTTTTGGATCCCCAGGACCATATGGCTCCACGCATGATTTTGGGTTGTCATCCACGTATGATTTTGGGCTGTCATCCACGCATGATTTTGGTTAGCCCTCTACACAGCATCATGAGGAGGCACCAGATACACCAGATGCACCACAAGTGGGGGATCCCGCTGCTAGGACACTGGAGTGACGCATACGTCAGACGCGGGGAGGACGTGAGATTCAGATGCCACGTTATGGTACTGGGGGCATTGACGTTGATTTATTCAGATGCCATGATATATATGTTAAAAACCCTATTTATTTAGATAAATGATTGTTATTTAGACAAATAATTAGAAAATAAAATATATAGTATATACAAAATAATTTAAATGAAACTTGAAACATTGATTAAACATATAAGAAATATTCGAAGACAAAAAGAATTTCATTAAAAATGATGACCAGAATTAATTTATAAGCTTTCAAAACCGTCTACTTGAAACTTAAAAATGTTTCAAGTACGCGACTTTGAAAGTCTATAAAACGTAAACTGGATATGAAGAAAGGCTGAAGCTGCCTTTTGTTAAGGGCATCCTTGTTGCATGCACTAGTGCAGAAAACGTTTTTTTACGTCACCATTTTTTATGTCGGTTATATAAAACCGACGTCATAATATGTAAAACGATGTTTTTCACGTCGGTTATTTAATAACCGACGTCAAAAACTGTGTTCGGTACACCTTTAACATCGGTTATAAAAAGAACCGACGTTATTAATCGCGCGGCTTCGTTTTGTACGTCGGTTAATTTTATAACCGACGTAAAAAACGCGGTTTTCGAAGGCCTTGTTACGTCGGTTATAAAATAACCGACGTAAAAAAAGAATCCGCAGATGTTTTTGACGTCGGTTATGGAATAACCGAAGTAAAAAAACGCGGATTTTGAGCCCTTTATAACGTCAGTTATAAAATAACCGACGTCAAAAAGGAATCGGAGGAAGGTTTTTACGTCGGTTATTTCAATAACCGACGTTATAAAGGTTTTTAAAAACATTATCACGTCGGTTATTGAATAACCGACGTGATAACTCATTTAAAAATTTACCCAGCCCCGTGGATTGTCATTCGCGAGTTTACCTTCGACAGTCGCGACTCGTCTCTCTCGCGCGTAAACCCGAATCGGCTCGTCCATTTCGTTGGTTTAGATTCATTTTGCGATCATCATTTCTCATATTTAATCTCCTCGGATCAATCATCTAAACTCGCAGCACTCAGGTAATCCTCCCACTCGTTCGTTTTTTTGTCGCGGATAGTATATATAAATGTGTTGTGACTTTTTTGTTGAAACTAGCTAAGATTCTTCGATTGCGAACCCTTTTAACTCGTTTTGGCACCATAATCTTATTTATCATCCCTAGATCTATTTGTTCGACTTGCAATATTGAGTAATTTTATGATTTCACTAATTTTTCATCGTTTTCTATAAATCCCCGAGAGGGTTGGGGCGTGTCCATTTGGATGGGTTGCCCTTTTACAGTTATTACTACTTTATTCACACACAACCATGGCATAGGTGCATGGATTTGGGGTCGGGGGGTGTCCAGGGGGGTTTACAAGGGGGTGGGTGGGTGTGGGGGGCTGTCCAAGGGTGTGGGTGGGTGTTGGGGGTGTCCAGGGGGGTGTCCAAGGGGGTAGGGGGTGGGGGGTGGTGTTTAGGAGGGGTGGGGGGCTGTCCAGAGGGTTGGGGGGTGTCCAGGGGGGTGTCCAAGCAGGTCGGGGGTGGGGGGTTGTGTCCAGGAGGGGTGGGGGTGCTTTCTAGAGGGGTCGGGGGCTGTCCAGAGGGGTCGGGGGTGTCCAGGGTGGTGTCCAAGGGGATGGGTGGGTGTGGGGGGCTGTCCAAGGGGGTGGCGGCCTGTCCAGAGGGGTCGGTGGGGTGTCCAGGGGGGTGTCCAAGGGGGTGGATGGGTGTGGGGGGCTGTCCAAGTGGGTGGAGGCCTCTCCAAAGGGTATTTGGGGTTGTCCGGGTGGGTGGGGGGGGGGGGCTTTCCAGAGGGTTGGGGGATGTCCAGGGGGGTGTCCAAGGGGGTAGGGGTGGGGGTGGTGTCCAGGAGGGGCGGGGGGCTGTCCAGAGGGGTCGGGGGGTGTCCAGGGGGGTTTACAAGGGGGTGGGTGGGTGTGGGGGGCTGTCCAAGGGTGTGGGTGGGTGTTGGGGGGTGTCCAGGGGGGTGTCCAAGGGGGTAGGGGTGGGTGGTGGTGTTTAGGAGGGGTGGGGGGGCTGTCCAGAGGGTTGGGGGGTGTCCAGGGGGGTGTCCAAGCAGGTCGGGGGTGGGGGGTTGTGTCCAGGAGGGGTGGGGGTGCTTTCTGGAGGGGTCAGGGGCTGTCCAGAGGGGTCGGGGGGTGTCCAGGGTGGTGTCCAAGGGGATGGGTGGGTGTGGGGGGTTGTCCAAGGGGGTGGCGACCTGTCCAGAGGGGTCGGTGGGGTGTCCAGGGGGGTGTCCAAGGGGGTGGATGGGTGTGGGGGGCTGTCCAAGGGGGTGGATGGGTGTGGGGGGCTGTCCAAGTGGGTGGCGGCCTCTCCAGAGGGTATTTGGGGTTGTCCGGGTGGGTGGGGGGGCTGCCCAGAGGGTTGGGGGATGTCCAGGGGGGTGTCCAAGGGGGTAGGGGGTGGGGGGTGGTGTCCAGGAGGGGTGGGGGGCTGTCCAGAGGGGTCGGGGGTGTCCAGGGGGGTTTACAAGGGGTGGGTGGGTGTGGGGGGCTGTCCAAGGGTGTGGGTGGGTGTTGGGGGTGTCCAGGGGGGTGTCCAAGGGGGTAGGGGGTGGGGGGTGGTGTTTAGGAGGGGTGGGGGGCTGTCCAGAGGGTTGGGGGGTGTCCAGGGGGGTGTCCAAGCAGGTCGGGGGTGGGGGGTTGTGTCCAGGAGGGGTGGGGGGCTGTCCAGAGGGGTCGGGGGGTGTCCAGGGGGGTTTACACATCGATTTGTTTTATATTTCAAAATTGTTTACATTCAAATTATGATTTTTTTCATATAAACATATATTTGTCTTATCTAAAAAATATATATATTTTTTCTATTTGTTATAGGTAATAATGAGTCGAAGTTGGATTACGGCACATCGAATGAGCAATGAATATGAGGAAGGTGTTGATGCCTTTTTGGAATTTGCTAAACGAAATGTTCCAAGTAGTGACATTTTTTTCTGTCCATGCCTGAAATGTCTAAATATGAAGAAGTTGAAAAGTAGAGAGATAAAAGATCATCTGATTTGTCATGGTTTCAATCCGAGTTACAACCCTTGGATTTGGCATGGCGAAACTGGACAGAATGTCACTGATGATAATGAATCGCAAGATGGTAACTCCGATGGAATTGAAGAAATGATTCGCGATATTGTAGCAGAACAAATTGAGATAGAACCGACAGTTGCACTTCTATATGGTGATGCCGAAAAACCATTATATCCTGGTTGTACAGATTTTACGGTTTTGTCGGCGGTGTTAAGATTGATTAACCTGAAGGAGAAACATGGATGGAGTGACAGAAGTTTTACAGAGCTGCTACAATTGATGAAAGACATTCTTCCAAAAGATAACGATCTTCCAGATTCACATTATAAGGCCAAAAAAATATTATGCCCGATGGGATTGGGATACAGGAAAATACATGCCTGTCCGAATGACTGCATTATATATAGGAAGGAATATGAATTTCTGAAAGAGTGTCCTAAATGTGGGACATCACGGTATAAGGTGAAAGAAAAATCACAAGCTGATGTAGAGATTACAAAGCTCCCTTCAAAGGTATTTTGGTATCTTTCTATAATTCCTCGTTTCAAACGTTTATTTGCTAATTCACATGATGCAAAAAGGTTAAGATGGCATGCTGATGAGCGGGTATGTGATGGAAAAATACGTCATCCAGCTGATTGTCCACAATGGAAGAAAATTGATGCCCAGTACCCTACATTTGGAAATGAAATTAGAAATCTGAGACTAGGCTTGTGCACAGATGGAATGAATCCATACCGAACCCTCAGTAGCACACATAGTTCATGGCCTGTTTTATTGGTAATTTACAACCTCTCTCCTGAAGTTTGTATGAAGCGCAAATATGTCATGTTGAGTATCATGATCTCTGGTCCAAAGCAACCCGGCAATGATATTGATGTATACTTGTCACCGCTGATTGATGATTTGAAACTGTTATGGGTTGATGGTATTAGGGTGTATGATTCTTATAAAATGGAATATTTTCAACTGCATGCAGTGCTTCTATTCACTATAAATGACTTCCCAACATATGGAAATTTGTCTGGATACAGTGTTAAAGGGCATAAATCATGTCCAATTTGTGAACAACAGACGTCATATTGTCAATTGCATCATGGGAGGAAAACAGTGTACATGGGTCATCGAAAGTTTTTGCCTATGGATCACCCTTATAGAAGACTAAAAAAGGCATTCAATGGCTCACAAGAATTTTATACTGCTCCAAAACCTTTATCCCCAGAATTGTATTTTGAGAGGGTGAAAAACCTTGATGTGACATTGGGAAAGACACAGAAATCTGGTAATGATAGACATATTTGGAAGAAAAGGTCAATATTTTTTGAGCTACCATATTGGAGTTATCATGAAGTCAAACATAATATTGATGTCATGCACGTGGAGAAGAATATATGTGATTCTTTGATCGGAACATTGCTAGATATTAAAGGAAAGAAAAAAGATGGGTTGAATGCAAGGCTAGACCTACTATCAATGGGAATACGTTTGGAGTTAGCTCCCACTCCTAAAGGAAGACGAACATTTCTTCCCCCGGCTTGTCATACATTATCGAAGAGGGAGAAAAGTAGCTTCTGTCAGTGTCTTCATGATATCAAAGTGCCTCAAGGTTATTCTTCAAATGTAAAAAATTTTGTCTCATTGAAAGACTTGAAGTTGATAGGTATGAAATCACATGATTGTCACGTCATGATGCAACAAATTCTACCAGTTGCACTGCGTGGAATATTTCCCATCCGTGTCAGAAAGACTATAATGAGGTTGTGTTATTTTTTCAATTCAATTTGTAACAAGGCGATTGATGTGAATGCTTTGAACATTTTGGAAAAGGATGCTATTTTTATACTTTGTCATTTGGAAATGTATTTTCCTCCAACTTTTTTTGATATGATGGTGCATTTAATGATTCATCTGGTTCGAGAAATAAGACTTTGTGGACCTATATATCTTCGTTGGATGTATCCTTTTGAAAGGTATATGAAAATATTAAAGGGATATGTTAAAAATCCATATCGACCTGAAGCCTCCATTATTGAAAAGTATATTTCTGAGGAGGTAGCAGAGTTTTGTACGAGCTACTTGGCTACGGCGCAACACATAGGTTTGCCTCCATCTCGCCATGAACGGGTTAATAATGAGGGAAAGGGGATTCGTGGCTTGAAAGTCAAATCACTGTCAGCTGAACATATGAAGAAGTTAGAATCATACATCTTGAATAACATAGCTGATGTTCAACCGTATATCACATTGCATATTAATGAGTTGAAACAATGTCATCCAAAGAAGAAAGAAATGTGGATTTTGAATGAGCACAACAAAACTTTTTTGCCATGGTTTAAAAATACCTTGCTTGGTAGATTAGATGTATCAGAGACATTAAAATGGATAGTGGGTGGTCCATCTTTAAATGTGATAACATGGTCCGCTTATGACATTAATGGTTATACATTTCATACGAAATCTCAGGACAACAGAAGTGCAGTTCAGAATAGTGGTGTATTGGTGTTTGCAGAAGCAATGCATTTTTCGAGTGCTAAGGACAGAAACCCAATTTCGGCATCAAGTGCATATTATGGAGTGATTGAAGACATATGGGAGGCTGATTACTTTAAAATTAAAGTTCCTGTTTTTAACTGTAAATGGTTTATCGGTAACAACAGTGTCAGACACGATGAATTTGGAATGACACTTGTTAATCTGAATAGATTGGAAGACACAACTGATTCTTTTATAATGGAAACACATGCCAAACAAATTTTCTATGTAGTAGATCAATCAGATATGCAGTGGGCTGTTGTTTTACAAGGGAAAAAACAATATGTTGGTGAGGATGAATTTGATGAAGATGCTGATTTATGTGAGATCCCTACTTCCATGGAAAGATTAACAGAACATAATGATGAGTATGTTGAAGACATGGTTTGTGCCATAAGGAACGATCACGACGAAGGAATTTGGGAAAACAATCCAACTGTACATTCCTAAAATTACAGGTAACACAAGTTTATTTCATGTTTACATTTAGTTTTTTCATATAATGTTAGATATTGTAAATTTTTTACTTATTAAAACATGTATCAAACCAAAACGATAAAACAATAAAAACCGTAAAGAGGAGAAGTCCTGGGCGCACCGGCTGGCCGGTGGTGGATCACCGGTTGGCCGGTGGTCCAGAGCAAAGCTCTGTCTGGTCCACCGGCCGGCCGGTGATGAGCCAGCGGCCGGCCGGTGGTCCAGATAGGAAGGCTCTCTGTCTGGACCACCGGCCGGCCGCTAGATCACCACCGGCCGGCCGGTGGACCAGACAGAGAGCCTTCCTCTCTGTCTGGATCACCCGCGGCCGGGCGGTGATGAGCCAGCGGCCGGCCGGTGGTCCAGACAGAGGAAGGCTCTCTATCTGGTCCACCGGTCGGCCGGTGGTGATCCAGCGGCCGGCCGGTGGTCCAGACAGGAAGGCTCTGTCTGGTCCACCGGCCGGCCGGTGGTGAGCCAGCGGCCGGCCGGTGGCACCAGGCAGTGGGCAAGTCTACTGCCTGGGTCCTCCGGCTGGTTGGTGAGCTCACACCGGCTGACCGGTTGACTCAGTGAGTCCACTTTTCAGATTTCTTGGGCCAACTCCTTGGCAACCTTTTGCCTGTGTTTACCATGTTTATCATTGTTTAACATGATTACCATATTACCAATGTTTACTATTATGTAATTTAGTACACTTTTCTATTTGTGAACTAATGTTTGTTTTTTTGATTTGAAGGAAAATGACAGATCAATCAGTTGATCAGCCACATGATTCTGGAGATGAGCATATTGGTCATACATCTGGGGAGGAACATTCACATGCTCCTATTACGAAAAAGAGTTCAAAGGTTGGTAAGCGTGGGTGCACACGTTTACCAAAATTATCACTTGCCCGTACGAAGGAGGAGAGGATAGTCGTGGAGTTTGATGATGATGATCTTCCTAGAGGTCCAAATGCTAAAGATTTTAAGGGTTTTGTAGCAACTCAGGCTAAGAGAAAAGTAAGCATTCTCTATGATGATTGGAGAAGTGTGGATAAGGCGATAATTTCTCAGCTGTGGGAGACCATTTTGGTAAGATCTTTTGCTATTGTTTGACTGTTCTTTAAATGTTTCTAGTATATATAATATTTTTAACCTCTTTTTTATCAGATGACATTAGATATTCCTGACACTGGAGGAGTCAGGAAGAAATGCTTATCGTTGGCTGCTAGGAGATGGAGGGATTTCAAATCAACCCTCTCATCTGATTTCATTTATGGTCATAGGAGTCGTGAGAATCCATGTCGTATATATCCTTTTATAGATGAAGACACATGGAGACAATTTTTTGAAAGTAGAAGAAAAGAATCATTTTTGGTAAGGGCAATGTAAACTTTTATAAGCTTTCTTATATAAATGATCTTATTATTGTTTTGTTAATGATTACTTATTCTTAATTTACAGCAAACAAGGAAAGATCATCAAGAGATCCAATCTAAAAATGTATACCCTCATAGTTTATCTCGGGGAGGGTATGCATTATTGGAAGAACAAATGATGGCAGAAAAATTTCAACAACTAAGAGCTGAGTCTTCAAGCTCTGGAGAGGTGGCCCCTCCATCCCCTCCATCTAGACATGAGAAATGGAAAAGAGCTCGGAAGGGCAAAAAAGGACAATATCTTTCGGAAGAATCGAGACTCGTAGTTGAGAGGATTGTAAGATATCTATTTTATTTATTTAAGTTTACTATTTTCGTCATATATTTCCAATCATTATAGAAATTTTCAATTAATTATTACAGGACTCTCTTGAGGAGCAGAGTTCACAGGGGACATTTACACCATCTGGGAGGGAAGATATTTTATCTGTGGCATTGGGAAAGCCCGAACATCCTGGCCGTGTAAGAGGATATCTGGCAGGTGTATCGGTAAGAAAAGTGTTGCCACGTTCCTCAACTTATAACGTTGAGGAAGTTTATAAAAAAAAATAGAATCCTTGGAGGCTGAAGTCCATAATATTAATGCGACAATGGAGGACAAGATTAGAGCATCGGTGCAGTTTATGTTTGCAGACTTGCAAAGACAATTTCAGGGTGCAGCTCCCACTCCACCTCTCCCAGTAGCTCCCACTCCCCCACCTCAGCCTGCGGACCCCATTTTTGATCCTCCTCCTCCGCCGCAGCTACCTACTTATTGTGAGTTGTATGTTGATGATCCTCAACATCATATAGTTGCATATGGGATGGTATATTGTATAGGAGATACAATTCATCATCAACAGTTAGAGGTAGAGAATCAGAGGGTCACTGTACAGGATATTATAGATAGATCAGCTCGGATACCATTACCTACAGATGAGGTGACGACAGTTGGACATAGTATCGGCCATTTTTTACTTTGGCCATCCAGACTTCTTCGACTCATTACCATAGAGGTATGGATGTTATATCTTTTATTTTATATTTTTATTAATGTTTTATCATTTGAAAACTAATATATTTTTCAATTTATTTTTACAGGAATACTTCAAAGGTAAAGAAATACTGTATAGACAACAACAAAGACAGATAGCTATGACATCAGATGCAGATACTAGCAGTCTTGACAAATTGTCAAGATATTCAAATTTGTTGGCGGATCATTATGACTTTATAATGGAAGCTCATGTCTGTGGACGTGAACTAAGTGTGGGGATTATGAAAACTGATATCATGGAGTTTGTCACTGGAGATAAGTTGGGCATCAACGTGGTGCAAATTTTTATCATGTAAGTCTTAACACCTTTTCCTTGCATTATATTTATTAAAAATGTATACTTATGTCTGCTTTGTATTAGGTATCTGTATAAAATTTGTGAGAGGAATGAGCTGACAGATGTATATGGATTCGTGGACCCACAATTGATTTCCCCTGAAGCATGTGCATTGGATGAGGAACAAAGAATGCTTTATATTGCTGATAGATTTGAAAAGAATGTAATCACACAATGTTGGATGATGCCTTTTTGTGAGAGGTATGAAACACATCCCTCTCAAAGAGTTAATTATCTTTTAACATAAAAAACCACTAACGTTAAATTTCCTTTTATCAGGGATCATTGGATGTTAGGGGTTTTTTGCCCTAGGGAGAAAACACTTTATTGGATATGCTCTCTCCATGATGATGTGCGAGAAAGTTTTAAGAATATATTGGAAACGTAAGTTTTAATTTCACAATAGTTTTATATATTATAATGAATTTTAAATTTACCCCAATCGTATTATTTTCTAACAGGGCATGGGTCCACTTTCGAAAAAGCGCAAAGAAAAGGAATTACAAGATCAAATATGTACATGCGAAGGTAAATATCCATTTATAATTTGTACATTTTGATTTATTACATAAAAATAATATATTGAATTTACACTCATTCAAACAGAAATGTCATGAGCAACAAGGCATCATCGAATGCGGATATTACATGTTAAGATTTATGTATGAAATAATAACAACTGGGACAGTTCTGAGTTTTGACCTGGTAAGATTTCCTCTTTCTCATAATATTTCAATTTGATTTATTCATTATACACGTTGACTACTATCCTTTTCCTTTGTAGCTTTTTGATGACCCTCAACCCTTTACTGCTGAAGATATCAAACACTTACAAGTGGAGTGGTCAAATTATTTTACAGGTTTGATTGACTTTTAGTTGTTTGTAATGTAAAATGTAATTTTGAATATTGTCAATGTAATTGTGTATTTCGTAGTCGTTTAGGTTGGATTTAGTTTTTTTTTTGAAGTTGACAGTGTAAGTTTTGAATGTTATATAAGTGAATGTTTAATTTTTCTCTACTTCTTGTTTTGGTCTACTGTTGATGGTTTTTCTGGTCTGGATTTTGGTATGGGGGGAGAGGTTCCAAGGGGGTGGGTGGGTGTTTGGAGGGTGTCCAAGGTGTGTTTGGGGCTGTCCTAGGGGTCGGGGGGGGTGTAAATGAGGGTGGGGGGGTGTCCAAGGGGTGGGGGGTGTCCAAGGTGTGTTTGGGGCTGTCCAAGGAGTCGGTTGGGTGTAAATGAGGGTGGGGGGGGGGGCTGTCCAAGGGGTGGGGGGGTGTCCAAGTGGTGGGGGGGTGTCCAAGGGATATAGGAGGGGTGTCCAAGGGGTGTTTGGGGCTGTCCAAGGGGATGGGGGGGTTTCCAAGGGGTAGGGGGGTTTCCAAGGGGTCGGGGGGGTGTCCAGGGGGTGGGGGGGCTGTCCAAGGGGTGGGGGGGTGTC